>OZ004692.1:91037659-92419925 GCA_963924545.1 Pogonocherus hispidulus
AAGACTTAAAAAGCCTGTTTTTTATCTAGAGATTTAGTTAGTATCTATCTATATCACATATTATGTCTATTAAAAAAAACGGATAATATTGAACAAAATCGGATAATTTTAAGTAGGAAGGTGGATCTTTTTATCTTCAGCCATTGGCAACACTGGAAAAAAGGTCAAATTCGATCTTAAATTTCTAAACGAGACAAGACAGGATCGAGGAAATTCTCGTCTCGGAAACAACACAATGTCACCTTTCTATCTTCTATGAGGGCGTCCATTCTTTTAGTATTCTAGGTCAAGCCGCACTTTCATATTTGAAACCATACATGTTTCTCTATCCTTGAAGATGATACACATATAAGGTTTGTTCCTACACAGAAGTTTCTGATAGTTTGCAGCACTGGTTTAATGGGTAAGTGCGATTATAAGTTATAAGTAGAATAGTAATACTCGTAGTAAATAGTAGAATAAAATTGACTATTCAATTTTTCTTTACTATATTCAATATCACACTTGATTCAAAAATAAAATCGTATCCGCTAAGAAATCAAGTGGGCTGTGAAGTTTTTCAGCCTCTTAAAATCGTCTTCAGAATCCAAAACTGTTGCTACATTTAAAATTGCTTGTATCAAGAAACAATAATTTTTTTTAAGGTAAGAATTCGTCCTTTAAAAATAATTTAGGAAAAATATCAGTGGCGTAGGTAATAGAAACATTCTGAATCCTCAAATTGCGCCGAAATATTGAAAAAACAACACCCAGTAAATTTTATAAAAACGTGACTGAATAGAACTCTTTTGCTAAGTTTGCAAATTGATATCTCCAACCTTATTTGAAGAAAAAAATGAACTACAATTGTCAATTGAAAATGAGGACATCTTCTATATATGCTTATAGTTGCAATAAGTGATTGGTTATGGTCCCTTAGACTCTTACCCATCTATATGTATTAACCGAATTCCAGTGAAACTGTTATAGAAATGGAATGTGATAAAAGATAAAAAAACTGTATATACTTACTATAAAAATTTGAATGTCTGCTTAATACACTTTATTCTAGAGAAATAAAGTGTATACTTACACATACATTAGAATTTGTATAGTAAGTGCATACAGTTTTTTTTATCACAATCCATTTCTATAAGTAGGTATGTATGTATTATGTTGCGTTGAAAAAACAAGAACTGGTTGGGATATTCATATACAGGATTATGGTAAAATACGCACAAAATTCTTAACTTTGTTACACAGATTCATTTGGTTTTTGAATAAGACTTCTTTTGACGAAATTACACTTACCTATCTTGCTCAGTGGCGGCACAGGGGCTGGCCAACTTTTTTATTTTAAGTGGGACACCCTTTATATGTCTACATTTTTTGATTGAACGTACTCCTACGAATAGACTAATATAAGGTTTAATAGGTTACCTATATCTAATGGTAAGCGAGATATTCTCAAACAATTGGTAAGTGTACTTTACGTCAAAAGATGACTTATTTAAAAACAAAATCGACTTACCTCGGTGTTTTTTTTAAACACTCTGTAACCAACTTTTGAATTTTGTGCGTTACTTTATCATAATCCTGTATATATACTAGAGCGGTAGGCGTAACTAACTTGCCAATTCTACCAGTACTCATCAAGTTAAGTTGAACTTTATCACTTTAACATGACATCAATCAATGACGTAACCCTCAGTGGATGCGAACTTAAATTTAACACAAAAGATCAAAGCAAAAGTTGGTTGGCAAGTAAAGTGAGGTATTCGAATCAATAGCTAACTCAAAGAAACCGAAATAGGCCCTTATAAAATTCCATACAGATAGGATTTCATCCAGAGCAAACCAGTCTCTATTTTTAGCTGCACATCTCCATTAACAATCTGATTTTGACAATAAAAAATTTGTGATGGTAGTTTTATAAATATTGATAAACAAAAAGATGATTAAATCATTGTGGGGGAGTTATCAAAATTACAGGAAATGTACAGATTGAGGCAAATTCAATGAGATTTCAGGGCAGCTCAGAAACTACTTGAAATAAAAAATGCGGGCATGTTTTCAAGTTATCTGGCGATTTTAATTGTTCTGACTATTTCGATCACCTTTGCACCGCTGGTACTTCTTTCGCTATGATTTCTCTATAGCCATTTATAGGCATGGCAGTTAACATCAAAATTAAATAGACAGATATTAATCATGACATTATTGATATCTGTCTATTTAATTATTATAGGGATAGCATTCCCTATACATTCAACAGTTTTATTGATATTGAAGGTTTTTGCTGCATTTATCTAAAATTAATTATAGATCATCAAGGCTTCTCTATAGCCAGCTATGGCGATGGCAGTCAAAAATAATTGAATTTAGATATAGGTATCCATAATTGGAGTATAGAGCTCCCAAGCCGAGCGAGCGGTTAAAGACGTCAAGTTTTTAATCATTTTCCGCGATTGACGACGCGACTGTTCGAATCTCGTCGCGATCAACTTTTTCTAACTGCTCTTGCTCTTCTAATTGTTTTTAATATGCAACTAGCACTGTATAAATCACTATCAACCTATTGTACACTTTAGTTAATAAGATTTTCCAAGTTTCCCTTACGTACTAAATGGTAGTTAAAGTCAAAATATCTTAGTATTTCGTAGTAAAGTCGTTCCTGGGCGCACTCGCGGCCCAAATAATAATAATATGCCGCTCCCTCTCCTACACAAGTCTCTGACTTCCGGGCTCATCATTAAGATGAGAATGAGGGATAGAAATATTAATAATTAAAATGTGGCTAAAATAATTTGTAGAATTCACCATATGCAATAAAAAGTACACATTTCATTTAAAATAACGAAGTTAGTATCAATTTGAGGTATAACACGAAGTGTACCCACTAACCAGAACCGTATAGTATTCATCCACTACTTCTCCTTTATAGAATTTGGATTTCTTTTAATTTAATTTAAATTTTCGCGATAGGAAAAAATACATTATTTCCACCACTTCAGCAATTATTTAATTCAACCATTTCCAAAATAAACGGCCTTTAATCTAGTAACACAATTTATAATCCCTCACGTATTTATTTGTTAGCACGCAAACTGAATCAACAAGTACTCCTGTTGATTTGCATGCATGTTTCGTGTTATGCCTGTTTATTTTATTTTATATTCCTATTCTGTATAATTATGGAGACATGGTATATCGATTTTGCGTAACAGGTGGGAAATAGAGCAATTATAACTAACTAGATATAGAACAATTGTAGCGCCAGATGAATTGTATTGATGAAATTGCTGTATTCAGAAAAAAATTTAAAATGACCGTCTTTCTGCACACTACATTCCTTATTCTATAATTACACTTTTCCGGCAATTTTGGTTAATATACAAACGATGCCAATTTAACGGATACGTAAAAAACTACACGCGCTGTGCCTATTGCATGTAAATACAGGGTGTAAATTTAGTGGAAAATTGTTCCATGACTCAGCAGGCACGAATCGTGGAAGAATTTCATGTGATTGTGTGATTTCTGTACCATTTGGAGCTCCTTTTAAAAATATTTTTGATCCTACAGGGCGTTTCATGTTAAGGTGGCAGATCCAACTTATATTTTTTTAAATGGAATGACCTGTATATTTTTACATATTCAAAATCTACGCAAAATTTTTTACTCATAGATACCAACATGTATGTACTTTAATGCAGTCGTTTTTAAGCTATTTAGTATTTTGTAAAAAAAAAATACAGAAGCAGACATCGCTTTCAGCTGCAATTACGGTAAAGTTTTTGGAATTAGATTTTTCGTACACAAATAGTCAACATAACTGTATATACTTATATGATTAAATTATACAGGGTGTAAATAAAATAGAAATAAATCTCGTAAACTTAGAACGCACGTAACTCAATTTTTTTAAATGACACGCCAGAATCCAGCCTTCTTCGCAAATTAAGTAGATTAGGAAAAGTTGTAATCGGCTCCAATAATAATTATCACGTGAAATAATAAAAATATCAAATTATTCGAAAACTGTTCAGTTTAAGCACCCATTATGTAGATGCAAAGAAAGATATTTTTAATGGCTTTTCAGATATGGAATCAACTATGGGTCATGCCACACTTTTTCTCCAGCCCTAGGGAAATTGTGCACAATCTGGCAACACCGCCTCTGGGGGTGCCAGGGACAACCCCCAAGAGCGAAGTCTCAACCCTCTAGGGCATAGAGGGTTGAGATCTAGGCCTTCAAATAAAGGAGGTAGGTTCTTATGTCCACATTTTCTGGATCTCACCAGCCTCATACCATCCCTCGTTTAAATTGGCTGTCGATTAGTTATTGAACTGCCCTTGTATGTGGATTGTTCGTGAGTACTCGATGGAAATTTCTTCTTCAAGGATCTAGAAGCCTAGTATACCTGTATAAAGGCCGCAGCGTGCTTGTGACTTGTGAGGAAGTCAGTCTTAATCAGGCAGCGATCAAGAGCAAATAAGCAATACTTAAGTGAAATAATTGCAATTTTCGAAGTGTTTTCGGTGTGTATTTATTTAGATATTGTACGGGGTATTCGCGTATATTTTGACCCTTATCTACAGGAGTTATTAAGAAAGTTAGAAAAAAAATTTAAATACAAAAGTTGTTTGGTTTTTCATGTATTATCTTTTACCTAGATCGAAAAAAAATTGCATGTCGTAAACTTGGGAAAACCAATTGAACATAATATTTTTAAATGGGACACCCTATATAATTTTACATGCTTGAGTAAACATTCTTTTCCTGATTTCAAAAATATATATTTTGCTGACATTTGCACTGACAGTTCTCGAAATATTCGACAGCGAGTACAATAAAAAAATACAAAAAATACAAAGAACTAAAAATATTTAGTTCCAGTAGAAACCAACAGTAATAAACAATATTTAACATTTTCCAATATTTTCATTCTTTAATATTTTTTTTATGATTTATTGTAAACATTAAATATTAAATATTTCGAAAACTGTCAGTGCAAATGTCAACAAAATATATATTTTTGCGATCAGAGGAAAGTTGTTTTCCCAAGCGTCTAAAATTATACAGGGTGTCCCATTTCAAAAATATTATGTTCAATTGATTTCTTCAAATTTACGACATGCAATTTTTTTTCGACCTAGCCAAAAGATAATACGTGAAAAACCAAACAACTTTTGTATTTAAACTTTTTTTCTGACTTTCTTAATAACCCCTGTAGGTCGGGGTCAAAATATACGCGAATACTTTTACTTTACTTTAGAACCCCGGAACGAGTAACAATATATTTCTCAACGTCTTGTTTAGCTAATTTGAATGAAAAAATATTATGAATGTAAATTCGGGGCTACGGAAATGCGAAAGCGTGAAAATTTTATATTAACTGCCATATCAAATAAACAGGCGCAAATACCATTGAGCTACTTTATCAAAATTTTGACCATTTTTCTTACTATAGAAACACTCGTTTTCTCTACCATATCCTGCACTATTTTGTATACATTACAAGAATTGTACGAGTGCGTTACAATTCCCGTACATATTGCAGTTGGTGACCCTTTCTATTCTATCTTTTAAAGACTGAATTGGGATTTCCGATGCCTTTGTATTCATCTCACCAATACCCTTTTATTGGTGTAATAGAAACAAAAGGTAGAAACAAAACGATAATTGTGTATTCACTGGTTTTATTGAGTGGAGTATACTCCTTCTAATAGTACTTTCTGCCGCGTATACTCTACATGACATGCTTTAACATTTGAGGCTTTTAATAAGAAAGAAAATTGTATTGTAGAGAACTTTTTATAGAAGCCTATAGGATGAGTTCCTGTCGATAACTGGTGTTTCAATAGACGTCTGATAGATGGAAGTTTTGTAGTTTTTTTTTAAAGTGAATTCATAACCAATATTATAATATTAATGTCCCCGTTTCTTGTCCATTTCCTATCCATTATACGCATTCCTCTAAAATTAAATTATTTTATTAATTTACATAGATAAAGCACATTTTATGTTTAATGAAAATCGCATATTTCACTTCACTTCCCTCATATACTCGTAGTAATTTAGACGATCTTGATATAAAAGCAGATTATGTGACATTGCCAGTAGTGACTATCCTTTGATTTTACATTATATAGTATAGGCCTAAGTCCTTATAAAGCATTTAAAATGTAATATTTTTTACTATTATAAAAGGAGTTTGACAGAAGTTTACTTCTTGTAGCATCATTTTTCTATTAATATAATTTATCAACTTTTCCGTGTATGTCAATCATACTAGAAATCAAAGCCAGGAAATTACTTTTTCCTTGTGTGTGTTTCCCAAAATGCTATCTCAAACGTTTAAAATGGGGTCTGATTTAAGTATACTTTTGATTCTTTTCTGTGCATAGTATATATTAATAATAATTTGATTAACCAGAATAAAATGTATAATGTAAAATTTATTACTGTGAAAACTTTTAGCTGTACTTACATCAGAGCAACAATAAACTGGTGTTATACGTACGTAGATCGAAATATTTACATATTAATGTAAATATTCTCAGTAGTTCCAGCTCTATATGGTAAAAACTAGTTACACACTTTAAAAACACTTTATTTAATTTGATTATTTAATAAAATATTAATTAATTTTCAATTATACAGGTGAGTTTGATGCAATTATTATGCAGTTAAATTATTCGTCATATTTTGAAGCATAACATTATAACATAACGAAGCATAACAAAAACCTTATCAAATGATCCCAAAACTGTTTTCTTTTATAGTCTGAACTTGTGGTCCATAAAGATGTTCTATCAGATATTAAATGTAAAGCCAAAGGATAGTTTTGTGCCATTCACCTCAGAGTCCCATTTATTTTCTATATTTACTTTTTATCCGAAGGGCAAATATTTTCAAAGAATATTGGATTCCCCACTTCGGCGCGTTCTTATATATTTAGATATATATGTAGTAGGAAATATATTTGCTCAGAAGAAAGTTAACGGAAATAAAATGATTTACGCTTTATCTTTACTTTCTCTTCCTGAAAGGTTTATGTCCTTGTTCATCCTGCATTTTGATCATCAACTACTCAAGTACTCCTCGAGAAATATATTTATAGAGCAGAAAATAGAATCTTGGAATGTCAAAATCAGAATTCAAATCTGTGTACCATATATTTCTCTTTATTGTTAAATGTTTTCGCCCATCGTGCAGTTGCAATTTTTTTATTAACGCGCTTTATAATTCGTACAGAACATTTCCGTAAAGGACAAACTATTAATAATATTGTCACTCTTTTCGAGGTTCTGAAGATAAGCGAGACTTTTATACAACAGTATACAAATCTTTATTTAACACTTCAAACACTTCTTGTACAATATCTAAATAATTACACACCGAAAACACCTCGAAAACGCACTTATTTCACTTAAGTATTGCTTCTTATCTTGATCGCTGCCTGATTAAAACTGACTGACTTTTTCGCCGACACGCCGCGGCTTTTATATAGGTAAACTAGGCTTCTAGATCTTCATCCCCAGTCTAGTTCCCTAAGACTGGGGAAAACATAAATTTGGCAACGCCTCACTCGGGCACTGTGTCGACGATTTTTTAACAATATTTGAATCGCTGATTTTAAATACAAACTTCATAAACACGTATCTATGTTGCAAATTTGGTTTTTCTGCACCTAATCATCAACTTAAGTTTTCCTATATCTGATACAGAAGAGCTTTCTCCCCCCCCACCTTAACTTTTAAACGAGTTGAGATATACATATAGATCTGAAACAAAATATAGGATAAATGGTATAAAAAATACTACTTTCTACCCCCGAACGGAAATTTAATAACTCATAGATGGCGCCAGAGTAGCTGTCGGTAATTTTTTTTAAATAGCATAGTGGGCCGTATAGGCACATTGTTTGAAAGGTATTTCAATTCTCTTCACACCAGTTGTTGAAAAATTAAAATTGAGTTAATCTTTTTCGCCCAAATGTTTGTTTATATAAGAACTAAAAAAAAACACTAGTTACTGAGAGTAACACCGGTCACAATAAAGTGTGAAAAACGGAAGGATTTAATAATGGTCCACTAATTTCATTAAGTCATGCCGCTAATAGTGACAAGTATTATGAATTTATAATGATAGGAAGCAAAATTTAATTAAACACACATCCACAAAATATATATTTATGGATGCGCATATAATACATTCCCGGACATGAAACAGATAAGCTTTAAGCAGTGGTTAATTGAGTTTCGCGTTAGTTTAACGCAGCTATTGATATAGTATGCTGGGAACAATAGCATGTTGGAGTTAACCGCGAATACCCACTGTATTATAATGCGTATTCTAAAGCAAATTTATGTTATTTGGTTAACGTAGAATCGTGCTATCTTTGAGATGAACATTTTAAAGATGATTTGAATATTTATGGGTTAGAAATATTTGCTTATACATAATTTAAAGGTAGATTTTTTTTAATATTTGTTACCAAATTTTAAATTTCTGTTTAAAGGTATTTTTGTAAAAACACTCTATATTCATTTAGCAATATTGACGTTTGGTTTACTTTAGCAACCGTATTACAGTTTTATTCAGTAATTAAATATATAATACATCATCAATCAACATAATATGTCCAAAGTATTGTGTATATAGATATGATTTAGCAATCAATTAAAAATACCTCAATTACAAAGACCTTCAGATTATGTATAATCCCTACAATACAGGGTGTCCCACGATGAACTGCGGCGATCGATCTCTCGAAAAATAGCCGTTGGAAATATTTAAAAATTTGATACTATAATACTGTCAATGGGGGAAATTCGGCTAAAATATTTTCAAAATGGTGACAGTTCCAGTTATACCAGAAGTAGATGTCAACTTGCTTATTTTAAACAGGACACCATATATATTATTGCATTTCTGGATTGTACGTCAAATTCTAAACACATTCCATGCATAATATCCTATACCTACGTATAACCATTTTTGACATACCTATTTCAAATTTTTTGTCAAGAATGATGTTTGCAGACCAAACCATTAGTACCAATTTTTCCTATAAAGAATCCTTTATTATTTAATTTGGGTTGGTTTCCTTGTAAAAGGGAACCCATTTTCGTAGGCCTTTTATGATATATTGATAATTATTAAATATACGAGATGATCAAAAAAGAAGAATACAAAATTAAATTGAAAAACCATCAAGTCATTTTTTTCAAATGAAAACCCTCTATTTTTATAATTTTATCTTATTTAGAATTAAAAATAAGGGTAACTTCGTAGAAGGTTGTTTATTCCGCAAATTTGTAGTTTTAGAGATATTGGCGGTTATGCAGGTTGGACTTAGGTCGTGGGTATGGAGGTCCCTGATGTCAACTGCAGGGCCTGTCAAAGACAATTATGTCCCGCATATGCAATCTCGGCCTATATCCATCCACATAATGCGGCTTTAGTGCTTTACTATTTTCTACGTAACTCGTACGAGATAGACGAAGTACCAGTGCTGCCATACGCTCCGGGGGATATTCAGTCCCTTGTGGGGAATGAGTAGTGACGAATTTATTGGAACTACTCATTTCCTACTCTCAGGCAGATTTGAGCTAATAAGCCTGATGTAGTTCTCCTCAACCACCAGCTCAAGACAATGTTTGTCATCGAGTTCTCGGCTCCTGTCGAGACCAACATTGTCTTGAAAGAGGAGGAGAAACGGACGATATATCAAGACCTTCAGTTCGAATTCCGCAAACTCCATCCAGAACATACTGTGAAGCTTATGGTACTGATTATAAGAGCACTTGGTGGAGCAAGAGATGCACTGCTTTCAGAACTGAAGATCATACCGGCATGCCGAAATATTACTACTGATTAAAATACTCTAAGTACTGATTTCTAACGGATTAGTGTTGGCTATGTTGATTTTCCTGAAGAACTTCTGCAACTTGGACATTACTAATCCTTGGTCCTGATCTTGGTAGATCAGTTACAGACCCTGATCTTTCAAATTTGCTAATCAAAGTACGGTACGCTTTCATTTGACACGATCCTACCTACTATCAAACCCATTTTCCCGTTTGACACTTCTATCAGGAGGTGATACAACTCTTGATGTGTTGGTGTTCCGTAGATACAGTAAAATCCAATTATTGAAGCAACTAGACTTTTTTTCAAAACAATTATTTCAAAAAATAAAAACAACAATTACAACTAGATCCCATTTACTTTTTGCTACTAGCTTGATTCCTTAAAATTATATAAGACTTTAAAGTATATCTTTACTTTATGATGGCCCCATATTTTTATAATCTACAATACATCTTTATTTTGTTTTACCTAGTAAAAATGATTCTCCTTAGCAATTATAAACTAAGACATTAAGGATGAGTTTGCCAAGATATGACAATAAAAATATAATACATTATTAATTGGTTCGATGCCAGAGATCAAGATATTAAATGATTAAATTATATCCGCTGAGGATGCCCGCTAAATTTGAATATTTTATATATTTTAAACCATCAAAGAGTCCGTTCGCTCTTTTTAACCGGTAACCGCTTAATTATTTTGATTTTAGGAAACTTGGTTATAATTTAAGCAGCTCTAAATATAAAACCAAAAAGATTTTACATGTGTCAACAACAGCTAATTTAAATTGGAAATTTAAACCGGGCCATGCGAATTAACTAACTGCATGCCCTACTCGAGTTTTATAAAGTTGAATATGTTTTCTACGTTAAACAAGGGATAACAGTGAAGTACCATATTAAATCATAACCTTAGTGTTCCACGTAGTAAGTTGCACCAGTTGGATAATAATTATTACTGACACGATTATAATGTTTTGTTCCCATTTGTAATTTCTAAACTTTACAATGCAGTTATTTATTAATCACATGCACCGCATTTAATGTATTCATATTAGTTCTTACACCTTGTTCATGTTCAGTAAGTTAAGTACATTTAACATAATTTACTCAGTAAATGAAAAGGGAAACCAGTTTATAGCGAACCGTAGCAATAACAGTTCGTTATCTGATAGAAATGGCAGTTCAGTTACACATTTATTCTGAACGATAAAGTTTCAAGATGGGGTTGCAGATAAATGGAGTATAACACCAACAACCTTCTTATAAGTTTACTTCATAGCAGTTAATAGCTTTTAGTGTTACAGTACATTACATAATGGCGGGAAATATTCAAGACGACGGCTAATTTCCAAAAGACCAAATTTTATGTATATGTAGCAATTTTCTAGGAGTAGTGATCTTGTAACCTTGCTAATATTTGTGTTGGTTTGTTGCATTCTTCATTATCTATAGAAAACATACGTGAAAATCATCACTATTAAATAGCTCAAGTAATTTGAAGTGAAAGAGTAAATATTAAATTTACAAGTGGTTTTATATTATTATTTATATTTAGAAATTTTTAAAAGAAAATGTTATAGGCGCTATTAAAGGCGCTATATTGAACGCCATCGTAGATTATAACAGATTAGCGAATACTGGAAAATTAGAATATATAACCTTATTTGAGAACATTTATTGTGAGTGACGTCAATAATAGGGGTTGAATGGTGCTTATCTCACTTGAAATATATTGTTATTAAAATCTGTCAATTCGTTATCGAGCTATTGATGAAAGAAGAATAGGAAAAGAAAACGAGTTTCCATATCAAGCAATGTAAAAACTAAATTAAATGTTCAATGTGTCCACCATCAACTTACAAGAAGTAACGCAAACCAGAAATTATTCTTAGTTTTAAATTTAGCTTAGAATTATCTAATTTATTTATTGATTTATTGATTTATTGATTTATTGATTTATTGATTTATTGATTTATTGATTTATTGATTATTGATTCGTTTCATTTATTTATTTGTTTGTTTGTCCTGTCTGTTGGTTTGTTTATTTATTTATTATTCTACAGAACAACAATTTATAGGATAGGAATTGATTCAAAATATTTTAACAATACATAAAGGCCAATAATTACTTACAAAAAAACTTTTGAAATTAAAATATTCGCATATAACGGGTTTATACAGTGAGGACATAAAGTCCGTCCCCCCCCCCTCTAATTTTTGAACCACTGGGTAGATTGTGATAAAATTTGGAACGATAATATATGACTAAATTCTGCATTTTTTGAGACATCAATGACAGCTCTGAATGTCAAAGTGACAGCTGAGCGCGCACTAGGAACATTTTTTTAAATGGAAATGGGGGTCGAGAGGGGACTCATTTTAAAGCTATTTTTATGCTCAAAACAACCCCCAATTTTGAGAACATTTGGTTCAGTAATTTCCAAATAAAAACCAGTAATGTCGATTTCTGTTATATCATTTTTTTGCATACATATTACAAATTATTGTAAATTATTCAAAGCAGAACAAAAATTAAAAGTAAACAAATAACAATAAACCATCCTTAACCTAAAATAACCTAAATTAAAAAATTATGAAATAATTTAAATTAAACCTAAAAAAAAAAACAAATTAGAGGCAGAAACAAATTTAGAAAACCCGTGTTACCTCAAAAGATGTTGAAAATGACCTCCATGAATCTGCTGACAAATAAATGTACCGTGGGTAAGTTCTATTATAAATATTATGTGGTAAAATGGTTATCTTATAATCTGATATTACTGGTGTTTATTTGGAAATTACTGAACCAAAAGTTCTCAAAATTGGGGGATGTTTTGAGCATAAAAATAGCTTCAAAATGAGTCCCCACTCGACCCCCATTTCCATTTAAAACAATGTTTTTATTGCGCGCCCAGCTGTCACTTTGACATTCAGATCTGTCATTGATGTGTCAAAAAATGCAGAATTTAGTCATATATTATCGTTCCAAATTTCATCACAATCTACCCAGTGGTTCAAAAGTTAGAGGGGGGGGGACGGACTTTATGTCCTCACTGTACAGGATGGGCCTTAGTGCGTATGCGGACTGTACTACCTATACCGTTAAAGATAGAATAATAATTTGTGGTGCGAAGTTAGATGCCAGTGGCGTGCATATTTTAAAATTATTTTGGCACATACAAGGTGTTTAATATTAAAATGCCGAACCGAACATACATTGTTCGGTCTACATAGATTTTTGAATTAAGCGTACTTTTCTGAACAATTTAATATAGCACTTAATATATCTAAATTTACACGTGGCGACGTTGTTGCAAGTTTTCTATGAAAAAGGTCGCTACTTCGCATTATTGTAGCTCTCCATTTAAATGAGATATGACGTCCATTTTTTCATAGGATACATTAAGAACATGTCTTTATTCAAGAAAATATAACCATTTAAACAAAAGTTACATTTGCTATACAGGGTGATACATTTCGCATATCGTAATTTTACTTCAAAATTTTAAATGGAACACCCTGTATATTATCATGTCGTCTTAAAGAGCTCCTTTTCAGCTTTCTAACGATACCATACTTGGTGGGCTTAAATAAAATTTATTTGTTAAAAAAAAGAGTTTGAAACTTGAAAAACCGTTGAAATTAAGATAAGTTGTAAAAAGATAATTGAATAAAAAGTTTATACTGGCAGTTTATTATTAGTCTTATTGTTAATAACAAATTGTGAGTCACACTTATTAAAAAAATAATTCAAATTTTAATAAATAACGAAAATAACCATGTCTTCGTGGTTGATTGTAAATTGTAAAGACAAATTATTATTAATAGGGATACCTACTATACTCTTATATAGGGTGCTTTGAAAACAAAATTGAAAAGTGGCTCGGGGAACTGTCACTGTCATTATTAATGTTTCTATTGTGTTGGTTTTATTGTATCAGTCAGTATTAGAGGAAATATTCAATCTACCCATATTATCGAAAATGAATTTTACTAAAGAAGAAATGCTAGACATGATATTAGTTCTCGAAGTGATACAATACTCGGAATACTGACTGATACAATAAAACCAACACAATAGAAACATTAATAATGACAGTGACAGTTCCCCAAGCCACTTTTCGATTTTGTTTTCAAAGCACCTTATATAAGAGTATAGTAGGTATCCCTATTAATAATAATTTATCTTTACAATTTACAACCAACCACGAAGACATGGTTATTTTCGTTATTTATTAAAATGTGAATTACTTTTTTATTAAGTGCGACTCACAATTTGTTATTAACAATAAGACTAATAATAAACTGCCAGTATAAACTTTTTATTCACTTATTTTTTACAACTTATCTTAATTTCAACGGGTCTTCAAGTTTCAAACCCTTTTTTTAACAAACAAATTTTATTTAAGCCCACCTAGTATGGTATCGTTAGAAAGCTGAAAAGGAGCTCTTTAAGACGACATGATAATATACAGGGTGTTCCATTTAAAATTTTAAAGTAAAATTACGATATGCGAAATGTATCACCCTGTATAGCAAATGTAACTTTTGTTTAAATCGTTATATTTTCTTGAATAAAGACATATTCTTAATGTATCCTATGAAAAAATGGACGTCATATCTCATTTAAATGGAGAGATACAATAATGCGAAGTAGCGACCTTTTTCATAGAAAACTTGCAACAACGCCGCCACGTGTAAATTTAGATATATTAAGTGCTATATTAAATTGTTCAGAAAAGTAAGCTTAATTCAAAAATCTAAAAATATATAGGGTGTTCCGTTTAAAAAAATGTATGTTCGGTTCAACATTTTAATATTAAACACCTTGTATGTGCCAAAATAATTTTAAAATATGTACGCCACTGGCGTCTAACTTCGTACCAAAAATTATTATTCTAACTTTAACGGTATAGGTAGTACAGTCCGCATACGCACTAATGGCCCACCCTGTATAATACACCGAACACTGACCAATATTAAGTAAAATAAAATATTATAGACAAGCAAAGGATAACAATATGTATAATATACATCAACATTGTAAATATAGTATTACTAATAAGCACTACTGATTTTATTTTAGAACCGGTCGTGTTGAATCTACGAGTAAGTTGTCCTGCACTAACTTCCAATTTTCACTCATGGTGTAAATTAGTGATGATTATAGACCCGTGTACGAAGCGCTAACAGGTTACAAGATAATGAGTAACATTCGTGGGAAGTACATTTATACATATTTAACTGATACAATAAGTCGGAAGAATCGACAGTAGAGAATTTATAATGTTCTGCAGCAAAATAACAGATTGCGCTTGCCTAGGTATATCTAATGCTGTCACGTTACACTTAGATAGTAACAAATGTGAATAACCAATAAGAGGATAAGTTATATTAATATTAAACGAAACATATTTCAGAAATTTTCGTTGTAAATTTTCTAATATTTACACTTGCCATATTTGTGGTACCAAACTATAAAAGCATATTCTAGATGAGAACAAATAAATTAATAGACACATCTCATCATCACATTAATAAATCTCACATTTTTGCTGGTTTCAGCCACAACTGAAAATATGTGCTCATTAAACTGGGGATCAAAAATTACCCCAAGATCTTTAAAAGAACTGGCAAACCGGTCCTCTCCAAGCTATAGGGGGAAATAATTGGATTATGCTTTTGATGATAGGAAATGACATTGCGTTTGTCGGTGTTCAGAAATAACTTGTTTAGAATTCACAAATTGTTTATGTGTTCTAGGTTGTATTGTAGCTGTATGCAATCTTCGATACAGGAAATCTAATAAAATATTTTTATATCGTCTGATTATAGCCAGTACCTGACGTTAAGATTCTTTATAATATCGTTTATGTAAATATTAAATAGCAATGGGCCCAGGATAGATCCCTGAGGAATTCTAGATCAACCATTTAAGTTATTAGATTATAAATAATGTATGCTTAACAAACTGAGTACACTTTTTTAAATATAAACTGAATAATCTGAGCAACGACTGGGAGAGTCCAACACTATTCAATTTGGCTACTAATATTTTGTGGTCTAAACGGTCAAAGGACTTCGAAAGGTCTGGGTATATTATATCAACTTGATCCTGCTTTTCTATCACCTCAGAGATAAATTGAGTGGCACAGCTCAATTTGGTGGTCGTAGATCTGCCTATCACAAATCCGTGCTGTTCTAGAATAATATTATTTTTCAGGTGATACAGGAAACTGGAATGCAGGCTTTTGGGAAGTTAGATATGACGACGACTGTTCTGTAGTAACTAATATTCTGCTTACATTTTATAAACTGGACAAATGTGCCACAAATTTTAATTATTATTAGGTGTCTTAAATACGTTAACAAAAATATATCTGTTAATTTATATATTTATATCAAACCATTTTACTTATCCCTCGACAAAAAAATACAGATCTCATACTTTTATATACGACAATAAAGTTATCCGTCTTATACTTAAAACCAAAAATCTGGAACATGCAAACTGATGAATATTTATATTTAATGTGGTATCTGCGTTAGCTTTGGGTAAATATTTTATGACCAGATTTTATCCGTTTTCGTAATAACACACTGGAAAGTCGGATTCAGTTAGATTCCAATAATGCTTTCTTCAAAGAAAGGGCACTGAGACGGAACAAAGACTGACTAATAAATACAACATCGTATCGAATATCGACATTTGTTGATGATCCTGATTTGTTAAACTTGAACCTTCTGTTCATTTGAAGGATGTCGATACAATTATTTAGGATTTCTTCCCGTTAGAAATCCTACCTAAAGTGAATTAACAATAACAAATCTTTTGCATGTAGAAATTTGAAAATTTAATAGGTCTAACATATAATTAATTTATAAAACCATTTCCTACATAATATCACAATTCCAAAAGGAAACTAACTAAACGTTTTTCTTACTGCAATTAACTTATAATTGTGGTAAAACAAGGTAGCTTGAAGTGCATCAGAAAATATACACCTTGTCCTATATGACCATCCATTCGTTGGTTATTAAGAGAAAAGTTTTATTCAATACAAAACACTTTATAAAAATAAATTATTCATACAGTCCTGCCAATAACTTAGTATTTCCATAGAAATGAGTAATCGTGCCCTTTTTCATTCGAAACAGTTTGGAAGGAAATACATATCTAGAATTCTGAAAATTTAAAAAAATATCAAGAAATCTAGAAAATAAAATCGGATTGTTGTAGCTATATTTTCGAAATTTTATAAATGTTATAGATAGATAGGAGAGGTGAGATGAGATTGAGTGGCCGCCATGATCTCCTAATTTAATGGCTTAAACACTAGATGAACTAAAAATTATACTCGTATATCGCATCTGGGTCACTGCGAAATTGAATAAGACAGTCAGTTTAAACATTTGCTTTAAAAAAAAACCGGTTGCCCAAATACCTTCTTTTTTAATAATAATTCGCTTTAATTCAATATTTGCGGAATTTCTTATTAATTTTAAAAATTAAATGCTTTTTGTTGATTACTGAGTTGAAAATAATTTATTTAAGTAATAGTATAGTAGTTTATTGACAGCTATATATACAAAGGTACATGTTGTGTCACAATAATAAAATAAATACATGTCACAGAGAATAATCTAAAAAGTCCTGCAGACTGTAAAAGCAATGATCTAATAAGTAATGTTTTATAAAATTTTTGAATCTATACATGTTCATGTTTTTTAAGTTATCACTAGAAAAACGAGCACAAATGGTGTTATATATCTAAACATTTAATTTATTATTCTTCGCCATGTTTATTCTTGAATATTCCACTATGAGATCCTCAGCATGTCTGGTGTTATAATTATGATTGTCTGAATGGACAGTAAATTTGTGTATGTTTTTATGTATAGATAACAATGTTTCCAAAATAAAAGACAAGGTAAGGGGAGAATTTGCAAATTTCTAAATAAAGGTTGACAATGAGTCCCTGGAGGAACTTCAGAAATAATCCGTATTGCCATTTTCTGGAGTCTAAAAATTCTATCGGCTTTAGTAGAATTCCCCCATAGGGCTATTCCGTATGTTATATGACTATTAATTAATGAGTAGTATGCAGATTTAAGTACATTCTTTGAAACACAGTGTTTAAGTTGGCGCAATACGTATATTTGAGAAGAGATTTTAGAGCTTAACTTGTCGATATGGGACTTCCAGTCTAGATAAGTGTCTAAAGTTACAGCGAGCAATTTCACTGGAGAAGATTTTGCGGCCCATCTGTCGGCAGAAAAACAAATATTTTGGGTTTTATTGTCGTTTAGCTTAAGTTTATTTGCGGAAAACCATTCTCGAACCAGATGAGTAGCACCTATATCAGACTTGCAGTCACCGACCGAAAGGATGGTGGTATCGTCTGCAAAGAGGACACAGTGATTGTCAACTGACTGGGGAAGGTCATTTATGTAAATAAGGAAAAGAATGGGTCCTAGTATGGACCCCTGAGAAACACCATTTGTCACCGGTGATAGTGTGGACTCCATCCCTTGCCAATTGACACACTGCCTTCTATTTGAAAGATAGGATGTGAACAATTTTAATTCATTGCACCTTATTCCATAATACTCGAGCTTATAAACAAGGATATCAGTGGACACACAGTCAGAAGCCTTAGTTAGGTCATACATTACCGCCCGAGTGGCAAGGCCATGATCCAGACCATCGACTACTTCTCCAATTAGATCGGCAAGAGCACTTATTATCGATTTGTTTTTCCTGAATCCATATTGCGAATTCGACAACAATTGTTTAGATTCTAGATAAGATATTAATTTATCTTTAATGATAGATTCGAATATTTTAGACAATACAGGTACTATAGCAATAGGCCTATAATTATCAGATAAATTGGTGTTACCTTTCTTAAACCGAGGTAAAACTTTGGTAATTTTGAAATCAGTAGGCCAACAACCCTCAGAAATACATCTATTATATAATGTTGTAAGCAGTTTGGTCAGGAATGGAGACAAAGGTTTAATAATTCTAATATTGATGTTATAAAAATCTAGAGCAGGAGAATCCCGTAACCCCATTATGGCATTTTTTACGTCTAATTCTAGTATGGGAGCCATAAAAAAAGAGAACGATAGTCTAATAACATTATTCATGAAGAATGACACGTCTTTATTGTTACATTCAATTGTGTTTACATTCAATTTGCTATATTAGTAAAAAATGTATTAAAATCCTCCGCTGAGATAGAGGATGTAACAGCTTGTGTGTTAGATTTATCACCACGTTCGGAGTTAATAATTTTCCAACACATTTTAACTCTATTAGAGGATGTAAAAATTGCTTCAGAGTAAGCCTTCTTTTTCTCTTCTTTCAGTGCATGCCGATAGGCCCTACGGGCAGTCTTGTATTTAGTCCAATCCTTTTAGGCGAATCACGTTGGCACGCATATTGCGTAAAGTTCTGTTGTACCAATTACTCCCAGATTTAGCACGATCAGTTTTACGAAGTGGAAAGCAAGTTTTAATAGACAGGATTGTATTAAATTATTTTATAGTTTCTTCTATCGTAGAGAATATTTTGCTTAATAACTATTAAATCTATTTAATAGTTATGTATAGTTAATCTATTTTTAGTTAATAACTATTAACTAATGTACAACACGACATGGGTTGCCAAATGAAAATTTCCCTAATATTAATTCCTAAATTAATATTAGAGTCCACCTTTTGGTGGGTAGTGGGTATCGAGTAACTGTGGTCTGGGTCCCAGGCTATTCTGGCCACGAAGGGAATCAAGCAGCCGACTCTTTAGCCAGGGACGGTGCCGCTTTTGAATTTGTCGGACCAGAGCCGGTGCTTGGCATACCCTTGAGTACTGCCAAAGCAACTCTCTTGACCTGGGCTGAGGGGCAAATTCTCCAGTACTGGCAAGAACTACCAAAATTAGTTCATTCAAAGGCGTTCATAATAAACCCTTCAAAAACAAGACCTAAAAAACTGAGTTAAGCAGGTTGCACCTACGAACTTTAATTGGCCTAGAGACTGTTTAAAATATCATCTGTAGAAATTTGCTGAGTGCCGCTTATGAAGATGATGAAACGGCAGAACACATATTATGCACCTGCCCCGTTGGGAAAAGGTTCAGATACTCATTATTTGGCAACCTAACCACCTTTTTGGCACCATTACCCACTTGCCTCGATATTCAGTGGGCTTGGAACAGATAAAGCAGAAGTAAAAACATAATTCGATACATTGTTTGACTGTCAATTGTAATTTCTGTAATTATTGTATTGTAAATTCTGCTTTTACAGTAATAAGAAATTATTTACAAATTTCTATAGGCCTAGAAATTAAAATGAGAGACGTATTATTGATAAAATTAGTTAAATACCTAAGAAATCAGTTCCAGATAATGCAAGGTTTTGGTATTTTATAGAAAGTATACCTTGTGTTTTTAATAAATTTTATAAATTCATTGTTACGTATGCACCAAGAGATTAAAGTTAGTGTTTTAGTCCCGATATAAGGTATGATAAACACTCATCCTGGAGAATATTTAGTTACTGTTTAGATAAAAATTTTATGAAAGCTATGGCTATAGCTGTATATTAAGCGAACTGTCAACAACCAAATGATTTTAATTGTAATTATTAATATTTTCCCTCAGTATACATATCTGGATTCAAGCCTATAATAATCACACATAATTTTCCCCCATATCGGCCTCTTTGAGAATAAGACAAAATATTGCGCATGCAACAAAGTATAGCAATACGTTTCATATCCTTTCAAGCCAACAATATATTAAGAAGTAAAATATGCGAGAGTAGTTGGGTCGTTAGTATTTATACGTAGCTTTACGTTTTGTCTCATCCTATTTGTTGCTGATAAAATATAAATTATAACATTAGTTTTTAATATAATATAGAGACTCAACATTCTTTTTTACCGTAACATTTATTTACGACAAAAAATAATATAATCAAACTGGATATATGCGATTACCTCACTAATTTCGAGTTCGGATAAGCATGTGTCTGCCCGCATGATTAATTTGCGATCGGACGCATCTGCTTTAAAATCCATATTGGTTGCCGGTCAAATTTAATCCAACATTTAAATTGAATGACAGTGTAAGACTGTAGCTAATTTTTTACTGAAATGGATTACAATCGACATCGTACATATAAAGTTGTATCCATATGATAATGTTAGTTACTAATATTTCAAAAAAGTCGTTAAATAAACTATTAACATCGCGAATTATCTAAATGTCAATATTAGTTTCAACTGTTGATTGTAATTTAAACTTGTATCAAAATGTGTTCTCTATTTTTAGATAGAGTCCCTACTTACAAATTAGGTACCTATAAATACATGTTGAATTTAGTTTTGAATAACATTATACTAATTACTAATCTGTTTTAATTTTATCAAATTGGCTGCCTAAACAGTACAATACGCAGAACAAACTAAAATGTAATACGATACAGATGGCAGGTTAAATATATTTCAAAAGAGGTGAATATTTGTAAGACAATTAGATTATTGGAGGAACTTACTGGAACTTGCTGTCATACTATTAAAGTCGTTAAAACAGAAAACTTTTTAATCGGTTGTTGTAAGACACTTATTTCTTTATCTGCCTTCATATTTAATTACCGAGTATACATTCACCGAGAATATAAACGCTGTCGCATTTTTTTTTATTTCCAGGATTTCAACTAAAAATAAATCTTTAAAATCTCCTGTGTATACTCACTTCCGAAAATGAATTAATGCACTGTATTTTCTGATAAAGCATCATCTCACTAATACTATGATATAGATAATAACAAAATAATCTTGGAAAATATTAAAGTTTTAGCGGTAAACCAAATCATTATAAACAATGAAATACATACTACAAGTATATTGCTACAATAAAAATGTAGTACCTAGAGTAACTTTTCTTCTGAAAAGATTTAATGCAGATAGAATTTACAACTCATCTTTACATTGTATTTCAGCCTGTTCATTTTGTAACATACTTTCATGGAACTTAATTACAAAAGAAAAAGTTTCGGTAAGTTATTGTTTTCTTTTTAACTGGAGTTAGCAAACAACGGATAATAAATTTGACCCTATGGGCCCACCAATCAATTTAATGTTCTCAAAATGGGAGGGTCTTTAAATTATTTATTTGAATAAATTAGAATCTTATTTAGTGACATTTATCTGTACTGTAAATCAAAACAAATAACACCTCTTTTTATTTCTACATTGTTCTTCTAATATTCATTAATTTTTCTTCAAATGTTGACACTTTCTTTAAGAATGGCGCATACCAAATTAGATATGTGTACAAATAAAAATTTCATGTTGATTTTTGTTTTTAATTTATATTTTATTATATCTTATATATGTATATAAAAATAACTGTTTTGTCCTAAAAAAGTATGAACAAACATGTTTTTTCTTATCGCAAAAATATATTGAAATGGAAATTTCATAAAATTACCAGCAAGATAACAGCCAATGTCAGAATACATAGACACAAACTTCCACAAAATACAACAAACATTGTATTCTGATACGCTAAATTGACATAAGTCTGATTGGCAAAACATTTTGACATCAAAACATAGCAAATTCTTTGTTAAAACACCATCGAGAATGTTGATCACTAATATGTTACAATTAATGAGAAGCCAGATAAAACAGGTAACGGGACTTATAATTTGGAACTGTGAAGTGGCATTGGCATATACAGTACCCAAATATTGAGGAACCCATCTGTATTTCGTAATGAATAAAAAGACACATCTCGTACGATACACAATACGAAGCATTAGCTGTCTAAAGATGCTATACATACAACTTTCTATCGTTGAGTGACCAAGTTGTCTTGGTCACTCAACGATAGAAAGTTGTATGTATAGCATCTTTAGACGGCTAATGCTTCGTATTGTGTACCAAGTTGTCTTGGTCACTCAACACTTCTATGGAAAAATTATTATTACGTTACACATAGGTATAAAGATCACAAATATATTCACTCAGAACAATACTGCTGGCAACAAAATACCTATATTGAAGGTCTAGTGGTAGAGCTTTCCTATACCCAACCAGTTTTAATTAATAAATCATTCAACATAAGAACCAAATGCAATAAAGAATTGTCTATTTATTATTTTATTAAAATATGGTAACGCAGATAACTATTCCTTTTTGATATTTGTCTGGTTGCAAAGTGATAAATCTTAAAACATGTAATTTATATACTTATTCTGTTATCTCCGTTTTATATTAATAATAAACTTAATAATAACTGCTCTAAGCGCATGTACCTGTAATTTGATCCATAAAATATTATTTATAAAAACAAAAATTATGCATAACTTTGAATTACACATTACATTGTTCGGCTTCTCTAATTTACAAAGATTCAAAACCTTTGCAGAACTGTCAGCGCATTAACAAAATCCAAAACTCTTCAAAACTGGGTCTGGATTCTACTCCGTACTCTTTTTCATGAACTCCTCATGTTAAAAATGAAGATTTTTAATAATACAATGAATTTGTTAATTGGCAAAGGATTTAAAGAACTCTTGATGTAGGTTATGTAAATATTATGTTGATCAAGGTTATTTACCGGTAATTTTACATGATCAAAAATACTAGGTATTTGCATTTTCTACCTAAAGTATTCTTGAAACTATTTTGCAGTTCATAAAAAATAGCTCCCAAATGTCCACCGATATCTTCAGACGTCGAACTTGAAGATTATACATCCATATCTTAGCCGTTGGTAAACGATTTTTTTATTTAAAAGTAAACTGATTTTATTGAAAATTTACAAAAAATCATGAAAATCGCACAAATGCAAAATACACATAAATTATTACCAAAATAAATATTACGAAATGCTCTTACGCTAAATATCAGTTCTCAGTAGTTCAACCTCTAGGGTAAGGACTAGTTAGAACGATTCGAAATGATTCTGAATCGAGTCCATATTAAACCAAAACAGATAACCTCAAAATCCTGAATCATTAGCTTCAAACTCGAACGCATATTTCAAAGTACACATGCTCAGAATTGTTCAGAATTGGATAATTCGAAAACCTGAACAAACTTAGATTGCCTTTTAATTTTAAATCAATAAAATGATATAAGGACTAAATATTTAGGAAGAAAAAATAGAAAAATATCTTTAGATAGACGATCTTTAACTTGTCCTCTGTAAAATCGTTACGTAAAATTGACAAGGTCTTTATTAAATATAATCAGGTCGTTCTTGTGACAGTTTAATAACTTACTTAAAAATAAAATTTCACGTCAACAGTGTATTATTAAATTTAAACTAAATCCAACATCTTTCAAAGTATAGCTATAGTATTTCTGATTATATAACTGCCTCAAAATAAGAACTAGTAACTGCTCTGTATAGAAAATAGGTATAAATGTGAACTACTAGGAACCTGTACATACTTAGGTTGTTCTTTATAAAATCGCTGTCATCACATTTTATTAGTAAAAATCCTACTACTTTAACTTCTGTCAACTAAATAACTACAGAAGTTATATTTTTTCTACAACACAAACCTCTTATAAAAACAAACTTGGCAAGTAAACATTTCACTTCGATTCGAAAAATTCGAATAAGGATAGAAAATATTGCGATAAATAAAAGGGAATGGTGAAACATTTGAAGTGCAGACCTGTGTCAGGTTCGTATGTTTGCACGACTTAATAGATTTCTTTGAAGCAAATTGAAAAATGGTGTGGGCTGAATGAAATGTGAAAACGTTCGATTTACTGAACGTTTGTGTTAAAATATTAAAAACAGTTTATCTTTTTAACAAAGAAATGAGTGAAAAAACGTAGATTTAAAGGAAAGCGTAGGATGTACATAATCGCATGTGTGTGTCCATGAAAGCAATTCCTAGTTTTCAAAAATTGATATCGGCATAACAGAATCGCAGAACTTGATAAACGTATCGATTATTTTGTATCAAAAATGAAAACCCCTGCATTGTATATAAAACAAGTAATCATGCAAACTGCTAGAATTCAGTATATTATACAGGTGTAGTGTTTCTCCTGCCCCAGGACATTAGAGAGCTTCCACTTACCGCTAATAAAGTACTGTGTTGAAATAAGTAGGTACTTGTTAGAGATTGTCTGTCATTTATTTGTGGCACAGCTGTATGATAAATTCAACAAGCAGTATTTAGGGTTTACACCACCCGTAAGTTACTAAAAACATAAATTCACGTATTCAATGCAAACTTTTAAAGTTTGCCCCAAATGAGCACTGTATCAATGCAATAGATGAAAACAACAACTCATATCAGTGGTTATTTAGTTCAAAAATTATTTAGTATAGAAAACATTAAAAATTTAAATTAAATAATAATAATAATAATAATAATAATATCTCTACCCCTCATTCTAATCACAAGGATTAGCCCGAAAGTCTGAGACTTGTGTGGGAGAGGGGGCGGCATATTATTATTTCGCGGGCCGCATTTGCGCCTCAGGAACGACTTACGTTGGTAGGCCCTAACCACCATTCAGTGCTGGAATGAGGGAAACCTGGAAAACCTCATTAGTTAGGGGACTTAACTACATTTTTTCTAAACGTTTCCAGCTGTTGGAGATTTCTTTTAAGATTTTGAGATATACTTATGATATTGACATTTTTACTCAAACTACAACACCTTCACAATCACTATTTTATAATTGTTTTGGAACCATCCATCCACTTTCAGTATCCACTTTATTACAACCGTAGTGTTTAAAAATGTGTAGGTATTATTAGGTTTGTTCTAGCACGAAATTTCGGACGGTTTGAAGCCAGTTATTGGATTGACCAACTGCGCGTGTTCGTCCTAAAACTTGGTTACAAACTGTTTGGGATTTCTAATTTGCTAGAACGCTTTGAAGCTAATTCCGTGACTCTTGCGATGTTCTGTGGTGAACCGGTGAACTTAAATGCGTCAAATGTCAAATATCGGTATAAATGTATAGGTTATAATTTTTGATGTTCGATATAAATGTATTGTTCGTTTTTTTAAATATTACGGGTGAATCTAGTCTACTGCCCCAGAGTTTGCTGCAATCCAGAAATTAACAAGATAACAAAAAAATTAAAAATATAGGTTAACTGAATCAAGGATTGTTAACTGTTTACAGGATTGCTCGATCCCTATACTACAATGTAATCCATAATTGTGACGTCATCAAAGATCCAAAGATCTCGAACATGTAGAAATAGGTACACTTTATACTGTTATTACAAACTTTAATAAATAATAATATTAATAATCATTCAAATGCGAAAATTCTCTTGCAAATGTGAAATATAACAAACACAAAATAGGTATATTTTGACAATTCGATTACATATATCTTCGATGACGTCACAAAGGCGGATGACAAAATTGAGTGATCGAGCAATCCTGTAAACAGTTAACAATCCTTGAACTGAATAATATAAATTTATCGTCACGTGGCGGCAGATATCCCGAACTTCTGCGCATGTCACAGACTGAAAATCTAAAGGAATTTCTGTGGACTACTTTGACGGTTTTCGACTGGGTTGTAAACGGGGTTTTGCTGTCGCTAGAACGCGTGGATTCCTACGGAACTCCGTACGATTGGGAATCGTTTGAGATTGCTGCTAGAACAAACCTATTTTGTTTTGTTGTTAAATTTAATAAATATCTGTATGTAAGTGATTAAAACGAGTAATTAATTTTCCGGGTCCTATGTCATTGTCATTATAATAATTGTGTTTAGGTACTATTGAAAGCGGCAATTATATAAAGTTTCAAACTTAATAAACCATTTTGCAAGTGCAGAACATTAGTGGGTTCAAATATTTTAATGCGATGTCTCAACACTGTATCCGTAGGGGAAATAAATGGTTCTTCATGCCTGTGTTTGCTAAATGACAAATTGCTTTTCAAGACAGGGGACTGTGCAAGAAGTGGAGACCAAATTATAGGATTTTACGGTCATTAAGTCATTATACGTAATATACTTATGGCTACAAGACTATTTTACATTTTATAGAAACTTATTGTATTAAATAATGCATGTCAAGTGAATAATATAATGCAGTTAGGTCGCTAATCCTGAAAAGCTTCAACTTTTTAACAACTCATTCGCCTCATTTGATGTAATCTTTTTTCGCAAGGTTTAGCTTCTGATTGGTATCTAGGGATGAATTCGCCATTAAAAGTTTGTCCAGTAATATTCATTATATTACGTACGGTTCAATCCCAACGGAAACCGTAATCGTTTATATTAACTTCCGGTATATTTAATTCACAGTTTCTTTCATTAAAAGCCTAGTAATTTGTACTACAGCAATATACTTATGTCTAACATTACAATTATTGTAATCGCACTAATTTCTCTTTCTACTATTAGTATTAATGGAAAAAAGATTACCCAATGTAATTACTACCATAGAAGAAGCTTTTTTTTAATTGTAGCAAATAGTAAACTTATAACATACCCCATACTTTCAAGGGTACAGAAATAATATTTGAGCTGTTATATCCTTGACAATCACAAGAGCAATTCTTGTCGCTCTCGTCTAAGCTCAATATTAAACAAATATATAACATTACGACAAGCAGGTACTATGATGCTATAGTTCTTGTATTTCAATCGTCTATATCTTCTATTCATCCTAGATGATAGATGATTGTAGATCTGATTGTGTGCTCAAGTGAACTTAATACAATAGCTACCTTGAATCCTGTGGCAGTACGTGGTGTTTAGTAGTAGAGTTACAAACTACAGCCCTCTAGAGGTGGCTATTATATAATCATCTGTTAGGATGGAAGATTTAAACAAAGTTTCGGTTGCTGAACAACTGCCACCACTAGAATCCTGACTCCTTGGACATTTATTACATTTTTTTGGCACACCATCAAGGAGTATGAGAACAAAGCTGTATTTTATATTCTATATTATTTTTAGAGTTAAAATACATATGTCCCTATACACAAATATATTAAATTTTTTATCCCTTTTATTTTATGGTTTAAAGTAGTAATAGCTACTGCTTCTCTCATGATTTCCTGGTATTTTGAATTATACTTCTTTGTGGAAGTTATTAAACATTATCTGTTTCAAAACGAAACAAAAAACAGTTGCTTTATAAGTTAGTTATTATAAATGCTATTTATACAGCAACTTTGTGAGTTTAAGAAACATTGAAAAGTATTTCTTTTACGTACTTATCTTAAAGAGTACCTACTTAACGTTATTATTTAAAGGGAGGGGGCATACTGATCCCTTAAAAAATAAAAGAAGAATCTCTCGTCTTCAAACTCATCGTTTTATTACCTCTTTCTCCCTTATTCTTTCGTTCTGATCATAGTCGTCCATTTCAGAGTATTGTATAGTTTATATAACTAATAAAAACTTGGAAGACTTTCATTTAGTATTTAACTTGAAAATAAAAGTTCGAAGTTATTAAAAAAAATGTGCATCGCAAATATTATCACATGATTGCTATTTCTCGTCTCGTCTCAGTTAATGAATTATAATAATACTATTATGTAGGTACTTTCTCCCACACACTTAGGGAATATAAAAAAACAATATTGAATTAGCTCGGGTAATAAAATGTTTAATGATTGTATACGACTTAACTAACATTAGTGGGGTCTATCCATTTAGCAGTAGTTGAGTTATTTCGAATATAACTCTCTGATCATT
Organism: Pogonocherus hispidulus; assembly: GCA_963924545.1. Lineage (NCBI taxonomy): Eukaryota > Metazoa > Arthropoda > Insecta > Coleoptera > Cerambycidae > Pogonocherus > Pogonocherus hispidulus. The sequence goes on from OZ004692.1 coordinate 91,066,250, forward strand.
AGTTTACGACTAAAAGGGCTTCTGTTTTCATTAGGATTGTTTTAGTCTTAAACGCCTCTGTAAATACGTACAAACTAAACTTCGAAGGTGAAGTAAAAAGATGGGAACAGACTCCTACGTGAGTTAGTATAATAGTAAAATTTACATTAATGGGATTTGAATAGCATTGAAAGACCAGCTAGGGCATAGGTTCATGGGAGTAAATCAATAAAGGAATAACAAAGAGAAGACACAGTAAAGGAGGGATAGTTAGTAAGCACTTCACAGTCTTCCATAAAATGTCACCTTTCCTGTTTGCAGTACTGTGAAATTACAAATAAAAAAGTATAGACTATTTTTTTATTGTTATGTTATTACATGATATAACGATAACTTCGTTAGTTTTTTTTTTAATTTTTAGATAAAGGTACAAAATATACTTACTATAGCGCTGAAATTCTCTTTCAGGGGTGAGCAGAGTGAAGTACGGTAGGTTTATTTTATTATCTGCCAAACTTGGGCGCCATCAATTGATCTTTTTTGATGGTACAGAGTAAATGTAGAGTTCCTATTTAAGTGAAGACAATTGCAAAAAAACACTTGACAAGAACAAAGTTAATTTTTAATATAATTCTCTCAACTATACATTTACGAACCGTACATACATAAAAGACACACCTAAATCTAAATATTAGAACATACACACTCAAAGGTACAAAAAGGAGTGAAAGTTTTACAGCAATAAAGCTTGACAGCAAAATGTAGTTTGGCTTTACTAAAGACCTACCAAAAATGCAGTTTTTAGATATTTACAGTCCGCGAGGTAACAGTAAGGACCCTTAAATTCATTCGCACACACAACCTATGCATAGGGTAAGTTAGTCTAAGGCACAGTATACGTAACGTGGTTTAAGATGCACTTCCAAAATAAGTAATAAAATACTCACATAAGAACAGTTGGTTTCGAGGTTTTGCTTTGGGTTTTGGTTTTGTTCATACGTTCTGCTGCTAATTCACAAATCAACGTACTGAAATGATTATTTTCTCTTAATCACATTAGGGAATAGTAGGATTCGTTTACTAAGATTAATTCATCTTTTATATTTGCTTTTTCAAGCTTTTTTCTTAAAACTTTGGGAGCTGCTAAATTCACTCAACCTGCTCGCCAATGCCAATCTTCGCCATCTCTTTGTTCCCCCTCTCGTTCTCTTACGTCCCCCATCCGCTCCCGTTCTTAACACGATATGCCGTCACTATATTGTTCTGAACTTTAGTTTATGTAACCTAGGACTATGTATGGATAGACCTAATGCACAACCACAGAGAGTGAAGTCGGGATTATAAGCACTTAATATACACCGAATACATAGAATACTTTAAATACAGGATTGGTGTGTAACAAGAAGGTAAAAACACAGAATGAGATAAGAATTATTAGTTTAAATCAACTAAGAAAGGTATTTTATTAGTTATTAAAAACGAGACCGTTACAATGAATAGGTACAATGTGTTTTACAAATGTATGTAAGTGTATACTCAGAATTAAATACAAAAGAACACATTTCGACATAACTGAGACGTGCGTTGCCGATATGATATACATAGGTTGATGACGTATATAACTCTGTAACTTCAATTCTGATGATTCATTCTTACACAAATTAACACGAGTGGGAGAAATAATTACCAAAATTATTAATTGTCACGAATTTGCGGTCATTAGACGGGTTGTAAATGATATAACTTATATTCTCCAGTTGCACAGTGGTAAATAATCATTTCATTTTGTAAGTCGTTCTGCTAATGACTTGAAATTCAGATCTCACTTGACAAATGAATACATAGTTGAAAAGCTTTCTTCATTTAGATATAATTGCCTGCAATAAAGTAACCCTGGATATATTTACAAAACTCACAAAACAAGGTTTGCGACTTGCCTCACTCATATAGGTTTGAAACTAGTAAGACAAGTAATAAAATTAATGGAAATTATGGATAACACTTAGGGCCGGTTCTACAAAGCAGGTATATCCCACGGATAAAGTTATACTTAGAATATCGTTGAAAGGAGCGTTCTACAATCGCCGTATAGGGATACGCCCGCATTTTTATACTCCAAATAATTCGAGGGATAAGATATACCGAGAATTACTATTCCCACTTTATACCGGGATTGTAGAACCGGCCCTTAATATCAGTTTGTCCAAACGTATCTACACATCATTTTATATCAAGTTAAAAGAACAACATTCTTTTAAAAGCTTTAATTACTGATGTCTTCAGTATTTAATATGTACCTACCTACACTCAAATAGTTTTAAATTTATAAATGTTCATTCAAATATGAAACAGCTAAATTTATGGGTGGTAGAATACATCAAATCATTAATTTTTTGTTAAATAAACGTATGCCCGCCATCAAGTCGTTTTGGCAGAAAAAATGATGTTTTATTTTAAGAGTTCTGTTCATTTTATTGATGAATAATATATATAAATTTATAGAAAAGTTGAAGAAGGCATTAAAATTTATCAAATATCTCAAAAGTATGTAACTGTTTTTATATTTGATATGACAACTATTATGGTCAACTGCTCAATTGCAAACTGCGTAATTCTATTCATCCTATTCATTCATTCTATTCTATTCTAAGGCGCAAAAGTAATTTTGCGCCTTAAGTTGTAGAAAAATGTTCTAAAGTAAAGAGGCTTTCTGGAAAAAATAGTTTTACTAGAATATGATTAATACCTCTCCTCGTGAATGTACAATTTTATCCATATATACGATCAACTGTGAACAGTTTCAGTGATCTCTATACTCACCATTCGAATCTGATTCTTCCTATGCATAGAAAAAATAGCAGACGCCTTTACTCTTCAACCTTTGGCACAAATTGGTAGTCTCGATATCTCTGTTACCCGCAGTATTAAGTATTAACAGTTGTGGCACGTATACCACGAATGAAATATGGATGTGGGAAAACGTTGATTTGTCACACAAAGCCTGTTAAGTAAACAGTGTAAATGGTTAAAAGGGTAGCTGTACTCTGTATGAATATTTATAATTTTAGTTTATGGAGTTGACCATACTTAAAAATCCGTGAAAAATATTGTTTAGCACAAAAAAGTTTATGTACATAGTTGTTTTACCTAAAAATATTATAAATCTCAGTTGGATGTAATAGAAATTGAATTTTAAGGGTAAACAAATCTTCGTTACACAGTATAAAGTCCATTCTGGAAATGCAGTTATCAAATGTGAAAAACTCCTGTGGTGATATAAATGAAATTATTTCCCAGATATTTATGATTATAATAGATGTGATAACTACCCTAATTTCTTTATTGAAATTATATCGATTTAGTGTTCTGCTTGGTTTAGTGATTTACCATTAATATAATGAAGTCCAAGTGCCACCCTACTAATACTGCATACCTAGTATTTAAAATCTATAAATACTTCATGAACATAATTTGTGGACTTACCATTGTTTATAATATATAAGTCTAAAATTTGAAGTTTCTATCTTCCCTTATAGTGGAGATATGTATCATTTTGTAAATTGTCAGATTTCGCTTTTTCTCCGGTAACTCACGAACAGGTGCATAATATATATTCTAGACAGATTTCTAACACTAAATTCAATAGCTCAGTCAAATTAGAAATAAAAAATGTTCTATTTTTTTTTTTTTATTTTTGGAATTGAAGATCATTTGTAGTAGGCCTTGAAATTTTAAATTTTATTCTGAAATTTGACCAATCATAATAGAGTTATTGAAGCTCTATCATTTAAAAAATGTTTCCAAAATAAAAACATATCGTATACATGACAGAATTATTATTATAAGAGTTATAAAACAGTAACAATAAATATGCGAATATGTACATAGTAACAACAGTTTCATTATTTTTTTCCAGTATATAATCACAATGCCTGTGGTTGATAATTCAGTGGATTATGGAAAATAGTCAATAATGAAAAGTTAGCCATAGCCAAAATATAAATAATTACTGTTTGAAATAAAGTCAAATTAAGGTACACTTGTTTTATTTACAATTAGTTTCAAATGTAAGATGCCATCTTCAGAGATAAACGTGTAAAACGCTTGACAAAAAATAATAAATTGACCATGCTTACCAGGGGCAGATATATCTTACCATACTTATGTATAATAGGTATAGCTATATTAATAATAATATAATAATATATACTTATATTATTTGCATTCATTAATGGTACTGGTTTGCAAGTGAAAAGTTTTAAATCTAGGTATAATTTTTAGTGATTTTTATCTACAGGTAAACATGAAATCAGATACAGATAGCACAACTACATCATGTCCATCCCTAACAATCCATTTTTGAGTTCTGCGTAATGTGTCAGGTGAGGGCAGTGCCCTCATGTGTCAGTGTTATCATTAGAGCCAGACCATCAATTCCTTTTTGTATATCAGAGTATTCAAATATATAAAAATATAGATATTCAATAGTATACATAATTACTTGTTTTAGTTTCTTGATATGCAAAACGCTAAGGGCTATAACCAATTAGGCCATAACTATTAGGCTATTGTTACATTGTGTCCAACATAAAAGGGTCAGTCACGGAAATAGTAAGAGATCCAAATTCGATTTTTACTATTTTGAGAGAATGAAATTTTTGGATTTAATTTTTTTTATTACGTTATTATCAATACTAGAACCATTGTTCATTAAAACTCAATAATTTTTAAGATGACAGCTAATTTTAATTTTAACAAAACATCGAATATATTAAATTTTAAGTGCCATTTTATTCGTCATCTATATACGCAACTTTTTTTACTAGAACAATCTCTACCTACTCTTCGCAGTTATACATTGCCTACCTATTAGACATATCTGTAGCAGTAATTACAGCATCAATTTAATATTCTGACGGGTATATTCATATAAGTAGATCTTCATAATATTTTAATGTCTGTTCAGGTTCAGCATTGTTATTTCACATTGTTATTTCAAATGAAAACCCTCTATATTAAATAATTTTTGAATAGGCCTTTTAAAGAAATGTCATCCACAATAAATAACATTGTCGGTCTAATATTTACCGATTTTGAAAAAAAATTATAAAAATAGGGACAAAATTAGCAAATATACTCAATCAGAACGAAATTCTAGACAAACATATTACGGCATCAAATTTGGGTAGGAGGGAAGCATTCCAAACGCCCTTTATATGCTTTCGCCTATAAGTATGTGGGCCGTTATCTGGAAAACCATCAAGTATCAAGTACCATCAATATTTTCAAAACGAGAAACACACAGACCCGACGCAAAAATTTACATAAATAATATAGCTCTGAAAATCTGTTTTTATCCGAGAGGGAGTATGACAGAATTGGTAATTTATAATTGATTTTATTTCTTCAAGCAAAAACAAAAAAAAAGAGGACTTTCAGCCAGATACATGAGCCGTATTAAGTCCTCGTGTTTTTTATTGAAGAAATAAATTCTATTTTAACAGCCAACAACTTTTCCAATATCATTTATAATTGATTTTATCCCCCTGAAAACTCTCATTGTCATTTCTTACCTTTAATATTTTACATAACATATTTACAACTCTTCTATACCTACTACGGTAATTGAACTATTCCAAACGAACCAAATGTGAATCCCAAAAGTTGTCATAAATTTTTAAATTACAAGGGTCCTATCTAGAAAGTCGATTCATTTACGTGGAAAAATGACTGTTGCTAGGACTGTTGCAATTGCAAGGATTTTTCCTTTCTAGCAAAACTATAACTGGCAATCCAAACTTTAACATTTATTTACAATATTGTAGGGCTCTTACAGTATTGTTTATACTCATATATAAACAATATTGTAAGAGCCTTACAATATTGTAAATTACTGTTAAAGTTTGGATAGTAAATATTAAAAAATAACAAGAGGTCAAAACTCCTTCCAAACCCGTATGCTATTAGATTACTATGCATCACAATAATATTACATCACCATAAATAATACCTATATACACAAATTACTACTAGTGGGAACTATAGTTCTGGTGTTGGACTAGTCAGAAAAAATATACTCTATATAAACAACATACATACAGAAGAAATGGGGAAAGTAAAAATTTTGGCACCAGACCAAAATGTTGATCTGATAATAAAATAATATATATTCAGAACTGGCATCTGACCCACCTGAAGATAACTGGCATCGTGTTCTGTACCTGTATTACTAAAAGTTTTACCTGGATTTCCAACTAGTTTCAGTTGAATACCACTGTCATTAGTCAAGACCAATAATATAAGATATTATAAAAAAAAAACTGAATAATATTCACTGTTCTATTATCTCTCTCGTAAGTGTAGTCAATGTGTACCATTTTTGTTAAGGGTTCTCACACGTTTATCCCCGAAGAAGATGTTTTACATCTGAAACTGGTTGTAAATAAAATAAGTACACCTTACAAACACTTCATTTCAAATAATAAATATTTCATTATCAGCCACAAACGTTTTCTGATCACTGGAAAAAAATAATGATGTTGTTACTATGTATATATTCGCTTTAATGTTACTATTTCTTTTTTTATTATTTTTGCTTATATACGATATAATCAACTAATTTTGAAGCATATGTGAAGTACAATAATACTGATAAATATTAGTGCATATTTACTTGATACATTTACGTTTCTGTAAGATGCTACACAATTACATAAGAACCGTAAAGGATGAATTACCTACCAATTTAAAATATTTTCATGTTTCTTACCATGCTTCCACAATTTTCATCGAATAGTAACTTTATCTGTTTCGAATACTGTAATTATTACATCATCACTTGACAATAGACATGAGTACATATTCCATATTGGGCAGATTTTGTTTCATATAATTAAGTATTACCGTCACGTATCTCGTGGAAAGCCGTTTATAAAAACTTTGGACGAGAAGTTTGTCGAAGCCAAAAACTGTATCCGCTATAAAAACAACTAAACTCCAAATACCCGGAACAGGAACTGTCAGCATTAGAGATCCGTCCGATATCGTTGCTTATTTCAGAGAAAAATATACTTGGTAGCACGGTTTATTATTAAATAGACAGTTTAAATATTATTTAGTTTACATTTATATTTTCTAACCAATTATGATACATAATATTAGCTTACGTCATACGACGTGGCATCAAATTCTATCATGTTAACTTTTTTGGAACTAAATTAAAATATTCACTTATGTTGAATAAATTCAGAAACACGGTAATACTAGTTAATTAATTTATCTCTAATAATAATGAAGATACGTCTAAGAGTATGCCATAAGGGCAGTGCGGTGTACAAAAGACTGGATCTTTTCTTTTTCTAACACGTTATGCTTATGGTAGATTCTTCCTCTATATAGTGTGCCCACAATTATTGGTGATGCATGTATTGGGATCTCGGAAACTATAAGAGATAGAAAAACAGTCAAAGGGGGAAAGTTTTAGACAATTTCGTTTGTAATCGAATGGCGTTTTTTTGCGATTTTATCTCTTTTGGTTTTGAGATATTTTGAAAAAACTAAAATGATGCATTTTCGAAAATACCCTGTAATTTCTTAATTTAAAACAATTTTTAGATTCTGTAAAAACTTTCTTAGGGCAACTTTTTACGTAGAAAACGCCTGTGTAGTCCGATTTTATTTGCAACGTTTTGGTTTTTTGGAACAATCATCAACTTTGTTTTTTCATATGGGCGCCATATTGGATTTTTACGGTTTTTTGGAAAGCCTCTTTTTTTAGCTTTCTAATGATGTATCACAATTAGTAAAAAAAAGTTAGGTTAAAAAATCAAAAATTAATATTTTGTTATAAATTTGGCAACGTCGCACAGTAAAACACTGAAATTTTAGGTCATATTAAATTTAATCTCTATCACAATAAAACATTAAAATATTGACCACAGAAATTCAGATCCATAATAAAAAAATGTCATAAATGTATGGAAGCAAATGGGCGACACTTTCAACATTAGATATTTTTTTCGGTTATTAGTCTTTATAGTTTAATTATGTTTTAATTTATTTTTAATTTATTTGTAGCTTAGAGTTTAAACCGAAAATGATCTAGTAGGGAACTGATGTATTAGCAAAAAATTTATTGCGTTAAATTATGTACTGAATTTCTGTTTATACATAATAATTAAATGATTTTTAGGTGACAGGTGTTCTGAAAACTATTAGTTGATGTGTATCCAAACTTACGGCTTTTGTAAATTTATTTTTTGTTACATGGTAAAACCTTTCAACAAATATTTTAATGTTTTATTGTGATAGAGATTAAATTTAATATGACCTAGAATTTCAGTGTTTTACTGTGCGACGTTGCCAAATTTATAACAAAATATTAATTTTTGATTTTTAACCATAACGTAACTTTTTTTTACTAATTGTAATACATCATTAGAAAGCTAAGAAAAGAGGCTTTCCAAAACCGTAAATATTCAATATGGCGCCCATATGAAAAACAAAGTTGATGATGGTTCCAAAAAACCGAAACGTTGCAAATAAAATCGGACCACACAGGCATTTTCTACGTACAAAGTTGCCCTAAGAAAGTTTTTACAGAATCTAAAAATTGTTTTAAATAAAGAAATTACAGGGTATTTTCGAAAATGCATCATTTTAGTTTTTTCAAAATATCTCAAAAACCAAAAGAGATAAAATCGCAAAAAAAACGGCATTCGATTACAAACAAAATTGTCTAAAACTTTCCCCCTTTGACCGTTTTTCTATCTCTTATAGTTTCCGAAATCCCAATACATGCATCAACAATTGTGGGCACACTGTATATCTTTATAGATTATCAAACCCTATATATAAATGTATCCGTAAGAAAACACTTTATTGAAATTTGTAAAAATATACCTAAATAAAAACGGAAGTAATAAAATATGGTCATTATTTTAAATATGTGTACCTACATTTGTATAAATAAAAGTTTAATGAAATATGTAAATTAGTTTCATTGTTATGTTTTCAATATCTACTGTCAAAACTTCGTTAGACACCCTATATACAGGCTGTTGATATGATTTCTTTACTATTAAACTGCTTTGAAAAATGGATCGACGCGACGTGATAAACGTTTGTAATTATCAGATTGGCATCATAATGTGGAAGAGTATTCTCCACTATTTTTCTTGTTAGGTACGTTTTTGTTGAGCTAGTGTTAGATTTATCTTATAACTAGGACACTTCCTTCCTGTTAAGGAATACCTCCAGTTCTTTCCGCACTTTTTGTGGTTGGAATAAAGCTTTGGTGCGAAAAACTGAATGAAATTTCCACAAGATATCAAAACACTCTTGTTTCTAGAAACGCGTTAATGTAACTACATTACTGCCAACATAAAAAAAAAATATTTTACGTTTAAATATCCTCATATAAGATTATACCTAATATTAAATCTTGGAGATGTAAATCTTAATTATAATCTTCAGATGATGATGACTTTTTTTGACGAAATTCTCATCCACTAAAGTGCACAATTTTTATGTTTTATAAAAAACTCGACACACAGGTTTTTCTCAAACTAATTTTAGTTTATGGCATAATACAATTGAATTTACGATTTTATAAAGTATACAAGCATCTTCAACTAACCTTGATTGTCAGTAACTTAACAGAAAATGTAGTAAGCTCAGATAGTTCAATTCATAATTTTGCTCTAAGATTAGGTACAGTTAATTTATATAAGCAGCATATTTAGGAACTGACATCACATCAAGTGAATTAAATTGAATTTCGTTCTTAGTAAAAATGTGGGTATAGTTACAAAATAAAATATTAAAGTAAATAATAATTTGGTCATGGTTAACCAAATGAAAAAAAACATTGGAATATTATAATACTAGTTGAAGTACTAATTGGAGGACTAATTGGAGTAATTGGTGATAATAGCGAAATAACAAAATTATAATAATGAAAGTGAGTACATAGGTACAGCTGAATCAGCTAGATATTCATTTCCTTGTACTTATAATTGGCAAACTAAACCAAATACTAGGTATAATTAGGTCTCTAAACTAATGAGGTTTTCCAGGTTTCCCTAATTCCAGCACTGGATGATGGTTAGGGCCAACGTAAGTCGTTGCTGAGGAACAAATGTGGCTCGCGAAATAATAATATGTCGCTCCCTCTCCCACACAAGTCTCAGACTTTCGGGTCTGTGGTAATCCTTGTGATTAGAATGAGGGGTAGAGATATTATTTTTGTTATTATTATTATTATAATTGCCAAACATTTTTTTGAGTGTAAATATTGGCTCAGCTAGAAATTAAACCAAAATGGTTATCCCGTAACGGACAGATGAGGCCCATGAAATAAAAGTGGCTTATTACTTAAAATTAGTTACAGATACACTCCGCCATATTTCAACATAACATAAGTTGATAACTAATAAATGTTATTTACCAAAAATAAATGGTTTTTTCAGTAAATCCGCGTATTTGAGCTTCTCCTTAAGAATTCAGGATCTCGAATCTCCTGTAGTTTATTTGTATTTACCTTGCAATTTAAGTATATTGTATTATGTACGTTTTATTAGATTATATAACTTCGTAAATTTCAAGAAGTTAAAATTTTTCAAAAAGTACTTCTAAGTGAGTTTTTGTGTTCATTTCAACCCTCTGATTAAAAACGCACTCATTAAAAAAACAAAAGAGCAGCGACACGTACAGTAATTTTTTTAAATGAAACACCCTGTATTTTATTTCATAATTTGAAATCCTATCAAATTCTGAACATGACACCGTTTTTATTTTTTCTTAAAAGTGATACTATGTAAGTTAGGAACAATTCAAAAAATTATCGGTACTACAGATAAAGTTTACAGAATATTTATTCTATAAACTTTGGTATAGGCCATGGATTGTACAATTGAAACCAAATATTTATTGAAATAAATGAAAATAATATCATTAACAAAGTTATGAGTAATTTGCATAACTTTTGACTTCACAAGCATGCTTTGTTTTCAATAATTGTGCAATCCATGGCCTACTACCAATAATTTTTAGTATTGTTCCTAACTTACATATTATCGCTTTTAAGAAAAAATAATTTCATATTATTCAGAATTTAATAGGATTTCAAGTTATGAAATAAAATACAGGGTGTTACATTTAAAAAAATCACAGTACATGTCGCTGCTCTTTTGTTTTTTTAATGAGTGCGTTTTTAATCAGAGGGTTCAAAAGAGCACAAAAAATCACTTAGAAGTACTTTTTGAAAAATTTTAATATCTTGACATTTATGAAATTACTGAGGTGTAATGCAAACTTACCCACACTGTATAGATATATTGTAATTAATAGTCCATCTTCAATAAAGTTTTGATAATTTCCGTCGCTGTTGTATCTCAATGTAGGAAATAAAACAAAAATATGAAAAATATGAATATATGATACTTAAAACAGTTGAAAAATTCAAAATATATCGGTTATTCGTCCAGGTGGTCCGAAGTTTGTGTTTCTTCGAATGGGGTAAAAATATACAGGACGTTTTATTTAAAAATAAGCACCCACACCTCTAAAAAACACATCTATAGATCCATTAATCAATAAGTTGCCAATGATGAATATTTAATTTTATACACCCTGTAAATTGCTATTCCCTAGCAACCAAGATAAGAAGCACTTGTGACCCTCAGTAAAAATGATAAGCAATTTATTACCCACATGTATGTACTGAAAGACGGGCTCCGATTTTACTTTCTGCGGCCCTACTTCCAAGTGCTATTTCACATTATATTTATTCAGGCCTTTATACGAAAAGTTCCCTGACCTCGCAAAGCATTTATAGAGTCTAAATTTCGATTCAATTTGTCAAACAAAAATGTATTTCCTTAAATAAGGAAATGCGTCCCTTCTGTTTTAAAGAAAACGAGCTGGCTTAGGTTTAAGAGTGTCAATATATGCGTTGTTACTGTATTTGATTAAATAATATTCTCAGAAATGAAAACAAAGAAATAAAAGATTGTACCTAAATTTAATCAAATAATACATTTTTTTATAACATCAAAAATAATAAATAATTCAAATAAAAATATTTGCAATATCGCGATTATTTTTATAAAGTATTAATTATTTTGCCACTTGTAGTGATAAGGAATTTCCTTTATTATTTACACAGGATTAAACAAAAGTGTTCATGGATTACTTCAAGTACTCTAAAGTTATTAAATTATTTGGGAATATAGTTTTACAGATTCTTTTAAACGTATGGCCAAGACAATCGACATACTAATATTTAAGTAATTTATTATTAAGTAATTAAAGTAAGTATAATATCTTATAGTAGATTATTTTTTTGCACTAACAAAAGGGTTTGGTAACTATAACTAGTTAACTAACCTCCAAATTAATTATCTATTTAGTAAAAGTTTATATTTAATTTATACATAAACGATAGTTTAAAAACATGTCCAAAATATTGACCATTTGGTTCAATACAAAGATTGCACCGTCGGTTAAGTGACCCACGGACCCTATGGAAAATTCCTGGAACCTTGTACAAGCGGCTAATATTCTTGCGATAATATTTTCCTTATAACAAATAGGTTTCTCGTAAATTAAAGATTACCCCAAAGTAAAATATCAATAGGGTTTAAATCAGGATAACGCGTAAGCCATATGCCACGGAACCTTCTATTCCGATCCAACGGTTGGGAAATCGCTCGTCCAGATACTGCCACATATTCAAACCAAAGTGTGCAGAAGCCCCATAAATTTTTTAATGCCCTTTAGAACTTTTTTGTATTACGATATTCATTATTAACCAATAAAATGAACATGGACTTCTAAAACAGTTTTTTTCTTTTTTGTATGAAAACAGTTCATTTGCTGATTTTATTGTTCTATGTATATGTATATTGTTTTATGTTTATTTAACAAAAAATGTTTATTTTGATGTTAAGATGTTTTTGGGACACCGTGCAAATGAATTGCTTTGTGAAATCTGATAATTATAATAACAAGTTATATCTTAATACCCCAATTCATTTATTTGATAATTACCTATGAAGAAATCATTATTTTCTTTAATTTCAATTTTTAATTAGAAATATATTGAAAATTAGGTACTTATACCTACTGACTACTTTTGGTCTACCTTTTCAAGAAAATATTAACATGGAAGCAGTATGGTTATCCTAAGCGTTAAAAAGAAAGTTATGATTGTGTTTCTAACGATACTATGTAAGTAAAAGTGTTAGGCACATCCTCCCCAAAAAAATAATGTATTGGGGAATGTGAGAAAACATCTAATTTTTTATTTACTTAACATGTTACTTGAGAAAGTAATAATTAAAGCAGCACTGGCGCATTCGCCATTTTTAAAATTAATTTATGATTAGAAAATATTTCAAGTTTAGATTTCTGCTGTGGATATTTTTACGTTTCTTCAGCCTTCAATCAATTTGAAATATATTCCTAATGTTTCTCTGCATATTTACCAGTAGAACAAATAACCAAATCTATAAAAGGATAGAATTGAAATTAGTTCACTTGATTTGATATTTGATAACTCAGTTACCTACCAAATCTGCAGCTCATATTAACCAACCATTACGTTAGAATATATTAAATAAAGTAAGCTGTATGTTGATATTATAATGATATTGAATATTTCTTGTTATTTACTTACCTGAAAACTTGTACATTATTATTATATTATGAAACAAAATAGATTAAAAAGAGGAGTATTTAACTTCCATAGTTGGGGGTATGAACCCAAAAGCTTTTTTAGATATAGAGAATATGGATAACCAAATTTTTTTTATACGATTTGTACAAAAAAGTATTTGTACTAGATAAAAAGATTTAATAATCCAAATTTTAACATCGGAGAGTAGTCAAAAGCGATATGGCATCAAGGGAAACAAAAAAGTGTTAAAACAACGACTCCTCGATTTATATGTAATAATCACAAAATTATGTTCTCATCTGTCCACTAGAGATTCACAATCGCAATCTTTTTATAAACAATTCATTATAAGACTATACACTATAACTAATTTATAAAACTAGGCTGCAACAGGTGGACATGTAAGCATGTAAGCGTCTTGAATGACGGAGACTGTACATTATGGAAACTCTCTGAAGCTCTAGAATGATTCGCTCTTCAGTAATAGCTCTTCCTCAAATTAAGATATTTTGCTACATCTACTATTTCGAAAACTTATATTAGTTAGGACGAAGTTTATAATAATAAAGTATTAGCAATTATTACCTTAACGTTTACACAAAAAATAATGACTAGGCTACGCGGATCAGGTGTACAATATTACCAATATTCTTTTTTTTTAGTTAGGGTTTAGTAACATTAGGAGCATTTGCTTTACAATTGCTTAATGAAAACTTAAATAAATGTTTATTGCATACTAACAAAAACAATATTTTCTATCATCAAAGCTGAAGCAAAACAAAAACAAGTTTTATTTAATATATTGCTTAAAATTAACCCATTAACAAGAACAACAATTAAAATAAAAAAGTTTTTCATTCTGTTCACTCCTCCCTACCAATCTGCAATAAATTCAAGGCCTTGTGAAGGTTCTCAATGGCATTTCTGACATCATCATAATTTAAAGCTGAAGTAGCGTGTTTGCAGTACTTCTGTGCCTTCTGGATCTGCTGTTAATAACAATAATACTGTTTCAAATTCAGTTCGAACATTATTAAAGACATCTGGTGTTGTTAATCGGCATTGTTCCACAATTCTCTGACGCAACACCTCTAGTATTTCAGGATAGTACAGTGTACACCCGCGATTTCAAATGGCCCCACAGGAAAAAGTCCAAAGGGGATTGATCAGGTGATCTTGGTGGCCATTTGACGGGATCTCTTCTGCCAATCCAATGCCGTAGACCCTAGGAAATGGTCATCCAAAAATTGCAGCACTGCAACAGGATAGTGAGGGAGTGCGGCATCTTATTACAAAGTTCTTTTATTTTCTGTTAAATTGTCGTCACTCTCTAAAATTTCTATTATCATAGGGTCAATCGTTCTTCCAATAATTGTAAACAGGTGTTTCCATCTAGATTTCCTTGAATAAAAAACGGTCCAACAAGATGCTTGCCCAAATTCCGGCCCAAACATTAAATTTTTTAGGAGTCTGAGTATGAAATTCCCTGATTAAATGAGGATTAGTATCACTCCAATAGCGACAATTGTGTCTATTCACTTCCCAATTCAACATAAATGTACATTCACCTGAAATACACATATTGTAGAGAAGATTTGGGTTCAGTAGAAGTCGCTCACTAAAATATTCGCAAAATTGGGTGAGACGATTAAAATCATCTTCGTGTAGGTAATTCTTGAACCAGCATCATGTTAAATGGATGAAACTTATATTTTTTCATAATTGGCTGAACACTTGAACTGGATACGTCAGAAGCTTGAGACACCGCTTTGATCGACTGATTGACGATATTGTCCATTGCAAGTGACCCGAAACTGCCACTTCAACTGCTTCATTTTGAACTGGGCGATTTACTTCGCGTTTCTTGTTTAGAAGCGAACCCGTCGTAATAAACTTATTCATCAGTTGTTTAACATACTGATGGCTAACATTTTTTTCTGGATAATTAGGATTAAAAAAATTTGTGCTGTAGCTTTAGCCCAATTGTGATTTCGATACCAAACTGCAGCAATTTCTACTCTTTCTGCCATAGAATAAACCATTTCGAACTAACGATTTAGTGGTCACAAGCAAAAAACAACAGTGACTTTTTTATTATTTAAGAAGAGATACGATTTGAATTTGTCTAAAAAATGGAAGTATGCCTGGAAAATAGCATACATATAGACAATAGTCTTTAGAATAAAGT
Organism: Pogonocherus hispidulus; assembly: GCA_963924545.1. NCBI lineage: Eukaryota > Metazoa > Arthropoda > Insecta > Coleoptera > Cerambycidae > Pogonocherus > Pogonocherus hispidulus. The sequence goes on from OZ004692.1 coordinate 91,082,095, forward strand.
AATGTGGTTGTGTAGTAGATATGAACCTTATTATTGGTGGGCATTGTAGAAAATAGTATGCGACTGTCGGTTTGTCAACTTTTAGTATTTAGCCAATAATTCCGTCAAATCTCACTCAACTAATTCCCAAAAACGATGCACCAGCGTATTCGCAATGAAAAGTTCTTTAAAATGATGTGTTTTTAAAGTGATGAGTTCCATTTGAAGTTTTGAAGTTTGTGGTGGCTAGGGTTTAGGAGGACGAACATATCAAACTGGCTTGACTGTCAAAAATGCTCCCCCTAAGATCAGAAATCGACGGGTGTCAGCGAATTCAATTTTTTTTTTTTTTTTCGGTTTTACAATAATAGGGGGGTCAAGTTTTCGTTGAAAGACCCTGTATATTACTTCTGCGAAAGGAATTAAAAATAGCCGTATGCATGCATTAAGCTTAAGCTGTTTAATTTAATTATTGTTTATTTTACATTTCTTAATGAGATTTGAGAATACATATTTTAGTTATGTTACGTCGGGACAAACAAAACTATTTATTTTTTTACGAATAGTTCAGGTTCGTTTACGGGCCAACAAAAAAGATTCTCAGAACATCCATTTGTTTATCAGAGGCAATTTAGACAGAGCAGAGACGATTTTTCATGTAGATATGTACAGGAATACAGAGGTAGATTTGTCCATGGCCTGTCTAACATTTATCAAAGCTACCGATAAGAAGTTGGCACTAATAGCAAAAAAAGAGAAATATCGTGAAATAGATTGTTTCATCATAAAATAAATATGGAAAGAATTTATGTTTATTACATCTATGATAATGGTTGTGCCAGACATTATTCAGATCAAAATAAGCAAAGGAAAAGCCATGGAACCAAACTATTTTCTGAATTAAGTAGATATACTCGTAGAAACTTTAACTCATTGCAGTTTAAAATTACTGATATGATAATGTTTATGATATAAATGTTTTAATTCATGCGTGCTATGAAAGTATTTCCTCACTTTATTTAAAAAAAATTTAAATCAATCAGCTTCTTGAGTTCTGTTTTATTTTCAGACAAAAATAAACAAAGAATATAAACAATAGCAAACACGCTCGATTTATGGAGCTCCGTAGCCGAGCGGTTAAAGCCGTCAAGTTTTTAATCATTCTAAGCGATTGACGGCGGTTCGAATCTCACCGCAGTCAACTCTTTCTAATTCCTCCTATATTAACTCTGTGTGCATAAAACTGGGAGCGTTCTGATTATGCAACTAGTACTGCAATATCACTGTATAAATGGCAAACAACCTACTGTTCACTTTAATTAATAAAGTTTTCCAGGTTTCCCTTATTCTCCTACTAAATGGTAGTTAAATTTATAACATTGTAAGTCTTTCCTGGGCGTATTCGCGGCCTGCAAAATAATAATATGCAGCTCCCTCTCCCACACAAGTCTCTGACTTCCTGGCTCATCATCATCATCATCATCATCATTATTATTATTATTATTATTATTATTATTATTATTATTATTATTATTATTATCATTATAACAAACACAGAAGACGGATCATAGACATATAACATTATTTTGGGCTAAGCCATTTTGGGATTAATCGAAAGCAGTTGCGGAACTACTAAGCTTCAGTGGGTAGTTAAAATACAAACAGTTTATACAATTAACGATGTCATATTTCCGTAAATTACTATTACAAATAATCATTTGCCAGAATGTGTATATGATCGCTTATATCGGTCATAAATTGCTATAATAAAATAAAATTATCCTGACTTCCGGAACTCATCATCAAGATGAGGATGACGGATAGTATTATTATTATATTATATAGTGTAGATGGGTTATATGGGTTATAATATGTGTACCAAAAATACCTAATCAACATTCTGAACGCGAATGTCCCCGGGCATAAAATAATAAAACCGTTGCTACTCGTCTTTCAGCAAACGGAGTCGTTTATGGAACACGAATCGACAAATATTTCAATTTCAAGATAAATGAAACAAAAAAGGTTCCAAAATACCCACAATCTACAGTACCAAATAGTAAATCAAACTAAATTTAAATTTATACCTGCTTATACTACCATGCTTGTGTACCATGAAATAGAATTTAATTTAAATAATTAATTATTGTGATTGTAGATAATAAAAGAAAAAATACAGTTTTATATCAACTAAAAAAGTTTTCGGTTATTGAAGTTGGCAAAATATACCATGAAAAATGGAGCACTCGGTATAAAATTTTTTAATGTAAACTAATTGAAGAAAATAGCAAAAAGATTATGTTGTTTCTTCCTGCCAATAATAAAATACTGAACTCGTATACGAAAAAAGTTCCCCAAATAGATAGCATTGCACCAACTTTTTTTTAATGCGAATATTACCTAAATGGCTGAATTCAACATGCTACATGTGTTCTACTTAAAATATTATGCTTAAAAATGGAAAAATATATACTTAGTGTGTGTATTATATTTTAAATGAATTATGCATACCGTGAAACATTTTACAAGTATAGCTTGTCAACGTCCTATACATTTATATTTACCATTTTTATACTTTCCGTAATAACACAGCTATTATATTTTGCCACACTATCGGCGCACCTTAATATTTTACTCTCTGCTAACTAATGAGGTTGTCCAGATTTTTCTCATTCCAGCACTGAATGGTGGTTAGGGCTTACGAACGTAAATCGTGCCTGAAATGCAAATGCGGCCTACCAAATAATAATATACTGCCTCCTCTACCACACAAGTCTCTGACTTCCAAGCTAATCCTTGTGATTAAAATAAGAGGTAGAGATATTATTTTTGTTATTATTATTATTATTATTCGTGTTTCTGCGCATTATGCACGTCTCAGTTCTGGGCTGGTTTAAGTTTCTTGTAGAGGGGTTAATATCAATCTAACCTAGACACGACCTTACTATATTGCATATATGAAGTATGGCTGCTTTTTATGACTGGGTATATACTCTTTCTTTCAGGCTAAGTTGAGTGAGGTTATTTATGAATGATTATGAAGTAACATACGTCACCGATATAATGAATCGAATCATGCGAACCTGTTTCTGTTTCCATATTCTTTCAACTATTGATATTTTTGTTTCTTTTTTGTATATTATTTATTAGCTATCTTTTGGTCGGATGATATTGCCACATCGATGAGGTAGGTGAACCTTCTTATTTTGTCTTGAAAATAAGTTATATCTAGTCTATTATGGGCTACCGTTTTATCAATGTGAATAGTTAAGTCCACATATAATTTATATTTGTTTTCTATTAGTCCTTGGTGAATATTGCTAGTGCGCTTGAAGCTCCCATTGCAGATTATGTCGCAGGGGTACTGCCTGGTGAATAATTTTTGCCACTGAATTATGTCTACTGGTATATTGTACGCATAGTAGTTTACATCCGAATGTTCTATTGTTTCAAGGAATTGGTTTAATTTTTATGGTTATTTGTTGCTTCAACTTGGTCTTGTATTCCACGTATGCATCGCTCTGTTTCTGGGTAAAATTGACCTGTTTGTAAGAATTTATATAAAAGTTCTTTGTTTATAATATGTTCTTGGTTGACACTATTATAATATCTGCCATGTAATGCTTCAGACGACTATAGGAATAATCTTTATAAGCATTCTGCTTCTTTCATTGATAGGTTTAAGGCTGCGAAACCGTTATCAATTTCTACTATTGCCCTATGCAATGGCTGGTCTCTGTTTGGAAGTATGTTGTTAATGAATATTTCTGTTTAGAGTGTAACTGTTGTATATCTATAATTTTTATTCCTCCTTCTTTTCTACTTATATTTATTCTCTACTAGATGAGATTGTTATTATCTCGCTTTTATCCGCATCGTATAAAAAGTAACTCATTTAATACTGTTTTCACAAACGTGTTCAGACATAATATGGTGAAATTTTAGAAAATTTAACCATGCTGATCTAAGTCAAAAGCGGGGTGCAGGGATTTGTTTAAATCTCCAGGCAAATTGAACATTATGGTAAACAGTAAATTACACCCATGGAAATTAGTGAAATAACATTTATTAGTTCTCATAAAGTTTAACGCTTAAACGTTATAAAGGTAAAATAAGGTTATAAAACGTTACTGAAGGGTCTTAAATTGAGGTAGACTGATTAGCTTATAATGAATAGGTAACAAAATGGAAGAAAACCGAATTATAGGAAATAGCAACTCCACAAAGGCAACAATAAGAATTTAATTTATACATTAAATTAAGTATAAAGGAAAGCAATTTCCGGTAGCTGGCAAAAATTATAGATTTTATGTGATCGACGCATAGATAAAATGGATTTGGTAGGCTGTGATTTCTACCCCTTTTTCAAAACCTGTTTGCCAGTCATGGGGGAATATATAAAACCTTACTGAATAATTTCACTGAAAATAGCATTAGCATTATAAACTAAATTAGTATTAAACGAACTACACTTACGGGTTTAACAAAACAAATATTTAAACAGATATTATTGAGCATGGGAGGTAGGGGTAATCATATTTGGAGATGGAGCCGAGACTACGGTAAAAAAATTTCCAACTTTGCTAATGCCGAAACTGGGAATCGAACCCAAATTATAATAGACATTGTGACCGAAACATGCTGACGTAGCATTGGTTTTTGTGGAAGTTCCACCCTGGCATCAAATGTATTTCTGGTTCAAAAACGTATTTTAAGATGTATAGCCAGAATCCCAAGTACTCAATCTTATGGGCATCTGTTTAAAGATTATCATATTTTAACTCTTCTATCGTTATTTATTTTAGAATTGTCCATATGTTTTTAAAAATAAAAGTAATTTTGCTACTAAAGAAAGTTTGCATAATCTTAGCATTCGTCAGGATAAAGATTTCCACATTCCTTTTTCCAAGTATAAAATATCAGCTCACTCGCCCTTTTGTCTGGGATTAAATGATTTTAATAAACTTCCTCGTGATATAAAAGAGGCAGGAAATTTATTCTTATTCAAAAAGAGATTACATGCATTTCTCGTCTCAAAATCTCGTTATACTTTGGATGAGTTTTTGTCCTAATGCATATACCTAAGTATTGTTTAGAGTATGTAGTTAGTTATAGTTTGTTAAGTAACTTGATTATTCACTTACAAATGATTATTATTATTATTATTATTATGTACCTATCGATGTGTGATGCTTATTTATCTGGAAGTCAAAGTATTTTTAGGCAAAGAAGCGAGGAACAAAATAGCTAAAATGAATATTAAAAAATACTTTAACAAATATGTACAGAAACAGAAAATATTGGTTTGTTCCAAAGTGATGAAATTAAGCTACTTTCATCGTCAATCATCAATTTCATCACAACAGTGTGAAACTGATAAAAAATAATACCTATGTAGTACAGTTGTAGCAGGCCTATTGCAAAATAATATACTCTCCAATAATTAGGAATCAAGTATTTCCATCGGTGGTTTATTTTTGATGATTGATAAGTATGAGCAACTAGTTTTTATGCTGTTTTTAGTTTATGTTAGTTTTTAACAAATATATGTATAAGTTACGTATGTATAAACATGTAGGTACAGGGTATTCGCGTATATTTTGACCCTAGCTAAGTCGAAAAAAAAATTGCATCTCATAAATTTGAGGAAACCATAATATTTTTAAATGGGACACCCTGTATAATTTTACACGCTTGGGTAAACATTTTTTTCCTGATTTCAAAAATATATATTTAGTTGACATTTGCACTGACAGTTTTCGAAATATTCGACAGCGAGTACCATAAAAAAATACAAAAAATAGAAAGAACTAAAAATATTTATCAGTAGAAACCGACAGTAATAAAAAATATTTAATGATTTTCGATGTAACCTCCTTAGTTATTTAAATATTTTCTAATATTTTCATTTTTTAATATTTTGTTATGATTTATTGCAAACATTAAATATTAAAGATTTCGAAAACTGTCAAATGTGCAAATGTCAAAAAAATATATATTTTTGAAATCAGGAAAAAAATGTTTACCCAAGTGTGTAAAATTATACAGGGTGTCCCATTTAAAAATATTATGTTCAATTGGTTTCCTCAAATTTACGACATTCAATTTTTTTTTTCGACCTAGCTAAAAGATATAACGTGGAAAACCAAACAACTTTTGTTTTTTCCTAACTTTCTTTATAACCCCTGTATGTAGGGGTCAAAATATACGCGAATACCCTGTACAAATTATAAATTTTCTATACGAAAATATTACGCAGATTTATTAACTTTCCCTTTTCAGTGCCATATTGAGTACGAACATTTCTAAGCTACGGCGGTATTTTATGAGAAATCGTGCGGAAAGAAAATCCGTTTCCACCCGAAGTTCGTAATAAAATACAAGGATTTCCGTTCACCTTATTATTTGATCATCAGAATCTGTAGAGATTGTTTAATATCTACGACTTGTTTAGATGAGACGGAATATAGTGAAAGAAAACAAAGAATCTAGACGAAAACATGTGTAAACAATGTGAAACATATGGCGCAAACCAGATTACCGTATAACGTAAATACCATATATTTCCATTTAATAAATAAAATGAGAACTCGTTTTCCCGATATATTAGAATGTACTAATAAATCAATCAGCTCGATGCAGTGCATATCTCGTATCGATTACTTGTCGAAATCTCGGATTCAAATTGAATCGGAAAAATTCTAAAGATACGTTAACACGATGCGTGGAAACTTGGCTAGTCTTAAAACGTATATTAATGCCTTACCTCCACAAGTATTTTCGTAATCCAGTAACATGCAATGTGATCGTCAGATTCAGCTGCAGCCGCTAACATAATTATGTATGAGACTTTTAACATTAAAATTCGTTTCCTGCGTTGCGTTATCGTAAAGTGTAAAAACGAACTCTTTGTATATTTTAGTCCAACATACGTTATCGAATATTATGAAGAACAGTTCACCAAATCAGGCTACAAAAATAATATATTAGGGAATGATTATGACCTAAATCAATTTGACAAAAGCACATTTCTTTGAAAATACCATAACTGGCAGGTCAGTGGAGATTATTCTAATGTTACAACTTTATAATACAATAAAACTATTTCAAAATGGCTGAATTTAAAATAAAAATCACGAAATTTCAATAAATATTTAGAATTATTGAATTATTAATTTTAAATGGTATAGTAAATCATTTAGTTAATACATCGGTATTAACTAAATGTTACATTTTAAATTAAAAAAGGCACGATCATTTAAAACGACTACTTCGGAAAAAAAAGAAAAGACAGTAATGTTTAAAGTAACATTTTTTACACAGAAATCGTCATTTTCAGATTTTAACGTTTGATAGATTGAGGTCTTGGTAGTTTTTAAATTAGTCTAGGAAAATAAGCCAAGAACAATAAGCCAAAGAGAATATAATAGATAACCGTTATGCCTGTCATGCTTTTGTAGTTAATGTTTATGAAATTTCGCAGAAAGTCGATTTTTTGTTATAAATGATTTTATATAGAAATATTATATCCTTTTAAGAGATATAAAAAAGATTCTTGTTAAATTTTGGCCATGCAATTGAAACGTATCTAACAAGTTCGATATTTAGAAAAAGGTGCCTAAATACCTTTTAGTTATTGTTAAAAGGTAGTCTCTATTTAGCTTATTAACTGCAAAAAATAGGTTGAAATTTGACAAGCAGATAGCATAATTTGGTAATTTAACATCTAGAAAGTGCTCGAATCTGATTTTTTGGAGTCCGCGTCATATAAACATGCCTTTAAAGTGCTAATACCTAATATCTAATGCACCACTAGCACTTCTGCCACATGGATGTGCTTCTATGGTCCAGAAACAAAACTTATAGGTAAGAGGATGCTATTGTTCGATTGTTTTTTTAGAACAAATATTTTTGACAAAATTTTATGTTTAAAAGTTTATTGTTCACGCAATTTGCAACTAAACCACAAATGACATATGCGTTGACGACTTGCAATATTAGATATAGATAACTGAACAATATGTGACATTATTTAAGGTTTATATGTTTATAATAACAATATCTTTGCCACTCATTTTACATTTCACTAGGAATAACCCATAAGTTTAAGTACTGTGAGAGAGGGGGTCGCATTATTATTATTACCATGTACACAAACTACTTAATTTGGTAGGCCTTAACCTATTCATTCAGTGTGGGAATGAGGGAAATTTGGAAAACTTCATTTATTAGAGGAATAGGCAAATCTTAGCCTATACTAACCTCTCACATTAACACAAATCTCCCAACCTAGACTCCCAATATAAGAATAGACAATTTAATTAAAAATTGTCCGGCGACAAGGGGACTCGAACCGACGACCTCTGGGTTAAGCAATAGTTTTGACGAATTGGGTGGGTTGCCCAATCGGCGGGTTAATTAGTTACAGAATATTGGCAGTTTATACTTTAAATGAGATACAAATCAGTTTAATAATAGAATTTTGGAGAGTTCAAAATTAGCACAAATAAAGGAAGAATCGTTTTTGGCAAACAAGAGATAGCCATCATGGATGGCTATACAGAGTTTTTCTTTAGTTATTGTAAAAAATGCACAGCTTGAGAGTGCTATTCACGTTATTTCACTAATTCATTCGAATTATATTTTTTATCATTCCATATTCACATAATAAACACTATAAAACAGTAATACTAGAGCTTATAAACGTCCGAATTACGCGCAAGTTATGTTATACAGCTTCCCTTAGATACTTAGAAACTTAGATACTTGGTTATTGTAAGATGAGATACACGTGCAGTGCTTATTATAAAAGGTCTGAACGCACCTATTCCCGTGTTCATTTGTCTCTTTACAATCATTTAGTGTATATAAGTGTTGTGAGTACAAGTGTTCCAAATTTTTGGTAGAATAAAATAAAGTTTTTAAAAACGAAGTTTCTGATTCCCTAAACTTATCTCGCAGTCTAGAAGATTATTATGGACTAAACTGTGAAACATAAATCTTTCACTTGTGTAATTGTATTAAATTCTTGCCAGTTCTGTCTCTATATCATAAATATAATTGTGATTAACTGTCACTTGCTGATCCACTGAAAAATGTAGATAAATTTCTTCAATAGCTGCAGCTTCATACTGCCACCACCTCCACAATAAAATACCTGATAGTAAATAATATTAACTATGAAAAAGATAGGAGCTGGCTCAAGGCGAGTAGGAAACCACCGTTCTCGAATCAGCATACGACCAAAATTTATTTCCTATACGTATTTCACCGGGATATAAAAGTTATTAAATAAAGTCACGAGGAAAAGAATTTCCGGAAGAAGAGAAATCCCAGAGATATATATTTGGATGAAAAATATTATGGGTTCCATTCAAATTATTTCATGTGCTGCACCGACTTCTCTTTCAAGTTTACCTGAAAATTGTGAGAAAAGAGCTAAAATCTTAAACATCTACTTAAATGCTACCTACTAAATTTTATGATTATCCAACCAAATCATCCGTAAACTCCAGAAATATATTATGTTTATACTGAAACTTTACTACATATATTTAATTTTAACCACAGTGGCCAATAGAGAAACCACAGTTTTTCGTAAATAGACTTAACCTGAGTTTGATATACATCATTTTTACTAGAAAATAATAAAATAAATTACTGATAAATAGATGAGAAATAAGTCAAAAACTTCGAAAGTATTTATCACAATATAACTGAAGCAGTAAATAATGCTATTTTGAACGGTACATCCAAAAACAAAGGGTGTATTGTCGAAGAAAGTATCTATATACTTATCATTTCATTCAGAGTTCAATATCTGCATTTCATATATCATTGTTCTAGTTATTATTTTAAGACATAAACATAGACATAAATGTTCAGGGTAATAAATAAAGCCTTTGTTGCTCTATTTCCTCCATTAATATTTGGATAAAAAAAGCAATAGACCATAAAAAGATGTGTCTTCAAATACAAAATAAGGTATAAAAAGTGTATAAAATAATTTTATACACAATAATTTCATAATACTGTTTTTACTATGACAAATATAAATAATCTGATAGTTTAGCAGCTGTTTCCTAGCCTTCAAACAGTTGACGTTCATCTCATCTTTCATACATTTAAACGTAAATGTATTTCATAGGTTTTATATGTCATTTTGGGGGTTTTAATTTCACATTATTGGCCTTAATCATTAAGAGCGAATTCTGTTATTTTTAAATACTAATCTTTTTGCTTCAAGATCCTATGTATCTATAAATAAAATAATTATACATAAAACAAATCAGGACTGTGAGGTTCCCCTGCTGACTATAATAAATTACCCTATTATGTGTCTAACTGTTCACTAACGACCCCCGTAACGTGTCTTTCGCGGACTATACAGACATCGCCATATTTATTTTTACCAAAATCTTTTTAACAGATTACAAGTTACAGATGATAAGAAGTCTACCTCACAAAATAAATATTATTTCATCATATATTTATCTTAATATACATCTTACATTAACGGAACCGTATTATTTGTTTCTCTGTTATGAAACATTTAATATTTTATTTATTTTACAACGACACCATTCGATCTTGGTATTTATAATTTGTAAACTATATCTTATAAAATCACCTACAAACAATGTTATAATTTGTATTGTTAATAATGAATACTATATATTAGTTTTGTAATAGTTGTTATTATTTTCTTAGAAATTCAAGACCAAATTAGTATTAGTAGAAGTATTCAAATATACCATTCCAATCAGTGTATAACGTTTTCAAAATTATGTCCTCACACATTAATCATGTAAATTTTAGAATTTAATTTATTTTTGATAAATTGAAATATTTTGAAGAGAATATTCTGTGAAGTGAAAGTGAATACACATGAATTGCATTTGAATCTACAAGTCACAATTTTGTTATTGTTCAAAAAAATGTTGCCCACATTGACATAAAACCACTCTTCCTGGATCATAAGAATGCTGTCGTTTAGCATTATAACAACAATATTTGCATATTTTATTATTTTTAACTAAATATTCAAACCAACCTTATTACACCTTGGAAAAATCTCAACCACCTCCACCATTGGTAGCAAGAATTCAGGCAACCCACATTTGCAAAATTAGAAGGTTTTAGAGTTCAAAGGGGGAGAACGAGTACTAAAGGAAATAGTTCGCACGCATCGGTGGATTTTCCGAGTCAACCTGCACAACCGCCGTTTTCAGACCCACTGGCCAAAAGTTCAGCGCACTTCAGCGGCTGCCGCTGAAATTCCCAACCACGCGCATTACACATCCAATCATATCTGTTGCTGTTTGCTCCTTTCTTGCAGATTTCAGAAATCGCAAAAAGTTTCATTAATGATTCGACGTGTACAAAATAGGGTAGGTGCCTACGTCTTTGCCACGATCATTGTTGGCGAACTCTATTGAAATGAGAATTTGGTTATTCACCCCTATATCGGCATAATAATCATTATCTTCGTATTATACTCCGTAATCCTTATCCCAAGCCTGACACAATAGAACTAGGTAGACTCCAAACTAGTATATTACTTAATGGAGAGATATTGGAAGATAGAAACTGAAGGAAAACATAAATATTTTTTTTCCAACCATACGAATAAGACACTATAACATTCAATTATTTTGTATAAAAAGAGGGCCATTTCGGGACTGATTGAGATCGCCATAGCAACTGTACAAAAATAGCTATTTATGATATAAGTGTTAAAAGTAATGTTTTATTTTGTGAGTGAAAAAGTTTGCGAAACGAGCGAAGCGAGTAAAGCAATTTCGCGAACAAAATAAAACTTACTTTTAATACAAATATCATACAAAGTTTTTTGTATAACTGTCCTATTTTGATATTAAAATAGATAAATTTAATAAAATCACATTTTGACATCTCTTGCCAGTTTATTATTTTTTGACGTTTCAATAATTATTATCGCATTTGCTGTGAAGTAGCTGTGTTAGGTGGTGCCGAATCACCTTAGTTACCAATAAAGAATATTGTTTATTTTACTACTATTTGGTTCAAAAGCAAGATAGTATTAAAAATTAAAAACGTTCAGTGTTAACGCTACTTTGTAAACATCAACTTTTAACACTTTTGACAGCCATTAAAAATGTCACTTTTAATGACAGTTACTATTTAACTATTTTAAAATCAATTTCTAAACCAGTGCATAGAGGTATTAAAGAAAATAATACATATATAAAAGATAGTTTTAGTTTTATTCTATGTTTATCTATGTCTATATCTACATATACCTACTGTTATATTAATATACAGGGTGTATATAACACCCTGTATTTTATCATGCTCATGTCCTTAAACAGTTCATTTTCAGCTTTCTAACGACATTATACTTGATGGGCTTAAATTAAATTTCTGTGTTACAAAAAGAACAGTTTGAATGTTGAAAAACCACTGAGATTTGAATAAGTTGTGTAAAAGAAGTTTATAGTTTAAATAAGGTAAATAAAAATTTATATTTGTTCATTTATTCATTTATTATTAACATTTGATATTGTGAAAAAAATTAATTAATATTTTCATATTTTGCATTAGTATTAAGTAAATATAATACTTGCTTTTTCTTCTCAATTCTGCTATAACTCCCTTAAAACACATAATGATAATTATCACACTAAATCATGTATAATAATATCGGCAAATGATAAATGTAAACGAATGCTACTCTCTGTTAAGCTTTGTAATGATAAGATAGCTAATTTAGGAGCAATTATAACTCATAATAACAAACAAATAATTACTATAGATAAAATCTCGAAAGAAAATATTTTATCAGAGCCTGAAAAAGTAGCGCTAAACACTCGATTAGAAGTTATAGAACTAACCTCTTGCCTAAATAATACTTAGATTCAGGGAGTATACCCCATTCAATTGTGACTTCAGAGTTACATTTGACTTGAAAGTCTATTTTGATAAATACATAAACAATGAGTAAAATGTCTCCTTCAAAATTTTGAGTTTCAAAATAGGGAATTATAGTAGAAAGTAATACGGAGTAATAAGTCTTTGTAACGATTTAGTGTTCATATCTTCGATATAAAGGCTAAGCAATGTGGTCAGCGGTTAGTAGACCGCAAAGTAGTAGTACGTAGGTGAATACATAGGAGCTATACAAACTTAGGCGAGGTTTATGTAAAGTCAGAGATTCCTTGTCTATGAGATGATAAACAAGTAAAAGATCCCTACCCTAACACCAAAAAAAGTGGAGACAACATTTCCATGTTGGGGGTTTCTCGTCTCCTGATGCCAGTCGCCAGATGCCTTAGTCGCTTAAATAGGCCTACTTTGAATAACACAAACCAAAATAATAATAATAATGTGAAGGCGCTGATAATCTGTATACAAAATTCCATATTTGATTTTATAAATATTTTCATGTTTATAATACTTTGTATTATGACTATCGTATTTCCTATTAATTGGATATTTGTATCTGTTGGGCAGTATATATCAAAATAGACGAATACAAGATTAAGAGTCAGACTCATTAATGGAGTTGGTTAATGTAATCAATATCTAAGTTGAGGAAAAAGTCTTCTCTCATTATGTTACACGAGTAACCATAAAACTAAACACATTGGCTAAATTAATAAATTTTTTGAAATTTCAATACAGTTTACGAGTTTCTATGGAAAATTAATTACTTTCTGAAGTTTTCCACTGAAGAAGTTTCAATACTGTCTGCCACCTTCACAAAAATTTAAGAATGCGTGGACATTATGATGATGATTTTTACTTTTAGTTGAACATGTGTTGTTTGAAGTATTTCCAATTAGGTACAAAGATTTTAAACAATCTTTTGGCATGAAAGCTTTACGCTATAAACTTTTCCTCCAATTTTCTCTTTAATATTTTATAACACCAACACAATATTCATTCAAAGTATCGCTAGGAAGACAAAGATTCGCACCAAAACGATTAGCACCAAAAGTATCTATAGTAAGAATTACTGAGGATAAGGAACATGTTTTCTAATACCATAGAGACCATGTGCACTAAGACTCATGCATTATAAAACGTTGTAAGTAGGTGACATTTTGCTATTTTCACATTTTTATGTATTTAAAAAGATAAAATGAAAAAAAAATATATTGTGCCACAAGAAAGATATATAATTACTCATTTAATAATAAAATAATAACAAATCTATAGTTTACATAATTATATCTACAATATTAATATTTTCTTATAGTTATAGCTTTGTAAGAGACATTACAATGGAAAATTTACTTTAGAATAAATTGTAATGTACTTTACCACCTTATTTTTGAAAATTTTAGCGGTGATAATACTCCCGGCATTGTATACTGTATGTGTATATAGGTATTCCATATTTAGACTGTGAGCGTTGTAGTTCTAGTAAATATATGAACTCACATTCTAAACGCTAGATTAATATTAACTCTCGATTAGTACGTTGACCGAGTGTGAAGTACCGGCCCGAAGTCATTTGGATTAAATCTCTTCTATCTAAAGAGTAACAGTAGGTGAATAAACACCATCGAGCTTATGAGCACTCAATATATTTCCACACCGGGGTCGAGTCCACCTCATTGGAAATGTATTTTTATTCTCTATTCAACGGCGTGCTTAATTTTAAAATCGGTTAATTCGTTATCCAGTTATTGACGTTTGAATTTGCGTAAGGAGAAGAAAAGGAAAAGAAAACGAAATTGAAAACGTAATTGAAAACACCACAAGCCATAAACCCGTGATGGTTAAAAGAAATTAGTGAATTGTCGATAATATGTCGTGTAATAAATTTTCAAAAAGTTTGGCAAATTTGGAAAACTTTCAAAAAAGAACAATAGGCCTGTAATTCGATCACAATTGAAATTTTGTCACCCTGCTTGAAAATAAAACAGATTTTTGCCAAATCCGGGAAATGTTACTGAATTTAGAGCTAAATTAAAAATAAGTATCAACGGAAAACAAAAATAGGGCCACAATTTAAATTGTTTGTAGCAATTTTTGGTGGAGTCAACTTTTCATTGAAAGACTCTACTTTTGGTCATTTGCTTTGTCCCTTACTGTTAGAGACAGACTCATCAGACCTTACATCGTTGCATTCGTAATGAATACCGAATAACGTTCTACCCAAATAAGTGAAATTTAAAGTTGGAAATTTAAAATTTGCAAGTTGCGTCTACCTCTTTTCATTAGAACACCCTATGCAAGTTTTAGTTATTATATTATGTTAGTATTTTAACACATTTCCATGACATGACAGTAATCGACCTATTTTTGCGATTTTTTGGAAATCGCTGATTTGCCAAGAGACGTCAGCAAACTTTGTGTATAGGGTGATTCAACTTGGTCTGTTTTCAAAAGTGCCCTTTTCTCGTCTCCCTTTCCAGATATCTTGAAATGGTGTGAAGATTCTACAGACACTTTTTTAGCCCTTGAAAACCGACCAATTGCCCTGTACATATATTATCTACAAAATTGAATTATTACTTCTACAGATAAGTAGGTTTAATAGACTGTCACCATGAATCATCCATTAAAATTGTCTTAAAGACTAGGTATCATATTGGGGAAATTTGATTTTCAACTCGATCGCTTTAAACCGATCACTATCTTTATATAGATTAAATACATATTTATATTTTGTAGGCAATTCGCTGCAGGAATATGTGCAAAGCACGGCGATTTCCGCTCAGCAGATTTTCTACTTACTTCAGCGTAAATGAAATTCGTCGAGTATATCCACTGCACCAGTGAGAAACCCATCGAATACAAAGTAGAATATATCTTACGGAAAGATATTTCTTCCATGCATTATACATACTCTGTAGTAATAGCAAAGCAATGAATAAATAAATAAATGTTATCGACTTTAGCTTTACAGTTTACAACTAAAAAAGCCTAGAACTTTAACTGAAACGTCGATAAGTATATCGACTTATGTAAATTAATTAAATTGAAAACATAATATAGATAAACAAAAATAATTAATCATAATTATGATAATGAATAGTGATAATAACTTAATTTAATTTTGTATATTATTAAATTTCTTATTAAAAAGTACTGGTAAATGTAAATATAATGTTAAAATATATGGGTTATGCCAAGGTTGTGGGTATTGTGTGAGCGATATTCTTTCGTGATTGCTAATCGAGAAAATTCTGAGCGGTCGATGACTTAATGGGTGGTATGAATACTATGAATAAAAACGAAGTACCTGCTACTACTACAAGTATTAGTATATTCTATTAATATTTGCATTAAAACGAAGTAGATACTACATTTCGAAGTACTCCGTTCTATTTTTCTTCGATTTGAACAACTGAAGTATTTGGTTCGTCATTAGCGAAGTTAACATCATAGCATCTTCACCATCTTCTACAAAGTGATTATTGTAAAAATGGCTTAAATACGTAGAAATAAAATTTATACTGCAAGAAGACACTACGAAGATGATACCCGATACCGTCAAATATTTAGGTAAACAATTAAGTACCATCAATTTAGAATGTTTTATATTTATATTTTATATTTTTCATCTAGGTTTATTAGGGAAAATGTTACTTTCTCGTTACTCGTTACTCTTCTATCACACTTCCTTCATCCGAAGGACTGTTGATGTTATAAATACATACAAAACTGAAACCGTTTCCCAAAAACTTTTAAATATGTCTTATCTCGTTAACCAGGGTCCGGCGCACAGCGTATGTGTGACTGAAGTAAGTACTACACATTAGAAAGAATGTACTACACTTGTTAAGTAGATACCTCATAATATGGAGTATATACTTTGTGGCGAAGTATGTTCTATGTTAAGTAAAGTAGATACAGGGTGGCGCAGATGGATCGGGTGGTTTTAAAATACTTGTCAAACTGTCAATTTTAAAGGTATTGGATTGAAGTAAAGTGCAAAACGTGTAGTTACAATGGAAGTTTATTAACAAAAAATTAGTAAAGTTAGTTTTTAAAAATTACATCCATCAAATGCCCTCCTTCTCGAGCGACGCATTCTTGGAGTCGGTCCTTAACGTTCCGCATTGCCCGCTCAAGCACATCACCAGCAATTAATGTGATTTCGTTGTGAATTGCTGCCTTCAACTCCTGAATGGTCCGGGGATTGTTCATGTACACCCTTGCTTTTAAATAGCCCCATAAGAAGAAGTCACATACCGTGAGGTCCGGTGAGCGAGGGGGCCAATGGAGATCTCCATTACGAGAAATCAAACGGCCAGGGAACAGGGATCAGGCGGTTACTGTTAATTCGCAGCGTTATGTGAACATGATTGAAGAATTTCTTGTCCCACAACTTGAGGAGAACAATTACGACATGGACAATATGTGGTTCCAACAAGACGGGGCAACTGCACATACCGCTAGGATATCAATGCAAGCTGTACGCGCTCTGTTCCCTGGCCGTTTGATTTCCCGTAATGGAGATCTCCATGGGCCCCCTCGCTCACCGGACCTCACGGTATGTGACTTCTTCTTATGGGGCTATTTAAAAGCAAGGGTGTACATGAACAATCCCCGGACCATTCAGGAGTTGAAGGCAGCAATTCACAACGAAATCACATTAATTGCTGGTGATGTGCTTGAGCGGGCAATGCGGAACGTTAAGGACCGACTCCAAGAATGCGTCGCTCGAGAAGGAGGGCATTTGATGGATGTAATTTTTAAAAACTAACTTTACTAATTTTTTGTTAATAAACTTCCATTGTAACTACACGTTTTGCACTTTATTTCAATCCAATACCTTTAAAATTGACAGTTTGACAAGTATTTTAAAACCACCCGATCCATCTGCGCCACCCTGTACTACCGGAAATTAGTAAATCCCTCGTTTTAAAGTATATATATTTGAAGTAATAGCAGGTACTTCGTTTTTATTCATACCACAAGTTGTCACTGCTGCTGCTTCCGGTTAACAGGTAGAAATTAATAATTACTCTGTAGGTACACTGATTTTGCTATTAATTGCATTACTGTTATATTTTAATCTAAATATATAGTATATTAGGTACACGAAATCCATCTCCGCAATCCTAGTCTTAGGTTGTGTTCCGATATTAAACTTGGTTAACTAAAATCCCGGTTAAGCGTTCCATTAAATATAAATTCCCGAAAAGTGTTTAATTTTGGAACTATGGTCACCTGAAAAAGGTTAACCAAACGTCAAAATATTGACCATGCCCTGGGAGCGGTGAATTGGTCAACCGAAGAGTTAGCAGGTTAGGTTTTAGCGTTGAGAGAAGAAAAATCCATTCTCTCAACGATTTAATTATATTTTGTTTAGATGGTGAAGGCAGATGGGGTGGTGTTCTTGCGTTAAGAGTTATAATAAATATTTATAAATTCTACTTTTCTGTATTGTATTCTGTAGTCCACTTGACCAAGTCGACTGAAAGCTACACTTATATCTACTTAAAAGCTACTTATATCTTGCTGTAATATACCAAATTATCTGCCGTTTAATTTATTTTTTGACTGGAGACTAGAGTAATAGTTAAGCAAGGAATATGAAGGTATTTAAGGTTCAATGAATTCCAATAAAAACAATTCATCATCCATCTTGATTAACCAGTCAGTTCCTTTATTACACATTTTTTCAGGTTTACGAATATTTCGGTTAACCGAAATCCTGGTTGGTCTCGGATAATATCGGAACACAACCTACTACAAGCTCTACTTATAAACTACGAGTATTCTACAAGTTAACTTTTACGTCAGTAAAAATCTCAGTTTCGACCCACTAGTTGAATCGCTATACATATCGGTCTCCTATGCTTATAAGTATATCAAAATTGGTCAGGTAGGTACACCAAAATAATCACCATACCAAAACTCGGTAACAAGTGTTTTTTACATTTGCCTGTAATCTTCAATAAATGGTAATATTTGGAGTCAACGTTGTTTGACTACTGATAAACTGCGTTTGAATTCATCCTTATAAATATGCTTTCTGCTACGAGTTGTGTACCAGTACACGTCACTTTTAAAAAAAAAAATTCTTGTTTACATTTATGCATATATTGAAGAAACTTATAGATATATATTTCAGTAACTGAGAATTGTATTTACTTTGAATGTATATCGACAGGATTCGATATAAGACAAGTTAAATATTAGGCCCAATATTCTTTTTTGCAAGATACAAAATGCGAAATATACCTGTACCTTGCCCCCAGGACATTATATTATATGAAATATGTGGAAACAAAGTAAAAGTTAAGAAGTGGTTCAGCGTTGAGTATTTTTTTAAGGTTGTCAATGCGAATATATTAATATATACAGGGTGAGTCAATAAGAACGAATTCTTTAGTAGCTCCTTAAATAATGGAGGTAGAGCAAAATGTTGAAAAGGGGTGTTGTTTCATCTCTTTTTTTCTACAATCTAAAATTATTTTTAGATATACAGGGTGCACCGTTGAGGGGTTACAGCATCCAACATTTGTTTTTTATATGGAACACCCTATATTTTATACGAGATTTTGATTAAGCTTAAAATTCCCCATACATTGATGCCCCGCTTGCTGATCTTATAAGCGGGGTTGCCAAGTTATTTCGGTTTTTCTAAAAATTTGGGGAAAAACATAACCTTGTAAAAAAATTATACTAACCTTGTTTTCGATAATTAAAGGTTGAGATTCGGTATTTAGATAATCAAACCCTTATACTATAAACCGATATCATCGTAAAATTATTTGCTTGTACAGGGTGTTTTTTTTAAGCAACTGAAATGGTCTGAATATAATGTGAAAAAACTCGTTTTGCTTTTATGGAACCCCCTGTATATTAGAACACCAGACAAACGAGTATTAAATAAGGTCTCAAATGATATATTGTTTGCTATATCTAACTCTAATAGTTTTCAAGATATTCAAATTTATACAAATATGGCAGTGACTTCTTTGTCTTTTATTTATTCAGTAATTAAATATTTCAAGAAAAAAATATATTTTCTAAAATTTTTCTTGTTTTGCTCCAAACTGTAGTTTTTTTAACTTTTCTTACTGCCATGAACAATATTTTATATCTATTAAACAGCCAACGGTATTTGCGTAACTTCAAAAACACGTCAGTTAATAAATCTGATAGGAACCTAATAAACATTGAACAATATATTTTTTAAATAAATTAAGAAACCAAATACTAACAAAAAATAATAAGGGATGCAACAACACAATTTTAAACGTTCACAAACCGAATACATCAATTTCTAATATAATATTATAAATACTGCTGGAAATGCCCGCCACCTTGAGCAAGCATCGTGTAGCATGTGTAACAAAGGAGTCTCCAACGTTTGTGAGCATTTGCCTGTTTACCTGTGCAAACGAGTTTCTTATTTTTCTTTCATATCTTGAGGTGTTGTGGGTGGAGTCTGATAGACCATATCTTTTATAAAACCCCAAAGAAAAAAATATAGTGATCAAAACCCTCATGTGATCAGCACAGAAACCCTCAGTTTCAGCACAACTGGACTGTGACCGTTTAGTCGGCCCATACTTTTTCGATGGACACGTAAAATTATTTAAATTTTGTAGAAAATGAATTTCCAAGATCTGTTAAACAATGTGCCACTGACAACAGTTCGCAGATTATGGTTTCAGTTTTCAGAAACACTTACTCACTATGCTGCTGCAGTGAGATATGATCTTGATCAGGTATATCCATGCAATTGGATTGGATGCGATGGTCCAGTCATGTGGCCAGCTAGATCGCCAGATCTTATTAAATTGGATTTTTTTTTTGGGGTTTTATAAAATATATGGTCTATCAGACGCCACTCACAACATCTACATCTCACGATATGAGAGAAAGAATAATAAACTCGTTTATACAGATAAACAGACAAGTGCTCACAAACGCTGGAGACTCCTTTGTAACACGTGTTATACGATGTACTGCTCAAGGTGGTGGGACATTTCCAGCAGTATTTATAATATTATATTAGAAATTGATATATTCAATTTGTGGACGTTTAAAATTGTGTTGTTCCATCCCTCATTATTTTTTGTTAGTATTAGATTTCTTTAATTTATTTAAAAAATATATTGTTCAATGTTTATCAGTTTATTAGGTTCCTATCAGATTTTTTAACTCAAGTGTTTTTGAAATTACGGAAATACCGTTGGCTGTTTAATAGATATAAAATATTGTTCATGGTAGTAAGAAAAGTTAAAAAACGACAGTTTTGAACAAAACAAGAAAAATTTTAGAAAATATGTTTTTTCTTGAAATATTTAATTACTGAATAAATATGACAAAGAAGTCACTGCCATATTTGTATAAATTTGAATATCTTGAAAACTATTAGAATTAGATATAGCAAACCATATATCATTTGAGAGCTTATTTAATACTCGTTTGTCTGGTGTTATAATATACAGGGGGTTCCATAAAAGAAAAACGAGTTTTTTCACATTATATTCAGACCATTTCAGTTGCTTACAAAAAAAACCCTGTACAAGCAAATAATTTTACGATGATATCGGTTTATAGTATAAGGGTTTGATTATCTAAATACCGAATCTCAACCTTTAATTATCGGAAACAAGGTTAGTATGATTTTTTTACAAGGTTATGTTTTTCCCCAAATTTTTAGAAAAACCGAAATAACTTGGCAACCCCGCATACAAGATCAGCAAGCGGTGCATCAATGTATGGGGAATTTTAAGCTTAATCAAAATCTCGTATAAAATACAGGGCGTTCCATATAAAAAACAAATGTTGGATGCTGTAACCCCTCAACGGTGCACCCTGTATATCTAAAAATAATTTTAGATTGTAGAAAAAAAGATATGAAACAACACCCCTTTTCAATATTTTACTCTATCTCCATTATTTAAGGAGCTACTAAAGAATTCGTTCTTATTGACTCACCCTGTATAATTCTATTTCTATTATTTCTATTATAGACCTAACAACTCGGTTACCCATAAATATGGTTGAAGTTGCGGCTATCTTATTAATAAAAACTTCAAAATTTTCTAAAGACTTTTCAGAAACATTTAAAACCATTTCCTAGGCTTTAATAGATAAATAATTGTTGCGCCGAAAGAGTTTTAAATACACTGAAACAAAGAACAGCTACCTACCTACCTGATTATAGTTTTAGCCGAGATAATTATTGTAATATCATCATTATAGATAAATAACCTACGGTGCTTTATGCAGTATGGCAAAATATTTATGTACATCAAGAACTAGGCTGATGTTCTAGTTTCTAGCTCAAAATTATACTTATTGGAATAAAGATCTTTAATTTTCACAACCGTTTTTATAGGGGTTACATAAAAAAATTATTCAGCCATTGTTAGAACCGCGAATTGTACATGTCATGTAGTTAAATAATAATAATTAAATTTGTTGAAATTATTTCCTAACCAGATATAGACAGCTTTTTTAAATACTCTAACAGACGGGCCATGAAAGAGTCTTAAGAGTTAAATAATTCAGGATTTAGAAAGATAATGTGATTTTTGAAAACATTTTTTTGAGTAGACTATCACTTATTTAATTTATAAACATCATGGGCACTTTATATCCAAGCGGTGTATCTTTTTAAGCTTCTAATTATATTTACTACTTTAATATGTGGGAAAGCGTTAAAAATACATTATGTTAATAACATTTAGTTCTAGTTAGTCCAGAAATTTTTTGAGAGAAATTTCTGTTTGTTTATATTCTGTCTGTATTTACACAATTTATATAATTCTTAAATACCATATTCATCAGGTAACCTGCACAAATCGAAATAGTGAATTATTTTGAATGTATACCCACCTTTTACATGAAATAATTGCCACTGAATATATCTATGTATATAAATAAGTTTTAAATTTAGTATTTACTGTATTACATATTTTATTTAAGCATAAATATTTTCCCTGTGAAAAAATCTTCGAATCTGTAGAGAAAATACCTTGAACACATTCTACATTTCCTTTAATTTGATTAAGTAGGTAACTTACTTTTAGGCCAAGCAGAAACATAATCATAAACATTACTTTTTATTAAATAAGCTGATATTAATTATACTTTATTTGTCGTTCCATATTAGAATTACGGTTATTAATTTCAATTACTAATCTTAACTCCAACAAGCAGATATTAATGTAAGCCTTCAAAGTTTTTTGCTGGAACTCTGGGAATGATCCTTATCCCTGAACTTAAACCTAATTTAAATATATTTTAACATAAAAGACCTGGCTTCTAAACAGTATACATGAGACGCATTTTAAAAATTAATTATTATTAAGTTCGTTGTGTATATAAGAGAAATTACAGACATACAGAAATATCAACTAAAACTTTGTATCTTTTCAAAATTCGGCTGAAATATAAACTTCTACTAGGTAGATAAACAGTTTTCTACTAGAATAGATAGTAACATTATCATTCAAATGAAAAAACAATCTATACTCAGATGTATATAATTCATTTTTTTTAGTGTAATATTAAAAAAGAATCTATATAATCGGACGACTCATCTATCTGGAATCGTCAATCGTGTTACGACCATGTAGTCTATTGTGGCTCACACCTAATTATATTTCATCCAGATCCAGTCTCTTAATATAGCTTATTTGGTGAAAAATTATTCAGGGCCTCTTACAGTTCTTTGCTAAATATTGAATATCTAATCATTTCTCTAGCTAGGCTAGTACAAAATTTGTTCTGCCGTTTCATCATCTTCTAAACCTAAGCAGCACTCAGGATAACATAACGGTGTTACCTATTTAACTCTAAAACTTTGTTAGATTTAGTTTCCGAAGGGTTTATTATGAACTCCTTC
Organism: Pogonocherus hispidulus; assembly: GCA_963924545.1. Classification (NCBI taxonomy): domain Eukaryota; kingdom Metazoa; phylum Arthropoda; class Insecta; order Coleoptera; family Cerambycidae; genus Pogonocherus; species Pogonocherus hispidulus. The sequence goes on from OZ004692.1 coordinate 91,105,889, forward strand.
TAATGAACTCATCTTGGTAATTCTTGCCAGTTTTAGAGGATTGTCTCTTAACCACAGGTCAAGAATTGCTTTAGCAGTATTTAAGGGTACAGTAAAAACCGGTTCTGATTCCGACAAATTAAGAAGCACCCTCTCTAGCTACGGAGTCGACCTCTTCATTGCCTTCAAGACCGGAATGGACCGCAGCTTAGCCAGTGCCCTCTGATAGCTCCATACCGTAATGACTAGATCGTCCGCATATGCTTGAACTTCACCCTCCCAAACAGAGTATGGCCAGAAGATCAACGACAAAGCTTGACCAGAGTAGGAGGGAAAGAACCCCGTCTTGTGGACACCCTTTTGCACCCCTAAATCTGATCGTCTCTTCTTGAAGGGACGTCGTTATAGTTCCTTCTCCAACATAGCTCGAATCCAGTTACTTATGGTTGGGTCGACTCCCTTGTCAGCAGTAACCGTATTCAGAAAGTTAGGCAGTGCGTTGTTAAATACTCTTTCAATGTCAAGGAAAGCGGATACGGTAATTGGACTACTTTGCAGGGATTGGACGATTTTCCGGACCAGAATTTGAGGGCTATTCCTGTTGATTTTCCAGTTTAATAGATATATTTAAGGATATTAAAAGGGTGAATGTTTAACACACTTCTAATGTCTCCATCCGGGACACTGTTAACTCCTATGGAATGGTATCTTGATTGAGTTTATGCGGTGACATTGTTTTAATATTTTGACTCTCATTAACTTACTGACACTTATAGAGTTAATAATATCTTCTTCAGTTATGTTTTTAATAATCATAATCATAATCATAATCATAATAATAGTAGTAATAATAATAATAATAATAATTTTTTTGTTGAAATCCTATCGACCGGTTCAATGGCTCCGATTCTCAGGGTCGGCCGCTGGTAGTTATCTGTAGCTACTCCCCACGTCCGTGGGGTGAATAGCTACTGAGTCCAAAACCAAACTTACATTAGTTACATGTTCTCCATAGGATGGCCATTTTCAATTTCAGTAAAAGCATTCAGCATTTTTATAATTTCTATTACTATAGAATGTTGAAACATACTTAGGTACACGTAATTTGATAGGTAGTAATTTTAAGCTACATTAATGTTAGCTACACCAATATAACATGTTTGCTAATTATTAGTACATTGGAAAATACCTCAAGAAAATTGTAGTTATTAAATTAGGTACCATTGAAGAGGCTTGGAACCTTTGGTGTGAAGATAACACTGACTAGTTTTTCATATAACATCAAAACAGTAGACTGCACTCGACGCGCGTTTCACCAACCAAGTTGGCAGCATCTGGAAACGATTAAAACTGAAAGTTAAAGTTTTAATCTACTCCAGACGATGCCAACTTGGGTGGCGAAACGCGCGTCAAGTACGTATAGTGATTTGGTGTTAAGTGGAAAACTACGTCAGTGTTAAATTAAGTACTAACGTTAGATATTAAGTCCGGAGACATTGCCGTGTACAATTAAAAGAAAAATATTGAAAATATAACTTTATATAGGAATAATGCATCAACATCAACAGATAATTTACCATGTACACCCGTATAGGTTAGGCCCAATTTCATACAGTGACACTATAACACTAAATCAAAATCGCAATATAAAGCGATTTTATGTTCTTTTCGTCTTTTTGTCGTGCTTTTTAGGCGAATATGGGAAAGGAAAATCGCTCATTCTCGAAAACATATTCTTTACTTATGAATCCACGTTCACGTGAAACGGTCATAGTTCAATATTCAAATATGCAGATACTATGCTTAAGAAAACTCGCAATTTGCTATTGAAGGCCGGGATATATATTCGTTCAAAGTAAATGTGTTTTTCTTAAGAACAGAATACAGTAGTACACTAATTTTAATGTAATTGAAAATGTTGGCTCCATGTGTACATTAGGTACGTAAATTAACAAATATAATAGGTCTTTAACATACATGTATTGGTAGTAATGAAAAATTTCGCGACGACGCGACGCGACGTCAACTTCAGGCCGTCTACGGATTTAAAATTAACAGAAAAATCTTGTAGCGTGTGTCAGCGTATGTTAGTTGTTTATATATTTGACATTCTTACTGTTTTTTGATAACTTTGACCGTATATTATGAGAAAAATTCAAACTAATCCGCGTCATGTGTAAAATGACCTGATTACCATAGCTACCAATACAGAAAATCAAAGTTACAAGAGTTGTGTTCTCCATAGGATGGCCATTTTCAGTCTCTATAAAAGCATTCTATATTTTTTTATAATTTCTATGGTTTCAACAAGACGTTTACACATGTTACCAGTATCTGGAGGTCTCAGATATTCGTCAGAGTGTTGTTGCATGAACCGGTGGTGTTTTTAAATATTTCTGGAAAAATTGTACATAAAATATGATTGAAGAAATTCCAAGGTATGAATTCCTGTAGAATATTCACAATAAAGCGTATCGAGATCAAAGGAAACGACAAAAAGCTTGGGAGGAGATAGGAAAGAAAATAAAAATTATAAGTAGATATTCATTTAATATTTTGTTTTCTTATAATAATACAAGTAGAAATTCGTATGTCTGGTCACTAATTACGTCTACCCCTACGAACCATATCTATTTGCCAAGGACACATCGCAATATCTTTACTTGAAATAAAGAAGTTCTTGAACATTTCTCTTACTTTGAAAGTATTTAATGCGTAGTTATTTCTAATGCAATCAACATTTAACCAATTCATTAAGGAATTGATTGAATTTATTTCAATAGGTTCAACATATTCAGTTGGTGAAAAAATATTGTGAATTCAACATGCTACCTACCAATTCTATCAGTTATCATTGCAGTTAGTAATACATCAAGAGAAACGCTTGTCTATGATACCTTGAAAGACCAGAGATATCCATCTCTTTTTATAGTTCGTTAATTATTGATTTAGTAACTAGCACTAGTGACTTTGTTTTTATGATCCATTGGAAAATTTAAGATGGTTTTACTTTACATCATTAGGATATTTTTTAAGAATAATAATTGGTTCATCTTATTCATAGTTTCCAAATCATCTTTTTGTTTTCCTTTGGCGGTCATATTAGAAATTTTCTCCTAACAAAGCTTTTGAAGAAGGCTTTTCAGTGATATGCAATTTACTCAGACAATTGTTTGTGAGGAATAAATGAAGAAAAGACGATAAGGCCATGACTGCAATGTGCTATAAATATTAAATTAATAAAAATAAGTTTTTGTTAATATAATATAATAATAATAATAATAATAATAAATTTATTTACCAATTTACAGGAATTTTCGAATACAATGAATCTATACTGAAAATACACAGCTTGAAGGTGGTAAATAAATAGTAACCCTGGTTAAGGTAATACCTTGATTTAGGGTACAGTGTACTCTATGCGAGTATTAAAAGTATAAAACTATCATTAAATAATTTTTACACACAAGTAGTTACACTACATTCACAAAACACATAAAAATACGTAATTCTATACCAATCTATACCTAAGCTACACTACAAAGAATTATAAATTAATATATGCATACACATACAGTACAAGATATGATCGACAAAACAATCCTTTTTCCCATACATATAGTGGAAATAATACTATTTTAAGATGCACATGGTAAGTACAGGGTAGCTACATAAGAGATACAAACAAAACACCTGAATATTAGTTTATTATTAAATTATTATCATTATATTATAAATTGTTTTTCCTAGTAATTTTTTATGTCAATCATCTTGTGAACATCTAACCTGGAAGTCTCTCTCAACCATTTTCTAACGCGACTCTTATACAAATTGGCACTATTGATTAACTTAAGGGCACGTGGTATAATATTATATATTTTAGGGCCTAGATACACAAATGAGCGTTGCAATATCGTTTTTTCAGCTTTAGGTATTTTTGATGTTAGATTGCATTTATAACGAGTATCATAACAATGGTCCATAGCTACAAGGTCGCGTTTATTTTGGTGCTGTCTTATAAGTATAGCATAGCAGAAAAGTTGTCGTATATCAAATAAGTTGCTTTCATTAAATAGAAGGTCAGTAGGGTAAGTATAGTTTTTCTGATACATTACTTTTATTACATATTTCTGTATTATTTCCAGACTTCTAATGTGATTGTTTGTTGCTCCTCCCCATACTATAATTCCATATGACAGATGAGGTTCAACTAATGCATGGTATAATATTTTCAGATGCTCTAATGTAAGTATTTTAGACAAATGTTTAAATTTATGTAATAGACTCCTAATTTTTCTAACTACATTGTTAATTTGAACATCCCATTTTAAATGAGAATCCAACAGGATGCCTAGATATTTTATATTATTCACACCTGTTATATTAATTTGTTCATTATTCAAGGTCAAAGAAATGCTGTCAAAATCGGGTAGATTGTTTTTATAGGATGTGAAGGGAACAAAATAGGTTTTGTCAAAATTTATAGTAAGTAGCCTGGTGTTTAGCCATATAGCAATGTTTTTAAAATCGTTTTCCGCTTTTTCTTTTACCTTTTGCCAACTGTCACCTTGATATACTACTGTTGTGTCATCGGCAAAGCTCACTATATGTCCCTCAGTTTTTACTTTAAATAAGTCATTTAAAAATATGTTGAAAAGTATAGGACCTAGAACTGTACCTTGAGGCACTCCATATTCCACTGTTTTAAATTCACTTTGAGTATCGCTTATTTTAACGAATTGTTTTCTGTTAGCTAAATAACTGCATAGTAATAAATAAGGAGTACCTCTTATACCTATATTTTCCAAAATTTGCAAAAGCTGGCTATGACTAACCGTGTCAAATGCTTTTTTCAAATCTACAAAGATACAGATTGTAGGTGTTTTATTATCTAATGACTTGTAAAGAGACATGGTTAATTGTAATATTACATCCTGTGTAGATCTGTGTTCCGTAAATCCGTATTGTTGGTCTGAAATTATATTATATCGATTTAGATAATGTACTATCCTTTTTTTCAGGATTTTCTCAAAAATTTTTGATATGCTTGATAGTATTGAAATTGGTCTGTAATTTGACACGTCCAGCCTATCACCAGCCTTATACAGGGGTTTGATTAGAGCTGTTTTCAGAACACTTGGAAATATGCCTTTTTCGAATGACCGATTTATTAAATGGGTAAGTGGTTTCGAGATTTCTAATGCTACTAATTTTAGAGTTTCTGCTTTTATTCTATCTATTCCGGGTGATTTTTTGTTTTTTAGTGTATTAATTACTCCAACAACCTCCTCCTCAGTAGTATTTGAAAGAAACATGGAATTACTTCTTAATGCTGCGTTTTCGAACAGTAGTTTATTATCATTGTTCTTTGAAATTTTATTTGCCAAATTTTGTCCAACATATGTAAAATAATTTAAAAACTCCCTTGAGATCTCATTTACATTATTTGTTATTTGACCTTTAGATGTTACTATTTCTTTTATGTCATTTACTTTAGGTTTAGTGCCTGTTATCTCCTTTACACAGTTCCACAGTTCTGTGGATTTATTTCCACAGCTTGTTATTTTCTTTTGATAGTGCCTTTTTTTACTAAGTTTTATTAAATCATTTAATTTATTTCTGTATTTTTTATATTCAGTTTTATTTTCTTCTGTTTGCTGTGTTTGCATTTTTCTAAATAAATTATGTTTCTTGTGGATACTATTTAGCAAGCCATTTGTGATCCATTCTTTTCGTTTTCCCTCATTTCCAATTTTTATCTTGTTTGTACATTCAGAGACATTAGATTTCAATATACTTATAAATAATTCTGTGGCACAATCAATATCACTGCATGAAAAAACTTCCCCCCACCTCTCATTTTGTACATTTAATTTAAATTTTTGTTTATTCAGATAATATTTATATTTAGTGTTATCAACTGTTTTTTCTTTTTTTTTCAGGAAATATTATCTGGAACATTGTAGGGAAATGATCTGTTACGGGTGTATGTAGGATCACCGCTTTATATGATGATGAATAAGTATTCCTCTTAATGAAAAAATGGTCTATACAGCTTTTACTGTTTTTATCAACTCTTGTATAATTATTAATAGCTGAAATAAATCCGTTTTCTCCCAATATGTTCAAATAATTTTCTGTTACATCAGAGTCGTCTAAAATATCTATGTTTAAGTCACCTACCAGTATGTGCATATTCGCAAAAGAGGGTAGATTTAAATAGTTACTTAAATCCTCTACAAAGGTATCTGCACATGTTGAAGGAGGTCGGTATACTGAAGTAAGTAACACGCTTTTTTTATTTATATAGAGTGTTATTTGTAGAATTTTTATGTCACCAATACTATATGTTTTATGATCAAATGTTATCGTATCTTTAATATAAACGACCAAACCATCATTCTGATTAATTTTGCCTTCATTATATGTTAATGAGTAACCCTGTATATTAAAAAGCCCCCGATCATGTATTTCCCACGTTTCCGAGAGTATTATACAATCAAAGTCACTATTTAATTCAGTTAATAATATTTTGATTTCATCCAAGTTCCTGTTTATACTTCTTATATTTGTATGAAATAATTTTAGGTCAGTACAATTTCCACTATAAATAATATTTTTACATTCTTGTATGTCACTAGCATCATAAGTAGTTATGTTTTCTATTTCAAAATTTTGAATGTACTGGTCCATCATATGTATATATTTTTTTTACCTATAACTAATGTTAACATTTATATAACAAAAAAATACAACAATAAAATGGAAAAAAAGAAAAAAAAATGCTCTGAGTACAATTTTATACCTACGAGTATATATCTTAATTTTTCTGATTTGAAGATGACCCAGTACGAAGCCTAGTTTGTCGATTATGTTGATGTCCTTTTTTCTCTTTAGAAATGGCAATAGTATCATTCGATTTGGGTGTTACCTGTTGATCCTGTTTTTGTTTTGATTGGGATGTTCCCTGCTGAACCGTCTGCGTTCTGACTTCACTCTTTGGTTTCGACTGTACTTCTTTGACAACTGATGCGGTAGGCGTTCATGGCTCACTAACTGCTTTTTTATCAACTTGCTCTAGTTCTAACTCGATGAGATCTTCCACTGTATATTCTAAGTCGTCTAGAATCAGCTTATTGGCTTTTATAATACACTTTGAATAGTCACCTTTTTTCTTTTCAATTAACCAATATTTCCGTAAAATTTTTTGTTCTTCCCTCTGTTTCTGAGGTAAGTCATTCACAATAGATATATTAGCACCTTTTAAGTTAAAACAATTTGCCAACACTTCTCTCTTTTTTAAATAACTAGTAAATTCAATTTTTATCGGGCAATTCTCAGTTTTACCCAGAAAATAGAAATTATTGATATCATATACTGCTATTGAGGTTTTAACTAGATTGCTTAGCTCATTACATACGAATTCTAGTGTTAGCTTCTCCCGTTCAGTTTGTAAACCAAAAATCACCACATTATTGCGTCTGGAATCGAGCTCGTATTTTTCTAAACGTTGCTTCAAATCTTGGTTCTCCTTGGTAAGTTCGCGGATTTTACTATCTTGTTCAGCTATCTTTAAACTTAGTCTTACTTCACTTGCTTCAATTACACTTTTAAGTTCATCTTTACTCTTTTGAATTTCATCAAGAATCTGCTTCCTCAAATCATTATTCATTATAATTAATTCACGTATAATAAACAGACTAACTAAAATATGTTAGAAAAGTTTCAGTGCAGTTGGTCCACACCTTCGTGATAAGTACTAATATATTAATAGAAAGCCTTATAAATAAAAATGCCTAAACGATTTCTTTTCTAATAATTCGTAGACTTTCATGTCCGGTGTTAGATGAAACCTGTAGAACTTCTGGGCTATTCTGCCGTGGTCTCGATACTTAATTGCTGATTCATTTTCTCTTGGTTTTAGAATCGTGGAGGGATATGGAAAATATGCTTTCACTATGTTAATTTTAAGTTTAATTCACAAACTATAATCAGTGACGAAGCAATGAAGTTAACAGACACAAAACATGCCATTTATCGGAATAATATAAACTAAATCTGCCTGTAAGAGATTCCGACATCCTGATTTTCATGTTTCACACAGTGTATACATTATAAGGCATGTAGTGTTACATTCACGCTTTGTACTTGTATCTAAATCGATATTTGCTTTGATTTCCAATCTACCACTAAAAAGCATTGCTTTTTCTTTCTGCAGAATTAAACCGATTTAAAAATTAAAGGGCTGCTGATTACTTTCCCTTATTGCACTTTGAATTATTGAGTTGCAGAGGTAAATTTACTTATGGGCGCCAGACATTGACTAATCGATCTGTTCCTGTTTCAATTTATCTATTTCCATTTCTTGAACACGTGTCATCAAGTTGAGTGAGCGACAAGGTCTCCATTATTTGCAACCCACTGACTCTGGACTGCTTTCTATAAAATTGGAAACGTATTTACCTAATGACGCTAATATTCGATATCAGAGGTATTAGTTTTGTCTGTATTTAACGCTGCTCTTTCGCACTAATACTATAGTAACTTTTACTGTAAAGCTCTCTATCCGCAATTTAAGAAAAAAATAATATGTAGAGCAATATGATTCAAGAAGAAAATAATAAATAAAAGATTGAGTAATACAATCCGTCTCTAAAGTAACCCCCCTTTAACACCAAAGCCAACACCTTGCATTGGCTTTCAATAGGTTTATTTATCGCTTATTTAGTAGTTGTTTATCGTTTATTATCGTTTGCTTAGTTCGTTCTACCGTTTATGTGTTATCGTTTATTTGTTACCATTTATTATTACTGTATTTATTTGTTTATTTAGTTTTCCTGGTTTTCGATTTAAAATGCCTTCTTATTGAAGAACGTGTTTCTGCTGCTAGAAATTAATTGAAAGCCAACACATTCTCCCGATTTATCACTCAAAGATACATTTTGTTTGAGAATGTAAACCTCTTAGATTACATTACATTAACATTCTTGGATTGAAACATTTAAATATTTAGAGTGAACTTAGAGGGTGGTCTTTTCACTCGCCGAATGAAACACAGAAACGCTTGTACTTGACTCTGGCGCCATCTATCGCAGTTGTCAGAATTCCGTTTGAGGGTAGAAAGTAGTATTTTTTTACCATTCATCCTACATTTGGTTTGAAGTCGATATCTCAACTTGTTCAAAAGTTGAGGTTGGGGGGGGTACTTTAGTTACGAACTGTATAAGTGAATACAGAGAATAAAATAATATTATAAGTTACATGTCGTAGATATTATAATAATTCTAAAATTATGGCAGATTTAACAACATTAGGTAAACAATTTTTAGAGCATTTAACTATGAGAAAGACCAATCTTTGAAGTCGTCAGTAGATAGGAAAAATAAATAAATTAGGTCGCATTAGCGATTTCTAAACTGGTTCTAGCTGAAATCAATAGGGATGACTACATGTTTTTTTATTTATTTGCCAGCTAATTCATATTTAACCTTACATTCCTTACTGGCAGTTACAAATGTACCTGTACGCCTTATTCAGAACTTATCTCTAAAAATTTGAGGATATGTGCATCCTTAAATAATAAATCGATATCACCAAAAAAATTTATAATGAAAGGCTTAGGATTTCCCGTAAACAATGTTTAAAGTTATACCATTATAAAGGACTACGTAGCTGGGCAACTGTACTTCAACACATCTGATACTTTTCTACCACATTCCTAAGAATGTGATAAAAAAAGTAAACACGTTTTTGTCTGGAACGCCTGATTAAAACTGACCGAATAAATTTGGAGTGGGGATAATATCTCTATTGTCTATGAGTCGTCAGTCTATGTATGTCGCTCTCGCTGGTGTTTTATTTATCTTAGGAGTGTTAAACTGTAAAATTTTCAAAATGGCTCATGTGTATAGTAATGCTGAGTTAATGGACATGATTCTTATTTATGGCGAAGTTGGACAAAATTCATTGGCAGCTTCGCGCTTGTATGCTGAACGATTTCCCAATCGACACACCGACGCATCGACAGTTAGGTTTTGTGAGTGGTTGTTGCAGCAAAATGCTGAAAATCCCCAATTTACTTAATAATTTGCGTTTACAAGATCAGCAACCAGGAGGAACATTCGGTTTAGTGCGGCAAAATTGGATAAGGCGTGCCCAAAATTGTGTACAAGTCCAGGAATATTATTTCGAACAGCTTTTGTAACAAGGTATGTGCAAATTTTTTATAAATTTCATGTTTCTAATACCTAGTAATCAAGTAGCGCAATTCTTCAAAATTAGTGTAACAAAATTTTATTCATTTTAAAGACACGTCACTTTGGTCACATCTATTTATCTTTAAGTTTATTTTAAAGTAAAAACGCTGCAAATCTTTTTTGCGCCGGGTGCGCCGGGTGCGCCGGTTTTTATCATGCTAGCCAGTTTGCATTGTCAGTCCCAAAGTCACTCCATTACAGTGGACCAGTATCCAGAGGCGTGCAATGAAAAATGTTTAAATAGTTTTCAGACCCCGCCAAAAAAATTTTTTTACACTACCACATTTCTACATATATGTTGAACATCCCCAAATTTTATTATGGATAAGTTCTGAATAACCCTGTATACCTACGCAAAAGATAGCAAATTATTATACAGTTTTAGGAGAATAATGGTTGGACTTTTTTGTGGCATTGTAAGGTGGGTAACAGCAAATTTAGACCTCGATTTTCAATACAATTCAGAAATTCTACACCAAAGTCAAAGTTAACTTATATATTTATATTATGTATATTTTATATTATGTGCATGATACAGGTATTATGATTTTAGAAAAAGCTTTACAATATTTTTTTAAAATTAAATATTAGTATGTTAATGTGACAATTTACTTTATTGTGATGTTATGAATTATGATGTTTTTCCCCATAAAAGAGGAACTTGAACACATGCATATAAATATATCTACGATAGAATGCTTAATGTGTAATTGAAAGTTAATACCTCTGTTAATACCTATATAATATTCAATATGCCCTAAAATGATCGAACAAAATTCATATTTTTCTTTTCTAGTTGAGATTTTAAAAAAAAACGCTGAAATAGTATATATAAATTTCCCCTTTTCTGCAGTATTTCCAATTTTTTTTTTTAGCCATATTTGATGGAGCTACAGCATTACCGATATTTTTTAAATAGGACCCTTTATATTTCATGGTATAAATAAATAGCCCTTCTAAAGACGAATTAATCGATATAAGGTATACCTACTTTTTTGTCATAATTTTGTCTTCAGCACGATTTGCCTGCTGGTCTGATTCCAAAAAGATGGTATCCCTCTACATTTTAGCCTCGATGTAAGAAATTACATTTCCCAAATCAGTGGATAGGCAGAAGAAGGTCGCTTAAATGGATATCACGCTCCCCTGACTTAACTCCACAAATTTTTTTTTGTGGGATTATTTTAAAATCAAAGTGTATGTAAACAGACCATACACTATCGAAAGATTGAAAGATCGCATCAGAGACGATGTTCGAAACACTACACCAGATATTGTTGAAAATGTACGTAACAGATAAATTTGAACACCGAATTGAGCATTGTGCAATGGTTAATTGCACAATGAACCAACAAATCAATCAATATTTGCTTTAGTAAAATAAAAAGTAGGACTAGTACAAAAACTACAATTTTCATTTAATTCTTTCTTGCACAATTTTTTACATTTTTTAACGACTAACAAAAAAAATAGTTATAACATTTATCGCTGAATTCGTTTTTAGAAGAATTATCTAATAACATTATAAAAATAGAGCGTTGAAAATATAATAATAAGTATAAATCGAATACCTTAATAGATATACTCAGACTTAGTACACCTTCATTGTCACACAAAAGTGTGGTCAAAGGAACGGTACACATTTTTAACGCCCTGTAGGAAATTCACAAAAATTTAATTTTCTTTTCAAACAGATATTTATAATACCGGGATATCAAAAATTATCTTGGTCGAGGGTGGTTGTGGAATGTAAAACGTGTGTCTTACTTTAAATTTGAAATAATTATGTCACTGTCACACTGACATCATCAATAACCTACAAATTTCATACCTATTAATTTCAGTTGTAAAACAATAATGAACTACAAATTATGAAATAACGGTTTTAGTAACAAGAAAAACTAAATTACAGTAATTGTTAGAAATGTCCCCCGTTTTGTTCGATGCACAAGTTGACGCGCCTCCTCATGCTGTGAAAAGCGTTTTGCAGCATTTCTGGCGTTATGGTTGCACATTGCTGAACAATTCTCTGTTGCAGTTCTTGCAAATTATTTACCGGAGTTGCGAAAATCTTGTTTTTTAAGTAAGGAAATATAAAATAGTCCATAATTGTCAAACAAGGTGATCTCGGAGGAAACTCAACTTCTGTATGCAAAATGCAAACTTATCAGCCGGTCATCAAAAAACTCGCGGAGGAAAGCAATATTTTCTCGTGTAGTATGTGCTGTTGCACCATCATGCTGGAAATAACCGTACCGAAGTTCATCATCGTTTAACCGTTGCACAAATTCAGCCAAAAAGTTGTGTCTGTACCTTTCTGCGTTGACGGTGAAATCGAAAAAAATTGGCCCAATTATTCTTCTGCGAAAAACTGCCATCCAAACACCAATTTTTTGAGCATGTAGTGACGATTCAGTAAAAACATGAGCGTTATCATTGCTCCACATTCGCATATTTTGAGAATTGATGTATCCCGAAAGGTGGAACCACGCTTCGTCAGAGAAAAAAGTTAAGTCTAGAAGATCGTCATTCATTAAATTATTGACAAATCAATGGCAGTAAGCAAGGCGTCTGGGGTGGTCTGCGGGCAGAAGAGCTTGATGTGTTTGCATCTTCTATGGATGCATGTTCAAGTTTTTCTTTAAAATCTTATGACATGTTCCATAAGAAAGTCCAATTTCCTGAGAAAGACGTTTCAAAGGTTTTGCAGGCTCCTCTTCCATACGTTAACGAACGTCATTGACAACTTCTTCTGTACGAACTCTTGGTCTACCAGCACCTTTTTTATGAGTCACACAACCAGTTTCGCGAAACACAATTTGTAAGACACGCATAAAAATTGTCCGGTAATATTGCCACGTTTGGGAAGTGCTCTCGAAAATTGTCCAAACACAAACGTTGACTGTATTGCCAATTTCCATTAACTAGCGCACCCGCTCGAAAATAGGCTTCAATCATGAAAATTTTGTGCTGTGTGGTAAGAGGCATGATTCAACAACTGGATTAGAAAATTTCAGCACAATAACTTGACAAATTCTGACACAACAAAACATATTCAAAAATTTAAAGTAAGACACACGTTTTACATTCCACAACCACCCTTGTCCAAGGTAATTTTTGATATCCCGGTATGTATATTTAACATTTATATGTACTTAATTGTATCTAATTCCTATTTACTGAGTTTTCATATTCAACAAAAATCGTTACAAACGAATCGAGAGTCTCTTCAGCGGTTGGCAGGATCTGTTCTTCAGGAAGAAGAAAACCATATTCACCTCTGTCACGAAGTTCGTATGTGTAGACAATAGGAGTTTGAAAAGTGCCTTTTACCCAATCGGCACTAGTTCCACTAGCTGGATCTAGAAAAAAATACTTTAATGTTGCTACTTCAATGAAATTTTTTGGTTTCATGTAAAAACAGCAATAAATATTTATTTACTGCTAGAAACATTCATTATACAAGTACATACAGGATCTACGTACATCTACGTACTGGATGTTTATTTTCAGATATAGGAAATTGTTTCAAATGAAGAGTCGAGTAAATGGAAAAAAATATAACAAGTAGTGACCAATAAACATGGCATCAAGAAGTTGAAAACATTCCTTTTGGGATTTTTAATATTCAATCCAAGAAAAAACACAATTTCAAGTGCCCTATTTCCTCAGTTGTTTCTATTTAATTCGTTATTAAACGTATTTAAAATTCAAGTGGAAATTCAAGGTTATAACTTGTAGTAAATTCTGATATCATCTGAAATTAATACCTAGATTTTTAATATAGCTGTCTAATACCATTAACTAAAGGATTTAATGAGACCCGCAAGCAATTGGAAACGAAATTTTAGTTATCTGATTTTCACCGAAAATACTTGTTAAAACAAAACTTATTGCTTTTTCAGCTAAGAGCTATTGAAGCAACAATGTTCAGCTTTTCAAATCATTCATCAACGGTATTACTTAGCTAAACGTTAAACATTAATGGAATTGTTTCATTACAAAAAGGACTTATAAAATATAAAAAGGGAAATAACTTACATATGGTTTCATAAGTTGTTCCAACAATATAGTTTGTACCATAACGCTGGGCCAGTGCATCAACTGCTTTAAGTCCAATTTCGTACTAGAACAATAATATCAATCGTATAAGAATATAGTATCACAGACAAAAAAGTAATATCCAAGTGAAAATCTATGAGGTTCATAGTATACGTTAATTATCATATTTATTAATATTTCGGTTACAACCAACTTTTTTTGAAGCACGATGCCAACAGTGTGTATAATGTACACTTCAATATTAACAAATAAACTTGTTTGGGGTGATACTATAAATAATTATTAAATTTTCAAGAGCATCTGTAATCTAAGTGTCATTAGTAAAAATGCATAGTAACGACGCCCTGCATATGTTCGCATTTTCGAAAAAAGTGCAAAATTTCAAGTTGAAAATAAATAGCCTAACAATGATAACATAGGTACATACCTCAATATTTTTTTCATTTTAAAAGGAACAATCTGTATATTACTGATGCTTTGAAAAGAGTTCAAAATTTCAATTCGACGACACTATACATCATACCACCTAGAAGTAGCCCAACAATTTGCGAAATATTTTAAATTTTAATAAAAGGTTCCCAAAAACGTTTTTTGAATTTTTTCATTTAGGGAATTTCGAACCTTTTGATAATATATCGAAAGAACATAAAGTGCGCTGTGCTACTGTCCAGAAATAATTTATATTTAAAGATAATAATATATCATCTTTCATCGCCCAAAACTTTTTTAGTTAAAATGGAATAGTTATTTTATTATATTTTTAAGATCACTTTTGACATATATTTACGATTTTCTTGCGTTTCCAAGATTTCCTGGTAAAAATAATGATAAAATTGGCCATCACATCACTAAAAGTGATCACCCTAAAAAATACAATGAATATTTATTTTTTTATTAGCTACAGCGACGCTAAATCGATATTGTTGTATCCTCATTTTGAACTTTATACAAGAAAATTATATTTTGTGTTCCAATTTAAAATGTGGTAAGAACAGACGAAAATCAATTAATCTTGATTTGGATTTTTAACAGTCTCTTCTTTCCAGAGATAAACAACTTTTATTTCGGAAAAGAAAAGAGATGGTTAAAAACCTAAATAAAGATTATTCGATTTCCATATTTTTTCATACCTTTTCAAAAACACCACAAATTGAATCAACTTGCTCAAACAGAATTGAATAGGCAGACACTCACTCTTAACAAAGCACTCATGGTGTTATATAACACTTTCTGACCTTACCTTCTAGTGAACAAAATATTGACTACAGAAAGAAGCATTATTTCCTTTTCTAAATCTAACCACCTTTCCATAGAAATGATCAAAGTTGCTACTTTAGATTAACTTACCATTTGGTCATAGTTATCCAAATGTTCATCAGTATATCCGTAGGGTAATAGAAGAAGCTGGAAGTAAGAGTGGAAACTTATGTACCCTACAAGTCTATCTGACACACTGGTAATAAATTGAGATAGACTCCGACAGCTTGGTTCTGAGAATGGTTCTGGTCCTCGATATATTTCAGTACAGGGACTATTGCTAGTACCACCAGAATTCCAAAAATATCCCCAATTCCTGTTGGGATCTCCCCCAGTGCAGAGGATGCTGTGGGGAACACGAGTCTTACGCCATAGACGATCCTAGAAGTAAAAAAAAATATATAGAGTGTATTAAATCATAAGCCATATAGTCTGATAGCCATTTCATTGGTCGACTTTTTAAGACAAATTCAGCTTTAGCAACAGAAATTAGGCACCTGTCTCGATTCATCGATGAGGTATAAATTGTTACTAGTTTTTAAGTTTCTGTTAAGTTGTAAAAATATATATATATCTCTGCCTGATTATTTGGCTGCCTGACACTTTTTGCCAACCACCTCTGATATTATAAAATTTGCCCACTATTTCTCAAAATTCTACGACGTCCATTAAGTAAATTTTTTAAGTAAATAAGGACAGGGATGCTTATGAAACGTACCTTAAAAGTTTACGTGTAATCCAAAATCCGAATAAAAAATAGCATATTTCATTTAAAATAAGCGAGTTGACATGAACTTTCGGCGGAACCGGAAGTCGCACCTCAATGACAATATTTTTAGTGGATAGAAGATTGGGAGAAACCCCCATATACAAATTTTCAGAATTCCAGTTCGCGTAGTATTCTAGAAACGGCTAATTGAAGGTCTGTGTGGTGCACCCGGTATAGCAACGTACCTCCAGTCATCGTGATCCAAAGTAACTGTGAGTCTAATTAGCAGCAATAAAAGCCAAAATTTGGTCCATAGCCAGATATCAACCAAATAAATAATACAATACAGGTTGAATTTAATTTTTCTCTAAATAACTGAGATAAAAGACATCCGAAATATTATTTTGTATACTCTCATAAACGAGTCGAGATGGTAAATTTCAGTTTTTGATTCCCAGTTAATTTTTTCTTAAAAAAGGAACAAATCCTAATATAGAAGTACAGAGCAGTCCCATATAAGAAAATGTTTCGCTCTTTATATTGTTACGGAAGCTCACCTACCTTGTATATAAGCTTATCTATTTCGTTAATTTTGTTCTTATTGTTTGTACTTTAATATTGGTAAAATCTTTGGATTGACGTTTCTCATCTCGAATTTTCGTCTCAGTGACAGAATCATTCCATTGTAATCCGCAACTAGAAAAGAGTACTCTGGAACCTTCCAGATGCTTAAAAAATATATCAATTCCCGCGGATTCAACTGGGGAGGGAGTTCAATCTGAAAGTTCGTGCGCGATGCATTGAAACGTCAACGTGAAGATTTCATATAGTTTGACAGTTGTGATTACAGTGATATCTGTGAGATATATCTAGAGACAATAAAGATTGTTTTTGTTTTGCCGGAGAGTTTGAGTTTAAATGCATTTGGAGGTTAAGCAAACGTTACAATATATTCTATCCAACTCCTACTCATTATTGTTGATATAATACTAAAATGTCATTACCTGAAGCAACATTTTAATGATGTATACCTACATTTTCTTTAACAGCTAATACCTCCTTATTCCTTAATAACACCTCATTTACTACAAATT
The DNA here is from genome assembly GCA_963924545.1 of Pogonocherus hispidulus. Classification (NCBI taxonomy): domain Eukaryota; kingdom Metazoa; phylum Arthropoda; class Insecta; order Coleoptera; family Cerambycidae; genus Pogonocherus; species Pogonocherus hispidulus. Next base: position 91,123,246 of record OZ004692.1, read on the forward strand.
TAATGAAACATAATATATGGGGTTATTGCTTAAATTTTTTAACTTTACACTCACCGTTGTATGAGCATAAACGAATCCGTCAGGGTTGAACACAGGAAACACGTACCAGTCATGGCTTTCTGCAACGTGACGAACAGTTGAATTCGTACTAGTTAGTAGTTCGTTTAGTATATAAGTTGAAACTGCAGATGTTATCCTGAAAATTTATTATGTAATGCCGGTTTCCATTGACTGCTCTAGAGTACTCTGACAGTGGAGGTGCGCAAGGGAATAACTTTATTGTTTTTAAGTTATGTCGAAAACAACTACTTGGCGTGCAATCTGCACCCTCCCAAATAACCTCAACAACTTATAGTATTTAATACATTAAATTCTTTTCTTCTTTTCTAATAGTGTTATCTACATCTTTTAAATAATGAAATATTAAACAAGTATATACATTACATTAAAAATAATTCTTTTTGGTCACATACCTTTTGTATCTATTGAATTTTAATGAAAAAATTTATTTTTACTAACAAAACTGGAATTGTAGTATGTGGTTAAAAAGAAAAATGTATTAAAGACAATAAGTTGAGGTTATATAAAGATATGACGTTGTAATTCAATGTTGGGGGGTGCTGCATATTGCACGCAAAGTAGTTGTTTTCGACATGTCTTAAAAATAATATAATAAAGTTAATCCTTTGAGTACCTAGGTTATAGGTAACGAGGAAAATTAAAAACTTTATTGAACCAAAATATTTTGGTTCAATTCCTATATAAAGAAAGATATAAACAGTCAAATAAGCCAATAAATAATATTAAAAATATACTATAAAAAAATAAATATTACAATATTATTTTATTTCACCTTTTTGTAACTTCTAATGACTTCACTTGGATTTGGAAAAATTTTATGTTCAAGGACACTGTAACGTCAAAACAATAAATACAATTTGGTCAAGATAACAAGATGTACAGGATAAGGTCAAGCAGTATTCAAATAAAACCATAAAAATTGAGTAAGTCATCCAAAGGAAGACAACAAGCAATAATTCACGAAAAAGAGATGTGAATCATCTGGAGTAATCAACCATATAAATATTAAAATTTGTGAGTTTTCATAAACTTTCTATTTCTTTTCTTAACTTTACATTAAACAATTGTAGACAAAGAAAACCTAGTTGCAAAGTACAAAATGTTTTTATCTATTTTTTAAGTATTTTCAGGTTACAATTATAAAAATAGTAATTTAGTTTATTAAAATTTGAGTTAACTATGCATTGATATATAAGATAAAAAAGGTAAAGTATACTATATAATTAGTTGAAAACATAAGTAAATATTTGATTATTATTATAAACGAGAAAATTTTGTCTGTACCTACTAATATTCATCGAATATTACATATATCGTCTACATATACTACTACATATATTACTACATATCTTCGTTAAGGAGTCCCTTAAGGGATTTCCCAATGGGTCCCCAACCAACCCGGATAAAAAGAGGTAAGTTTGCGTTAGTTTGATGTCAATTAAATTTAACGTATTGCAATGTAAATTTTCTATAGATAAGCAAGCCCACCCAGGCCATTTGGTAATAATTTAGCATGATGATAAACAATTTTATCAAATCAATCGTTTTTTCACATCGTATCATAATTATTCACTTACATATTATTTCAATTCATATTATTTTTCCATATTATGCAAAAGTATTAAAAGAGTCGACGGAGCGTTATAGATGCATTTTAATGCAATTTTTTATTACTTATACTACTACCACTCTTTACTACTTAATACTTATTTTCCTATTCCATACCATTCATTTGCATGTATGTTTGATTCTAGAAATACTGAATTGTTAGCATTTTCCTCGCTGTAGGATAATTTAACGCCATATATCACCCTGCCTTCATGACTTACGCCTCCTTCGACAAGGGTTACATTTGGAGCATATATATCAGAGAGGTTCCTGAGCCAATCGTTGATCTGAAATTAAAAATCTGAATTTAAAAATGGAATACCTACAGTTACGGGTTATAAATAAACCCTTTCCTTAACTATATTTATTTATTTATTTTTTGAGATATATATAAATAAGGTTCTAACGAAAGCGAAAGTGTTTTTCTATATCTGTGTCAAAGACTACACAGGGTGCCTCATAAAATACCGAACATACCGAAGAAGTGTGTTGTTCTAGTAAGAATATCCTATAGGGTATCCCATTTAAAACGAAACACACTTAATATCTCGAGAAGAAAACGAAATTTAAAAATTTGCCGAATTGATTCAGGGGGCAACTTTTAAAGTATTAGTAAAGGTTGATTCCTTCTCCCCTCTCCCCCCACCTCAAGGGCACACAAAATTTCAAACGGGAATATAGGTCGAGTCGTACTTCGTTTGATAGATATTTTTATTATCTATTCAACGACGTGCTTAGTTTTAAAATAGGTTCATTCATTATCTATTCAATTTGGCTGTTGTTGAAAAGAGAATTAAAAGACCTTTCATATGAGGGGGTCACTTGACCCCTATTCCCTATTTAAAATGTTGACATTTGTGCTGTGGGGGAGAGGGTACATGTTGCCACGTCAAATTTAGTAGCAAAATATGTCCCCCGCCAAGCAAAAATCGACCTACGTCGGGATTTCGCTGGAAACAAAATAGTAACGGAGTTATTCAGGGTGGCTCGTTTTCATTGAAATGCTCCGTATATTTTATATTTATTTCCTATTTTAATTTATCAACAAGTATCTAAAATATAAAATATGTAAATAAAAAGCGCTGTTTTCCTTATTTATTTGTGATAATAAAACGTTGAACCTAACCATTTGCAATCTGGCTTAAGATGAACTTTCTCTTTCAGTTTTACCTATTTAAAATAATTTTTATTATAAACCGAAATAAACCGAGAAAATGAAATTAATGAACGAAATAAAATATTAAGAGTCCATTCACTAGTCTGAAATAAGCCCAAAATCGGTGTTTCTCTCGTGCCTAATTATAAAAAAACTATAAAAGATAGCGACTTTTAATAAAAAAGTATTGAAAGATAAGACTTTAATCTAAATCCCTATAGTATAGTAATTTTTGGTAATTCTTTTTATTTTTAATATTCCAGGCAAACAATCTTGTACTAAAATAGCGTATTTTCAAAAATTATTTTCTCTAAAATACATGTATTAAACAAAAATTTGCAACTATAGATATCTAATTTATCTTTCGGTCTTTCCGGTGATATATAATGTATAACATGAAAAAAAATTTTGTTGCAATTATAAGACAAATCCGATACCGTTGCGATAAGCGCAAAATTTATTTCCATGTGCATTTTTACTTGGGCTTTACGTACACCTCCGAAATCTAAATAATTCGGTAGTGAGAATGTGTTAGTCTCCTCCCATTGGCTACCCAACCTCTCAATCCGACCCCGCATTCATGCCTGTCAAGTCTACAGTGAATAGACTCTTAAGTATCGGTGAAATACTAATATGACATTTACATAAAGTAGTTTTACTATTTACCTCATCTAGAGTATTATAACGTGTCCACCCGAAACCATCATTTCTTGTGTGGGGTGCTTGTTCCAAATCTATTTGCTCCTGGACGTTTTCCATTAATAACTTAGAATCCATTTCCATCATAGAGACCATTTCTTCCAAGTGATTTACCTTATCCGGCGACACCATTATATTAACAGGTAACCCAACTGGACCTACTGAACTCCAGAATCTGAAGTCTGGCGTTCCAGTGAACTCCAAATCGTGCAATGCCATTACGGCCTGTTCATTTCTTGGAGTAATTTTGAACAACTTGTAATTGTCATACCGAACTCTTTCAGAACTCAAGCCTTCTATACTCAGATACAACAGAATAAATATCAACACTTTCATTTTTTAGAGATATTAATAAACTACTGATTTCACACAAAAATATTAATGCACATATGACATGTTTTCATACTGATGTTTATCTATTTAAATCATTAATAGATATAATAATTCCGAGTAGCTTCCAAATCATCAATATATCAATATAATTTTATTGTCTATTGGTTTTTTAAGTAATACCTACCTACCTACAATAATAAATTACAGCTATCCATGACTTGATAAAATAATGTAGGTATAGTATACATATATACGCACAATTGAAACCGTATAAAAACTAAAAGCCGGCAAAAACAGTCGGCATCTCTTTATTCTACATGGGCGGAGGTAGAAATGTTTGCTATTAAGAAAATGTTATAGAGATCGTTTTATGAGAATTGTATTCATTTTTATTACTTTTTGTTTATTAGATACCTATTATTTGTTCATGTAGCCAATAACATATTTTATTATTGTTAAGTATTGTTTATGTTTATTATTGTTATTTTTATTGTTTATTTAACAAAACTAAACTACGCTTGGTAATTGGTATTTACGCGCTGCACTGGAAAACTATTGATGATATTTCAGCACTCGGCACGGGAAACAAAAAAATGATTTGGAACCCAGCAGACCAGTCTGTTTATTCTCTTTACATCAGCGCGCAGTTGTAGATGGTTCAGCGGGCCGATTAGATTTCCAGTGTAGGACTAACATGTACAGTTTCAGTTACTATTCTAATCGCGATATCATTGCTAAATACATAGGACGAAATATCAATATAAGTGCGCGCGGTCCTGTGCCTTAACACTGACCAGTTTCAATTGTGCTTATATACACTATAATTTTGTAATTTATATGATGTACCTATTTAAGGTGGCCGATCCCGACACCTAAAAGTTGCCATTTTAGACCGGTTTTTTTTACCCACAAATATCGTAAACTTTAGTTAAAAGTAAAAATAAACTTAAAAGTTGAAGTTAGATGTATTGAATATTTAAATTCCCCTAAAATGTAATTTTAATATATATAAACAAGGGTGATATTTTGTGAAATTTTCGAGGATAGATATAAATTTTGTAGAGAGTATGTTTACCATGTGTGTTAACTTTTTATTAATAAAAACCAAGATTTAACCAACAGACAAATTTAATCGAAAACTTTTCATTTCTGGCTAAATCTGAAATTGCTGTGAAACGATAGCTTATGAAAAGTTAAAATAGGAATGTGCAAACCGTTTTGCTTGATCTCAAATCGTTTAGATTTTACAGATTGTCAAAGTTGCAAAATGTCAATATTCACCTGTCAACATTTCAAAAACAGTCGAAGATAGGTATAGAACATTCTACATGAAATGTGTTTAAAATTCCACGTAGAATCCAGAAATGGTACAATGTATAGGGTATTACATTTAAAATAACGAAGTTAGGATCAACTTCCTGTATTTCCGGAAGTATTTTTACCTGGAAAATATTTTCCATAAATAGATCTTATCGCAGAATGCACGTTGCCAAATTTTTAGATAAAAGTAATTTTTTGTTCTCAAGATACTTCTAACAAAGGCCCCAAGAAAACACCCTGTATATAAAGCTCGACGTTAGCTAATCAGTGATAATAATTGTAAGATAATGTACCTTAATGTAGTCTGAGTAACTATGGAGATATTTATTTGAAGGAGATGCCGAAAACAACTCCTTCACGGGCAATATACCCCAATATTGCATTACATCGGTGTTAATGTGAGGGATTAACACCATCAACAAGTATAAATTGTTCACAATTTATACTTATATAAATAACATCAGTACACATTAACAAATTATATAAATCATCTTAAGTTATTTTAACAATGTTATTCTGGCACCTAGCGCTAATTTATTATCCAATAAATATGTATGTTAGAGATTACTTACTTTTAATTGAAGCCACATTAATCCTTGATTTACTTATAAATTGTTTAATCCTTTAATATTATCTATATATTTTTAAGTAATAACTTGATCTTTCAATATTTTTAATTTTTATCTAAATGTAATTAGCTTCACAAATGATAAGATCTATAATAATAAATGTATTTATGGAAAAATATAATCGAGGTATAGCAGCATCTATAATACTCAGGGAAAACAAAAGCAGGAATATTAAACTGCCTTCATTTAAAGAAGTAAACCAATACAGTCATAAATCAAATGAAAAGTATCTGAGAAAGAGTCATTATGGTCAGATTCATATCTAATAGATATTCTTAAATCTTGTAAAACTCATTCGTGGTAAAACCTATTCGTGAAAAAAACAAATTTACACTAGAGATGAGAAAGAGCTAAGTATAAGAAAATGTGATACAAATAAAATCACACGCAAAAATATAATGTTAGGTACATTATATTTTTGTATGTGATTTTATTTCTATCACATTTTTTGGTTGCTATATAAAAATCACATTATTTTTTTCCTGAAAATATTAAATACTTATTTAGGAACCTTGTTTTATAATTAAACACATCTTCAGGTATATCTATTTACTCATAAAAAATACAGATTCACATCTTTCTTTATATAGAAATTAAGCTAAAAAATGAACCAAGAGATAAATTATTAATGAAATTATCAATTATGGGTCAATAAAGGTTTATATTTCCCCGTTACCTATTATTCTAGGTATGCAAAGGAATAATCTTACATACACCGACCAACATTGAATTACAATGGCATATCTTCATATAACCTTAACTTATTGTCTTTAATACATTTTTCTTTTGGGTCGGTACATGTCGAGGGCTGATATAATCCGTACCACAAGCTTCACAGTATGTTCTGAGTGGAGTCTGCAGAGTTCGGAGAGAAATTCACGATATTTCGTAAGTTTCTCCTCCTCTTTCAAGACAATGTTGGTCTCGGCCTCGGTCACAAATTTTAAGGTCATCCATATAAAACAAATGAGTGATCTTATGCCTCCTGTTGCCGGGTGTACTGTAATTGTATCCTCGAGTTCTGCGGAGTTCATCAAATAATGGCAGTAGCGAGATGCAGAACAAGAGAGGACTGAGTGAATCTTCCTGGCAAACTCCTCTCCTGAAGGATACCAGCTCTGTTTGGACCCTGACATTACCAGGTATTATAGTAAAGCGGGTTCTTCAGAGCTGCATCAGTTCTTCAATGCATCTCACTTTAGAATCTGCCACACCAAGGTGCTGAAGCAAGTAGTTGTGGTAGTCGATCCCGACCATAGAGGGGCTCCGCTTATACTGCACGAAGTTCTGCTTGATACATCTCAAGCATACGTTAATGAGCAGGTTCCCCTTGAAGCCAGCGACATCCTTCTTGAACCCACGCTACTTCATTACTCATATATCCTTTCATAAACCGGGTCAACTGCGTGAAGCACCCTCATGTACAAGATGCGTGTAAACAACTTGTAACATGCGTTCAGGCAGGTTATTGGTCGGTAGTTATTAGGACTAGACAAATCTCCGTTCTTAGGGAACAGCATTGTCCTCCCCTCGACAAACCACGCCGGAACTTGCTGCTCTCCATTAAACCAGGAGGTGAATATCCTGGCCGAATGGTGGTGGGTACTTGGAAGTTTTTTCCACCAAAAGTTGTTGATCCCATCGGGACTAGGACCAGCAAAGTTCTTACAGCCTTTGACGGCCCTTCGAACTTCTTCCCATGGGAGTGACACCCATTATTATGTCGGTAACGGGTGAATGGAGTAATATGTAACTTCTTATAACTGTAACTGGTAATTATTATTATAATTATTATTAATATTAATATTATTATCATTATTATTATTATTATATAGATTAAATTAGGCAGATATCAACACTAATCAGATAAGTTTTTTATTAAAAGAAAATTATATTATATCTTATTCCTTATTTTTTCTTTTTCCTTTGAATATATTATAGTAAACAAAATGTTATCTATATCCTTATTTTAGTTCAATGTGACGTTGGCATAATATTCCCGGAATATAGCTACAAGGGAGTCCATAGTTTCCTCAGATGTTGGAATAATTTGTTCAGGTGGAAGAAGGAACCCATATTGGCCTAGATCACGAAGTTCGTAACCGTAAACTATGGGGGTGTTAAACGTGCCTTTCACCCAATCGGCGCTGCTTCCACTAGCTTGATCTGAAACAATGTATTTATTGGTAAATTTATACTTAAACCGTTGACTGAAAAAAAACCCTCAACGCTTATACGCATAGCGATTAAAGGCATATATAATGCCGCATATTTTCATTTTAAAAAAGTTGTGAATGCAACAGTTTCTCAATATTTATAGAAAGGAAATTAAATGAATGACTAGCACATTACCTAACAGCAAGTATGATATGATATTAAGTTATTTTTTGGCATTACACCACTTGTAAAAATGCCTAATAAGAAATCGAAATTAGAAGTATGCAAAATAAAGACTCATAGTGTACTCGTAGTATATAAGCAATGGAAACATCAGAAGCATCATTTAAATTAGATAACTTGACATAATTATTACAGACATTATTAAAATTTTTATTGTAGTTTTGTGTGTTTGTAAACACACAAAACAACACACTTGTCTTCCTCAGTTTAAAATGATTATTTACTTTATTAGTTTAATTTAAACTTTTCTGTATTTCGACATATATCTATATTTGTAATTGGGATAGTACTACCATAGTTATAACTGTAAAGAATTAGACTTGTCAACCATTTCGTATTCTGCTTACATATTATCTAGGAATTTAGCCAAAATTAAATCAAGAGATCTATTATTCATAAAATTATTTAAATATTATGATCTGATAAAGTTTTTTTAGTGCCTATAGTAACTCTGATCTGGGTCCCAGGCTATTCCGGCCATGAACTGAATGAAGCAGCCGACTCTCTAGCCAGGGAGGGTGCTGCTTCTGAATTCGTCGGACCAGAACCGGTGCTTAGCATATCCTCGAGTACTGCCAAAGCAACTCTCTTGACTTGGAGTGAGAGCAAATCCTTCAGTACTAGCAAGAACTACCAAGATTAGTTCATTCGAAGGTGGTTATAATAAACCCTTCAAAAACCAGAGTTAAAAAACTTTTAGAGTTAAACAGGTTGCACCTACGAACTTTAATTGGCCAATATACCGGGCACTACTGTTTAAAATATCTATACAAATTCGGCCTATCAGAAGATGCTGAGTGCAGCTTGTGCTTAGAAGATGATGAAATAGCAGAAAATATATTATGTACCTGCCCGTTGGGGAAAGGATCAGTTACTCAATATTTGGCAAAGGACAACTTCTGCCAGATGATCTGAATTAGTTCACGCCCAATAAGATGATCAACTTCATTAAGAGGCTGGACCTGTTGGTGAAATATAAGTAGGTGTGAGCCACAATAGACCATATGGTCGCAGTGAAGGGTCTGATTTTCGGCCTTTTTAAGCCGCTCCAGTATTAAATTACGTAAACTACTGTTAACGGGCAGTTGGATTCTGCATCTCGGACCTTACGGTTATATTATGTATATTATATTTCCATCCTCATATAAAATTGAATTTATTTCAGATAAGTATATCTTTAACCATCTAGTTATCTAAAGATTCAGTATAATAATAAACATAAACGTCATAATATAGTATATTGTTTATTTTACTTCATGACTGATATTCAACAGAACAAACTAATAATTGTAAAACAAAATGATATCGATTATCTGCATTCTACGTCAACTTTATAGCTGTTCCGAAAGTAAGATTCAATTATATAATTTTCACAGTCGCCAGATTTATAAAAAATAATAATTATTAACTGACGTTGTTCTAAATACTTCCTAAATCTAGTAATAACTTTACTTTTCATTTTCATTTTCATTCGCTAGTTTTTTTATCTCTTAATACGTTTATAGAGTATATACAGTAATTCCAAAACATTAAAGCAACATAAGTCGCACATACAAACATTCCATTACTTCTAAACACAAAAGAAAATCATAAAATTACTTGAAAATGAAATTTCATATTCAAGTATATTAAATATTATAAGTACATTAAAAAAGTTATAATTCTAATTTTGTGTGACATTCGCATAATACTCCTGAAATATAGTTATGAAAGAATCCATGGTTTCTTCAGCTGTCGGAATTATTTGTTCTGGCGGAAGAAGGAAACCATATTGACCAAGATCACGAAGTTCGTAAGTGTAAACTATCGGAGTATTAAAAATACCCTTAACCCAATCCGCACTGCTCCCACTGGCCGGATCTGAAACAAACAATTATTTAACCAAGACATTTTTTATAAAGATTTTAATAAGCACCTTAGAGCCACATGGACTTTTAAAGTTTTAATATATGACATTTTGCTCTTCTATATACAACTGTGTACCACTTGAATAATTTTATTACTTGTTTAATTTTATTCAACACCATAATAGACGAAGATGTTTAAGATTTTGTTTTTTTAAGAAGCGACAAACAAAATGAACTATGTCTGAAAACATCCGCTATCCCAGTGTCTTTATGCGTAATTGCAACTAAACCTGTAGTCTTGATGGCTCTGGAAATCTAATCTGTTGATACTAACGATCCCTTAATCGTTATTGTCTTTTGTCATTCGACTCTGCACTCTGCATTTCAGTTTCATGTGTCACTTTTATGAGAAAAGTCAAAACAGTAAACAAGTAACTTTAAGAATTTAAAGTGCTAACTATACGTGGTATAGATGTATTGAATCAGGACAATAGAATAAACAAAAATTTTATCTGATAGCTCCAAAATCCAAATTCACAATGGGAAACACGGGCAACACCGACCACTTGATGCTGTACATATAATTTGAACAGTTTCTTATATATTTTTTAAGTTTTTAGTTAAGTAGGTAGACAGATATAACGATATAAAAAACTCGAAAATAATATTTATAAGAATAATTATAAGCAAAACCGTGCCTGCCTGCGACCACGAATTTGATACTTATTTTGCAATTAAAAAACGAAATCTGTAATATTTGATGTATCAATTTATTATTTATAACAGTTTTAAAAATAAGGAAAATAGAAATATTTTAGCAGTATATGCATTTTTTAAATAAAAATTTTCCTCGGCTCCTTTTGGAAAGTATCTCTTCTTTGCAAGAATCGCAAATATATAGTCCCGTTTTGCAGTCGGTACATAATTTGTGCAGCCAATTATCATAAATATTGCACGGAACCCAGATTTTTCTAGAACGTGGATTTCTGTAAAACTCCCCACATATGAGGCAACGTATGTTTTCTTCTGGATTTTGTTACTTTTTGCTGGCCTGCAGCGTTTGGTTTACTATTTTATTTTTGACTGAAAGGAAGCTATCCTCATTACCAGAATATCTGATATAACTTTAATCTTTTTTCTGGGGGTGTTGTAGGTATCGTTAATTTGTTGTACTTTTTCTACGTCGATACTTTTTCTGAAGTGTTTAGATCTTCCTTATTTCTGTCGGTTTTTTGTTCTTTTACATTTTCTAATCCTTCCGCTGCCTGAATTAACAACTCTTCTTATCTGACGGCAGACGGTCCAGCTATATTAATAGAAATAGTGTCGATTGTAAATAGAACTACGTCTGATATCTGATTCTTACTACTATTTTGATCTTTCTTTGTAACTACTAAGGGTTAAAGTCTTTTCTTCTTCTAAGAGAAATAAGTTCTAAACTTTTTTGTTGCAACACTTTTATGTCGCAATTTGAAATACCGTCTTTTGAATGCCTTTTATAAAAGATTGTACCTAGATCAAAGAAGGTAACCCTTGGCGCTGGATGAACTTTTTACCGTTTATCCAAAGCTTTAAAATATGTGTTAAAACTTTAGTACATTCACCTCTTAAATTGTGTCTACTAAGTTATCAAGTTTACTCACTTTGTATTTTATTAATTACAATAACAATACTTACATTTCAATCGCTGTTAGTTAAAAGTAGTCTGTCGGCTACCGCACATTGTGTTCTAACATTATTGCCAGACGTATCAGCTATGGTTATTTGAGATGATCAACTGTTCGGATTTGTCCGAGCCTCCCCAATATTCTTATTTTCAGCATATCATATAACTCAAGATTTTTCATTCAGATCTCTTTTTTGTTCCTCATGTGCAAAATTTAGTTAATATTAGGGGATTAATTAGTAACTAGTGAATAACTATATCATTGAGATTAATATTTCCATTATCTATCGTTAAAAGTAATTTCCACTGTTGAAACAAATAAAATAAATGTTTTCTTTGTAGGGAAATTTTATTGTATAATAACGAAATAGAAGATTGATTATATAAGAACCATACCTATCATATAGAATGCTCAGACCTATAACATAAAAATCAATATACAACTAATTTGATCATTAAGTATCACTACAACATTTTAATTCATACTTAATAGGTGTTTTTGTCTCTTGAAGCGCTGTTGCTAACGAAATTATTTTACACATTTTCCGAACCAGTCTTCATTTTCTTATTTATTATATATATATTCAATCGTATTGGAGAAATTCTTCTTTCTACAGAATTTGCGTTCTTATTTAAAGTTTGTATATTTTCTTAGTTCTGTTTTATACATTTCTGATCGTCTTCTAATGTTTGCCGAAAGGATTTTTATAATTAAGTGCATTGTTTAATAAAGCCATCTATTGAATTCACAAATGGTTGATGTATGGATTAATATAGGCTGATGTAGTGGTTTTTCATACATATACAAATATTTACTACAAAGGAAGTGATTACCCACTTATCACTCACATATGGGATCTTTGGTTTACTGTAAATTAAAATTCAACTTATCAAGATCATATTATCTGTATGATTTGCAAACTGCAATAGAAAATATTTTATCTATTCAAAATATTCGAAGATCAGATGCTTTTTATCTGTAAAGTTGTCTGATGCTTTTATCTGTTTATTACGTTCGTATTTAATTAAGTATAATGTCAGTACATCTATAAATGTATTAAGAAAGAAATTCTATTTGGAATTTTTGGGATTAGGATAGACAGGTGATTATCGCACTAATAAAGACTGATTAAAAGATATAAATTATCCACTGGCATTTAAAAATTACCAAAGTCAATCTAAAAACGAAGGTAGAACAGATTCAATAATTCAATAATACCTATCCCTTTGAAAAACAAGAGAAGATAAAACTTACATTAACTATAAGAGTTTTATGTTTCTCTTAAATATTCTGGAACATATATCGTTATAATACAGAAATAAAATTAATTATAGAAAAATGAATTAACACAGAGATATTCAATATCGTCTATCTTTGACATTTTTGAAGAAAAATTTGTGACTTTTTTACCAGAGCTTGTACTTCCTACACATAATTATCAAAGTTAAATCATTCTTTGATTTTTACACAGGGTAAGCAAAATTTGGTTGTCAATCAACCATTTTTAAAATACATTAAAGTCTATTTTTTCAAATGGGACACCCTGCATGTCAGTGCATCTCTGAATGCAGGAGTAAATTCAACATCGACCTGCATTAACTTTCCCTATACTTATTTTTCTTAACAGTTTTTGTCAAGATTACATTTTTTTAACAGCTATAACAAAAAACAGTAGATATAATCTTATATCAATGAATTCGTCTTTAGAAATATACACACAGACACTTTTTTGGGCACATCTCCCTTATTATTAGAGATAGTATATCTAGAATAATATATATAGAATATATATAGATATATAAATAGTATATATAGAATAAAATCTTATATGACCGTATTCGTAAAAAAAAATTCCTCCCAAATATATAAAACAGTACTGGGTGTTCCATTTAAAATATTAAAGTTTATATCCACGTAGCTTTGAGGCGCCCTGTAAATGTAAATATATGTAAAACAAGTGCAAAAATAAAAGAAAATTGACGTGTCCGTGTGACTTTTCAAAAACTTTACCATTTTTGAAATAATGAATTTATGCGGGACTTTATGAACTCACTGTTTAAATTTAATAATTAAGTTAACAAGTTGTAAAAATTCAACACCCATAATCTGTAACATTTGTAATAGTTGCTTCTTTTTAATAAACCGTAAACGAAATTAATAGATACTACAGAATGACTTACATATAGTCTCGTATACTGTTCCAACCCTGTATTGTGTTCCATAACGTTGAGCCAGTGCTTCAGCGGATTTAAGTCCAATTTGGTACTGAAACATAGAAATAAGAAGTAAGTACATCAATTAAAGCCGTAGATGAAATCTGTATAGTTAATTATTACATTAAATATACATAGTTAATCACGCAACTGATTCGTTAGAAGGATAGACAGTTGCAGTGGACAGTACGATAAGTTTTTTTGAAAATGTGGATTGCCTCATCGGGTAACTGCCCCTGATCTTTTCAATGAAAATATTTTCAAGGCCGCTGAACTTCCAGTTATGCCAAAAGTAACCACCAACTTCGTTATTTTAAATTAAACCATCTACATATTATGGCATTTTTGTATTCAAAGTTAAATTTTAGGTCTACCTTATATAACCTTTGCCATGTTTAAAATAAACCGTTGTCGAGATGTGATGCCAATGCGAATTAAAAAAAACAATTGCTTGTTGCGCTGTTGATTTCAAGATTGTATGCTTTAGAAGCAGTTAAAGTTTAAACCTTAATTTTTGTGTCAGTGAGAGTGGAAGTAGGTAAAGAATTTCACGGTATTTTCAAAATTAGTTAGTTGTATACGGGGTCCTTAAAATTAATTGAGAAACTTGAGGAAATTGAGTGATCTATAACTATTTTTTTAATGGAACACCCTGTATTTTTGTATTTTTGAATTCTCCGGAAAAATATACGTCCATACAAATAAGAGTTTTCATAATTATTCTTAATAGTTTTTGGGTTATCAACACTTTTATGATTAAAATACTGAAAATCATATTTGGGTTAAGAAACTTGTAGTTACCTGTGCAAACAAAAAAAGCTATGTTCTATCAAAGTATTACAAAACTTCATTAACGTTTTTCCTATGTTTGTTAGTATTTTAAGCATAAAATCACTACAATTACTTATTTTTAGCCTATATTAGGAGTTTCCTAAAGCATTGAAAAGCACGTACATACTGATTTTTTGAAATTGTTACCTTTCTATTGGATTGCCAAATAAGAAAATAAACAGAACTAAAAATATTTGTTGTGTAGGTATGAAGATCATACCTTCCTTTGAATACCTACCGAACTTCAATTGTAAAAAAATAATAAAGTCTGATTATTCATATGCGTTAGTTGTGTTTTTTTTTTGTAATATAATGAGCGTTCATTATTTAATGATACTGTGTGTTGTGGAAATATTAAAAATAGCGATCACTTCGTCAGAGTAATGCACCCAATTGATCGTGAACGATTTATGGGAAGATCAACAAAATAATACCAGAGAAAGCAAGAACGGCTGCACTAAATTGACATTTGCTTGAGCTTCCATGTGAACTGCTGATGACCAAGAAAATAATAATCTCATGTATATTCCTCAGAACACCTAAAATTCAACTTTGTAATTTAAGTAACTCCATTGTAAATACTTTTAATAAATCATTTAAACTTTTTAGTTTACTTTTATATACTTTTATTCGCTATTTATTAAAATTAAAGGATTACCAATTTTAATCACATAAAAAAGTCAGAAGTAGTCAGAAAATAATAATAAGAAATTCACTATTAATGAACGGTCATACTATAGATTTAGTCAACTTACTATTTGATCGTAGTTATCCAAATGGTCTGGCGTGTAACCGTAGGGTATCAGTAAAAGTTGTGAGAATGAATGAAAACTGATGTATGCTACAAGCTGCGTCCCAATGGTAGTAATATACTCAGACATTATTTTACAGCAAGGTTCTGAGAAGGGTTCTGGTCCACGGAAAGTTTCTGTGCAGGGACTGCCACTTGTGCCACCGTGGTTCCAATAGTAATCCCAGTTTCTATTAGGATCAGCTCCAGTGCAGAGTATACTATGGGGGACACGAGTCTTTCTCCACATACGATCCTAAAAATGGACAAAGAATATTAATTTGTTAGATATTTATATGTAAATATTTTTGATAAAGACACGTACACCTGATCGCTTTTTACGATTTGAATTAGTTTCGCTTTGTAAGTTATTAACATGGAAATATAATAACAAAAGACATAAGCACTCAATTATGCACAGTTTGCTTAGTGTCAAACAGTCATAGTTATCGTATAATACTTGTTGGTTTTCAGTTATTAAATTAAATAACAATAGATAAATGACAATAAATAGGCACATTATAGAAATAAATGATTTATCAATGAAATGAAGACATGCGCTGTTATTTTCTATAATTACCTAGCGCCACAATTATTTTTCCTGTCACCATTGTAATTTTTGATATATTTTCCAATATTTTAGGGGGTTGTGCGTTAACTTTGGACCCAAACTAAAGACAGGCCACCGAAAATATATAGCTAACATCCCTACACCTAGCGTCACCTTCCTCCCAATTTTTTACATTTTTTCATGATGCACCACAATCATTTTTCCTGCCACCATTGTAGTTTCGGATACTTTCTCATATTTCAGGAGGTTGTGCGTTAACTTAGCACCGCAAACAAAAAGGTCCCTGAAAATCTACAGCGAGCATCCCTAGCACCAGCTAATGCCAAAAAAAATTGTGCTAGCGCCAATTGGCAACACTTGGCAAGGGTGCAAAAAAATTTTCGTGGCACCGCAAATAGTTGCAACAGATATGATACTCTAGCCATAGATTCTCTATACCGTATAGCTCAAATATTAACGTATACAAATATTGCTTACACACTTGTGTGCAGAGGACTTGTGGGTTGTATGCATAGATTTAGTTATATGTTGTTCCACTGTTTCTAATGTAGGTAGCGGCTTTACCAACAACTGTATATACTCTTACAAGGTAGATAAGGAAGGGAACTGCTGTAAATTAGCAACACTTTTAGTGTAGTTCAGGATTAAAATATGAACTTTAATATTCAGATGACATATTTATGGCTACCAAACCAGTGAGGACTTATAAATTTAGTGGATGATATAACAGAATACCATTTAGTAACATTTAGTTGCCGTAAAATCAATAAATAAATCGACCAAATAGTGCAATCGGAGGCGATAACATGAGTAGGTATTGCCTTCATTAAGTAAAAAGGTAACTAATCGGCAGAATAGTTTCGGTAATTTGTGATACGATTAATAAAATATCTTTCCAACGAGACATATCACCAAAAGGGACCTGGATATAAATTTTGTGATGTCAAAAGTATTCCAAACGTACAATGAAGCAATAGCAATCCATTGTAGTACTAGCTGACGCGATGTGTGGAAAAAGTAGTGCCAGAGTTTCAAATCCGTTTCAGGTATTTGCGATGCCACTGAAAACTCTTTGCATCCCCGCATACAATTTGGCGCTAGCTCTAATTTTCGTGGAACTAGCTGGCATTAGGTCTAGGGATGCAAGCTGTAGATCTTTTGGGCCCTGCCTTTAGTTTGCGGTGCTGAGTTAACGCACAACCTCCTGAAATATTGCAAAAAAATATCCAAAGCTACAATGGTGACAGGAAAAGTAATTGTGGCGCTAGGTATAGTGTCTTTATGACCAGTTTCATATCAATTGCCATTATTTGCGGTGAAACCGAAAAATTTTTGCACCCCCATAAAATTGGGGGACAGGTGGCGCTAGCTCTCATTTTTATGGTCCATGTCCAAACTTTTAAATCCGTTGCAATTCTTTACGGTGCCACGGAAAATATTTGTACTCCCATGAAATTAGGGGGAGGAAGGTAATGCTATCTTTAAATTTTGCGGCGCTAGCTAGCGCTAGGTCTAGGGATGTTAGCTGTAGATTTTCTGGGCCCTGCCTTTAGTTTGCGTTGCTAAGTTAACGCACAACCTCCTGAAATATTGCAAAAAAATATCCGAAGCTACAATGCTGACAGGAAAAATAATTGTGGCGCTAGGTATAGAGTCTCTATGGCCAGAGTTTCATATCGATTGCCATTATTTGCGGTGAAACCGAAAAATCTTTGCACTCCCATAAAATTGGGGGGACAGATGGCGCTAGCTCTCATTTTTATGGTCCATGTCCAAACTTTTAAATCCGTTGCAATTCTTTACGGTGCCACGGAAAATATTTGTACTCCCATGAAATTAGGGGGAGGAAGGTAATGCTATCTTTAAATTTTGCAGCGCTAGCTAGCGCTAGGTCTAGGGATGTTAGCTGTAGATTTTCTGGGCCCTGCCTTTAGTTTACGTTGCTAAGTTAACGCACAACCTCCTGAAATATTGCAAAAAAATATCCGAAGCTACAATGCTGACAGGAAAAATAATTGTGGCGCTAGGTATAGAGTCTCTATGGCCAGAGTTTCATATCGATTGCCATTATTTGCGGTGAAACCGAAAAATCTTTGCACTCCCATAAAATTGGGGGACAGATGGCGCTAGCTCTCATTTTTATGGTCCATCTCCAAACTTTTAAATCCGTTGCAACTCTTTACGGTGCCATGGAAAATATTTGTACTCCCATGAAATTAGGGGGAGGAAGGTGATGCTAGCTTTAAATTTTGCGGCGCTAGCTAGCGCTAGGTCTAGGGATGTTAGCTGTAGATTTTCAGGGGCTTTCCTTTGGTTTGTGGTGCTAAGTTAACGCTCAACCCTCTGAAATATTGGAAAAATATCCAAAACTGCAAAGGTGACAGGAAAAATAATTGTGGCGCTCGCTGGTGCCAGGTATAGAGTGCCTATGACCAGATTTTCAGATCCGTTGCAACTATTTGGGTTGCCAAGGAAAAATCTTTGATAATAAAACGCCCCCATAAAACCCAATGGAAGGTGGCGCTGGCTCTAATTTTTGTGGCACTAGCTAGCTAGGTCTGAGGATGGTAGCGCTAGATTTTCAGATGCCTATCTCTAATTTGCGGTGCTAACGTGAACTTAGCACCTCACAAAATGAATAGTAAAAATAGATTAAACCAAAATGGCGCTAGCGTAAATAATTGTCGCGCTAGATAAGTAAAATCTAGTGCTTGATTTTCAGATCAGTTGTAGAAGTTTGTAGTGCTATGTTGGCAGACTCCATGTAGTTGTATAGTTCTACACTCTACACGTCGAATTATACAACTGATGAGGGTTCTTTCAAAAAGGGACATGTCCACTTTTCCTAATCTTAGCAAAACTACAAAAAATTACTGATTATATCCGGTTATTACCAAAATCTTACAAAGAAAGATTAAAGTTAAAAAACTGAAACTGCTGAGAAAAAAAATATAAAACATTGGACATATTTACTTCTACATGAAGCTGAATGGACTTGTCTGGTTTTGAATAAAGCTCAAAGAAGACAAGAGTCTTTACTTAAAAATTATTTTAAATTATTTGAAAATAATTACTAAGAACCACAAAAAAACTTTTAAAATAATATCTCTGTACTACACACGTATGTAATTGTTAATTTAAGTTATGAAATTCAGCTGATCGAGTGTAGAAACACGACAAACAAACTTATAGCAAATAATGTTCGATATGTCTACTTATGCAATGATAAATTTCCCAGTAAATCTCATTGGATATTATTGGTTTACATTGACTAGATTCGGTTTGACTGAACGACTTACTTTCTCATAGTATATTTCACGGGACATGATTTTTTTACTTGTTTTTGAGGGTGCATAAATACCTATCAAAGGAAGCAACTGCGTTAAAATCTCCGTTTTTTTTTAATTTTTGTGAGCATGTCCTTGTTTGAATTAATGCTAATACTTTTAATTAAATAATAACAATAAAAATTTTATCAATGGTTGATAGATAGCCGGTCATCTAACTTTTATTATCTATCGCGACGCTGGTTACCTTTAGCGGACATGGACATGGGTTTCTACAAAAATTCTACACTGAAATGTTTACGTTTCACTTCCTTTCTATAGACCCACAAAAAATACAACTTCATATATTCAGACTAGAAAAAGAGATCAAACTAACTCACTGTAAGTGTATATTCATATCCATCAGGGTTAAATACAGGAAAAAAGTACCAGTCATGGTTTTCTGCTAAACTTCGTATTGTTTCATTAGTGCTCGTTAATAACTCATTCAATATATAAGTTGTTGTTGCAGCCGTGATCCTAAAAAATAAATGTTAATGACCCATTCTACCGGGTTTCCCATTTCATTTGACTAATGACAATTAACATGGGCTATTACATTTCATTGAATTTTATATTCCCAGGACACACTATGAGAAATATTGCTAACGGAATCGATAGTACTGACTGTCAAACACTTCCGATTACCAAAATACTAATGCGAAATGCTTTTTTAATTAAAATATCAATAAAAATTCGTTTTAAGTTAATACATGTAGTTTACATACGTCTTTTAGCGACATTACGTTACGTCAACGATTGGACTAATTGGTTGAGCGTCCGTCTTTCAAACTGAACCGCACAATTTTGCAGGTTCAAATACCGCCAGAGTCAACTTTTTTTTTTATTTTATTTTTTCATTAATTACAAATTATTACTATTATTATTATTATTAGTGTTTACTTAATCGAATAAATATGGTTGATTGTCAGTACCTAGTTATTATTTTTGAAAGTCACAATATTTACTTATCAGCAAAAAAATAAAACATGTTTTAATTGGTTCGTTTCCTTTATCTTTAGCTAAAGCTACTATCTTATAAAATAAGTAATTAATAAGCAACATATTTTTTATGTATTACATGCAGTGTGCTTTTACTAATAGTGTACTTATCTCTGCTAATAGTTACTACATATTATACCTCAATCTGGATATTGAGTTAAACAGTTACAGAGGAACTGTCGTGAATTAGTAATAGGATTTTTTTTAATGAAAAACTATAATTCTAAAATTATGAGTTTTTTCAGCTTTAGCTAAAGATAAAGGAAACGAACCAATTAAAACATGTTTTATTTTTTTGCTGATAAGTAAATATTGTGACTTTCAAAAATAATAACTGGGTACTGACAATAAACCATATTTATTCGATTAAGTAAACACTAATAATTTGTAATTAATGAAAAAGTAAAATAAAAAAAAAGATGACTCTGGCGGGATTTGAACCTGCAAAATTGTGCGATTCAGTTTGAAAGACGGACGCTCAACTAACTAGTCCAATCGTTGACGTAACGTAATGTCGCTAAAAGACGTTTGTAAACTACATCTAGTAACTTAAAACGAAGTTTTATTGATATTTTAATTAAAAAAGCATTTCGCTTTAGTATTTTGGTTATCAGAAGTGTTTGACAGTCAGTACTGTCGATTCCGTTAGCAATATTTCTCATAGTGTGCCCTGGGAATATAAAATTCAATGAAATGTAATAGCCCATGTTAATTGCCATTAGTCAAATGAAATGAGAAACCCGGTACCTATAGTATTAAACCCGTCCCAAATGACTCGCTCCTATCCCCACAAATATCTAGTATGCCAGATAAATAACCAACTAATAATGAATTATAAATATGAACAAACTGGTTAATGATTTTTTAACCAATGAGCGAAGATTAATCATCAAGTGTGGAATATTACTAATCACCAGTATTCGCTTTGGTGTTTACTTACAATTACCAACTCAAAGCATCCACCTTAATTCCTGTATTCCTCCGAAACGCCAGCAAATATCAGCGAAACATACAAAATAAATGTCCTTTGTATCCCCTATACTCATGGATAATTTCCATACGTATTTTTCCACTGCATTTTAAACCAGTATGTGTGGCGTTGGCTGAATACAAGTATGGCCAAATAATCGGGTTGCGAATCATCTAGGACCGGTCTAAACCTTTATCTTTATCTTTATCGGTTATAGTGTGGTTCAATATTCATATTTTTATGTAAAAAAATAAAAGCATAAAGATTTGGCTTAAAGTACATAGTTAAAATAAACCATCTTATAGAAAGTAAACCCAAATCCTTACCATTCACGGGCGTGAATTGTTGACTCGATGAATACTGATCGATCTGCATTAGAGTCGTTATATGATACTTTTACCCCGTAAATTGAGCGGCCTTCGTAGGTGCTGTTTACTACAATAAGTTCTGCAGCATCATGTTGCACGGTTAAATTCACAAGCCATTCATTTATCTGAAACAAATTATTAGATAATGAGTTGCTAATATAAAAAAATGTAATATTATCCAAATTATACAAGCTGTTTTTTGTAATATATTTTAATAATCCTTGTTTCTTTTGAAAACCACTTTTTCAGGGAAAATGATTTAATCTATAAGTGACTGACTGACTGACTGACTGACTGACTGACTAAGTACTACTTGCATATTAAATTAGGTACCTACCTAATTTAATATGCAAGTTTGAATTATATAAATACGACCCTGTACCTCATCCAGAGTATTATAACGATCCCATCCAAATCCTCCTTCTCGGGTTTGTGGTCTTTCCTCACTATCAATTACTTCCTGGACGTTTTCCATCATCACCTCAAGGTCCATTCCCACTTTATCTGCAATCTCGTTTAATTCGCCTAATTTGTATGGAGGTACCATAAGCTGAACTGGTACTCCCACAGGTCCCACGCTGCTCCAGAAATTATATCCCGACATACCCTCATCTTCCAACTCGTGCAGGGCATTCACGGCCTCTTCAGTTTTTGGTATGAGTCTGTACAACTTGTAGTTGTCATATCGAACTTTTTCCTGAAGAGAGGTTCGTATAGTCACACACAGCAGGAATATTATTAGGAACTTCATTCTTCCTTATTAAAGAATGGTCCACCTTACAGAGAAGATGAAAACTAATAAAACATTTCAAAGTGCAAATATATGTCCCATTTATTGATTTACGAAATAACCTGCCATATATCAAACGCTATCATTTAATATCCTTAATTTCTTTGTTCTACATTTAAATCATAGGTATCAGTATCTCTGTAATAATGCTTACTAACTCGTTAATTAGCACATTAGAGTTTCAAGGTCATATGATCAAATTATTCTATTGTAGTAGTATTAATGCTGTAGTTGTAGATTAACTGCAGATACATTAATTTTTAAACTATTAGTTTTATAATTTCAACATAATTAAACTTGTACAAAACGAAATGAGTTAGCTTTCATACAAATAGCCTGTATTTAATATGTATCTACTTTGGACATACAGGCGATAAGCTAATAGATTGTTGACTTGTGGTGTTGTCTTAGAAAAACAGATTATCTATCTATTTATCTTTATCGGGTCGGTGGCTCAGAGTTTAGTGTATCTATTGCTTACCCAGAGGTAGTCAGCTCGAATCCCCAATCCGCCAGACAGTTTTTAATTAAATTGTCTACTCGTTACTCCTGTTGCAGAGATGAGTTGGCAACCATCTTGGCGTGCATGCCTAGTATAGAAAGAATGCCAGCGTGGTTTTAATGTGAGAGATTAAAATCAGTTGATGTTTGACTGTCCCCCTAACTAATGAGGTTTTTCAGGTTTCCTTAATTTTAGCGCTGAATGGTGGTTAGAGCTTACCAACGTATGTCATTCCTGAAGCGCAAATGCAGCCTACTGAATAGTAATAGTATACCATCCCCTCTCCGACACAACTCTCAGATTTCCTAGCTAATCCTTGTGATTAGAATGAGGGGTAGAGATATATTATTATCTACAAATTGTGCTAATGAAGGAACGTATAAGAGTAATCGATCTTCAGGTGGGTTGAAAATATTTTGCATAATGTTTTCACGTTCTGTCCAAATGTTTATAAAATGCCGTAATAGAATAGTGGCGCCATAAGACGCGATAAGAAGCAAAACCCTTTTAATCTCTCACAAATGTATTAAGAAATTATTAATTATCTAATGTTTAACAATATGAGAATACTCAATGTAGCCTACAACTTATTTCATATACTCCTATATACAGATACAGACATACACGGAAATTTGCCCAGATATGCAAAATTCAAACAGATATGAATATGATAAAAAAATAACATTGCAAAACTTGGAGCATAGATGCATAGAGAATCATAAAAATATATAAAAATAAAGAGAGTGTTTGATTCTTATGAGCAATTTGGCACAGAGTTTATGAGGTTCTGCGCAGGCCAGCCGCGCATGGAGGCGCTAGCGTCAGTAGAACTAAAATGACACGAGATAGAGAAACCATAGAAACGAAGGACAAAGCCGTTGACGTTTGCTTCCCTATGATATTACGGCCTATGATTACGGCACCTAACGCCGCCAATTTTCATCTATGATTACGGCTAATGTACACAAATAAACCAAAACTTGTAAAATAGTTTTCGTATAAATTTACGTTAAGTTTCTACATAACATGGAGGAAGGTAATTGAATTTGTAATTTGTTTAATTGTGATTTTGAAATTTGTCTATTTAAATTCTAATTAATTTCCTTTCAGTTCCTAAAGAAAAGTTCCTAGAGTTATACATTTTTTCGTTACTGCCAACAAAACAAATCTTAATTTCATTAAGGCTAAAAATTCATTTCGCGAGAGAAACGCACAGTAGTGCATTCTTTTGGTTTTTGTCACTATCTGTCTGACAATTATTGTCTAATTGACAGACAGATAGCGACCTGCTTTTCCGCGAGTCCTCTATTGTCTTTGAGGAAAACAATCCTACTTATTTATTATAAGGAGATGCCTTCAACAACTACTCAACAGACTATGTGCCCTGACTGGCATTGCATTACTCCGGCAACTACATGGAAGTAGCTACGCCCTTCATCTAGTATTTAGTCAAAAAATTATACTAGAGATATATTACTAATGAACTTATTAGTTAATAGATACACTAGAAGTCTACAAGGATTCATAAACCTCAAGATTATACATATACTGGACAAGTTCTGTTAAAGCATCTAACTGATTAAACTGTCAATTTTGACATTTACTTAATTTATTTCGGATAGTTTTATTAAACTACTTATTTTCCAAGTTACCTAGTTATCAAACATTGATTTCATAATACCATTTTCTAGAACATCAAGTGTATATTGAAAACTAAGTTAATGGTTAAGAGAAACTAATGGGTTTCTTTAATCAAAAACAGTGTATTAAAAACCGCTGTAAATATACGCTTATATGTTACATTTTTAAGGGCTCGACCATAACAAGAAAAAACATGAATTGTCTAACGTTAATAGTGGTGAGAAACACACCGTATTGCCCTCTTTGGGCCTTTACTACTATCTGTCCAACAATTATTGTCAAATTTACAGACAGATAACGACCTGCTTTAATATCGGGGCACGTTGTCCGTGGAATAGTTGTTTTCGGCATCTCCTTCAAATAACCATGTCGAAAGGTTCTGTGTTCTTGGTCCTAAATGTCGGCAATCGTTTTTGAAGATTGTGGGAATAAGCCTTATACGAGTATGAATCGTTTAGCCGCCGATCACAGTACAAAGGTCACTGAAACTCCAATACTGCAATCTGTTGAAAATGAAAAAACTGCTGAAATTAAGCATAGACCACTGCAGACGTGCACAGATAATCTACATCGTTGATCTAACGTATATTATACTCATAACGCTTAATATAAAGAAATACTTATTCGAATATTCGTAGTTTCAAGACCTTGTTCTTGAAAAATTCAGAATTTTACATAGTGTTTCATATAATAATACCTCTATCTCTCATTCTCATAGTAATGGTGAGCCCGGAAGTCAGAGACCTTTATGGGAGAGGAAGAGACATATTATTTTGCGAGTCGCGAATGCGCCCTGGAACGACTTACGATATTTTAACTTAAACTTGGTTTAGTAGGAGAATAATGAAAACCTGGAAAACCGTATATAATTATACATTTTTCACTATCCATTCCCTCCCCTTCCTATCCGGAAATATCTTAGAACTGCCCATGCCAGTCTCACTTATCTGCCTATACTTATATCGCGACTTGGCATTTATACAACTAAACGAATTAACGTAACCACGTGGACGATCCATTAGGGGCTCTCCTCACTGGGGGCGCCAAGAGGTCAAGCACGTCATAGCTGCGGTTCGATAATAAAAAAATACGCCTATATTATAAATCATATCCAGGCATAGCCAGCCAGTAAAATCCGTGAATTTTGCATAGTTACCGCGTATTGATATGTGAATATACCCTTGACCAAGGATTGTTAACTGTTTACAGGATTGCTCGATCCCTATACTACAATGTAATCCATAATTGTGACGTCATCAAAGATCCAAAGATCTCGACCTTGTAGAAATAGGTACACTTTATACTGTTATTACAAACTTTAATAAATAATAATATTAATAATCATTCAAATACGAAAATTCTCTTGCAAATGTGAAATATAACAAACACAAAATAGGTATATTTTGACAATTCGATTACATATATCTTCGATGACGTCACAAAGGCGGATGACAAAATTGAGCGATCGAGCAATCCTGTAAACAGTTAACAATCCTTGCCCTTGACGACGTTGTATAACCGTTTTGTTGTTTCGCCTCCTGTCAAAATGTGAATATTACGTTTATCAAAAAAATTAATAATCAAGTTTAGTGTAGTGTTGTTTAATTATTCAATCTGGAACGCTTTGGTTATAGTTCTGGCGATGAAATAGATCAAGAATTGAAAATTTGATACCAGAAAATACCACAAAAACGCATAACTATGTTTGGAAACAGCTTAAGGTGGAGTGTCAATCAGGCGACTGCGGCGGCTACAGCCGCGCTGCTGAAGACGCGCGACTTTTGCAGTACGACTGCAGCGGCCTACACGAGTGTCAATTGCGCGATTTCGGCCGCTTTGTCTTTATAAAGTTTCAGTTTTCAATAGACTATTATCATAGTATAAAGAGAATATACTCTGTATACCCTGCTATTATGGAGAAAGCAGTGGCTTTGTGGTGCGATTTAGAAAATGAAGAAGAAGAGGAAGAAGAACTTTTGTTATTATTACTTGCGGATTCTTTACGAAGCAGTCCTCATGGTATTCTTTGTACCCGTTGAGAAGAGGGTTTCAAAAATATATTGGTTCAGAGACATCTATTACAAGACGAAAGCAAATTTCGAAGTTTTTATCGACTTAACATCAATCAGTTCAATTTTGTATTTTCTATATCCATTTCTCCTCAAAAATTTTACCAAAACACGTGGTTATTAGTAAATTTATCATAACATGTCACGGCGACTGTAGCGGCTAGGCTGCTATTTTGGCAGACGCGTCGCCAGAGTCTTTGTAGATGCTTCTGTCGTCACGCTGAAGTCGCGTCCGACGAGAAGAGGGTTTCGAAAATATGTTGGTTGGGAGATATCTATTACAAGACGAAAGCAAAGGCTGATTGCTTTAAAATGTCTGCAATATCCTTCCACACGTTGTCTTTTATATTTTGATTTTTATAAAGTTTGTTCTTTGGGTCATATAAACTGGGATGTTGCCCTACAAGTTCATTTAATAAAGAATCATCCATTTCTCTTCAAAAATTTTACTAAAACACGTGGTTATTAGTAAATTTACTATAACCTGCAGGGCGACTGAAGCGGCTAGACTGCTATTTTGGCAGACGCGCCGCCACAGTCGCTGCAGACGCTTCTGTCGTCACGCTGAAGTCGCGTAATTGACAACGCGTTCACATATTTACACGTAAACCAGTGACCGATGCAAAGTCGCCAGAGTCGCGCGTCTCCAGCCGCGCGGCTGTAGCCGCTGCAGTCGCCTGATTGGCACTCCACCTTTAGGAAGTTTTATGAACATCGAAATTACAAACTTTATGTTGATATTTCAAATAAACAATTAGCACATATTCTAAAAGATTGGGCGTTTAACATCAAACGTGCAGACGGCACAGAATATAAAGAAGGTACAGTGCAAACATAATTGTACCTATAATTTTAATAATTAATCAATAAAAAAATAATATTTGTTTATTTGTTATATAATCGTAACGAATACCAACTCGAGCACACGAAAATAATCGTTATACTGACCTCTTCACTCGACGTATTTAAATAATGATGATAAATCAATTCAAGTAATCTATAAGAAAAACACATGGTTGTTTTAGAAATCAATGTATTATACTTCCTTCCTAACAATAGCTCAACTTAATTATTTTTAGTGTTTTCGTATTCCTCCAGAATGGTGACCAAAGAATCGATTGTTTCCAGGGCTGTCGGAATAATCTGCTCAGCAGGCAACAGGAAACCAAAAACGCCAGTATCTCGAAGCTCGTAAGTGTACGCGATTGGAGTTCCAAATGTACCTTTCACCCAATCCATACTGCCTCCACTAGCGACATCTGAAAATAATCGCTACTTTCAATAAATAGTTCATTAGTTTAAGAGTTTATTAGTTCACATACAAGTTAACTACAGAATACTATTCGATTTTGTCAGATGACACGATTTCTAATAATGATTCCTCTGCCACCTTTCGCCCGTGTAAGAATGTTTTATTTATATTTCTACCTTTCTTCCAAGACTCCCAAGGGGCAGCAGCAAAATTTATCATATTAGAAATGATATCCGAATATCCCAGAAACAACCGAATTTAAGTATAGGGTATACTACAAGTTTTTAATTTAAAATATGTCGTTTACAAAAATTTTAAAATATACATACAGTTTAAAATAACTATTTCCGATCTAAACGGAAATCTGGATTTATCTGGATCTAATTTTAAGATCACTTCATAACATTATTTGTCTACATAGTAGCTGAAAAATAACAAATTTAGAAGTACCTACTTACATACTATTAAGTCAGTACTTACAAATAGCTTCGACAATGTTTCCAACAACGTATCGTGTTCCATAACGTCTCGCCAGTGACTGGGCTGCCTGGAGTCCAATTGCGTACTGAAACAAGATATAGTAGGTATTTTATGTATATGTGTATTCATTTAGAATTATATCACTGTAATAATATAAAAAAAGAAAACTATGTCGATCTGAAGTGTTGATAGTGCAACGACCGGAAACTTTAGCAAACTCGTTGGCGCTCATGGGCGCGCGCATTTACACTATGCCACTTTCAATTAATTGCACTGATCGAATTATATTAATATTACAATCACATAAAACTTTATTTCAAGCTATAAAAAATCAGTAGAAAGCACAAAAACACGAATAAAAAATGCGCACTAAGTGACAAAATCGTGCTATGCACCTGAATTCTACTCAGGTATATGGAAACAACCCGGTCTATGCGACTATGAATATATGACAATACAGTGCTTTCGAAAAGTAACGAATAAATTCATTATTTTAGAAATTGAGAAGTTTTCAAAAAAATCCCCTGACACGTCGATTTTGTTTTTAAAAAAGGCACTTTTTGACATACGACCCATATTTGTGACGTCACCGTTGTTCGAGATATGACGTCATCGACAATTTTTTTAAATAGCAACCCCCAATTTTGACAACGCCATTTGAAAGAGCGTATCATTCTACATACGCATCATGAAAAATTATAGTGTTACATAACAAAAATTTCAAGAAAATAATGTTTGAAGATCTTAAAATTTTATTTTTACAATACTGACAATGATAATGATTATGTAAAAAATCGACTAAATTAAATGTTCAAATTGTGCACCGTTGGCTACCTGACAGTAGCCAAGACGATTAATAAATTCTTTTTGGACATTATCTATAACTTCAGGAGGTATACGATGTATCTCGTGACGAATTCTTGCTTTTAAATTTTCTAAATTAACCGGTCTAGTAACGTATACTTTGCTTTTTAAGTATCCCCACAAGAAATAATCTAGGGGTGTCAAATCAGGCGATCTGGCTGGCCACTCAATCGGCCCCCATCTCCCTGTCCAACGATTCGGGAACAGCTCATCTAAATAAACACGGACAGGTGCTGCATAATGGGGAGCTGCACCATCTTGTTGAAAGAACATGTCATTTCTTGGAAGATCACGTCCCTCTATATCTGGATATAAAGTTATTAGCGCAGGAATGAGGTCGTCTCGAAGAAAATCCAAATATCTTGCACCAGTTAGGTTTACTTTCTGGGGACTTTGAGTGTGATACTCCATCATCCATGGGGGATTCTCGGTAACCCAATAACGGCAGTTTTGCCTATTGACATGGCCGTTCAAAACAAACGTAGCCTCGTCAGAAAAAATTAGGTTTTTTACGAAATTATTATCATTATTGCATAGCTCTTGAATTTGCTCGCAGAATTGATTTCGCCGATCAAAGTCGTCTTCAGATAGCTCATGAACAATGCATAGCTTATAAGGATGATACTTTGCTTTTTTCATAATTTTGTGAACTGTGGACGCTGCCATATTTAAATCAGAAACCAATTGGTTAAATGTTGAGTGATGATTTTCTTGTATTGCCAACAAAACATTAACCTCATCATCTATTGGTTATGACGGTCGACCAGATATAGGAAGATCACGAACATGTCCAAAGTTACGGTATTTAGACTCAATATTGCTTACCATGCTTTGGCTAATGGGATGTCGATCAGGATGAGTTTCATTGAACAATTCAACTACTTCTCTTTGGGTGCGCAACCTGTCTCCAAATCCGATCATGTAAAGAATTTCAATTCGTTCTCGTTCAGTTAATTTAACCATCTTTTTTATAAAATGACAAAGTTACTACTCCATAAACACTTCAAACGCAGTGCTTTTGCCAAACAAGAGATAAGAACTAAAGAAATAACTCAAAAAACAGAAAAAACTATTTAATAAAGTACGATTTCAAGTTTTTATCTGACAGCAATAAAAAACATTCTGTTAGGCAACCATGATTTTTCATGATGCGTATGTAGAATGATACGCTCTTTCAAATGGCGTGGTCAAAATTGGGGGTTGCTATTTAAAAAAATTGTCGATGACGTCATATCTCGAACAACGATGACGTCACAAATATGGGTCGTATGTCAAAAAGTGTTTTTTTTTTAAACAAAATCGACATGTCATGGGATTTTTTTCAAAAACTTCTCAATTTCTAAGATAATGAATTTATTCGTTACTTTTCGAAAGCACTGTATAGTACTATAGTAATAGTACAAGTAGTACATATAACATTAATTTTGGATATATTTGGATGAAAACTCTATTCCTGCGCTAATTTAAAAATAATAGACTAGCATATTCTGACTGAGCCCTTACCGTTTGGTTGTAGTTGTCCAAATGAGCAGCAGTGTATCCGTAAGGAATGAGTAGCAACTGGGAGAAGGAGTGGAAGCTGAGGTATGCTACAAATCGGTTAGCGATACTGGATATGAATTGGGATAAGCTTCTGGTACTTGGTTCAGAGAAGGCTGATGGACCACGATATGTTTCGGAGCAAGGTAAAGCACTGGCACCGCCGCTGTTCCAAAAGTATCCCCAGTTACGATTAGGATCAGCACCAAAACATCCTAAACTGTACGGCACTCTGGTTTTACGCCACATACGATTCTGAAATTAAATTATGTTGCTATAAATATGATTAATTCAGTGAATATAATAAACTCTATGTTAATTATACATATGTTTCAGTAAGCTGACAACATAATTGATATTTGATTGATTCGATCTTTACTTGATGAAAATCCATGTTTAACTTTTGAGTTAAAACAAGTACCTACAGTTTTATGATTTTCACAATTTTTTATTTATATATTAACTTTAAATATATAGGCCTATTTTAGGATACCTATTTTATTTAATAAGTTTTTAAAAAATATTTAATAATGGTGACGAGTTAGTCTCTAATTGATCATTTAAAATTATATCAGAATTTTTCAGTTTATTTACTTCTAATGACTCAGGGTTAGTTTTAATCCTTTATTTTCTATGTGTAACACTTCGAAATTTTCATTAAGTGCTTATTGTCGAAATGTTAGCAACAATTAGATGGATTTTGAATAGATATTCGGAAGTCTATACTATATTTAATTAAAAGGGTACGAATTATTGAAATACATAGCTATTTAGAAGGCACATCATAACTTACGTTGACATCTCGACTACTTATTTAAGAAAATACAAGACAGAAACCATTTAAAAAAAATTCATGTAACACAAAAAATAGTAACCAAAGTACAGTAATTTTTGTCCTTTAAACAAACAACAATATTTAATCAATACTCGTAAATTGCTTAATATATGTACATATACATATATTTAATAGTATATTATGCAACGATCATTTAATGATAACTATTAAGACACGAGTATGAGAATTACGACACGAGCCGTAGGTGAGTGTCGGAAAGAATATGAGTGTCTTAATACCCATTAAATGTGAGTTGCATACACTATTTTTTCTACAAACAGTTATAATAATGAAAAATAAGAACTTTATTTTCAAAATTTCTGTCATGTATTTATGTCAACTATATCATGATTGGTCATGATCATAGCAATATTAAATAATGTTGTAGCCATCTTACATCTCTATTGGTTACAAACTTGTATCTTAATGACAAATCTGTTTCTTAATGAACCTCATTAAAGTACAGGTAGTAAATGTCTAATAGGTAAATTAAAATATTGGAGTAGAAAAAATATATTTTAAATTAAGTGCTGCTTCGCAATGATTGGAAGACCCGACATCGAAAGATCAAAAAGCGACGTCGATATAATCGCTTGGCCGCCACAAGCTAGAAATCTAGAAATTATTGATTGAAATGAAATTTAAATGGTATTACAAACCCTTCTTTGCTCCAGCGAGTATTTTTGGTTTTTATTTAAAAGTAATAAAATGCTTCGTTTCTAACCACAAGTATCAAGATCTTTGTGACAAATCTTTATTTCTTATAGTTAATTTGTTTTCAGAAATATGTAAAAATTTAATAAAGCAGATATATTTCAACAATGGCGCAAATACATAAAGTTATGCATTATGTACCTATCATATTTATAGCATCAGGTTCAGAACACAACAGTGTGCTTTAATTCTACTACATATTGATATGAATAATTGTTTGATAATAATAATATATAATTTCAAAGTATGATTTAATATGGTATTGTAATAGATATATTAACATATGTTACTATAATCAAGACCAAGAAGGCTTCCAAAAAAGATCGAGTTTCAATATTTAAATTCAACATCAATATCTCATTTAATAATTATATGTTTAACACCTTTACAAAGGTGCAAGAAATGAGTTAAAACCGTACCGATTATGAAACATCGTAAAACTTATTATTTTGAAAAAAACAAAGTTCTCATTTAGATATCTCAAGAACAAGATATTCTCATATAGGAAACACTCTATATACTGGTATTTCGGCTTGTTAGGCCTTTCTCAATAGAGTAATTCTCTATTACTAAATATTTCCAAAGGCATTTTAGTTATTTATCTATTTACTTACCCTGATTAACCCTTCCTATCTGACCAAGCCCGAGTTTTTAGTACCTTTTCGTATCTAATCGTACGATACGATTGGTATCAACAAGCGTAATATTGGGAGGATTATGATAAACAACAAAGAAAGGGTTAATAAATTGAAACAATCGGGAGTATACCAAATTAGCTGCGTGGATTTTAATGCCTTGTATGTGGGTCAAACTGGTAGAAGTATTGAGACTAGAGTAAAAGAATATAGAAAATGCATACTAAATAACGTAAAAAATTCAAGATTATCGACGCATGTATAGAAAAGAATCATTTTATAGATCTGGAAAATGTAAAGGTACTGCATCGGAAAAAGAAAGGAAACCGTTTATATCTGTTAGAGGAATTAGAAATTAAAAAAATCTTTATTTGGAAATCCTTGTACTACCAATGAACAGATGGATGTTACACTTTCGCCCTTCTTAGAAAAGGTACTAAAAACTGGGGTTTTACCAGATTGGAAGGATCAATCGGGGTAGGTAAATAGATAAATAACTAAAATGCGCTTGGAAATATTTAGTAATAGACATTTACTCTAATGAGAAAGACCTAACAAGCCGAAATACTAGTATATAGAGTGTTTTCTATATGTTTCTTGAAACATCTAAATGACAACTGTGTTTCTTTTTCAATTAATATTTATATTATTCTCCAGTAAATTTACAGCTCTTAAAAAACACTTCTTTTATACAAAATGAATATGATTTATTATTAATATGTACCTAAATGATTACTAAACTATAAATTACTAAAACACCATAATATACCCACCATAGATATTTTTTATATACTTACACTGGTGTGGGTGAACACATATCCA
Source organism: Pogonocherus hispidulus (assembly GCA_963924545.1). Taxonomy (NCBI): domain Eukaryota; kingdom Metazoa; phylum Arthropoda; class Insecta; order Coleoptera; family Cerambycidae; genus Pogonocherus; species Pogonocherus hispidulus. The sequence continues at coordinate 91,157,200 of OZ004692.1, forward strand.
TCAGGGTTGAAAATAGGGAAGACGTACCAATCATAACTCTCAACAAGTCTACGGAAGGCAGGGTCAGTACTCGTCAATATTTCATTTAGTATATAAGTTGTGACTGCTCCAGTAATCCTTCAAAAATAAAAAATATCTAGTTACAGGAGAATATAGTCTGGGCACGTTTCAGATATTCTCGTAATAATGAATATTGAAAGTTAATCTAAAATTTTACGCTGCTGGCGTTTTTTTTTTTTTGAGCTGTGATGTTTTTAATATACAGTGCGGTCGTAAATAGTCCCCCTCCCCCCCCAGCTAAGTTTGAACCAGATAAGATAGAGACACCGGACTAAAACTGAATTAAATGGCATGAAGTATATTACTTCCTAGTTCAAAATTAAAACTTCAGTTTTCAAAGATGGCGCTAGTGGCGCCATTAACTTTAAAACTTTAAATAGCAAGGGTGACCACCCTTGCTATTTAAAGTTTTTAAAGTTTTAAAGTTATAAATGAGGTATTACATGACCATGTGATACCTCATTTCAAAGGTTTTTTAATTCTCTATAAAATGGTGGCTTGATTTTTAAATTTCATTGACTATTTCCGGAGTTATTAGCGTTTGAAAGTTATTTGATAAATATGGCGAATTTTAAGATTTTATCTCATTTTCATTTAATTTTCGCACAAAAATGTCATTAGTAAAGATTTTTAAATGGATAAATATTTTATTAATAAGCCAACCACAAATAATACGTGAAAAAATAAAAGAAATAATCAAACAAGGAAATAAATAAATAAAAGTAATAACAAAGAAATTGGTATAACTCTGATCACGTTAATAAATGTTCAAATTGTTCTCCCAACACTTCTTGGCAATAAAATAGTCTATTCCCAAATTCCCTACGTACATTCCCAAATGTTTCTGGAGAAATGGCCGCGCACACCTGTATAATTCTATTCCTCAAATCCTCTAGTGAATCAGGTTGGGTAATGTAAACCTGCGACTTCAAGTATTCCCATAAAAAAATCCAGAGGATTAAGGTCTGGTGAACGAGCGGGCCATTCGATAGTTCCCCGTCTTCCTATCCACCTATTTGAATAGCAATGCTCCTAGATTTTTATATCATAATTCGCCATATTTATCAAATAACTTTCAAACGCTAATAACTCCGGAACTATTCAATGAAATTTAAAAATCAAGCCACCATTTTATAGAGAATTAAAAAACCTTTCGAACGAGGTATCAAATGATCACCCTTGCTATTTAAAGTTTTAAAGTTGATGGCGCCACTAGCGCCATCTTTAAAAACTGCAGTTTTAATTTTGAACTAAGAAGTAGCATACTTCATGCCATTTAATTCAGTTTTAGTCCGGTGTCTCTATCTTATCTGGTTCGAAACTTAGCTGGGGGGGGGGACTATTTACGACCGCACTGTATAACCTTGATACACATAGGCTTCAAGGGTTTTAAACGTAAGTTTTGCAATGTTTTGAGTTTTGACAGGTCTGATTTAATTTTAAATCCAAATTTCTATCGCATGAGGGCGCATACTAGATTTTAGAAATAGTAAATTATGCCTAATATTCAAAGATGACTTTGAGATGACTTGATAACTTAACGAAAGAATATGTAACTTGGATAAATAAAATTAGTCTGTTAAGTATCTGTCAATCAAATATTTCAACTATTTTTTGTGCTTAAGGTAACCTATCTTAAGAATGGTTTTAAACTATATATTTTTTTATTTTCAGTTTGTGCTAACATTAGAGAATCCTCTAGTTCCGAATCTCCCAACAGTACTGATTACCAATAGGTAATCAGTACTGATGTCAGCAGCAATCGACCGGTAGGATTATCAACAGTAACTGACAATTTCAGAACAACTTGTCACTCATTTTTTATGTATGGAATTGATTTTAGAAAATATTGATGATAGACAACTTAACAACAATTATTCTCTGAGATGGTGATCAAGATCAACAACACTGAACATTGAAATCAACACAAGTCACTCGAAAGTTTGGTTGTGTTTACTTTTACTGACGCTGCATGACCTTTTTCGGCCCAGTAGTATCAGCAACTTTTTATCCTCCATGTAGGCTAAAAAGGCGCGAAAATTATACCAGTATGTTTTATTACTTTACAGTAATTTCGAAAAAATACTGATGCGGTTAGTACTGATTGGGGATTCTGGAACGCAAGAAATGATTATGCTCATCAGCTTAAAAATATTGTTTGTAGATCATTATAATAATAATTATTAGAAATGAACGAAGGAAGTCTTACCATTCTCTTGCGTGGATTAAGGACTCCATAAAGACAGCGTTGTTTACATTGGCGCTATTGAAAGATACACGGACTCCAAGGATATCTCGCCCTTCGTATGAAACACCTCCTTGCAGAAGGGACACCACTCCAGGATATCTTGCGGCTAAAGTTACTAGGAAATTGTTGTACTGAAAATTGAAAAAGGTTCTATAGAGATCAGTATATTTAAATTTTTATACCTATATGGAAAACTGCCTTGTTTAATACTTAATTTTTCTTCAACGCAAATCTAAAGCTTAAATTTCAACAAAAACGGCAAAACACAAAACATTTCTCTGTGACATAACCTTTTATATACAGGATTTTTCCATATTTTCGTACAGATCGTCATCAAATAACTATGTATCTATGTATGTTTATACAGTCTTACACAGACTCATGTTATACCTCATCAATATAGTTTTCAATTTGAAATTCGAGAGTTAGTATTATTTCTTACCGACTAAACTTGAAATGGAAAAGGTTTAATTTATGTTGAAAAGTCGATATTAATATAAATATATACCTTCCCATGCTAAATTTAAAAAAAAAAGAGGAAAGAGGAGCATATATTGGATCTGTGTAACACCCAACAAAATAAGGAAAAAAGTTCCTATAACATACCTCCCAAAATAAAGCTAGATCTCTTTGAAAGTGAAGGAAGAAATCCATTTTTCCGTTACTAACTTGTGAACAGTTAACTTTAAGCAAGTAATATTTTATACGCGATTCTTGCTAAGCAATACGCTACCTACTGGCGGCACGCACAACTAACGCTTGGGGTATTGGTTCAGTCTTGCGTATGTATGTCTATTGTGAATTTTGAAATATCCGTTGTTATATTAGTTAATTGCTTTGATTAGATATGAATCATTATTGTTGTGAGCGTCATTGTTGCTCTTGTGCAAAGAAAAACCCTGAGATCAGTTTCATACTTTTCCAAAAGCGGGAAAATCTGGAGCTATCGCGGAAACTATAAGTTGAGCATTACAGAGTTACAGGAGACAAGTATGGATAAAGAAGCTAAAGAACGCAGAGTAGAAAGTGTGCTCTTTACCTTTCTCTAAGGACGACTAGTTCCATAAAGGTATGTATGCCGTATGCCCAATAAAGAATTTGACATATTTTGAGGTTATGTTTCATTTTCAGATTTGAACGCTCGAAAAATATTGAAATCTATTTTAATTTTATATCACTACTTACCCCTTTCAAAATAGTTTTACAAGCTTTTTACCTGGTTTAAAGTTGTCGACAACAAATATTTGATGAATACAATTTCAAACATCAGTGTCAGTAGCCAAAGGTTAGTATAGATTTCTGCCATTTTGGCGCTACGATCTTAAAATGAATCGCGTATAGGTGTGGGTTATTTTTCACTAAAAAACTTGAGTGAGTGATATTTTCATAATATATTTTGTTACTATTCATTTTTCGCCTCGGCGAAATCATAATTATATAGCGCGGACATTTTGCATTAAAATGGCCCTCTTGGTTCATTGGAAGAACTCACGCCATTTTTGAGAAAATGGCATTACAAATCAAGTATCGATACAGTAGAGGGATAGAGATATTATTATTAAAACGGGATGTACTATTAGCGATTTTTTCACAAAAATTTTAATGCCAGATTCTTAATCAGACGCACCTAAAACCTAACTGTACCAAATTTCATGGCGCTACTGTACAGGGTCTTCGTGTGTTCCACTTAAGGTCTAGCCACCCCCGTACAATCGTTATTTATGAACCGATTTCAATGAACTTTTTTTTGTTGGGTAAGTCGTAAAAAAGTACATAGTGGGCATGCTACATTTGATTGGTAAGTTGGCGTCATAGCCAACTGCGTCCTATTTTTTTATGCAAAAAAACGAGATGTATCAAGTATTAGAGAATTTTTCACAAAAATTTTAATGCCAGATCCTAATCAGGAGCACCTAAAACCCAACTGTACCAAATTTCATGGCGCTACAATACAGGGTGTTCGTGTGTCCCACTTAAGGTCTAGCCACCCCCTTAAAACAAGTTATTTTCTTAAAACATTAGAATATTTTAAAATTGAAAAAATAAAATATCATTTAAAAAAACTTATTCTCTGAAACAGTAGCGCCATGAAATTTGGTACAGTCGGGTTTTAGATGCTCCTGATTAGAATCTGGCATTAAAGTTTTTGTGAAAAATTCGCTAATAGTAGGTACATCTCGTTTTTTTTACACTAAAAAATATGTCGTAGTTGGCAATGACGCCGACTTACCAATCAAACGGAGCATGTCCACTATGTACTTTTTTACGACTTACCCAACAAAAAAAAGTTCATTGAAATCGGTTCATAAATAACGATTGTACGGGGGTGGCTAAACCTTAAGTGGAACACACGAACACCCTGTACAGTAGCGCCATGAAATTTGGTACAGTTAGGTTTTATGTGCTCCTGATTAAGAATCTGGCATTAAAATTTTTGTGAAAAAATCGCTAATAGTACATCTCGTTTTTTTGCATAAAACATAGGACGTAGTTGGCCATGACGCCGACTTACCAAACAAATGAAGCATGCCCGCTATGTACTTTTATGGGACCTACCCAACAAAAAAAATTCATGGAAATCGGTTCACAAATAAAAATGTTACGGGGGTGGTTAGACACACTGTATGTTATATAAATATAGAGACATTATTATAGTAATGAATGTATTTGTCTGCGGAGGAGTTGTTTTCGGTATCTTCTTCAAATAAATAAGTAGGATTATCTAGGATTATCTTCCTTAAAGACAATAGAGGTCACTGCTATAATGGCGCCTGCAGAAAAGCAGGTCGTTATCTGTCTGTCAATTTGAGAATGATTGTCAGACAGATAGTAACACAGACCCAGAGAGGGCACTACGGTCTGTTTCTCACCACTACTATGTAATGAATGTATTGTATTAAAGTTTAGGAATTTTCAACCAGCTGGAAAAAACATGCTGTATCAAAATTTACATACTAAAAATTGATTTTCATTTTATTGTGAATTTTGCTTGATTTTGAATTTTTTCCGCTTCTAATGAAATAGCTTTTTTACAATTTCTTTTAAAGATTTTTTGTGTCAAATAGCTTGTATTCTTCGTCGAAGTCTTTATTTTATTAGTTTCTCTATCGAAGTGCGAATGATTGCATCAGTTTAGCAAAAAATGAGTAGCAATTAGCACAGCAGCATCTAAATGGCAGACATGCATTTCCTGTTATGGTCGGGCAAATGAGAATTGTTTAAGGGCTCGCCGCCTTAATATGGAAAGGTTTCCAAATAAACGAGCTCCCCTCATACAATGTTTGAAAAAATTAATCGGCGATTAGGGCAGACTGATCTTTTTGCCTACAAAAAGATAGATTATGGACGCAACATAAATGTTCGAATTCCATAAAGAGGAGAATAAATCTTAAGACGGATTGAGAAGCTCCCGGAAACGTCTATAAGAAGTATATCTGCAATAGAGGGTGTAAGTCGTAGCTTCGTTTGGCGTACTTTACACGAACAATTGTTATATCCATATCACATCCAAAGAGTGCAGACATTACATCCATCTGATTTTCAAGCGGCTCTGAACTTTTGCGGATGGATGGTAAGAAATTACCATCATTCGAATTTTCTAACTAACTTTCACTGTACTGACGAAGCTAGATTTACACGAAATGGTATATTAATTTACCACAATAACTCACGCTTCTGAGCAGCAGGCTTCAATAGGTTGTACATGTGTACAACTAACCATAGTTCTTGCTAATAGATATTCCTCATTACGAATAGGCGTTTCGTAGACTAAAGATTTTAGATAACCCCAAAACAAAATATCCAGGGGTTGAGATCGGGAGAATGCGCGAGCCAGGCCACGGGACCTCCTCTTCCAATCCATCGGCGAGGCCAGATGGTGGACCAGATACGGGCGCACGTTTAAACCAAAACGTGGAAATGCCCTGTCATGTTGAAACCACATGTTTCTAATAATAGAGGTAAAACATTTTGCATAAAATGGAGATAAATAATATCTGCGATAAAAATCTGAGCAGGCAGCAAGTGAACTATTAGATTCTCTCCAACAATACCAGCCCACATGTTTACAGAAAATTGTTGTTGATATCTCCTAGAGACCACAGCGTGAGGGTTTTCATCATACCAAATGTGGCTATTTCTACCATTAAAATAACCATCGCGCGTAAGACATGCCTCATCAGAAAACAATACTATTCTCTCGAAGTGGGGTTCTATTAAGTTGTGACCCAAAAACTATTGGCAAAAGGCTAATCGATGTGAATAATCTTCAGGATTTAAAGCTTGTAAATGGTAGGGGTAGAGGACCTGGAGGATCCCATTTGATCTGCAATTGCGCGTATACTTGTGGATTGATTTTCCTCCACACGGTGTAGAACTCCTTCTTCAAATTTACACCACCAGGACTCTTTATGTTCCCACTTTCTCTAAGGCATCGATGGATGGAAGCAAAGGTTGCCGGCGTTCCGGATATCTTTGTCCATACAAGCATGCAGCTTTTGCTGCACCATGAGCAAGGTGCATATCGGTAAGCTCTTGAAATTAGAAATTATCGTCCATTTTCAATACAAATTTTGAATACAAATCAAAAAAGTTAATGTTCTGATGCCAACCAAATAAGTCACAAGTATTACTATGGTCTTAAAATTGGCATCTTTGGAATGTTTGTTGTGATAAAGAACTTTCCTTTCTCCCAACAATCAAGAATTAATTTAGTTATTTGGGTGTGATTTAAAACATTTTATTGCTCAGCAGCCCAAACGGAGGAGAAATGTTTATTAAACAAAAAAGGTTTGTTTTCATGTCCTCTACCACCTCCAAAGTTTGTCGGTATGTTTTTGGAACACCCTGTATATCTAATATAATTTTTTGCAAAACATTGTTAACGAAGATGGTTGAGAATTAACTAACTAATTGAAAAAGATATGTAATATACTGGGTATTTCATTTAAGAAAATTGAAAAAAGGATCTTTGAAATACACAAAATTCTGTTTATGTAAAAAACAGCCTGTATTATAAAATTTATATAATTTTTGATTGCATTTAAGTACGGCTACATAAGTACAGAATATTTGCTCCTCATTGACCATAATACTCATACAACGTACGTACAACGTAATACTACAGCGTTTTCATTGTTAAACCTAGCCACGAATAAATTTTCAAATTTTATTTTAATAACTTACGCAACGCCGTATCAAAAATCGAAAATATACATATTATTGGAATGATAATGTATTATATGTGCTGACAATTATGTGTCCTGATTTAGTGCAGGAACGAGGGAACCTGCAAAACTTTATTAGTTAGCGGGGCAGCACAGAAATAAAGACTATAGTATGGGAAAACTCTTATATAACTACAGTAATATTTTGAAGACCGGAAATAAAGGATTCGGTCCGGTACGGATTCTGTGCAGTTCATGTTTGATGACAGAAGTCGGCATGTTTCTTGGAACTTCAGACGACACACCATGAAGTGACACGATATTTATGAGAGCTTAATGGTATACCGAGTTTCTCTACTTACACATTTACTAAAAGGAAAGAGAAACAGACAATGCAGTTTATATGTACCTAACTTGCTTGTAGTGTATATGTAAGTTGTTTGTAATTTATATGTAACTTGCTTGCTTTGTATGTAAGTTATATACCATTTGCTCAATGCGCAAACTCCTCACCGGACCGAGAAACCATGTTGTAGTCACAGAAATCGTATAAAAGATAATATACTTTCCTCATTCTATAGTCTTTATTTCTGTGCGGGACAGTCAAACACCAATTCATGCTTAATCTCTCACATTAACACCTGATACACATATACAAGTATTCTTGCCATCCTCGCTTATTCGCTGGTGTGGGTTGCCAAGCCACCTCTCCATAAGTTCTATGCACGTATCACAATTTAATTAAAAATTGTTAGATTCGCGTGACGGTTCAGCTAGCTCAGGATTCAAAAACCAACAGAGCCACCAACTAAATCTCGATGTTAAAAACTTACCAGAACTTCTAATTTATATTTATAAAACTGTAAAATATAGAGTTAGTTACCTCATCATAGGTGTGATAGCTAGTCCAGCCAAAACTTCCTGCTTTAGATTCAGGTCTAACACCTTCTTTGTCAATATACTCTTGAACGTTATCCATCAATACAGTGAAATTCATCCTTCTGGAATAGGCCAAATTTTCAATGTCATCAACACGATAGGGAGGTACCATAAGGTCCACTGCTCCTCCTACTTTAATCACAGGACTCCAGAAGTTATATTCGGAGACAGCATCTGAAGTCTCCTCTAGTTCTTTTAGGACATTGAGAGCCTCTTCATCATTGGGAATCAGTCTGTACAGTTTGTAGTTGTCATACCGAACTTTTTCAGCCAAAGACAAGCTAACGGCCAAAGCTAGTAGAGCAAATAAAAACTTCATTTTCCTGAAATAATAAGCACTGTTTTTATTAATAAATTCTTGTATTAGCACGGAATGACATATATAAAAAATGCACTAACCACTTTATTTATAAAATGAAGCTCCTACTGGCACTGTATCAAAAAATTATTTTAGTACATTTATATACTAGGATTTGTGTCTGAAAAATTAATCCACAACTTATCACATTTGCGGTCACAGATTAGAAATAAAATACAACATGAAAGTTTTAAGCTAGTTGTCTATGGATAATCAGTAAATACTTAATTCCAATTTATCAAAATGGAAACAATGTGTTATGGATTAATTACCTTTCATTCTGTTAATCCAAAATAAAGCCTGAATGTAAACATTTACCTAGTTTTACAAAAAGTGCACAGTTTCCTAGATGTTTAGTCTACGAGGGAAGTAGCAACAACGTAAGTACAAAAACATAAAAGTTACGAATGATCTTAATAAGGAATTTACATATTTATTCATAGGTATTCAGCCGAAAAAATAAACGAAGATATTATTAATGAAATTATCGAAACAATCATTATGATCCAAAGTAGTTTATATTTTTTTGTTATCTATAACATGCTACAACGTAGATATGCAAAGCAATAATATTATTTAGAAGAATATGTCGTTAACAACAGCTCTGTGACCACACACAATTGAATTATAACGGCATATTTTGAAACATTATTCAAGTTAATTTTTGATTAGTTAGGTTCACGTTAGGTTTTCTATTTTGAATTGTTTATTGTCATTTTAAATGTGAAAATATTAAGTGAATATGTTCAAATTAAAAATTATTTATAATTATTATGCGTTTTTGCGTCTATTTTTCTATTTATGATTTTTTAAAATTTCTGTCCTCTAGTTTTTCTTATCTAAAAAATCTGAAATTGTAAATTTCTCTTTGAGCTAATGTACGACACATGCTTCTGCTTTTCATGTCTTGAAGTAGCATGCACAAATAGTTGTTTATGTCATACACCTCTTAAATAATAAAGTTATTCTCTCCATACCTGGTATGGAGAGTAAGTTGTTAACAAGTAAAATGAGAAAATGCGAATAGAAACTTCACTGGATCATAATAAGTGGATAATTTCATTAATACTTAGGTACTCAGTTTAATTTGTTGGCTTAATACCTATAAACCAATATATAAAGAGTTAAAGAAACAACAAATAATATGAAAATATATATCATTAAAAGATCTAATGAGCTAATATTTATTTTTGACTCAAGTCTTAAAAATAATTATTTAAGAATCTGTGTAGCTTTGTTCCAATAAATTTCTTACGATGAATAATCTACCTAAGAGAAAATTTTATCAACAAATGCTTTTGTTATCAGCTACATTTCTCAAATTATTGTCAACTAATTCCTAGTTTTAAAAGCAAGTTATACAGAATGGATTAGAATATTTTGTTAATATGCGATGACATAATATAACTATAGAAACAACAAATTAAACTGAAGACACATTAGTAGAATAGTAAAAAATAACCAAATGTAAGAAAACTGAAACCAATTTATATTACGTCTAGATAGGTGTAAGGGCAATACCAGTAATTGTTCCATGAAGTTCCATCTGCATAAATTCAACTATAATATATCAACAATATATTTATTTGAAGTAGATACCGAAAACAACTACTCCACGGACTATGTGGCTCGACTGGCATTGCTTTACTCCGGTATTTTCATGGAAGTCGGCACATGCTTTATCGAGAGAAACGCGCAGTAGTGCATTCTTTTGGTTTTTGTCACTATCCGTCTAACAATTATTGTTTAATTGACAGACAGATAGCGACCTGCTTTTCCGCAAGTCCTCTATTGTCTTTAAAGAAGACAATCCTACTGATTTATTATAAGGAGATGCCTTTAACAACGACTCAACAGACTATGTGCCCTGACTGGCATTGCATTACTCCGGCAACTACATGGAAGTAGCTACGGCTTTCATCTAATATTTAGTCAAAAAATTAAACTAGAGATATAGGTATTACTAATGAAATTATTAGTTAATAGATACACTAGAAGTCTACAAGGATTCATAAACCTCAAGATTATACATATAATAGACAAATTCTGTTAAAGCATCTAACTGGTTAAACTGTCAATTTTGACATTTACTTAATTTATTTCGGTTAGTTTTATTAAACTACTTATTTTCCAAATTACCTAGTTATCAAACAATGATTTCATAATACCATTTTCTAGAAGCTCAAGTGTATATTCAAAACTAAGTTAATGGTTAAAAGAAACTAATGGGTTTCTTTAATCAAAAACAGTATATTAAAAACGTCTATAAATATACGCTTATATGTTACATTTTTAAGGGCTCGACCATAACAGGAAAGAAACATGAATTGTCTAACGTTAATAGTGGTGAGAAACACACCGTATTGCCCTCTTTGGGCCTTTACTACTATCTGTCCAACAATTATTGCCAAATTTACAGACAGATAACGACTTGCTTTAATATCGGGGCACGTTGTTCGTGGAATAGTTGTTTTCGGCATCTCCTTCAAATAACCATGCCGAAACGTTTTGTGTTCTCGCTCCTAAATGTCGGCAATCGTTTCTGAAGATTGTGGGAATAAGCCTTATATGAATTGTTTAGCCCCCGATCACAGTACAAAGGTCACTGAAACTGCAATACTGCAATCTGTTGAAAATGAAAAAACTGCTGAAATTAAGCATAGATCTCTGCAGACGTGCACAGATAATCTACATCGTTGATCTGACACTAACGCTGGCCATGAAAGCTTACGAACTAACGTATACATATTATACTCGTAATGATTAATATAAAGAAATACTTATTCGAATATTCGTAGTTTCAAGACCTTGTTCTTGAAAAATTCAGAATTTTACATAGTATTTCATATAATAATACCTCTATCTCTTATTCTCATCGTAATGATGAGCCCGGAAGTCAGGGTCAGGCCCTGGAACGACTTATCATATTTTAACTTAAACTCCGTTTAGTAGGAAAATAAGGGAAACCTGGAAAACCTTATATAATTATACATTTTTCACTATCCATTGCCTCCCCTTGCCTTAGGTGTTCTAATCATCTAGATTAGGTTAGACCGCCTTACAATTTTTTTGCTGGGTGTCTTACTAGGATTTATATTTTATTACCATTAATAAATCAGTAGACTTAAATTAGGGAAGGGTATAATCAAGACGTAAACTGAACTTTGGAAGGTCCACTGAATATTCCACTGAGCAAAATAAGTACCTACATTAAATGTAAAAAAATACGAATTAATCGATAGTAATAACCTAGATGTAACTTTTAATGTGAATATATTTGCAAATGATGATAAATCAATTGAAGTAATCTAAAGAAAAACACATGGTTGTTTTATAAATCAATGTATTATACTTGCTTCCTAACAATAGCTCAACTTAATTATTTTTAGTGTTTTCGTATTCCTCCAGAATGGTGACCAAGGAATCGATTGTTTCCAGGGCTGTCGGAATAATCTGCTCAGCAGGCAACAGGAAACCAAAAAAGCCAGTATCTCGAAGCTCGTAAGTGTACGCGATTGGAGTTCCAAACGTACCTTTCACCCAATCCATACTGCCTCCACTAGCGACATCTGAAAATGATCGCCACTTTTAATAAATAGTTCATTACTTAAGAGTTTATTAGTTCACATACAAGTTAACTACAGAATACTATTTCGATTTTGTCAGATGACACGATTTCTAATAATGATTCCTCTGCCACCTTTCACCCTTTGTAAGAATGTTTTATTTATATTTCTAACTTTCTTCCAAGTGTCCCAAGGGGCAACAACAGAATTTATCATTTTAGAAATGAGGCAGGTATTTTAACGTTTTTGTTTTTTATTTTTTTTTATTTTTAAATAAAATAAAAAATAGAGTAAAACAATAAAAAATGATGAAACCATTAAAATAGGAAATTGATATTAGGTAAGAAAACACTTTTTTGGATATTTATTCTGTCACTGATCTAATTTAATACTTATGTAAAGCCATTATTTTTAGTTATTAGGTAACCTTTTCTAACTAGCTAACTTTTCCAATATCGCATATATAATAATGGAAGTTCAGAATCAAACACTGTATGTAGGACTAACCTTCTTAATAATACGTATGATAAAATAATACAGCCCACATATAATATGTGGGATTTTACTATTTGAAATTATCACGTATTCTGATCACGTATATTTTCATAATATTTTTTAGAAAAAATACTTGAAAACAGAAGAGCAAAGATAAAAATGTCAAATGCATGACTAGGATAAAAAAATACAGTATTTCCTTTATAAGCTGTCCCATATGATTTATGAAAAAGTTTTAGGCTGATTGAAATTGTCACAAAGTAATATGTAGAACTTGATATGTGATTGTCTATTTACTGTAATTGTAGAATAGGTACCTATAGCAGATGTTATTATGTTCATTCCACGTCCCAAAATTCAAAGGATCATATGAAAGTTACACATATTTTTCAAACCCTTTTACAAAAATGTTTATAAAATTTCGAATATCCCAGAAACAACTGAATTTAAGTATAGAGTATACCTACTACAAGTTTTTAATTTAAACTATGTCCTTTACAAAAATGTTAAAATATACAGTGTTTTATTTAAAATAACTATTTCCGATCTAAACGGAAATCTGGAGATATTTTCTTTGAATAAAACGTATTCAATAACGCATATATAAAAATTTTAAGATCACTTCATAACATTATTTGTCTACATAACTGAAAAGCTGAAAAATGACAAATTTAAAAGTACTTACATACTGTTAAAAGTCAGTACTTACAAATAGCTTCGACAATGTTTCCAACAACGTATCGTGTTCCATAGCGTCTCGCCAAAGACTGAGCTGCCTGGAGTCCAATTGCATACTAAAGCAAGATAAGATATAGTAGGTTGGTATATTATGTATATGTGTTCTGTACCACTGTAATATAAAAAAAGGCAACAATGTCGATCTAAAAAGTTGTGATAGTGCAACGAGCGGAAACTTTAGCAAATTCGTTGGCGGTCATGGGCGCGCGCATTTACAGTCACTTTCAAATAATTGCACTGATCGAATTATATTAATATTACAATCACAAAAAGCTTTATTTGAAGCTATAAGAAATCACTAGAAAGCACAAAAACATGAACAAAAAATGCGGTCTAAGTGACAAAACCATGCTAAGCACCTGAATTCTACTCAGGTAGTGGATGAAATCAATAAGAGATAGGCAGCATTTTCAATGAGTTGAACTGAGGCCCGTTCTGTCCACTCCCGGTATGTTAGGCGGCGTTGCCACTATTTTAATAAAAGTGGTTCAGTTCGAGAAATGAAGAAATATATTTGTCTTTGAAACGTCTTTCTCAGGAAATTGGACTTTCTTATGGAACATGTCATAAGATTTTAAAGAAAGACTTGAAAATGCATCCATATAAGATGCAAGCACATCAAGCTCTTCTGCCCGCAGACCACCCCAGACGCCTTGCTTACTGCCATTGGTTTGTCAATAATTTAATGAATGACGATCTTCTGGACTTAACTTTTTTTCTGACGAAGCGTGGTTCCACCTTTCGGGATACATCAATTCTCAAAATATGCGAATGTGGAGCAATGGTAACCCTCATGTTTTTACTGAATCGCCACTACATGCTCAAAAAATTGGTGTTTGGATGGCAGTTTCTCGCAGAAGAATAATTGGGCCAATTTTTTTCGATTTCACCGTTAATGCAGAAAGGTACAGACACAACTTTTTGGCTGAATTTGTGCAACAGTTAAACGATGATGAACTTCGATACGGTTATTTCCAGCATGACGGTGCAACAGCACATACTACACGAGAAAATATTGCTTTCCTCCGCGAGTTTTTTGATGACCGGCTGATAAGTTTGCATACAGAAGTTGAGCTTCCTCCGAGATCACCTTGTTTGACAATTATGGACTATTTTATATATCCTTACTTAAAAAACAAGATTTTCGCAACTCCGGTAAATAATTTGCAAGAACTGCAACAAAGAATTGTTCAGCAATGTGCAACCATAACACCAGAAATGCTGCAAAACGCTTTTCACAGCATGAGGAGGCGCGTCAACTTGTGCATCGAACAAAACGGGGGACATTTCCAACAATTACTGTAATTTAGTTTTTCTTGTTACTAAAATCGTTATTTCATAATTTGTAGTTCATTATTGTTCTACAACTGAAATAAATAGGTATGAAATTTGTAGGTTATTGATGATGTCAGTGTGACAGTGACATAATTATTTCAAATTTAAAGTAAGACACACGTTTTACATTCCACAACCACCCTTGACCAAGATAATTTTTAATATCCCGGTATATGAAAATATAGTACTATACGCGATTCTTGCTAAGCAATACGCTACCTACTGGCGGTACCACAGCGTACTAGAGAAGGCTGTGGCGGTACCCACAACTAACGAATGGGATATTGGTTCAGTTTTGCATATGTATGTCTATTGGGAATTTTGAAATATCCGTTGTTATATTAGTTAATTGCTTTGATTAGATATGAATCATTATTGTTGTGAGCATTATTGTTCCTCTTGTACAAAGAAAAACCCCGAAATCAGTTTCATACTTTTCCAAAAGCGGGAAAATCTGAAGCTATCGCGGAAATTATAAGTTGGGCATTAAAGAGTTACAGGAGACAAGTATGGATAAAGAAGCTAAAGAATGCAAAGTAGAGTGTGTTCTCTTTACCTTTCTCCAAGAATGACTATTTACATAAAGGTATGTATGCCGTATGTCCAATAAAGAATTTGACATATTTTGAGGTTAAGTTTCATTTTCAGATTGAACGCTCGAAAAATATTGAAATATATTTTAATTTTATATCACTACTTACCCCTTTCAAAATAGTTTTACAAGCTTTTTACCTGGTTTAAATCTTTGATGAATAAAATTTCAAACGTCAGTGTCAGGGACCGTAAGTTAGTATAGGTTACTGCCATTTTGGCGCTTCGATCTTAAAATCAATCGCGTATAGTAATAGTACAAGTAGTACATAATAACATTAATTTTGGATACGAGTGATGTGTATAAAAGCTTTCTGTGCTCCCTTCTAAGATTCATATAGGAAATTATAATGTTCTGTAATTATAATTGAAAATATAAATAACATTGATATACTATTGTCGAATTATATGGAGAAATTTGAGAATTAAATATGACAACAATGCAGCGCGATGTTTGTTGATGTTTGCCGGTTAATGCACTATAAAAACTTTTTATATCGACTATCTAAATAAAATATTCAAAATAAAAAAAACATGTGTAACACAATTAAGGCGTACTTTAAAAATTGGAGCCAAATAACCATTAGGTATAACTTTACCTAATATTCAATAAAAGAAAATACTCTAAAATAAATGAACTAAACTTCCTCATTTTTTTTTTATTTGACACCAATTCTGCAATATCACAATAAAAATGTTAAATGTATCAATTAACTTTTTCGTCAGTAGACACTCTGAATTAACTATTTAGATAAAATTTCGATTTAAGTATAGTCAAATACATGAAACTGAGTTTACGAAATGAATGATTATTGCACCGTTTAGAGATACCAACGATTAGATATATGTGTAAAAAACACTGCAATGTTGACATGTAAGTATAAAACCAATATATCATCAGTCAATCTACATATCGAAAGCATGTTCAACTCGAGAAAACTCTATTCCTGCGCTAATTTAAAAATAGTAAACTAGCATATTCTGACTGAGCCCTTACCGTTTGGTTGTAGTTGTCCAAATGAGCAGCAGTGTATCCGTAAGGAATGAGTAGCAACTGGGAGAAGGAGTGGAAGCTGAGGTATGCTACCAATCGGTTGGCGATAGTGGATATGAATTGGGATAAGCTTCTGGTACTTGGTTCAGAGAAGGCTGATGGACCACGATATGTTTCGGAGCAAGGTAAAGCACTGGCACCGCCGCTGTTCCAGAAGTATCCCCAGTTACGATTAGGATCAGCACCAAAACATCCTCCACTGTAGGGCACTCTGGTTTTACGCCACATACGATTCTGAAATTAAATTATGTTGCTATAAATATGATTAATTCAGTAAATATAATAACCTCTATGTTAATTATACATAATATGTTTCAGTAAGCTGACAGCATAATAGATATTTATGAATAGTTTCGCCTTAGACATTTGGAAAATTATTATATATATACAGGATGTCCACCCTACGTGTGGAAGGCCAGTATCTAGATAGGCAAAGGAAATAACATATTTTTTTTCTTAAATTTAGTAATTTCTTGACACATGAAATATTTTAGTTATGTGAGCAGCTAAAAACATTTTTTTTTTTTTGAAACCATAGAGGGAGAATGGCTCTTTCAAAAGATGTATCAAAAGTTGAACTGCAATATACAGAGAGCAAAAAAAATCATGTCAAATATGACAATCGAAAAAACCCAAACTCTCCACTAATTCAAATGGAATACCCTGTATTTTATTAAACGATGAAAAGCACTTCTACAGACCCTACAATGTTGCAGTAGCTTTTACTATACCTAAGTTGTATAGTTTTTTGCAAAAAACGCATTTTTATGGAAAACATGGGAATTGTCCGTGTTTCTTTATCGAAATAACGTAGTAAGCGGCTATCAGGATGACCGATTGTCATAATAGTTTTACGGTTTTACTATTCACAATAGTCTGTCAACACTAAATTTACATTTCATTTCCGCTACAACAAACGTTCACGTACGAAACTACAGAAATTACAAATAATGGATTATTGTTATTATTATTACTTTAGTCAGTTATCACAATATTGAATTGATTATCCTCTTTGCTAAACTTCTCTTTAAGCCTACAAAGCAGTCAATATGAGGGAATATTTGTAAATCTTGATGATATCCTTGAAATTAGAAGCTGCTGCGTTTTTGCAAAAATGCGTTTTTTTATAGGGAAAATATTGCAAAATTGTAGGGTCTGTAGAAGTGCATTTCATGATTTACGAAAATACAGGGTGTTCCATCTGAATTAGTGGAGATTTTGGGAATTTTCGATTGGCATATTTGACACGATTTTTTTTGCTCTTTGAATACTGCAGTTTAACTTTTGATACATCCTTCGAAAGAGCCATCCTCCCTCTATAGTATTCCATTTGGTCAAGCCCGAGTTTTTAGTGCCTTTTTATAAGAAACGTAATATTGGGAGTATTTTGATAAACAACAAAGAAAGGGTTAATAAATTGAAACAATCGGGGGTATACCAAATTAGCTGCGTCTATTTTAATGCCTTGTATGTGGGTCAAACCGGTAGAAGTATTGAAACTAGAGTAAAAGAACATAAAAAATCCATACTAAATAACGTAAAAAATTCAGGATTATTGACGCATGTATAGAAAACAACTGCGTAGCAACCAATAGTAACACATAATTCTATGATACAGAAATCATACCTACAATGTTACTATCAAAATTGTCGCGGTGTCTGTACCAAAATAAGTGAATTATTTATTACCATTAATGCCAGTAGTTGCGATGTCATTGCTTTGAGCGAGACATGGTTGCATGACAGAATAAACACCGCGGAAATTTTTGATTTAGGTGTGTATGATGTCTATCGTCAGGACCGTAATTTTGATGCTGTCAACAAAAAGAGAGGTGGTGGTGTTCTGTTAGCCATAAATGAAAGGTGTAATTCTACCTACTTTGACATCAACTCAGTCTGTAATACTTTCTGTGATATAGACTTTGTAGATATAATTGGTGTAAAATTAAGAATGGGTAATGATTTATTTTATATCTTTAATTTATACATTCCTCCAAGCCTAGGTTCAGCTGAATACGATTGCTTGTTTGACGCTTTTGAATCTTTATACCCTATATTTGGTTGTAAAATACTTATACTTGGAGATTTTAATATGCCCCTATACTCATCTTACTTTTCAAGTAACGTATATAACAAAAATATCAACTCTTTACACAACTTTATGAGTTACCTTAATTTGATTCAACATAACTCTGTGTTGAATACTAATAATAGAATTCTTGACTTTGTTTTATGCAATGAATTTTGTGATGTAATTCGAGCACCTGAAATTTTGTTACCAGAAGACAGTCATCATCCAGCCCTTTTTATCGAAATTTTCATCTCTGCTTCCGATTACAATAATGCATTTCCCCTAAGCCAGACCTGTGGCACATCCTCAGAACTCAATTTTAGAAAGGCTGATTTTGAGGCTTTATATCTTGATTTATCATTAGCTGATTGGTCTTGTTTATCATCTGTTTCAGACGTGGAAACTGCGGTCGACTTATTTTATGGTATCTTGAAGTCTATCTTGATACAGCATGTACCCACCATGAATATTACAAATTTTAGCAGACAGTTTCCACCGTGGTTTAATAGGGAAATTATTTCTCAATGGAAAATAAAAAATAAAGTCTATAAGAAATATAAATCTTCCAAGCTGCCTCAGGACTTTGATAACTTTCAAACACTTAGGTTTTCTCTTAAGTATCAAATAAAGGAAGCATACAAAAAATTTGTGTCTGACGCAGAAAAATCCGTTAGAACTAATCCTAATACTTTTTGGTCATTTATAAACTCTAAAAAAAGCACGACATCTATTCCATCTTCCATGATGTATAACATCCAAGAGATAGATGATCCTCAAACAATAGTGAATACATTTGCCAGCCACTTCTCCGAGGCATATTTAACTCCCGCTAGTACTGATATTGACGTTAATGAGTTTAATGTGAATTATACAACTGTCTTGCATTTGATGACGGTTTCTGATAGGGATGTCTTACCTGCACTTAAAAGGTGTAAAAATAATATGTGTATGGGTCCGGATGGTATACCTGCTTTTTTTGTTAAGGGATTGCTCTATTGTTTTCGTAAAACCACTAGTTATCTTGTTTAATTTAATACTATCTACACAAAATGTTCCTAATATCTAGAAAATATCTAGAATTACACCTATTCACAAAAAAGATGCAAAAAATAACTTTGCTAATTATCGCCCGATTGCCATTTTAAATAACTTTAGTAAAGTGTTCGAATCTGTTATGCATAATATTATATCAAATCATGGTATCTGATATTATTGTACCACAACAACATGGATTCATTCAGGGTAGATCCACAGTATCGAATCTCGTGTGTAAGACTGAATTTATTTCAAAGGTCGTAGATGAGGGAGGTCAGGTAGATGTTATCTACACTGACTTCTCCAAGGCCTTTGATAGACTTGATCATTCTCTTCTAGTCAGCAAGCTTAATGATGTTGGACTATGTCCTGCCTTACTTAAGATGTTCAAATCATATCTTACTGATCGTTCATAATTTGTACGGTATCGCGGTTTCAAGTCTGGGACTTTTCATCAATCTTCAGGTGTTCCGCAGGGTTCGATACTGGGACCTCTTCTATTTATAATATTTATTAATGATATCGCCACTGCTCTCGATGTTCAATATTTGCTATACGCAGATGATCTCAAGTTGTACTGTGAAATTTCCTCGAAGTCTGATTGTGACAATCTTCAAAGCAACCTCGTGCTACTTAATAACTGGTGTTGTAATAATAAATTGCCACTCAATGCTAAGAAATGTAAGGTCATGTCATTTCATCGTAAAAAAGTACCAATAATTTCTGATTATACAATTGATGGTGATTTGCTAGAAAGACCGGAGATTATGAAAGATCTAGGTATTATTTTTGACCCAGAGCTCAGCTTCACAAACCATATTCAAGCCTGCGTGACTGATGCATATAAAAGTCTTGGGTTCATTTTGCGTAACTCGAAAGATTTTAAAAATATTTCCACACTACGTTTATTGTTTACAACGTTTGTTAGATCGAGGCTGGAGTACGGGTCGATTATATGGAGTCCTATATATAACACGCATATTGTTTTGCTAGAACGTGTTCAGAGAAGATTCTTTAAGACGGCACTGTTCTTGTTGGATGGGGTCTATCCTGTCAGAGGGACACCACAAGAGTTGTTTTATGAAATATTCTCATTACATAGTCTTTTGTGTAGACGTAAAATGTTATCGGTTGTTTTTCTTTTTAAACTTGTTCACTATATTGCAAGGTGTGAGTCACTTACGGCAAATATTACATATCGGGTACCTAGAATGAATAGCCGACATAGCAACTTATTTGTCTTGCCATTTGCGCACACTAATTTACTGATAAAGTCGCCATTATATCAAATGTTAAACAACTACGCTGAAATTGAAGGTTCTTTAGACATCTTATGTTGCAATCTGCAGAATTTAAAAAAAGTGTTTTTAGTGGACTGAGGCATGTTTGGCTCTTTTTGTAATGTTCATATTTTAGGTATTTGTTTTAAATAATTTATCGAATTTTGTACAGGATCAATTTTACTGTTCATTTTATTGTTCATTTTATGCTTGTATGTGATATTTAATTGTTTTTTAATAAGTATTTTTGTTTTTCTTTATACATGTAAATTCTAAATTATGCTCTGCTACTTATCCTGTAATTGGGCTTCAGCTCGTTGGATATTTTTATGTAATAAATAAAACAATCATTCAATCAATCATATCAATCATAGATCTGGAAAATGTCAAGATACTGACATCGGGAAAAGAAAGGAAAGCGCTTAGATCTGTTAGAGCAATTAGAAATTAAAAAATCTTTATTTAGAAATCCTTGTACTACGAATGAGCAGATAGATGTTACACTTTCGCCCATCTTAGAAAAGGTACAAAAGCTCGGGCTTGACCAGATGGAAAGGATCAATCGGGGTAGGTAAATAGATAAATAACTAAAATGCGCTTAGAAATATTTAGTAATAGACATTTACCCTATTGAGAAATGCCTAACAAGCCAAAATACTAGTATTTAGAGTGTTTTCTAAATATTTCTTGAAACATCTAAATGAGAACTGTTTTTTTTTTCAATTAATGTTTATGTTATTATTCTCCAGTAAATTTACAGCACTTAAAAAACACTTCTATTATACAAAATGAAACTGATTTATTATTAATTAGTACCTAAAAGATTTCTAAACTATAAATTACTAAAACACCATAATATACCCACCATAGATATTTTTTATATACTTACACTGGTGTGGGTGAACACATAGCCATCAGGGTTGAAAATAGGGAAGACGTACCAATCATAACTCTCAACAAGTCTACGGAAGGCAGGGTCAGTACTCGTCAATATTTCATTTAGTACATAAGTGGTGACTGCTCCAGTAATCCTTTAAAAATAAAAAATATCTGGTTACAGGAGAATAGAGAATAGTTTCAGATATTCTCGTAATAATGAATATTGAAAGTTAATCTAAAATTTTGCGATGCTGGCGTTTTTTTTTTTTGAGCTGTGATGTTTTTAATATATAACCTTCATACACATAGGCTTAAAGGTTTTTAATCGTAAGTTTTGCAATGTTTTGAGTTTTAACACGTATGATTTAATTTTAAATCTAAATTTCTATCGCATGAGGGCACATACTAGATTTGAGAAATTGTAAATTATGCCTAATATTCAAAGATGACTTTGAGATGACTTGATAACTAAAGTATAACTTAACGAAAGAATATGTAACTTGAATAAATAAAATTAGTCTGTTAAGTATCTGTCAATCAAATATTTTCACCTATTTTTTGTGCTTAAAATAACCTATCCTAAGAATGGTTTTAAACTATATATTTTTTTATTTTCAGTTTGTGCTAACATTAGAGAATCCTCTATTCCGAATCTCCCAATAGTACTGATTACCAATAGGTCAATTATGGGTCAGCAGGAATCAATCGGTAGGATTATCACCAGTAACTGACAATTTCAGAACAACTTGTCACTCATTTTTTAGGTATGGAATTGATTTTAGAAAATATTGATAATAGACAACTTAACAACAATTATTCTCCGAGACGGTGATCAAGATCAACAACACTGAACATTGACATCAACAAGTCACTCAAAGTTTTGGGTATGTTTACTTTTACTAATGCTGCATGAACCTTTTCGGCCCAGTAGTGTCAGCAATTTTTTAGCCTTCATGTAAATGGCGCGAAAATTATACCAGTATGTTTTAGCACTGAACAGTAATTTTGAAAAAATGCTGATGCGGTTAATACTGATTGGGGATTACGGAACGCGAGAAATCATTATGCTCGTCAGCTTAAAAATATTGTTTGCAGATCATTATAATAATAATTATTAGAAATGAACCAAAGAACTCTTACCATTCTCTTGCGTGGATTAAGGACTCCATAAAGACAGCGTTGTTTACATTGGCACTACTGAACGATACGCGGACTCCAAAAATATCTCGTCCTTCGTATGAAACACCTCCATGCAGAAGAGACACCGCTTCAGGATATCTTGCGGCTAAAGTTACTAGGAAATTGTTGTACTGAAAATTGAAAAAGGTTCTATAGAGATCAGTAGGTATATTTAAATTTTTATACCTTTATGGACAACTGCCTTGTTTAATACTTAATGTTTCTTCAACGCAAATCTAAAGCTTAAATTTCATCAAAAACGGCAAAACACAAAAAACATTTCTATGTGACATGACCTTTTATGTACAGGATTTTTCTATATTTTCGTACAGATCATCATCAAATAACTATGTATCTATGTATGTTTATACAGTATTACACAGACTCATGTTATACCTCATCAATCTAGTTTTCAATTTGAAATTTGAGAGTTCGTATTATTTCTTACCCACGAAACTGGAAATGGAAAAGGTTCAATTTATGTTAAAAAGTCGATATTTAATATAAATATATACCTCCCCATGTTAAATTAAAAAAAGCGAGGAAAGAGGAGCATATCTTGGATCTGTGTAACACCCAACAAAATAAGGAAAAAAGTGGAGGAAGAAATGCAATTTTCCGTTACTAACTTGTAAACGGCTAACTTTAAGCATCTTAACGGCTAACTTCCCATCCTATTATTCGCAGGTGTAGGTTGCCAAGCCACCTCTCCATATAAATTCTATGCACGCACAATTTAATTAAAAATGGTTGGATTCTCGTGAAAACGGTTCAACTAGCTCAGGATTTAAAAACCAACAGCGCCACCAACTAAATGTCGATGTTAAAAACTTACCAAAACTTCTAATTTATATTTATAAAACTGTAAAGTATAGAGTTAGTTACCTCATCATAGGTGTGATAGCTAGTCCAGTCAAAACTTCCTGCTTTAGATTCAGGTCTAACCCCTTCTTTGTCAATATACTCTTGAACGTTATCCATCAGTATAGTGAAATTCATCCTTCTGGAATTGGCCAAATTTTCAATATCATTAACACGATAGGGAGGTACCATAAGGTCCACTGCTCCTCCTACTTTAATCACAGGACTCCAGAAGTTATATTCGGAGACAGCATCTGAAGTCTCCTCTAGTTCTTTTAGGACATTGAGAGCCTCTTCATCATTGGGAATCAGTCTGTAGAGTTTGTAGTTGTCATACCGAACTTTTTCAGCCAAAGACAGGCTAACGGCCAAAGCTAGTAGAGCAAATAAAAACTTCATTTTCCTGAAATAATAAGCACTGTTTTTATTAATAAATTCTTGTATTAGCACGGAATGACATATATAAAAAATGCACTAACCACTTTATTTATAAAATGAAGCTCCTACTGGCACTGTATCAAAAAATTATTTTAGTACTTTTATATACTAGGATTTGTGTCTGAAAAATTAATCCACAACTTATCACATTTGCGGTCACAGATTAGAAATAAAATACAACATGAAAGTTTTAAGCTAGTTATCTATGGATAATCAGTAAATACTTAATTCCAATTTATCAAAATGGACACAATGTGTTATGGATTAATTACCTTTCATTCTGTTAATCCAAAATAAAGCCTGAATGTAAACATTTAGTATTACAAAAAGTGCAGTTTCCTAGATGTTTAGTCTACGAGGAAAGCAGCAACAACGCTGCTAGTTGTTAAAAAAAATTAACTTGCATATCCGAAAAAAAGTGAGTTGAAATTTAAATTCGGCATTTGGCGCGCAAACGCGTCTACTACAGCAGACATATTTGTGACGTCATCAGGCAGATAAACAAACAGTTTGACAGGAAGCTATCAACATCAGTCATTATATTTCCATTATAATAAAGATCAGCGTGTATGGTAACACGTTTTTTTAAGTTATTTTATGAAGTACTAGTTATATTGTATGTTTTAAATATATATAAAAGTTCCAGTTCAAAATATGTAATAAACAAACACTAACCGGCGGCCATTTATATGCTTAATGACGTCACTTGCGTTTTGGTTCTCGTTTAAAATAGATCCTTCTTTTAAATTTTCCAACTTCGATTTTAATCTGAAAAATGTAAAATTTGCATTTTTAACAAATTACAACTTCTTTGTGGATGTATTACTAAGCATGTATAATATAGGTTTATACTTGATTCGTCACATACGGAAAATACCCTATTATAACTCCATATTTTGAAACATTGTTCAAGTTAGTTTTTGATTAATTAGGTTCAAGTTATGTTTTTTATTTTGAATTGTTTATTGTCATTTTAAACATGAAAATATTAAGTGAATAGGTATGTTGAAATTAAAAACTATTTATAATTATTATGCGTCTTTGCGTCTATTTTTTTAATTATATAATTTTTTTAAATTTCTGTCCTCTGTTTTTTCTTATCTAAAAAATTTGAAGTAGATACCGAAAACAACTATTCCACGGACTATGTGTCCCGACTGGCATTTTATTACTACGGCATCTCCATGGAAGTCGCCACATCTTCATCGAGACCAACCACCAGATACTGATCGGTTTCGCACTTAGTCTGTGTTCATCAGAGTGCCATAGGTAGTAGACTCGAGGAAAGGGCACCTGGTATGTTAGTAGTGGTGGGAAACACACAGTAGTGCCTCTTTTGGTCTTTGCTAGTACTCTTTGCCGTCTGACAATAATTATTGTCTAATTGAAACACAGATGCCATTACAGCAGTGACCTCTATGGTCTTTGAGGAAGGGAATTCTACTTATTTATTTGAAGGAGATACCGAAAACAACTACTCCAAGGACTATGTCCTCCAAATGGCATTGCATTACTCCGGCATCTCCATGGTCACTGCTATAATGGCGGAAAAGCAGGTCGCTAAGTCAGACGGTTAGTAGCGAAGACCAAATGAGGGCACTACTGTGTGTTTCTCACCACTACTAATATAATAGATGCCCTTAAGGTAACCATATTGGCGATTCCAAAAATTAATGCGCCGACTGCAGGCACGAAAATATTTGAACCTATTTAAAGGATAATTTTTGGAGGCTTGTTGCTAATATAATGATAAATAACATGTATTTGGGTTTATTTAACGTAATAATTTAGTGGTGCTTGTGACTTTTTGGTATTGCAAAGTTACAACCGACGAAGTTAGTAATTGTATATCTTTATTTTTATATTTTAAAATTGCATTCAAAACAAATCAGCATAACACAAACTCCTTTGTTTATGGGGGTGTAATTCTTAAAATGTGTTAATAGTAGTGTTTAAGATAGAAGTTGGCGTATTTCCAAAAAGCATGAAACAATTTAATAATAGGGAACAGGTTTATTTAACCAACATAACTACTTTGTTGCGGTATGTCTATGCTTTTCTATTAATAGTCGTATAAAAACAGAATATATTGTAATTTAAACATAACAATTATTTAGCAAAGAACACAAGCACTGTGATGGTATCACCATACACTTTTTCTACCGTTTGTCACACTTATTTTAACCTAAAATGTAACTAAACAAAAACTACCTATTTCAACGCAAAAAAATTCATATGATATTATTAGCAAAGAAACACTTATGGGACATGGACTGCTTTTACCACTCTTTTTATCCTTTTTTCACCCTAACTAACACATGAAGTCAATATATTTATGGCAATTGAATGCTAATTGCTAAATGATGTGATATGAAATGCAAAATTTTTACTCGTCTTCCTCCATATTTGTTTACAATTTGCAGCGCCCTCATCGGTAATTTGAATCGCCAATCGCAACGTCGTTCATCGAGTCGTGTGTTTCTCACCACTACTATCAACAATATATTGTTTTTGAACATCGTATCTCTACTGGAATAATGTTGTACAAGTACCTACCTACTTAAGTAAGCTACTGTGGTATAGCCAAAAATAATAATTACATTCACAGATATCTTGGCAGATAATATCCACTTTGCATTAGATAAAGGTATACCATATCTATTTACATTTATAACTATTACCAAAGCTTTTTACACTATCAGTCATGTTCTGCTTTTCTAATCAGTCTAATATATTATTATTTTTATTATATTGGAATAATTTAACAATGCCTATAATTATTTCAAAGTTATCTATTAAATAGCTACCAGAAAGGTGAGACGTGCCTGCAGTAACGAATTAGCTATAAAATATGGCATTCCACACAATACCGTACTATGCCTGATACTTTTTCTATATACATAGATTTTTATTATACAGTATACAGTCCATAAAGTCCCGCATAAATTCATTATTTTGAAAAATTTGATTATTATTATTATGAAAGAAATAAAAGCAGAAGCTTTGACAGCTTGTTTTGTTCAGATTACAAGAAAAAAACTAAATATACCTAATACAATACACCCTATAAAAGTAGTAGTAGTACTCATAATAGGAGAGCATATATACGATCTACACATACAGAACAAAAATACATCCAATAAATACTACGAATACTACAAGATATGACCAAACTAAGCAGGTAAATTCATGAAACGATCTAGTCTACTTTTAAATGAATTTAAAGAAGGCGCACTACGCTATTGGGTAAAGAGTTCCATACGTAGAACTCTCTGTTGGGCAGGAAATGTTGCCTGCATCTGGTGTGTGTTGCTCTTTTTTCAATTTTAGTTAATGTCCACGAAGACGGGGCTCCATATTTAGCTGAAATATATCATCTGGACTGTAAATCTCACCTTGAAGTAACCTATAGGTCGCAATAAGGTCACCACGCGTTCTTCGTTTATCTAATAATGGTAACTTAAGGCGGGCCAGGCGGGTTTCATAAGGAATGTTATGAAAACCACTGGGTCTGGGTAACTTAGTGGCTCGTCTCTGAATTCCTTAGAGTCTGTTTATATCTTGCTTTAATAAAGGGGACCAAACAGATACTGCAAATTCCAGATCTGGCCGGATATACACCTTATAAGTGTCCATAAATTTTAGAAATTAGTTCTGGATTATTCTTGGACATATAATAAAGAGCCCAAGATTTGGTATGGTTCAATGGTATTAGCCAACGAGAGCACCAATCAGCGATGAGATCAAGATAAGCTTGAATGGTCTGCGACGGCAGTGAGGAAAGTTTAAGATCGTCTGCATAAGATACAATATTAGAAGAACAGTTTTGAGCAAGATCAAATACGTATACTAAGAAAAGAATCGGGCCCAGTACTGACCCTTGTGGTACACCACTAATAACATTAAGCTTTTTTTAATACAGAATCACCTATACGCACTGCAAATTGACGATCAGATAAAAACGACAATGGGATTGGTGGGATGGGATTAGTGCATCACAGATAATACGTTCCAACATTTTGCAGTTAACCGATGTTAAACTGATTGGTCGATAGTTGACGCTGGACAGTTTGTCTCCTTTTTTTATAAATGGGTGTTACACTGGCGACTTTCCAGTCCGAGGGAATTATACCAGTGTCAAGACACTTCGCCATTATCTGGCTCAGTGCAATGCATACGCTATTGGCATATTTGTACAAGAACAACGAATTGACTGCATCGGATCCAGGAGACGAATCCAAGCGTAGCTCAATCATCTGCGTGAGCACCAAGTTTGAATTTATTAGCACATTATGCAAATGCATCAGCAACTTCTTTATTATCATTACACAACGTTTCATCTACTTTTTTTATTAGAGGTATAGATACTTTATTCAGGGATGGCCAACCTGCGGCTCGCGAGCGACATGCGGCTCTTGAAGGATTATTTGTGGCTCTCGATAAATGTACCCGAGTTCCCTTTTCATTTTTGTGCTATTATATTTTAAAAAATTATTATCGTTCCGTATGTGTTTCAAAATGTCTTTGAAATTACTGACGACAAATATGAAAGACTAAATGCAATCTTGTAACAAATTTCATTTCCGTCCAAGTTAAGAATGATATGACTCATCGAAAACTGCGCGAACGAACATAAACAGTGGCGTAATGGTCCGTAATCGACCGACTCCAAACCGATTTTGAATTTGTAAACTTTCATTGCAACGGACGGACAGTTGACATTGTACTCTGGAGGAAACAATTTGTATCACTTTTGCTACGGATATAATTTGTAATCTGAAATTTTTGGTAAGTAACTAAATTTGTTTCATAGTATGGCTCGGCATAGTATAAATATTAGTAAAAATGGCTCGGACTATCAAGGAGCTTGGCCACCCCTGCTTTATTATATAAGCGTGAGCGTGTATATTTATAAGAGGCTTATATTTTCGAGAAAATTGAGATTGCATGGAAAATTGAGATTGAGAACATGCAATCTCAATTTTCTTGAAAATTATTGAGCGTCCAACTACTTCTTTGGTACACGTAATACCAATCTCATATAGACTACTCTGTATAAAAAGCATTGACTTGAAATATGTCCCAGGGGATAAAAAACAGATAGCACCCAAAACATGCAATCTCAATTTTCTCGAAAATTATTGAGCGTCCCAACTTCCCTTTTGGTACAAGTAATACCGATCTTATATAGACTACTCAGTATAAAAATCATTGACTTGAAATGGGTCCAGGGGATGAATAACAGATAGCACCCAAAACATGCAAACTCATTTTTCCATGCAATTTCAATTTTCTCGAAAATTATTGAGCGTCCCAACTTCCCCTTTGGTACACGTAATACCGATCTCATATAGACTACTCAGTATAAAAACCATTGACTTGAAATGGGTCCCAGGGGATAAAAAACAGATAGCACCCAAAACATACAATCTCAATTTTCTCGAAAATTATTGAGCGTCCCAACTTCCCCTTTGGTACACGTAATACCCATCTCATATAGACTACTCAGTATAAAAATCATTAACTTGAAATGGGTCCCAGGGGGGTGAAAAACAGATAGCACCGAAAACATGCAATCTCAATTTTCCATGCAATCTCAATTTTCTCGAAAATTATTGAGCGTCCCAACTTCTCCTTTGGTACATGTAATATCCATGTCATATCGACTACTCAGTATAAAAATCATTAACTTGAAATGGGTCCCAGGGGGTGAAAAACAGATAGCACCGAAAACATGCAATCTCAATTTTCCATGCAATCTCAATTTTCTTGAAAATTATTGAGCGTCCCAACTTCCCCTTTGGTACACGTAATACCGATCTCATATAGACTACTCAGTATAAAAATCATTGACTTGAAATGAGTCACAGGGGATGAAAAACAGATAGCACCCAAAACATGCAATCTCAATTTTCCATGCAATCTCAATTTTCTCGAAAATTATTGAGAAAGGTCTTTGATCAATTAAGTCCATCTCAAAAAAACTGACTCACCCTGCATACATTTGCAAAATAAAAATTCAGCAATCTTAGCCAAAAGTAAGAGAAAGTTCATAATATCTGTAACTTATTTCTGGTGCAGCTTCATGATACATTTGACATTTATTTATTTTTATTACATATTATTATACAGTGGCAAACAGTTTTACAGTTTTTAGGCAAACTTTAGAATTTTGCCTTGATACAACACTTATTTATTTTGAATATTTCTGGTTTTCTGTTTTTTATTATTTTACAGTTGGTGTAATTCAAAAAGAATATAAAATGAATTTAGAGAAAGTTCGTATCAGTTATACAAAGAATCAGATACATTGGCATTAAACTGCAGATCTCATAGAATCCATGAAAAGAACATTAAACACAGTATTTAAAAAATGCATTTATTAATACTTGGTATCTGAACTGGTACTTAATTATTTTTACTTTTTCGATATTCATCGAGGATGGTGACCAAAGAATCGAGTGTTTCCAATGCAGTCGGAATGATCAATTCAGCGGGAAGAAGAAAACCATAAGTACCGGTGTCTCGGAGCTCGTACGTGTAAACGAGTGGTGTTCCAAAGGTGCCCTTCACCCAGTCCATACTGCCTCCACTAGCGACATCTTCAAATATTCAATGAGTATAAATAGTTCAAATTAGTTAAAAGAAAGTGATATTGTCCGTGGATAGTTGATGTAACATTTATAAATAAAAATTCAAACTAGGAAAAGTGTCCATCCGAAATATTATAACAACTATTAAATGAATGCCCAATGCTATGCGACCAAAAATAATTATTTTTAATGTAATGTAGATGCTTGCTTAATATTTCATTATTTAAAAGATGTAGATAACACTATTAAAAAGAAAAATGTATTAAAGACAAAAGTTCAGGTGCATATTGTACGCAAAGTAGTTGTTTTCGACATATCTTGAAAATAATAAGGTTATTCCTTTGCGTACCAAGGATTATAGGTAACGAGGAAAATTAAAAACTCCAATAAACCATAATATTTGATAATTTCATTAATAATTGATCTCTTAGTTAACTTTTTGGCTTAAATCCTATATAAAGAAGGATATATATCAGAGATTTTTTCCAAAAAAATTATTTTGATGTAAATAAATAACTTACAAATGGTTTCTACAACATTTCCAACAATGTATTGTGTTCCATAACGTTTTGCCAAAGATTCCGCAGCCTTGATTCCAATTGCATACTGAAATAAAATAAATGAAAAATAATATTCAACAAATATAAGGATTACTTCACCAAACATCCATACTCACTAAATAGATCATCACTATGTACCAATTAAAGATAGCTACTTGACTAGGAAGAATCATAAAAATTAAACTCCTACCCAACATAGTAATGGGTAGAGTAGGATTGGCGATACATTATCATCTTTCTCATAAGTAGCTACTTCCTTCCCTTTTGAAATCAACTGCTGGTCACTATTTAAAGCGATAAACTATTACGTAGCGATAATCCATCTAGTCTGCATGTACTTTAGCATCTTTCATTTAGCACTTACTGTTTCGTTGTAGTTGTCCAAGTGCTCAGCGGTGTAACCGTAAGGAATGAGCATCAGCTGAGCAAAGGAGTGAAATGTTATGTACGCTACAAGTCTGTCAGAAATGGTGGTAATAAATTCGGACATTGATTTGGTACTAGGTTCTGAGAAGGCACTAGGACCACAGTACGTCTCCTCGCATGCTGAAGAACTTGAGCCACCGGTGTTCCAATAATATCCCCAGTTACGATTGGCATCAGCACCGTAGCAGGATGAACTATACGGAACTCTGGTTTTACGCCACAAACGGTCCTATACAAATGTCTGCTTTTAAATTTATATTAATTTGGTAGTTCTGATAAATAATGTGATAGATAATGTTTGTAACATATTTATGGTGCGTCATGATTCATAGTTTCTTTTGGGATTACACCACCTATAAAATAACAAAAAGCAGAAAACCAGTAATATACAAATTAAATATTCAAAGTGTAGTAACAAGGAAAACTTCTAAAGTTTGCCCCAAAAAACCACTGTATAATGTATGATAAAATAATATTTAACTAAATTTCATCAGTGGTTTTTCAGTTTTATACAAAATTCTATAATAGTATATGTCATATTTTAAAAATATGTCTAAATAAAATAGTTATTATAATAAAATTTAAAAGAAATTAAACACTTAACTAGCTTTCTTCTATACGTTTCGAGTTGATCCTCAACTCTTCGTCGGTAGAATGTTTGTACGGTAAGAACTCTTTGTATGAAAAGAAGTACTTATCCCAAACATGTATGGGATAACGGTACCGAGTTGATTGGACACAGGCTAAAGTTTTACAAAAAGAAGAAAAATCAGTTAAAAGAAAATTAAAAAATAGTGCTTTCATTAAACTTAATGGTGATAATAATTGTATCTCATCAGAAACAATATTCATAGATCAAACATGGCTTCCTCTACTCCAGAAGGATGTTACCAATGGAAAATTAATAATATCATAGTGATCAGTGCATGTGATGACAATTTAAATAAAAAATGTCAATCTGACAAAAAGTATAGGTACTTCTTTTCATACAAAGAGTTCTTATCGTACAAACATTCTACCGACGAAGAGTTGAGGATCAACTCGAAACGTATTGAAGAAAGCTAGTTAAGTGTTTAATTTCTTTTAAATTTTATTATAATAACTATTTTATTTAAACATATTTTAAAATATGACATAATATTATAGAATTTTGTATAAAACAGAAAAACCACTGATGAAATTTAGTTAATATATCAAGTATTATTTTATCACACATTATACAATCGTTTTTTGGGGCGAATTTTAGAAGTTTGCCTTGTTACTACACTTTGAATATTTAATTTGTATGCTACTGGATTTCTGCTTTTTGTTATTTTACAGGTAGTGGAATCCCAAAAGAAACTATGAATAATGTGATAGATAATTTTATACCTACAACTTTAGGTAACTTAATTTTAATCAGTTGAAGTTGAAGAAAGTCCTAGTAAATATATATTTAATACATTTTCGTTTCTTGGTTCAAATATTTCAGAAATGATTACGTACAAATATTGATCTCTTTATAAATCAATACCAAAATTAATTAATAAGTATAGAAACAAATAGCTGCCTTAGGTCAATCTAAATCTAACGTCTCTTTTCAATAAACTATCTTCAATGTTTATGTATTTTTTAGGTATTTAATCGAAAAATTACAATAAGAGTTACATGCAATGCAGTTTTTGATTATTTTTTATCCGCTAGGAAATCCACTGCACGAATTATAGTATTTCTGCGTAATTAGTACACCAGCTGGATTTACTCTTCCTTTACGTTTTTAAAACGTATTAAAATATGTTGAGAATGGCCAAAGTAACTTCCTCTTATACCCTTACCTCAGAAAATATAAGGTATAGAGAAAGGAATTGAATACAAAAGTTTCTTGGTTTTGCCAATTTTATTACTTTACCTTCTGTTTTGCTTAAAAATAAAAAAACGAAGATTTTTTGAGACAAATAGCCTTCACAGTACCAAAGACAATAGTTCGACGACGAGTTAAAGTGACAAGTATCACTTAAACCGTGATTTTTTCTAAATTTTCATTAATAACTAAAAAATGGGATAACGAAGCTCACTTAAATTTAAGCACACAATAAAGTAATAGTGAGGTTATATATGGTCCAAATTTCAATTTTTTTCGCCCCTACGTTTTCTTATTGTCGGTTTCCAAACTTAGGGGTCTATTTCATTTATTTCAATAGTAGGCTCTATGAGATCCTAAAATATTTTTGTTTTATTTGTTACGGCATAGTAGTAATGGAACCTTGTCAGACTATTGGGCCACCCTGTATATCCAGATAATTCAAACCACAAGAATAAATAAATAACCAGAAGAATATCTCGCAGGCGGCACCTTTGATGTGGCGACCGATGGATTCATGACCTCGGTTCCAAAAGGGAGACATATTTTCGAGGATATTTTATTGCTTTTCCATAGGCGTAGGTACATAATTAATTTATATTTTTACTGTTTTGTCTTAAAAAAATTGTTTTAATATCATAACAATCACAATTTTTTAGATGATATGAAACAAGTATTTTATAAAACAAGTATTTTGTTTTATGTCATTCTAATGTTTGTGTTTGTACATTTAAGTACATAATAATAGTAATATAGTTCACTCTACCAAACAATTTTATATATATAACAATTATAATAATAATTTTGAGGAATATTTTTCCATATATAGGTGTCGACGGTATGACTATTCAAATGATAAAGCTGTGTATGCCTGCTGTCGGAATTTATATCACTCACACTGTCAATAGTTGCTTAGAAAGGGGATTTTTCCCAGTGTCTTGGAAAACAGCCCTTATAACACCTCGTCCCAAATGTCCTAATCCTTCAAATATCAATGAGCTGCGGCCTATTAGTCTATTGCCAATTCTGTCAAAAATTTTGGAAAAAGTTGTTTATGGTCAAATAAATAAATATGTAGTAGCCAAAAACTTGCTTCCGGTACACCAATCCGGTTTTAGAAAGGGCCATAGTACTGCAACGGCGTTGACGAATATGACTGATAATATCTTGCGTGCATCTGATAGTGGGTTAGCTTCTGCATTGGTGCTTTTAGATTTTACGAAAGCATTCGATACAATCAACCATAAATTGCTTGTTGCTAAATGTAGCTACTTGGGTTTTGATCATACATCATTGCAGTTCTTATCTAATTACTTAAATGATAGACACCAACAGGTATTATTACATAATAATATTTCCTCTGCTCAACGAATTGTATCTGGTGTGCCTCAAGGCTCAGTATTGGGACCATTATTGTTTTTAATATATACACTTGATTTAACTAAAGTGGTTACAAACTGTAATGTGCAATTTTTTGCAGATGATACCCAACTCTATCATCATTTTCCAACCGAAAATTTTAATGAGGCTTCACAAATTATAAATAATGATTTATGTAATATTAATAAATTTGCCAAATATCACAATCTACGTCTAAATCCAAGTAAATCTAAGGTCATCTTATTCTGCACAAAAAAGAAACGAGAGCGCTTGAAAACAAATATGCATATTAACATTGAGAATCAAGTCATTCCGTTTGTCAAGACTGCAAAAAATTTGGGCGTATATTTTGACGAAAATCTCAAATTCATAGACCATGTCGCATATGTGGCAAAGGATTGTTATTTAAGATTAAAATTATTGTATGCTAATAAAAATATGCTTACCTATAAGATGAAAAAGTTTTTGTGTGAGAGTCTAGTATTGTCCAAATTGTCATACTGTGATATAGTTTATTATCCCTGTTTGGATAGTTGTGATATAGTTTATTATCAGATAACGTGCAACAGACTACAAAAAATTCAAAACACTTGCTGTCGGTTAATTAGTAACTTAAGGAAATATGACCATTTATCTGCAGCTTTTTCAAATCTAAACTGGCTGAAAGTCAATGATTTATTTCAGTATCATTCTCATCTATTCATGTTTCGCATTCTCAATACTTTATCTCCCACATATCTAAAAGATAAACTAATATGTCGCAACAAAATTCACAATCGTAATTTACGAAACCTAACATCACTTGCAATGCCTCGACATAAAACAGCTATATTTCGTCGATCATTTACTTTTAAAGCTGTTAAATTGTATAACTCGTTGGATCTAAGTGTTAGAAGTATCACGTCTGAAAATTCCTTTAAAACGAGGCTAAGACGATATTTTCTGTTTTTGAAAAATAAATAAATAAATTTGTTCATATTATATTACTCTATACATTTTCATGGTTTCCTTTATTAGTTTAAGTTTAGGTTAAGAATTAATTTAAGGAAAGGGTTAAGTGTGAATGGCCATTAGGCTAGACTTCTGCCCATTGTATATTTCTCTATATATATAGAATTTGCAATAAAGACGTTTATTATTATTATTATTATTATTATATATGTACAGGGTATTCGCGTATATTTTGACCCCTACCTACAGGAGTTATTAAGAAAGTTAGAAAAAAAGTTTAAATACAAAAGTTGTTTGGTCGGAAAAAAAGTTGCATGTCGTAAATTTGAGAAAACCAGTTGAACATAATATTTTTAAATGGGACACCCTGTATAATTTTACACGCTTAGGTAAACATTTTTTCCTGATTTCAAAAATATATATCTTGTTGACATTTGCACTGACAGTTTTCGAAATATTCGACAGCGAGTAGGTACCATAAAAAAATACAAAAAATACGAAGAACTATACGATATATAAATACGAAAATATTTATCAGTAGAAACCAACAGTAATAAAAAATATTTAATGATTTTCGATGTAACCTCCTTAGTTATTTAAACATTTTCTAATATTTTCATTTTTTAATATATTTTTTATGATTTATTGCATTCATTAAATATTAAAGATTTCGAAAACTGTCAGTGCGAATGTCAAAAAAATATATATTTTTGAAATCAGGAAAAAAAATGTTTACCCAAGCGTGTAAAATTATACAGGGTGTTCCATTTAAAAATATTATGTTCAATTGGTTTCCTCAAATTTACGACATTCAATTTTTTTTTCGACCTAGCCAAAAGATAATACGTGAAAAATCAAATAACTTTTGTATTTAATATTTTTTCCTAACTTTCTTAATAACCCCTGTAGGTAGGGGTCAAAATATACGCGAATACCCTGTACAAATTTAACAGGTTTATAAATACTTTTAAAATTCTGTTTTAAATAACTCTGCTTATAAATCAATACTTTTGAAATTTAATTGAAACAAAACTTCATGCAGCGATTATGATGAAGCATATTTAAATTGCCAAATTTCCAAATTGGCTTTTCGTAATCTTTAAAGTAACAAAATAAAGCCAATTAATCTAAATATTGGAGGGCTTTAGAATATTGTTCACAAACATCTCCTTTATGTGACATTTTTTGATTAAATACCCTGCAAAATACCTCACAAAATTTGTTTCTAACATGCTGTTTCTGCAATTCGATGTTAACTACAATCACTGAGTAATTAAAATTAACGAAACTTAAGGCACTAGGTACAATTAACAAAATTAGATGAAATGTCTAATCATTGTATCAGTAAAATAATAATTATTTTTAAAAACTTACAGTCGTATGGGTGTATACGTATCCATCAGGATTGAAAACAGGAAAAACGTACCAATCGTGACTTTCGGCAATACTACGGAAATCAGGGTCTGTGTTTGTCAGTATTTCATTTAAAATATAAGTAACAACGGCTCCAGTAATCCTGAAAAAATACAGTATTATTATACAGTCATATACAGGGTGTCAAGTTGGAAACGCAACATGAGAGCCTTTGTAACTATAAGAAATAGCAAATGGTTAAATTAGGTACCTATGCACCTAAGATATCGAGGTTGAAGTAACTATTTCTTTAAATATTTGAAGATGTTTCAGCAATCTGTGTTTTTTTATGTCAAAATTATTTGAAGAGCTATTGATAGTATAAAGTAAAAAGAAGAATAGTTTCAGCATTCAGATTTCATTCATCAACGATTTTATTTTTTATAAATAAATACAAATAAAAAGAATTTTGCTTGAAGTGAAACCAGTGTAACATAGAATTTTAGTTTTATAGTTTTCTTTTGGTTTCTCTAAAGTTTTGGTGTCCGAAATACGCCGACATTAGCTTATAATTGAATTGTACGTAAATATAATCTACAAGAATACCATCGAGAATACCACGAACTCAGATTCGAGCAACTTCTTCGGTGGTTTATTATATTCTATAATATTTCTACGCCTGGCTCTAATCTGATGACTGATTATTCCGAAAGACAAATACATGTGGGCGAGGGGAAAGCATATTATCTATTATTCTGTAGACCCCATTACCGTCCAGGAATAACTTATGTTGCTAAACCCCAATCACCATTAAAAGCGCAAATGAGGGAACCTGGAATAAATCTTCAGTAATTAGAAATATTAATAAAAATAATCTTACCATTCCCTTGGATGAATTAAAGATTCTAAAAAGACAGCGTTATTTCTGTTAGCACTGTTAAAGGATACTCGAACTCCAAGGATTGATCGTCCTTCATATGAAGCACCTCCTTGCAGAAGACTTACGGTATCAGGATACTGAGTAGCTAATGTTGTAAGAAAATTATTGTACTGAAAATTGGGAACAAGTCAATTTATTGTTCTCTTATAACAAGAAACAAAGCAGTTTTCTTTAAGGTCGTAAATAAACTGTACTTTTCCCGATGCTATTTTTTGTTGCTAAAATCAACATATCCTATTTTAAAGATTTTCAGATGATGCTGTACTAGTTAGCGGAATACGTGTCAAGAACAGTGGTGTTTAAAGGTATGCGTTCACTAGGCGGAACGGGTCGGGTTGGATCGCATCTCAAAAATCCGCCTACCAACGGGACGGGCCGGCAAATTGGTCACCAGGCGGATTTATGCAGACGCTGTGACTTGTCCGCTTCCAGTAGATGCTAGACGCAGTGTATCCAGATGGAATTTGTCTTATCAATATTTATTTTTAATTAATTATTTACAATATGAATGAGGAATTATTAATTTCATTGTTAATTTCAAAGGAATTTTGTGTCAGAATATAAAGATATTTATGATACTGGAGATCATAGATATCGTGATGAACAACGAAGAAAAAATATATGGCAAGAAATAGGAGAAATATTGCAACAATCTCATAAGTGATATATAGAATTTCATATAATATAATTCAATCGATCAAAAATAAATATTATATAGCTCACTAAAATAATATAAAGTTTAATAATGAACAATTATTTTATTATTATTCAATGAGATGAAAGCTTCTCCGAACAATATTCCATTGCTATGGCAACGAACCCATCTTTGATAGGACATATCTTTTGATTTTTTCGCGAGTTATTGATTCAACTTGGGTTGCATTCCGGCCCATTGAGATACATTTCTTAACCCCTCTGTTACTATTCCCCTCCACTGGTTCTTCATGAGTCCAATATGTTGAGATATTTATTAGAAAATTATGCAGGTAGCATGTAGCTGCCACTACAATATTGACGTGCTCTGGGGCTTTGATAATCACCTCTCATAAATCCGGAATCTTCTCGTCAAAATCCCAAAAGCATTCTCACTTACCCGGCGTGCTCTACTTAATTTGTAATTGAATTTTTTTTCTTCGTCCATTACAATAAACTGAGCAGACTGCGATGGATGAGAACTTCGCCCACATTGGTCCGTCTGGATGCGTCGCCAATAGATCAGTTGTATGAAACGCGACGCGACCCGGCCCGTCTCCAATGGACGCGTACCTAGTGTCCTAATAGCAAACATAGTCTATGTTATCATTCATATCAAGAATATTTGAAAAAAATTGAAAAATATTGAAATTATTAAGATTAAAAATATACCCTGTAACTTTAATTATTGTAGGTATATTTACCTATTTATCCTCGATAAACATGACTGATTTCATAACGAACTGATTTAAAAAAAAATATTCAATAAGATACGTAGTTTTCAATGTTTATTAAAGCGTATGAAATATTTGTTATTTGTATCTATTGAACTGTTATGGCGGCGGGCAATCATCATGAGTTGCGTGGGTTTTCGCCTACACACCTCTGTTTTGTCAGTTTTACCCGAAACAATTTTACACGTTGCGTTGGTTAATATTATTGTGAAAGGACAAAGCGTATGAGACCTTTATAAATCATATTATTACCTCATCATATGTGTGATAGCTAGTCCAGTCAAAACCTCCTGCTTTAGATTCTGGTCTAAGACCTTCATTGTCAATGTACTCTTGCACATTCTCCATCAATATGGTAAAATTCATCCCTGTGGACTTTGCCACATTTTCTATATAAGCAACCCGATACGGAGGTGCCATAAGGTCCACTGCATCTCCTATTTTGACTAGAGGGCTCCAGAACTTATATTCAGAGAGCTCTTCGATTTTTTTAAGGAACCCGAGAGCCTGTTCATCGTTAGGAATCAACCTGAAGAGTTTGTAATTGTCATATCTAAGTTTTTCAGCTAAAGACAGAGTTATAGCTACTGCAAATAGAGCAAATATTAACTTCATTTTCTTAAAATGACAAGATCAATAAGACAAATCTTATTTCATAACGAAGTGAAATATTTTTGAAACAATACACTAACTTCTTCTGTAAATTAAAGCACCTACTGGTATTGTAAAAAAATGTTAACGTATTTATATACTACAATCTGGATCTGAAACTTCAACCAAATTAATCCGCAACTTATCAAATAATTTATTGTTTACATTGAGGGATTAGACATAAATAGTAAAATGAAAAATAAGACTACCAATCTATACCTAAAACAATCAAAAGTTTGTAATCGAGAACAAATGTTGAAATCGAGACATTATGTGGATTAATCATGTTCCATTCCACTAATCCAAAATAAACCAAAAATTCTTCACACGCTTATTGGACACAAAGATCTATAAAAATATAAATAATCTGATAGATCCATCTGACATCCACTTTTGTCCAAAAATAAAACATTATATAACTTCCAGAATTAAATATACTCAAAAGCGTTCACTATACAGGATGGAACGGAAAAATGATTCCTCTTCCAACCCAAATATTTACTTTCCACTATACAGTGTATTTAAAATTGGATATAATAATATTGTTATCTAGGAAACCATTACAGATAGTGACTAGGTTAAGGGGTAAAGTTAAGAACAAAAAAATTGAAATTTTTGAAAAAATTTTTTGTAAAATTTCAGGTTTGTTTGAAGAGCTATCGAAAAAAAGGAAACTTTCTCATAACAACTTTTTACGCTCTATCCAATGGCGTCCACAGTTGTTTTTTTCCAGCAACGTTTCGTCTTTTCAGAACCATCAACTCTAATATCGATATTACGTTTCACTAATTTGTTTGCCTTGAGTGGCGCATTCTCCTTCGGAAAAAAGTCCATGTAGCTGTCTAAGAATTGCTTCAACTTCTCCTGTTCGGAATTTCGAAAGGTGTTGAAGATTATACATGTAAATGTTCTGTCCCTCTTTCATTTCTTCAACTAACTCATCTGTCCGGGTCGCACATACGGTTGTCACATTCGTCACCTGAGCAATTGGAAAATGTTTCTTTATTGTCTGTGGCATTGGGAATACATTTAGGATCCTTACGACAACTTCCCGATGGCCGCTTGGTGTAGGGCCCTCTGGTATCACTACTAGAATTCGAGTGATAAATATCCCTATGACCGGAAGGGGTTCGCAGGCTCTTGTGCCCGCAAGTAGTCGGCCGTCGGTTGGGACACTCATGTCGCAACCTTAAAAAGCTAGAATTACAAGGTCTTTTCGCAGCTTAACTAGCTCAGAACTTTTCGAGGTTTCCAAGGCTATATCGACTGGGTCTTCTATCGGTTCCAGGAGGTTGTCCGAATCCTTAGGGCTATTGGCAGCTTGGTAAATGAATTGTTTCCCATTCGTCCGGGTCGACGAATCAGGATAGAAGCTCTTGTCCAAACGAGTTGGATAAATCGGCGCCAGCGTCAATGGGTGGGAGTCCGTCGAATGATTCACTACACCATTTACTAATTCCTTATCCACATTTCGGGACATATCACCATCTTTTGTTGCATGCGTCCTCAACGCAGGCGAACTTTCTAATTCTCCTCTCAATTGGTTTGACGTATTCGTCTTCACTACTTCTTCACTATTCTTATGGACACATCAGCCATTGCACATCATCCATTTCCGAGTATTTATTTTCTCTCTCTGTGTTGACAGTTGGGGGACGGCTTGTCCCCTACTGATGAACTGTCTGTGTTCATAGTTGGGTGGACCGGTATGTGGTCATCGAACAGGGGGAGTCGGCAACCGCTTAACCACAAAATATTCCTCGGGAAATTCAAGGCAGGTTTAAATTTTTGGTCATTAAATTACGCAACTTTGCTCCAATCAATTAATCTGTCTCCATCTCTAACGGTCCCAAAATACCAATGTTATTGCATCCACATGCATTGAAACACACTGTATATGTAGAAAACTTCTTCTGTTCTACTGGAAGCATCTTTCAAAAATGTAATGTACATAATGTTAGGTGTGTATAATTTGGAATAATATTCGTAATCCCGCTCTCCTCCTGGTCCATGTATAAAATATGCTGGTTATAGGTTTACCATTACCAACATTTTTTATTGTCTTACAATATGTAGGTAGGTTTACCATCTACCTACATATTGTAGGTAGGTGGATCGTTTGAGATACTTTATCGATATTTTTCTGCATCTCTGTCGTAATCTGTTTACCCTATAATCACTTTTCATAATCTCATTATTTGATAAAACAATCGCTGTTTTGTTGGCATTTAGGATTACTCTGTCCTCCATAGGTTAAAATCGATATTTACTTGTAAAATTCTAGTTAGTAGGTACTGTAGCGTTTCATATACAGGGTTAGTTTTATTCACTAAAACATGTTTCTCACCTACCACTATTAAATGAAACATCCTGTACATCCCAAACTAATTTGAAAAGATTGTAACCCCTGTTAATATCCTGCAACACCTGTATTTAATATTTTTTGTATTTCCCATAATAACACAGATATTAGTACTTTGCCACACTATTGGCCCACCCTGTATATTAAAAATGTGTTGATATAGGTTAAACGTAAGTTTTAAATAACTTTTAAACGCTGGTAACGCAATAATTTTTCAGGAGAGGTATATATAGTTAATTCCATAACTT
Organism: Pogonocherus hispidulus; assembly: GCA_963924545.1. Taxonomy (NCBI): domain Eukaryota; kingdom Metazoa; phylum Arthropoda; class Insecta; order Coleoptera; family Cerambycidae; genus Pogonocherus; species Pogonocherus hispidulus. Next base: position 91,200,223 of record OZ004692.1, read on the forward strand.
ATATTTTGTGTGCTTTTAAAAATTGTATACTTATAAAATATTATTTAGAATATTTTTTTTGAAATTTGAATTCAGATTTATTATTCTTTATAACAAATGGAACATTGCTTCTTGCATGTTTATGGAAATACTTGTTTTTCGTTAATTCAGTATAGTACAGTACATAGTTTGGAAATTTGGTAGCCCCAACATTGTCTACAAACCCACATTCAAAGTCACTGTGGAGTTGGAGTTGTTAACAAATTGGCATCTCTAGTGGAATATCCAAGATAAGTAGAATATTGAAATGAAAGTGATTTTATTTGTATATAAATTTTATAGTTGGTATTAGCATATATTGAAAGGGGGATTTGCTTAAGTTTTATCATAACAGGAAATGTTGGAAGCAACATCTCTGACAATCACTATTTGACCAGCATTGAATTGCTTATGATAGATAGAATTGCCCATGTTACTAGACATATATATGCTTGCTTATTTATGCAGTATGCTTGCAGTATAAGAGGATGAATTAAGAATGATGCTACATCTGTCAGAAAATATTGTCAATCAGCAGATTGTAACATAAACCAATAAGTTTTTCTACGTGAAAACTCCAGGTAGGTTTCTTCTCCACTGTGGTATATAAATAATTATTAATGACTAGAATGAATCCTGAAATTCTGTATTTATTTACTTCCTATAATTTTGAAGCTATATTAACCATTAATAATTTGTTATTTAATTCTTCATTGCGTATCTTATCTATACCGTGTTAATTTTTAACTTAATATAGTAGACAATCCTACAAATCCTTTTATAAATTCATCGATGCACTTTATGTATCTGATTATGACATTTCTTTATCTTATAGAAAACACATAAGTTAAAAATAATAAACTCATTTATGTACAGACAGATAAAGTGTCACATTCATCAGTTATACAAAATACATTAATTACCAGTAATACCTACAACATCAAAATATTTAAAACCTTCAAAGGTCAGCTGCATACATCCATTATCCATTTAATATTTATCTTAATTTATAATACAATATTTTAAAAAAAATTACAGGGATTATAGTCTTTTTCTATCTGAAGGTACAGAAGATTATCCTAAATGATCGTTATTCATGAAAAGTCAATTATGTTAAGACAATACCACAATAATGTGTGTTCAAATAAAAATATCATGTCTTTTTTTACTGTTAGCAGTTTATTCAGTTCATCTTAGTTCAAGATACTTATATTATTATTAATCTATTAATATTTAATTTTCCCCTTTATAAATAAATATAATAATCCTTTTTACGTGGAAGAGTAAGTCTATAATAAATTAAAATGGTTTATTAACAGGTAGTTTTATAACATTTATGTCATAAAGGATTTAGATATCTACTCGATGTGTCTATATTTCTTGTAATTCTAGTATATTTTTGCTAAATAAGAACATTGTTATAATTTCGTAACATTCCAACACCAATATTATTCATTATAAAGTTCCAAAGAGCGACAATGATTGAAAATAATTGAAATTAAAAAATAAGTGTATTAACATAAAATATTTTTGAATGAAAGTTTCACTTAAATAAAAATTGGTTTCACATTTTAAACCAAATTCAGGATACACATGAGGTAAGGAGATTCCTGAAAACAGTTAACTTCCACCTTCTAGTACCTAGTTTTATATATTTACGCCAGTAGCGTAGAAAAGAATTTGTTTTGAGATGAAGTCGCCTGCATGCATTGTTTTTTTATTATATTAATAAGCAATGCTTAATACTAAAAATCATGTCTATTTACAATATCTTTTGAGTAAATTTCGGTGCAGCAACCGGATCTACGTCACTGGGTAGCTACCCCAATCTAGTATCTCAAATGGCATTATTATATTTTTGATAAATGAGACTGGACGTTTGTCATGAGAAAATATTTTTGAATTTAATTTGGGTGCTAATTCCAGATTTATTAATTAATATATCAATATATGACTTATTTCCTCGCTCTTTCGATGGGCACTCTTAACGTAAAATTTAGTGAGTGAGTCTTATCACACTAATAAATAAATCCACAGTTTTTATATCATTTTGTAATTGACAACTATCCCAGATTTAAATTTGTTTTTCGATTAAACTAATTTATAAATAAATAAAGATATAAATAGGTACTAAATAAATTTTGAGCGAGATGGATATTGTATTATCTTACACGTAAGTAAGGAAGCTAAAGCAAGTAGGCCTTTTATCTATTCTGTGCAAGTAGGTATCAACGTTGATCCTAGGGATTAGAGACTTGTTGGAAGCCTCATAATATTAAGCAGTATTTAGATTTAACTTATTTTGACATCTAAGCATGTGCATGTATATTTTTTAATAAAGGAACCCGCAGATTTATGGTACTGTATTCTCCTTTATTTGAAGTTTTCAGCGTGACCGATGTGATAACGATATAGGATTTAGAAAATGATTTAAGTATGTGTTCTTGGTGATAAATATACAGATGTAAACATGTAAGTATATGAAAATAAAATATAGGTATGTCAAAAACTCAAGCTAAGGCGTTACTATAAAAAGCATACATATTTGTATACGTTGTCTTAAACATAAATATTACAATCTTATTTTAAAGATTGTAATATTAGAAAAATTTAGATTACAAAGTGTAACATGAAAACAAGGTACACTGTTGTCCATTCCAATAACAGCAATTTTGTGAACAAGATTGTGAAAAACGCGTATATTAAAAATAATGATGTTAATAATAATTGAAAAAGAAATGTCTACGAGATTAATTTATTTGTTTTTTGCTAATTTCTACAGAACGACATTACTTTCTAATGAGTTGATCAGTTTACAAAAAAAAACTTTCTCTCAAATTTAATAAGCTGAAGCAAAAATAAACAAGTTTTATTTAATGTATTACTCAATATGACCCCCATTAACTTGCAAGAAATAATATAGTCTGTTTTCAAATTCTATTTGAACATTACTAAAGACATCTGGTGTTGTTAATCGGCATTCTTCCACAATTCTCTGACGCAACACCTAGTGTTTCATGCTGTGTGGCGTACACTCGCGATTTCAAATAGCTCCACAGGATCTAGGTGATCAGTGATAGATCAGGTGATCTTGGTGGCCATTCGGGACATCTTCTACCAATCCAATGTCCTGGGAAATGGTCATCCAAAAATTCCCGCACAGCAACAGCATAGTGAGGGGGTGCGCCATCTTGTTAGAAAGTTATTTCATTTTCTATTAAATTGTCGTCACTCTCTAAAATTTATGTTATTATAGGGCCAATGGTGTCTTCCAATAATTGTAAAAAGGTGTTCCCATTGAGATTTCCTTGAATAAAAAACGGTTTAACAAGCTGGTTGTCCAAAATTCCGGCCCAAACATTAAATTTTTGAGGAGTCTGAGTATGAAATTCCCTGATTAAATGAAGATAAGTATCCCGCCAATAGCGACAATTGTGTCTATTCACTTCCCAATTCAACATAAATGTACAAGGTGGCCCGTTTAATATGGGCCTATACCTTATCTCAGAAACTACAAGTTCTACAGAAAAAAAAATTATATGAAATTGTTTTTTTCAAAGTTATCTTCAATTTTTTTATATTTTCAAATTTATAACCTGTTTATATACAGGGCGATGAACTAAAGTTCCTTTTTTTTAAACAGCACACCCTAGATATTATTACATTTTCAGAAAGCCCTTCTAAAGACTAGTTCAATGATATATGACATGATGGGTCTGACGCCCACCGTTTCGGAGTTATTGAGAATTATCTTCAGGAAATAGCCCATATTAAAATCGTGCTAGAAACGTTAATAATAAAGTTTTTGAGCATTAACTTGCGCCAAAAGATTTCTAATTTTATTGACTTTATTATTTAATTACTCAATATTCACTTTATAAAAAAATTACCGTGTTGCCACATTTCGAAAACCATAAATTCTGACGATTTTTTCAAAAAGAACACCCTGTATATTGTTACATTTCTAGAAAGCCCTTCTATCGACAAGTTCAATGATATATGATATGATAGGTATGACGCCCGCCGTTTCGGAGTTATTGAGTTTTATCTTCAGGAAATAGCCCATATTAAAATCGTGCTAGAAAAGTTAATAATTAAGTTTTTGAGCCTTAACTTGCGCCAATAGATTTCTAATTTTATGTACTTTATTATGTAATTACTCAATATTCAACTTATAAAAAAAATTTGACGGTGTTGCCACATTTTGAAAACCATAAATTCTCACGATTTTTTCAAATGGAACACCCTGTATATTGTTACATTTCTAGAAAGCCCTTCTATTGACAAATTCAGAGATATATGATACTCAGAATATGACCAGGATTGAAATAGTGCTAACCAAGATCCCAAATTATCATTTTGAACTCTTAATTTGCATAAAAAACCTTATTGTTGAAAAAGTCTAGCAAATAATTTCTTTTCTGGAATTCGTCTCACGGGAAATTTTGCTCTATACTCTCTAAGAGCAAGAGCTGGACTTTTATTATTTGATAAATAACATTCTAGCATATCAACTTTTTCTTCCACACTATACATTATTATTAATAAATACTTAATATATTAACGCAATGTCAAATAATTTTTCAGTTTTCCCCCGGTTGTCAAGGCAATGATAAATCCTATAATAATTGTGGATATTTTGTTTACAAAGGCCACTCTGACTAAACGTTAAAATATAGTTATATTATTTAATGAAATTGCCAAATAATAAAAACAGAGTAGGTAGGTACATCGTAGAATTACCTGTGCATCTTCAGTCACTAAATAAATTTTTTCAGGGGCTTTGAAAATCAACTAGTATACAATAATCTGATATATTTCACCGAATAATATCAAATTTATGTTGAAAATTATATAGCAACCAAAATTAAATACGTGCATTTTACTGAAACTAGTTTTATTATAAATATTTAATAATGAAAATGTCCCTATACTAACGTTACATGAATTACATCAAAGTGATAGATCATATACTACCTATATAACTTTTTTTGGTGCAAATTAGAACTCAAACACTTAATTAAGTAATAATAAAAGTAATTTTGTTAGTTACAATTTGAATATTAGAGGATTCCTGAAGATAATACTCAATAACTCCGAAACGGCGGGCGTCAGACCCATCATATCATATATCACTGAACTCGTCTTTAGAAGGGCTTTCTGAAAATGTAATAATATATAGGGTGTGCTATTTAAAAAAAAGGAACTTTAGTTCATCGCCCTGTATATAAACAGGTTATAAGTTTGAAAATATAAAAAAATTGAAGATAACTTTGAAAAAAAACAATTTCTTATAATTTTTTTTCTGTAGAACTTGTAGTTTCTGAGATAAGGTATAGGCCCATATTAAACGGGCCACCTTGTACATTCGTCTGAGCAACACGTATTGTAGAGAAGATTTGTGTTCACTAGAAGTCGCTCACTAAAATATTCGCAAAATTGGGTACGACGATCAAAATCATCTTCCTGTAACTCTTGAACCAGCGTCATCTTAAATGATGACTGAAACTAAGGATTTGGTGACCACAAGCAAAAAACAGCACTGACTTTGACAATACGCATCAAAAAAATTAATGTGGTTGTGTAGTAGATAAAAAGCTTATTATTGGTGGACATTTCTGGAGAAATTAGTTCGCGAATGTCGATTTGTCAACTTTTTGTTTTTTTAGTCATTAAATCTGTCAAATCTCAACCCATTCCCAAAAACGATGCACCAGTGTATTCGCAATGGAAAGGCTTTAAAATAATCTGTTAGAAGTAGCGCAGTTCCATTAAAGTTGGGGTTGCTACGCGTTAGGGGTATGAATCCCAAGAACAGAAATGGACGGGTCTTGGCGAATAAAATTTTTTTTTCGGTTTTATAATTATAGGGGTGGGTCAAGTTTTCGTTAAATGACCCTGTATATTGGAATCATTGTTAAACGGAAGCTTCATAAAATTTATAAAATTTATAGGTATATTTTTTTCATCTATATGCAAATTATCAATAACAGAAACATCAGCAATATTTATGTAACTGTTTGCATTAGCCACAGTTCAATTTGAATTTTCATTAAATGTAAAAGGATTGTGTTTTGATGAAGTTATTAATCTGTAGGTAATCTAAACCCACACTGTAATTAAAAGCTTATCCCACACTGTTTTCACTACATTATATACAGAGTATGTCACAACGAGGATGTCACATGGTATCGATGCATACCAGTACAGATTGAATTTTGAAAATTTGTGTGAAAGGCTAATTTACAAAAAGACTTTTAAAAAATATTTTATACTTCCTATCACTTCCTGTTATGCCGGGACACGTTGACATCGAAGCCAACTTTCTTATATTGAAGGGAACACTACACTTTTTATTTAATTTTATTCAGAATTTTCTATACCTAAATTGTATGGTTTTTGAGATATTTAATATTATGAAAAAAATTTTTACATGGTTTTACGACATAGGTAGTTAAAATTGTCAAAATCAACTCTTCAAGAAAAACATTTAATATACTTAGCCTTTCAGAATTATAGCCTACAGTTATATAGCCTTATCTAATATTAAATATCAAGGATACCTAAAATCAGAGACATGTAGATGTATATGTCTCTGCTAAAACTCATAAAAACAGGACCATATTGTTATAAAATCTATTTTATATACAGTTGAAAGGTAATTTCAGAAATATGGCAATTTTTGGTACTTTTTAATGGTAACCCTAATGAATTATGTGTAAAATTTGCTAAACCTAAAATTAACATTTTTTGAGGTGTTGTGGAAAAACTGTTTTTTTTTTATATAAGCAAATCCAATATTATTTAGTTACTTGTGATAACTGATACATCCTTAATTCCATACGTAGTAACATCTTTTCATTTGGTTGACGTTGCAAAGTGTATCAATGAATTACTCAATTTAAAGATAGTTAGCAACCATTTGATAGATGGATGAACTTTTGTATAGATTTGTGATGTAATTTTTAGTTAAGGGAAGATGCTGATTTCGAATATTCTGTAGAGGTACGTGAAAATCGATAATTTCCAATATATTCTGGCAATTTATTTTGTTATTAAGAATCTTATGCAGGAAAATTACAAAGTTTAATTGACATCTTTTTTCTAAGCTATTCATATTAAAGCGACCATAGAAACTTTGCTGTGGAAATCACCTCATTGGATAGTAACCATATAGTACAAATGCAGCAGATTTCACAATCCTACGTTGCACTTTCTCAATATCGCTGAGTGACAGATTTTGTCACTCAACGTCAATATACAGTGCGGTCGTAAATAGTCCCCCCCCCCCAGCTAAGTTTCGAACCAGATAAGATAGAGACACCGGACTAAAACTGAATTAAATGGCATGAAGTATACTACTTTTTAGTTCAAAATTAAAACTGCAGTTTTCAAAGATGGCGCTAGTGGCGCCATCAACTTGAAAACTTTAAATAGCAAGGGTGGTCATGTGATACCTCATTTGAAAGGTTTTTTAATTCTCTATAAAACGGTGGCTTGATTTTTAAATATCATTGACTAGTTCCGGAGTTATTAGCGTTTGAAAGTTACATGATAAATATGGCGAATAAATTATTTTATCTCATTTTCATTTAATTTTCGCATAAGAATGTCATTAGTAAAGATTTTTAAATGAATAAATATTTTATTACTAAGCCAACCACAAATAATACGTGAAAAAATAAAAGAAATAATCAAATAAGGATTATTCGCCATATTTATCAAATAACTTTCAAACGCTAATAACTCCGGAACTAGTCAATGAAATTTAAAAATAAAGCCACCGTTTTATAGAGAATTAAAAAACCTTTCAAATGAGGTATCACATGACCACCCTTGCTATTTAAAGTTTTAAAGTTGATGGCGCCACTAGCGCCATCTTTGAAAACTGCAGTTTTAATTTTGAACTAAAAAGTAGTATACTTCATGGCATTTAATTCAGTTTTAGTCCGGTGTCTCTATCTTATCTGGTTCGAAACTTAGCTGGGGGGGGGGACTATTTACGACCGCACTGTATAATATATGAGTATATTATATATGGGATTCCAAACCAAAGAAGCATATACCAGCTTAAATTTAACAAAAGCCGTAAATAGTGAAGAAAGTGTGCCGGGATTTCGAAAATCTGTCATATTATGTACAATAAAGTCCAACCTCTTATATACACTAGCCACAATGCTTTCAATATAAGAAAATTTCAGATTAAAGATAACACCTAAATCTTTAACACACTATACCTCAAGTCTATATTGAGTTAAGAGGTGATTTAGGGTAATTTATTTAAAGTGCACCACGAATTTAATTGATTTAAATTATTTTGAAGATCCAATGCATCTAACTCATTGTCAATACGACAAAAATTTCATATCGTCAGCATACAGTAAATATCGTACACTCAGGTTGGTTGTGATGTCATTAATAAAAATCGTGAATAGTAGTGGTCCGAGAATAGAACCTTGCGATATACAGATTTTTTGGCGAATTTAACAGATTTGACACCTGATGTCTGGAAAAACTCTGTTCGGTTGCGAATAGTAGTAGTCCGTGGTCTAGACTGTTAAAGGCCTTAGATAAATCAGTATAAATAACATTAACTTGACCATTCTGATCGATAACTCCACTTCGTTATTGGGTAATGCATATTAAATTGGTGGCAGTTGATCGACCTTCAACGTCAGTCGACCCGTTTGAGCAGTATATTTATTATATAAAACAGCAAAATTCGAAAACTTTACTAAAATAATTGTACAGAGTGATTCACTTTCGAGTGTGTAACATGGGTATCTCGCTTATTATAAAAGATAGACTGTAGGTTTAAATTCGGCAAAGTTGCGGAATTTTGTGCTCAATAAGTTGGCGCAAAGAAAACCCCCATATCTGCTTTTGTTTTTGAGTAAGAGGCAAAAAACAATTATTTCCGGTTTTCGTTTTCTGGCCATAACTTCTATATTTTTGAAAATATTGGCGTATCATTTTCACATTATTAGGACACTTTCTTGAGACAAATACGATGCCGTAAAACGTTTTTTAAAAAAATGTCACTTCTATTATAAATCATCGTCAACTTTATTTTTTCTTATGGGCGCCATATTAATTTTTCTCATATTTGAATAAACCGATTTTTTCTGAATACAACAATATAATATATGTTAATATTTGCCTAAAAAATAAGGGCATTATGAAGGAAAATAGGTATTTTTTTGAAAATGTCTAGTTAGCCATGGCCATGACAGTCAATTCTTGACAAACCACAAATATCACTTATAATTGCTATAAACTGCATCTGTGGAGTACTTTTTACATTGACTAACGATGTATTAAACCGAGAAGAAACAAGATATTATAGATATTTATTACAGATGTAACAAAAATTTAAACAGAATAGTTGAAGAATATTTAAACACATATCCTGAAAGACGACAACCATGCAAGAGATATATTACTAAACTGCACTGTAATTTAAGAAATTATGGCAGTTTTTCTAAACCATGAAATAGGTATGGACGTATAATTTCTTAAATTACAGTCCAGTTTAGTAATATATCTCTTGCATGGTTGTCGTCTTTCAGGATATGTTTTAAATATTCTTCAACTGTTCTGTTAAAATTTTTGTTACATCTGTAATAAATATCTATAATTCTTGTTTCTCTTCGGTTGTATACCTACATCGTTAGTCAATGTAAAAAGTACTCCACAGATGCAGTTTATAACAATTATAAGTGACATTTGTGGTTTGTCAAGAATTGACAAATCACAATGACAATGAGAATTGACTGTCATAGCCATGGCTAACTAGAGATTTAAAAAAAAATACTTATTTTCCTTCATAATGCCCTTATTTTTTAGGCAAATATTAACATATATTATATTGTTGTATTCAGAAAAAAACGGTTTATTCAAATATGAGAAAAATTAATATGGCGCCCATAAGAAAAAATAAAGTTGACGATGATTTACAATAGAAGGGACATTTTTTTAAAAAAACGGTTTACGGCATCCTATTTGTCTCAAGAAAGTGTCCTAATAATGTGAAAACGATACGCCAATATTTTCAAAAATATAGAAGTTATGGCCAGAAAACGAAAACCGGAAAAAATTGTTTTTTGCCTCTTACTCAAAAACAAAAGCAGATATGGGGGTTTTCTTTGCGCCAACTTATTGAGCACGAAATTCCGCAACTTCTACAGTCTATCTTTTATAATAAGCGAGATACCCATGTTACACACTCGAAAGTGAATCACCGTGTACAGAATTTCAATCGGGGGTTTATTGGATATAAAGGTGTTGCGCAAGTCTCCCCTACGTATAGTAAGCACACAGATAAATCTAAAAGCGTTGTGAATATCCTTTTCATTACTCCAACTTAAGTAAACCTACACACAATTTTTAAGTTTTTACTTTTGATAATATTTGAAGTAAAAAGAAAATAAACTTTCGCCATTGTGCTTTTTTGTAGGTACCAAAGAAACTTATAAAAAGGGCTAGTTCTCACATTCTTCGGCGAGTCCGTTTTTAGAATTATTTCTGTGACGATCTCTGTGTTTAAAGTAAGTTTTTAATATTATAAATAATTTGTTCCATACTTATTTATTCAGGTATCTTTCATATCTCATATTTACATATTATTATTACCTACGTTATTTGGAATTATTTTCAATTCAACTTTAAAATGTTCACAAGTGTGGTATTAAGGCAAACTTAAAATTCGACCCAAAAAACACTGAAATATTGTTCTGAATGTAATTATTTAATAAATTATCAGTATTTTTTTGTGTGACACAAATAAAAATGTTTAAATAACACAACTTAACTACCTTTTTCTTATTTTCCCACTTTCAAATGTTTCAACTCAATTAATTTCATCTTTGAATAATAAATTTTTCATTTTTAAATAATCTGTTATACGTATGTTCTCTTAAAAATGACCACTCAAATTCTGTTAATATATTCAAATAACTTGCCCTGAGACATACTCTTCTTTTAATATTATTTTTAAATATTTCATGCCAATAGTAGATATTAGGAAAACTTTTTTAAAAAATATTTTCATATATCTCCAAAAATGTGTACCAACCCAAACTTATATTTTTATTATGTGTAACACCCTATAATATTATCCAATAATGAAGATAGCACATTTTTTCTTAAGAAATTATTCTGAGTTGGGTCCACTGTAAATTTGTAGCAGAAAATACTTTTTCTAAAAATGTTTTAAACTGCTTTAATTTTTCGTTATTATACGCAGTGTTAAATTTTAGTTTCAATTTAAATTAAAGTTTAAATACAACACGACATATTATGAATGTCTAATAAATTATTTTTTGGCAATGCCGCATTCATTGAAGAGATACAGGATATATACTTAAATTTATAAATCCCGCGACACAGTAGAAACCCAGTAAAGTTTTTGAATTTTCATTATGTAGAAATATATGCCTAATGAAAAAAGTAGTATAAAAATACTGTTATATGTGTATATATTGAAATCAAAATATTTATATAAAAATGCATGTTATACATGCAAAGTTATATTATCTCATAATTTTTTTATTTATATACCAGTTAATAAAATCAAAAACTATCACAACAAATTCTCAAAATTAAATAAACATAAAGAAACGAATACTACTAAAATTGTTAAATATAATAATTGGTATTTTATCAAAATAGATTGGCAAGCTGCAATCAATGTATAAAATTTAAAGATAATGACATTTTGAGACTAATTTCTTCTAGGCATTTCATTCCTATTTATTTCAGTAATTAATTCAGCCCATTATTTGCAAATAATAATGACTAATGACTAAAATATTTTAAGTTTAATGAAATATTTGTGATTTAATTATGATATTTAGAATCATCTTATATCTTACATCTAAACAGTTTTATATATCTAAAAAGTTTGCAGAATTCAAATTTTAGCAACAATTTAGAGGATGAAATCTTTTGAATCATATGATTTTTAAATCTATAAAATTTTCATGTGTCCTGTAGGTACACCTAAACCTACTCACCTACTATGTGGTATATCCTGAAAAAAATAATTTAGAAGGCAATCAATTCTTAAAATAAAAATCCGTGGAGGGTTGTAAAAAAGACTATTTATTATATACCTCACCCTATACACAAAATTTTATTTTTAACAAACACTTCGAATAGGTAATTAAGGAAAATTAAATAATTTTGTGACTTAAAGAAAGTACCTATTCCTAATTAAATTTTTGCACAAATTGCAGTAGTTTAAACTAAGTTTGATTTTTGAAAGAATATATTTTGAAGCTCCTACAAATTAATAATAAATACAAATAATAACACCTACAAATATAAATTAATAAATACTTTTACACCTGCTGAAGCTTAACTAAAATATTAAGGGATATACAGAATGTTCTACATATTTGATAATATAATACCTACTACTTTTTTAGCACCCTGCACGTACGGAAATATCTGTAAATTAAAATATATTTTATGCTATTGTATGTGCAGAAAAAATGTTTCTACGAGATATTTATGTCTATGGGAATATATAGATCATATATGGTATTTATTTCTAAAGCCACATCGAGGGCAAAAATTTTACCTTGAAAGTCGGATTTACATTTTCAATAGCATATATTCTAAAAAATTGTTTCTGCTCATCTTGATCAGTAGTTTAGCTTTGTCTATGTAATACTACTCGCATAGTATTTATTCTTTTAAACTAGCATAGACAGGATTGCCTGTGCTTAGATTTTAAATGTTACATTTTTCTTATTTTAAAGTAACAAAAGTATATTTCATTTAACTGCTTGTATTCCTTTACATATTACCTAAATAGATTTTACATAATATGGCGTGTTCTCTCATAAGCAACCTTGTTTTTGTTTCGAAGTGCTTCATTTCCAGTTTCTAAGTAGATTCATCAATCTTTTGGACATTTTTTTTAACACTGAGTATACGTCTGCCATCGCTAATAATAATTCCTTCGATCCATCTAACAATATGTCAATGTACTCGTGATATTCCACCCAAATAAAATATCCAAAATATAGAATTTAAAAAAAGCAGATCCTTTTCCAACCCTGACACATTTTCCCATATATCTGAAAACTACACAAGATTCTATATAAGATCACTATTTTCTAAATTTAAGTGTTATACCTACATTTACAGGAATTTGCCAGAGTAAGAGGTTGGAGTATAATTTTACAGAAAACATCCTGGATATCATGTCAAACTGCTTAATGAGTTTTATATTTATTTAATTGTCTATAAACTTTCAGACAAACAAAACCTAGAAAACGAACATGCCTGGTTGCGGCGGATCATATGGCCCCGGCTGTGGGTGCAAACCAGCCACTAAGAAAACGGCCCCTAAGAAGAAGGTGACCAAAAAGCCTGCCGAGAAGCCGAAGTCGAAAACTGGCAATGCCAGTGGCAGTAAGGGCGGCTGCTGCGGCTGCTCATCGACTGGCTGCGGCACTAAAAAGAAGGTACGCGGATAAAGGTTAATATCATTTTTCTTAATATCTTCTTTGGTTATTATATATTTGCAATCGGCCACTACTATTCATGAAAGCCACTAATTTAAAATATGTTTGCATTTTTGGTATTGGCTTATTTTCTTCTCGATTTAAAATTATTATCAAATAATTCAAAAACTTGTTTAATTATCTTAGGTTTGTGTATCTTATATGCAATGAGTGGCAAATGTAACGCATAATGTCACTACTTAACATAGAGATAAATAAAGTACCTATAATAAAAAACAACACATGATTATAACAATAGAAAAAACCTAAATAATAAAACAAATTGGATAACGAATTGGTTATAAAAGATCAAATACAATGTAAATTCAATAAACTAAAAATTAACAATAGATACTCACATACAGGGTGGCCCACGAATAACGAAACAAGCGAATTTTCGGATACTTACCAACTTTTCTTGCAAATCGCTCGGACACGTCAATAAAGTTTTCGAGGGGGAAATATTTTGGGCATATTTTCAATGTCGTAGTTTTACCCCCTAAGCGAGGGTGAGGTTCACCCTTAAAATTTTAAATGGGAAGGGGGGGTCGAGACAAACCTCATTTTAAAGCTTGAAAAAAGACCTTTACAATGCTGTATAGTTCTTTGAATTTGAGTCACTAGTTCTTGAGAAATTTAATTTTTAATTTTTTTGTTTTCATTTTGCAAAATAATTGAAAATATTTCGAATTTCTTTTTCTTTAGATTGTAATATTGTTTATTAAGTATTCTCTTTTAAAAATAATAATAGTCCTGGTCAGTAAAAAAATTAATTAATTGCAATTCTTATACTACATAGGCCCTACGAACAACTAGAAACGAAAATTTACGTATTAATATTTTTAGTACGAGTATTGATTTAACAAATGCTGAAAATGACCACCTCTTGCTTCCATACAGTGATAAAGGTTTTGCTCGAAGCTCGAAGCGTTCCCGAACATTACTTAGCATTTCTGGTGTGATTTGATGTCAGCCTTTTTTGTCAGTAGGCCTACATAAAATTGTTATTTTACGATATTAAAGGGAAATTTATACATCGGATTTCTTGACGATCAAGATTATTACTACATTAATGTTTAAAAAGAAATACTTATTAAACAATATTACAATCTAAAGAAAAAGACATTCGAAATGTTATCAATTATTTTGAAAAAATGAAAAAAAAATTAAAAATTAAAAATTAAATTTCTCAAGAACTAGTGACTCAAATTTAAAAAAGTATGCAGCATTGCAAAGGTCTTTTTTCAAGCTTTAAAATGAGGTTTGACTCGACCCCACTTCTCATTTAAAATTTTAAGGGTGAACCTCACCCTCGCTTAGGGGGTAAAACTACGACATTAAAAATATGCGCAAAATATTTCCTTCTCGAAAACTTAATTGACGTGTCCGAGTAATTTGCAAGTAAAAATTGGTAAGTATCCGAAAATTCGCTTGTTTTGTTATTCGTGGGCCACCCTGTATATGTAACTTAAATAAATATAATAATGAGTAGAAGAATATACCTAATCCGAATAGATAATACTTAAGAGACGACGATTTGTTAAATTCTGCATTCAATAATATTGGTAAGAAGCTCGGCTACTGGGCTGGATAATATATTTTTTTTAAATCGCTTTTAAAATGTAAGTAGTTTGTATTTTTTAGGTTTGTATTTTTTATGTTTGTGAGTAGAAAATTAAACATTTTAGGGGCGTTGTAAAGATCAGATCGTTGAGAGCAAGATTTAATCATTAATGGACATCATGTGGATGCTTATTATTTCGAGGTATAGGCACAGTATAATGCTTTAGCAATATACTGTGGTATAGGTATCGATGGTCTGACTAGGAATTTTTGCAGTGTTCTTGGTGGGATAATATTTTAATAATGTGCGTCCATAATAATATTCTTCATATTTTTCAATTTTTGAAAAGTTTCAAATTTGGATTTCACCGGTATATCAGACTTTATATTTTATTTCGTGTCAATCAATTTGGTTACCTGATTTGAGGTCATTAAACTTATCTTTGAATTTTTCTTTATTCTTCCCTTTGAATAAATATTTAAAGTGTCGTTAAACCTTGTTGAAAATGTCTTTCGTAATTTTGATTTTAAAAGTAAATAATTTGGTCAATGCGGTCTCGGATCAGGCAAGTTAATTAACTGACCTGAAACAAAATATGGGATGTGATATATCATTGAAATAGAAATTTTTTCGCAGGGTTAAAAAATCTAAAAATACACAAGATGTTGCTTTTATGAAAACCTAACTTAACTATACCACTACATGAAATTTACATAAATGTATTAGGTACTTAAAAATGATCTTAGAAATATTCACTAGTGGTCGATATATAATAAGACAAAATACATATTCCCAAAATGTGGAAATTTTCAGTTCAATCAAATTTTGCAGAAAATCGTTCTGTGTATAATAATTAAAACATTTTTCAGGCCCCAAAAAAAACCGCCGCTAGAAGTAGCTGTCGTCGAGGTAACTGTGACAATTATTCCAGTTACTCAGACTCATCGTACACAAGCACCGACTGCAGTTGTTCAAACTGCTATACCGATAGCTATGACTCTAGCACGGACTCCTACACTGACGACAGCTTCAGCAGCGACAATGGGCGTCGCAGATGCGATACAAGAAGGGGCGGTTGTAGATGTTAAGTTTTTGATATATGTAAAAATCTATGGTGATTGGTGACTGCTGGTCGGCACCTTCCTAGATTTTAATTTTATTGCGTTTTACTTAATGTGTGTGACTTGTATTTTGTGTTATTTGTGTGGTTTCGTATTAGGACATAATATAATTGTCGAATTTTCTTGACATGTCATTATTAGATTTATATTAAATTTGAATATGTAATAGATTGTAATTCTAAATTATGTAGTTAGATATGAGTAAATAAAATGAATTTTTTTAAAAGGGTGTAGTACTCATTATACCTACTTATTTTTCGATTAACTCGTAACTGACTAATCTTAAAATATCTGTTTCCTAAGCATTACACCTTTAACTAATTACTATTTTATAGGTAAAATGCCATTTGCATAATTGAGAAAAAATTGAGAATAAGTTTTATAATAAATAAAACATCTAAATCTATAAAAAGAATTATTAAGATTACCTAAACTAATAACCATTTAAAGTTATATTAGCTGCATGTATAGATATAGTAAGGTGTCGCATTTATATTTCACAATCTCTTTTCAGTCTCAAGATTTCAATATAATACTTGCACGTCTATAATTTGTTTTATTTTATTTTAAGAAAATGTCTTTTTGTTAAAAATATTTTTTATGTTTTAATCATGTAGATCTTTTGATAGAGTACTTTTTTTTATTCCTGATGTATTTTTTATTTTACTGGACACTTATTTTTTGGCCAATTTATAACTGTATTTGCCTAAATTTTAAATAATATCTTTTCAGATAATGTATGAAAGCATTTATTTGTGACATTGTTTAATTACTCTTATTTATTTGGGCGGTATTCTATGCCGCTACTGAAAAATACAAAAAATTAATAAAGACGGATCAATCAAAGGATAGTTTTTTTAAAAAATATTTTTGCCTAATTAAGAAATCTCACTAAAAAGTCAATTAACAATAAATAGCATTAAATACATCACTTAAAAACGTTTATATTTCGAAAATGTACCCGTTTTCGTTATCAAAACTTTAAGTATGATTTACAGAATAGTATGACAGTTTTTAAGTGATGTCCCTTTTCAACGAGACTAGAGATGTTTTTTTTACTATTCACTGAGAAATGAATAGAAAAATTATATTTTATTTGAAGACAAATTCTAAAAAAATATATTTAGCTCTCCCCCCCTAGAGATTTTGGAGGCGACGCCCATGTAAATAATTCTTTTAGATTTTATTCCATAGTCTTCTAAACATAAAATAGAATAGAATATTTTATTAACTCTAGAACATAACTGAACCAGTATAATACGGGGTGTCCCATCGAAAAGTATCACATTTCGCCGCCTTATATCTCGAAAACTAAAAGAGATATCGGGACGCGGTTTGGACAGAACGACTTTAAATTTTTGTATGTTTTTTTTGGCACTGTTGCCAAATCTCCTAATATATTGGCAAATTTTTTATTGAATACGCTCCTCTTTGGAGTAAAATTACTTGCTTATATTAAGTGGAACACCCTGTATATTTTGCCATAATCAGAAAGCCTAATCACTTTACTTTTCAAAAAGGTATACATAGTTTACATTATCTTGAGAATTGGAGCTACAAAATTCAGTTTAATGGGAGCACCTCTTACTTGAACAGTAGGATGTGAAGCTGGTCTTCGTTTTCACAGTAGCCATGAAAAAGAAAAGTACAACAATAAACTGTATTGTCAGTTATGTCAAATACTTGAAGTATAGATATAAAAATGTTCACATTAGAAGGATCACACACTTTTGATCATTTACTACTAAGGATGCACAAATGTATATCGAAGTAAATGGTGGGCAGTTAAAACCAATTGTTTTCTAACTTATTCAAGTAGTTTTTATTTACAGTTATTTTGATTATTTTATCTGTTATTTTCATTACTGTCATTGTGCTTTGTTGTTATTGTTAACAAAACTCGTTCCTACCGATTATTAAACAATTATTCTTTTCTCCCAATTCTTTTTTCATTTATAAAGCAAATGCAAGTTCCACATCAAGTTTGATCAGAGATTTTAAAATTTTAAAATACGAGTATATAGGGTATTTTATTTAAAATAAGTGTACAAAAACTTAAAAATAACTTTACAAAGAAGAAGGTACCTATTTTTTTCATTCGTAATAACCCAAATAAGAGTACTTATAACAAATTTAATTTTATGGCTCCAATTCTCAAAATAATGTAAACAATGCATACCTTTTTGAAAAGTAGAGTGATTAGGCTTTCTGATTATGTAGCCATATTCATTCCATTTTATATAAGCAAGTAATTTTACTCCAAAGAGGAGCGTATTCCATAAAAAAAATACTAATATATTTGGAGATTTGGCAACAGTGCCAAAAAAACTTACAAAAATCCTAAGTCGTTCCGTCCAAACCGCATCCCGATATCTCTTTTAGTTTTCGAGATATAAGGCGACGAAATGTGATACTTTTCGATGGGACACCCAGTATTTCAATTATTGCGAATAATCTGATTACTTAGTCCTAGCACTAATTTTAAGCTTATAGCCTTTGCTCAACACTTTACTCTTGTGGCACACTCTTTTGATCATATATGTTCCTTATTATTATAGATAGACCCATCAACTCCTATATGAGTGTTCTCGTAAAGAAACGTCCTAACTAAAAATGAAAAAAGGTTCAGGGTGTTCTATTAAAAAAGAGCAACTTTGTTTTGCCATGACTTTTTGACTGATCCTCCCAGATAGCACAAAATTATTCAAAGAATAGCTTCTGGATATTCTTTTTGAAAATTCGAATATACTGAGATCATACATTAATGGATGAAGTTGTTCAGCGAATATCTACAGCATGAAAAAGTACACTGTTTTTTCATCCAATGATTATCCTATACTATAATTGTTCTTGGAATCTTGGATATGATTGGTACAATTTTAGATTATTCAAAGTGATTACAAAAATTTTTTATTGTTGAATATTTTTTACCAGCTATCTTACTTTAGGAAATAATCGACCGTTTCCATACATGCCAGCGACCCTGTATATAAGTTTGTAATAAAATTTATTGTTTTCTGATTCACTTTCACTGACTCCTTCACTTCGAGTTTCGTTCAGTATTAAACGATTCAAAATCGCGATTTTGAATTTTGAGATTTTTTAATACAAATTATTATTAAGTGTAGTTGACAAAATTAATAATTTATTCAAAACTTAATATGAAATACCGTCCTGTATCGTTATAGTTATGTGATATGTACGATACTTAGGTAGGTATATCAGCTTAAATAAATCACACATTTGTGCACGCCTTACTTCACATATAGCGAGAAAGGAAGCACCTACGACGGTAGAGAATTTTACCTGACGAGTTTTGTACTACCTACTTTCAGTATATATATATTTTATCTATGCTACCTACTACGTTAATTAGTTTAATCCAAGTTTGAATCATAATCTGACCGAGGTGGTGCGATTATATGCTAGAAGTATGAAGAGAGATATTATGCGTGAGCATAAGCTTTGACTATAGGTTTATAAACTCAATGGCATAAGCACAGTATAACTTATACCCTAAATGAAAAGAAATAGATGTTTTTCTTACATAGAACACGCCCGAGATGCAATTTTAGTTTCTTCCAAACCGATAGATGGTGCTGTAGCTAATGAGATAAACAAAATCGTACACATCTAGTAGTCTAAAATATTTACTTTCCGTCGCCATTTTGCCGCGTCGTTTTTCGTTGAAATATAACCTGACATTCAAACATTGAAGTTTTCGCCGCAGTTTTTTAAAGAATTTCCTATGAAAAAAAATGCACTAACTGCTCTGTGTTTGATTTGTTTCCTCAGTAGCTGATAAACTTTAGTCCATTATTATCATTCTGGAAAAATATTCTGGGGAGAAGTAATAATACAGGTAATGTAATAATAATCAGTTTTAGTAATTAGTGTTCGGTTATTAGATTATTATGTTTTAGGTTTGAAAGAAAAGATGCAAGAAGGTGCATGATAGACGTTTCAGAAGAGGTGCTGCAAGAAAAGATTGTACTTATTATTCCTTGGAAACACAATTACTTTATAACCTTAATAATTTGATAATTTATAGTTTTCGCAACGTAAGTTTTAGATTATATTAATGTAAAAGTGTTTGTAGAGCTTTTTATAAATTCGTGATAAATATATATAATGTGTCATATTTTTATTTTATTTGTAACAGTAAAAAATGTATTGGTAGAGAAGGTCAAGGATCCTGCAAGCAAATATTTCTTATGCAACCAGTTAAACGTTACTTCCATTTTCATTGAAAATATCTGATGCAACCAGTTATACACCTACTTCCTTCCAAACCGTCTGAGGGCGCAGTTTTAATTCTTCAAATGTCAATATTAAGATAGTTATCTATTGTATTTTTATCTAGGACTTATACTGTGACATAAGATGTAATTTGAAAGTTATATTATGATACATGTACTAAACGCATGTAAGCACGTAAGCACTAAGCAGGCATTGCCATTGCATATTGCATCATTCACGATCACGAACAAGCATTCGAATAAGTCTCGGTGAAGGTGAACAAATATTTTCAACTTAAATGAATTAAATTGATTCATCAAAAAGAAGTTCTCATCCAAAATCTCTTCTTCTTCTTGTTAATTTTATGGCCTCCACCTTAGGATATTTGGCCAGTCCAAAGTCCAAAATCTCTATAATTGACAACAACTGTCAGTACTTTGTATATATTTTGTGGTCAGTGCTGTAGCGTTGCCAAACGTACGATAATTATCGTATTTATACGATAATTATGACCAGGGTATGATGCACAATCGATAGCAGATTAATGTACAATAATTTATGGACGTTGATAAATATATTTGTCTAAAGCCTATTTGTGGCATGAATGTTTCATTCCTGTAAAAAACAAAATATATTTGCGACGAACTTTAAAAGTTTGAAAATGATGAAGTCGATCCATGACTCATTCAAAAATTTATGGACCAAAACCAAAAAAAGCAGGAAAACAAAATAAAAATCGGGAAGATCAGGTTATTTTGTAAGTTTAATCGAACAAGAATAATTTATTTAGCGTTGGCCTCAGAGGCTTATTCGTACCTCCCCTATAAGGTACGAAGCTAAAGTTAAAGAAATTTACTAGAAAGAAAGTTTTATTGTATCTAATTGAATTTAGTGTAAACAAGAATAATTTATGATTCCTTTTTGTTATTTTTATCTAGGCGTTTCATTTTTATTTTTTTTAAGTGTATTTTTAAATTTGATTGTTGAATACATAATAATAATCATAATAAAAAAATACATTAATATAACTTTACCTGCTGCATTCACCAGTTAGCCGGTGACGTCATATTAGTGAAATTACAGCAGTGATGTGCCGGATAATTTTCCATTTATAATTAACCGGCTAATTATCGATAATTATCCGTTGGCTAAAAATCCTTTCAAAATTAGCAGGCTAAATATTATAGTGCCAATGGAAAAAATTGCCTCATTGGGAGATATATTGGAACTTTTATTTCTTTTTTAATTTAATTTAATTTGTTTTATATTTTTATTTTTTAATTTGTACGATTATTTTTATTTTTGATGCATTTAATGCAGATTGAGGTATTATAAAAAATAAAATACAAAATAATCGCTATCTCTAGATTTAATTTCTCCTTATCGATGACTTATAATATGATGACCTAATAATACCTATTATCAGTGACTATAGTCACTACTAGTAGGTAAGAATAAATAGATATTTTATTGGTAATTGCGAAAAAATTATTCTAATGTGTGAAAAATTAAAATACTGTAAATTCTGCTAACTATATAAATTATATAAATAGCTAAATGCTATTTATATAATTAGCATTGGCTAAATATATAATTAGCGGCTAAAAACCCATCACTGAATTACAGTGTACGTGTACGATAATATCATGTGAAATACGATAATTTTTAAAGCATTTTACGATAATTTGGTTTTGCTCATCTGGCAACGCTCCTGTCCTATCATCCAAGATTACTGTTTTATAACTGTCATTTTCTTTTTTGTCAATCGACTGTTTATGATGTAAAGCTGGCTAAATGTTCAATGGACGAAGGCCAAGAAAAAACCAAGAAGAAGTAGAAGACTTTTTCTTGCCATGAAAAACGTAACCTAAAAAGTTTATGTATTATTTAAAGTTTGTCTGTCTAGTGATACATAAATAAAATAAAATTTCATTTGAGATACCTAAATATATAGAAATACCAATGTCGTCTCCATCACCAAAGTCTCCTGAACAAAGTGATAAAAGCAAAAAATATGATAGACAACTGCGGTAAAACAAATAAAGTAGTTTAAACTTGCAAATATTTTTATAATAATTATAGATTATGGGGTGACCACGGCCAAAAGCTTTTAGAGAATTCAAAAGTATGTCTCATTAATGCCACAGCTTTGGGTACTGAGATTTTGAAAAGTCTTGTTTTACCTGGCATTGGTTCTTTTACCATTGTTGATGGTGAGAAAATATGTGAAGAAGACATTGGATCCAAGTAATTCTTATTTAAATTAATATTTGGACCTGTTTTATACTCTCTTTTTTTAGTTTCTTTTTAGAGAATGATAGCATAGGACTATCCAGGGCGCAAGTTGCTACACAAAGTTTACTTGAATTAAATTCTGATGTAAGAGGTGATTACATAGATGAATCTCCAGAACATGTTATGTCACATACTCAGGACTTTTTTAATAACTTCACTGTAGTTATTGCTGCTGCTCTTCCTGAAAAGTGAGTATAAAATTAATTTATATGAATATTTATTTTGGTGGTAGAAAACACATTTCCAATGCCTTTGTTTTTTTTTTAATTGTTAAATTTTATTTTAACGGAAGACAATGTTTAAAAATCAAAATAAGGTCCAATAGCTGGATGGTTTGTGCCATTGTCTAACAAGGTTTAGACTTTGCCTTGCCATCGTTTATGTGATCAAGACCAAAGACTACTTGTTAACTTTGACAACTTGCATTGGTATCAACCAATGTTTTTCAGTCCCTTTTTTTTTCTTTATATGCTTCTAATAGTTTCAAACTAATCACATCACTTGCTTAGAGCTGTGTCAAATAAAAAAAGAAAACAAATTTATTTTTAAATTTGTATCCGTATCCACAGATATTCTTAAAATTCATCGATGTCAGGTGAATCTTAAATCCAAGGATTTCATATGTCAAAACTTATAATAAGTAAACCTGTTAACCAATATATAAGCTTTCACAGGTACTGCTTGTGATGTCATTAATAATATTTGAAAAACGTATCCTACAACTGTTCAACACAATAGGGAAATTTTGATCCCCATAATTTTTAGCTTATAGTTATCGTAATTGTTATACTGCCATTCCTCCAAATTGTACACAGCATTATCCAGCATTTCTGGTTGAATTGCAGGCAGGTTAATCTTGGAGGCCATGAATTTACAAAATGTGAACAATAATTCTCTAAATCGCCATAATTACATTTGCCACTTGTATCGGAAGTTGACACGACAGTTCTTTTGTTTTACATACAGTAAAAACCAATTATTGAAGCAACTAGATTTCATTTACTTTTTGTTACTAGCTTGAGTTCTTAAAATTATGACTTTAAAGGTTTACCCCTTACTTTATGATGACCCCATATGTGTCAAACATATAAACAAAATTATTAACAGTAAATTAAATCGGGTAAGTACCTACATAAGAGTACAGTGTAAATAAACGTATACTGTGAAACTTAACTAAAATTCAGTCATTTATATAAAGTATATATCAAGCATACAAATAAAATTATTAACAGTAACTTAAATCAAGTACCAAGTAAGAGTACAATAGTGTAAATAAACATATATTGTGAAACTTAACAAAAAAACAGTCATTTATATAAAGTATATTATATCAAACATACAAACAAAATTATTAATAGTAACTTAAATCAGATACCTATATAAGAGCACAGAGTAAATAAAATGTATATTGTGAAACTTAACAAAAATTCAGTCATTTATATAAGCTATATATCAAACATACAAACAAAATTATTAACAGTAACTTAAATCAGGTACCTACATAAGAGTAAAGTGTAAATAAACGTATATTGTGAAACTTAACAAAAATTCAGCCTTCTATATTTCTAAATATTCTCTGTGTCTTATTAAAATACTATGGCAGATTATATTATGAAAACATCAAAAATTAGTAAGTATATAAGCTATATATCAAACATACAAACAAAATTATTAACAGTAACTTAAATCAGGTACCTACATAAGATTAAAGTGTAAATAAACGTATATTGTCAAACTTAACAAAAATTCAGCCTTGTTTATTTCTAAATATTCTCTGTGTCTTATTAAAATACTATGGAATATTATATTATGAAAACATCAAAAATTAGTAAGTACACCAGTTTCATTTGGACCAGAGTTCGCAAACTTTTTTAAAAGTTATTTCGTTCTTCTTTAATGCGTTTTACTGATTCTTTTAACCTTTGCCTTTTAATATCTAAAATTTCATTTTCTATTTTCAATCTCTCTTTCATATTGTAACCCACTTGGTCTTTGCGTATATTTTCTAAAATTTTGTATCTGTTGAGAATACTGCAACGGTTCCTTTTATCTGCATGCTGAGAAACATCATTCTGCTGTGAGATTGTATCCACAATACCTTTAGGAAATCATCTATTGTTTCACTTGACAGTAGTATTTTTGAATGATTTTTTTTTTTTTTTGAAAATTTCATCATGGCAAATTCGAAATACTTTCTGTCTCGGTCAGTTTTGTTTTTATTGTCCACATACTTTATATATTACTTGATTTGATTAGTTGTCCAGGATAGATAATCTGATAATTGTTGATTGGTTTCCTCGAAAACATTCAGAAACAGCAGTGGCACTGGTACTCCTAGAAGGGGCATTTATAACCAGAAATTCGTTAAGTTCTTTAACAAAAAGGTTGCTTGTTAAGCTAAGTATATGCCGGCACGATAATAAAACATCAATTTATTCAACGGAAATAAATTAATGTCTTTTGTTTCACAACAGTTACTGTACTTTACTACCATTTTTTATAGGTTAATAATTTTAAAATTACAAATTATTAGGTTATGGTTCTCTTCTTCTTCTTCTGGTATATTCAGTCAGTTCCCTAAATCTTTAAAGGGATCTTGGCCTTTATTTATATTATTTAATTTTTAATTTGTCCTAGCACGGACTACAGAGTACAGACAGACCATTGTTGCAACTTACACCATAGATAAAATATATATATTTATACTGAAACTGAAAACTGACACACTTACACACTTACGATTCATGATACAATAAAGGAATCGAATCATGCTTACGATTCATACGAACTTACCTTTTATGACACGACACCACAGAATTAATAATTCTGTGACGACACGACCAAATACCAAATTCACATTCACTGTTATCCATTATTTTATTATCCAATCCCAGAAATAAACAGGGGCATACGGGCATTGTACAATTTATACATCTATTTGAGTGTATTAAGAATTAAAGAATCTAATTCTGTGATTTTTATATGAACATGAATACTGAATATGAACTTTGAAACTTTGAAGTAATAATATTGATGAATGATGCACCAATAACTACTAATGAACGAGCGAATGTGTACGATTTACCTTTGCTTTGTTAGGATAGGACTTTGTACTTGTTTTTGAAAATCTAATTAAAATTGAACTCAAATATAGGTTCATAGAACGTGCAGTCAGCAAGGAATTCGCAGCAGTCAGTATTTTATCTATGCGTGCAGTTTTACAGTAATTTTCCAAAGTTCGTGAATAAATAGAAAAATGGCATTAAATATTTTAGGTAAAATTAAGATAAATAGATATGTGAGAAAATTTAGTAGTGAAGTAAAGTTTGTAGCGGTTAATGTAAATGATAAATCTGGTGTTGCAACTGTAACTCTTCAACGGCCTCCTGTAAACAGCCTCAATCTAGATGTTCTTGCGGAGATATCATCGACCCTAACAGAACTAGAAAAATCAAGGTGCAGGGGTGTAATCCTGACATCATCCGCAAAGACAGTTTTTTCAGCTGGATTAGATATTTTGGAAGTGTATAAACCCAATCAAGATAGGCTAAAAAACTTCTGGAAGACCTTACAAGACACTTGGATAAAATTATATGGATTTCCGTATCCTACTGTGGCCGTTATTAACGGACATGCTCCTGCTGGAGGCTGCTTGTTGGCGATGTCTTGTGAATATAGAATTATGTCCAAGAATTACACCATTGGCCTAAATGAGACACAATTAGGTCTCATTGCTCCAAAATGGTTTATTTCTTCTATGAGAAATATTATTGGCCAAAGACAAAGTGAAATGGCATTGACAACAGGACGTTTATTCAAGACTGATGAAGCATTGAGTGTTGGATTAATTGACGAAGTTGTAGAAAACAAAGAAGATGGAATTGCAAAGGCTGAACAATTTATAAACAATTTTAGAAATATTGCACCAGAAGTACGAAGTTTAACGAAGCAATCTGTAAGGGAAGAAACAATTACAGATTTGATCAAAAATCGTGAAAATGACTTAAACATTTTTGTGCAATATGCTCTAAATCCTAAAGTACAAAACTATTTGGAGAAATATATGGAATCATTGAAAACGAAGTCAGCCAAGAATTAATAATAATGTCCATGTTATTAAAAAAATTATTACTAAAAGTGTTTACAATAAGTAAACACTTTTAAAGTAAAGATGTAGTAAAAAAAATGTGTGATGTACGAGACAATAATTTTCATACCAAACATACTTCAGCTGAAAAAGAAAAGACAAGTTTCTCTAAATTAATATTGCAAAATTAATTATACACTGCAGATAGTAGTGACTCACCCTGTCTTCTAAAAGCAGAGTTGAAGCTAACTACAAAGTTAATTACAAGGGAACACACCAAGTAGTGTCCAATTGGATTAATTAGAATTCTACCAGCAACACATGGTTTTGTCTTCCATTTCAAATGATCATTCGTCCTTCAGTAGCTTGTACTCAAAGTGTCAGTGCCCCAATGAATGATCGTGTAAATTTATTTTTATGGGATTTTAGTAAGCTTTATATACTAATTGTATTTTTGCTTTGTATGCATCAAACATTGTAAAAAGAATATACTTTTATGGCTATGTTATAGAATTTAAAATATCGAAGATTTGTATAGAAAATAGTTATTAGTAAAATAGAGGGGGGAATTTTACGAGTCTCGGAAACATATTTTTTTGTACGAGTTAACATAATATTTTTTTCCCAATCGTTTTACCACCTCCAGTTTACTGATACATCGGAGTCACTATCTGTTTCCATTTTTCTATACAGTCCAGTTTTTTATACAAAATAATTTAATGTTATAGTGTCTTATTCGTATGGTTGGAAAAAAATATTATTACCTACTGTTTTATTTTTTTCACTTAGTATTATCATTTATTTAGTATCTGTGCTATTACACTTAAACTAACTTACATATTAAATAATAAACATTAAGTTTTGTAGTTGTATTTTTTTACTTTTAACCAAATATGGAAAATTACTAAACTCAAAGTGTCGAATTAGTACCTGAGCAAGTCACTTTCATACACTAAAGATAGCATATCACAAATATTTCAAATACTTCAAAGGATTTTAAATACTCCTGAGAATTTTTATTTTAAATACAAATCGTAACAAACTAGAAATCTTATAATGTTTGTAACTTATTTGTCGTGAATTTTCATGATTCGTTGTAGTCTATGTTGAGATTACATCGCCTGTAAAATAATAAAAAATGGGAAACCTGAAGTATTCAAATTAAATATTCCAATGCAAACTTCTAAAAATTAAAATAAATTAATAATTTCATTAATTAATTAAACTAGAAGTCTTTCTGTATGAAACCAATATTTGTTAGAATGGTTAATGCTGTGAAACATAAAACATTTTTACATCTTGAATTTCAGTCAACCAGTACCTAATATACAAAATATTCATATTTTGTACTATAAATAGTTAACAGTATTATAGTTTATGAAAATCAAGTAGGAAGTCCAAGTACTTCAAAGTTTCGTAAGTAATTCAAATACCAGATATCAGTTTTATATTTGATAAGTGTTTATTGTGGTTTATTGTTTTCTTTAATTTCTACATTTTACAGACATACATAATAGACAACCCTATTTATTTGAAATAATTATTACGCATCTATTAATAAGAAGGAAAAGCAGGTCGCTTTCTGTCTGTTAATTAAAACACAATATGTAGGTAGGTAGTTATTTGGTAACACCAAAAGTATAAAAGTTGGCAGTTCAAGTGAATATAAAACTTTCACGACACATTTATTTTTAATTACCAATTGCAAGAATAAAAGTGTTATCAACATTACTAAGTTAAACTTTGACGCCCTTATTAAAAATCCTTTTGAATTGTTAGAAAGACCATTCAAAATCAAGAAATGTAATTAAAAGATGTGAAACCCACAGGCATTACTTACACTTTATTATGTACCTAGTGTAGGAAACTACATTTCTTGGTATAAAAGATCAACACTATCCACACGGTAGGTACCTGTGAAATTGTGATATTTGTCAAATTTTGTTTTTTTTATCTTCTCAACAACATATCCCGATAACTGAGAAATATATTGTCAACAATAGAATACAATATTCATGTCATCACCTGTATTGCAATAGATTTTGATGTTGAAAAATTAGTGACATTTTAGTACCTACTGTTCAGTGTATAGAATTTCATTACGTTAAAATTGTTACAAGAATATCAGAAAGGCCTGATACATTTTTTTCTGTTCTGTAAACCAGTACTGACAAGAAGTACTATTTTAATATTTTGCTGCACGCTATCAAATTGCTTGATAAAGATAATTTTGTTTTTAGTTTTTGTAGAAAACAGATTTATTGAATCATGAATTACACAAGTGTCATTTCAGTTGTTTACTTTCTATTATTATTTATATGTAGTTATGTGTCTTTGGTATTTATATTGCAGTCTGAGCTCTAGTAATCTTGATGGAAATTGTATGATTTTTTTATTGTCAGTTCCGAATAGAATTTACACATTTTAAAATTCAGAATAAACACACCTCAACTGAATTATTTATGTAAATTAAATAATCTATTAATACAGAGTTGTACTGAGTTGCCTCTTTGCTTACAGAGTCCTGATACCACTTTCTCGACATTTATGGGATGCCCAAGTTCCGCTACTTGTATGTCGAAGTATTGGATTTTTAGGATATATTAGACTGCAAATAACAGAACACACAGTAATAGAATCACATCCTGACAGCGAAAATCCTGACTTACGTTTAGACAAACCATGGCCAACATTAAAGGAACATTTAGACAGTATCAATGTTGCTACTTTGGATCGAAAGACACGCAGTCATGTTCCAGCTGTTATCATTTTATATTATTATTTAAATAAATATAAGGAATTCCATGAAGGTAATTTGATAGTGTTTAGTGTATATTCTTGCAGATGACACATTACACATTGAGGACAATATAAGATGAAGCATAAGAAAGCATTGAAGACACCCTGAAATGCTCAATACATTGTAGGGAAAGAAATTCCATCCTTATACCTAATACCTAATAATAAAGAAATGTTAATAAAAATAGTAATTTATAACGTGAATGCAAACGAATCAGGAAAGCATCACTGAAACCGTAGAGTGACTAGTGTAATTATACTATTGATTTTAGTTAATACTAATTATGTAACAATAAAATGCAAAATAAATACATATATCAATCTACTTGGAAGTCATTGAAGCAGTAGATAATTGTTTGTGCATTGCCTAAAATTAATTCATATTACCTATGAAATTACTTATTAAAGACTAAGCAACAAATAGTAGACAGACATACTATATATAAAAATATATTACAAAAAAAATCACATTCACAGTGTTTATATACAATGAATGACTTAAAAAACAAAAAGAATTATGCAGGGTAGGATAGGGGGGTATAACATTATTAATATTAATGTCTGTAACTTATTTGTGGTGCGTTTTCATGATTCATAGCTTCTTTTGGGATTACAACGTGTAAAATAACAAAAAGCAGGAGACCAGAAGCATACAAATTAAATATTCAAAGTGATGTATTGAGGCAAACTTCTAAAGTTTGTCCCAAAAAAACCACTATATAATATGCAATAAAATAAAATTTTATAAATTAACTGAATTTCGTCAGTGGTTTTCAGGTGTATACAAAATTCTGGAATGTCATATTTTAAAATATGTATAAATAAAATAATTATTATAATAAAATTTAAAAGAAATTAAACCCTTGACTAGCTTCTTCCTTAACGTTTCAAATTGATCTTCAACTCTACGTCAGTAGAACGTTTATATGATAAGAACTTTTTTGTCAGATTGACATTTTTAATTCAAATTGTCATCACATGCACTGATCACTATAATATTATTAATTTTCCACTGGTAACATCCTGGAATAGAGGAAGGCACATTTGATCCATGAATATTGTTTCTGACAAGATACAATAATTATCACCATTAAGTTTAATATAAGCACTTTCTTTTAATTTTCTTTTTTAACTGATTTTTCCTCTTTTTGTAAAACTTTAGCGTATGTTCAATCAACTCGGTGACCGTTATCCCATACATGTTTTACTAATGTAGACCTATCAACTTGGTCATCCTTAACATAATTTTCATGTTCGCGGACCCTTATCTGTAACGGTCTAGATGTTTCACCAATATAATATTTACCACATTCACAAGGAATCTGGTAAATACAATTTTTGAATTCTGATTATTATTAATTGGTTTTTTTTTATAAGTATTGATCTTAAAGTGTTTTTCATTTTAAATGTCGTTCTTTTCTTATGTTAAAATCATTACCAAGCCTTTTAAGTCTTTCAGATATCTCTACAATATAAGGAATTGTAATGGCTGTTATTGCATTTTCCCTGTTTCTTCTGGGAATATTATTATTTTGCCCATTTTCATTTTTCATAAAAAATGTTTCTGCAATTTTCAGTTGTGTAACAAACATATCAGAATGTATACTGGATTTGATTTCTTACAGTAGAAAAATTATTCCAAAAATGTCAAGTAATGTCTGTAACTAGATATAGTGGTCTCGGTAAACTCCTCTAGATAAAGAAACTTTTTACTTTGACACTTGTGTGTAAGAGAAGATGACATTATTCTTTTGAGGGCATAGTGCCCTAGTGATTTACGTTGTTAAACCTAAGTACAAATTGTACTAGCAAATCTACAACAAAAACATGTTTCTTTTTTACTACATACTACTTCAGATTGAATATTTGAAAGAAGTAACATTGTTTTTCCATTTTCTTGCAGGCAATATACCAAAAACAAGAGCAGAAAAAGATGTCTTAAGAAAAATGATTCGTGATAGCCCCATTCCAGATGAAAATGGCATAAAAATTTTAGAAGAAAACTTTGAAGAAGCCATACACTATGTCAACACTTGTATAAATCCTCAAACAATCCCTAGTAATGTTCAGACTATTTTAGATGATGACAGTTGCATTAATCTAACTCAAAATAGTTCACCTTTCTGGGTTATGTGTGCCGCACTAAGGGAATTAGTACAATCCGAAGGTGCATTACCAGTTAGTGGAAGTTTGCCTGATATGGCAGCAGACACAAATAGTTACATTACCTTGCAACAACTATACCACAAGCAAGCCCAGTCACAGGCAGAAGCAGTGTACCGAAGAGCATCTCAGATATCTAGAAATTTAGGATTACCTCAAGATATAATTACAGAAAGTGAGGTTTGTATTTTCCATTCCATTCCATTTTCCAATTACAATTTATAATTATATAAATTTAATAATCTATAAAGATAACTGTAGATAAATTTAAAATAACTGATACTGATGATACAGAAATTATATCCAAAACAATACTAATATACGTAGGTATTAGACTAACAGTCACTGATCGATTACCAATGTATTAAGCTAACTAGTACTTAATATTTGTATATAATTTAGTAGCGGCAAAAAATAAGTATTTAATAATTTTTTATTTTTAGGTAAAACTGTTCTGTAAACATGCAAGTGAACTACATGTAATCAGAGGAAGCTGCATAGCAGACGAATATGAACGAACAAGTTTAGACTTGACATCCTACCTCGAGGACCCTGACAGTCTCATGTTTTATTACATAATACTACGAGGTCTAGAACGTTTTATAAGTGAATTTAATACGTATCCTGGTCAATTTGATGACCAAGTTGAACCCGATGTGCTGAAATTAAAAGGCATTACAAGCAAACTGCTGTCAGACTGGAGCTGTTCTCATGTTCTAAGGGATGAAAGAGTGCATGAGGTGTGCAGGTATGGAGGCGCAGAACTTCATTCGGTTTCTGCAATTCTGGGTGGTTGTGCTGCACACGAAGCTATCAAATTAATCACACATCAGTATAAACCACTAAATAATGCATTCTTTTATGATGCTATAACATCTAATTCTGCAACATTTTGTCTGTAATCATGTTTCCTATTTGTATTTAAGCAGTCTGAAATAGAGATGTTTTTTTTTTTTTCATTACTCTTAATTTTATACTTATACCTTTACCTAGTGCCATAAGATTATTTCGGTAATTTCTTCATATTTTTTAACAAGTCATAATGAAACTAACAGTTTCATTATTTGTTAGTGATATTAACTACTTAACTAGTTACTAAAAATTACCAGAAAAATAAAATTAGCAAAACAAAATAGTGACAAGTCAGAATGCCCAGCATCCTGCCCCCTTGTTGCAGTTGCTGCAAGGGAGGAGGATGTAAGGCTATTTGTGTAGGCAAATGGATTTGTTGTTAAGGGTGAATAACCGCAAAAGGTAGCAGATAATCTATTTAGTTAGTTCCTCAGCAAATGTATGTGGTTTTACATTTATTTATATACTATTCTCAAAAATGCAGCCTTTGGGTGTCCTAGGAGTCACAGCAGTATGTTCATTGCCATTGGCAGTAAAAGATGGGTTTCTACGTTTAATACGATTATGTGAATTATTTCATCTTTTGACAGTGGTTTGTGTTGACTGCTGACAGTTTGCAGATAGAAGTGGTCTGCTTTCTGCTTCTCTCATTTTCGCCTCATTCTAGTTTTCTTTATATATTATAATCAGTTCTTTTGAGAACGAAGTATTACAGTTCAAACAAACTTGTAAATATGCAAATATTTATTTGTAAGAAATTAACTTAGATTTACATTTAAGTTGATTGAGTAAAATGCCCAAGCCTTTTAGTAAGGAGATTAAGTAGGTTATCGGATCAATTATTTTGAAAAGGAATGTGAGCATGGAGGCCCTCTTTTACTATTAGCTGCTGTAAAAGAGGTAGTAATGGCGTAATCGTAATATATTTTTATTTTTTACTATATGTATTACATAATATATATATATATATATTTCAGAGTTTTCAATGCTCTAAACATAAATATCAGTAGTGCCGGTAACATCTCGCAGCAAATCAACCACTGATGAAATTTAGTTAATTTATCAAATATTTATTTTATTGCATATTATACAGTGTTTATTTGGGGTAAACTTTAGAAGTTTGCCTTGATAACTACACTTTGAATCTTTAATTTGAATACTTCTGGTTTCCTGTTTTTTTTTATTATTTTACAGGTGGGTATTTCCAAAAAAAAATACAATGAAGGATTATACTTGAATTTATATAAAATCAATTGACTGAAACTGTCAATTCTACCTACGCCACCTTTTACACGAACAATGTAAGTGCATGGCAAACTTTAAACGCAAGTATCTCGAAAACCGTTGACTGTATGCAAATTAAAAGAATAGAGTATCTTTTTTACTTAAAAAAATCATAATTTTTCACTTCTAATGTTAAAATTACTGTATGCACTTATATGAGAAACCCCTCTACGTTCTCACTTATAAAAACTACCCTCGCAGTTTACAAGCAGCATTTATTGCTTTGGCATAAACATTTATACCAGAACACCAAATTTCAAAAAAAGTTGATGTGCGACTTCCTAAAAATAAATAAAAACCATTGTTTTTATCCACAGCTTAAAAGGCTGTAACTTTCTTAGTAACCACTCTAAGGTTTAGGGCATCATAGATTAATAAAATGGTTGTTAACATAGGAACATGATAGGAACCTTTATTTATTTTTTTTTTTTTAGATTTAAGTATCACTCCTGGGGAAGTCCGGTACACTATTTTTTTATACCCTGTATATGATCGAAGGTTGACCAAGAGAATTGGAATCATGAAATCACAGAAATTTGTATTTCTGTAATTTATGTGTTTTAACATCAGAGTAATAAATTACTCTGATGTTTTAACGCACCAAGATCGTATTTGCTCCGTTCAATTTTGCTATGGCTCCGAGTCGACGATAAAAATCACGGACTGCATGTGCAGAATCAAATTTTCCAAGTTCGGTTTAAAAAACATGTTCGGCTGGTTGCATTTTCTGTTTTTGAACTTATTTATAATGCTGTTTCTCTTTTGTTTTGTCTTTAATCTTTAATCCTTATGGTGTTCAATAAATTGTCTATTTTTGCTCTCTTCTTTTTGGAAGTTATTTCACTGCTGCTATATTCGAATCACTGAAAGAAAAACTTATATAGTGATTCGGATAATAATAAATTTAAAATCATAATCATAACCTTTTCATGTTTTCTTTATAAATTAGAACCAGTGATGGGTTTTTAGCCGCTAATTATATATTTAGCCAATGCTAATTATATAATTAGCATTTGGTCGGCTAAAAATATTATAATTAGCCGTTAGCAGAATATACAGTTTTTTAAATTTTTCACACATCAGAATAACTTTTACCAATTACCAATTACCAATAAAATATCTATTTATTCTTACCTACTAGGTAGGTAAGCATAATAGGTGTTATTAGGTCATCATATTATAAGTCATAGATAAGGAGAAATTAAATCTAGAGATAGGGATTATTATGTATTTTATTTTATAATATAGCAATCCTCATCATTTATTTAAGTCTCCGAATTAAGTACATCAAAAATAAAAATAATCGTACAAATTAAGTAAATTAAATTAAAAAATAAATCAAAGTTCCAATATACCTCCCTATAAGGCCATTTTTACCACTGGCACAATAATAATTAGCCTGCTAATTTTGAAAGGATTTTTAGTCGACAGAAAATTATCGATAATTATCCGGCTAATTATAAATGGATAATTATCCGGCACATCATGCACTGATTAGAACTAGAACGACATCTAGAACCAGTCAATAATCTGTGACTTGTCTAGAACCAGGCCTAGAACGCTAGAACTGTAAATAATCACGGAGCAGAAAGTTCGAACCTTGAGGGAGCAAAATCAGTGCTCTGCCCGCGTGCGGATTCTGCCCAATCGAGGTCGAACACGAAAATAATCGACAGATTGAGTAGAAGCACAAGTATAAAGATCATAGATAAATAAATATTCTCTCTGATAAAGATATATTTATACTTGTGGTAGAAGCGTGCTGTGCTAATCACCCGAAGCCAATGAATTATATCCCGAAGCACAATGAACTACGACAGTTCACGAATCAAGACTGCGCTAGTGTGGTCAATCGAATTCGCAATCTATTCTGTGCTGTGATCACGGATTTCTTAAAATAAACTAAGAAATCCGTGGCCAAGGATTGTTAACTGTTTACAGGATTGCTCGATCGCTCAATTTTGTCATCCGCCTTTCTGACGTCATCGAAGATCTATGTAATCGAATTGTCGAAATATACCTATTTTGTGTTTGTTATATTTCACATTTGCAAAAGAATTTTCGTATTTGAATGATTATTAATATTATTATTTATTAAAGTTTGTAATAACAGTATAAATTGTACCTATTTCTACCAGTTCGAGATCTTTGGATCTTTGACGACGTCACAATTATGGATTACATTGTAGTATAGGGATCGAGCAATCCTGTAAACAGTTAACAATCCTTGATCCGTGGCTATGATTTACAATTGACAAAATGACAAATGCAAATGATCTAACCTAATCGATGCAAATGATTCTGTTCTGAATATTAAATGTTTTGTGTTCTGTGAATTTTATAATTAATTATTTATTATTTTGTTATGGTACTTATTTATGTTTAACATATTAGGTAATGTTTAAAAATGAATATTCTGAATGGTGATAACAATAACAGAAGATTGACTTCAAGTCCTACGTCAACAACGTCCGGTAGTTTATCACAAGAAGATCACCTTTTGCCCACTAGTTTAACCACAGAAGAGTTACAGTTAGCATTAAATAAAGTAATAATATTCTCTTTACATACTTATTTGCTTATTTGAAACAAATGTAACTAATATTTTTATAATTACATTTTATAGGAAGCCACTGAAGAAGAATTATTGAAAGCAATAAATCATTGTAAAGACCTAATATTAGAAAGTGATCAGTGTTCTCTTGAACGCAAGTGGGTTGTTAGACATTTGATTGAATTACGTTTAAGACTGCAAGAATGCCACGAAGCCATGAATGATCCTCAGTAAGTAATAAAAATTAATATAACCATCCAGGTGAAATAAATAATTTTCATAATTTAATTTTATAGCAGTTTACCATAAATAATAGTCAAGAGCATAACTAGTAATACATAATCGTAGCCCACAATGTGGGCTCCGACATAATTATTGTATTTGCCATGCTCAAGATGACAAGATAATTACGGGTGATCTATATGCTTATCATTAAAATTACAGATAGAACATTAACCTATCTATCAATATGTAATAATTCTGTAGGTACTTTAGAACACAAATCAAGACTAGACACTGTTTACCGTTAAAATTGCAAATGCAAATGCTAACTGCTGCAAAACATTCAACCGATTTGATATTTTTTTCCGCGGCTGCAATTCCTGAAATTTACGTTGACACTAGGCTACATTTGATACTCCATGAAGAACGAAAATATTGCACGCAACCATGCTGCAGGCTCTACTTTTCAGATTGCATAGATATTCACATGAAGATTCGCTGGAGTTGCGCAATTTTTTATGCTGCAGCACAGCTACAGTAGGTGGGTGTGCCAGTACCTTTATTATTACACAGCCAACTGGATTATAGTCTAGCAGATTATCAACTTTGTTAATATTTGGTCAGATGTTTATAACCACTCAGTACCTAATCACTTCATTAATATAGTTGATGAAACAAAAAGCCCTATTTATTTTTTTATCAAACCCAAATACTTATTAGCAGAAATTCTAAAGTACCTATATTCAAGATATATATCAGATATATAATATACATAATAATTAATTTGATTTTTTTAGGCACCCTAGAAATAAAAATGGTGTGTCAAAAAGAACTGTCAAAGGTCATCATTTAAATTTACAACCGTTGCTACGTAATGCAACATCGCGTTATTGTGATCACTGCACAGGTGCAATATGGTAAGTAGAGCTTTTAAAAATGAATTTCACTCATAAATTTATAAAATTGTCCTCTAACTATAATCAACGAAGTTGGACAATTTGTATACAAGGTTCTATCTATACTATTTAATTATTTCATCTGTGATTCTTTTAATTTGCAGGTCTGTTGTTCAAGCTTGGTATGAATGTGAAGACTGTGGTTATTGCTGTCATTACAAATGCCTAACATATATTATTAGAGAATGTGCCCATGTTGTGGTAAGTGAACGAGGCAATTACGAACTAGAAATTTGCCCTGAAATTGGTCTTTCTGCTCAAAAGTATTTGTGTGCCGAATGCAAAACACAACTCTCTTTAAGTAAGTGTCACAGATTCTTAATAAATAGGTATATTAACTCTTGATTTTTAATTAAAATTATGTTACTGTTAGCTATACCGAAGGGAATAAGCTGTCTCGGTAGATTGTTGTTTCCAGGTAATATATTAGAACAGCTTCTGTATGTTTTTAAACTTTGCATGCAGTAATTTTAGCATGATAAATTTATTAAGATTTTCACAATACATTTATTTATTTTATCGGTCATGTAACGTTTTAGATTTTGATACATTTATAAAAACATTTTTCATTTAATTTACTGTAAACAATGTTGCAATTATTTTCTTTACAATGTATTTATTTTGTTTCATATAATACGTAGGTATGTAATTTGATTCCATTAAATGAAGTTTATGATACATTTGAAATCTCACTCATTTATTGCATTTGAGAAAGATAACATGGCGGTTTTTTTCTGAAAGAAAGATTAATAATAATTAAGATATAAATAAGATATACTATTGCGCAATTTATATAGGATATCTATAATCAAGAAAAAATACTGATTTAGAGCATTTGTGCGAAACATTTTCATTTTATGTTATATGCTGTTTGTTCTAAATAATATATGTACGAGCCCTAACAGCTAAATGTTGGGACAAGGTATTATTACGGATATAATACAATGGCTCATCAAAACTGCTGAATTATTTTGTTTATTTTTTTCAATACAAACATAACAATATATCCTAGACTATTTGAACACATTTTCGTGCCATGGTGAAGCAATCGGTAGTAATCATACCGTATTTAGTCATTGGAAGACCAAATTGGCTGACAACTAAATGTTGGGACAAGCACAAATCTCACATTTAAAATGTTTAAAAAACGCTATATAAACATCAAAAAAACGTTTTATTTATTCATTGAGAGTTTGTAAGTGATGTAAATAGTTATAAGTAGTAGTATTTGTTGAAATATTTAAATTTTGTTTATTTAAATTGGAATAATGGGTCGTGGAAAAGCTACCGAACAGAAATTACGTGAAATTATCATTCACCAATACAATGCGGGCAAGACAATGCGTAAAATTTCTAGCAATTTACCTATTCCAAAGACCACAGCCTATATATAATATAGTGAAAAAATATGGTGAGTCTGCCAATGTGGATGTTCGAGGTAAAAGTTCGGGGAGACCAAAAGTTGTTTCACAAAGAGATTTACGAAATTTAGTTAAATTATGCAAATCAACGAGAAGAAGTACTGTTCGAGACATAACTGCTCAATGGAACAGGGCAAGTGGATTAAATATATCTCGAGAATGTTGCCGAAAATACATTCATAAATGCGGTTTGGGATTTTACAAGGTAAGTTCAGTTTTGCAGTTAGCAAAAAAATTGATCCAAATTCGTATTTAGGCCGAAGAAAAACCGCTATTGACAGAGATTCAAAATAAGAACCGTTACAATTGGGGAAAATCTAAACTTCTGTGGACAGAAAATGACTGGAATAAAATAATATTTAGTGATGAGGAGAAATTTGATGTTTGCGTTGGAGATCACCGTAAAAGGATAATACGAAATAAAGCAGAAGCTTTTCATAAAGACTGCTTAAAAAGAGTTGTGAAGTTTCCGAAGGGAATTATGGTTTGGGGCTGCATGTCGGCAAGGGGCTTATGCATTTTAAAATTTATAGATGGTACTGTAAATACTTAAAAATAACAAGAGATAGTTCAGACCTCACTTTTACCTAGCGCGCAAAATTGTTTCCTAATGAGGATTTCATCTTCCAGCAAGATGGAGCATCATGTCATTCGGCAAAATCTACCAAAAAATGGTTTGGTGATAATAATATAAAGGTTTTATCTCATCCAGCCAGCACTCCGGATCTAAATGTGATAGAAACTGTGTGGCATAAAATGAAGCAGTATTTAAGAAACCATCCTCAACGCACTATTTCTGATTTGCGGACAAAACTACAAGAGATTTGTGATAATTTTTCTCCTCAAACATGTCAGTCCTTGGTTAATACAATGCCTGCAACAGTTCAAGCAGTCGTTAAAGCTAAGGGCGATGTGACCCCGTATTAAATTAAAGTTGCTTCTTGTTTGTCCCAACATTTAGTTGTCAGCAAATTTGACCTTCCAATGACAAAGTACGCTATGATTAATGCCGATTGCTTTACCATGGCACGAAAATGTGTTCAAATAGTCTAGGATATATTGTTATGTTTGTATTTAAAAAAATAAACAAAATAATTCAGTAGTTTTGATGACCCATTGTATTATTTCCAAAATATTATCTTATCCCAACATTTAGTTGTTAGGGCTCGTAGTTTATAATATTAGGTGTGGAAAATTGCATTTATTTGTCAATGTCAATCAATTAGGCATTCCAATGTCCTGTCAAAAACGGCCATCATGGGTCAAATAGAACGCATAAATGTGTATGAGGATATGAGGAACAATAGTAATGCCTCAGTTTATTTACAAACATATTTTAATTGTTAAAGATATGATACATCTTATTTTTTACCTGTATATTTTGCTAGATTTCTCTTTTTTTGTTGATAAACGAAAATTTACCATAAAACTCATTCCTATCAATAGTTTTGGATTCTAGAAAAAAAATTGAATTTCCTATGTTATTTGAAGATAAAAAGTGGTTTTAGAATTTCTGAATAAGAGGCATTATTCTTAGTAAAAACCATAAAAATTTACTTTATTTGACCCACCGGAAGCCATTTTTTATCATGTGTTCTGAAATGCCTAATTATATTCAAGTCCTTACTGCATAATATTTTTTTTTTTTTTTTTTTAGATAAGGAATGGTCTGAGACACGTCGATGTGACTATAATGGTCTTTATTATTGTTCTGCATGTCACTGGGGTAGTTCTGCAATTATTCCGGCTCGAGTGATTCACAACTGGGACTTTACGCCTTATCTCGTTAGCCAAGCTAGCTTACAACAGTTACGAATAACTGCTAGAAGACCATTGATTAATTTAGAAAAATTAAATTCAAAGCTTTTCACTTTTGTTCATGAATTAAATTTAGTTCGTAGATTGCGCCAAGAATTAATAGGAATGAGAAAATATTTATTAGTTTGTAGAAAATGTACAGAAAATCATTTGTTATGGAAACACGTCGACACACCTCACTTAATAGATACTTCTGATATGTACAGTCTCCAAGACCTTGTAGATACCAATTCTGGAGAACTTCTTTCAAAACTGCATACTTTAGTTGATATATTTTCGAAACACATAAAGATTGAATGTGAAATTTGTCGAGGTAGGGGACATATCTGTGAAATATGCTCCAATGATGAAATTTTGTATCCATTTGATCCAACTGCTTACATATGCAATGAGTGTAATACTGTACATCATAAACACTGCTTTTCTAGAAAAAATAATAATTGTCCTAAGTGCATCCGAATAAAACTTCGGCAAGAGCAAATAACTAATGAAAATGGTAATGAAGTTTCTGAGGAATAAAATAATTTTATGTGATATATACATCAGTGTAACTAAATAAAACAATTAGTAAATCAAGATAATCAATGGTGTCAAATTTGGGAACTAGTCTTTGTGCACTTTATGATATTTATTGTATATAACAAGAGCACTAGTTTCAGAGCCAAGATTTTTGACAGCCACACAGTGACGAACATTTTGATAGTTTTACTGCTGATTATGATTTGCAGTTGACATGTGCATTGAAATATGACATGTCCTAAAACAACCTATGCTAGCACATTCTGTACATTTTAGTTAGTACAGATTCCCTTGCATTATACGGGTGAGGCTGTGCTACTAACAAAGTCGATGATGTGAAATAATGTACAGGATAATAATTGAAGCTATACACCAATAGCAATAGCCAATGAACGATACAACTGTCAATACCATGATGTGGCTATCCTAATTTATATTTAATCCTTGTAATTGTTGAGCAAATATGTAGAGGGTCAGATAAGTAATAAGGTTATAAATGCTTCACTCTTGGCTCTCTGTAATATATGTGTTTATATTCTCCAGTATTTTGTTTGCAAATGTATCTAACTGATCCTTGAGATGCATTTTATTGTACACCTGTATTAGGTAAATATTAAAATTGTAGCTGATTTGATTTGAAAAAATCTCTAAATATGTAAATTTTTTATTTATTTAACAAATATATTATTTCAAAAAACATTTTTGTTTATTTTTTAATAACCCGGTCCGTTCTCACAAAAAATTTGTATATATTTTTTGTAGAGTGTAAATGTCAAAAATCAATATGCATAAACTATAGATATAGCAATAATATTAATTTTTAATAATTTTTTATTGCTATAAATAATTAATAAAAGTTAGAATAACAAAGACTCAAAAAATAATAACTATTTTTAATATAATTATACCATTTTACATTACCTACCCATTTTACCCAAGTAACCATGAGTTCTTTGAGGTAAAATATGACAATTGAAATGTATTGCGCACATAAAAATGCAGTGTTACGTTCTAGCGGGTGTTAGAATTTCTGAAAAAGTAAAATTTTTTACATAATTTCAGTTATTAGCGTCAAAATATTGATATAACAGTGAATTTCTTAACAAGTTTGTAACAATTTAATGGAATTAGAAAATTTAATAATAATAAGTAGGTACTTAATGACTATTTATAGTCGATACTTCGACGGAACTCGAACTTGAGCAATACTCACAATACTTCTTATGCCTGTATCTCACTTATGTCTGTATATAAATACAGACATAAGTGAGATATAGGTAATATATTATATATTAGGA
The DNA here is from genome assembly GCA_963924545.1 of Pogonocherus hispidulus. Lineage (NCBI taxonomy): Eukaryota > Metazoa > Arthropoda > Insecta > Coleoptera > Cerambycidae > Pogonocherus > Pogonocherus hispidulus. Next base: position 91,242,947 of record OZ004692.1, read on the forward strand.
CTTTTTCCATAATTTTTAATATAGAATAGATGTAATTGACATACCTAAAGGATACACAATATTTTCGACTCAATTTGTAAGTGACTGAACCATGTATATCCATGAGCGTCACCAGAGGGGGACAGGGAGGGGCGACCGGCCGCCTCCTGGTTTTCGAGTCAAATACCAAGTATATAAAACGTCTCATATAATTTAAAAACACCCTAAATTAATATTCACAAATAAAATTTATTGTAATTTTTTAGTCTATATACAAAACAAAATATCGAGTCCCATTCTCTTCTTTTTTGACAATATAGTCACCACCAATAAACAAGATGTCAGATCAGTTCCTTGTGTAGTTTGAATGCGACCATACTATAAATAATTGACCGTTCGTTCTTGCCCCTTCGAAACGATGACCAATAATATATACTCGTATTTCGTATGTGTGTATGCCCTACTATGAAAACGTACATTTGTGAAATATCCCAATGGGTTTTCTGGTTAGGTTTTTGTAGGTAATTTACGTAAAAGGTAAATCACAAAAAACCGATGAGTTTTCCACTCCACTGCATTTTTCTCTACGCGCGTTTCGCTAACAATGTTAGTACCATCTCAAGGTGATTAAAACTGAGTGGAGTATTTTGCTGTCTTTTTTTTTCTAATATAAGACCAAGTATATATTTACACACATACTGTAGGAATATTTGTGCAACTTTTGTTCTGTTTATTTGTTTTACAAATTATACACTTATTAGCTGTTACAATGTAGTTCCGTTCTCTTGTTATCTTATTTGAAGGAAATGCCTTTTTGTTAAAAATATTTTTATGTGCTTTGATCATGTAGATCTGCAGATCTTGACAGAATACATTTGATTAATTTATACCTATATTTGTTTAAATTCTAAATAATATGTTTTCAAATCATTTTTGTCTTAGATGTTTTTTATTATTCACTGTCAAGTGAATAGAAAACTAATATTTTGTTATTTGAAGGCAAATTCTAAAAAAAAAATTATTTAGCGCTACACTTTGCGCGTAATATTAGTAAGTAGTTTCGCAGTGTCTTAAATAGGAAAATAATTAATAAAATGGAAAAAATCATTGAATTAGTGCGAAAGTATCCTATATTATACGACCTTTCACCTTTCTCATGATGATTACAAAAATATTCGAAAAGAGTAACAAAAATATAACATCGATTCTCGTCTTTTCGTAATTGCGGCATTAATGTATGAAATTCCCCATATTGTCGTCTTTCTTGATTAATATCGTGAACCCATTTTCTTTTCTTCCTAAGGTATCTAACCTTAGGAAGAAAAGACAATACATAATATGATCAACACATTTACTTTTAAATAATAATAACAAAGTCTACATATAATTAGAATATATGCGTAGACTTTGATAATAATTTTACCTTAAATTGTCTCCTTCTAATGCAAGCGACACAAATGCTTCTTCTTCATTCATAGCTACATATTTTGTGTATGATAGATAAGTATGTAATTTTTTTTAGTTAGGAATCAGCCTTTTCGATACTGAAAATATCGCATATGATGCGATTACATTCCCTTTGGTGTGAGGTTCTCTACGAATTCCGCCACTAATTTCGCTGCGAACTTTCCGTCACGAATCCGTTGCGAATAATTCGCGTTGGTTTGGGGGAGCCTGTAATGTTTATTGTTAAATCTTTTTCTGCTAGAAATTTGCCAGCTAGAAAATCGTTAGCAAAAAGTTGATATGAAGGCGGCATATACATGCCTCTTGGAGATGTGAAAAGACAAATATAACTAGTTAACGTTGATAAACGTATTAGGTATCTTAGTGCCTTGCCTCGAGACGAGTGAAAATAATGACAAAAAGGTTGAATCTGAGGATGACCCAGTTATACGACGTAGATGGAGTATTGCATCCAGTGGCGTAACTAGAATTTTTGGGCCCTTGTGCAGAAATCTTCTCGGGCCTCCTCCCCTTAATTAATTATTGCTTTAAAAATAGTTGCGATGGTTAACGTCTTTATTTCGAAATCGGACTGCGCCCCTCCGGGATCCCTCATACTTTTGGGTCCTTGTGCGTCGCACACTGCCGCCCCACCGTAGTTACGCCACTGTTTGCATCTCATCAGTTTTGATGTTATGCATATTCCCCAATTCCAATGCTTTCAGCAGTTCAAGACAAAAAATAATTTAATTTGCTCATTCAGCATGTATTTATTTATTAAATATTATTTAATTTAGTATTTATTATTAGTATTTATTTATTTATTTTTTATGTATATTAAGAAAACACGATATTTCAGTCAAATATTCACAAATTATAAATATACCCATATTTTCAACAATAACATCGAGTATAAGTACTTCTTCATATTCGAACAAAAACAAGATACCTACTTAGGTATAATTTGACTCTATATTAGTACCTAGGTATTATCCAAAATAATTAAATCCTAATCCTTAATAGTTGAAGATGAGTATTCTTGGCAACAATGGAGCGAAATAATTAATTTAAATGGAACAATTGCAAAGCCAAAAGTTAATTGGAAAAGATGAAAATGGGGGGTGACTTTTAAGACAGCACGTGCTTGTAACGGCCTCATAATGTTAATATGTTCGAGCGGTCACTCATCAGTCTCATCATAGTGGCAGAACATTCGCTGCAGTAAGAATCGTTGGCAGCATGCTTTAAATTTCGAACCAGAGATTTACAATTAAAATAGAATAAATGCCTCAAGAGGCACAATCAAACTACAATGTGTATTTAGTGAAACATTTGACACAATAAAATTTAATATTATTGCTGCTAGCATCTCAGTTTATTGACTTGCATATTTACCAATTTAATTTTTAACCCGCACATTAAGCCAACGTTTCTCGAAGAGTACACATTCAGTAAGGAGTATAATTCGCTGTTTTAATTAAAACTATTGTGCTAAGGCTTGATATGATTAAAGTGAACTTGAAAAGACCAGGGAAGCTGTACTACGTCCCGTTTCGAGTGTTATATAAGTCGGTTGATTTCTGTTAATAATGGTGTTTTATTCTTTAGTTTTGCTTTTCGGTAAGTACTTGATCATTTTTGTGTTGACTTTGTGGTATTTTAATTAATTTGATGTAAAGCTCATTCTTATATGCGATTAATTATATTTTATAAAATCTAGTAATTAAAATCGATTAGTATAAAGTAGGTACCTATAGACAAGTACGATAATTAACTTAAAAAGAAACAAAATATTATTATTATTACCTATTATGTGTCCGCATATTTATTGAAATATATTTTACTCACAATAAATAATACACGTAAATAAATAAAAGCTCCTAAAAATATTAGTAGATAGGTACATGAAAATTAGGTAGGTACTAAACTAGGTATCTATACCTACTCTATATTTTTTTAAAATTATTGTTATCTAATTGAAAAAGTTTAATTCGATAAGTATAAGTTTTCGTTGCATTTTATTAAAGTTATATACTTATTCATTTTTGTTTTACATTAAAAAAATGGCATTTATTATTTTCTTGTAAGCAAATATTTTCTCTAAAATCTAGAAAGCAGTAATTTTGTAAATTTGTGTATGTTACTACGCTTATTGCTTTCTTTATTTTTCTCAGTTTATGTCAAAATAAAGAAAGTTGTAAGTTTTTAAAAACATAAAAAATTGTTTTAACTAAAAACCCAAATTTGTATTATACCTTATATGCAGTACCTATATTGAAAACGCATTTAGTTTTCAAGTTTCCTAATGAAATCATATTTTTATGTATGTATTTTTCAATGTTTCTAAAGATTTATTAAAAATGGAAGTAAATGTTAATGCATGAAATTATGATACAATAAAAACGTTACTCTACCTACCAGCATTTACCAGTCATTTTTACTCCACTGTTGAACTATTGCTGATGCTACTGCAATTACTGTATTAATGTAACAAACTATTAATAATTATTACTACAACGCTTTGCATATTATGTCCAAGTATCAATATTTGTGAACTCGTAGAAACTTTCTTATTTTGGGAAGAAAAATTAGCTTTGAGCTTTGGGTATAGAGGAATTTAAGTTATATAATGTCATTTGAGGACACTGCAGTATATTGGTTGCTGACGACTCAAGATTTAGAAATCCAAGGCATAGGAGGGGCGTATGTATTTTTTGTACACCAAGATAATAATTCGTACCTATAAAATTGGCACAATTTAATACATGACGCATTTACGTTTGCGTGTATCCATTTCCAAAATATTGACAACAGATATTTTTTATTAGATGCCTGAGAAAACAATTAAACCATTTTTTTTCTTACAGGCTTTTATAACCATAAATCTATAAAATGTTTTGTGGCTGTATTGAGTCTATTGCATTCTCTTCTTAATATTATCATTGTTTTTCTGTGTTTTAACTATTTTCCGTTTCCAGTGTATCCAAATAAAGTAACGTAAAATACACCAGCTTTAATGGTACAATAAAATTTACAATAATTTACTTTTAAGTGAATACCTCACTCTTCCATATAGGTCAATAATATACCGATTGGTACAGGAGGTAGCTCGCCCTTGTATATTTTTTATTTTTAAAACTATACGCAAATCAAAAACTGGATTTACAGATTCCTTAAATATTCCCACGTAGGTACTTGCTGTTTTAACTTAAGAAATAACAACTTTTAAAACTTAGTAAGTATATACATATTTACATGCCTATTTAGCTTGATTTTTGCATATATTTGTAACTACCATCATTAAAAATTTTTGAAATTTGAATGTCGACATTTTTAATTTTTAAATTTGAGTCCGAGATGATTTCATGAACATTACTTCCCTTAGCGTCTTGTTGGCACCAATTTGTCAAAAAAGCTAATTTTTCCATACTGAATAATTCTTTACTTTCCCTATCTAAATGAAATAGTTATCGTGAAATACCCATATGGTTATACAAAAAATCACGCCGCCGAGCACGTGTCCTAAAATAAAAAACTCACAGGGACGCCACAATCCTGTTCCACCCTATATAATATATTTTTAAATTTTTGAACTTTGGAAAGATTTAAAAAAGTTAAATTTGTATCTATGAACTTATTTCATAATAGAGTTGATATTTTTTACATCAATAAAAGCTTTTCGGTTTTTTGCGTGTAGGTATATTCTACGCTCGTTGTAACAATAAAGTCTGTTTTGCTTAAAAGGGTTATTACGTGATAGATTAAAATATCGGAATACACATTATTTTATAGAATATACCTACTTAATTCTATGTTTGATCAATGTTGCTTTAAAAATAAAGCAAATGTCGCATTTTGATTTAATAAATAAAAAGCAAATAAGCAAGTAAATATGATGTCTAAATATTAAAAAATAACATTGGACACTAAATACCAACAATTTTCTAAATAAATTCAGGATGTACTTCCAGCAAAATTCAACTGGATTTTTTAATTTTTCTCAGTAAAAGGGCGAATCCGCTAATCAATACTTAAGTTTACCTCAACGGTTTCGTAACATCTTAATGCATTGTCCTTTTGCAAGTAAGACCCCCTAACAAATGAGGTTTCCCAGGTTTCCTCTCCCGCACAAGTATCAGGCTTCTGAGCTAATCCTTATGATTAGAATGAGTGGTAAGGATATAAAGGGAAGTTAATACAGCCTACAGAATAATAAGTCACATCCTTTCTCTCACAAGTCATACTGGTGTCATACAAGTCATACTGCGAGTGGAGGATACTCGTTACTTAATTATTATTATTGATATATATTAAAGTCATTACTAGTAGAATTATTACATAACTTTAAATAGTATTTGTACCTAATTCATCCCAACTTCCTTTTTGCATATTATATAGAAAAATACAATTAAAAACTCGTTCGTAATTATAACGAATCCGGTTAAAACAATAAGGGAAAAGGAAATAATTCTTTATGCAGATCTAGATCATAGTTATTTATTGCAATTGAGATTTAAATTAATTATACTGTTATTTATATGTGCATTAGTACTGACAACAATTAATCTGTGCAAACTCATTACAGGAGACAACCAAGGTTATTTTCACAGTTTTTATTTAATTAGGTAGGTAGGCACCTAAAACCTAAAACTAATTAGAGATATTTGATGCTCCATAAGGTTAAGAAGTATTTTGGTTTCTCTTATTTTGACATCTAATCATGCCCATGAGCATATATCCTTTTAAATAAGGTAACCTTCTGCAGGTTTAAGGTACGGTCACAGCAAAAATTTGTTATGGTGTGGTACGGTGATACGGCTCCCTTATCAAATAAGGGAGACATGAGTCTCCCTTATTACATTATGGTTTGGGTTTGATCCCCAGCTTCGGCACGGGAACCTCCTTCCAGGCAGCCTTTGAATTTGGATTTGGGGTTTGTCCAGTTTATGTGGTGTTTTTACTTTTTTTTTTCTTTTAATAACTGGTACAAACGGCTGAGTTTCCACTAAACCTTAAAACACTATTCTCTGGGCTTCTGAGTCGTTAAGAAGTTAACATTATCAACTCGGCTTTCACATCGTAATTTCCAGGTAAATTTTATATTATTTCCTTTTTTTGAACCCTTGGTCTGATTTAAATCATCTTATCATTTGTCTTTTTATAAGCTTTCTTTTAATATTCTTAAACCAATACATCTAAGTAGCAATAGAAACTAGCGAACACACCAACGATACAGGGTGGATAAAAAAAATACTCCTAGATTTTGTACCTACTTACTACTTAGCAATTGTCTTCAGTTCGACTGAGATCAAAGCTATACGATGTAATGAAAGTGAAATATCAAATAGCAATGTTTTCAAATGTTGCTATTTATTAAACCTGTTTACTATTCGTCTTTTGAGATGATCACAAATACACAGATGATCACAAGGACGTCTTATTGTTTAAAATTACATTTTCTCCTTACACCACGTAACATTATTAAGTTCAGTCGAATAATAGAAAATTTATAAATTCAGTCGAATAATAGAAGTGTAGGTATTTCTGACAATATAGTCGTCATCGCATTTATGAATCTTTTAAGTTATTGGTATTTGAAAATTTGACAAAAAAATTTGGATTTTTAAAGTTAGAATTTAAAAAACTGAACCGGTCCAAAACATACGGTGACATTTTGGTGTGTACCTTTCTATTTAATATTCGATTATCCTTGTAGATATTCAACTTAAATTAAAGCTGTAAGTATTACCTATTGCGATATGCAGATATGATTTAATTTGTAAAAAAACAGTGCAATAAACTATTACCTATTTTATTAAGCCACAAACTTTTACTACTAAAAGTCTTTATGTGACCGGTTTACATGATTTTCGTTTTAAATTAAAGACAAAAGTAGATAAGCATAAAATGGTAGCCATTTTAAACAGTCTAAGCTAATTTAAAGGGCCATTTTTACTCCACCTTTCATAGTTATAATCATAGCCATTATCCCAATGTACATTTTGCCTCAAATACACTAGCGCTGATCTGGTCACAACTATATCATTTTTATATAAATCAAAAAGTTTTATCAGGGAAACTTTCCAGGAAAATAATAAAATCACATGCCTGTTACAATGCCTAGCGAATGCATTAACTAAATTAAAGATAATTCTCTTCCTACGGTGTTAAGAAAGCCATTTTCAATGATGGGAAATAATGATGCGAAATCCGGGGAGTGGTATCTACCATATACCAAAGTAGTGGCGTAGAGGGGTACTTTTAGGTAAATTCAGTAGTTATTTTAATAAGAAATTAATGTATAATATTCTTAATGTAAAGTGTATTAACAATATAGACAGAAAAAACATATTTTTCAACATATATTGACTTAAAAAGGTTAGGCATATAAAAAGTGTATAATGTGTATACGCAGAGCACGTAGAAGCAACTGAGTAGCATATGCATTTTTCCGACAATAAAATATGACAAAGTGGAATTCTATATAAGTTTACTTTATTATTTTTGAGTTATACACCGCGCATCCTTGTAATAAGAAAAATATTTATCCTTCTATAACTTCCCTTAGTGAAGGGATAGAACAACTTCATGAACACCGTGAAGAAAGCCATAGAGAACATTTAAAGCCTTACATTCCTTTGTTTGTTTAACAAGATTGAATTTTGCAAATGTCGCAAACCGCAGGATCCTTAATAAAAAAAATTAATAGTGATAAACCCAACTAGTTTGTATGTAATGTTACGTATTAACGATTAACCAGGCCTTAACATAACAAGCACGTTTATAAATTCGTGAAAGGTATAGATTCAGCTTATCGATGAATTTCTGATATTGCGACTATGAAATCGATGAAACTGCTATAAAAAATAGTTTAATGAGCGGGGTGTCACCGCCTACTGATGATCTACTGATCTACTTAACCAAAAATGTGATTTAAAATCAGCATTAGAATAGCAATTCACAATTCGAGGCAAGATCTGATTTTGTATATCATTCACCCTTTGTTTCCAAAGTGCCTAACAAAATTAAGCAAGTATAGTTTTCAATCAACATCGCCGCTTTAGCGCTCCTTAGAGGACTATTTTTTTAATGGTTCCACTTACTTATTTATAGCAAAGGAATTCTTAACTTTATTAAGAATTCCTTTATTAAGAGAATATTTATTTAGGAATTCTTTATGTATTTTATAGTAAATACTCAACTATTCAGAGAATTGTTTAAACGTTAATTTTCATATTTTGGCAATTTATGAAAATATTTTTTTTTATAAAAACACCATTCGCGCAATTCGTTGAGCATTTTAAGGGTTTGATAAATAGTAGATGCACGCACAAGATACATCAATAAATTTAACAAATTTAACATTCATTTGCAAAAATTAAATTTTATTTGGTGTATTTTAAAAGCATTACAATTTTAGATTAATTTTATCTAAATACAACAAGAAATTAAGAAGACTTTTTCATCATTCTACATCGTCAAATAAATAGTTACAATACAAGTTTTATATTGTAAATGGGCCTTTCAAAGAAATTTGCTTAAATAATAAATTAATTTAATAAGAAAAATTAAATGCTACCTACCAATGCCGCTACGCCACTGTCTATAAATTACCGTAAAAGTCTTCAAACAGCACACTACTTAACTATCGCCCTATGTGTTAACGCGATAAGCTGCGAACAACGTGTTAGATCGGTGTTGTCCTAATTGATATTATTCTTTTAGTACACGTCGTCCACACCCATATCGCTGACCATTTTTCATGACTATCAATTGGTAAATGGCCTGTATTAATTACATTTTTTATTATTCCTCATGAAATCACGACTACATCACGATGAGTGATTGAGTAAAGTTTCCTCTTGTAGATAATGGATATTAATAGTGCGTGCAAGGATGACTTCGTTGAGTACACACTCACAGGAATTATCCTCTAAGTATAGCTTCTGTTTAATTTTTTATTATAGACACATGTACCTAAATAGTTGCTATTTTTTGAATAGTTAAATAGTATTCTGATTTTAACAGTTGAGTAAGAAGTGATGTCCAAAAATCACCAAAAATCTAAAGGACATTAATTTTCTCAAATCGTCGTCTATCTACATTTTTAGAATTGTTCTACAAATATAATAGACCATCATCCAAATACGCGTTATTAAGGGGATACACTCTGCATAGATGTGGTGAGGTAATAATCACCTATAAGATATTTCTCAATATCTATATACTGACAGAATAATGACATCAAACATAAATTAAATCCCATGCTTACATAGGGAATTAAACGTTCATAAAATCTTATTTAAGGGCCCTATTGCAAATGTAGTTGCTATAGATTTGAAAAAATTGGTTCTAAAAGTATTAATACCTCGTGTATTACCGCAGTACACCTAGTTATTTAAATTTGCACTATGGACCTCTCAAAATAGTTTTTAATATCCCGTGTATTAAATACTTAGTTTCATTAATGTATTCTACACGCTAAATGTGATAGTAAACTAGTTAAAAAAATATTTACCTTATTATTTAATAAATAATAATTTTAATAAATTCGCACTGGAGCACTTAAATTGCTTTTAATTGCTTCCATGCATGAAATATTGGATATCCAGATTTTTGTTAAAATTGTTCTTGCAACTTTATCTAAAGTTACAAGATCGCTATTTTTCGTAAAACAATAAAGCGCTCTATCTGAATTTATGAATCTATTTATGCCAATTACAATTTGAATATAATATGTCCCTTTTTTGTGTACAGAATTCCATAAACGCATAAGTAATTGAAGAAAATGGAAATTGTATATTACCAAATTTATAAGAGTAGGTACTGTAATAACTGAATAAACGAATCATCATCATCATCATCATCATACAGCCATATACGTCCACTGTTGGACATAGGCCTCCCGTAAGTTTTTCCATCTAGATCTATCTTGTGCAGTGTTTATCCAGTTTGTTTGGATTCTCTTTATGTCGTCTAACCACCTAGTTGGCGGTCTACCTCTACTGCGATATGCCTCCTGTCGTGGCCTCCATTCTACGATCTTCTTTGTCCAGCGCCCGTCCGTGAGAGGCGCTACGTGTCCAGCCCAATTCCACTTTAGATTCGCTATTCTTTCTACGGCGTCTGTCAGCTTAGTCCTCTCTCTCACCACAGTGTTTCTAATTCTGTCCCTGAGTGAAATGCCAAGCAGCGATCGTTCCATTTTTCTCTGGGCAATACGGATTTTGTCAGCCGTCTTTTTGGAAAGAGTTAGTGTTTCTGCCCCATAGGTAAGTACTGGCAGCACGCACTGCTCGTAGACTTTTCTTTTCAGACATACAGGGATATTAGCTTTAAAGACATATTGCAGCTTTCCTAATCCGGCGCAAGCGAGTCCTATTCGCCTGGTTATCTCGCATGTTTGATTGTCCTTTCCAATGCGTAACTCATGTCCCAGGTATTTGTAGGAACTTACTAGTTCAAGATTTGATCCATTTAAATTAATACCTTCACTTACGACCAGATTTGTCATAACTTGTGTTTTGCTGGCATTTATTTTTAATCCTACTGAGTTTGAGACCTCGTTAAGTCTTCGTAGCATCTCCCTGGCTTGATCAACCCGATCCGCGATGAGAACGATGTCGTCTGCAAATCTAAGGTGGTTTAGTTTTTCTCCGTCTATATTAATGCCCATATCTCCAAAGTCCACCTTTTTAAACATAAATTCCATTAGGGTTGTAAAAAGTTTCGGTGAAATGACGTCACCCTGGCGTACTCCTCGCTTAATGGTAAAGTCTGCGGTGTCTTCGTGTAGTCTAACTGTCGCTTTTGCATTTCGATAAATGTTTTTAATAATTGTTGTGTATCTATGGTCTATTCGAGCTTCTGATAAAGATTGCAGCATTATTTGTTGGTTTATTGTATCGAATGCCTTTTCGTAATCGACGAATAGAAATAATCAATATGAGTTCTTTATCATAAGAATTATAGATGTAGAGAGGAAAAGTTTTGAGAAAAAACAGCGTAAAGTCAAAATAAAAAAGATGAAATAGCATCTGGTGAAAATGCCCAAAGAGGGCATAACTTAAAAAAGCTGAGACTGAACTAAACACTAAACTGAAGAAAATTATATTTTATGTTAAAATTTTCATGGTAAGACAAAAATATTTCTTTCTGATTATGAAAATTTCGCATCTACTTTTTCTAACCCGTCACACACTTTCATTTTGAATCATTATAAAACAAAACATTTCCAACAAAACAAAAAAATTTCCGGAAATATTCCCACAAAATTACACTGGAAATTTTTCTGTCATGTTAAATGTCACAATAATAACGAGGGAATATCAGCGTAGCTTTTGAATTTAATACTATTTGTCGACGTAAAAAAGCATATTTGGTGCACAAAGTAATGTGTTAATGTTAATATTGTCACGATAGTAAAAAAGGAAATAAAATTATTGGCATATTAATATTTCAATATTTCAAAATTTGTTATTTTATTCATAATCATATTTCACCCTGTAAACATAAAAAATAAAATCAATTCCCAAATTGCTGATTTGCTTTGTTGCAATAATCGTCGACCAAAGTTAAAAGTCTCAAGTTCCTCCAAAGTCTGGAATAATGTAAATAGGATTTAGTGACTGTACCTATTATTATCTCTTTAACATTTACTATTTTGTTTAAGGCACCAGTAACTTAAGATAGTTCTTTGTATTAAAAGCGAGTGTTTTACAGTGAGTTCCAACAGTGACCATTGCCCGGCGCATCCACCAAATGTTACACCGTGGTAAAACTATTTTAAGTACTGGTGCCATAAACAAAGTAGTAAAGGTTAAAGTAATAATAATACAATCACAAAGTCCTACTTACAACGCATACTACATACGCATGTACTATATACTAGTCCTACTACAAACAGAACGCATAGGTAAATGTGTGTGCGGACGTTGAGTGACGAAAAACTTCGTCACTCAACGGTGAGGATCAATAATAATGCCTCTAAATTTATTTATAAACATATTGTAATTGCCAAAGGTAAGATACATCTTATAACATGAAAGTGCTTTTTACCTGTATATTTTGTTACATTTCTGTTTTTTTTTTGTTATGACAGATGAAACTTTACCATAAAACTCATTCGCATCAATATTTCTGAATTCTAGTAACAGATTCAACTTCCTTAATGTTATTTAAATATAAAAAGTGGTTTTAGAATTTCTGAATCAGAGGTATTCGTATTAAAAACCTCAAAAAGTTACTTTGTTTGACCCACAGAAGTAATTTTTTGTCACGTGTTCTGGAATGCCTAATAGGTGTGTCAGGACTCAGTTTTGGTGGGTTGCATAATGAGCCTTTTCCACATCTTTTTTTTATTCGCTTATTATAAAATATAATATACTTAGTTATGCCTAAATAAGTAATAATAAGTATTTTTTAAAATTTTTTTCTTCGCCAGATATATTTTGAAAAAATTGTTAAAATTAGCATATATTTCAAATAACGCGCCATTGACGTCATACTCCAGTTCGTTGTTGTGTGTTGGCTGCCCTGCATTTTGTGTTCTGTCAAGTGACGTGTGCTTAACTAACTTTCGTTTTGTGTTTTGATTAACTTGATTTAAAATGAATAAAATTGAAGAGGGATATCTTAAGGCTGATTCAGACAATCTTCCAAGAGTTGACAGTGAAATCGTTAACGATTTCTACGTCACAAATATGAACTTTCTTAAGTGCTGATGTGCGCAATGTTAAGACAAGAAGGTTAGGTTTTATAACCTAAGTTATCAAATAATCATTTAGTTGATTCTTGCATACATTGTGCAGTGTTGTCACCTTTAGCGAAAAATACCTAAAAATTATTTTGCTCAAGGGAGAAGTTGTAAAATAATCATTCTTAATTTTTTTTTAATTTGCTTCAGTAATAATTTATGGAGAATATTTCACCTAAAAATACATATTTTCATTTCAAAATTACCAGAATGTAAATTTAATTGTTGCCAAGAAAAAAGTAAAATTATATATGGCAACGTGGAGCCGTTGTATAACTTCTACATTTTATTGGTTACTGGAGTGTGATGTCAGCGAACCGCGCAATTTGAAATGATTCATGAAGACCGGTTACTTTATAATATACCTACTTTGGATAATTTCGCTTAATTACAATTCTTTAATAAATTGGGTTGATTCTACCTTTAATTACGTACCAGTATAACGTTTGATATTAATAAAATAGTTAAATTCTATTTAGTGGAAAATGCCTATTAGGTAATGTAATAATAATGCTCTTCTATCACAGACTGTGGAGTTATTGAATTGATCAAGGACTGAGACTAACCATCGTTTTCGCTCGCTCTGTCTAGGAAATAAGCAACCTGTAATAATTACTTTCTATCAGTTACAGTAACACTGAATGTGCATATGGTAAACTTACTGCGTATAACCAATTTCTACGTACCCCGGAGAGCGACTAACCAAGTAGAAATTGACTGCAAATACGACGTGGAAGGCGAAAAATTGTACGACGTTAAATGGTATAAAGATGGGCAGCAGTTCTTCGGATGTTCAGGTGACGGTACCGTCCACGAGTACCCAGTCGAGGGAGTAATGATTCGTCATTCAGGATATGCCTCCGTGGGAGCTTGTCCTATTACACTGATCGCTTTAACCACCAAATCAGCCGGGGAGTATAAGTGCGAAGTCACCTTAGATACGACCGGCTTTCCAATGGTGTGGAAAGAATCGAAGCTTGATTTGCTACTACCGTTGAAGAAGACTGACGATCCCGACGTGGTTCCCAAAGGTATGTTTTTACAATCTCCCTTATCTGACGCAAAATGAAAGGGGAACAGATATATTCCACACGTGCAGATATATACTGCATACGTTTAGCAGCGAGTCATATGAACTTGAACCAATCCGGATTTTTAATGGTACACCCATTACATTTTTACATACCTATCTTTATAAAATGTTGAGTGTGTTTCTAATTGCTCACCGATGATCATCGGTGGCATCAAACTGTTTTTTAATGAATCCAGATGCTTCCCATGTGTACCAACAAACTGTTTCTCAACTCATCGATGGCTCACCGGTCTCACCGACAATTTTTACCGGCGAAAACGGTGTAAGTTTGATGAGTTCATGTTTCCTTCTATCTCTAGGGTTTTTTTTGTTAGTAATCTGTGGTTGCAGATATGTTGACTTTGAAGTTGTGGTTGTTTTTGTTTTCAAAGAATGGAGTTTAATAAGAAAATACTAATTTTACTTGAATTTTAGCATCTATAAACCATACCCCATAAACCCATTGCATAGACCAGTGAAATGAATACTACGTGACGTCAACTTTTTAACAAGTTGTTTCTAAAGTGGTAGCACCAGATTGCCACCGATAATAAAAACTACGGTGACATCGGTGCCATCAGTGAAACATTTAGAAACCCACCCGTTCAGTCGGAAATCAAAATTAAATGTTCTGTCACTAATATACCGACTGAACAGATACGGAGCAGAAAAATCATTGATGACTTCATCACTCTCACACTGGTGACTTTACATGTAAAACAAATATCTCGCAGAACACACTTTTAAAATTAAAAATTGTCTTGTTTCAAGATTTTTGTCCAAAGTCACCGATTTACGAAATAATGAATTTTTTCCTTTCATTTGGTTAGGTATATTCGGTTTGACTATGAGCAAATATGATAATATTGTAATGAATGCATTAGGTCCAATGTATAATTAATATTTATTTGTCATCATAATTACCCCTTTACAGATAAAATTCGTAGAAGAATGTTCTCTCCAAATCTCTAAAATATGTTTGCTCATGGTGTTTGATTTAAAAAAGACTAAACTCTTATGCAGCCGGAAATCAGAGTTTAGTCTTATCTAAATTAATCCTTAATTTTTGAAAATATTCTTATCAATTCAGTAATTCAGACTCTTACCTAACTTGTAGGTATATATTTTTAACTTTTAACACATGTAGAATTTATTACAACAATTAAATTTTTTTAGGATCCGAAAAGCACACATCAGAAGAGGAAAACGACACAACATCAGGTAACATATATACGACGATCCGTCAATAATTAAAGAAGGAACGTTGTAGTTATTGAAGTTTCGAGCTGCGATACTAAAATTAGTAAAGGGTATTTGGCATCCGAATTACTCGTCCAACCGACAGGTGTTAATAATAATAATATACGTAGCCTCTTCTGTCATTAACATTTTAATAGTATTTTTATTTATGTAAATTTTTCAAAACATTGAATTAGCATCTTTTGAATTGATTCCTTATTATTTTTTCTAGTCTTTTACTTGAGATTAAATATGCCATCGTTGCTTGATTTAGTGTTAAAAAGTACACCTTCATCTAGTGTTATTCATAATTTTCTCATTCAGTTTTGTTATTTTAAACGAGCAACAAGGGGTCGCTGTCGTTACATGCATTGCTATTTTACATACGCACTTCACAGAAAAGCAGATCATTCATACAGGAATACCCAGTTGGGCATGTAATTATGATTTTTTTATATGACGTCCGTATTATATATTATGTTTTTTGCATGGTGTGGATTTCCAAAACATAAAATTCTTTTCATCATACTACTTATTAATGCTCCATGCATCTAAATATATGCCTTTGTAAAACTCCTATTTTGCCTTTTAGGAAGAAATTATTCATGTTATGAAAACTTTTCTATAAATATTCCAAATATGTTCTCATATTAATTATTTTCAATATTTTATAAACATTGAAACGGAAAAACAAACCTATGAAATAGGTAATGCAAATATTTTGTGAAAGAATTTTTGTTTGATTTGATTAAATGTTCAGAAAGATCTACATCTACAGAAAACATTTATAGAATTATAGCAATTGTGCACAAAATATAAAAACAAATTTTCTGGAAAGCAAAATATCTCCCCGTGACTCCACGTTCATTTCCTCACAATGTTACCTACGAAAGAATCTTTCGACAACGTTTATGTTTCAAAATATATGGACAGTATAAGCTAAAATTAATTTATTATTTATGATTTAATAAGCTTGAAGCTACATTTTACACTATACACTTATAACTAACAAACTAACAGTAGTACATTATATCAGGGGTGGCCAACCTGCGGCTCGCGAGCCACACGCGGCTCTTTGAAAGATTATTTGTGGCTCTCGATAAATGTACCCGAGTTCCCTTTTCATTTTTGTGCTATTATATTTTAAAAAATTATTATCATTCGGTATGTGTATCAAAATGTCTTTGAAATTACTGACGACAAATATAAAAGACTAAGTGCAACGTTGTAACAAATTTCATTTCCGCCCAAGTTAAGAATGATATGACTTCGACCGACTCCAAGCCGATTTTGAATTTGTAAACTTTCATTGCAACTTGCAACGGACAGTTGACATTGTACTCTGGAGGAAACAATTTTTATCACTTTTGCTACGGATATAATTTGTAATCTGGAATTTTTAGTAAGTTAACTAAATCTGTTTCATAGTATGGCTCGGCATAGTATAAATATTAGTAAAAATGGCTCGGACTATCAAGGAGCTTGACCACCCTTGCATTATATCAATAAATGTTATTTTACTTCAAAATTCTGTAGGTATTTCCATTGTTTACAAATTTTCATTTCGAATACAGGAACGTAGGAAGAGTGAAAGAGGTCGGAACCTTTGGTGTAAAGATAACACTAACGTAGTTTTCACATAACACCAAAATCACTATATTACACTCGACGCGCGTTTCGCCAACCAAGTTGGCCTCATCTGGAGACGATTAAAACTAAACCTATGCTAACACTATGTCCTATTTACACCTAAACTATTGTTAAGGTTCAGTGTTACGGTTTTGTTCCTTTCTCTTTGTCATAATAAATATAACTAGGGTAATAACAATATTACCAACAAATATTTACCAGATCCAGATTAACGGGATATTCAGGTCGACATGATATGCCAAATTTTGCGCCAATGTGCAAGCAAGTAAAAACACCTGTCTGTTTGGCATAAGGGTATACGCATACCGTATACCGATCCAATAAAGCAAGCAACGTTCTAAACTTTCATACCAACGTTCCTTCCTCTTTTATTGATATATAGGGTGAGTCAGTCATCAGTACATTAATTTTAAGATAAGATAAGGAAAAATCAATAAAATTCGAATACGCCTTGTAGAAAAAGCTGAAAAAAATATTTTTAAATCATTATTTAAATCTCTTATTTACTGTCGCTGACCGCTGGCGGCCTCGAACCTCGATTCATGCACAGCTGATCGAACTCGGTAGCTGGCCTAGACGCAACGTTGCCAAATTTAAATATATTCACAGAACATAGCCCGTAAAATCATAATTAGAATTTTACTGTATTTAAGTGTCATACAAACGGTTTTCTTGACTACCTTAGAAACTCTTGTTTTTTATTGCTCACTTCAGCCAATAATTTAAAAATATGTAATGAATACTAAATCATAAGATGTGTAATTGCGTAAATTGCTATTGTTGATCAGCAAGCATCGCAAGGAGGTTTGAGCAATGTCAAAAATGTGGTTATTAAAGTTATTCTAAAATTAGTTCTTACGGGGAAACTATTTTGTATGACACGAAGTGCACAATTTATACTTTGAAATTTACATTAGTGATGTATTTACACCACTTACATAAATTTCGATACTTCACAATAAGCACTACACTGTCTACACTAAATATTATTCTGTTAATTTTTTTATTGCGTTTTTTTATGTGCACTCCAAGAACAAGGAGTAAACAGCTGCCTTTAAGCTGCCTTTATTTAAAATTTGCTTTAGTTTTTATAAAATTTATGACTACATACGTGAATAGATATTTTACTTGAAAGTGAAGCGGGTTAGAACCTTTGCTAAGGTAAGGAACACTGTACTGTGCGTAAAACTCAGTTTTAATCATCGAGTCTCAATGAAAGATGTGGCGACTCTTATGGAGATGCCGAAGTAATGCAATACCAGTCGGGGCACATTAGCCGTTGAGTAGTTGTTTTCGACATTCCCTTCAAATAAATAAGTAGGATTGTCTTCCTTATAAAGACAATAATATAGGTCACTGCTGTAATGGCACCTGCGGAAAAGCAGGTCGTTATCTGTCTGTCAATTTGACAATAGTTGTCAGACAGATAATAGCAAAGACCCAAAGAAGGCACTACGGTGAGTTTCTCACCACTACTAACATTTACGTAAATATTGTAAATACGTACCTAACTATGCTATTGTTTTTATTTCTTGAACGATATTATTTTGTAACAGTAAGTACTCAGAAACGAAATATTAAAGTATTTCACTTGTATTCATAAATAAATACAACATATTCTGGATACTTAATTTTACAAATCGATACATAAAGCTAATAAAATAGTGTTAGGGAAAATGTAATTTATTAATCCCTTAATTATTAATTCATAAATGCATGAAGCATTTTTAATGTTCAGGGGCGCCGTACTATCGAGAGTTATGGGTCAATTTGCTTCACTTTTAAAATGTCGGAGAAGAAATTTTAGTTTTCAATTTCTCGCCTTTATTAGATATTCCGAACACCTGGTTAAAATGAATCTACTGATGATTGACTCACCCTGTTCATGCTAGTTTGTTAATTTTATTTTTTCCAGGTTGCAAAGGGATAAGCAATAATAGTTTTAATTTTATTATATTCTTACTAATTATCTATTTTGTATTTATTTAAATAAATCATTTAAACAATTTACCTGTAAAATATCTTAACTAAATAGGTACCTAGTCTTGTTTTTCACCATTTGCAACACTTTACCCTTAAATTTCTAAGCCTCATTTTGAATACAAAAAATATTAAATACAAATTTTTATTGACTATTTATTATTAAATTAAAAAACAGATAATTCTTAATTAATATATATTGATAGCACTTCATTTTTCATTAATTCAAAAAATCTTTAAAAGCTCAAATTAAATAATTAATCTAATAATCTTAATAAATATTAAACTAGATTTCTTTGCTTCGGTTGCAAATATTTTTCAACGAAATCAGATATTTCTCGTATAAATTTTTTGTCAAGAACCAGTCTTTTAATTTTTGCTTCTTCGCTAAAGTTGAGATGAACTGACGTAGATGGTGAATACAGGGCCTCTGCACATTTCAGCTTCCTTTTGATCTTAGTTCCTAGATTTACTTCACATCTCAATGTATCAAGTTCATCCTGGGTAACTGGTAAAATAGTTATTTATTCGTAGGCAGCACACATTTTGAAAACTAATTACAGTTTTTTTATGGAACGTGAAACGTACTATTAGTGCACGATGTTTGGTCAGGTTCCGTATTTGACTACCGTGCAATAATTAGTTGATTGTATGCAGATGAAAGAGAAGGTACAAAAATGTAATGCCCTAATAGCAATGGAATACTTTTGCAACATGACTAAGCTATACGAAATTGCAGTCCATAAAAAGTCTTTGGGATAGTGGACCTCCATATCGCCTCCTAGATAGACATAAAAATATCTATGGAAGAGGCGATGGATGGCCAATTTACCCCCCCCCAGATACAGGTAAGAATGTTTATTAAAAAATGTTAAATTCAGAACCAAAACACTAGTATAGTATCCTAATTACCTATGATGTTATCTTAGGACAGCATCTTCATTATTAGGATAATAATGAGTTCGCTATATCGCACATTATAGGCTGAATAGCCATAAAAGTCTCATGAATCTGTCAGAGGGAGCAACACGCAGATGCTGTCAAGAATTCGAGGAAACTAGTTCACGAGCTTTACTATAGTGAAGGGTGGAAGTATGACTACTCTTGAGATTTATAACAATTAAGCAGCCCATCAAAATCCGCTAATAGAAGATGTTTTAATTCATTTTTTGAGGTTAGAAAAAATTTTAATGTGATGAAGTAATTTAGATTCAATGCTGACCAAGATATGCTGACTAAGTCTCCTGCCAAGATCTACTTTTGTGAACCTGATCTCTTTCACTACTACTTTGTCAAATCAAACCAAGAACCTATAGGTAAGTAAATTATTTTATGGTTCTTGATGAAACAGTCTTTGTTTAAGAATATCAACTGTAGGAAGACATTAACTAAATACATTGATTAAAATTAACAGTATACCTAGTTGGTAAAGCAAACAATTATGAACGCAGAAATACTACAAACAACTTACTTAAGTATTTGGCGATTACAAATGGATCATCTAAATGCGTTTCAACATCAGTAATTATGTTTTTCAATGTATTGGCAATGTCCTTCAATGTAGAATCTTTCAAGTGGCCAATAAGGTTATTGTCTTTATTCCAATAGTATGGAATGTTTTTGTTTTGAATCTGGTCTGCATAATGCTTGAGCATCTGTAATATTATCAAATAGGAAATAAAGAACAAAATAGTGAAAGCTAAATAATTAATACCTTTATAAATACATAGCTTAGAGATTGTTTCCATAACTGAATATCTTCCTCTTCTGTTTCTATCTTCCATAAAAATATGGTCTTAATATAGTAACTCGCTATTTTTAGGTGATTCTGTTTGTCACGTAATTTCTAAAAAAAAGTGTTCACAAATTTTAAACTTTTGATCATAAAGGAGTATTTTTAAACACAATTATGAAATTATATACAAAAAGGATAATTTTGTAGGAAATTTCAAGCCAATCGGAAGCTTTGTATTTGTTTGGTTAGGTACCATAGCAACAAAGACGATTTGCGGAAATTATCTCTCTTCCTTCAGGCAGGAGGAGGTGATTACAGCGGAAATTTTTTAACACCCAGAACATCGTGTTTATTTTTACATTTTATTTAATTATTTTCTGAAGGATGTACTTAGGCTATATACCTACTTCAATTGGACATATCAAGAGGGAGTAATAAAAATGTAATTGTACAACAATTAGGTATTTATTTCTTATATTCTTTGGCGAACTGCAAATGAACTTGGAATAATACATCACTTAATCAGATCCAAGCTTATTAAATCTCGATGTTTTATAAAGTATATGTAATATTTTGATACAATTTTGTTAAGTTATGACTCAACTAGCATTTATATTTAACAGAACGCTGAAGAAGTTGTTTTATCACTTCACATAAATCGTTTGTATATTTAAAACTTAAGTGTGAAATTTTCTTACAGAATCCCTCTCGTTATTGAATTAAAACCGGGAAATTTTTTTCGTGCATCAATTTTTAAAGAAGTTTTTTACATTATTAATCGAGACATTTATTGAAAATCTTATGAACAGCACCACACAGTACAATAATTGATAATCATAAAACTTGTTACTGTATTAATTAATATTTTGAGAAATAATGTAAAAATTTGTTCGTGAAATTTCATGAAATAATGGAAAATGTAACACATGCACAAAATGTATACAGAGTGAGTTTTATGTATGGAACGCCTCAATTATCTCGGAAACGGCTTGCCCGATTTTTATGAATTTTGGTTTATAAGGATTTTGTAATATGGCCGATATTATTGTGGCATTTACATTGTTGTCAGATCTTTCGTTTTTCCGGAAATATACTGAAATTTGTTATTTCAAATGGATCACCCTATATATTTTTTTGTTTTTGAAATCTCTAAGAAATTTAGAATATTTTTCATGTAATGTTCCCTATACCTAATTGCCATAATTTCGGAGTTACAGCTACATTTGCAATATCTCCGCAGAAGTTAAAATATTACATCAGGGCGGCTATCTCTGCGACAAAAACAATTTTGACGTTTTAATAAACTATTATTGTTGGTGTTTATTGAAAGTTACAATGGACCGTTTATCTGAGAAAGAACGAATTGAGATTTTAATGATATTAGGATATGGTGATGTGCGTAGAAGTCAACAGGAAACGTGTAATATCTTTAATAATTTATATCCTAATAGAAATCCCATAACAAGATCTACTGTGAGTAAGTTGTTAAAAAAGTTTAACCAAACTGGAGCCATAAAAGATTTACCGAAATCAGGGCGTATAAAAACTGCAACAACTGAAGACAAATCTTTAGATGTTTGTGTTATGTTAGAAGAAGATCCACACTTGAGTACTAGACAAATATCCAGGGAAGTTGATATTTCTCAAACATCCATAATGAAAATTTGACATGCCAATAAATTCCATCCTTACAAAGTAAGATTGGTTCAAGAGTTGTCAGATGATGATTTCGATAGACGTGAAGAGTTTGCCGACACAATGATGGAAAAATGTTACGATCAAAATAATCCAAATTTTTTAAATAATGTTATGTTTTCCGATGAGGCCACTTTTTGTACCTATTGATTGAAACGTAAATCGGCATAATTGCAGATACTGGTCACGTAACAATCCTCGTTGGATGAGAGAATCCCACACCCAATTTCCACAAAAGATTAATGTATGGGCTGGAATAATAGGCGACAAAATAATTGGTCCTTTTTTCATTGAAGGAAACTTAAATGGTCCGGCGTATTTAAATTTATTACAGAATAATATTATACCTGAGTTGGCTCGGTTATTTCCAAATCTAAGTAAGTATTCTCAATTGCCTGTTAATTTAGAAATTTTATTATTTGAAACTTTCAGACAATAACAATGTCCCAAATAACAATATTTGGGTGCAACAAGATGGAGCTCCACCTCACTATGCGCGTGACATGAGGCAATACCTAAACGATGTGTTTCCCAGAAGATGGATTGGAAGGCGTGGTTGGTGAAGGATCGAATGGCCCCCGCGATCACCCGACATGAATCCTTTAGACTATTTCCTGTGGGGTCACTTAAAAAATATTGTTTATAAAACCAAACCTGCCAATATTCAGGAATTAAAAGACAGGATTACCACAGAGATAAGAAGAATTGAGCAGTGAGGAATATTACAAAATGTACTGCAAAGTTTTAAACATCGCATGGCTTCTTGTATGGAAGTAAACGGACAACATTTTGAGCATCAGCTGTAACCGCCTTTACTTTATGTTTTCAAAAGATCCTATGGGATTTCTATTAGGATATAAATTATTAAAGATATTACACGTTTCCTGTTGACTTCTACGCACATCACCATATCCTAATATCATTAAAATCTCAATTCGTTCTTTCTCAGATAAACGGTCCATTGTAACTTTCAATAAACACCAACAATAATAGTTTATTAAAACGTCAAAATTTCGCAGACATAGCCGCCCTGATGTACCTAATATTTTAACTTCGGCGGAGATATTGCAAATGTAGCTGTAACTCCGAAATTATGGCAATTAGGTATAGGGAACATTACATGAAAAATATTCTAAATTTCTTAGAGATTTCAAAAACAAAAAAATATATAGGGTGATCCATTTGAAATAACAAATTTCAGTATATTTCCGGAAAAACGAAAGATCTGACAACAATGTAAATGCCACAATAATATCGGCCATATTACAAAACCCTTATAAACCAAAATTCATAAAAATCGGGCAAGCCGTTTCCGAGATAATTGAGGCGTTCCATACATAAAACTCACTCTGTATATGTTAGGCTCGAAGACCGAAAACGGTCACTGTAGCGAAAAAATTAATCACAACGCGTTTTATCACAATATATAAAATGACACAAAGCAACATTCGTTTTATGACTACTGATAAAACATCCTTGTTTCCTATGTGCCATTCTAACATATCGGTACAATATTTTCTTGTGCAAAAAATCAAAAGTTTGGTAAGGAATTTATATTATTAATCAAAATCACCTCTACCTTTAACAATTTTATTGCTGGTTTCGTCGCTTTAAGCTCACAACCTGATATGAGACCTCTCTCTTGTTCTTGAAACGATAGTCTCCAGTATCTTCCTAAAATTATACAATTTTCCATCATCCCGTGAGGCTTTTTAGGAACAACTAAAAATTTATCCTACAAAAAAATACGACGTTCTGTCAAATCAATTATCTATCGTCTTCAACTGAATAAAAGAAAAAACACTGTGAATACAGTGTGAATACGTATGTTAATAAAATATATGTAGGGTTATACATACCTTACTCTTAGGGAAAGGATTTTTTCTGTAACCTCCCTGTGGCCATTTGTCTTCACTAAATTGGAAGCAAGGAACTAAATCTATGTCTAAATTAATAGTCTCGTCTTCATTTTTTAATTTTAAAGTGAAAGCAGGATGTGCTTTTGAAATAGTTACCTAAAATTTAAAACGATTTAAATAATAAAAAAATGTATTGTTTTTATATTTCTCTCACTCACGTTACACAGGAACTCATAGAACTTTCACGCAACTTTATTTGTTTGAAATCAAACTGGGAACGTGCCCTAAAGTTAGTTCATCTAAGAACTGTCAAGCTTTTCCATAGTTATTTATTAATATGTCCGTACATTAATATATTATTTCAAATAATTTCTTTAGTAACATGATATCACTAAAATTTAAAAAAAAATGTTGCTTGAAAAAATAAGATGTTTCTCATATTAGAAAGCATTTAAGTTTTGATGAAACATTGTTGTTGAGTTTTTTGATGCAAGGAATAATTTTGAAGACCCAATATAAATTTCGTCGTGGCCTAAGTAGGGCTGAAAGGTCTAGTAGAAATATAGTCTGTGAAAGAAGACTTCATTTTGCTATTTCAAACAAATTTAGACAAAAAACGGAAGCGAATGTTTACAAATTAAGGCTCCCCCAAACCAACGCGAATTATTCGCAACGGATTCGTGACGGAAAGTTCGCTGCGAAATTCGTGGCGGAATCCGCAGAGAACCCCACACCAAAGCTAATATAATCGCATCATATGCGTCATATTTTCAGTATCGAAAAGGTTGATTGCTATTGCTGAACACGAAAAATAAACAATTTGTACTTGTACTTACATACTTACCTATCATACAAAAATATGTATACATCATCGGATGAAGAAGAAGCATTTGTGTTGCTTGCATTGGAAGAAGACAATTTAAGGTAAAATTATTATTATTCTTTAAAAATAAATGTGTTAAAAATAAATCATATTATGTATCTAACCTTAAGAAAAGAAAATGGGTTCACGATATTAATAAAAAAAAGACGACAATATAGGGAATTTCATACATTAATGCCGCAATTTCGAAAAGACGAGAATCTATGTTATATTTTTGTTACTTTTTTCGAATATTTTTGTAATCGTCATGAGAAAGGTCGTCTAATATAGGATACTTTCGCACTAATTCAATGATTTTTTCCATTTTATTAATTACTTTCTTAGTTAAGAGACTGCGAAACTACTACGGATCCGAGAAAAAACGCAGCCGATTGCGAACAAAAACTCCGTACGAAATAAACGCTGACAATTCGCAGTCTAAACGAAAAAAAATCGTGTTGGTGTGAACGTACATATTTAACGCAATGGAAACAATATGATGCGAATCGCAAGCGGTGCGAACTTTCGCAAGTGCTGCGATTATCCGCGTTGGTTTGGGGGACCCTTAAAATCGAGATCTTTCTGATTCTCATTGTATATGGTGACAATGCTCCGTATAAGTGGAATAATATAGCCTCCTTCACATATAAATGCATAGCTAATAAATAACTATAATAGAAAAGTGAAAGTGGATGATAAGAAGCAACACATGGGACTCAAAAAAATTAAAGAAAAATCAATTCTAAGAGTTCGCACTGCCTTTGAATAAAAAATCTAGATAAATATGTAGATGTATTTTAATCTGCCGGCTTACTTGTTTGCATTTTCTTTATATGAAAGAAAAGAGCAACTATATGTTCTGAAATATTTGCATAAAATAGAACTATTAAAAATCAATCAAGTAGTTATTTCATTGTTACATGTTACATTGTTTCTGACCCATTACACAGTTAGCCAAGAATGAAAGCATCATCAGAACCATACGTCAAATACTTAGGAATACATGCATACTAAAAATTAATTTGCACTCTCCTAAACCCGATTTAGAAATTTTAGTTATCTCCACTTCCAGTATTAGTTAGTATAAGGGGTAAGTATTCTTATACTTTCCACCAGTTTGTTTTCGAACAAAATCGAAACAGTTATTAAAGCGTAAAACTTGCAAAAAATATATTTACATAAATTTTAGTGGTGTGATTATCACCCATGTCAACATTCACGAAGTATTTATCGTTTCCTTCTTTTTTAAGTCTATTTAAGCTCAAATGTATTGTTCTTTCTATCCACTGCAAAACTTTAATAGTCGATAGATAATATTCAAAATCCATCAATGTGCTGAGTTTTCTAAAAAAATATATTATTGGAGTTCAGTTACTCTTCCTGTTCCTACCGAAACAGATCACTTACTTAAATTTATGCGCTTCTTTCCTCTTTGACAGTTTATATAATTGCGTTATACGTATATTAACAAATCCTGGTTTATCGCTAGCTTCCACAACAGGTTGGATAATAGCTGGTAAATTTAACACTAAATCTAAATCGTATTCTTCGGGTCTGCCAACTTTAATTTTGTCATAGAAACTCCCTCCGTAAAATTTTCTCTCGAACATGTTCTTAAATAAAACGTCTTTACCTTTCATCAAGTAAGCTAAGCGATCCGTGACCTGTAAATTACATAATATAGAACTTTGTATTTAGTCGTAGATTTCCGCTTAAATTTCCCATCAAGTTATTAATTATGAAGTAAACCAAAATTTTGGGGAAATGGGCTGAAAAGAGTAAACACACACGGCCAGGACCTGAATAAAGCAATTAAAAAAACCATTTGGGTTATAGAAATATAGTATGATTTCTGGGATAATATAATAATATGTACAAGTTTCAGGGACTAAATCAAATTTATATACAAACATTCTGTATGCTGATTACATACAGGATGTGTCACGACGAACTGTAGTTCCATCTGAGCAATATATTTACGTTATGAGCAATATACTATTCTTAACAGAACTTGTGGTATGTACCAAAGATTTAGGGATATGGTTTCAAACAGATTTGAATTTTAAAAAACATGTGAGTGAGATTACTAATATACCATACAAACTGTTCTAATCAAAAGAGTTTAAAGATATAAATTCTATTAAATATTTATTCATTTCGCTTATCCGTAGCCGCTTGGAATACTGATCAACCATTTGGCCATCTACAAAGCAAAATCTAAATCAAACACTTGAGACAATACAAAACAAGTTTATAAACTATTTGCACTACAAAAAATACAACACTAGCCCTGGATTTATATCTTACGAACCTTTTCGTTTAGAATTTAATATTAGCAAATTGAGAAACTAGGAGATTTGGACAAAAGTTAGTTTTCCTGCACAATATGACGATTTTGAAAATAAAAATTACAAATTCACAATGACCAATAAATATTAAAAAGTAGATCACTGAAAAAAAATAAATACGATTCTGTAAAGAGAAAATTGACATGATTTTAAAATTGTGATTTAAAAAATTATATTCATATAAGGTAACCTGTAAAAATTATGCACGAAAGTTGCCTAAATATGTGTTTATGTGTGTATATTTTAGGCAACTTTCATGTATAATTTTTATATGGTAAAATGGCAGTTTTACTTCTACAAATCATTTTAACATGTTCTACAGCTTAACCTTCCTTTGGTGTGCCGATTATAATTTAACAATTCTCTTTGAAAAAGCCGAAAATGCGCATAATACGGAGACATGATTTAACGTAATTTGGGCGATTTTAGTCCCTGCCATAAAGTTTAAAGTATATTTAGTAGAGGCACCCCCGCTAAAACTATATAGATATATTTATGTTTACATACATTTAGTATTTTCAGGTAAAAATAAGATTCAGATTCAGAATTGGCTGAAAACTTTTAATCATCAGCTTAAATCCTTCCAAAACTCGAATTGATCATAATGTTGATAATCATAAAAATGTTAATTATTTTATATATCTGCAAATAACACTTTTCAAAAAATAGTTTAATAGTGTTTCAAAATGAGTTATAAGTGGTTAACTTGATTTTGAATTATCAAATCAAATTAGGAAATTCCTTTGAATCAATTAGGAATGAATAAATAATACAAATCGAATAATATTACAATGAGCAATAATTATAGTGACGTGACAATAGGCAAATACGCACTAACTGTTGCGAAGTGCATAGTTATCTATGAAATATGTCAATGTCAGTCTAAATTACATAATTAAAAATCTTTATTGAATATATCGCTGCAAAATATGGCCAATTACATAAAACCGAAATTTAACTGGAACTTATTTAAACTGCAAACCAGATATCTAAGCAACAAATTAGATCCTATTGCACTCTCAAGTACCACTCAAAACGCCGAAGAAGAGCGATCTGAAATCTTGGATGATTCCAGCAGCAATCGTGTAAGGTACAATGTTTGCAGGGATCGTACAACGTCCTCACAAAAATTCGTGTTCGAAGATAAGAATTTACCGACCAATTCGACACGAGTTGAAGACCAGTTTGAATCTCCAGAACAGGCTGAAGATAGGTTACAAGGTATAAATGATAATGGTAATTCTGGTAGTGGTTATAGAATGTTCACTGCCTCAACCACTTACAAAAATGTTATTTTGCCCTTAAAGTCATCTAAGTTAGCCAATCCATTTCCTGAACCTGTTAAAGTAATGCCATCCCATACCGTGTCTGATCAAGAAAAAGCTGAGCAAATGCAAGCAGAGTGTAGAGTCCCGAGGTCCATCACAAAAACTAAAATAATAAATTAACTCATATGTGTTACTTGTTTTTCTGTATTTTAATAAAGACGTTGTATCTACATATAAACATTGTTTTCTTTCCGAAAATGTCCATATAGCTTCAATTTTCCAAATGCCACATTTCATGTAATGAATAATAATTAACACTAACTAAAACATTCATGAAACTGAACTAGAATTATCTAATTGAGGTAGTATGGTCCTACCTCAATGGATTATCCTCTAAAGTTATGTCAGTAGTAACTTGTTAATTTTTATAAATATTAAACTGAGTTTTTTAACTAATTATAACACAAAGATAACTTTTTAAATAGCATAAATACCACCTAAAGGAATGCAACAAAATTCAATAGGTACGGCAATAGAGTTACCGCCGATACAGTTTTAAGGACAATCAGTCGATAAATGGTAGGTAATATCTCCTCGGTCCTAGTAGATATTACCAGTGATGAAAAATAATTGCTTAGGGGAGTTGAAATAGGACAGGATGCAATGAAGACAATACGCAATCGTTGGTTAAAGTGCATATGAAGTTAAAATATAGATAAAGTACAAGATACAAAGAAAATTCTAATCTAGTGATTCGCAATAAAGTCGTGTGACCTCATGCGAATATCTCAAGTACGAATTGGTACTAAAAACACCTGACTTTGATATCTACTTGAGGAAGATCTTCACACCTTGAAGTTTCCCACTCTTAAGTTTGTTAATATGACAGATAAGTATTAACTGGCTCAATGTAAAGGTCTAATGAGATCGAACGATTAAAACCGCAGTTTTAAGTATTCCCGAGATTTGGCGACAATTCTTCAGTCAACTTTTTGAATTGCTCCTATATTAAAGATGAGTGCGTATTCAACTGGTAACGCTCTTAACATACAACTAATACTGCAACCTCGCTGTATAAATGGCTAACAACACTTATTTCTTGATATAATATAAACTACAATTCTTATTTATTAAGAATATTATTATATTACTTTCCTGACGCATTAAAAAGGGCAATCGTTGTTCCCGTTTATAAGAAAAATAACCCTGAAGATATAACCAATTACAGACCTATTGCACTACTAAGCGTATTCTCGAAGGTATTTGAAAGAGTGGTTTTTAACAGAATTTTTGTTTCCCTTGATAAATATGGAATTATGACAAGTTGTCAACACGGCTTCCAAGCGGGCAAATCTACACAGTCAGCAGCCTGCAGTCTGACCAATAGAATTCATGAGCTCCTAGACAAGGGCGAATACGTTGCAGGTATATTTTTTGACTTGACGCGTGCTTTCGATTGCTTAGATATCTCTTTTATTGCGAGTAAATTGTATAATATTGGATTCAGAGGGATATTCCTGGATTGGATTATCGATTATCTTTCCGGTAGGACAATGGTTGTGAAGGTGCATGATGCCACTTCTATCAGTCATAATATAGATTTGGGAGTCCCTCAGGGATCGGTGCTGGGGCCCCTCATTTTCTTGCTATTTGTCAATGATTTACCGAACCATATCGACTCATCGACTTTGACTTTGTTTGCCGATGATACATCCTCAGTGGCTTCAGCTCGGACCCCTGAAGAACTTGTTATAATTTGTGAACATTTTATTACGACATTTGTCAATTGGTGCAAATCCAATAATCTAATAGTAAATGTTGACAAGACAAAGATTGTTTGCTTCCGAACCCAAAGCGGAACTGATTCCGAATTATATTTTAAGTGCAACGACGTTGTATTAGAATCTTCTAATAGCACCAAATTCTTGGGAGTCTACCTTGATCGTCAACTTAAGTGGACGGAGCACATAGACATACTTAGTAAGACACTTAATAGGTCGTTCTATGCTATATCTCGAATACGTGATACTATGCCCCTGTCTGCATTGTTGAATGTTTATTATAGTTTAGTATATAGTCATCTTTCATATAATGTAATCCTTTGGGGAAATGCTGTAAATAATGGTAGGATTTTTATAGCACAGAACCGAATACTTCGGAGAATATTTAGTATCAGTCCCTGTCAAACGTGTAGAGGCATATTCGTCGACAATAGAATATTGACTTTCCCATCTATTTATATTTACAAGTCTCTATTGTATGTTAGAGATAATATTCATCACATTGATAAGAATTCTCATTTTCATGATTATCCTACTCGTAATTGTAATCTATTAAGTGTTCCCTTACACAAAAGAAAAAAATTTTAAATGTCTGCAATATACCAGGGGATAAAATTATTTAATAAATTGCCACAAAAATACAAAGTGATGAATAGTTATATTTTTAAATTGTCTGTTAAAGAGTTGTTACTTGCCAGATGTTACTATAGCATCCAGGAATTTATTAACGACGATAATATCTGATGTTTACATACTTTTATAATAATTGTATTGTTATTGTTTGTCTAAACTGTTTTGACTTGTCCTATACATTTTATATTTTGTCTTAAAGGATTAATAAATATTATTATTATTATTATTATTATTATTATTATTATTACAATATTTATATTATCTACTTGTTTATATATTGTATTAATGCAGTGTTTGTAAGTCTAGTTGTCTAAATAATTTGGTTTTGCTGATTATATTACATCATATGCAAAAAGGTCTATTTTGCCAATAACATATTTTATTGCAAGAATGAAGTCATATTTTTTATGAACATTTATACTCTTCTAATATTCTTTCAGTAGTACTGAAAGGTATCCTTTTAGGTTTTCGAGTAAAAAATGCTGTTAATACATTACTGAGTTAATGTTTGATAAACCCTATTTTTTAAATAAAATATTATGAACTGGTCAGGAAGATCCCATAAAGTAATAATTAGCATGCTTATTTCATCAGACGAATAATAAAGTTTCTATTCGGATAGGTATTATTATGGCTTTCATGAAGTACTAAAGTTCATTGTGTATTTTTCTCGATAAGTATGTCACGCAGGTACCATGGGATGAAAGCTCGAGAACAACGTTTAGCGTAACTGCAAAATCAATTTTTCCTAAATAGTACAAAAACAGTACCTATAGAGAAATATCACAAAGTTATAAGATTCTGAAAAAAAAATTACTCTGGATATTTTTCTACTACGTCTTTGTCAGTAACTGTAGCAGATCACGCTGAGTGAAAACATGCGATTTCGCGAAGTATATGTAGGTACCTACTTCTGCTTGAATACTAAATTCACAAATACCAATAATAAATGGTAAATTCAAGCAGAACTTGATTATTGATCGGTTAAATCAGACTTTTCTATCTTTTATTAAAAAATTTAAGGCTTCTTTTCTTATCAAGTATTCAATTAGAAATAATATGTTCTGTGTCGTGTCAAAAATATTATTTTTATTTGAAAAAGTAAAACTTACTTTTGAAAGTAATTTAGGTAATTGTATGTAACTCACTTTTTACTTTAACAATATTTATACTGTTTTATATAAATTTAAATAAATCCAAAACCGCGTACTAAACTTTGTATGTGATTTCAATATACAGTGTGTCCAACCTAGGAGCTCAACCGATCCATCTCAGAAACTATTGACACGATTTTTCTAAAATTTTGTATATAATATGTAGTAATTACAGGATGTTCTCGGCAAATAAAATATTTTGACAGTTCTGTGACTTCCGGTTGTACCGGAAGTAGATAACAACTTGCTTAAATGAAATGGAAAATCCGGTATGTTTTTCTATATTTGGACATTACATTAAATTTTAGGGACACTTTCTGTAATAAATACTATTCCTAAAATGTAGTTTAGGTAGAGTTTTCGAGATTTAACAAAAATTTGACGGATGTAACTTTGCAAAGAAAATTAATCTGTAAATAACCGGTCGACTAGATAGAAAATATTTCAACTGTGGCCGTTATAAGGAAGGCAGTAGATAATTAATGAGCTATTAAACATATTTAGTTGTATACAGGGTGCGTACAGTGGCAATGGAACTAAAAAAATTAAATATCTTCAATGTTTTAAATGGACTTAATTTTTTTTATTTTAATAAATTCTACGGCCAAAAATATGAGTAATTTGTATCAATTCCCTATGGCTCTAATCATAGCGGTTTTTAAGTGACCAACAGAAATTCTATAAACCCTACATTTTAGGAATAGAGTTAATTACACTAAGTGATCCTAAAATTTTATGTAGAATCCAAATATGGAGGATTCCATTTAAATTAAGCAATATGGTATCTACTTCTGGTACAACTATCACAGTCAACAGAACTATCTAAATACATGTTTACCTTTTATTTTCCGAGCATACCCTGTATTTACTACACGCAGAAAATTTTAGAAAAATCATTTATATAGTCTCTGAGATATGGATCGTGTAAGCTCCTGGCTGAACACACTTTGTTTGATATTGTATACATTCAATGTGTTTTAAAATCAAGTAACAAATACACAGCAACGTAACTGCAGGAAGCTGCAAGGTTTTTTAATCTAGGGTTAGTAGGTAGTCATTTATCTATTGGTAGTGTGTGTTACTGGCCGGTGGAGTGGTGGTCCTGGCGGGAAGAATTGATATCTCTGTCGAGAAATGAGTTTTTTGTACCTCCCTTCAAAGGATGAGGCTTCCAAAAGAAGGCAGCTGTTTAAGTATGGTTTGAGTGCTGTGTTTATAATTTTGTAAAAAAGATGAGGAGATAGATCTAGACCTAGGAACAACGTAAACTGTCTAATCTGGACTTTAACAAAAACTACGTAATTACCTACGTAACAGGGGCGTAGCCAGCAAATTCAGGGAGGGCAAAAGCAAAGAATCGATATGAAATAGTCTTAGGTATTACCTACAAAGTGGTTTTATTTGAAACTGTCAACGAACCTACTAAAACTTATTTCAGCAGTAACCTACGAGGGTTTTGGCTAAACCTTGACAAAACTTCTTTTTCAAATTTATTTTTCAGTTGTCCGTGCAATTGAAATTACAAACTTAACTCAAGACACTGATCGACCAACTGAATGAGTTTTGTATGCGAGCTGGAATGAACAAGGACGAGAGGCACGAGCGGCGTTGCATGTTCGGCACACACCAATTTTGAAATGCATATAAAGGGCCCCACCTTGGCTACACCCCTGCTACGTAGAGCGGTGCCTGAGATTTCAGAGAGTTGACTTTGAGACGCTTGAGGCGCAGCATAACAAAATTTGATTGATAAAATTAATCTAATAAAAATCCGAATTGAATTTATATAAGAAAAAATAGAAGGAATTAAAAAATATACTTAACTTACCTGCTCTAATATTTTATTATTTCTTTTTGTCTCATTTTGTGGCAGAGATATATATCTTTGGTTAATTTTGTTTAATACATTTTCCATATGATTGTACCTTTTCTTTTCACAGTCAGATTCCATAATTATTTCTTAATCTGAAACAGATGTTCCCATTCATATCATAAATCACTATATCACTATTCAAACATTCTTCCTGGGTTTCACAGGAAAATGGCGGGTATTTGCCGGGGATTTCTGTATAAACCTGCTACCTGCTATGGTATTTACCCATAACAGTAAATTACACCTACCATGAGTTTATTCAAAAATTTAGAATGAATATATTCAGATTTCAAATATAATTATTAGTACTAGCAGATGCGCGAATTAAGCAAATATATCAATGTCTTGCCCATTGCAAAAATTGAGGTTAAGTATCTTTTCTTTTATTTACTTTTACCTAGTATATTGTCTTTGGTTTTACCTACTCTAGTCACTCAGTATTAGTGTGCTCAAAAAGGCTCATTACACAAAATAATGTGTAATCTATATGGCTTTATGGCTACATACTTACCTAGCTAGTTGATAATAAAACATAAAGTAAATGAGATGCGCGTGCAACCGAAATCGCAGTATCATTCTTTTCACCGAAGAAAAGCACCCATTATCATTATAGTGACAAAACCACACTAAACTAAACTACTACTATTCTTCTATTTTTACTTATTTGAATATTAACCTATACCACT
Source organism: Pogonocherus hispidulus (assembly GCA_963924545.1). Taxonomy (NCBI): domain Eukaryota; kingdom Metazoa; phylum Arthropoda; class Insecta; order Coleoptera; family Cerambycidae; genus Pogonocherus; species Pogonocherus hispidulus. The sequence goes on from OZ004692.1 coordinate 91,277,962, forward strand.
ACGTTAAACATCGAGAATTTTGAACGAAACAGCAGGCAGCAGGAAAATTCTGTATCAGCAGGCGACTTCTCCTTCCCTCCTCGCTGTCGCGTATATATCAGTATGACATCACTAATATTCAGTGGCGACTCGTAGGTATGTTCCTATATTTACTTATATCTACCACCCTACAGTATTCTTGCTGTGATGTGCATAAAATACAGTTCAGGCTACTGTTCTTTCCTCTGTGAATTAACTTCATAGTTAAATTTTCAGTAAGTACCTACTTGAACTAGTACCTACCTATATTTTAATTACACCTAACACTTTTACCTCTATTTTTATTACTTAAATTAAATAGAAAAAATATTGAATACAAATCAATCTGAATACCTAGTCAACTTCTAATGCATAGTTTCAATTGTAGATATTTATATATAGTATAGTAAAAGTAAACTCGCAGAGTCGCTATTTCCAGGACTATTTAATTAGCTTCCCCATTCTAAAGTGTAACTTAGACTGAATAAAATCCCAAATCTGAGCCTAACTGATAGAGGGCAGAGTCAAGGGAACAACATTCTAAATATATTTTTTTCGATTTTAAAAATTTAAATAAAATAAAACTAATTAAATTACTAGGTACCCATGTCAATGAAATTATTCAGGCAATTACCGCCTCGCCTGTCTAAACTCTAAATTTAAAGCCCATTTAAAATGTATAGGTATATTGCAGTGTAGCACAAAACAAGTATGCTGACGAAGCAACTAGGGGAAAACCGGGCACATCCTCATTTCTATTATGTAAATAATAATATTAGGTATATTTATACATATTATACTATTAGTGCTGCCCTCTACATAAAATAGGCAGAACTATGGTGCAATAAATCTACTAAATGCTTTTCGGCTATGTCTGCAGTGGCAAATAATTTCGTCTATTTAATTTCATTATTTTAGGATGTAAAATAAATAAATATAACAAACATGAAAGATAGTGCAAACGAGTAATTGTACCGACTTTTTGCTAGATAATTGCACACACTAACATAACTACACATTACAATACCAAAGTTAAGAAAATTTACACTTTAAACTGGGAATTTAAAAAAAATTACACTTGAAACTGTGAATTTAGCTTCAATTTACAGTTTAAACTGGGAATTTAAATAAATTTATAGTTTAAACTGGGAATTCAACTAAATTTACAGTTTAAACTAGGAAGTAAACAATAAATTACTATATAAATAAAACCGTTGCAATTAGGTATAGGGATTACTACATAGAAGAGAAAAGTTGTGATAGATCTTAATGAAAATGATATAAAATATATGGTGGTTAATTTATAAAAGTTGAGAAAACTGTGGTTGCGAGTTTTGATTCGCCTTGTATACAAGTAAAGGTATTTTGAAGAAAATCTGAAGAAAGTAAGATTAGAACATAATATGTTCTAATCTAATAATATGCTATATTATAGCATAATTGATGGAGCCAAAAATTATCTATAGTATTTATTTTTTTTTAAGATACAGGGTGCTCAAGTTATTGCGATTAAGATAAAAAAATACTCATATCTTCTGCACTACTCTGTATAATACTAGTAAACCCTACATTGGCGAATTCAGGGAAATGATCCGAATTTTAAAAAATCCAGCCAACATTTAACATTCAAACAAATCCATTTAACAATAACATATAACTTATAACATAACGGGGCCATAACAAACATATTTTACGGTATATGTATACAATAATATACATACTACATTCTGTTCCAAGACCTAGAACTGAAATAGACACAATTTTTAATCAACTTTAATTGTCGATTATACGTATTTGAATCAGATGGGTAACTGATGAAGACAGTTAGCCTTTATAAGTAGTTATTTTCAAGCGAATTCCATATTTTAAAAATCAAGTTAGTTCAACACAGAGAAATATAACAGCTATATTAATAATATTTTTATTTTAGTTGAATTATAATTATTGTTTGTATATTACGGTTTCCTTTACTTGTTTGTTGTGCATTTTTATTACCTTTATTATAGTTTTTAGTTGCACGTTTTCAATAATTTGCTTGTTTTTATTAATAATTTATTATAAGCATTTTAACCGCAGAAACAGAATTATAGGGTGTTTGATCCATTTTAAACAGAATTTAAAGAAACTCGTTATATTTGAATAATTGATAACTATTTCAACACACTCGTCAAGGTATTCTAATATAGGAAATTATAAACCACCTAACCAGGAAGTAACAGCACCCAGATGCAACTTTGACGGAGGTATCAATCACACTATATAAACCAAACTTGGAGCTCTTTCATCGGAACACTCTGTATAGTTTTTGATATATTGCAAATCTGCATATCCTCCGATTCATAAGAAATGCAAAGTGTCGAAAATACAAACATGTATAAAGGGTGTTCGTCTAGAACTAAACTCAAGCCAAAAAATGTTGTCTTCTATCAAGGATTTTTAACTTATCTTTTTCAAATATGCTGGGATGAGAATAAATTATGCTGAAAATGTATGTTAAAATAGTTAAAGGGCGGAGAATATCTAATTACTTTAGAGTAAATAAGTATGCTCGTAGCTACACCATTATACAAGAAGTTATACTTAAGTATGTGTTTATATGAATAATTTCATTTGACACCATTACAGTTATAAAGACATTAAATCTTCTTCGGTAATACAGATCATCCTTTTAAGATGCAAGTGCCTTAAAGTCGAAGAAATAAGAAGAATTTTAAACGCCGTGATTCGGCATCAAAATAATAAATAATGTTGACATATTTATAATAAAATGATACACCTTAAACCCGAATTAAGTGGGTAGAAGGTAACGAAATTGATATGTTCCGTCGCAACACAGCGTTAAAATTCAAAAGAAACCATGACAACCAAACAATCCCATTTCACACAATAAAATCGACCTATCAAAGAGATATAAATATTTTATTGCATTTTATACATTTAATAGCAAGATTAACTTAAGGTCCTATCGACCTTCGAAAGCTTAAAGTTATGTCAAGTATCTGCCGTGACAAGCAAAAAGTAAATCAAAATTGCAGCCAGCGAAAGTTACAATCAATAAATAAATGAATGTCGGCTGAAATGAAAACATGTGAAGCACGTTTCAGTCAAAGTTTTGTGAGCAGAGAGTAAACAACTGTTCTCTGTTCGTGTTCGTGCCACTACTGAAATTGTTGTATTAAAACGTGAATTTATTTTATACATTTATACTTTTTATAATAAAATGTCTTAAAAAATATTTTTGTCATTCAGAAATATGTCGAATATAAGAAAATTATCAGCGTTTCGCCAACTTTCTCTGAATTGCTCTCCAACGCCAGAACAGAGAAGAAAAACATTAAAAAAACAATTTTCAGAAGACATACCGGATTACAAAGATAAGTGGATTGACCCTGGAATCGGAATAAAAATATCTCTAAATACGAAAAATAACCGGAATCCGAATCGCCCTCCTCCAATAAGAATAGCTTGGGAGGAAAACACACCAGAATTAAAAACAGATGATGCGGTAATAATAAAAAAGTGCAAAGAAGTAAGGAGAGGGTCTACAGGTAAATTATCTAGACAGAGTTCTTTAGAAAAGAACTCTATTTTGCATTCAAAGCAGGAATTAACAGAGAGATTCAAACAAAATGTTCAAGAAAAAGAACCGCCAGAAAAAACGAATCTCAAAATATTCTTAGCACATAATCCCAAGGAGCAGGTTAATGAAATTTATAATAATCAATCGGAGAGAGATACTGTGTATAATTCAGAAAAAAATTTTGAAAGGCCAAAACTTATTCAACCTCTAATAACAAACAAAGTAAGTAACAATAGCAAAAACTTGTTTCAAATTCGTAGAAATTTTAGACCGAAAATTAATCTAGCTGAAATCGCTTACTCTCCAACAAGAACGAGCGAAATAGATTCAAGAATTACTAGAAATGATGCTGTAGTTGTAGTACCAATAGTAGAAAAAATATCTAGGCAAGACAGTGTAGAAACTTTACCAGATAGTAGCTCTCTTAAAGTTAAAGAAAGCAAAGACGACATAAAACCAATTGACTCCATAATAATAAGACCAGTGACAGCAGCTTCCAAACGAGAAAGATTTCAGAAAAGGACAAACTCCGCATTTAATGCAACTGTTAAGGAATCCCCGCACACTAGACCGCCACTAATCAGATCGTCTTCCGCACCCAGCAAATCAGAACGTGGTAAACAGAAATTTTCAGCCACCAAACGCAAAGTAAAGAGCATCAAAAGAGTCCAGTTGAAGAGCCCGTTAGGAGATGACGAACTGGAAGATAACAGTAATAAGGAAAACCCCAAAAGCCAGAAAGAACTAAACAGGACAACCGCAGTTAATGGATCAGATATTGTCACCATGGTCTCTTTAGTTAGTCCTGCTGGAAGCGATGGAGAGGAAGAATCCCTAGAAGAAAGCAAGGAGAAGCCTAAAAGTAAAATTAAACCAACCAATAATGCCAAAAGCAATCCTGTGAAAGAAGATAAAGAGTCACCAAAGAATATGTCACTAAGAAAAATCGTCAAATCAGGTAAAATACACTTCAGTAGGATTATATCTATCGGTAGAAAGAGAAAGTATATGTTTGTTTACAACACACTCACGTATAACATGCTTTTCCTGGCTAGTACGCTACCAGCTTGAGGTTATTGATTAAAAATTAGCACTTTAACTTACTAGTGGGTTTTATACGAAGTAGGTGAACTTATTGCATTAGGCGGCACTCGCTGATATATAAAACGACAAACGATAAACTCATGTGCTATATATATATATATTTTTACCAGACCTCGGTCATTTGTATAGAAACGCTTAGTATTGCTTACACCGTTATCATTATTTCGTGAAATGGGAAGTAGTAGATAGTTGTAATTCCTACAACATCGCAATTTAGTTGATTTACCTAAGACGAAGTCATTTGAAAGGATAACCAATTAAAAATTAATATTTCTATTTTACTAAAGGGCGACAAAGACCATAACAAAACTTTATTAGGTACTTTATTAAAACTAAAATTATGTCATATCCTACTCGTATAATAAAATATAAAGTGTAAAAAAGGGTAGGACTGTATATCTATACAGGGTGGTCACGATCACCATGTACACATAGAAATTATTTTATAATTTCTATGGCTGTACACCATTGTAAACATACTATATTTCACTGCATTTGTTTCAGTAATAAAAGATATTATGGAAGAAGTAAGAAAGCCCAAGCTTTCACTTCTTTCTGGATATTTGAGGAATGGTGCGATGTTTCTCGAATAACTATATTCATCAGTTACCTCATTCGACTATAACCAAGAATTAAATTTTGCTAAAAATTTAGATACCTATAGGTACTAACCGTTGACATTCCAGAACAAGATTAACTATTTCCTGACAGATGGTTACCTACATTTACATATATTCAAATAGAGTTTCCTGAATATTAATTTCCAAGATAAGATGCGTACAAATAAATGTTTGCCGGAAGGTACAAAATCTGATTGCGACTTATCAATCTTATGAAATTATTTTTTAAAATCCTGAATTCTGGATGAATGAAATTCTTATTTCTGAAATTATTTTATTAACACCACTACTCTATATAATATTGCTGTTTCACCTCAAATTTTAAGACTGTCTTGGGGTGTTACAACACCCCAAGTCTTACCTTTTACTTTTCTCATCATATAGACGAGGGATCTCTAGTTCTTCTACGCAAACCTCGCTTAGATTTGAATACCTTCTATGAATTCACTGACGGTACGTGTCACTTGATTATGGACAAGCATCAGGGGTCTATGGCTACATTTGCTACTCACATTTATACAAGTGCGTATCGCGACAAATTTTATATAGGAATATTACAGTCTTCGTTAAATGTTTCAAATAAGAAGAAAAAATGCATTAATGCACACAGGGGTTTCCACTTAAAATCAGCGTTAAACTTAAACCTGTTACCTTAGTTTTGGAAGCCCAGTGGATGTATTTGGATAAAACTAATAGGCGAGTTAACAAATTTATTAATTCTGCCTATAGTCACTGGAGATAAGACAAAAACCCACGGGCACTAAATTAAAAAAAAATGTCAAAAACTATAATTTATATTTTAGAGATTGCGTATTCTATATGAACTCAAACTAAAATTTACCAAGAAATTGAAGAATGCATTGAAATTTTCAAGAATATTCTATTTAAAATAAGCACATTCCGCCATTGAGTCCACTAATGTCTGATTTATAATAAGTGCGAATTCGTGATATGTGCAAGAACTGCCAATGTGTAGGAACACATAAATTTGTGTTTTTATCACAATAAAAATAAGAATTTATACGTTCAAAATATACTCATATCTATACTACTCACGCATTTAACACGAACTTAAAATTACTAACTATTAATCATAAATTTAGCCAGAATTCTTTTAGTAGTGGGTATATTTATTTTTTTGTATTCTTTATTGGCTTCTTTAACGATTTACATGTTTGTTTATAGGTACTCAGCTAAAAAACTAAACTAATAGATATTATTAATGAAATAATCTAAATATGATGATAATAGTACCAGATTGATAAGTACCTATTACTTTTCTGACTGAATTTATACAATATTTTTTAATATCTATGTATGAGTATGACCAGAAATATATAGTACTGAAATAACACTGACGTAGTTTTCCACATAATACACACACAAAGTACTACACTGCACTCGGCGAGTGTTTTGCCAACCTAGTTGGCATCATCTAGATGATGCCAACCGTGATTTAAACTAGAATGCGTCTCTTTACAACTCCTGATAGGTGGAAATCATTGTCGGGCCGTAGGAAAAAAAAAAATTTGAAAATATATCAATATTCAGAAAAGCGTCACACATTAGACTTTTCTTGTCGGGCATAATTATTACCAGAAACGCATTAATCGTTTGTCCCTTTACAACTCCTAATACGTGGAACTCATTTTCGGGCAGTCGAAACGGGGTCAAAAAAATTCAAATATATACCAATATTTCAAAAAATCGTGACATACATATATTTTCTTGTCGGATATAATTGAAGCCAGAAAGGTATTCAGAATGCATCCCTTTACAACACCTGTTAAGTGGAAGTCATTGTCGTGTCGTAGGAAAAGGGTAAAAAAATTAAAAATGTATCAATATACAAAAAATCATTACACATTAGACTTTTCACGTCTACGTCTTTTCCTACGGTCCGACAATGATTTCCTCCTATCCCGTAAAAATAAAAAAATATTAAAATTTTCTAAACTAGATTTTGACCGACAACAGGATCGGTGTGGATCTGTTAAGAATAACAAAATAAACAATCCCAGCCCATCACTTCATTTGTCAGACGGGGATGACTGGTCAAAAAGGAATGATTCCGTAAAAATAGAAAAATACTAAAATTTCCTAAACTAGATTTTGACCGACAACAGGATCGGTGTGGATCTGTTAAGAATAACAAAATAAACAATCCCAGTCCATTACCTCATTTGTCAGACAGGGATGACTGGTCAAAAAGGGACGTAAAAATAGAAGAATATTAAAATTTCCAAAACTAGCTTTTGACCAACAACAGGATCGGTGTGGATCTGTTAAGAATAACAAAATAAACAATCCCAGCCCATCACTTCATTTGTCAGACAGGGATGACTGGTCAAATATGGATGATCCCGTAAATATAGAAAAACGTTAAAAATTGACAGGAGTCAAGTTTTTGACAAGAGCCTATGAGGGATAAATACATACACTGCAACTGAACAAAATTTATTTCTCTTTATCTTCAGATCACTTTTCTCTAAATTTTCAAACCACGATCTTCAGCTTACAAGATGAACTTTTGTATTGGCAGCTTAATAGATATTTAGAAGATTAAGAAGGGTTTTTTAAACTTGGGAGTTTTTTCCGATCAGATATTGGCCTTTACACAACATTACACTGAAGTTTTCCAAACGTTGTACGAAAATCTAGAATTTACTATAAAAAAGTGTCAAGACTTTGCCTTGTTAAATAAGTTTAATTTCGCAAGTCTGAAAGTACGCAGAACAACTCAGTAAAAGTCTCTTAGATAAATAATATTATGAATTATATATGATTATATTTTTGTTTGTTTCACGATTTCCAAATATGTTCCACTAAGAAAATCATACTCGATCGATACAGTTCTCTCCTTTACATAAAATGTCCTTGAATTATTCCATTATTCAGAACATCTTGGATATAATTTCTGAACTGCAGATCAAATAAAGGAGTACTTCCTATCTACAAATCATAATAAGTCCTGTTTTTAATTTTTGTTTTCGCATCTATATGTCAATTGTTGTGTTTATTGTCAATTGTATGTTATGTTATTTGTTAACTGTTTGTATTTTACTTATACCTATGAGCATTTTTATAATATATTTATTCTATATTATATCAACTTGCAAAAATTAAAATATCAAAGAAGATAATGAATTTCACGTAAATTAACAGTTTTTAAAACTGTTACTTCAATAATAGTAGTACTTCATTAACTTGTACTTCACTACCTACTCATAAAGTATATTTATTGGTATTGATTTGCAAAACGCAGGCGATCAAGAATCACACACTGAATTTTATAGTAGGTAAATTAAGTAAATGTAAATTTTAATAACGCTTTTTTAGTGTCACAGAGGTAAGAACTATAAATGAGACGTCAAAAGTGGCGTGTTAGAGACACATTTTCTCAATGAAATTGGATCACGTATATTTAGCATAAACTTTTTGACACACAACCCAGGCCTTAGAGTTTTATTCAGGCGAATCCAACAGATTCATATGCAAAACTGTTTTCAAGAAAGTAAATTATTATGTACTAGTGGATACCCAACATATTTAACCTTAAAAAATGTATTAATAAATAATATAAAATGGAAATCGTCGCTTAGTTAACTCTGAAGTTTGTGATATTAATATCATCTGGTGAAAACAGACTTTACACAAGTCATTATTGGTCAACAAATATTAAATTCATATTATTTTCATGTTTTCCACACTAATTATTAATTAAACACTAAAACATCTATAGTCACAATAACCACTATCACATAACACCTAGTTTTTGTAACATAATAAATTCTTTGCAAGAAATAACTGAGTGATGATAATATCTGATATTATCACTCAGTTATTTCTTACAAAGAATTTTTTATGTTACAAAAGCTAGGTAAAAATTTAAATTTGTTATATTTTCTAACAATACTTATGACAATGGCAAAAATATGGCATTATTAATATTTTCCATTTTCATATTTTATATTATATACAGTTACATATATTAATACAGTTCGTCAAGATTAAATATGTTTTAGGGGACCCACTAGTAAATAATAGGGGAGACCGGGGCTAGTTGGCACACATTTCATACTTTATTTTTTATTTAGCACTACAGACAATTGAACTGAATTACAAAATATGTAGAACAGAATTCCATAATTTCTCTACACTTTAGGATATTTAAAGTGTCTTTATAAAAAAAAGTTAAATAGTTATTTAAAAACATCAGTGTAAGTGTGCCAACATACCCCAACTTGGGGGTAGGTTGGCACACTAACTGGGGTTAGTTGGCATATGTAAGTTATATAGAGAAAAACAAGTGTTTTTATAGTTTTTAAAATTTATTACCTACTAAGAGAATACAAAATAAAATAGATTAGAAAAACGTCTAAAACTAAAACAGAAAGTAGAATAAAGCTTACAGTTATGTAAACACAAAAAGTTAATAGTTAGTCAGAATCATCCGAGACACAATTTGAGCATATGTATGGCGGCTCTTTGTTAGTGTATGCCTCATGAGACCAAATATGGCATGACATGCACTGAACCCATTTTTCCCCTGGTTCACTGCTGGTAAAACTGTCCATGCACACCAAGCAAAAAGTTTCCTCCTCTTCATCAGAATAAGATTCATCTGCACAAACATATTTAACGGTCCCGATTTTCTTGTTTAACTTTATTTTTCCTTTTTCATTTTTATTTTCAAATACTGCTTTTATTGCCTTTTCGGTATTTCCTTTTTCTTTTTAGAAGCATTCTGCTCTTCTTCCAAAGCATCTTTGATTGGGGTATCCGTAAGAATAGCTGTGGACCTTCTTTTTCGCCGCGAAGTGCCAGTTTTTCTTGGTGGCGCTTTTGGGAATGGGGATATGTCTTCCAGTGTAGGTGGTGGTGTATAATATTTCTACCTTGAGGTAAACTGGGTTCTGGGTAACCAACTTTCTCAATTGGCGAATTGTGTGCTTTTTGGCAATATTTAGCTAAAGTTCTAAATGCTATGTCGAAGTCTTTGTGGCAACACTTCGTATTCACCTGCCTTCGGTCTTTACCATTTCTACAGTTCTTGCAATTACATCAGTGGGTGTTGTACCCCTTACAGTTTTTTTTTTTTTTTGTAGATTCTCATATCTAAAACTGTTTTTTTTTTATTAATTTTAATTTTGTTAGTTTTATTTTTAAACCCGGAGTTAGTTGGCACACTGTGTCAACGTGCCCCGAGACCAATGTGCCAACCTGCCCCGACACAGGTTTTATATCAACACATATTTTTTCCAAAAAACAAACAATAATTTGATAACTTTGCCTAGCATAGTATGTCAACTAGCCAGCAATGAATTGCGGTGAAAAAATCAAGTTAATACGTTATATTAAACAGATTATCCATAAATATATAAGGGGACAAAAATTTACTTACTGGTATTGAAAACAAACGAACTCAACTAACAGGTGTTCACCGCGTGACTTTTCGCGCGCAACGTTTTACATGGTTGAAGAGAGTTGTCGATTTTATATTATAATGGTATTTGCGTTTATACATCCACATCAATCGCAGATATAAGCATTGTGCCAACTTGCCCCTGTAGCCAACTAGCCCCGGTCTCCCCTAATTCTTTTTAACACTTTTTAACATTTTTGCAAAATGTTTTCAGGAAAAATAAAAATCCTGAATTTATCATACGCTGGTAAACTGAATATTATTGTAAATAATCGCATTACCCATGAAGGAAATAAAATATTATTTGCATAGGTACCAAAATGGTTATAGACTTGTCTTTTCACCACATTAATTTTTAAAAACAAAGCGTTTGGGGACACATGTTTACAGATATGAGCTTTTTTCAATTTGGGACGTAAACTCTGACATTAAAATATAGGTAACCAAGCATTTTAGTTACACCCTGTAATGTTTACACAGCATTAAAATGACTTCTGTAGTGGTTTCCTCAAACGCGTACGTTTGCCACTGAAGTGCAACATGAAGAACTAAGTACCTATGTAAAAATCTTATGCAAAACCCTCCATTTTCCAGTATCAGCATGGCTTTGTGAAATCACGAGTATAACAACAAACATCTGCATATTTACGCAATATATATTAAGTTCACAAGTTGTAACAATATACTGATTTCAGCAAAGCGTTTGACCGAGTTTCTCACTAGAAGTTAATACATAAATTGAATATATATTTGGTGTTACGCGTAATTTTAGTATATTGTAGTTCATATTTCAGTAATCGTTCATTGTATATGTAGAATATGAATGTATCAAATCCGTTGAATTTGTGGCAAACTTTCGAGTTCCACAAGGATCCAACTTTGGACCTTTCTTATTTGTGATTTTTATGAACGACATATTATGTGATCATATAAACTGGTCCAAACACTTATTTGCAGACGACTTAAACTTTTCCAGAAAATCAATAGTATATCTTAGATTGTCAGCATTTACAACGAGATTTGACTTCTTTGAGTTAATACTATATAAATGTAATTAATATTGGCATCTTTAAAATTTTTTATGCAACATTTTTCAAGTGTATGCATTCCAGCTGTATATTAATTCCGCATTTTTTAGCAACCTCTTACTTGCGAGTAAGAGGTAGTTAGGCGTTAGAATGCTAAAACATGTCAAGGAATATTTCGGTTGATATTAGAAAGAAATTTAAAATATATGCAATATATTAATACCCAAACAAACAGCGGAATGAGTTTCAAAACTATCTTTGAGAATACTACTTGGGTGGAAATTTAAAAATACCCAGATTAAATACTGGTAGTTCTTTCTTCGTCCGCCAGTCTTTGATTCTGATTTTAAATTAGGTAGGTACCTAGCGTACCAACGATGTAACGTAGAAATATATTGGTTTATTGCTGCCAATTAATTAATTATATGAGAAATGAGAAATTAATTATAGTGTATTTTTTAAATTAATACGAAGCATGATTGTATAGGTACCTTATTAGATCTTGAACTTCAGCAAATTAAAATACAAACTGAAATTGTATAAACAGCGGTCGCGGTCCATGGAAGCGATGGAAGCACCGCTTCCCTTGCTTTGATAAGATAAGATACCAATGGATTAGCTAAGAAAAGATAGATAAGATAAGATACCAACAGCTAAATACCCATTTTAATTTCTAAACCAAGAGGTCAAGACTGCCAAAAGGAAGCGACGTTACTCCGGACGCTGCGTATAAGGAAAGATTGGTCAATCTATGTAATCTATGGATTGGTCGTTGCCAGTCTGCTTTCATCAATAACAAAAAAGAGCCTTGCGCCTCCGCTTCCGACCTTCTCGAGTCGTGCAAATACATTCGCATGCCAAAATTATGTAAAAATGACGTAGACGGATAGTTACTTATAGCAAGGGAACTGTCAAACTACACTGCTGTGCAAAATTCAAGGAACTGAATCGTTTTGACGGAAAATTCATTGGTAATTTATACAGGGGCTATTAATTACGAAGTAATTAGTATCCTGTGATATACAGGGCGTTATGCAACCCCCTTACATTTTTACTAAAATTTGACCAGCTCCCAATTATTTCACAGCCGCTGCGGATTTTATTTTATTACTTACATTTTATCCTTAGGCTCATACCCCTAGACGTTTTTGCCAGTTTTGGTCTAACGCCGTTCTTTATAGAGATACGAAGTTTTTCGAAAAAAGACAACACGGCTTAAAAATTGCAGCATAAATTGAATAAGACTTGAAAATTGTCATGTTATGTGTCTGTAATGATGTGTAAGGATAAACTTTCTTTTCAATTGCCAGTTACATCTACAGGGTACGTCAAAAAGTAGCTAAAGATGCGAATTTCTGCACGAACCCAGAATTTGGTCATCTTTTATCGCGGATACGGTTGGCCTATGGATTAAAACCACTTTGACTTTATCTGCATACTCGTACCCCCAGACGTTTTTGCTAACTTTGACCTAACGCGGTTCTTTATAGAGATACGAATTTTTTCGAAAAGATACACACGATTTTAGAATTATCGCATAAATTGAATGAGACTAGGCAGTTTGCATGTTCGATGTCTGTAATTGTGTATAAGGATTAAATTTGTGAATTTTGCACAGCAGTTCAAAGAGAATAAACTAATAAGAGTTTTTACATTCATTCCAGCCGTCGGCCAAACTTTTCCATTCCGCGTCAGACTCATACAATTTGAGTGAAGAAAAATGCGTTCGGAAAAAAATTTAAAAAAAATTTTTCGTCCCAGGCGAATTGGCTGGGGCACTTTCCCTTTAAAGTGCATTTAAATCAGAGCGAACAGAAGCGAACGAACGAATTCGTTCGCTCGCTTCTGTTCGCTCTGATTTAAATGCACCTTATAGGAACTTGTCAAAACATACCCTGGAGCTTCTCCACTTGAATATCTCACCGCACGCCACTGATAAACAGTACGCTCGCAACAACACCATTACTTGATTCCCTTGTAGATTTCTTCTGCTGCTCAATGCTGTCAACTTGATAGACTACATAATGAGATGTCAAAATTTTCACTCTCTTTAGAAATTTCAGTAAACGAAAAGAAAACATCACGCTTTAGTCTGAAAAACTGAATAATGGTCTTGGATTTCGTGCTATTAGATCGGTCATTAAAAATCCTTTCATTATCGTATACTGTTATCATCGATGCAATTAAGTGTTAAAAGCTTTCACTTCTAACACATCAATCACTTTCTAAAGTTTGGAAAACGAAACCAGAAAAGTTAGATTCTTTAGGTAAGGTACGAATTATACGAAAGCCGAAGTTCTGCCTTGTTAATTACAGAACTTAATTGGAGTGGAGAAGTAGTAACATAGTCACGCTATTTCTAGGTAAGCCATTCAACCTTCGGATCGGCAGTTTTAAGAAAATTGGGTTTCCGAAATAATGATTTAGTGTGGTGAATGTTCATGTTTCAATGTAGATAGCCGGGGATCGAAAACAGTGTGGCATTGATTTATTTAAAAAATCCACGTATCGGTTATTAACGCTATCTTGTTTTAGTAATTACTCACGTAATGACGGCTTCCCCATTATTAGCAGTGTAATAAATAAGTTTTCACCATTGCTTTGCTTTTCACCATTGCATAACTTTTATATTATTGGAAATACAATTCAGTCAAATTAATAAATTACTATTAGGTATATTTGTGTTCATTTTGGTAATCGTATATCAGAAAAAGGCATAACATCATCATTTCGAAAAATCCATAAGTATGCAAATTTTTTAATGCTTTTTTGAAAACTTGATGGATTACGCAGTCGTTATCGTCTCTGTGAATGACAAAAATAAACTGCATCTCTTAAATACTTTTACGCTTAAATACTACGTAATTTATAATATTCCTGAACTTCCACATCACAGCTGATAATAACTAAATGGGGACTTTGTTCAAAGTGACTTTTTATTATAATACAAACATTACCAAGCTGTTAAATTCGAAGTTAAAATTCGGAATTTAACTCGAGACGAAGTTAAAAAGTATACAGGAAAGTGAATATAGAATAACAAAATAAGTACTCAAGTATGTATATATTAGCAAATTAATTGACCAACCAATTGCAATAGTACCATCCTCAGCCCAATTATTTTTAAAATAAACAATTTACAGGTATAAATACATATAGCATTACAAAATGTGATATTAAAATAAATAATATTAGAAATATAATATAAAAAACTACTAATATACAGTGTTATTCAGAACTTATCCATAATAAAATTTGGGGATGTTCAACATACATGTAGAAATGTGGTAGTGCAAAATAAAAATTTTTTGGCGGCTTCTGAAAACTATTTAAAAATTTTTCATTGCACGCCGCTGGATACTGGTCCTCTGTAATGGAGCGACCTTGCGACTAACAATGCAAACTGGCTAGCAGGAAAAAAACTTCGGAAGTTCTGAGAGTATACCGACACCCGGCGCAAAAAAGATTTTTAGCAGCGTTTTTACTTTAAAATAAACTTAAAGATAGATAGATGTGACCAAAGTGACGTGTCTTTAAAATGAATAAAATTTTGTTACACTAATTTTGAAGAATTGCGCTACTTGATTACTAGGTATTAAAAACATGAAATTTATAAAAAATTTGCACATACCTTGTTACAAAAGCTGTTCGAAATAATATTCCTCGACTTGTACACACTTTTGGGCACGCCTTATCGAATTTTGCTGCACTAAACCGAATGTTCCTCCTGGTTGCTGATCTTGTAAACGCAAATTATTAAGTAAATTGGGGATTTTCACCATTTTGCTGCAACAACCACTCACAAAACCTAACTCGTATTTGGTAATCCACTGGTAACAGTCCATTAACTCAGTATTACTGTACACATAAGCCATTTTGAAAATTTTACAGTTTAACACTCCTACGATAAATAAAACACCGACACTGAGAGAAGAAACAGATAGACTGATGACTGAATAGACAATAGAGATATTATCCCCACTCCAACTCTATTCGCTCGGTCGTCATTCGAGGTACAAAAACGTGTTTACTTTTTTTTACCACATTCTTAGGAATGTGGTAGGTATATCAGATGTTGAAATACAGTTACCCACCTACGTAGTCCTTTATAATGGTATAACTTTAAACATTGTTTACGGGAAATCCTAAGACTTTTATTATAAATTTTTTTGGTGATATCGATTTCTTATTTAAGGATGCACATATCCTCAAAGTTTTAGAGATAAGTTCAGAATAACCCTGTATTGAAAAACTTGAAATTTTGAAAGAGAATAGGGATGGCTGCACTGTATCTACATGATTAACTGTTATGTATCACACAAATAGATGCTTCTAATAGATAACTTCTATATTTCATAATGTAAGTAGTCATAATTATTCTGATGTTGATATTGATGGGGGCACCTATTCCTGAAACTAGCGCCTTCGCCAAAACACAGAATCTTAATGATTTTGTAATCAACGACAAATACTTACACTAAATTTTGATTATTTTTATTATTATTATAATTTTTGTTTGTGTTATTTAACGACCTATTTACGCGTCTGAGGCGGAAAGTCTCTTCCCCAGGAGACAAGCAAACTCAATTGGTTTTATGAAACTGTATGTTTATGCATTTTATTAAATAAAATAATACGATACGAGAAGAGACGAGACAAAACGAAAGGAAAGAAAGCAATGTAAACCAGACCAAACCAGAACATAACATCACATGACAGAACATGACATCACGAGACAGAAGGGGGCGGAACGGAATGAGATGGTACGGAACAGACGGAACGGGACTTGCTCTGGACGAAGTGCGGAGTGGTCGAGTGGAAAAGTGCGGATGATCCACTTTTTACATTCCTACTTTAGTTGCTGAGGATGGAGAATATTGTAAAGAACCTAAATATAATTATAAACGAAGATGATCAACTAAATGAAAGAATAAAAGTTTTTTTATCCAATACAAAGAATAATGAATTATAATACTAAAGAATAAAAACTAATACTTATTACTACATATCAAAGGTCGATTAAGCCTTAAAAATTTCGTCTATTATGCACAAGAAGGTGGATTAGAAAAGGAATAAGTATGTAGGTACTCATATTTTAAGTCCGGATGCTATTCTAGACATAACTTGTTTTTACATGTTTTTTGACATTTTGTTTCTGTCATTTCAGAAACAATACTAGAACTTTTGTACTTCATACTAATTTTTTTTCACTGTTTTAAGTTTTGTATGCTTTCAGGATAACTATATTTTTGCTTAATCATGCAGGAGGTAACCAAAAAAATATCTAAATAACAGTGGTAGTTTTTAAAGTACTTATTACCGAAGTCAATATTACAATTTCGTATCGGATAACATATCTATTAAAAACATCTTATAAATCACGATCACATTTTAACAACCAATAAAATAAATTGAAAACGCTCCTCTAGGAAAATCACGAACTGACTCCATTATTGCCTCCGATCGATTCGCTAAACCAATAACCCATAAACATATACTTACTCCACTTTTTGTTTCAGTGTCCTTTCAGCAGTCAAGTATTCATGCTATCAGAAGTTTTTCTGCGAGTTTTCCTGCGAGACGTGGTTCTATGGCAACAGCCCTTATGTTAGGAAACAACCCCAAGACTTCTTTACACGGTACAAAAGTTCAAGAGAAACGAAGTACAAATTCAAATACCCCCGATGATGATGAAAGAGTGCCAAAGCGACGCCTGCTCAGAAGTGCTACGCAGGAGGAGAAAGTTGTTAGGTAAAAGATTTTCTACTGCTTCGAATAATTTTACCAGCAATATTTTCTTATTGTACAGGGTATTCGCGAATATTTTGACCCCTACCTGCAGGGGATATTAAGAAAGTTAGAAAAAAAAATTAAATACAAAAGTTGTTTAGTGGTTCATGTATTATCTTTTAGCTAGGTCGAAAAAAAATTGCATGTCATAAAATTAGGAAACCAATTGAACATAATATTTTTAAATGGGACACTCTGTATAATTTACACGTTTGGGTAAACATTATTTTCCTTATTTCAAAAATATATATATTTTGTTGACATTGAGTACCATAAAAAAATACAAAAAATACAAAGAACTAAAAATATTTAAAGGTAGAAACCAAATGTAATTAAAAATATTTAACGATTTTCGATGTAACCTCCTTAGTTATTTAAACATTTTCTAACATTTTCATTTTTTAATATTTTTTTTATGATTTATTGTAAACATTAAATATTACATATTTCGAAATCTGTCAGTGCAAATGTCAACAAAATATATATTTTTCTATAGCCGTGCGGAAAACCCGATTTTCCGCACTGATTTTCGTGCGGAAAATTGATTTTCCCGCACTAGTTCGGAAAAAATTTTCGCACTAGTGCAGAAATATTTTTCCGCACGTAATATTGAAAATTACTATACACGCATCGTTGTTTGTCGCGATACACATATCAATGCATATCTCAACGTGAATGGAGATAACAGGAAATTATAACAATATTTTGTACCAACATGGACTGCAGCAACAATAATTATTTATTATTTATTAATTCATTAATTGACCGTCTCTGATATGTATCTCAGAGTGTGTAACAGGCTTAATGCATTTCGTCTTGCTTAGCTACCAGGTTTCCAAGTTACTAAGGACGCTTAAACAATCATTAGAAATCAACAAACTGACATTTCGATATTATTATTATTTATTTGTGATTAATTGCTTTTTAAAAGTGTGTATTTTTCGTAATTCTGCATTATTAGAATGATTGAAGGTGAATTTGACAATCTGGCCATGGAAGACGGGGTTCCAGAATATATTTTGAGCGCAGCAAAAGAAGTAGATATGAATTTGCTTCCAGAAAAATCCAAAGTCAGGTACATTCAAGAATACGAAAAGTTCGTCAAATGGTGCATCAACAAGAAAATAACGAACATCAGTAAAGAAGAGGTACTTTTAGTTTACTTTCAAGAAATTTCAAAGAATTTTCAACCTTCTACAATGTGGTCCAAGTACTCAATGGTGAAATCTATACTAAAAATTAAGAAAAACGTTGATATTAGCAGGCATTTTAAATTGATTGCTTTTTTAAAAAAGAAAATGATAGGTTTTAGACCAAAAAAGTCTAAAGTGTTAAATCAGGAACATATTGAAAAATTTTTAAGCGTTGCGCCTGACGATACTTATTTACTAATCAAAGTCGCAACTATCATTGGAATCGCTGGAGCCTGTAGGCGCGAAGAATTGACTTATCTGTTGTGTGAAAACGTAGTCGAACAAGGAGATTTATTTTTGGTGAAAATACCGGATAGCAAGACTCACCAGAGTAGAAGCTTTGTAATAACTGGAGAAAAAAATCTTAATTTAATCAAGAAGTACATGTCTCTGCGTCCCAAAAGTACACCGCATCAAAGGTTTTTTGTTAATTTCCAAAAAGGTACATGTACTATTCAAACTGTTGGCATTAATAAGTTTGGTAAGATGCCATCCGATGTGGCTGCTTTTTTGAAACTTCCAAATCCAGAGAGCTTTACTGGACATTGTTATAGACGCTCTTCGGCTACCATGTTGGCTGACGCTGGAGTGGATATTACTAATTTGAAACGTCTCGGGGGATGGCAATCGACGAAAGTTGCAGAATCATATGTGGACGAATCCATGGGGAACAAAAAACGAATAGCCAACCAAATTCTATATTCTAAAGGAGAAAATTTCGAGGAAAGTGTACCTCCGCCTTCGCCCTTACCTTCTACAAGTTTCGCGTGTGAAATTGATGCTATTGCTGACAACAATGAACTAGTGAAACAGCACCAGCATGACAAGTTGAGAAGAAAAAGTGTCAACATTATTGCTAACGAAGCTCACCATCAAAATGCTCCCAGTTTAATTAATAATGCTTATAATTGCCAGTTTTCGGTTACCTACCATGTTAATTATAACAAAGAATAATTTTATTCTTTGTTGTTTACTATGTATTGTTAATGTTTGCCATAGTTATTAAAAGTTATTAAATTATTACGAATTATATATACTTATTTCCGCACGTCTGTAGAAAAACTATTGTACCTAACATTTGCGGAAAATGTATTTCTCTGCACTCGTCTGCTTCACCGAACTCCGCTACGCGTCGTTCGGTGAACGGCAGACTCGTGCGGAAAAATTTATTTTCCGCACTTGTTAGGTAAATAGCTATTTTCTACGGGCGTGTGGAAAGTTACAATTTTCTGCTCGCATTTGAGTGTAGAAAATTGCACTTTTCCGCACTAGTGCGGAAAATAAATACCTATGTATTACTTGCAATGTGATCATAATATTATCTTAATTCCAAAAAATCATGTTGTCACTGTTCAGATTTTGACATAAAGAAAAAGGAATGCTTGACACTTCTAATTATTAGACAGCATTGTGTGCTGTTCAATTAAAATATTTATTTTTCTTATGTCAATTTTCTTCACGCCCGTAGAAAAAACGTTGTTCCTAACACATGTGGAAGGTGTCTTTTCCGCACTCACTGCTTGTCCGAACTCCGCTTCGCGTCGTTCGGACAACTTCCACACTTGTTAGGAAAATAACTATTTTGAGATCAGAGAAAAATTGTTTTCCCAAGCGTCTAAAATTATACAGGGTGTCCCATTTAAAAATATTATGTTCAATTGGTTTCCTCAATACGACATGCAATTTTTTTTTCGACCTAGCCAAAAGATAATACGTGAAAAACCAAACAACTTTTGTATTTAAACTTTTTTTCTAACTTTCTTAATAACCCCTGTAGGTAGGGGTCAAAATATACGCGGATACCCTGTACATAGGAATTGAAATAGTTGCACAGGTATTTAGTTACTGGATTACAGTTTTAAAGGGTGTTTTATCCAACTATTTAGACATCTTAAGTTCGAATATTGATAACCAAGTTAGTGATTATATATTATATACAGGGTTATTCAGAACCTATCCATAATAAAATTTGGGGATGTTCAACATACATGTAGAAATGTGGTAGTGCAAAAAAAAATTTTTTTGGCTGGGTCTGAAAACTATTTAAAAATTTTTCATTGCACGCCGCTGGATACTGGTCCACTGTAATGGAGTGACCTTGGGACTGACAATGCAAACTAGCTAGCACGAAAAAAACCGGCGCACTTGCAGCGTTTTTACTTTAAAATAAACTTAAAGATAGATAGGCGTTCCAGGTGCAAAAAACTTGTTTACTGTTTTTTTGTCGGAATGTGGTATATCCGATGTCGTTGAAGTACAGTTGCCCATCTACGTAGTCCTTTATAATGATATAACTTTAAACATTGTTTACGGAAAATCCTAAGCATTTTATTATAAATTTTTTTGATGATATCGATTTCTTATTTAAGGATGCACATATCCTCAAAGTTTTAGAGATGAGTTCTGAATAACCCTGTATACAACGTCTTCCACATAAGAATAAACTGCATGGGAATCTCGGAAACTATAAGAGATACAAATTCTCTTAAATAGGGAAAAATTTGCGTAATTAGAGGGAAATTTAAATAGCGTAAACAGATCTTAAAAATTATTTTTCGGTATTGAGTTATTTTGAAAAAAGTGATATTTTCGGTTTTCGTTTTTTATGGTTTTTATTTTCTGTGGTTTTATTTTTATAGATATAGGAAAATTAAGGGCACCTCATCATTGCAACTTTTAGTGGGCTATAATGCGGTATTATTAATTTTTATCTCCAACGTTTCGTCTTCGTTGCTGATAGTGATCAGCTATCACTATCAGCAACTACCTAGTTTTTTAAATACGGACCTGAATTTTTTTAAACGGATTCTGGATGATATTTCCATCCCAAATTCACCCATGTGTCACACATTGCGATTAGTTAAGTTGGTGTACTTTCAACAATCATCATGTTTATTTCGTTACGGCCCTGTTTCCGGAAGCCTAAACTAACGTTTAGCCCTAGGTACCTATTTTATTTTATATGTAAATGGTATTTTATAACTACCCACATGTTTATATATATTTTCCTTACCCTTGTATTTTTCTGTTTTTTTATTTAAAATTTCGTGGTTATTGTAAAAAATATGGTCATTTCTCTTTTCGAAATATTTAGAGAAAATAAATAAATAAATTGATTGACTATGCAAAAACAAAAGACGGAATATGTTGCATATCAATTCAACTGATATGCAACAATTAAGAGTAGATATATATATATATATATATATATATATATATATATATATATATATATATATATATATATATTATCATTAAGTTTATTTGTAACCTTGTTTAGACAGCTCTCTTGAATCTGTTTTTCAGCCACATTTATAATTTTCTCAAATGTGGCAGAATATCAAATCTATGAAATAGTATCAACCTACTAGCGAGTAGGTAATAGATATCATAAATGCGAGAAAAGCTGAGGGTTTCATTTATAGATTTACAAAACCCAATTACTAAACATCAATTTGAAAGGATCATAAATAATAATTCATATAAAATTTTATTATTATTGAATACCATTTTGAATATCCAATTACCCAATTTTAGGTTAATTTCCTCAAAACCGATTTAACCTCCCTTTTTCTGTAAATGTCAACATTGTTGTTTCACATAACACAAGTTTTAGAATTTTTTTTTTTTTGCATTAGAAGGGAGAAGAGCAGGCAGGCATTGATGCATTAGGAGAATAATATGTTCTTGTGACCACTTTCACAAAAATAATAAAAATGAACAAACCTTTTGATTTTGCACCTAGTGTACAGTGTGTTTCATATTCGAGTGTTTCTATGGGGGATCTTGCTTATTATTAGAGATAGAGGGTGGGTTTAAATTCGGCAAAATTGCGGCATTTTATATGCTTAAAAATATGCCTCTGAGAAAAAATGTTTTCTCAGCGGCATCTTTTTAAGCATATAAAATGCCGCAATTTTGCCGAAATTTTGTGGAAATTTTAAGAAATAACAGAGTTATAAGAAGAAAAAAAATGTTTTTGCCGTATCTCGCAAACGGATGCATCTGCGGATCTGCGGATCACGAATGCAGATCATTATCTGCATTCGTTTGCGAGATATGGCAAAAATATTTTTTCTTCTTATAACTCTGTTATTTCTTAAAATTTCCACATTTCATTTGCACATTGTTAAAACAATTTTTAATTTTGCTTTTGATGCTCCCATTACTATTTCAAGACGTTTCGGTTTTTTAATACCATCATCAACTTTATTTTTGCTTATGGGCGCCATATTGGATTTTATCACATCTAAATAGACACTTCTTTTCTGAACACGGCAATATGCCATATGCCATAATTTGTTTCAATAACAATTATAGTAGGTATAGGTTGAAACATAATAGTCTTTCAGAAAAATTTTAGGTGGCTACGAAAAATTGACAATTATAAAACAAGCGCTACGAGTGGCATTTCTAGTTAAGCGTTATCTTAGGGCTTATATATAGTTATTTACCTAGAATGTATCTTAAAGACTATGTTTCATCTTATACTATAATTTTTGAAACAAGTTAGATATAAAAATCCCATATGGCGTCCATAAGCAAAAATAAAGTTGATGATGTTATTAAAAAACCGAAACGTCTTATTGAAATATCAATGGGGGCAACAAAAGCAAAATTAAAAATTGCTTAACAATGTACAAACGAAATGTGGCAATTTTAAGAAATAACAGAATTATAGGTAGAAAACCAAAATTTAAAAAAAAAGTTTTTTTGCCGTGTCTCGCAAACGAATGCAGATAAGAATTTTTTTCTCAGCGCCATCTTTTTAAGCATAAAATTTTGCAATTTTGCCGAATTAAAATCCACCCTCCATCTCTAATAATGAACAAGATTCCCATAAAAACAGTCGAATACGAAACACACTGTATATGTACCTACATATTTTATTTATTAGCAGCTAACTATAGCTTTAGACATTTCTTTCTGATTACACTTTTATTACACTATTTTGCTACAAAAGAACCATTGTTTAGTGTTTAATAAAATATAACTCGTATATCTGCTTTAAATTTCGTTGTAATCCGTCGGTCGAATTGGAATTATTCCGTCATATCGATTATTAATCACATTATAAAAAAGTATAGATAGAATTTCAATGATCTATCAGCAGGTTGGTACCATTCACGGATATGCATAAAACAAAGTAGGTAACACAAAATATACATGAAACCTGGTATATTCATATTCATTCTTTATGAAATTGTACACATGAGCTGCAGTGCTGCCATTAATTTATTGTGTCTTTCTAGTCTAGATAGTTCACTGTAAGATAACAAAATTCATACATTGAAGTAGATATACATTTTTATGATATAATAATTTAGTTCAGCCAACAATTGATTCAAGGTATTCATACTAAGGGCAAGGATTCTTATGTATCAAACTTTCCCACGTAACAATTTAAATTTCCCATTGTCCTGGAGACCGTTTTTTAGCAGAGGAATATACAGTGTGTCCCAAATTGGTGGTGAATGTAATGAGATCTCGGAAACTGGAAGAGATGAAAAAACGGTTGAGTGGGGAAGTTTTAGAGAATTCTGATATAACTTTATGGCTTATAACTAATGGCGCGTACGGGGCGGTTCTAGCTGTTTAGGTGTTTGAGATATTTAGAAAAAATTGAAATGTTGCATTTTGGAAAACCTCGTTTGGAACTGTAATTTATTATAACTGTAATCCTGTATAACTATGAGAATTTTTAAAATCCGTAAAAACATTCCAATAGCAACATTTTACTCTGAATACGCCTGTCCAGTCGCATTTCAGTTACAACATTCCGTTTTTCTGGAAAAATCACCAACCTTATTGTTTCTTATGGCACTTATGGCGGCCATATTGGATTTTTCATTAATTGAAAACATATTTTGTTACGTTTTTAGTAAGAAACGTATCATACATGGGAAAAAAATAATCCATATATATTAAAACGCGTCGATTCTGTCTCTAAATTCCGTCGCTGAATGCATAAAGTTTCAAAGCTATCTCCTCCGAGGGAGGATCGCGGGGCGATCCCCGTGGGCGACCAGAGGTCGCACCCGGCCTTTCTCCAATGCGTAGGGGTATTTTCGTCCCGTTTCCTACGCGTTTTCCCAATTTAAACGCCTTTTCAAAAAACCTCTGCAAAATTTTCGTCGATCGCCGTTCGGCGAGAGAGATACGGCTAGCACCGGCGTTTGTCCTCGCGCCTAATGGTCCCGTCACGCCTGCCGAAATCCCGACTTTTCGCGGGGCTCTCTAGACCCTTTTTCTAATTTTACGGCTTCGACAACCGCTTCACGCGAAAGTTCCGTCCTTTCTTTATTCCTTTGAGATTTTTTTTTTCGAGACCGTACGTCGACTCCTACGTCTATTTCGTCTTCGAAAATCTCGAGTCGCGTCCGTCTCAATTTCTTTCTCATTTTATCTACCGATTTAAGATTGCACTAACGAGACAAGCACCTCCCACGAAAACTGTCAAATTAATTAAACTTCAGATAGGTTATTTTTCTACGAGAAATATTGCTAACGGAATCGATAGTACCTACTGAGTGCCAAACACTTCTGATTACCAAAATACTGAAGCGAAATGCTTTTCCAATTAGAAAATCGGTAAGAATATTTTTTTCAGGTTGACACGTACAGTTTACATACTTAAATATCTCAAGATCAACATTTGAGAAATGGCTGCGATAGCGCAGTTGGAAAGTCGTACCATTTGTAATGGTGATTTCGCGAGTTCGAGTCACGGTGGAGGCAATTTTTTTTTACTTTTTAATTCCAATTATTTATTAGTATTAGTGTTTAGTTATTCTGTTTAATTGTCCGTAGCTTACATTCTTTCTGTACGTAAAGTTTAGAATTAATTCGTTCATTTTGGCAGTCTGTTAAATTCATCATTTTAGCGTACAAAAGTAAATATCTACAATATTAATTTGCTGCAACAATTATGACAGCAATATATTTTTGGTTCCATTGATAAAATTGATAAAAATGTTTACTGAAAATGAAAAATAAATTCTCCTTTCAGC
The DNA here is from genome assembly GCA_963924545.1 of Pogonocherus hispidulus. Lineage (NCBI taxonomy): Eukaryota > Metazoa > Arthropoda > Insecta > Coleoptera > Cerambycidae > Pogonocherus > Pogonocherus hispidulus. Next base: position 91,303,730 of record OZ004692.1, read on the forward strand.
ACTTAAAAAATTATGAAGTTTTACCATCAAGAATAGTTCCCTTACGATTATTCATAAAAATATTTAAAAAAATCGTTTAGTATAATTACATCATCATTCCAGATACAAAATTTCTTTAATATATATTTTTCTTAAAAATAATATTCTAGATGCTTTTGTCACCCGAAGGGTGGTGACCCCAGGCCGCAAGCCTGGACCCCCAGTAGGGCTAGAAATCTCCCATTTCTAGTTTAGTCATTAAAAACCAAAGAAATACCTATGATTTTTCATAGGAGTTATATTTTTTTTTTCGATAGACTTGGCAGCATCGCACAGCAAAACATTACACAATATTATTTATTTAACAAATAAATATCATTTATTCAAAACCAAATCGTTTTTATTAATACTTACTATAAGTTTCAACCCAGGAAAACAACATAAGATAATTAATAATCGAGAAAAATGGTAAAATAAGGTTGCCAAAAACTACTTCGATAGGAAATTTAGTTTTAAACAAAAAAGTACTCTTGTAATTTTTACTGTTTACTCTGCACCTACTCTTTGAATTCCGCTTAGATTTTGAGTTACATTGAAAGAGCCAAAAACCAGCCATTTCCCCCGTTCTCAAAAATGCACACCTAAATTTAATATAGCATTTTATGATTTTATCATTTTTAGGAACCAACAAACGGATGAAACAATAAAAACCCTTTTTGTAGTCAATAGCCTATAAAATGCAATGGGTGGCTATATTTAAAACATGCATGACAACTAGTAAAAGATATAAACGTAAGTAGAACAGTTGGTTACAGGGACTGGTCTATTTCCCAGGCATTCGATAAAACATGATTTATATACAATGCACAGACATCAGCAGGTACCTATATTTGCACACTGGCAATATTAAATGGGAAAATATGATTCCATTGTACGTGAACTTATTGGTTTAAAGTTCATTTTGTTGAAATAGAAATACCTACATTTTGAATATTTTAAAAATACATTTATTTATATAGGGCATAGAAATAAAATTCAGGTAAAGTACCTATAGGTATTGAAATCGGCATCAGAAATAAATCGGAAGATCGGTTGTCGCTATTTTCTGAAATGAGCCAAACTGGCCAAAGTGAAGAAAAATTTGTTAAAAGGCTGAAAAGAGTGGACATGTTGTTTAGACAAGCTGACCTGAGGAATATGCTGTCATATTGGAAAATTGACTCTCTAACGCCGGATCTAGAAGTGATAGATAGACACTCTTAGATTGACATCATTAATTTAAAAATGCGTTTCATGATCGGATTAAAAAAATATTTATATTAATTAAACCCTAAAGGCACGTTTTCCTAGAAGGTCGCCAGTCGCCGAGGACTACAACCGAGTAGCCGCGACCTAACCCGTTTTCCTAGCCTACGCTACTCAGTCGTTACTACCAGCGAACGTTCGCCGTTCGTCCGGTCGCGGGTCGCCGCTCATCTCCGGAAGCAGAGGTGCGACTAATTCGTCGACGAATGTGTAATTGTTTTTGCACTGTGGTCGGCATTGTGTGCGTTTTGTTGAGTTGTGAGACAAATAAATTTAAATTAAAAGTCTTTCATTGTCTATCAACTGGTTCTGTATTAAAATTGCCTGAAATCCTTCAAGCCGTCTCCTTTTGAACATGGCTAATTCTTTGCTCCTATGTTTACATTCTAATGTTAAAAGGAGAAGCAGATTTTCCTCATGTTCCTGATAACTTAATAACATTAAAATTAATGACTTTTTAGAAATATTCATTTTCTCTTCTTGTGCGAGCACAGATCACGAGCGAAAAGCACTAAAATGACGATGGCTAGGAAAACGGGTTTGAGAAACTAGGTCGCGGCTACTACCGGTCGCGGCTACTCGGTCGCAGTCGTCGGCGACTGGCGACCTTCTAGGAAAACATGCCTTAACAGAGGTTCATGATCACTTGATTATCATTACGACTGTCGTAATGACACGGTGTAGAATGGCTGCAAAAACAAAGCACATATCTAAGATTCCACACCCGTTTCACTTTTTCAAATTCGATTTGGTTGTGTCAGCTCAAATTTTTGTTGGAATATACATAGCCAGTCTAGTTCATATAGATACTAAATAAAAAAGTAAAAAACATAGCTACTTTTTATACTTTAGCGTATTATTCCTATACTTACTCCTACTATAAATTATATTAGGTAAGACGAATGCCTATTCCGGGCTATAAACTCAGATAGTGGATAGCTCAGATTTTACATGGTTAATCTGGATAGATAGCCCGCTACAATCAAATAATTAAGTATTAATCCGGTTGCGTAAGAAATTTCCTGGCCACTATTTCCACCGTAATCTAGTACGAGCTTTACAAACACATTGTTCATTAACCATTTAATGGTAAATTAATTTAACGTGTGAAGATGGTAATCATCACGAGCAAGCCATAAACACGAAGTGTGTACTCTCAATACAATACATATTAAAGAAAAGTGCAAGAATATATTTGAGGACCACCTAGCGATATCTCTACAGAACCTTTACCCATCACGAAAATGTTGAGAAGCCTTGATGATTTATTGTTTTACACGCCCCACTTCCTGATCATTTGAAACTTCAGAACGTCAATAATTTAAAAGAACACCATGACACAAATTGGAGAGGGAGTGTCGACCTCTTTGACATGGCAAAGTAGAAACATTTGAACTGAAATTTAATTCATCGCGTAGAGTATCTAGATATATACCTAAAAGCATACATTACGTGATAGTTAAAAACTACAAATCCGTAGAATATCCACTTTATTTTTTTTTATCTTGGAATTTCATTTTTAAACTGGAATCCATGAGATTTCTTTTCTTTATTATTACTATTTAGAGCTTGAAGTTCAGACCTTATTAAAGCTGAAATGTCGCCTTCTAACTCAATCTCAGATATTAAATGACCTTAAAATTAAACATTTTTAAATTTTAACTTTAAAACTATCGAAATTTTGAATTTTAAAAGGAGAAAAGGAAATTAATTGGAAAACAAATAAAACATGCTAATCTTTCCAACAAAATATGGGATCCGATATTATGTAGGTATTAAAAAAAATGATCCTCGAGTAATACGGATACCTATAAAGCCGCAGTTGACTTCAAATATTAAAATTTTAACCACCACTACCTATACCACAGCTTACCTATATACTATGGTCTACTGCATAAGTATTCCAAAGTCAAAATATTTATATTTGTTCCTGAGTTGTTGTTAGGTACTTGGAAAGAAGGTAACTTTATCTTCACTGGCCGCCTACCACCTATTATAGTCACCCCCAGTAAAAGGGCCTGAGTTGTTACTTAAGGAATTTGATATTTTTTATCTTCAAAGAAGGCAATCCACTTAATACAAAGTTTCCAATTATAGATATTTTCTTTGTTGTAGCTGCGAAGAGCCCACAAGAGTTGAGCGAGAAGAATTCACTGATGCTGAAGAAAAATTCGAAAATAAACCTAATTTTACAGTCGACCTTAAAGCGAAAACGATTGATAAGATTCAAAATCCACCTGTGCCAGAGATCGCGAATGAAGATCAAACAGGAACGTCACCACAAACTCGTCCAGAGGAAGTAGAAAAAATCAAAGAGGATGCAAAATACGAAACGCAGAAGGAGAAACAATGTTGGGAAATGTATCGTAAAATGGTAGATAAGGGTATTAATGTGTCTTTTGATACAATTTTGAGAGGGATGCTGACGCCCACTGAATACAGAATGAGCAGAAAGAATATTTTTGTAGCAGCACCAGAAGCAGAAGAACCAGGCGCAGATGCAGATGCTTGCTAAGTCGATTATTTCTTGTAAAAATTATAGTCTGAAAAATAGTAAACCTACCTGTATAAAACAGCTATAATAGAAAACATTAAAATTACATTCATACTAGATATACTTAGTTATTTTATTTGCAACTATAAATTTTTAACTTAGTCAGGGGCGCATTCAGAGAACAGAGGGCTGATGGTTCTCCTGTTTTTGGTCCACCAAAGTCTTAGTTAATTAATAATAATAATAATAAATTGTCTTTATTTACCGCAACATAAAATAATAATATCTAGGCAGGCATCAAGATATATAAATCAAGACATAAGGATCAAAACTTAATCAAGAGAATGCCTTTCAATTTCTTTTTGAAATTAATTATAGAATAATTGTGAAACTCAGAAGCTACCGACATACCTAGCACAACTTAATCAAAGAATATTCTCCTAACCTCCCATAAAGAATATACTCTTTTAAATATTCATATAATAGGTATTACATGAATATCTTTCACTTTGAAGGCTATCCATAGAACGTTCGTTTAACATATTAGGTAATAAAATAATCTGCACAATGTAGGTATTAAGGAAATATTCAAATAAGTTTAATTTTTTAATAAATAATATAAGAATATACGCCTGGGGTTTTTCATAAGCAATTCTTAATGAAACATGTAGGTAGTAGGTATACCTACCTACTATTCATGGGCTTGCTTCGTCTAACAATAGGTTTATTTAAGCAGTTTAATCAATACAAAATCGTGATACAATTTTTTTTAATCACTTTGAATAATCTAAAATTATCCCAATCATATCCAAGAACAATAATTATAGTATAGGATAATCATAGAATGTAGAAAACAGTGTACTTTTCATGCTGTAGATATTCGCTGAACAACTTCATCCATTAATGTATGATCTCGTCAGTTCGAATCTTCGAAAAGAATATTCAGAAGCTATTCTTTGAATCATTTTGTGCTATCTAATAAATTAGTGATAATAGAAGCATCATCGAATATAGAATTATCATAGGTATTAGAAATAACCTTTCTTAAAAGTCTATCGACAACTACAATATAGCCCTCATTCTAAGGATTAGCTAGAGAGTTACAGACTTCTGTGGGAGAAGGAACGTTATTTTTTTTCTGTAGGCCACATTAGAGCCCATGAACGATATCAGTTGGTGAACCTTAACCACTACTTACTTATTACTTATTGCAGGATTAAAGAATCTGGGAAACCTCCTAGTCACAGACTTATCCTTACTTATTAGAAAGATGGGCTAGAAATTCGGAAGAAAAAACGTTAAGCATTATCATAGAGTAGTCGTAGGTTTGTCTATGTATTATTATTTATTTAAGTATTCACAGGGCCGCGCCAACCCGGGGGTGCAAGGGGTACGTGGCACCTGGGCGCCATTTTCCCCTTTTTTACATTTTATTTTTGTCCGTTAGTTAGATCAGATCCCCTTCGTAAATAAGTAGATAAGTACTTTCTAAGATTTCAGTTGACTTGTTATAATTTACAGTTTTAGCCAAGTTAAAAGGTTTTCTTCACGGTCTATTATTCGCCGGTCACCACATTTGTCGTGAGTAGCAACGAAACGCCGTGTTTCTTACTCGATTAAAAGAGGGCGGCCCGCGCGTGACTGGCCGGGGCGGGGAGTCAGGGGAGTCACTCAGCTGACTAGGCTGACTCAGCTGACTGAGTAAAAAAAATTTCAAAAAACCTAGATATGTCTGATTTGGTTGAGGAATTTGCAAGTAGGAAGACCCGAAAAATTTTTTTTTGTATAATACTTAAGAAAGTAAATATTTAAATAAAAAGACTATTAGTTCCTGCTTCGCTCTTTTTTGTTTTTTTTTTTTAATATTGTTGGTTTTTGTTAATTGTTGTTGTTGTTTTTAATATTGTTTGTTTTTTGTTAATTGTTGAAGAAAAATATATTTATTTTTATTATTATTAATGTTTATTTATATTTCCATATTTATTTTATCGAATTATCGCTTCATTATTTGGTAATTAACCTAGAATGCTACTAGAGCGTAGAGCGGCGGAAAAAGTTCCGCACCCCGGCGGCAGCTACCCTTGGCGCGGCCCTAAGTTTTCACTTTATCAATGGAGTTGAATTAATTTGCGTCCACACTTTCATGCATCTGTCACATCTATAGGTCTGTCACATGGTCTGTAACATCAGAGTAATAAATAAAGGGGAGACCGCATTCCCTATTTCAAAGCACTTTAGACCTATTCAAGCGGTCCAAAAGTATTTACCAAAGCAGAATGGTAATTACCAAACTCGTTCAAGCATTATATATATGGTTCAAGCGCTGTGGTTACGCCACGGATTTCTTAAAGTTTATTTTAAGAAATCCGTGGGTTACGCAGAAGTTACAAGAGAGTGACGTCATCAAGAAGGGCAACTACGTCATCATAATATATGACATTTGTAATATTTGTATAACCCGAGTAATAACCTGGGTGAAGGAGGTAGTTATACGGCGGTTATCCCCTCTCTTTTCACATACATAACCATACTTCTTCTGACTTCTTCGCATAGATAAGAAACTCTATAACGCAACCCCAATGTCAAAAGTGAGGTTACGGTTATGAAGTAATTACCGACGTCTGTCAAAAGGGACAAAAGGGTATAACTTTTCTATAACCTAAGGGATAACTGTGGTAAATACTTTTGGACCGCTTGAATAGGTCTAATGTAAACATGTAACCTCAACCTACTGGATGTTGATAAACAAACAATACATAATGAACACACGATGGTCCCTGATACAGTGGCGTATCAAGCTGTATCACGGAAATGCTTAGAACATACATAATTATACTTTGACAAATTAGAGTCACATTCAGATTTTAGCCACACTGCTCTTTTCTCAGGATCTTGGGTTATTCTATAAACACAAAGGTAGTACTAGTATTCAGATAAACATAACAATTTAACAAATACGACACGTTACACCCTTGCTGTAAGAACACCCATGGAAACAATGTCAAACTTACTTGTGAAAAGAACTAGCACTTATTTAACTTTTTTCTTGTAATTTCTGGCATATTATACACCGCTTCGGCAGTTTTATTAAAAGTTAAGTTCAAAAACACAGTTTAAGAACACACAAAACACTCGGCTTGACCAATTTTGATTTCAAAATAATGGCGTCACTTGCTATATTAGGATAATACCAGGCAATGTTGCCACTTTCGACGCTTAATATCGCTAGAAATTTCAATAATGTATTGATAGATATGGAGAGCCTATAATTATAACACAAGTTGCAAAAAAATAGTGTCGTAGCCTTAAACATATTACAATGTAACTAATTTGTAAATTGATTGAGGTCAAGAATCTGGTAGATCTTTGCAAGTTAATCAATGAAAATAACGGCTGTACGATAAAAATGTAACTTTGGCATCAATGTCAAGGACGTTGCAGGTTGCAGGGACCAGATGTTTGTAAATAGATTTACATCAAGGCTTCACTTTAGAATGTAAATAACGGTCTCCCTTTATTTATTATTACTCTGATTCTGTAACCATGATACAACTACACTGATACCATATATATAATACTACTATATCGCGTATTTCCTATGTTAGCCCATAAGTGGTTTCTCCGAAAACATCAAAGGACAAAAGATATAGTGCTATACTGTTCCAGAGACCCTTTGTTCGATTTGCGCATGCGCAGATTTTGTCGATATCCACGGTTACGGAAACTGACACATTGCTTATAGGTTGACAGACTTTCCAACTTTCAACTTTTTTTAAAAGAAGTCGATAGACAGAGATGCAGTATTTATGCTGCATGCTTATTGGAAGTCGCGAAATTCGTGCGCATGCGCATATTTAACTAAGGTATTCTCGATAAGGATAGAGATTGTATGTCGGCGCCGTGCAAGGATTGTTAACTGTTTACAGGATTGCTCGATCGCTCAATTTTGTCATCCGCCTTTCTGACGTCATCGAAGATCTATGTAATCGAATTGTCGAAATATACCTATTTTGTGTTTGTTATATTTCACATTTGCAATAGAATTTTCGTATTTGATTGATTATTAATATTATTATTTATTAAAGTTTGTAATAACAGTATAAAGTGTACCTATTTCTACAAGTTCGAGATCTTTGGATCTTTGATGACGTCACAATTTTGGATTACATTGTAGTATAGGGATCGAGCAATCCTGTAAACAGTTAACAATCCTTGGGCGCCGTGTTGTTTTCGGAATTTTTGGGCCTCTACCCGCGATATAGTAGTATTATATATATGACTGATACGCTCATAACTTGACCAAATTTCGTTTGTTCTGCGCACGACGTCATTCTTGATGCAAAAATGGCGAAAATTCAAATACTTTACTGTCAGCATGACTGTCAGTGATATAATTATTTTCGTGTTTGTCAATTGTATTCCCGTATTATTATAATTGTGAGGCCCGAGGGTTATCAAGTTGTCATTTTTATATTATAGGGTGGTATTTATTTACAGTAGTGCTTCTTATTATCTCTTCAAATTGTAAAATTTAGGTTAGAATTATATTCGGTAGGTAGATCGGTACACAGAATGCGGTTTGAATTAAAATAAGAAAGATTGATATTAATCAACTATTATTTTAGTTTTCGTGTATGAATCGTGTATTATAATTCCATAATCGACGTTTATTTTATTTTGTTATCTTTGTTTACAAGTATTTTATTTAATTTTGTGTAATAGCTGACGTCACGCTCATCGATAGACCACGCCCCCATGCGCATAGGCATATCAGTGTAGTTGTATCATGGTCTGTAACTATATTCTGTAACGAGGCATATATAGACATAGGGGGACATAGGTATACCCACTTTATTTTTCTCTGAAGAATTTCACCCTTATTTACTACAAAAATGGATAAAAATATTCAAGAATAAAACGTATTTATTGTATAAAATATCTATTTCTGAAAAGTGTATCTAATATTGTCAAAAAATTCAAGAATCTATGTTTTTAATTCATAAGCAGTTGAAAACTTTATTTACATAATGTATAATATATTTCACTTCACTGAAAGATATTACACATTCCATTTTCCCCTTGTTATTTAAAAACTGAGGTTATTCACCTTATTGTAGCTCCTCCAGAGACAACTCTGAGCTCCTCTCTCTGATTTTATGAAGTTCATTAACCTTAACCAAACACAATGAATGGACTACATATCTCTTCTACTTCTCTTTTGTTTGACAAAATCAAAGGGTTCGTTATACACATAGACTTAGTAGAAGTCTATGGTAATATCTATAATAGTGATGGGCATAATCGAATGATTCTGACAATCGAAAAATCGTCACTCGAGTGAAATTAATAATCGAATGATCGCTCGAGTGATTTTCTTCCGAGTGATGACGTCACATTCCTGGTTTGAAAACAACGCTGTTGTCTCTGGCTGGCACTCGTCATTCGAGCGATTGCCGTTCGTTACATGTTACATTGAGATTGACGTTGACGATTGATGATTCGGCCGGCATTCGGCATTGGGGTAAGACATTTCACTCGAAGTGAGACATAAGTGACATAACATAAGACAAACAAAAACGGATCAGCGGGCGCAGTACTCAATAATTAAAAATCTCAATCTCAGTAACATACACAAATACAACGAAACAACCTATCGCTCGCACGGAAAAATCGTTCGAATGATTTCGTAACCACTCGAAATATCTCGATGATTTCAATAATCGAATGATCGATTATTTTTCACTCGAGCGATCCCATCACTAATCTATAATGAATTTTCTTCTTCTTCTATGAGGCAATTATTTTTGTAAAATAAACAAGATGATAGTTTTAATTTTTAAATACCTATAATTTTATCTTAATGTAGGTTATTATCAAGGATTGTTAACTGGTTATTATTACCTTTCTTGAGGTAACTGGTAAATTAGTGTTTAGTATTAGTACCTATTTAGTTTCTTGGGATCATTCCAAATTCCAACTCTCCTCTTACAACATTTCGTGTCTCGTGGCAGTCGTGGCCCTTTTGCTAACGCCTTATTTTTTAAAATATAGATATTCACGTTACTTTGCATAACTTTTACCTCAAATGGGTGTGTGAAAGGTATTGTGAATATAAATATAACGGTCATGGGATTATTGTGAGTGTGTTTATATTAAACTTTTAGCATGAGAATCGTAACAGCGAGTTTAAAAGAATGTGATGATCATTTTATGGCATGGTAGGTACTTACCTACCTATTTTGGTGGTGTTCACATTACCATTAGCCATTAGGTATCAAATATCTGGATGCTTAGAAATCGACCTCTATGATAATGAAACGAAAAATCCGAGAGTTCTTATGCTCTAAAATTATACCCTTTCTGCATTAGTTTTTAATCTCAATTCACCATTTTAAAAGGTAAAGCAAAGCACCATTCCCCTTTTGTCCTATACAGATCCCCATCTGTAATGACTGTAACGTAAACAATTGTTTATCAAACTATTATATACTTAGTTTAAGAATTTAGGCGCATTATACGTAAAGTTTCCTAGTGAAAAAGGCAGAGGTGTGGCGAGGTATTTCTAGTAGATTAGAGTAATGGGTTTTAAAATTAGAACTAGCATTTATGCAGTTTATGTATCTTGTTAATTAAATAAGATGGAATATTCGTTTTCAAAATTTTTTAAGTGGTATACCTACATAACAAATTCAATTTACGTAATTTGTCAAGTTTGAAATTATAAAAATTATGGATAATTTTACTAATACCTCTATCAAATTTTCTTATCCCAAACGCGAATCTAAAACAAGAATTTTGAATCCTTTGCAATCGGTCTGAATCCGTTTTGAGAAGAGCAGTACCATCGATGCAGTCACAATAGGAGATTTTTGAGATTACAAGAGCATTACAGAGACTAAGTTTTAATTATTGCGATCTCATAATGTCTCTATGAGGAAAAAGTTGTTTTAAATAATATACGAGGACTGACATAAATAATTTACATACTTGGAAAACCTTCAGTTTTCGTCGAACCAACGACCCAAATTTTTACATTCTGTAACAGCATTTATAGTCTTATCTCCAATTTTAATATCGAGAGGTAACTTACGAGATCTCTTTTCTTTCTGAGAACGAATAAGTATAATGATGTTAGATTTACTAGATTTTAGATTTAACTATAAGCAGCTGAAACATTTAAAAGCGAGGTCAAGTCGTTATTAATTGACTCATTAGCAAATTTAAAATCTTCAATTTTAAAAGTATAATATATAGTTGAGAGTCATCGGCGTAATGATGAATGCTGCACGCATCTGAAACCTGACTATCAGAGATATAAATGGAGAAAAGCAGGGGCCCAAGAATGGAACCCTGTGGAACACCATATTGTACTAATAATGTATTAGACCTCATGGAGGAAGCAGTTATACCGTCTGCGTGTACGGTCAGCTAAATAATTATGAATTAATAAGGCAGAAGGATTATCGAAACCATAAAACAAAAGCTTATTGTAGAATATATCATGATCCAAGGTGTCGAAGACCATGATCCAGTGGCTTTCATCATCCGACCAAATATTATATAGACAAATAATAGCAACACATTTTTGTGACCAACAATATTTGAAACAATGGAATTTTGTTTACATTAGTGCCCAAGCATTTGGTCCAATCAAAAAATGCCATTTTAATTTACCGCCTAAATTGTTAGGGATTTTGTGACTGTCACCAGTGGGCGTGGTTTACACTGGTAAGTAGCCATGTATAAACGTAGAATCGGCGATCGCGAGAGGGATCGTCAATAATTTTACAATTGTTTTTTAATAGTAAATATTAAATACTATTATAAATAGTGTAGTAAATATTATACACATATGTGTATAAATTGTTGTTCTTGAATATGTAAATCTTAAACTTTGTATTTACTAAAATAAAATACTCTAATTTGTACTTTTAGTTTTATAATTATTATTTTAACCCCTTAAAACATAGCCGCCCATGCCGTTGGGCACTGTGACAGGTAATTTCATGAAATAGAGGTTATGTTTTTTGTTATTCTAGGTCACATTATTTTATATACTGACAAATAGGCAATTACTTATCTGTACATATTTGATCGGAGCTTTCATCAAATATATCGTCTGTGATATGTAAGAGAGGCCTGAACCCAGATTGAGTAGTAGGTATGTATGATACCATTATTAAATACATATTCGGAAATCTGTTTTTTCAATACAGATTCTAACACTTTTGAAAGAGTAGACAGGATTTTTAACTTATATAACTTATATAAGTTAAAAATCCTTGGGTCAGGATCAGTCTCTGTATATTTTATCTATGATCTATCTGCTGTGCGTCTACATTCTATGTCTCTTTTCTAGTCTGTCATAGAGATTTCTCTGGTCTGTCACTGAAGAGAGTTGGAATAGAAGTCACTTTTCAGATATTCTGTGCTTTTCATGTTACATGTCACTTCTGTCAGTTGTCAGCAAAATCAAAATCCAATTGCGATTTTGTGATTGTAAATTTTTTTAGTAGATGCAGAATTCAAGGAAGGCGGTCAATTTATTTTTTAAAATGAGTTAATAAATATGTGCAGTGAAATTTAAAATCAATACCATTTTCCTGATATACCACTCTATGTCCAAATGATTTCTTGACCATTTCTACAATATATTTAATCTGTGTGCCTTTTTTAAGATGTGATAATTAGTTTTCATATAATTATGTTTCGACGAAATAAACGAGTTGATAAAGCTAAATTAGAGCACAAGCTATATCTGGCTCGTGAAAATCCTGAACCAGTCTTCGATTTAACAGATTGTTATCTACGTGATGTTCCTACTGGTATCTATTCCCTCTGTAGGGTATTTTTAAAGGAATCTCTGCTATTAGAGAATAACTGTTTAACAACACTGTCAGGAGGAGGACAACTTAAAGATTTAAATACCATAAAGATTTTAAATATAAGTCACAATTCATTCAGTAATATTCCCGATGATATATATTTATTAATAAATTTGCGGGTAAGTAAATACCTAATTCTTCCGATAGAGAGAAGAGATATATTTTTTGCTCCATTAAATTTACTAATTGAGTACTGCAGGTTGTTTTCGGCTTATTTATTTACTTTCATGATGTAGGTGATAAAGTTTTTGATAATGTTTAAGGTTTCAGGCAAGACAACAAAAAAATGGTAAGACATTTTTTTTCTATAAAAGTATTCATTTATCTACAAATAAGTTTGCACAGCATAGGTACATCTAACGTCAACAGGTTAGACGAGCAACTCGAGCAACGTGAGTGCACTTTATTTAGCGAAACGATCAGTGTTCCTCAGACTAGTGATACATGAATTATATGATCTAAGGTTACCGATGTAAGAACACAAATAGTTTCCTAATACCAAATAATGGACTTAGGAGTACATTTGTATACAGCAGCACATACATTTTCCATCTCAGCTTTCTAGCTTTTAAAGAGATTTTTGCTCGTGTAAATGTGAAGAAGTGAAATATGGACTGTTCATAAAATAGTAGATTAAACTCAATATACTCCTACAAAAACCTGGTGATGGTATTTTTACTACTGTATGGTTTTGACTGTATGGTTGTCTTATATGCTTTCAGTCAAAACCTGAATTCAATATATTTCATACCATTTTAGCAGGGAGTATATTTTTCAACTTTTGAATCCTGTTTGTCCAGTTCCGGCACTGGCAATGTCGGCATACCTCCGGTGGGTATGGGGTGTTTGTCTGTGTTTTCAATGTATCAGCCTTTCCGAACAGCCTTTGGCTGTGGATTTGGGGGTTATCTAATTTATGCGATGTTTTAATACCTAATATTTAGCAGGCGGAAAGTTATCAGTTATAAAACCAACGGTGTTACTTACGGGTGAGTTGCTCCTCCCAAAAAGCAATTATGAAAAATTTTTCCACTGTGAGAAAAAAATTGAGTGTGGTCCCCTGCTAAAAAAACTAAGTATATTCCTTATAAGGTAGACTATTGATTATAATAAAAACAGCCTGCAATACCTACTCTAGATATTAGACTACCCACATTCTGGAGGTCTTTTCTATGATAGTTTAGACTAATGTAGATTGTGGTTACTGTGGAATTATTGACAAGTATAATATATATACAGAAATGACGCGCAAAAAAGGGGGTGATTCTACAAGAGAAATTAATGTTCCAACTTCCAATAACAATTTTTTGAAAACTCAAAAATTATGGAGCCACAGGGCTTTGAAGTTAGATTTTTAAAATAATTTTTTCAATATTTTATTTGCTGCTTAACCGATTCTTTTCAAATTCAGACACTTACTACTAATGTTCTTTTGTGAATTGTTCCAAATTTAACAATCACCCCTCAGAATGCCCAAAGGGTTGAATTCACCCTTTTAAATAGACTAAAGATGTCTGTAACTTATTTGTTGCATTTTATCTAAAATGAACCGTTTTTGACAAAAATGTCAAATATATCTTGCATTGTATTTTATATATCCAACTCATTTTAATTATTTTAGGCATTTTAACAAAGCATGCCACGGAAACAAATGTTATGTGTCTGTGGAAACCAAGACACTTACATGGAAATAATTTTGAGAGATTTAATTTTATGTGAACTTCAAACTTCAAAGCCCTGTAGCTCCGTTATTTTTGAGTCTTCGAAAAACTGTTGTAGGAACATGGGACATTAATTTTTCTTATAGAACCACCCCTCGATTTTTTGCGCATCATTTCCAGACACTCTGTATAAGTGCATTTAGACACAAATAAGTAGTACTTACTTACTTGTAATATTTACATTTGTATTTAACTTTCCTAATGATTTACATTTTTTAGGAATTTTATATTAATAATAATGAAATAAAAAAACTGCCTGAAAGTATGTGCAAATTATCAAATCTGAACATATTAAATGTTTCCCATAATGTTTTAAAAACATTACCTGAAAATATAGGAAATTTAGTTAACTTGAAATATATAAATATATGTGGTAATAAACGTTTGACATCTTTGCCAAAGAGTTTTGGCAAATGTCAAAGAATAGGAGTATTAGAATTAGATTCAGAAGATTTTATATATCCGCCCAGTGTTGTAGCAGAAAATGGAACAGAGGCTATATTAAGATACATTTGTGATGGTAAGGAATAGTTCTTGTAATAACATAATATTGTTTCTTTAAATAAGATTTATTCGTGTAAGACATCCGCCAGTTAATTCAGACACTTGTAACACATCCATGGGTAGGGCAACATGGGTACGTCTAAAGTTATCAAGCTACTGCGAGTGTATGAAAGAGGGTTGCTGCTGGAGAACGGTCGTTTGCTCAAATAAGAATAAAGAAGTTTTTGAGCAGCAAGCATAAAAATAAGTGGCTTGCTTAAATAATTTAAGCAATTTGAGTACATAATGAAATAAAATATGACCTGTCTTCTTTGTAAAATCAAAAACGAAGTACTAATATCAGAGATCCAAGAACAATATTATGTTGTGTATATTGTTAAAGAGCAAAGAAAATAACAAATAATTCTTAAGCTTACTCATCTTTATTATAATCAAAGGAAGTAACAAATGTTAAAAATAAAAAATAGGTACTTAAACTTATACCTAATATTAACAAACTAATTTATAAAATCTTATGTTCACATTAGGCAAATTGAACTAGAGATTGTGCCTTATTTTTCAAGATTAAGAAGAAAGGGATTGTTTTTGTTTCGGTTTTCCATTGGAGTATATATGGTCCTTTTATTAAAGGCTATCCTATAAAATTTTAAAATATAAAACGCATTTCAAAAAATATTTTCAACATTAGGTACATGTATTCACTTCTGTAATAATGGGTCATAATGGGCTTCCGTTTCTTTACTAGTCTTCAAGATATTCTAACAGGTGCAACACCATCTGCTAGGGTTTAAAATATAAAGGTTTTCCAGGATTCTAAATTACAGAAAATATTCATAGAAATTGCTTAAAAAAAGAATTTGTTACTTACTTTAGCTTTATATACTAAGGCTTTTATAACTCTTAGTAGAACTTTTGTATGATAAAATGTTACAAAAATATGCTAAGAAAATATATGCAAACCCGACTTAAGGCGACAACACAATCTGCCAAATTTTACTATGCTGATGACATTAAAGTTTAAAATCTCATCTCATACGAACATCCACTATTCTCTATCAGTTATCGTTGTTATCAATACATCAAGAGAAATTATTGATGATACCTTGAAAGACCGGAGAGACCCACAGTATCATCCAATCCTCTTTTTATAGTTCACTACTTATTGAATCACGTGACTAGGTCAAGTGTCTTTGATATTATAGTCCATCGAAAAATATACAGCAGTTTTACTTTGTATCACACACACACACACACACACACACACATTCATTTGATAAAATATGCAATATCTTATGGCGGTAATACATTTTTTTACCAAATATAATTATTCTCACGTGCACTATCACTACACACTGTATGTTTCAAAGGATTTAAAACTTTTGTCTAAAATAATTTTATTTTTTTTTTTTAGATATAGGTATACCGTTTTCACCTCCTGAATTTGAGGTAAATGTTGTGCAAGATAAGTCAAAACTAGAAGAACCTAATGATGGCTTACAGGTAAGAGCTAATTTTCAACAGATTGGTTCCTATTTTCATCTTTTTTTTCTATTTTTGTAAGAAAAAAAAATTATAGCATCTATATAAATCTAAATACAGTAGACTCCCGATTATCCGAAACCCGATTATGCGAACTCCGCATTATCCGAAACGACACATGAACCGGATTATACGAAATGATTCTCGCTATGCCTCCGCATTATCCGAAATTTATGAAATATGTATGTAAATAATTCGATTAAAATCGAAACACTTCAAAATTGAAACGATGACCAATTACCTCTTTCTTAAATTTATGAATATTGAATATATATTACCATTATAGAATGCATATTATATAATAGTTTATTATGTACCTATTATTTATCCCGTACATATGATGTATTGTTAGGATTTATTACATACATCTATAAAAGTATATGTAGTTACTTTTTCCTAAGTATGTACATATTTAAGTAGATATTTATGTATTTGTTTTGTTATATGTATTTAAATTGAAATTTGATAAATGTGCCTTAAACTAGACACAATATGTACAGCATATTAACGATTTTCCTCAATCTCCGCATTATCCGAAATTTCGATTATCCGAAATCGGTCCGGTCCACATTATTTCGGATAATCGAGAGTCTACTGTATTTAAAAAGTAATACATATATTGAATATATAATATTGAACCACTTATTTTCTTTTTTTAAATGCCAGAGTAGAAAGATATGTGTTTATGTATTATTTAATAATATAATATGTTGTAAAGCAAGCTTAATTTACACGTGACAATTTCTTCAACAATAAATTGTTTAATAACTTAACCTTGTAATGTTGCCCTGCGTAAGACAGAATTTGTGATAAACGTCTATTACAATAATTAGCAAGAAATTAGGACTAGTTCTAATTTATCGGACTATTTTGTGGAATTCTAGTAGCTGTTGCTTTTCAATCATTTGTACCCATACATTGATTTTCACATGATTTTCATGGTTTTTTGATTATATTTAAAATAATTCACAATTTTTTTTGCTCTAATGGTAATTTCTTAAAAATGAAACAGCTGTACGAAAGAGCAAGGAATATTAAAGAAAATTTGCACTTGGTCCATAAATAATTTTTTTATGATTTCAGAACAATTTATAAAAAAACGTTTGCTGATGGGCCAGGATTGATTTAACTTCACAGAGAACTTAACAGAGAATAACTTGTTAAACAAGATACAATTTTATGAGAGAAGATATATCAGCTAGGGGCAAACTTACAATTACTTTGCGGTTTTATAGCCACAGACAAAAATTCTTGTTGTCTCTGCACGTTGGATCAATGAAATTAAATCCAAAAACTGTCAAATCAAGCAGAATTACAGTAAATTTACAAATCTTGAAACCATTTGCACAAATATTTTTATTTTCAAATTGGCAGCCCTCAAATTGTATAATAAATTGGTCAATTAATTGTTTAAATATAAAACAGTATCAAAATCGTTGAATCAGACTTTGTTAGAATCTGTTAATAAATTTTAAAATGTATTGGCAATAAATTAATTAGTGTAATAAAAGCTTCCAAAGCTACATATTTAGTTAATTATTCATATTTGATACTAATATTGTTTAAGGTATTTAGAAAAATATGCAGGCAAATAGTAATAAAATTATGAAAATAACAAAATAATTTAATACAAATCCTTAAGACAAGAAATAGGTAATTTACTTAGATAATAGCATAGAGGAAACGTTTAGAATGCTCGATTAAATAGGGCTAGTTATTAACACAATATTATATAAACCGTTTGCTACTAGATATCACCGAGATTCAGTTTTTAGTCCATAATTTTGTAAAAAAACAAGCTCTGCACAATAGCAAGGAAACTTCCACCGCGAATATGATTCGCGATGGAATGTACCTAAAAGTAGTAGTCCTGTTGTTCTCTAGCTGTCAATTGCGGGCTACTGGTTATATATGTACCATGTGAATTCATCATAACAGTTAATAGAAATATGTAAAATAAATCACAAATATCACATTCATACGTGTGAAACAAAAACTCAGTGAAATTTTCTCAGTTTTTTTCAATGTGTGGTATGATTTTTACTCATCCTGTATTAAATTTTTACTTGGTATTTTTTATTTTATGGCCCTTTAATTTCACCTTACTTATTTGTTTTTATATAATAATAATAATGCAATAATAATAATAATAATATTATTGACACATTAAACATTTTTTAAAATAAGGAAGGAAATATTATTTTTAGGCTGCATTAATATTTTTTCTTAAGGCAATGTGGGTATACTACCAATTAATTTATTTAAATCTAGTCGAGGCCTTTTTACATTTAGCGAAATAAACACATACCTGCTAATATTCATAATTAATTTGTTTTTATTTATTTTTAGGCAAGAATATGGGAGCTAGAAAAGATTAAGGCATGTTTATTTTTATCACTGCTTTATTTAAATTATTAGTGAGTGCTTTGACAGTTGCTTTTTATCATAAGTTTTAGTTTTTTCATAATTTGTAATTAATAAGTCTGTATTTCAGTGTTACCTTAATATACTAATATCATTATGATTATTTTTAGTAATTTAGATATAGACAATTTGATTATTTACTCAAAACATAATTGTTAACTGTGAAGTATTTTACAGACTAATTGGTTACATAAAAACATAATAATTTTTATTTATTAACATGTTTTTATGAAAGTGTTGTACTCAGTCTTGCTTTTTTAATTACTGAATATACTTGCAATTCACAAACCTCTTTAGCAATTTGAATTGATTTTGTTCACTATGTTAAAAGAATAGTTTATTCTAATTAATAAAATGCACAATCTGTACTTTGTTGCACTAAAACTTGACACCCATTAGGACTGAGGTCGTGTTCTATCATGTAGAACTTTCTCATGTCTGATTTGTAGGTAATCAGATGAGATGTTTTCCTAATACCACCAGACAAAAATCTCCGTTCTGCATCCTAATGGACAGAATTTATTAAAACTAACTTCTTAATAAAAAGGTGGCAGCTAAAACGAATAATATGTGATTAAGCAGATTAATATTCTTCAAAGCATTTTTTATTGCAGAAAGTATTTGTTTTGTCTTCATTTACTATTTGTGCAAAAAAATATACATAAACAGTAGGACAGTTGCAACATATTTGCGAAGACTAGTTATTTTGTACTTTTGCATGACTTTTGCACTGAACAAAGAATAATCACTGTTCTGGATAATTTTCTGCCAAGTCATTAAAATATACATACTCGTACTTCACAACCTTGATATTAAAATTAACTAACTAGCTAGTAAATATAAATAATACTAACTAGTAAATAAATTTTATAAATATTTAGAAAATTAATTGGACAAATAATATTTTTTGCTAAAAAATAAATTCACATGACCAATGCAGATCAATGAGAAAATGTTTAATTTTTAATTGCTCATTTTTGTCACTTCTTCTTTCACAATAATTTATCCTGAATCTTATTTTTTTAAATGAAACGCCCTGAATGAAATTTTAAAATGTAAGTACATCATTTTCATTGTACAGGGTGATTCACTTTCGAGTGTGTAACATGGGTATCTCGCTTATTATAAAAGATAGACTGTAGGTTTAAATTCGGCAAAGTTGCGGAATTTTGTGCTCAATAAGTTGGCGCAAACAAAACCCGCATATCTGCTTTTTTTTTTTGAGTAAGAGGCAAAAAAAATTTTTTTCCGGTTTTCGTTTTCTGGCCATAACTTCTATATTTTTGAAAATATTGGCTTATCGTTTCCACATTATAAGGACACTTTCTTGAGACAAATACGATGCCGCAAACCGTTTTTTAAAAAAATGTCACTTCTATTGTAAATCATCGTCAACTTTATTTTTTCTTATGGGCGCCATATTAATTTTTTTCATATTTGAATAAACCGATGTTTTCTGAATACAACAATATAATATATGTTAATATTTGCCTAAAATATAAGGGCATTATGAAGGAAAATAGGTATTTTTTTGAAAATATCTAGTTAGCCATGGCCATGACAGTCAATTCTTGACAAACCACAAATGCCACTTATAATTTTTATAAACTGCATCTGTGTAGTACTTTTTACATTGACTAGCGATGTGTTCAACCGAAGAGAAACAAGATATTATAGATATTTATTACAGATGTAACAAAAATTTAAACAGAACAGTTGAAGAATATTTAAACACATCCTGAAAGACGACAACCATGCAAGCCATATATTACTACTACTACACTATACTACTACTACTATACTATACTATATTACTAAACTGCACTGTAATTTAAGAAATTATGGCAGTTAATATATGTCCTGCATGGTTGTCGTCTTTTAGGATGTGTTTAAATATTCTTCAACTGTTCTGTTAAAATTTTTGTTACATCTGTAATAAATATCTATATCTTGTTTCTCTTCGGTTGAATAAATCGTTAGTCAATGTAAAAAGTACTCCACAGATGCAGTTTATATAAATTATAAGTGGCATTTGTGGTTTGTCAAGAATTGACTGTCATGGCCATGGCTAACTAGACATTTTCAAAAAAATACCTATTTTCCTTCATATGCCCTTATATTTTTGGAAAATATTAACATAATATTATATTGTTGTATTCAGAAAAAATCGGTTTATTCAAATATGAGAAAAATTAATATGGCGCCCATAAGAAAAAATAAAGTTGACGATGATTTACAATAGAAGTGAAATTTTTTTAAAAAACGGTTTACGGCATCGTATTTGTCTCAAGAAACTGTCCTAATAATGTGAAAACGATAAGCCAATATTTTCAAAAATATGGAGCCTATGGCCAGATAACGAAAACAGGAAAAAAATTGTTTTTGCCTCTTACTCAAAAACAAAAGCAGATATGGGGGTTTTCTTTGCGCCAACTTATTGAGCACAAAATTCCGCAACTTTGCCGAATTTAAACCTACAGTCTATCTTTTGTAATAAGCGAGATACCCATGTTACACACTCGAAAGTGAATCACCCTGTACATTAAAATGTACAAACAAAATAAGATTTGTTTACCCAAAAAGAAAAGCTACTTTCCTTGCAATGTAGATAATCTGACCTAGGTATCTGCACTGGAAAATGTTATGGAAATATCCATATCTATTTTATTAAAAAAGTGTAAAACATCAACTTTTCTACTTTTTTTGTAAAATCTTGAATTATTTTAAATATAATAAAAATCTATAAACATAGACGTTACTGGAGAGTTTTACAGCTGATTTTTATGGACTATAAGAGGTTTGAATATACACTATATACAGGGTGACAATTTTAAAAGGAACAATAGGCTATAACTAGAATGAGAACAGGCACTTAAAAATTGTAAAAAACCCCTTTCAACAACTCCAAAGGAGACGTATTTTGATGTAATTATTGTGATAGTGGTTGATTCATCCTCTAAGCTTCCATAACCACCATAATTTCAACAAATTGAGCGAACCATGTTTTATGCCAATGCCAAAATGATTATTTAAATGCTAGATCACTATTATTAATCACTATTACAATGAATCAGTTTTTACAGCCAGCTTGTAAATAAAATATTTGGTAGTTTTTGTCAGTCTAAGGAAAAATGTGATAAAAAAACATACCAAATTTGTATGAATATTTAAATAATTCATACATTTATTTTACTTTGATCTGTTAAAATGGTCAAAAAAATAATCGATACTTTTAATTAACATAAACCAAATACATAAATAAACCACAACCCATACATAAAATTAGCATAACTTCAAAATGCTTGCTTCAATTTTAAAAATGAAGGAAGCATGTAGGTATTCAATTTAGGTACCACTCGACCCAACGTTCCATGTAAGGCATTTTATGGGGTAGGGACCATCTCCATAATTCATCTTTAAAATTACATCAAAATATATAATGTAAGTTAAAGTTGTCAAAACAGGTTTTTGCATTTTTAAATACCTGTTCTTGTTGCACAGCTGTAGCCTATTGCTACTTTTAAAATTGTCACCTTGTATACATACACATAATTTTTGCTTGTAATCTTTAATAAAGTTTTATGAAACACTATTCATATCTGGTTAGAATCAATAATTGTAAGAGCATATTTTTTCATAACCAATATTTATTGTAGCAACAGAAAGTGCAAGAGTTCTTGGAAATAGAAAAAAATAATAAAGTATTACAAAAACAAGAAATAGAATTAGCGAATGCATCAAAAGCAAATAGAGAAAAGGTATTCATTAGATATTTACATTATTTTACTATTTTTTCAGCATTCGTATCACAAAATTAATTGTAAAACCTCGAAACTATAATCAGTTTGGTTATTTTAGTCACATTTTATTTTATTATAGGTAAAACATAAAGCTTGTTTTAAATCGTACAGAGCACGCTCAGTACAGT
The DNA here is from genome assembly GCA_963924545.1 of Pogonocherus hispidulus. Lineage (NCBI taxonomy): Eukaryota > Metazoa > Arthropoda > Insecta > Coleoptera > Cerambycidae > Pogonocherus > Pogonocherus hispidulus. The sequence goes on from OZ004692.1 coordinate 91,326,509, forward strand.
TGAAAACTGGTTCCTGTTAGAACCAAAACAAGCCTATTTACTAATCAAAAATATATCAAAAAGTGTATTCTCAAAATCATTTTGATTGGCCAAAGCATTATTTTTCTTCTAGTAGTAACTTAAGATAACAACACTGCGGTATGTTCCAGTATGTTTCACTGCGTTTGATTTCATTAGTGAAATCGAGTAAAATATAAATTACATCAGAGGTTTTGCAATTAGTATATAATATATGTTCAATACCAATGCCTTGTGCCATTCTTTTTTACCAACGACATTGACTTTAAAATATGAAACTTTCTCAATTATATTATTAATGTTTTCATTTAATATGTTTAATATGTTTTTTCAATTATCTGGTTTAAATTATTAAACCAGATAATTGACATAAAATAACATATTATCAGGGTCGGATTGACCTTATTTAGACTCATAGGATTTGTACCTACACCTTACTTCCTCTTTCCAAAAAAAAAACAATACTTCTACAAAAGCAATCCGACCCCGATATTTATTTTCTATACATAGACATACATTTGATATATTTCTCCATTTTTTAATATTCTAGTTACTAGTCGCTTTAGCTGTACAACAAAGTCATTTTGACTCGGAATTAAATAGAGTACAGCAGCAAAAGGAGTGTGAGCGTTTTAAATTAATAGAACAGTTGCAGGAAGGTAATTAAACATTTATTTCAAAATTGTCTGTTAATGAATTTAAGGTATATTTTAGCTGAAAATAATGCAGATATCATTATCAGACAGTTACTGACATTAAACCATGAACCATTTGGTCAGTTATTGGAACAAGAAATGCAAGAAGAAGAAAGATTATTAGCTGCTGTTAGTCGATACAATAATGAAACTTTAAGGAAAGATTACATTTTAGCAGCTATGGAAGACCTTTTAGGTCAGGAAGCTAAGAAATTTAAAGCATTTCATGAAAATCGAATTGAAACTTCTAAAACTATTTTAGAACAGTAAGTAGTAAAAAGTTTACATTTAACTCAATGAACATTTGGTATATATGCATATATTTAATAAATTATGTCATAAAATCCATATAGGTCTGAAGACCTATATGGATTTTATAGATATTCCGAATTACGACAGAAAATGAGAAAAACAGTTTCTCTACATTTTTTTAATCACTTACTTATATTTTCCAAATAATAAAATATAAATGTAATGTAATGGTATGAGGGAGATAAAAAATTGTCTAAAAATATTTACGTATAGCATCATCTAATCAATCTTTCTGTATTTGAAGATGCCGAAAACAACTACTCCACGGTCAATATGCCCCAACTGACGTTGCATTACATTACAAAAAGTGGGATAATCTTCCTCAAAAACAATAAAAGTCACTGGTGTAATGGCACCTGCAGAAAAGAAGGTCGCTATCTGTCTGTCAATTTGACAATAATTGTCAGACGGATAGTAGCAAAGACCCAAAGAGGGCACTATGGTCTGTTTCTCACCGCTACTAATCTTTCTGTATTTAAGTATACTACCATCAATTTTGGCTTTTTTTTTTAATTAATCGACGCAAATTTCTATTTTAATAAAAACCACTTTGGTTTTGTGCTGTTAAAATGTGATCTTGATACCAAAAAAGCTCATAAGTTGGTTTAATTGGAGATGCCAACAATTCATAGGCCTCAGTCTGGTTCCAGGCCTGTCTTAAAAAATCAAGTTGATAGACCTGGAAATGGTTTAATCAAATGTTTACTCGGCAGTAATGCTACAAGTACTTCGATGTTATCAGGTTATACGTGTCGATATTTTGTTGCATAATAACAAAAGTGTCGATTTGGCAGTTTAAATAATTGTATCACATAATGGGTGGATTAATATGAAACTAATTGAAACACACATAATATTTGACTCAGTTATTTTCTGAATAAATTGTAAAAATAGAAACAAATAAATATTTTAAACTAAAACATTTCACTGTCAAGTAATACAGAACTGTATACGTCGTTGCATTGTCTAGTAAAGCTACTGCATATTATAATCAGTTTTGCATTAGCCAATTATACAAGTTAACTAAAGTAAATACAACCTGATTTGGTTATATTTCTGATTGGTTTATATCGATAGGAAAAAAATATACCCATACATATGTTTATACCACTTGACAAAAGAAGCATTTGGTGTATTTTCTTTTTTTTGATTTCTTTAAAAGAATACTAAAATGAAAGTAGATATACAAAATTAAAATTTACCTGGTCATTTTTTTGTTATTGCATGAACCATTCAAATTCGCCTTGATTTCAATTATTCATTACTGTTATGAATTTTGAAAGGGTTGGAACCTTTGGTGTGAAGATAACAGTGACGTAGTTTTCCACATAACGCCAAAACACTATACTTACTGCACTGGACGGGCGTTTCGCCAACCAAGTTGGCAACATCTGGAGATGATTAAAACTAAACCTATGCTAACATTGTGTTATATTTTAAATTGCTACTAAAGGTCATTCACGTTAAGTTTAAAGTGATGTCACCTTGTCAAAAAATACAGCGTTGACAGGTGAACTTTTTTGCGGGCAGAAGTTTGAAAAATGTCACAGAATCACAACGGTTTCAGTTCTGAGAAGAACCGCTTTTAGTGTAAATAAAGTGAATAACTGGAAAACGTAAATAGAAAATACACGAGCAAAATTTAAGCAGAACCAAACACCAAAAAACCAACAAACAATAGAGAGGCAAAACAAATAAATAACAACTTGACAACGCAGAGAAGGGTTGCCAAATATAAAACTCTTTGTAAATGGCAAATGCTACGCTAATTTATTGGTCATTTGTTTATCGAATATTGACAACAATTAATTACTGAAAATAACGTTACTTGAAACTTAACGTGAATGACCTTTATCTATTTTATGGTTGTTCTCAAACACATGTTGAGCGACACTAGACTTATCTGTTCTGCCATATTTGAGATGAGCCTTGAATCTAGTTTGAATTGACCTTCTAGTTTGTCCAACATACTTTTGATTGCAGTCTTTACAGCTAATTTCATAAATGCCCGACTTTTCCTTAGTTTCTATTTTGTCTTTTGGATTGCCTAAAAGTTGTAGTTTATTTCCCGATGAATAAACCACTGGCATACCTATATCCTTAAAAACTTTACCAAAATCACGGGTGAAATGAGGATCCTGTGGAATAGATATGAATTTTGGATTTCCTCTTTTATTTTGAAAGAGACGGCTTTAGGAGAAATGTAGAATTTTTTACAGAATTGTTAAGGCTTTTTGAATATTAATTTTCAGACGATTAAAGAGCTGGTACAAATATGAAACTTAAATAAACATAAATTGGGTATATATTCCCCTGATATCTCATAATATTCAAACAATCGGAACTATAAATAATTTATGCTTTTTCTTTAGGGAAGCCGAAACTGATTCTAGATTGTTAGAAGTACTGAAAAGTCAGGACGCACATAAGGCTGAATTGGTATGTAAACTTAAAGAAGATGATGATTTACAAAAGGTAGCAGTTGGTACTTTACTGGAAAGGGGAGATGCTAGAAGCTGGAGCCTCGTGCAACAAGTTAAACTTGTCGAAGCTCAACTGGCAGCATTAACTCACATAGAAATGGATAGGAAAAAACTTCAGATCGATCAACAAATGGTATATAGTCAAAATGAAATAAGTGTCGACTTAAATCTTCCTATATTTAATTTCAGTGTGATTTGGCAGAAAAAAGAGTAAATCTTTCACTGTTACTATTAGATTTACTAGAACAACAAAAAAATAGACGCTCTCAACTGTTGTCTACTTTGCAATCAATGGAGGAGAATAAAAATAGCACAGAGGATTTCTGGCTTAAACAGTACCAGATATTATTGGACAAGTAACTGCTTTTTAACTATATCTAGTAATAAATATTTCTTTTTAAATACTGAAACTTCAGTTTCGCTATAAATATTGCTTATATTTTATCACTATTATATTATTTGTTTTTCAACTTTTACTTAATTTTTTTTATATTTTCCAGGTTACCAGAAGATTTGTCTTTAGCTCAAAGAAATATGGACGCGGCATTAGCTCAAGCTTTGCTTGTAAAAGGGGTAATTCACTGTTTACCCTTTTTAGCAAAACTTACCCAGTATCAATGTAAATATTTATAATAATAACAACGTATTTTTATTACCATGTATTGTATTTCAGATGATACTAAACAAATAACAGATTCTGCTCTACTAGAAATCGGGATCACTAATAGAATAGATCGGACGAATATTCTTGATGCTTTTCAAATATATGAAAAGGAAAAGCTACATTTGTGTGATAATTATACCCCTTCAGCGCCACTGGTTGATACAGAAGAAGCTAGTGCCCCTTTGCCAGATAATTTTAGAACGATAACTACTTCAGAATGTGTTGTATGCTTTGATATAGAGGTAAGTAGTACAATTTAGAATTGATAATAAGCATCTGCCCATACACTAAAATTTTATCTATAATTAGAGTATTAGTAATATTAATTAAATTGTAGTTGTTTTTTATATTTTGCTTAACGAAAAATGATTAAATTAAAAATTATGCTTTCAACAAATTTTATAGGATAGCATCGTATTGTTGGTATCAATGGATTCGTGAAAGAGGCAGATTTTTTTTTTTTTTTGAAAAAATTGAAGTTTTATACTCTGCTGTCAAAGAGAGAAGGAGATGTAAAAAGTCACGGAATCCAAATATGTAAAAATATACAGTGTGCATTTAACTTTCAAAAGTTGTGGTTACTTCCGCGAAACTGGAAATGGTTGAGTTACTTTCATTTTGCCTGTAAATGCATTTTTTGGTCTACTAAGGACTCCCTAAATTTAGTTGATATATCTTAATTATTAAAAGTGGTACATGAGTGAGCCACTTTCCTCTTTCAATCTGTATGCGTTAAAGAAAGAAAAGTGCTATGTTCTATCGATTACTGTCGGTTTTTCTATTTCTTACCATACATTCTAAACCCAGTCAGGAATAATAAAATCGGTAGAGTCTAATAAATCGAAAACTTAAAACCAGATTTTTGAATTATACCTATATACAGTAAAGGTTGGTTATAACGTACCAGAGGCAACCTTAAAAATTTGTACGTTCGTTATATCAAAAGTTTGTTAAAAAAATTAAATACATATGCTTACATTTTCTTTGTTTTTATTAATTCTTTTGAAAAAGACAAATGTAACGAAATCAACAACAAAATGTTTCATTTTTAAAACAAAAACACATAACTTTAAAATGTACATAATATGTATTATTTTGTGTATACATAAAAGAAACTGTTATGAAAATGACGAAAATGTTATGTGAAATGTTACTCATAACATAAGTACTCTAAGAATTATGAGCGGGGAACCATCTTGTTGGAAATAGATAACTGATCGCTAAAGCCAAATTTAAATTATCTAAAAAGTTTTCCCAAATTTTACTCATAGATTCAACATATTGTTGGCCTGTTAAATGTTCATGATTAATGCATGGCTCAATAATTTTTTATTGTAACATCCCACACCAGATGTTAAAACTAAATTGATTTTGTGGAATATCAGGATAAACTAGAAATGTATTTTCATTATTTTGTATATTATTTGAACACATATGTATATTTATTGACTATTTCTTTCAGTGTACTATCATCTTTGTGCCATGTGGACATTTGTGCTGCTGTTCCCACTGCTCTACATTAGTATCTGCATGTCCCTTATGCCGATCAGAAATTGACCGTAAAATAATTACTTCGTGAAATAAATGATGTTTACATTCCTATATTTAGAACTGACAAGTGAGTGTGATATTTCCTTTATATTTCAAATTTTATCTGGGTTTATATGAATTATTATTAAATACTGTTAACATAAAATTCTAAAATTGTTAGTGAGTATAAGTGAGTTGATTGAAGCAATGCACAAGATATGAACAACAAGGTTCTAAGTTGTACCTCCTATAAGTCGGGTCTATACCATAACCTGTGTCCCTACTCATGCAAAAATATATAGCCTAGTATTTTGATATTGTACATATAGAAGAGCTGATAAAGTCTTACTAACAGCAAGGAATTTATTGAAGTAACATCACTACAGTCGATCTAGAAAGTTTTGATAGTACAGGGCGCACTATAAAGTTGTGTTTTTTTAAATGGAACACCCTATATATTTTTGCATTTTTCTGCATACAACAATATATAATGGTTGTATACAGGGTGCTTCAAATTCGATGCAATACATGCGGATCTCGGAAACGGTAAGAGATACGAAGTCGGTTAAATGGAGGCAAAGTTGCGTATTCAGGGGGGCAACATAATGGTGAAAAGAGATCAAGGCTAACTTGATTAGTTTTCGAAATATTTTGAAAAAACCCAAAATTTCGATTTTCGTTTTTGTTTTTTTGCGGGCCTATTTGATGAGGTATTCAAAAATAAAGAGCACTTTTCTATAGCAACTTTTTGCCCTTTATCGAATGGTGTTAGTGAATTTTCCAAAAAACGTTTTGTTTTCCGGAAACCAACAGCAACTTAATTTTTTTAAATACGGACCTGGAATTTTTTTTCAATTTTTTGGAAGCATTTTTGTGACTTGATAGAATGCCACCATAAAAGGAACCAGATTTAAACGTTTTATCTAAGAAAAATCCATCATTAATAATTTCCCGTGGTCTTCTTAGATTTAGTTTTATCTAGGCAAACGTTTCTATGACAAACACATTTCAATGTTGTGTCAAGCACTATCGGTACTTAAAATGGCTTTCAGCAATCAAGAATTTTTTAATTTTATTTAAATTTCCTCATAATTCAGGAATTGTGCGCTACTACTTAAATGAAACATTTCCAAACAGATGGATTGGAAATCATGGTGCTATAGAATGGCCAGCAAGAGCTTCTGATTTATCCCCATTAGATTATTTCTTATGGGGACGAACTAAAAATGTTTTATATAAGAATCGAAATATTCAGAACACTATTCGTGTTCTGAATGCAATACCTGCAAGGGAAATCGAAAGATCTATTCAAAACTTAAAAAGAAAAATAGGGTTTTTATAGTTTTAACATATTTTGTTGTTTTATTCATTGTTTATTCAATTACATCAAAGTTTATAGTTGTTAATTCGTTGTTTTATTATTAGCTTTTGTTTATTTATCGCAAATAGAAATGAAACCTTAAAAATATTATTCAATATCTAGAATTAACAAAAGTCGAAACAAAAATACTAATGATGGATTTTTCTTAGACAAAACGTTTAAATCTGGTTCCTTTTATGGTGGAATTCTATCAAGTTACAAAAATGATTCCAAAAAATTTTAAAAAAAGTCCAGGTCCGTATTTAAAAAAATTAAGTTGATGTTGGTTTCCGGGAAATGAAACGTTTTGCGGAAAATTTGCTAACACCATTCGATAAAGGGCAAAAAGTTGCTATAGAAAAGTGCTCTTTATTTTTGAATACCTCATCAAATAGGCCCGCAAAAAAACGAAAATCGAAATTTTCGGTTAAATAGAGCAACTTTGCCTCCATTTAACCGACTTCGTATCTCTTACCGTTTCTGAGATCCCCATGTATTGCATCCAATTTGAAGCACCCTGTATATATTTCACAATTAACGAAGATATTGATAAAAACAACACTTGGCGATTACCGACCTAAAATACTGATTCAGTAGAGTTCAGGGGCATAAAACGGTTTCACTACTTCATGCCTTTTTTTATTTGTGTTTTTGTATTTTCACTGTTTACTTATACCTTGAAATAAAGTTTAATGTGATTGTAATTATAATATTCCATATTGGTTTGGTGCAATTAATTGAAAGACATAGCGTAAATGCCTGCGTTCATGGCCGACACCGACCTTGCTGCTGTTTTCATTTGTTACACTATCAAAACATTTTAGATTGATCTATAAAATATAATCTTACACGTACAAATTTTACTACAAAGTACTTATTTACATTGTACATTATTTTGCCAATATATCAAAAATTATCTTTGTCAAATGTGATCATGAAATAGAAACTATGGGCTTAGCTTAGCAGCTGCCAAACTTTGTGAAACTACGTGCCATACAAACATCAATAATGCAAATATTTTATTAATGCTAGATATCATGGTACTATGAACTAGAAGCTTGAAAAAAGAAAACTAGAAATGAAACCATGACATCCTTTAACCAAGATAATTGTTGATCATAAACATTTTTGATATATTATTAATATAATGAATAATTAAATTCGATTACAAAAACAAATTACTGCAGTAATCTGTTTTTTCCGCAAATATAGTAATTTTCAACCATTAGGGGATCCAAATATATTAAATTCACGTATTACAGATAAGATGGATAGGACTGATGAGATGTTCCTATTTTTCTGTTTCTTTTTGGGAAAATCTCATTTTTCCCTAAATCTTTTCAATAAATATATGCACTGGGCATTATAAAATTATAAATCACTTTACTTAACCAAACTAATAATTACATCTCTAAAAGGGATTACATTTTTGGTTATTTTAAAAGTAAACTTGAAGTTAAATATTTATATAAATAATAGGTACTATAAAAATAAAATATACTTAGTAGTTATATTTCAAGCAGTAATTTTAAATTTTGTAAAGAATACTAATTATTTTCCTTTTCAGGTAAGGAAATATATAGTCTCACTCAATATTACACCTCCCCTTAATATTAATTTGATACAATCTAAGTTGTCGGACAGCTCAGTTTCCCCAAATTTTTTCAAGTACAATTTAGCTTTTATAGATCTCGTAATAGTAGTCCACGTGTAAATAATAAATTAATAAATTTCAACTAATTATGGAGAACTTGGGACATGAAATATATTATTAGTTATCAAGTTTTTCGTAAAAGTAATTAACCGTGTATCTTACATAACCTTTTCATAAGAATGTCACATTTTTTTAAATTCATATATGTATTTGTATATTTCAAATAAGATTTGTGCCATATTTTATTTTTGGTACCCAATACTGATATAGATACGAAATTTTGGGATACTTTCAGAAATATGAACTGAAAAATAGCTGTTCAAAGTGATTCACATTTATTTAAAAGACTGATCATTGTATGATTTTTGAGAGACTGTATATTATTGCTTTTGGTGTTGCAGTTGCATTACATTTAACATCCCTCCTAGGTAACAAGTTTTTATAGCACCTTTTAAAATAACAAAAAAAAAAAACAAATGTTTGAATTGAAATAGAAAGGAGGAACGCGATTACAAAAACATTTACATCAAGCCTAGTAAGCAGACCAATCATTGGCTGTTCTATAAACATATACTCTTACTTTTAGCGAGAAAATTCAGTAGTAATCAGTATCATCATTTTTTAATATTAACAAGCATTAATATTATTTCTCAAATCGATTTCCTTCTCTATTTGTTTCAATTATTATTAAACATATTGTTGCAAACATAGAATTTGATAAGGTTTTTAAAATAACATGTATGTTATTTTATACTTCTCATCTACTATAAGAAAAAGAGCTACTTGTGGAGTGTCTCTTTTGGTGCATTTTGTATTTTGAAATCGAGCACAAATTGTGGCCTTTAAAAAAGTAATAATTAAGTTATTAATCTTGACTAGTCGTGTGCCATTGCAAGCTTTCTCTATTGTTATTTTATAATAAAATTATATATTGTTTTAATAAAAAAATTTTTTGCATATTTTGGTTTTATTAAAATTTAAAAAATAAATTATTTTTAAAAACTTACAATTAATTCACTTAATGACACTTATAATTTTAATTTCATACATCTTCTATCGCTTCATCAACCTCATCTTCTTCCTCGCCTTCCTCTATACCACCATTTTCCTCATCATTTGATTTCTTGGGTTTGTTGGTCTTGTCTTTCTTGGTTTTTGAATTTTTAAATTCTAGAAAGCCATAGAATTATTACTATTTTTATAATACTGAGTTTATTGAGATTTTCAACTACAATTATTCTTTATAATACCTTACAATTGCAGTTGTTTTCTCAGAATGACTTAAATTTGTGACCATCACAATCCAATCATTGCTAGTTTGATTTTCTTTTCTTAAAATTCCTTAAAGGAAGTTCCTTGTGATTTTTTATATTATTTAAAAATATTTATGGTATCAATATTTTAAATAGAACTGTTATGTTTTTGCGTTTTTGACAAGAACTGGTATGCCATTATGGTATACTTAAATCCAGCCCTCTCAAAGATATTTTTTAACATTTTCAGATACAAACATTCGTAAAATATGTTAATGCTTATAAGTAAACAAATTATTTGTTTTATTTACTGTCGGCCTATTTGCACGTTAACATGGTGAACAGGGCCAATCACTAATGCCAGGAAACAAGTCTCCCCCCTACTTTCTGTAGAGCGCTGGGATCTTTTACTTGCCTATCATCTAGTAGACAACAAGGGACCTCCGGCTTTATATCCTATCTGAGAGATGGTACGTCTTCTACACAAACCTCACCTAAGTGTTACTATAACTATTTAATATACTTACAGAATATCCCCATTAGCTTTGGCATGCAGAAAAAACACCATGTATGTCGCTATGTAAAATATTGGTGTAATAATATTCGTGGCACTATTCTGTTGCTATACCGTCAATTTATTTGCACATTGATTTGATTATGATGATGTTAATTTATGATTTGTTAGTTTTTGTATACCAGCTTCTACATTAAATCAAGGTCAAGTGCTTATCCACTAGTCCCAATAAATGTTTTATTGTTTGATGAATATGACAGCAAAATCTGATTGAAACACTTATTGTCTGTAAGTATATTTGTCTAAGAACACTCAATTCATAGAAGAATTCTCCATTGGAGCCGCCCTGGAGAGGCACTGTTATATTATTTTGCTTTCAAGCAGTCACTCGCAATTCATTATGCGATGATGATTGCATATTACGAGTATATTGCTCAAAGGAAAAACCTACCTAAAAGAGAACTTCCGCATTTAACAAATCTAGGAACCAAAGGTGCATTATTTAAGAGTTTATTTTAAAATATAGGGGAGAGAATTTAAACATTGACTAAAACTAAAACATTGGATAAAAAATGAAATTTAAATGGAATTACTTTATAAACAAACCAGTACTTGTATTAGTTTCAGTACCTGTTTTAAATTACAAGTTTTAGGTTTCAGTGAAATAAAAAAAAGATAAAAATGGTAGTACACTTCTACTGAAAAAGAATTTGAAAAAATAAATGTTAAATATATTTCTAAATGTTTTCTCTTTCGTTTTCTTATATTTATTAACATGTATCTAGGGTTACCACAAATCTATAGTATCTGATTTTCAGCCAGTCCTACATTTTATATCTAATCAGCCTCCGGATGTAAAATAGATAAAGCACTATCAGACTAAACACCAGACAGAACACACCTTAAATTTTAAAATACATTAGGTGACATTCAACTGTGTAACTATCGATAAATTTAGATTAGAAGAGTGTTTGACTAAAAAGATCAGATACCCGATCAACTAGTGACGATAGCATAAAAGGCATGTATTTTTAAGTAGAATATTATTGGTTATCTTCGATCAGATATTTGTTTTGTAGTATAATTATTCTATACGACTTTATATATTCTACATGCCTTTTGCAATAAGTTACAGGTTATGCATATTTGATTTGATTTTTATCTGTTGTGTCAATAAAAATTAAATAGATTTTAGTATTTTCTTTTATATAACTTATTTTTCTGGTATGTACCTTAACGAATTAGTGGATTTGTGATTTTTATGTACCAACAATTCAACAGCCAAATGAGACACGGTGGCGGACTGGATACAACGAGGAATTTTGGGGTTAATTTTTAATTTTTTCTACTGTGGTCATATTTCATCAGAGTTGAATCAAGTGGAATAAGAGAAATAATATAAAAAAAAAAAAAAGAATAATTAAAATCTAGTTAAAATTCAATGTATTCTAAAAATCATGAAAACCTCGAGATAAATCATATTTGGGATTAGAATAACCACCACATTTAGCAACTTTGCTAAGACCCTAAATAAGACCCTACACAGTTAGGGAAAGAAGGAATCCTTTTGAAGAATAAGATGACTTTGATTTCTTTATTATATTACGCTTAAAAAAGGAAACTTCTCAGACTTTTAAAACAAATTGAAACCATATATATTTTACATACATATCTAATAGACAGTTTCTTAACTACCAGATAAATTTGGATTGGAAAAACGCTTCTGGAATTAACAGGCACTTTGACTTAGCATTAACTAGTAGTTACTTAGCAGACAGTTTTAACTGTGCCTTGAAAAACCGGCATTTAACCAGTTAATTCAAAGAATATCATCCTATTTAAGAGTACAACCTTATTTAATTAACATTTTTTTTTCTATTTTTATGTAAATAATTAATTAATTAAATACTTAACTATTATTATATCATTATAACATTTGTACCAAGCTTTGTAGTAGCTGATTTGCTTATATAACAAATAAATGTATCTATCTAACCATAATCGGCCAGATCAATTCGCTTAGTCCCTGTTCTGAAATAGGAGCAGGCAACATGATTTAGCCGATTATGACCTAACCATTGTAAACACTTGTGATATAAAAAGAAACAGTCAAACGGGAAATGAAAATTTTTGTCAGGGCAACATGTACCTAGTAAGTAAAAAGTAGTGTCTGTTTTCTGTGTAACATGTTTTATTTTTAATAATAGAGTTTATGAAAATTAGCATGGAGCTTAACAAGTTGCTAGGTAATTACTCCAAAATTATTAGGGCACAAGATTTAGATATAGTTTGAATCGGTGGTTTCAAAATCACCGAATAACCCTGCCAGTACCCAATGCAACAATAGTATAACACCTGTTTATAAAATTTATTGTGATATTTTTGTGATGATGTATTGTGATTTATTTAGATTGTCTATTATGCTTAAACCCAACATAACACCTAGGAGTTTCGGATAGGAATATGAAAACATAATGACATACCTTTAAGAATATTTTGTAATGGTTCAATGAAATTTTCAAATTCCAATTCTTCTAAGGCTGTTATAATGTCTTGACCAACTAATGTTTTCCTATTAGCTTTTTGCGCTTCATTAGAGGCTTGTGATGTAATATACAGAACAAATACTGAAGCCGCTCTCGACAAAGCAGATCTAGCATCTTTTCCAATAATAACACTATCAGGGAGTGCTTCCTTTATAATTTTCAGAACAGAAGCATTTGGTAGGTTTAGATCTTCCAATTTTTCAGCCATTTTTTACTTCACTTTCCTTAATTTTCTATTGCCTATCCGCAATAGACTTGACTTGGTAACTCAAAATTTCTGCACCAACAGCAAAATTTGAATTTCAAATTTAGAGGTTATAATCCATGTTATTAATCTATGGTTATGGTCACAGAATTTATATAAGAGTTATTGGCCGCGTTCAGCAGACAGCAAACGGTTTGTAACATGTTTACGCTTTAAACGCAAAACATTAAGGTTGTGTTCCGATATTATCCGCGACCAACCAGGATTTCGGTTAACCGAAATATTGGTAAACCTGAAAAATGTGTAATTAAGGAACTGGCTGGTTAATCGACATGGATGATGAATTGTTTTTATTGAGATTCATTCAACCTTAAATACCTTAATATTCCGTGCTTAACTATTACTCTAGTCTTCAGTCAAAAAATAAATGAAACAGCAGATAATTTGGTATATTATAGCCTTGTTTATATAAAATATAGTTAATCAACCGCAGTAGTGACACCTTGTGGAACAATCTAATATTACCAAGGTAGTTGAATCTGATTGGTTATTTCTATAAATCCACGAATTTCATTGGTCAGGTGCACACATTATCCACCATGACATCTGTACGCCATCCACTCGTACTAGTGTGGTTGAATAACTATATATCTCTATAAACAAGGATTATAGTAAGATATAAGTAGTTTATAAATAGATATAAGTGTAGCTTTCAGTCGACTTGGTCAAGTGGACTACAGAATACAATACAGAAAAGTAGAATTTATAAATATTTATTATAACTCTTAACGCAAGAACACCACCCCATCTGCCTTCACCATCTAAACAAAATATAATTAAAATCGTTGAGAGAATTGATTTCTTCTCTCAACGCTAAAACCTAACCTGCCAACTCTTTGGTTGACCAATGCACCGCTCCCAGAGCACGGTCAATATTTTGACGTTTGGTTAACCTTTTTCAGGTGACCACAGTTCCAAAATTAAACAATTTTCAGGAATTTTTATTTAATGGAACGCTTAACCGGGATTTTGGTTAACCAAGTTTAATATATCGGAACACAACCTTAGTCAACTTTAACCAAAACCTACCACTACCGGACCGGACTACGTAAATGTCAATCGATTTAATAAATGGCGTTAACGGATAGAGTAAGTAGATCGTTCAGTCAAAGTCTTTTTTACCCAAGGATTTTTAACTGTTTACAGGATTGCTCGATCGCTCAATTTTGTCATCCGCCTTTCTGACGTCATCGAAGATATTTGTAATCGAATTGTCAAAATATAGCTATTTTGTGTTTGTTATATTTCACATTTGCAAGAGAATTTTCGTATTTGAATGATTATTAATATTATTATTTATTAAAGTTAGTAATAACCGTATAAAGTGTACCTATTTCTACAAGTTCGAGATCTTTGGATCTTTGATGACGTCACAATTATGGATTACATTGTAGTATAGGGATCGAGCAATCCTGTAAACAGTTAACAATCCTTGTTTTTTACCGACATTCTGTTGTTTGTTACTCGGGAATCTCCCAAGAACCCTAAACAAAGAAGGACTGATCAATTCATTCATAAAAATTTGAAGGTTATTTTCAACAGATTTCTAGTAACACGTCAGTGGATCCCCTATTGCCAAATTTGCCTCTAATTGCAATTTCAAAAATTTTCAGTCAAAATATCCAACCCAATATTATTTCAGAGACTGTATTAATGCAATCAAATGTGATTTTAAAGTACTTATATATGTGTTTTACGATATATATCTTACGATTTGAAGTGCGTTGTGCAAAAATCGTTGTCGATTTGACAACTGTGATAACTTGTGTTTTGTTAATCAGTGCACAGATTACTATTATATGATACAGAAATACTTTGATATAATGACATGACTGATGACAGTGATGACATTTCAAAGACAACCGAGACATTCTACATGACAATGCGACATATATAGGTTATGTTAAAAGGTTAAAGCTATCAAATTAAAACAAAGAGGATATTTAAATTTCAAATCTAAAGGGAATCCACTGACGTCACATAAGTGATAAACAAATGTGATTGGCTGTTACTGATTGATCAGTCCTTTCTTTGTTTAGGGTTCTTGGGAATCTCCTGCGGTGCCCGAGCTGTCTGTCATTTGTTTAGATTTTTGTTCGAGCGATTGTTGTGAGTATTTTTGTGTTACTAAGTACTAGGTACTTAGTACTTAATTACTGCATTCTTTTCAATGGCTTGGGCAGCTTGGAGAAACTCGGAGCTGTTCCGCAGCATGTTCTTTTAATCGGTGCGCGACGTCCTCCACTGTTTTCCCCTTTCCCCTCGAGCACTACCATTTTTGCTGGGGTTTGGCCATATATATAATACTACTATATCGCGTATTTCCTATATTAGCCCATAAGCGGTTTCTCCCAAGGATTGTTAATCCTTGGTTTCTCCGAAAACATTAAAGGACAAAAGATATAGTGCTATACTGTTCCAGAGACCCTTTGTTCGATTAGCGCATGCGCAATCTCCATGGTTACGGAAGCTGACACACTGTTTATAGGCTGACAGACTTCCCAACTTTCAACTTTTTTTAAAAAAAGTCGGTAGACAGAGATGCAGTATTTATGCTGCATGCTTATTGGATGTCGCTAAATTCGTGCGCATGCGCATATTTGACTAAGGTACTCTCGATAAGGATAGAGATTGTATGTCGGCGCCGTGTTGTTTTCGGAATTTTTAGGCCTCTACCCGCGATATAGTAGTATTATATATATATATATGGGTTTGGCGCTCCAAAACATTAGTGAGGTTAGAATAGATCGGTAGAAACGTAGAAACATCAACAAACTACTGAATTATACTGAAAATGGAAAATAATCACAGTAGGTATCAGAATTTCAGACATATAGAGTAAAAACGTATTTACTATTTTCAACGTACATACGTTGCTATTTTACTATTTTCATTTTGTATTTAAGTTAAGTAAACAAACTGCCAAATATCCCCTAAATTCAAGTTTTTTTCAATGGCTCTCTATTGTCCGCCACGAGTTTGACGGCCTGGGGCGCGGCGATCTTGAAAAGAAAACGCTGAATAACAACGGAAACAAACAAAAAGTTATGACTATGGTTTTCTAGATATATATATTATATTTTGCGCATCTATGTATCTCCGTGTACTTTGTATCATGAGTGTACTTATTCCAACTCTCTTGTGTCTTGGGTGTTTTAACTGTTCTATGCAGTGATGTGCCGGATAATTATCCATCTATAATTAGCCGGATAATTATCGATAATTATCCGTCGGCTAAAAATCCTTTCAAAATTAGCAGGCTAAATATTATAGTGCCAGTGGTAAAAATGGCCTCATAGGCCATAGGAGATATATTGGAACTTTTATTTATTTTTTAATTTAATTTAGTTTTTTCTATATTTTTATTTTTTAATTTGTACGATTATTTTTATTTTTGATGTACTTAATTCGGAGACTTAATTATATGATGAGGATTGCAGAATTATAAAATAAAATACAAAATAATAGCTATCTCTAGATTTAATTTCTCCTTATCGATGACTTATAATATATGACTTAATATACCTATTATGCTTACCTACTTAGTAGGTAAGAATAAATAGATATTTTATTAGTAATTGAGAAAAAGTTATTCCGATAATGTGTGAAAAATTAAAAAACTGTATATTCTGCTAACGGCTAATTATAATATTTTTAGCCGACTAAATGCTAATATATAATTAGCATTGGCTAAATATATAATTAGCGGCTATAAACCCATCACTGGTTTTATGTACCATAAAGAAATATACGGTTTCTTTATGTGTGTACTGTGTGCTTACGTACATATTTTTTGTTCTATTAAATATTCTGTGATTTATATAATATGGTTTATGGTGCTCAATCACTAGTGATAGCTTATATCTTATAGATATTCTGTGAGTGATAGTTTCTTTAGCATTATACTGTAGTATTATATATATGATTATACTGTGGTGATAGACTTTTTCTGTTTTGTGGATAGACAAATAGAGTTGTCAAAATCATATGTAAACTAAATTTTTGTCATAGATAGATTACTTATGTTTTTTTATGTAAACGCATACCGTAATTATTCAAGATTAGCGTAGAGAATGTCAGGCAATAAAAAGATTGAAGAAGGTTTAGAACATGTAAAAAATGCTGAAAAAAGGTATACATTGAAATATATTGAATACTGATTATAGAAATAAAAATATTTTAGCCTTAAAACCTCTTTGTTGAAATGGCGACCTGACTATGAAAACGCAGCAGATGAATACAATAAAGCAGGTATACTCAATTAAATACAACCTTACTGTAAAGTGTATCACTACACATATTTTTTTAGCAACTTGTTTTCGAAATGCCAAAGCTTTTGAACAGTGCAAGGACTGTCTATTAAAAGCAGTGGAGTCCCACAAACAAAATAAAGCGTATCCTTTTTGACTATATTGTATTAACATTTTAGGTGATTTAATAATCTTTGTTTTGATATATGGCAGAATCTTTGTTGTCGATTACACAACTGGGTCTTTAGGTAAAGGAAGTGGTTAATCTATTAAAAAAATTAAGTTTTGTTTATAATTTGATGAATTTGTAAATTAAAAATGTAGGTAGGTATATCACAATTTGATTTGATACCCAGCTGCATTTAAACATTTGTTGTATCTTTTCAAATAATCAAGATATAAAAGCCTTTGAAACTGTAAAAGATGTAGTACTTAACCGCTTATAATTTGAAAACTAATTATCAATTTAATGATAATTGATTATCAATTTCTGTTTGACAGTTGAATTTGAGAATTGCCAAGCAAACATGGGGCACTTTTCAATATTCACCGGTGAGTAATCGGTGAGCTACCGGTGGAAAATAAAATCCGCCGAAGCGTTTCAATATTCACCGGTTACGCAAAATTCTATGTTTCTAAATTAACCGGTGGAATCAGCTGATCGCACCGGTACACCACCATACTCACCGGGTTTTGAAGGTGGAATTTCGGTTTATTAGGTGACCATAACCTAATATTAATTTAGATTTAAATATTTTTTTATTTCTGAAGATAGTAAGTATATCCTAATCAGTTTATATGTATGTAGTAGGTATATAGGTAAAAAATAATAAATAAAATGGATAGTTGGAGGCCCGTTTTAATGGAAGCTGGAAAACTATTTATTAATGGCAATAATATTGTATTGGAGCATATTGAAAGTAAAGTACTTAAATAATATTTAAAAAGAACAAAATATCTACTTAAAAATCCAATATTTTTAAACTCAAAATCAAAAATAAAAAATACCTACTGCTTCGTTTGACAGTGACTGAAATTATAACCAGATTCACCAGAAGCGTTTCACTTAAAACCAAAAACCAAATGCAACCGCACATTTACCGGATTTTTTTGGCATTTACCGGTAGTATCCACCGGTGCATTTATAGGTGAATATTGAAAAGTGCCCATGCTGTTAGTTTTCTCCTAAAGTTTATATGAAAATGCTCAACTCTACACTGCAATATATCACCACCAAGGGGTTTGTCCTATGGTATAAATTTATTAAAGAACCAAAATTGATATAGCTTCTTGGAATTTTTGTTCTTCAATAATACATACTCTGCACTTTTACATTTGGTATGCACGAGTATGTTTCCGTCCATTAGTATCAACTTAAACCAAAAGATGGAGCTATTCTCAGTTCACACTGAAATCAAATTGCAAGCAAGCCGAATTCGCTATAAGTCGAATGGTGGAATCATGCAGCCGAAATAAATTAAAATAACGTAAATAAAAAAATTATTTGAGTGGTTCATACATAACTATTTCATTTATACTAAGTACTTTACTTTTACTTTATACTTTTACTACTTCTCTTTTATCCTTGGTCTTGGTACTTTGTAGTTTGGTTTGTTTGTTGTCACATATGTGTTCCACGTATTTGAGCAGCAAATATATCTATTGGTTTGTAAAATTTCAAATTTACTTATAAAATGTAATAATAAGAAGAAAAAGATTAATTTGCTAGTGCTTTATCACTGCTACTGCTTACATACTGCGTTTTTTGCAAAAAAAGAGTAAGGCGGTACAGTGTAAAGCCATTTAATCGATTACGAAGAAGGTTTAAATCTATTAACCTAAATAACCATTAATCTTGATGTTATGTACGCTCATTAGACAGCATCAGTTTGTTTTTGAAATAAGGAAAGTTCACAGTTTCAAAAAAGTTGTTCAGAAATAAGGAAACTTTTCTATTGTTATATTATAGGTACATATTATTTTTTATGCCAGCTTATTATAAAGGTTTTCTTTTATTTTTATGAATGTTTTCAGTTTTAGTACAGAGTCGTACAGGAAACATTCTACATTCTACATAATGTCGCTACTAGGTCATAGTGTCATGATACATTAATTCATTGCAGTTTTTTTTGGGATAACACTACCCAATTATATCTAAAGAAAAAAGTATAATAACATGTATAAAAGGAATTAAACACTTAACAAACTTTGTTCTAAATGTTTCAATCGTCGACTCGTCAGAAGAAGTTTTATGATAAAACATATTCCTAAAATTGAATCATGCAACTGCCCCGCAAATAAGTTACAGACATTATGTTACATTGATTCTCCTGTAGGTCTTGTGTAAGCCTTTGAACTAAGTTTTTAAGACATGATAGAATGCACTCATTATGTAAATGGCCATTAAGTATAAAGGGAAAGAGTCCGAACTTAATAGATTTGCCTGATAAAATATCAACTAACAAAACGTACATGGTATTGGTAAGTTATTCATTTGTCTTTGTGGTGTTGCTGTCAGCATGATTGGTTGTCCATCTTTTTTATATTGTTAACTGTTTCTGTTTCACAATTGTCGTAACATTTGACGTTTGACAGATATCATATCGGAACTTTATCTATGAATTAAAGTGAAATAATAATATTTTGTGGTAATAATATTGTACAAATTATTTATTCATTATAGACCTCATTATAACTCTTAATTTTACGTTAAATGCCAATGTCGTGGCATAACAGATGATGTTGACAGTTTGTCACAGCAACTATAAAGTGCGAACAGTTGGGCAAAATTTGTACTAATTTTATTTATGTCCATTTTCAGTATACAAAGTTAGGTGTTCTTCTCTTTATACTTCACATAGATGGCCATACTAGCATCTAGGTCTCAGACAAGCTAATAATAATGACTTCACGCCTGTATGTGTATGTAGAAGTAAACAATAAGCCATTCCTATCTTTTTTAGGAAAAAATATTTGACAAATAGGTAAACATCATTCTTTGTTACCAATTCACATCAATAATTTACATTGTAGGTATTTCAATTGCAATTAAAAAGTTGAATCTAAAGTTGTTTCAGGTGTAGGCTCAAAAAAAACTCAAATTAGTGAAATTATCGACATGTGAGTCTCTATACATACGTTAACTGTATATTAACATAAATACTGTGTTTCTTTTTTATCCAGTTCTTTATTAGATAAAGTAAGAAAATAATTATTGCTCACATATCCATTGGCAGCATGATTATAACTACTCTTAAGATGTCAATTTCTAATCACTGCCTTTGGTTACATTATAACGAATATAGAAATAAACTGATATTAAGACATGTCTTTTTGATAGAACATTTTAACGAATATCAATAGCAAGTATTTTGCTAAATATCTGAAAAAATGGAGAAGAACTCTGAAACAGAACATTCTTCGCGTTTAATATATCTCTCCACATAGAGAACTTGTTACATACTTTTCACTGATAATGGGTGTTTTTTTCTTAACTTCTTAACTCCAACACAGATTATTTTATGCTGCGAAAGCTTTGGATCAGTGTGTGTTAATATGTAAAGAACTGGGTGATTTGCGTGATGTGGCAAGCCTTGCTGAAAGAGCAGCTAATATGTTCCAAACACATGGCAGTGGTGAATCAGCTGCTGCATCTTTGGATAAAGCTGCTAAAATACTTGAGTCACAACACCCTGCCGATGCTTTGAAATTGTTTCAGCATGCTGCTGAAATTGCAATGGTAATATAAATACTAATTACAGCTACTCACACACCACACCATAATATAGCAAATCTCATAATAAAATAGTACAGAAGTTATTTTGGATAGGCCTATTTTGATATGCACACCATATATTTTCTTTACCATCTTAATCATCTTGATTAATATCATCTTTACAAGCTAATATTAATTACATTTTATGTATCAAAAATACTTTATTTTTAAATATTAAATAACATGTCACATTTTAGATACAAGACAGTTCAAGGCAAGCTGCAGAATATATAAGTAAAGTGGCAAGATTACACGTTAAATTGCAGCAGTAAGTATCATTTTATTCCTATTCGAAATACACAGTATTTCATTTTGACTAGTCAGTGCAACTAGGCTAATCCAATTACCAATTTAGTTAATGTTGGGATTATTAACTAATCTATCAAAACAGTTGTGGCAATCAATCAATATCATAATATAATGCAGTTGGTACTAATTTTAATAGATTTCAAATTCTACTTTTCAAGCCACTAAGTAACTGATCATTCTGGCTAGTTGGTGGAATTACGCTAATTGCTGTCTGATCTGCCTAAATAGTTGCATTAATCAGCAACCTAATAATATAAAAAGACAGGGCCGGTACTTTGAGTCTAGATTCAATAAAATATGAGGTTATTAAAAATTAATCACCGAACGACATTTGGAAATTCAAATTTGACAAATTCCAAAATTGTTTCTTTTGAGGTTGTTGTTTTTTGAAATGGGCTATGACCTAGAAGATATTTTTGAGGATGATGATGATGAAGATGAGTTAGTCCAATTTGTTAATAATTAACGTGTATACAGTCGGAGATCGTTTTGATAATTAGAATAATAAAGAGTTGTTTTCATCAATTTCGACTACGAACACCGACTATTACTAGAGTTTTATTGGAGGTATTAATTTATATATTTTATTTCTGTGGAGGTAAAATTTACCCCGCTATTTCTTTTGCCTATAAAAAAGCATGAATATGTAATTTTATAATATGTTTTATAAAGATATTTTTGTCTTACCTTCAGCCTTATGGTAGATAGTGGATATTTATAAAAAAAAATTAAGCTTATTTCTTGGATGGAGAAGAACAAACACAAGAATTCAGGATAGAATGCCCTCACTAATCAAAGCGTTCACGCAACAGGGAAAACACTCTTCTCTTTTTACTATATTTATGAGCCCACCTATGCTAATATTCCTGGTTCTCAGTTATGGCCCATCAAAATTAATGTTCTAATAAATGTAGCTCAAAGTATAGCAGTAGTATCTATTAGGTGATTAAAGTTTAACCTGCATTAACTAATTGCCGATTTTAATCAAGACTCAAAGTACCGGCCCTTAATATAACAAACATAAAAATGTTAAAAAGCTATATGATAATGTTTCTTGTGGTAAAATGGAACTAAATATACTTTTTGTTTTTTAGGTATGATTTAGCGGCAGATGCAATTCGTCGAGAATTAGGAATACATCAGCAAAATGAGTCTTACCAAGCCACAGGCAGATTAACGGTGGCATTAGTCTTAGTTCAACTAGCGAGGGGTGATGTTGTAGCAGCAGAAAAAGCGTTTAAAGAGTGGGGTAAGTGTAGGTGCATTATATAAAAAAGAAAACCAACCAATTGAATCATCTGAATTTTACAATATTATATCCTAAATTATTTCTTATATTGAATTGAAAGAGTACAATTTGATTTAACGGAAAATAAGGAATATAAAAGCATCTTTCTTATTAATGCACGAGGAGATATTGATAAATAAAAAGCCTAGGACCTTTCCCTCTTTCCCATAAACAAAACGAAAAGCGTTTACCATGATACCATTATTGTTTGAAAAATAGTTGTCATAAAACGGTACCATATGTGTCTGACATCGATGGCAGTGACTTTTTGCTCGAAGAAATTAGAAACATTGAAGTAGCTACTAAATAACTGTTGATTAACTCCTGCTAATTTAGTTTTTGTGGCAGTTTTGAACGTGAATTTCGTAACAGCTATTTGCGATCATAACCAAACATTTTTAATTATCGTAGTAATAGATATAATATCAGATTTGGGTAATCGGAGGATATAATGACTAGAAATAATGATTATTTGACAGCTGTTCCGACCAAAGTTTTAACATTAATTTCGTAACAGCCATTTGTGATCATAGCCAAATGTTTTTATGTATTGTAATAGTAGAGGTACTGACTAGAAATAATAATTATTTGACAGCTGCTGTTTATTTTATTAGTGGTCAATTCTGGCAAGATTGAAATAGTATATTATATACCTAGGTTGAGTAGTGAGCTATTATTGACCGAGAAATTTATTTCGGCGCTACGCGCCTCAGGATATAATTTTCGAGGTAAATAATGGCCTTCTCAACCGAAGTATATATAGTATTTTTTTTACTACTAACAGCCGAATTAACACCAGAAGATCTTATTTTCATTTTAAAATCAGACATTTCCCCTATTACTCAAACATATCGAAATATCAAGTAGGTGAAATGTCAAACTGATGCGTGAAATGTCAAACAAATGAGTTTCAATACAATTTATTATTAACCTAGGTAAATAAAGAATTCATTATTTACCTAGGTCAATAATGAACTACTTCTCATTACACAAATGAGGTAAATAATAAGGTTTTCTCATGTTAGTAGTAAAAAATAGTATATTATATACCTATACTCAAATTCAGAATTAAGCAAAGTGGAATGACCTCGCCGATCTTGTAAAATGCGGTGAAGCATGGGCGTGCGTATTCTGTTTTACCATTGGGCACATTTCAGTTAATATATACTTGTATACTATTCTATAGAATACTTCTAGTATATGCATTTCCACTTTTTTAAATAACACAAATAAGTATAAACACTGACACAAAGAATAAATACACTGATAATTTTACCACAAATTTTTACCGTTAAGAAACGCGCGCGAAATAACCCAATATCACGCCACTGCTTGCCCAGAACTCGAGCGCAATCGGTTATTGATTCCCATTGGTTCCTCATTCGACCAATCAACGTCGTTGAAGCTCAGAAAAAATGAAAGCGAAAATGCAAGAATATGTATGTTAAATAAGGATGAACAGCTTGTCGTCACTTTACGGCGTTCGCAGTTGCCAAATACTCGAAAATTCCTTGATATTATCAACGAACATAAACAAAGTCTTTGTTTATGTTCGGTGATATTATTAAGTAAAAGACAAATTAACATTGTGTTTGCTCTAATAAAGTACAATAGGGATAAGGGACGTTAAAGACAAGTAAAAAAATGGGTAAATAAGATAATTTCGTTAATTAATACGTTAATTAATACGTTTCCTGTTTTAAATAAGAATACTTTAGAAATAAATGTGACAACACAGATCTACTCTTTTTCCGGTCATTGCACTTTGCTTAATTCTTAATCGCAGTATAGGTTGAGAAGTGAGCTGTTATTGACCGAAAAATTTTATATCCTAAGGCGCGTAGCGCTGAAGGATATAATTTTCGAGGTAAATAATAGCCTTCTCAACCGAAGTATATATAGTATTTTTTTTACTACTAATAGCCGAACTAACACGAGAAGATCTTATTTTTATTTTAAAATCAGCCATTTCCCCTATTACTCAAACATATCGAAATAACTAGTAGGTGAAATGTCAAACTGATGGGTGAAATGTCAAACTGATAGGTTTTAATAAACGTTTATTAACCTAGGTAAATAATGAATTATCATTATTTACCTAGGTTAATAATGAACTACTTTTCATTACACAAATGAGGTAAATAATAAGGTTTTCTCATGTTAGTAGTAAAAAAAATTTGTATTCATTTTAATTCAAGGAGCTATGAAAATATCAAACTGTCTATAATCTATAAAATCTATCTTAATAACTTAGTAACTATTTTAAGATTTTAACTTACATACATATTCGCGAAAGTCCTTCGAAACTTAATTGTTGGCAAATTTTTGTCTACACATCTAGAATAACGAATAGAAATAATTATGCAACTTGTTCGAAATAAAATCTGAGTTGTATGATACTTTTTGGTCAATTAATTTTCGAAACTACGGAAGCAACAAGCAGTGCCACTACAATGGAAACATGTATATTATGATAAAAATATATGCATGCGTCAACAATTTATCCCTACATGTGGCAACATGTAAGGGATAAATCCGAGAATAAATCACATCAACAATCAACATCAACATCATCCGTTTTGGAACCAGTGACAGTTTATTAGTAAAGTTTATTGAATTGCTACTTAGAATCTAAAATCAACATGTTTCCGTTTAGAAAATTTCGAGTTTACCTTGTTAATTTTTGAAAATTCATAACAGCAGCCATTATTGCGCACTTTTTTATAGAGACAATCTAATATAACCTTGAAATCTTTAATTTAGTTTGACAAGCTAAATAACAAGAATAAGATAATGTAACTTCAGTATTTAATTCAATTAAATAATCTGTGGTCAATATCATATAGTGATAGTATATTTTTGTAGCAAATTTTAAAAGTTCGCATTGGTACACCACTTGTTCAATAAATACTGTATCGATGCGAACTGCGAATTCTTCACTCTTTGAAAAGGTGCTTTCTGGTTTTCTGGTTTTTATATTACCACTGAGATATTCCAAAAAGAATATAAAATATCTTTCCCCTTTCTCATCATTAAAAATATATTTCAGAATTATAGGAATTCATTTTGAAAGTAATGGATCCAAAAACTGTGCATAAAAAAGTCAGATAATATTCTTGTGATAATATCTAAGATTTATGAACTGTTTTAAGTTTTACATTGTTTTTGTTAATGTTGAAATAAAAAATCTCAAATTCTTGAACATCCCCCATAACTTAATTGTCACTTTATTTAAAATTATTGTTTTTTGTGTAGGTTGTTATTTGATATCTTCTTGGAATGGTTTAGACAGAAGGAAAATTTTCAAAAAATATTTTACATTTATAAACTGTTTTTTATATTAGGCATTTTATCATTTTAGATTCGTGTTTAATATGAACGTATTATTGAAAACTTATCTTTATTAGATCAAATATTTTGTGTCTTTAATAAATTGAAAAAATATCCTTTTTAAGGATTACTCATTCAAGTTTTTTCTAATAAAACATTTTCTAAGGTAACTACTGTGAGGGAGCTGAAGTACAAACTTTAGAAATGTTACTACAGGCTTATGATGAAGAGGATCCCGAAAGTGCAAAAAGGGCATTAAACAGTCCTTTTATTAAACATATGGATGTCGAATATTCTATCCTTGCACGAGATATGCCATTACCAGAAGGTTTACCAACTCCACCAAAGGCAAGTGTAAGAGAAAATGCAGTTCCTTCTTACGAGTCTGATGTGTCACAGTCAGAAAAGGTAAGGGCTTGATTAACCAAGGAAAATGATTGTTTGCTTTTCTTTACAATTTGAAAACTGAATTATTATTTATTCAATGTAAAGAGACTTTCAGTAAAATAGACAATTTGATTACCATGAACGGTAATTACATGTAGCGGAATGATGTGTTTCTGACGTATAGATCAACTTCCAGTAGTATTTGTACCCATGAAAATTATGCTTTTGAATGAACTCTTTTTTTCACATCCTCGGTTTACCCGAGGTAGACTTTTGTCAAGGTTAAAATCTTGGATTAATTATTTTAGGATAATTCTCGGCCTAATGAAGTAGGAGACAGTGAAAAGCAGGACGGAACTGAAAAGGGTGAACGAAATGAAGATGATGAATATGCAGATGGCCTGTGTTAAGTCTTGAAACACCTAAGAATCTTTAACTGCATTAGTTTTATGTATTTAATAATTCAGTTTTAGATTTGTTTTATTGAAGGTTTAAATTATCTTTACCGTGTTTATAAGATAATTATAGTTTCGTTTAAATAAATATATTAATTTATTAACTATAAATATCCGGTGAAATGCGTTGAATGTGGCACAGGGTGATTTTCTTTAATCAGGTATCAAAAATATGATAATTATAGGGAAAAAAATGCAATATGTGTATATGTTGTGTTGAGTATACACATAAACTAGAAAATCTGTAGCCCAAATCTGAAGAAAGACGAAGCGATGTAAACAAGCACAGCGACGGGTAGCTATTACAACTACAGCTTGACCGACATTCGCTATCGCTCTCGCACTGAGAAGAGAAGTCAGAGTTGGACGTATAATATTTGTAGTTATCGTAAATGCGCGATAACAGTGCCGTATTAAAAACTCTTGAAACATTTTATAAATAACTTTTGAAATAGACATGAATAAAACGGTAATAATTATGTACATATTATGTTTATTACACATTCATTATTTACAAAAATAAAAATAGACAATATACTTTACAATGAGGTACATGTAATAAATAATAATAAAAATATTTATTGTGTTCTTAACGAAAAAAGAAAGAAACACAAGAAGGCATTAAGGCAATAAGAATTCGGCATTGTCGTTGTTCCATTCCGCCTATATAAATTTTCAAAATTGAAGCTTGGCTTGGCTTTTATGAAGTGTGTCCAATTTGTCCAAAAGGTCTTCCCTATTGGCTTTCATTAGCCATATCCTTGCCCTTAAAAAAAATTAATATTTTTAAAATCTAGTTAAAATTATTTTTAAACACACCGCAAAACATTAGCAAAAAAAATTTACACTCGACTACTTGCGCAGTACTGTTCTATAATTTTGTTTTTCCTAAAACTAAAATATAACAGCAAGCTGACCAACTTTTAAACGAAATTCATTAAATATTAAATTGAGTGATTGTTGATTGTATAAACCATATTATTGGCTGTCTATGAATGAATTTCCTAAATTAAGTTAACTTAGATACTAAATTACATTTATGTATAACGCATTTTTATCTACTTACCGATCGGGTTGTTTAGGAAAGGTAAAAAAGCTCTTATTACAATTATAGCTTTTATTATTGCAGTTTTTAGTTGCACATACGTTTCCTGTTTTTCTATTACTTATTATCACTAATGAAAAAAGGAACGCTATAGAAAACAAAACAATAAATAAACACAAAACATTACACTCAAAATAAATTCGCAAGAACAACTACGTCGCTGGCTTAATCGATAATCAACACGAAGTGATTTCCCTATTTCGGCTCGAAACGCTCGCCACTGTGCTGTTCTCTTCTCAAAGGCGGGGCTAAGAAGCGGCGCGGGTGGATCGTTCCTGTCAAGAGAGCGAGCGTACCCTTGCACTTAGCTGGGCGGTGACTCTACGTCTACCACAACATGCATGCCTTTCACCCATACGCTGAGGCTGTTTATCACATTGTTACCTACATCGCTTCATTCCTCTTTAGATTTCGGCTAAATATTTTTTAGTTAATCTGTATTTAACGTACATATGAAAAAAAGAAAACTCTTCTCCCTTGTATCTTCAACGATCGTACTGTTTTTAGAGTAAGTAAAATGTGATTTTACATAACTGTATAAAAAATTTGAAGAGATGAATATGTTATGCAAATAAGATACAATTGGTTGTTAATAAATGAAATTTTAAAGTTGGGAATACTTTGAAGCAAATAATAAACTACTTTGAAATAATTATAAAACATACTTATAAATTTACACTATTAGTGGAGATAGAAGTTGATGTTTGAAATATAAGGCAAACTTTTGTTGTGATTTAAAATTGGAATGTAAATTTATTGATTAATTAATATTTAAAAATTATGAATTTTTTTATTTTGGATATAAAATATTTAAGAGTGGGTTAGATCCACAAAATAACAGATCACGTGACAGCCAAAAGATAACACCTCTAAATTGTTTCTTACATTTATTGTATTATTGATATTTTTGAACTGCAGTTGGGTTTTGAAATAAAAAATGCATACTTTAACAACCTCTATTTTTTAAATTCACTGGGATGTCTTTAAATTTACAAAAACAAATTTAAACATATCCAACACAACATGTAACTTGGTTGGATCTATTTGCTTAAAGCTCTCTTTCATCAGAAAATTTCATTCAGAAAAATTTAAATCAATTCAGTAATAAACAACTGTTACAATTGTAACAAAGAAATCAAACATGAATGTATTTTCTACATTTTTAAATTTAATGCTTCAGGTAAATCAAATAAAATGCTAAAAATCTAAATTACATCTTTTTGATAGATTTGGAAATTTACTGTGAATTAAGTAAATAATGTAATTTTGCTTATAATATATACAATTTTAAATTATAAGGAGAATATATGGTAGAATTGAAAACTTGTTTTCTTAAAGGTAAACATATAAATAGGTGTTCTATTTCTATTTCAAACAATACAGAAAAATTAAAAAATGAACATGCTGTGAATTTGATTCTCCCTTAAGTGCTTTTCATTATTTGAACCTTTTATTAACATTGTAATGCCTCTTCTATTAATGTACTTTTATTAATAACTATAATCTGCTATCTCGAGAGGAGGCTTTTTATGCAAAATCAACAGTCTTGAGTACTTTGGTTCAACGAGAAAAACTATGATTTTGAACACTACATTATTAATAATCAAATGTTTTATCACCTCACTAAAGGGTGGTTATACATAAAATTACTGAAACTCTGATTTAATAACCATAATTAGTGAACATTACTTTCAATTAAATCAATAAATATTTTGTGCACAAATCTCATTTTAATACAATTTAATCGGAAGTGTGTTTCATGAAACAGATATTTTTTTCATGAAAAACAATATGCCTAACTAAGCATGAATATGAAAGTATCAAAGAAATGTTGTCTTTGATTAATGTATCCAAGAGTTTATAATATCGGGTGCTCCATTATATTTTGACCCTTTTTTAACCTATAACTTGAACAAGTTGAGATAATTAAATGCTGTTTTTGCCCAAGGATTTTTAACTTATATAGGATTGCTCGATCCCTAGAATTTATTAGCCGTATCACGTGATTGGGTCTTGCGGCTACGTCATTGGATTGATATACAAAATATATGAGTTAGATAGTGACAGTGACTTGTCAACAAGTCATAGATAAGGAATCACACAATATAAAGAGAGAAAGAGTATCGGGTCTCACAGTGATGTCACTAAAATCGGACAATATTGAGGAATAGGGATCGAGCAATCCTATATAAGTTAAAAATCCTTGGTTTTCGCCAGTCATCTTCTAATTTTGATAAGCGTTTTCCAGAGTATTTCATTTTTGCTCACTTCTGGTTTAACTGGAAGTGACATGGTGTATTTTTGGGAATAGAGCAACATTCTTATTTCAAATGCCATTTCAAACCCCATTCCCCTTTGCAAAAATCATATTTGTCATGGAAATTGTACAGAGTGAAAGTTTTAAGCGTTAAAAGTGAATACTGCGTTTTATAGAAATGCTAAGAAAAAAATAATAATTCATAAAGTATACTATGGAAATAAAAAAAACATAACATCTCACAGAATTTTTAGTTGCAGTTTCTTTGTTGATAAGATTTAGTTTCAACAAAAAAGATCTTAAACGAAAGAAACTTAAACGCTTTTTCACTTATAAAGTAAACATTTTTCTTAAAGTAACAAAAGTATCTGAGTTGTCAATAAACTAATGTGACGTTCAAATGATGTTGTCTTTTATTTCTATAGTCCCCTTTGTGAATTATTTTTTCGTAGCATTTCGAGTATTCACTTTAAAAGCTTATAAAACTGTCACTCTGTACAATTTCCATGACAAATATGGCATTTTCTGAAAGCAGAAACAATGAGCTCTCTAATTCTGAAAATACGCTTTCACTTTCGGTTAAACCGGAAGTGAACAAAAAAAAAACAGATACTCAGGAAAAAACTTATCGAAATTAGAAAAAGACTGGCAAAAACTGCATTTATTTATCTCAACTTATCTCGACTTTTAGTTCACAAATTATATAGGTTTAAAAAGCTATTTGTCTTGTAAAAAACATTACATTAATTTTAAAATTTGACATTCATTGTTTTTCTAACTATTTTCTAACTTTCTAATTGTTTTTCTTAATCAGCAATATTTCCTACCAAAGAGGTAAGACCTATCTGAAGTAATATAATTTGCTCTATTTCACTTTCACTGTTGCATTCTCCGTTACGTCTGCTTTCACTATAAATCGAGAGTTCAGGTGCAAAACCTTTTCTATTCTTTTTAAATATGGAGAAAATTACAAAAACCTCTAAAATATTTGTATTGCATACAAAATTTGAAACTCTAAAGCAAGTTATTTGAATTTACCTAGTGAGAGGGTCTGATTTTCGATAAAAATCCACACAATGAAGACTTTAAAATTTTTCACTTTCTAGTTTAGGGAATAGATTTTTGTACCATAATAGTTCTTATTTTTCCCAACCTTCCCCCAAATGATCTTTCAGTAAATAATGTAAACTAATCGTATCTGGTATAGCTATATTCAATAGCTTACTCGACTGAAAATCCACCAACTTATACAGCAACTTGATGAGGATATATTCGCTTTTGCTCCAAATGTTTGGATATAACACATTTTGCTTCTAAAGCTGTATTTTGTATTTTAGCTAATGATTAAAATGAAATATATTTCATACTGGTCACAAAACCGATATACCAAAATAATGGTTTTGTGTAGTGTGGATATATCAGATTTTGTGTAGCTCCCCTCAAATTTACCATATATAAGTAAACGGTATACAATTACCATATATAAGTGACTCACAACTATTTAATAATATTCGGATCGAGATTATATTGCCTATTTTTTATTTTAACCAGTGTAATCATGTTAATTGATTTGGACCTACGAGTATTCTTAGTATTGTTTTTACTAAATAATGTATCTTACATAAATATAATATTGTTATTTTATGTATAAGTACTAAAACAGTAAATATTTTACCTGCATTTTAATTTTCTAGTCAGTTGCTTAGATGAATTTTTCTACAAAATTTTATATACTATAATTTATACTGTAATTAATGAGTTGAAAAAGAAAATTTTGTACTTATTATACTATTTATTTTAGTTTATAAATATTTATGTATATCAAAAAAGTAATACAACTTAATATTTACATTTTTTTATTATAGTATATTTTGTAAATGCTTACCTGCATATTATGTGTAGTGTTTACTACTCAGACTCGGCAACATATAATGTACATTTTTGTTAATTACCTTGTAACTGTTAAATGTAAGGAAATTTATGTACGTATTTGTTGTAAATATAAATTAGAAGCATTTCACTGTGATTTTATTTTTAAACATTTTTATTTACTCTGCAATATCTTAGTTACTAACATGAGGTCTAGATATCATTGGCGGAATTCTCCTTTTATTAATCTTGGTGATACAGTTCACGTTTTGTTTTTCTACATATTAGCTAGAGGGCCAAGTTGGTCACAGTCACATGGCAACCAGTAGCACAACTGTCAAAACAAGTTACCACAAATTAGTGTTTTTAATTTACCCTTAGGTAATTTTTCAGTTTCTTGCTTTTCTTTTGGCACTTTAACCCTTTTCCTGCGGCAAGTGTGTCTACGGTGAACCGCGCCGTGCAGCAACATTTCATGGTTCGCAAATATATATGTCTACAGCAGTTTATGTCATTTCTACAACTAATTGTGGTACTTGATTAATTCAATATTTGTTATTTGATTATAATTTTAGTGAAAAAATTAAATCTATATTTTAATGACATTTTTATTAGTCTAACTACCATCTAAAATACACAAAAACGCATCGACTACTGACTTATTGATGCGACTACTAAGTTGAAAGTTTAGCGTGCACCAACTTGTTTAATTTATTTAAAAAGATGCCAAAAACAACTACTCCACGGTCAATGTGCCCGGCCCGGACTGACTGAATTGACTGTCAATTAGACAATAATTGTCAGACGGATAATAGCAAAGACCCAAAGAGGGCACTACGGTGTGTTTCTCACCACTACTAACTTATCTAATCTGAATCTTGTATTCTCCATACAACGTGAATTTATACAACTACTACAGTCAGAACCAATTTCAATTTACAGGGTGAGTATATGCATTTGCAGCTGTTAACCGCACCACGAATATATTCATCTACAGCAGCGAAAGGGTAAACTGTTTCAGTGTCAAACCATCCTGATGCCAGGTTGTATTATTGGCATATGATTTTGCCAAAAAATGCACACTGAAAAAACTGGTTTCTTACAGCTTTTAGCAAATAAAAAATTACTAATTGACTCAGCAATTTTGTTTTATTATTAGGGTCCAATTTTTATCGAGTGAAGAAAATTTCAATTATCTAAAATTTATTAATCTGAAGTAGTATCAGAAAAGGATTTGTTAATAAGTACTGTTAATAGTAATCAATATGAAAAACTGTCGTTTTGTATCTAAGAAGTGGCATTGCAGCATATAATACTATCTCTACCCTTCATTCTAATTACAAGGATTAGTCCGAAAGTCTGAGACTTGTGTGGGAGAGGGGGTGGCATATTATTATTGTTCGGGCTGCATTTGTGCCTCAGGAACGACTTGGTAGGCCCTAACCACCATTCAGTGCTGGAATGACGGAAACCTGGGAAACCTCATTAGTTAGGGGGACAACCCCATCCCATCCCTGCGAACAAGCCTTCATATGAGAGTAAACAATTTAATTAACAATGATTTGGTGGAATAAGGATTCAAACCCACAACCTCTGGGTTGAGCGATCGAGACACTAAACCTTGAGCCACTGGCTCGCAATTATGTAAAATAATATATAATAAATAATACGTAAAAAAATATTGTATGATGTCGTTTTATACACTCAATTCTATCAAGGCCGTGATAACATTCATATTATACTTAAGTTAGAGTTAACAAATAATTGTTTTGTAATAAAAGCTTTTGACTTTTTTATTTTTCTATCCTGAACCCCCTAAAAATAAATCTCTGCCTGATTCACAGAAGCTGGTGGATAAGACAGAACCTTTCACGTAGTAGGTATTTATTCATCATTGATTAGCTCATTTATCATGAGTTCTGATGGAGTATACTCCTCATAAATGACAATTACGACATTGTTTGTTGTGCAGTATTTCACTGATAACTCACCAGGTCAGTGCCAGCTGACCTGAAGAGTACAAATACTACAAATGCATAGCTGTAGAATTGTGGAACTCAGTAAAATATTGGTACGTAATACTGGTATTGGTACATGTTATAGGTAGTGAAAGATAGTAAATATCAATCAGTCATAGAATTATTGTTTTATTGACATAAAATAATATCCACAATATTACTTATCTAGAAGTTAGTATATCTTATTTTTTTTATTATACACATGGTGATTTTTCCATGAGATAAAAAACTTATCTTCATCTGAATTTATTACTCACCTAACTTAAATCAATCACCAAGATTCATAAGGTATTATATATATAATTTTACATCTAAATAATAAATAAAAATACAACAGTTAACCATGTACCTAAATAAAATATTTATACAACTGAAGATAACAAATATTAATAGTCAGTTTGTGATACTTATTTTGGAAAATTTACACATTTGACTTCTTACCACATTTATCTAACAAAATTCAAGGAAGAATTATTAAATATTAATTAATTATTGAAATTATTTTGATAAATATTATCAAAATAATATTGAATGACACCAGCATATCCTAAAATAAACCCAAGTATTTTCTGTATTTTTCTTTTTTTTAATAGATAAATTCAAAAACATATCATCCCTTTTATATATATTTTTAAATTTTTTGCTTTTGTCCGCGGTGTAATTATTTGTAACATTTTACTAATACCGTTTTCGGTTTATTGCTCTTTGTTGATCTAAGAGCGCCCTGAGAGTTACCATCTTTTATATTATATTAGCAAAAGAAAATAATACTCTGGGAGTATCAGAGAGCAGGTAATCGAAAACAGTATAGTTAATGATGTTATTTGCTTTGCATAAGTATGTTACAGGTAATGAGGAAAACAAATGTTATCAGATCAAAATATTATAAATAATTTCAGTCTCAGTTAATTTTTTGCTAAATAGTTACAGAAATATGTTGACAGGTACAAATGCCAATAGATAATTAAAAGACGTACCACTAAAATTTGCATAATTCGAAAATATTGAAAAAAATTACTTGTCAAAATAATTTTGCAATAAGAAATATTTTTTCATTGTCATTACTTAACATTATCTGCAATTCGGATTATTCATAAATATTAGTGCATATAAATAAAATAAATAATGTTGTTAATAAATAAAATAAAACATGTAAGCTGCATTGCATTGTATGTGGGTATGCAGTGAGGTGGTAAATAATAATGTTTCTTTAAGAATTTTACACATTTGACTTCTTACCATATTTACCTAACAAAATTCAAGGAAGAATTATTAAATATTAATTAATTATTGAAATTATTTTGAGAGGCAAGAGAGATATATTGGCTTAAATAAGTTAAATATGACATATTGACCTTATTGAAAAAAAATTTACTTGTTTTTCTCTGTCAAAACGCATCTTCTATAAAAAATTTCTAAAAAACTTAAGATGGGTTCGTATCACCCACGGAATGGTTTAGTTTCAGTATCTCCGAGATATGTATATTTAGATGACGGGCAAATATTCATTTCCTAAACCAAAAACTATTTCATATTAAATTATATATAATGGCAGTAAATAACAGTTATCACGATATTATTTATATTATAGTCAATAAAATAAACAGACCTGCATCAACCAACACTGAACTTAACTGAAACTACTACCCTACGAAATATTTTCCTTTTATAAAATTACAAAAAAGAAAAGACAGTAAAATACACTTTAGTTACTGACTAAGGAATGTAATAAATACACAACTGAGTGGATCAGAGTTTTCATATATTGTATATTTGAAGAAAGTCGGGCGACTAAAATATCAATTCCAAATTGTTGTGTGCCTTATTAAATTCTTCAGTCAACACCGAAGTTTAATAAAATCAAGTATTTAATACTTTAATACCAAGGGAGAACATATTATATATTATATTCTAGTCCAATATGTGATAATGATTTTTTTATACTATCTAATTAAAGATTTGGCAGCGAAACTTATAATTAACACTAAAGCATCTCTTTTGTTCCCAAATTGAATAGGTATGCATTTAAAAAAATATAAAACAAAAATTATATAATAATACCTACCTACACAATGTATGACCACTATTTTAACTTAATTACATAAACGGACTTTTTAAGTAGAATTGAAACTATATTTAACGTTTATCAAAACTGGCAAGTCACAAAATAGTGTCGATTTAATGACAATACCAAATAAGTGATCACTAACAAGTCCTAGCATTCAATATTTACATATTACACACTTTTTCATCTTGATTAACTAACTAACCACATCACATATACAAGAGTTGAATAAGACATTTGTAGTTTTATATTAAAAATACAAAGGCGCATTACAATAGCATCGTGCATTTTAAAATACAAAATAACAATACAACCATACCCCATTCCGTCACTTCAGACTTATACATATTCACATTTTACAGGTTATAAAAACATGTGCCAAACTACAGTGTTGATAATTAAAAATTAAGGTAATTATGTTAAACAGATTAAAAAAAGGAATTAAAAAAATGGTTTTCTAAATTCAATTTTTAAAAGAAACTAAATACTAATTATCTTTCTGATAATATGCATATATTCTTTAGTGTATTGGGTATTTTGTCACTCTTCTGATAATATTACTAAAAACAAATATTAGGAAACAAACCCCAGCGCCAAAGTCAATTACTTGGCGCTGGAGTTGTGGGAAAAAAAGTTTTTTTTTAACATAGGTTTGCCTAACCAAAAATAATACTGAAAACGGATAGTGTTCATATTTCAATTACTAGAAAAAATTAAATTGGTGATTTACAGTACACATTTTAAAGAAGACGTAAGTGCAGAGTATGTCCATATTCTCTAAAATAATCCTGAAGAATGACTTAATATTGATAACTGTAGAAAATCAGTCAACACACAACTGGTGATAAAAACTGTGGATATACAAAAAATTCATTATTTTTTTTAAACGTCTACTTTATCCTACAAATATTTAACTTCTAGGAGTTACATATGTAACTTGGAAGGCAGTAATAACTATTTCTTTTATACAGGTGCAGATGGGATAGATTTATTATATATATTAAAATTATTTGAAGTTATTAAAAACCCTAATCAGTACTAAAAACAATAGTTTTAAGTAGCTTACACTGGTTTTAACTTTTAAGTGTTTAGGTGTTAGATTTAAATTGATATACGGCATAAAAAAAGTGATAGAACTACATAAAGTCACTTAAATAAAAGTCCCTTATTTTGTCTTGTAAAAATATAATCTCAATAATAGTATATATGGAATTTAAACGTAAATGTTTCTTTCGCGATTTTTCAATTTCTAAGAAATCAATTCTTTAATAAAGTAGCAAAGAATTAATTTAACTTGAAACATATAAAGATTTTTGAATTATGTTAAAACTTAACTCATTTTATATAATAAAAGTGAATGCAGATTTATTTGACACTATAAATCACCTTCCTTATTTATTTAAACTTTCCCATAATTCATCGTCACCCCATTTGGCATCCCAATTTTTATTTTGCTGATCTTTTGGTTTCTTCTCTTTCTTACTGATTTTTTGAGATTTCTCTTCAATAGGTGATGTGGTATTACTGTCACTATACGAAATATCTCTAATGTTAGACTGATAATTGCCCTGATTATCATTTTGATATCCCCAACTACCATCCCAGTTTTGATTTGGAGACCTTGGACTGGATGCTCTGTATATTAAGAAAATTAGTTAGTGCTCTTACTTTTAAAGATATTTTATTAACGTGCTTATTATATTACAAGTATTTAAAAAAGAAAAACGGAAGACTTAACAAGGATTAAATACAATAATTTATAAATATAGTCTTCTTCACCACAGAAGTGAATTAATTAATGTCTTTTAAATAGAAGATGGCAATTTAGATGTCCACCAGATTGTGAGTCATATTTTGTATATATTCAAAATTCACTGTAGTATACAAGATTACAACTAAATATTTGTTATATTTTTAAACTGATCTGCATTAACTGATGCACAACTGATCAATAAAATGTGACATATCTGAAACAAAGTCACAGTGGTGGCTCGTTGGACGAAGTAACTGAGATCGGGCCTCACTGTAAAATTTATATAAAATTTCCTATATCATCAACCTGTATACAATATAATATTAAGCCAACAATCGGATTGTTTACAGCGTGAGACAGGCCTATACTTCCCACCCCACTACTTTCATTTCAGTTAACGCCTGACACATCTTTATAACCACATTTTCTGCACATTTAACGCTTGTTTGTTTGGGCTTGTATTTAGTTTAGATGCGAATGTGAGGATAGACAGTTGTGCAAGAACTACTGAAGTAACGCGAATTAATCAAAATTAGAAGTAGGCTGGGTCGATTGATTATTGATTGAATGTTATTTTAACTTATGCCCTTTGCTATTTAAATTTACCTTATAAGAATATATGTATGTATGTATATATAGAGTGCAATGTACAAAACAATGTAGTCTAACCATCAGATGAAACAGTAGTCAAAATCAATAAAATATTACAAGAACAAACTAAAAGCAAAAGAAAAAAGAACAGAACAACATTAATTTTGTAAATATTTGTTTAAACTGTATGGTTCCAGATTTAATAACATTTTGTGTATACATTTTTTGTACTTGGTTAAATTTTGAATATTTTTTACATTTTGAGGGAGCCTGTTATAGAATTTTATACAAGCAACATTTTTCTCGGTTAATGTTAAATGATGTATAGAAAAGATTAAATTTGTATTTCTAGTGTTGTAAAAGTTAGTCTGAAAACATTCCCTAAACAAATTCTTATTTTTAAAAATGAAAAGCAAAATATCTTGGATATATACAGCAAAAACTGTTAATAAACTATTTGACCTAAATCTTACACGGCAAGACACTCCTTGTGAGAGATTCAACATACACTTCAAAGTTATTTTTTTGAGAGATGAACAACCTATTTATTCGGATACTCCAGCCAAAGAAAATTATTCCATATCGAAAAACTGACTCAAAATTAGCATAATAGATCACTTTTGAGGGTTTTAAGGTTTAAGTATTTTACCAACACCCTAATACTATAGCATATATTATTCAACCTTTTCTCAACATATTCAATATGATCAAACCATCCAAGTGTGTCATCTGTGACTTCAAACTTAAATATGTCAGTTTTCCAAATAACGCCATCTAGCAGTGGCAATATTAAGCAAAATAACTTTATACCCATACAAAAAATCTAATTAAGTGTTGGATGCTCTTTCTAATGAGACAAAGTTTTTTAAGTTTGGTTGATCCAAACCGAAGTTATAAACATTTAGAAAGACATTCTCCCCTCCATTCTGCCCTTATTTAGAGAGATAGAGCAAAAAGTGTCAAATCAAAAAGATGCAAAATTTGCCAAAGACAATAAAATAATAATAATAATATTAATAAAGTGTATTTATTTAACTTATATTCAAAAATATTCAAAAGAAATAATTAAACAGAAGTGGCGAGGATTCAACATAGTTGCTCTTCCACCTAACCACTTCACTTAACATAAAAATAAAAAAGGAACATTATATAATATGAAACAACTATTGTTTGCATGTAGATGTGATTTCTATAACACACATAAATATGATTTCATTTGTTTACTGAACGAACTTAAACTAGATGAACATTTAAAATTGGCAGGCAATGCATTATAAGTTGTAGCAGCGGTGTAACTGAAAGAACCTTGAAAGCGCACGGTTCTATGCTGAGGAATAATGTATCGACCACAGTGTCTAGTAGGTTGAGAATGCACTTGACTTCCCTTTAATAACTTATCATAAAGATATTTGGGAGCTCTAAAATGCTCAACTTTGTACACAAGGCTAGCTAAATGTAATTTATAACGCTGCTCAAGGTTCAGCCACTTAGAATGTGCTAAAGTTTGCGAAATATAATCAAATTTTTTTAAGTTGTAACTGAACCTTAAACAAGCATTCTGTATTCTTTGAAGACTTTCTTTGTCTTTATTTAAAATAACAGGCCAGTACGTCGTGTTACCATAAGAAATATAGCTTAAAATAAGAGAATCAGTTAATTTTAGTTTAATGTCAGTAGTAAGAACATCTTTGTGAACAAATAAGGATTTCAATTTACAATATGACCTCTGAACAATATGGTTCACATGTTTGTGAAATCTGAGACTACAATCAAAATAAATGCCTAAATTCTTGCAGAAGTTAGAAGCAGATAGACTTTTACCATTAAGTGTTATAGAAAATGCCTGATTATCTAATATGGCTTGTCTATGCTTACTACAAACAAGCAATTCTGTCTTCGACTCATTTAGAATGAGACCACGAGCGTTTGAAACTGAAGAAATTGTGGCCAAATCATAATTTATAGAATGAACAGCAGAACCAATGTCTTGAATATGAAAGTGACAGTACAGTTGAAAATCCTCCGCGTACTGATGTGAAGTTGAGTTGGTTAAGAAGTTACAAAAATCAGCTGTATATAAAGAGAATAACAGAGGGCCTAACACACTACCTTGTGGAACCCCTCTGGTAATATCTATATATGTAGAATATTGATTATTTAACATAACTTTTTGTTGCCTATTTGACAAATAACTATTAATTAAATTTAATGAAATATCGCTGAATCCAAAAAATAAAAGTATTTCTGGTCTACCTGAACTAGGAAAAATTTTGAAAAAAAAATTGGTTTTTCAAGTTGCCCATGCATCTTGCGCCTCTAGCGGCAGATATAGGATCTTGAAAATAATTTCTAGCATTTTTTCTGATCCACTTTTACAGTAAAATTTGTTTCCCCGATGGTTTATGATGTACCATTCCTGAGATATGGCTGACATCCGTTCTTATTTGGACACCCAGTACATAAAGAATATAAAATAATAACTTACTTTGATCCTTGTTGACTACTACAACTCCATTCATCCTCACGGGTATATCCATTTCTGCTACTTACTAAAGAAGACTTTTCTCCTGGAGAATGATAATTTTCACCACCCACTTGACCATAGCCCCCTGAATCAGTGGAATTGTTGGAACCCCCTACTTCTTTCCATCCTTTTTTGCTCAATTCTCCCATCTACCATAAATGAATAATAGGATTATTTTTGGATTTCAATAAATCCTAGGGTATACTCATAAAATTTATTACCTTATTTGCCAGACTGGACACCTGAGTGCCTACTTCTTCTAATAATGTACCCTCTTTAACCTAAAGTTTACGAAATAAATAAATAAATAAATAAATAAATGATAAAAAAATAAACATAAAAATAAATAAACTATAAAACAAAGTACAAATAAAATTTCATCTACTGGAATACTACCATATTACTTGTTCATTGTTTAAATTAACATGTTTTTGTTATGAAATTTTCTTTCTGGTTTTATAATTATTAAAAATTAAAAAACTATGCTTATATGTATTATTTAATCCTATACGAGATGAAAAACTCTCTATATCTGTTTTGATCTTATTATATAAAAGATTGTAATACATAAAATGTTTTCGTTTATATAGAATTTCTACAAACAACTAGAATGCCTATAAACAATAAAAATAATAAACACTGATGACAACTGATCAGTAATTATTATCTGTCAAATAGGCAGGCTTCTATGGATTCCAAAACCGAATTTCTTTCTTAGAATAGCAAGCATAAAGAGAACCGTAAATAACTGAAAAACTGTGCCTTTTAGGTATAGGAACATCATACATGAATAGATAGGGAATTTTATTTTCTATCGATCAATCTAATTAGTTATAGGGCATGATATTTACAAAAATCTACATTTTGGTGTTTTTGGCTAGTCATAAATGCGGCCAATTATCACTTTCCTGTGAAATATTTGGAAAGATGGTTGGTTTTATATTACCCGCAGGCTCATGTCTTCTTTTGCACCCATCAATTTTTTTTGTTGATAAGCTTTCCTCTCAAATTTTTTGGAAAAAAATTAATATCTCGTAAAATATTAAATTTAGCCATAGGGAATCTTTCACAAATATAACCTAAAATTAAGTCTTGATTCCAAAACAGTAATAAAAACTTGGGTAGGTATTACATTTAAAATAACGAAGTTAGGGTCAACTTCCGGTATTTCCAGAAGTACATTAGCCTGGAAAATTTTTTTATAAATAGATCTTATCGCAGAATGCACGTTGCCAAGTTTTCAGCTCAAAATAATTTTCCGGTCTCGAGATACTTTTAACAGACACCCAAAAAAAATCACCCTGTATAATTTTCCTTGAAAATGATAACAAAAATATTAAAAGCATACATAAGTAACCTAAATATACAAATAATTTTCCAGAAAATACATCATTTCACCTACTTATAGTGTATTCAAAAAAGATTGATTTGATGGTAGACATGATATATTTATCAGAGGCGGACTAAAGCAATATGCATGTTTTGTATATAAAATGTTTTATTTTTAATTAAAATATTGTATTATACAATCTGTGCAATGTTGTAAACTTCCTTGTAGATGTTTGAAGTCATCAGAAAGGTGCAACTAGAAAATATGTTTGAGAGATAAGTTTGTGGTGTCCTAAGTTAAAATGGAGTTTTTTTAACCAATGTTCTAAGAAGTGTGCCTACTAACATCAACCAAAGATTAAGGAATAATCAAATGTATCACTGATGAAGTATAATGGTTTAAAAAGGAAAATTGAATCCTTGAAGGTACTAATTTATGAACCTCTGAGTATTTGTTATTATATCGCATTTGTATTGAATATGGAATGCGAGTCATGCGGAATGCGCATCAGTTTGTGTT
Organism: Pogonocherus hispidulus; assembly: GCA_963924545.1. Classification (NCBI taxonomy): domain Eukaryota; kingdom Metazoa; phylum Arthropoda; class Insecta; order Coleoptera; family Cerambycidae; genus Pogonocherus; species Pogonocherus hispidulus. The sequence continues at coordinate 91,369,628 of OZ004692.1, forward strand.
TGTAATAAAAACAATACCTGATTATATATTTAGCTTTCATTTATTATTATGTGGTATAAAAATTAAAAAATAGATAATTAGATAATTAATTAAAATGCATTCCAAGTTATATGGAGTTGAATGTTTTCTCTATAGGAAAATATTCATTATTTAAGAGAAAATAATCATTTCTTGTCTAAAGGTGTAAGGTATAATACTCATTATACAACACTGATACGCCAATGTGCATGGGGGCGTGGTCTATCGATTGAGCGTGATAAAAGTAGTTATGATAAAAAATTAAATAAAATACTTGTAAACAAAGATAACAAAATAAAATAAACGTAGATTATGGAATTATAATAGATGATTCATACAGGAAAACTAAATAGTTCATTAAATATCAATCTTTCTTACTTTAATTCAAACCGCATTCTGTGTACCTACCTACCTACCTACCTACCGAATATAATTCTTACCTAAATTTTACAATTTGAAGAGATAATAAGAATCACTACTGTAAATAAATACCACCCTATAATATAAAAATAACAACTTGATACCCCTCGGGCCTCAGAATTATAATAATACGGGAATACAATTGACAAACACGAAAATAATTATATCACTGACTCTAAGGTATTTGAATTTTCGCCATTTTTCCCTCACGAATGAAGTCATGCGCAGAACAAACAAAAATTGGTCAAGTTCTGAGCATATCAGTGTAGTTGTATCATGATAATACTGAAACAAAAAATATTGGCCTGCATGGCAAAATGTTTCTTTAAATAACTGCTTTACTAGGATAAGCAACGAAAAATCTGAATTCATCATAGTGCATTTATGCATATGATAATATATGATAATATGATATATAACGCTTATTATGATAATGTAATGTCTCACATTTTACATAACAAATCCGTACCATCAAAACACAAATAATTGGTAATCCAGGATTTTAATGGTTCTGAAGATGCCAACTGTCATTTTTTTGCCATTTGTCATTTTTAAGTTCACACTGTACTAATGAGAAAATATAGAGTAAATAAAATTTTATAACATTTTATACCCACTCACCATACACAAAGATATCTAGTTTGAAATTTGTCAACCTGAACATCAGTAGGTACTTGCTAAATGCGTAGAACATTCGTTGGTAAAAATAATTCCTTATGAAGCAATATAAGAACAATATGGCAAGTAGTCAGTCTGTTTTATTATTATCGCCTGTGGAGGGATCTGACAATTTTGCTAGTATATGCAAAGCTTATGTAGACCTAGTTATTTACTCCTTATGGGAGCGCTCACAACCCTATACACAAGTACCATCTATATAAAATACATTGAACTTCTACCTTTTATGAATTTCGTAGATGACGCGACGATGAACTTTTAAATGTAACTCATTCATGATTTACATTCCCCTCCCAACGTATCCGCCCATTAAATTCGTGCAAATTTAGACTTTATGTCATAACCTGTCAGACCGCGATACACTCACGATACACTTACGCTGTACCGTTTGTCAGACCAAAGTTTAGGTCTACATAAAATTTGGTCAGACCCAGCCGCATGGACAAGTTTGGCACAATGCAATACCTACCTATTATTAAATTTAGGTCTTTTTTGCCATAATTCATTGGCATAATATTTGGTATATATATATATTTATACAAATTATAAAATATAAATGTTTCTATTATAGATGGTGTTGGGGTTGTTTTAATGTGAACGTTATTGAAACCGAGGTATATCTACCTACATAGACTTTGAGGAAGGTAAACAAAATAAGCGTTTCTTCGCTTCATTATTCATTTGATATTTAATGCTTTTTTTGTATAAGTTTTAATTACATGTATTTGACAAAATATTTCCGAAAACTAGACGTAAATATAATTCATTAGATAGGTAATATAGGTACCTAATAATATACCTACCTACCTACCTAATACCTATGTACTTACCTACCTTCTCGTACCTGTCTTCTTGCAAATTCGTAATTTTTAAAACTTTGTATACTTTATGTTTTATAAGCCAATGTAACTTTTTATATCAATATGAAGCATAATTTTATATTAATAAAATTTAAATTTTAGCCTAATAAATAATGAAAAATGTGCTACCCATAATGAATAAATTTATGGCATATTTGTTGGGTTACAATTGTTATCAATTTTTCTAACGCCATTTGAAGTGCAGATTTAGAAAAACTAACAGCATTTTTATATTGTCATCTTTTACATTCCGGTAACAATGCTGAAACATATTTTGATTATCTATACCTACTTACGTTTCATTAAGTCATCTGACTTAATGCAACAAGAAATTAAACATTTTCGATCGAATTTTATCTCTTGGTTACCTAGGTAAATCTGAAATTAGTATCTATTAAATGATAGCCTATGAAAAGTTAAGATATAATGTGCATACCACAGATTATATTAACTTATTTGACGGACACTAAGAAGACCTGTAATTTCTATCACATACTTCACATTAGTATACTTACAACACTGTGCATACCGTCTTGCTTGATCTCAAACCGTTTAGATTTTATAAGGTGTCAAAATTACAAAATGTCACTATTCACTTGTCAATATTTCAAAAACAGTTGAAGATAGGTAGGTATATAGAACCAAGAACCCTAAAGAACATCCTACATGAAATGTGTTTAGAATTTTCCTAATAATCCAAAACTGCAATAATGACAATAATAATAATATACAGGGTGTTCCTTTGGAAATAACGAAAATGGCGTTAGGTGGACGCCATTATTTTAGTTGAGAAGGGCATGTCCGAAAACACTATTGAACAAATTTTCAAAATTAAAATCGAAGTATAGTGTCTGAAATCTGTCTAATGTGTCGTCACCGTGGGACACTTTGTATAGTGAGCATTTATTTCAGACTCACTCACACTCACCAAAGTTTATATAGACCAGACTTTGCACTCGCGAAATTTGTATTCATTTCTCGATTTCGATATACTTAGTTTTGTAAGGTATACCAAAGTTTAGGTATACATAGATTTTGGGTAGGTATACAGTGTGTGCAAGATAAAGATGGGATAGCATTGGAATCTTGAAAACGGTAAGAGCTACAAAGTTGGTTAAATTATGAAAAAGTTGAGCAATTTGATTACCTTTTGCATGGACTTTGCAAAAATAAATTATCTTTTCTTGATTTCAAAATACTTGGAAAAACAATTTTTTTGCGATATTTGTTTTTATTTATTTCTGGCGTTATTTTAACAGCTATCGAAAAATAAAAAATTTCCATTGTCGCTTTTTGAGCTTAACTTGATGGCATTCACCAATTTTTTGTCCAACGTTTCGTTTCTGAGAAACCATGATCAGCTTCTGTTTTTAATTACGTTTTTAGCTTGTTTTTGCCACCATTAAAAATTAATGAGAAAAAGCCTCCTATGAGTTTATATAACAAATAAACACCACAGCACACCACAGAAATGGACAACCTCCCTTCTGAAAGCCTCAGGCTTGTGTAGAGGGAGGATATACATGAAAAAAACGCAGACACACAACCATTCCCTGGGAGATGTGCCATTTCTACCCTGGCGAGATTCGAACTCGCGCCGCAATATACCATTCTGTTAGTCACAGGCTATCACCCAACACCTAACAGAATGAGCTATCGCCGCGGCACAAACAAGTAAAATAATTATTTATCTTAATTATTTATTTTCATGTTAATTACAAAAGATGTTCGAACAAAAGACCATTATTTTCTAAGCATAGGTAACATCGTTTAACTATAGCTTCCAAAACATTGTTACGTCCATCTGGCGTAATAGTTTGAAATGTTTCTAGTACCAATTCGCGTAATTCTTCCTCTGTTTGAAAATTACGTTGGTACACAGTTTTTTATGTAGCCCCAAAGATAAAATCAAGGGGCGACACATCCGGGGAACGTGGAGGCCAAGAAACTGCTGAATTAATTAAAAACCATTACTTGTGATACATCATTGAATCGAGAATAAAAAAATGGAAAAAATACAGGGCCGTATTTTAAAAAAAGAAGTTGATGATGGTTTCTCGGAAACGAAACGTCGGACAAAAACTTGGTGAATGCCATCTTGTTAAGCTCAAAAAGTGACAATGGAAAAGTATTGTTTATTTTTTAAGAGCTGTTAAAATAACGCCAGAAATAAATAAAAACAAATATCGCAAAAAAATAGGTACATTATATTTTCTTTGATAAGAAATAAATGCAGAGTCTGTATAACCGCCATAGCAAATACGGCGAAATAACCAGTACTACATGATTCTTTATTTATCAATTTCAGACGTAAGAGCGCCATACCTATCCCACTTTATATGGTATAAACAAAACAATTAAACGTTTCTTTGCAAAATAGACAAAAATAATTCTAAACAAGCATCTATTAATCACAGATATAAAGCTAAAAAAACAGCGATCGGACACTGCGAGTGAATTTTTTTTTATTCTATAACTAGGGATAAATCTCTACAGGCTTATCTATTGATTGATGCTCACTATTGGGATCTTAAAATGTATGGAACAGTGAAGATACTTTACTTTATTAATATTTTTTTCAGACGAAATATCCGAACGCACGTATTTTTTGTGTTCTACAAAAACACCCCAATGAAAAATCATGCGTACGACCCTGCTGTAATTTTTCCATTGTCTTAAATAAAAATTAATTAATTTTATACCTGAGTTAATAATCCACTTGCGTGATATTTCTGGATCTGATGGAAATTTATAATGTTTAATCTCTGGATCTCTTCGACGTGATTTTCCACAATTAAAAAAATTGCATTTATTTCCTCTATAACTCATAATAATAACTTTCTGGTAGACTATACTTGTGAAAACCTGATCTGATATCTGATAATCTCATATAATAAAAATAATTTAAAAGAATCTGTTTCGCCCCACTACAGAAAGCTTTGTTTTGTCATTCCGTTGCAAACTCCGCCCTCAACTAAACTCTCTCACTCTTTTGTAGGACGGCAATAGTTTCGCGTCCAACGTGCTTTTACACACATCGAGTTTGGGGTCCTTTTCGAGGACTTCAAATTAATACATTGCAGTAAATAACTAGGTCTACATAAGCTTTGGTATATGCAACAAACAAAGATTGATGGGAAAAGTGCAGTGTCAATATTTCACTTTACAAAAATACATTTTATAAGGCTTCTTACAATTTGGAGGTCCTAAATTATCATCGTTTACAGTAAACAGAGTCCTACTATTATTTGTCGGCCATGAAATCTAGGTTATGCCAATAATAATTAAAATAAATTCAAAATGCTCGTTTTGTAAATGGTAGTATAACAGTTCTCAATTTTTAGAATTAAAGTAATCAATATTAAATGCAAAAAAAGAAAACAAAAAACAAACCTTTTCCCCTACTTGTGAGCTAAAATCAACTACCTTCTGGCCCGCAATTCCTCCATATTTTACTGCATTTTCTGTTGCCTTGCTAGCTATTTTAGTAGCCGAGGAAGCTAAGAAAGACCAACCCTAAAAATTTATCTGATAATATTTCATACTTATTATTAGGAACTTGACACTTCATACACTTGACAAGGATGAAAAAGCAGTATCCACAAATTCCTGCGATTGACTTCTAGGTGGCGCCTCTTTCGTATAACCAAAACCACTGTACTTTCCTCCCTGGCATGGTGGTATGTCACTAAAATTATATGAAAATTTTCCAAATAATTTCAAATTACTTTAATGGATAAAAACAGTAATAAAACCACCTAAACTAGTTCAGTGTAATACCAGTAATACACTTAAGACTACCTTTTTTTACTTACTCTCTTCTACTGGCATTTTCAAACTGTTTCTTGGCAAAGAAGGCTTCTTTTTGGTCCTTGAATTCTGGTGAATTATAGTTTTGGTAACCGCCTTGATAACTGTCAGTATTATTATAGGACGACTGATACGAGGCTGTAGAAGAATTGGAATAATTGTTTGAGCTATAGCTTTGAGATGGCTGACTTATTATACTATTTTTTAAATTCTGAGCTGAGAACCTCCTTTCATCCCATGGTTTTCCTTGGGCTATTGTAGTAATCTGTGAAAAATAATTTAAATCTAAAGCTTTGATTTCTCTAACTGATGCCTTAATATAAATCCAAAAGGTGTTCCATAATATAGACATTAATAATGATTAATAATAATAATAATAATAATAGAGGTCACATCATTCCATTCATGATTTGGGTGACGGGTCTCACTCCATACTCATTCGTAAATCACTTTACTCAACTTGGCCTGGAAGAAAGGGTATAGATCCAGTCACAAAAAGCAGTAATACTTCAAACAAGCAATATAGTAATATCGTTTCTAAACCAAAAATTATTTCTTGTTAGACTTGGTATTAACTTGTCTACAAGAAAAATAAGCCAGCGAAGAACTGAGAAGTGCATGATGCGCAAAAACATAATAATAATCTTTATTGCCATAATACTTATCGTCTTGTTATTAATATTTATTTAATATTGTGTATTTTATTTTTTCTTATATACATTTTACAAAACATATGGGTTAATAAAGGGGAGATGATGTTCAACCAGATATCTCTTTCATGAAACCCCCCTCCAAAAAAAAATACATAATATAATAATAATAATCATCATAATATCTCTACCCATCATTCTAATCACAAGGATTAGCCCGAAAGTCTGAGACTTGTGTGGGAGAGGGGGTGGCATATCATTATTTCGTGGGCCGCATTTGTGCCTCAGGAACGACTTACGTTGGTAGGCCCTAACCACCATTCAGTGCTGGAATGAGGGAAACCTGGAAAACCTCATTAGTTAGGGGGTCAAGTCAAACATCAACTGATTTTAATCTCTCACATTAACACCAAGTTGACATTCTTCCCATCCTAGGCCATAGCCAGGATAGTTGCCAAGCCATCCCTGTGAATAAGCCTTGATCTAAGAGTAAACAATTTAATTAAAAATTGTTTGGTGGAATGGGAATTAGAACCCACGACCTCTGGGTTGAGCGATCGAGACGCTAAGCCCTGAGCCGGCTTGCTCGCCTATAATGCAACTCAGGCATTTTGTTATAATTTTACCATTTTACCTGTTATGTGTAAGCAAGGATTTGACACGGTTTTGAAACCAAGTAATAGAGGGAAGAGATTTTAATGTTATAAATTTTTATGGCGTTATATGTAAAGGATATTTCAAGCTCAGTAGATCTATACAAGAGAACCTCATACAGGTCACAGCAATGCATATTCTGATTGTGAAAATTTTTACCTCTAACCAGCTTCTTTACTAAATATATAGTGGTTCAGTTTTGTTCAATGTATAAACTGAACAAGCCATATGTACTTGGAATCTTTCATGTAATTTCAATCAAGCGGTTTCAGCAAACTGATGTGAAATATGATCAAATTTAAGAAAAACCGACTCTAAATCTAAGGCATGCATTTTGAATCCCTTGTAAACTGTCCTGATCTCTTTTTACTATAGCTGGCCAATAAACTGTATCAGAATAAGAAAGCTAAGACAAAATTAAAAAATCATACAATATAAGTTTTAATTTTTAAAATGTCTTTGTATACAAATAGCAACTTTAATTTACTAGTAAAGTATTTATTGATGTTTATGTTATGTTGATTTTATGATATATCATATTTAGTGTTTAATGTCATTTTTTTATTATTATTAATTATTAAATAATACAATTTCTTATTTAAGTATATTAATCTTCATGAACTCACCTCAATCATTTCTTTAGTCATCCTAATAATATTATATGTGTTTGTATACTGATGTACTGCTCATTAGATGTACTTCTTTCATGTTTTAGTTTTAAAGTTTTTCCCTCCCACCCCTTTAATAGTATCAGAAAATAGGGACATTTTGAAATGTGATCGAGAGGTGAAACATTTAATATAAATGCAGGGCTGTTCCGCTGTGCTGGGACCCCAAGTTCCAAAAGGGAAACCCTGAGGCCACTGAGCCACCTGAGACTTCTGCTTCCAAGGAGATAAGAGGTCCGAGTAGAATCAAGGGCTTCGGAGTAACACTTTCCCGGAAACAAAAATGGGTACACAGTTAAATCGTGACCCCAAATTGCTACGTTTTACGCATAGCAACTTGCAACACTGCATCGTGGTGACTTCCATTTTGGTGACCAAAGCCTCTATTAAGGGTCTTAGTCATAAATGAGGATGCATATTTCTGAGCTCCGATGCGGAAATCCCAAGAGCTTGTATATATACCGCTAAGCATGTTAATGCCATTCAACTAACCTATTTCTGTTGCAGGGACATGGTAGTCATCAGAGTGGCCATAGGAGGTAGGAGCTTAATTTTTGGCTCCGCATACTTACCCTATGTGTTCAGTTCCTGGATCTCATCACCTGGCGCAAGAATCAAGGCCTACCGCTGATTATTGGGTGCGACGCAACCGTCACCACACGTGTTGGGGGAGCAAGGACACCAATATTAGAGGCAAGGCAATCTTTGAGTATATCAACTCCAATGAGTTGGACACGCTCAATAAAGGCTCGAAACCTACCTTTGTTACAAGAGCTAGGCAAGAGGTTATAGACATCACTGTCAGCTCACCTTGGACATCACACTGGGTCAAAAACTGGCATGACTCGTCACAGGTGTCCAAATTCGACCATCGCCACATCTGTTTCAGTCTAAAGACAGACATATTCCCTAAGACATAGGAGTACAGAAACTCAAAACTCACAAATCCAACTCTTTGTTGGAGTATCTACAATGTTTATCGGCGACTGTGAGACCTGAACCTAGGCCTCGCACAACCTATCAGATGGCGGAAAGCAATGATATTCTTAGCCGTGCCATGGTCCAAGCATATGAACAGAGTTGCCCGCTAAAAGTAACTAGGAGTAAACATAGAGTCCCATGGTGGAAGTCTGAGCTCCAAGAAACAAGGAAAGAAGCACGCAGGCTCTATAACAGGACCACGAATACAAAATCGAATTTTGATTGGGACCAATATAGAAGGGCTCAACGTCGGTTTAAGAACTGCACTCGGGGTAGTAAGAGACAGGCATGGAAAGACTTCTGCGAGAGCATTGAAGACGTCCCTGCCACATCAAAGATTTATAAAATCATGAAATATAACTATGAATCCAGGATCGATGTTCTTAGGTTTACTGATGGTACATACACGTGCACCACCAAGGAGCTGTTGGAGCATCTCGTAGATTTCCACTTTCCTAGTTCTGTCAATAGTCCTAGCTCTATCCAACACCAGAGGACTCCTCACATAGAGGTTACAGCTATGGATTGGAGGATGGCTTCTAGTATTGCCACTATGGAGCAATTTAAATGGGCCATAAATACTTTTGCCGCATATAAGAGTGTGGGTATGGATAGAATATTTCCGGCTTTCTTTCCATAAGGGTCAGAATACATCATCCAACATCTGCGTGCAATCGATACATAGCAACACTACCTCTACGATATATTCCAAAACCCTGGAGAACAGCGAGTGATTTTTATTCCTAGAGCAGGTAGAGCTTCTTATGACGAAGAGAAGGCCTTTAGACCGATCTGCCTAACATCGTTCTTATTGAAACTACAAGAAAGGCTCATAGAGATATTTCTGAAAGAAGGACCGCTAGTGACTATACGATTACCATTACATAGCTCACAACACGCCTACCAAACAGGTAGATCTACAGAAACGGCATTGCACTCTGTGGTCTACAAAATACAGAAAACCTTGATAACGATTGATGACCTTCATTGACATAGCTGGGGCATTTGATAATACCTCTTACAATTCCATCCTAACAGCAGCTGAGGAGCACGGGTTCCCATGTGCCTTAGCTAGGTGAATTTGGTCCATGCTTCAAACCGCTCAATTTCTACCTCCCTCAATGAAGTCACAGAGGGACTGTAGGCGAGGATGGCAGCAGGGGGGAGTGCTCTCCTCCTTGCTATGGAGCCTTGTGCTCGACGGTTTTCTTCATAGACTTAACAAGGAAGGGATTATGACCCAAACAAATGCAGATGGCCTTACAGTCTTAAACGCAGGGAAGTCGGCAAGCACAGTTAGTGAGCTCACTCAAAAGGCCCTAACAAGCATAGAAGAATGGTGTATAGGACAGGGGTTAACAGTTAATCCCTCTAAGGTCGACCAAGTCCTCTTCACTAAGAAAAGGAAGTTAGACAGTTTTAAAGTACCAACCATTTTCAATAAGACCATCCAGCGTACAAAGACGGTCAAATTTTTGGGAGTTATCCTAGATGAGATGTTATGGGTACCCCCAAGGATTTTTAACTTATATAGGATTGCTCGATCCCTATTTTTCAATATAGTCCGTTTTAGTGACGTCACTACGAGACCCGGATACTCTTTCTCTCTCTGTATTGTACGATTCCTTATCTATGACGCGTTGACAAATCACTGTCACTATCTAACTCATATATTTTGTATATCAATCCGATGACGTAGCCGCAAGACCCAATAACGTGATACGGCTTATAAATTCTAGGGATCGAGCAATCCTATATAAGTTAAAAATCCTTGGGGTACCCCCACATAGACAGACAAATACAGAGAGCCACCGCGTCCTTCTGGACATGTAAGAGGCTTTTTGGAAAAAAGTGGGGGCTTAATCTGAGAGCCACTTTATGGCTCTACACCTTGATTATGAGAACTTTCTTTCTATATGCATCCATTGTATGGTGGTCAGCTGTCAGGCAGGCTACCATGAAACAATGGCTAAATCAACTACCACACCTAGCGTGTGTAAGCACGGCAGGAGCGATGCACACGGATCCCACAGAGGCTCTGGAAGCTTTCCTTTCTCTCCCAAAACTGCAAATAGAGGTCAAGGGGGAAGCAAGGAGGGCCTCTTATATGGTCAAGCAGTGGGGGCAGTAGCTAAGTAAAAGCGACAATGGTGGACACGCAAGTATTCTTAAGGAACTTGTGGGAGGAGACAGTATGCAAGATGCAGCCAGCGACGGGATATTTCCCACTTATGTGTTTAATAAATCTTTCACAGTAGAGATATCGGACAAAGATGCCTAGCTTGAAAATCCTGATGCTCAGGTCTCGAATAGGCTCGTAGCACGGGTCTCTTCCAATAGCTCTCGACTAGCGGCAAGCAAAATGGGTCGAAAGGCCCAAGTGCTGCGGGTAACCACGCAACAACAGGGTTGTTCCGCTGAAATTGAGATATCTAGAAACCCTACCTTCACATGTTTAAACATCCATGGGTGTGGAGGAATACATCAATTCTGCTCTAGATAGTTATTTACTATAATGTATTTATACCTAATTACTGTCAAGTAATAAAGTAATCACACAGCAGCTAATAGCAAATAACTTTAATCTTACCTTATCACGATATAACGCAGCTGCTTTCGTATTATATTTTTGTTGAATAGTCATGGAGTCATCCCAGTCTGGCTGAGCCTCAAAAAATACTCTAGCATTTCTATTTCCACCAACTTTCATTTTGTCCAATTCTATGTCTTTCCACTTGTCCATAGTCACAGATCGAACAAAAGATAAATGAACACCTAAGCCACGGTGTTTGCCCGAGCATTCTAAACATATCCATATTCCATATGTTACAGATACCCATTGTGGATTATGTGTACCACATTCAAAACATTTCTGAAACAAATTTTGTCACTCTGAAGGTTTTAATTTATGGAATAATTTTTACATACATTATTTTCATTTTGTGGTTTTAATTCTTGTAGTACACGTCTAGTCCTTGGACTGGCCATTTCACATGAACAGAACTCAAATATGAAAATAATATCCTGTTAACGTTAGCACATTAGAAATGAGAATTAAATATTTTTTTTTTTAAACAATCTATTTCCAAGAAACGATTAAAAAATCAAACGAAATCAACCAAAATTGTTCGATTTGTGCCAACCGAAGACGTGTCAAAATTTTTAGCCTTTTTAATTTTTAATTATGTTCAATATCTATCTATAATCTATGTGTTCAATGTTCACCACAGAATATCTATAAGAATGTTCACAATTCACCAATATCTATGAAGTGTTCAAGAACCCTAAACAAAGAAGGACTGATCAATTCATTCATAAAAATTTGAAGGTAATTTTCAACAGATTTCTCGTAACACGTCAGTGGATCCCCTATTGCCAAATTTGCCTCTAATAGCAATTTCAAAAATTTTCAGTCAAAATATCCAACCCAATACTATTTCAGAGACTCTATTAATGCAATCAAATGTGATTTTAAAGTACTTATATATGTGTTTTACGATATATATCTTACGATTTAAAGTGCGTTGTGCAAAAATCGTTGTCGATTTGACAACTGTGATAACTTGTGTTTTGTTAATCAGTGCACAGATTACTATGATATGATACAGAAATACTTTGATATGATGATATGACTGATGACAGTGATGACATTCCAAAGACAACCGAGACATTCTACAATGACAATGTGACATATATAGGTTATGTTAAAAGGTTAAAGCTGTCAAATTACAACAAAGAGGATATTTAAATTTCAAATCTCCCGCTAAAGGGAATCCACTGACGTCACATAAGTGATAAATAAATGTGATTGGCTGTTACTGATTGATCAGTCCTTCTTTGTTTAGGGTTCTTGTGAAGTGTTGACTGTAAAGATGTGTTACGATTTCATTCAATTGTCTGCGATTTTGATACTGCGACTTTGTTGTCGCAGTACTTTATGTGGTCTGTGGTCGCAGTAGCAAACTACTCCGAGCTCCGAGATGGTAAAAGTAACAGCTTTACATTATACTGTGGCAGTGATGTGCCGGATAATTATCCATTTATAATTAACCGGATAATTATCGATAATTATCCGTCGGCTAAAAATCATTTCAAAATTAGCAGGCTAATTATTATAGTGCCAGTGGCAAAAATGGCCTCATAGGGAGGTATATTAGAACTTTTATTTATTTTTTAATTTAATTTAGTTTGTTTTATTTTTTAATTTTTTAATTTGTACGATTATTTTTATTTTTGATGTACTTAATTCGGTGACTTAATTAAATGATGAGGATTGCGGTATAATAAAATAAAATACAAAATAATCCCCATCTCTAGATTTAATTTCTTCTTATCTATGACTTATAATATGATGACCTAATAATACCTATTATGCTATTATGCTTTTATTGGTAATTACGAAAAAGTTATTCTGAAGTGTGAAAAATTAAAAAAACTGAATATTCTGCTAACGGCTAATTATAATATTTTTAGCCGGCTAAATGCTAATTATATAATTAGCATTGGCTAATTATATAATTAGCGGCTAAAAACCCATCACTGTACTGTGGTAACAGTGCCGACTCGGAGCAGCAGCTGATAACAAATCATCCCTTATAACTTATAACTCTCTTATAAGAAACCAGCGATGTGTCGGATAATTATCCATTTATAATGAGCCGGCTAATTATCGATAATTATCCGTCGGCTAAAAATCCTTTCAAAATTAGCAGGCTAAATATTATAGTGCCAGTGGAAAAAATGGCCACATTGGGAGATATATTGGAACTTTTATTTATTTTTTTATTTAATTTAGTTTGTTTTATATTTTTATTTTTTAATTAGTACGATTATTTTTATTTTTGATGCACTTAATTAAATGAAGAAGATTGCGGTATTATAAAATAAAATACAAAATAATCGCTATCTCTAGATTTAATTTCTCCTTATCGATAACTTATAATATGATGACCTAATAATACCTATTATGCTTAGCTAGTAGGTAAGAATAAATATATAGATATTTTATTGATAATTGGGAAAAAATTATTCTAATGTGTGAAAAATTAAAAGACTGTATATTTTGCTAACGGCTAATTATAATATTTTTAGCTGGCTAAATGCTAATTATATAATTAGCATTGGCTAAATATATAATTAGCGGCTAAAAATCCATCACTGATTTTTACCACTGGCACTATAATAATTAACCTGCTAATTTTGGAAGGATTTTTAGCCGACGGATAATTATCGATAATTATCCGGCTAATTATAAATGGATAATTATCCGGCACATCACTGACCAACAAACATTCGTTTGACGCAATTGGACGCAATACGCAATAAATTGCACTGACATAAATCAGCTGATGAAAATATTAGTCGGCAATCGAACAAACCTATCATTACTGCATTCTTTTCAATGGCTTGGGCAGCTTGGAGAAACTCGGAGCTGTTCCGCAGCATGTTCTTTTAACCGAGTGCGCGACGCCCTCCACTGTTTTCCCCTTTCCCCTCGAGCACTACCATTTTTGCTGGGGTTTGGCGAAGAGAGGTGGAATATAGAGTAAAAACGTATTTACTATTTTACTATTTTCATTTTGTATTTAGGTTAAGTAAACAAACTGGCAACAAATGTCCCCTAAATTCATGTTCTTTTCAAGGGCTCTCTATGGTCCGCCACGAGTTTGACGCCCTGGGGCGCGGCGATCTTGAAAAGAAAACGCTGTATGTTGGCAAGTCGCGCCGCAGTTCAGTGCCGGTGTTTCGGGCGGGTAAACGATAAGGAATAGGGACGGAAATATGCGAACCCCGGCCGCTAGTCTTAGCTGAGTCTTATTTTCCTGTTCCTGTTATTTACCTGTGATTTACCTCGTTTTTTGTTGTTGTCTGTCGTCGTGTCGTTCGTGTACATTCTGCTATGTAGTGCTATAGTGCAATTATTGTACATATTAATTAGATATATTTTATATTAATTAGTTCAGTAGCACTGCGTTATATTATTGTTCATTTTATTTGTCGTATTTTTGATTGCTAATATTAATTTTATATTCCAATCCAAGTATGTCAGACGTTCGCAAGGGTAAAAAACGGCCATACGGTGACAAAGTGAATAAATTTATCGGCGAATTCCCAGATTTATTCTATAATGGTGTTAAAATAATTTGTAAAGTATGCGAGAGAGACCTGATGTGCTGGGACAAACGTGATTGTAGACGTCACGTAAGTAGTGATCAACATAAAAATAAAAAAAGTGGCGTGCATTTAACTACTCAGCTTATGTTCGATTTATTGTTAATGCTGATTACCTGTGATATTCCCTTATACATACTGGATAAACAACCATTTCGGGAGTTCTGGAATAAATACCATCCCCAGGTAATATTACCAAGTCGCACAATGTTACGTAATTATTTACCAACTGTACGTGAAGACATGGTAAATAAAATCAAATGTGTATTAAAAAATACACAGCTGTGGTTATGTGTTGACGAGAAGACAGATTGTAAAAAAAATTCTATTGTAAATGTAATAGTACGTGTATTGGACCCTCTTAAACCAACATTTCCACTGTTACTAGCTAGCAAAAGACTAACTGAGTGTACTGTCATAACAATTACAGGGGTGGTGCTGGAGACTTTAGAAAAATTTGATCTATCAACAAGTCAAGTGTTAATGTTTGTGACCGATGGTGCCGCGACTATGCGTTCAGTAGGCCGTTCTCTTCAAGAACACGGTTGTAGGTTGGTACATGTTACATGTAAAGTACATGCTTTACATCTTGTGACAGAAACTATTCGAGAAGGTTTTCCAGAGGTAGATGCATTAATAGCAAGTACAAAAAAAGTGTTTCTTAAATCTCCTAAGCGTCTTCGCGCATTTCACAGCCAGTGTCCTGGTATTCCCGAACCAGCACAGCCGATTCTTAGGCGTTGGGGAACATGGTTGAAAACTGCTTCTTATTACGCTGAATATTTACAACAAATAAAAGCTGTGGTACTACAATTCAATCCTGATGAGGCTGTAGCTATTAAGGAAAGCCAGACAAGATTTGGAGATATTTCCATTGAAACAGATTTAAAAACTATTTACAACTATAACAGATTAAATGATGCCATAGAAAAATTAGAAAACAGTACATTGTCGTTAGCAGAGTCACTGCAAATAGTGGACGAAGTAAATCACCTACTGCACGATATAGATGACACAAAAAATGAGCGTGTTACAAAAAAGTTCTTAAGTATATTGAAGAAAGACACTGGTTTTACCAGATTAAGACAAATTTGTGATGGTGCATCTTCAGATCCGTTAAGTGTGTTCAAAGAATATTTTAAATATGCCTGTATTACATCAATAGATGTCGAACGGTCGTTGTCAAAATATAAACATATTTTTTCACCACAGCGAACATTACTCTCGGAGACAACCATAGAAACTTACCTGATGCTGCAAAGTTTTTACAGATCTTCTCCAGTTTGTGATAACCAAACTAGTTCATCAATCTAGGTAATAGGGTAAGTTTGTAACAGTTCAGAAGTAACAGCTTTTTGTTACTACTGTAGTAGAATGAAAACGGCTTTTCGGGCCAATGCTCTTCCAACTGACGTACCGTGCTTTCACACTTCCATTCTACTATTCAGGATACCCCTATTCCCTATCCCACTTTTAAAGGTGTAGTTGAATGAAAAATGTTTCGACGGAGCTGAGAATCGAACCTGGGCCCTTCGGCTTACTGGGCCAATTTTCTTCTAACTGAGCTACCGCGCTTCCACACTTCCCTTCAGGATACCGTTCTTAACATAATTTACTACACTACTTAATTTCTTTTATTACCCTTATTATGATGAGTTCGCCTATGACCTGCGGCACATTTCCGCCAACTCTAGTCATAACCCTTTTTGTACTATGCCGGGTACGCTGTTTTTTGTCTTAATAAAATATGTTTTCTTTTTCTAGTTGTGAAAATATAGGAAAAATGAGAAGAGAAAAGTGGTCCAGATCAAGATCGAGTTATAAGAAGACGGTACTTGAACTTGAGACACTCAGCGTCTAGAGAGGGATTCCCAAGGTCATGGTTCTGACATCGTATTAGAAGAGAGTTCAGCAGATCAAAATCTGAGAAGGTTGGCTGTTATGTCATCAATCTGTATATCTATCATATATTAATGACCATAGATCAAGGAATATAATAACGCAAGACCGAAATCCGAGAGGCTCGATGTGTTTAGTTCAAACTTCGATACATAGCTAGAGATCCCGATCTAACACTAAGGAATCGCAGGTCTTAGAGATTGGTTTATAGTTTAGATGAAGATATACTAGAATATCTCGGAGCAAACCTAGATAGCTTAAAAAATAAGGCTGAAGCCCTTCTCACAGAATTAGCAATTCATGGACTCACATTCTAACTAAAGGTATCGAGAAGAGCTCTTAAGACAACATGAATTGCCATGTAACTGCCCGAATTTGAAAGCTCCAAATCTAAATCTGGAAGTAAAACCTATACCCTCACAATCATCAACAAAAAAATGTGAAATTCAAACATAACACCCAATTCAATTGGGATCAGCCATCTCGCTGCACTGGGTCAAACTTTGACTAATATTTTGGCAAAAAGTAGCTATATTTTTAAGCCTTAGGCTCTATGGATGCAGGTAAATTACTTACAGATCTACATAATTCAGTATCAGTATCGAGACATATTCAAATAACTCCACTTTTATGCAGATCGGCACATAAAGTAGCAGAATCAAGTGAAATAGATGGCTATCTTTTTGGTAGTGACTGAGGAAAAATGTATGGCAGGTAAAGCTATGGAAAAATCTAGCAAAGATCTTAAAGATCTCAGTTTTTACTAACTTTAAACCTACATTCAAAAAACCAAGGCATTCAGAGGGGGACTACAAAAACTTAACTACACTACTACTACTACTTAACTTAACTACAAAAACAAACCATTCTTTAAACTGGAGGGGTCTGTCCCGACATTTGAGGGCTGTGCAAGGACGAAAGAAGTAATATCCTCGGAGGGAAGGAAAATCAAAGACTTTGCAGACATTAGAAAAGGTAAGTTATTTAGGGAAATCTGCAGGGTGAATTTGGATGTTTTCCAGAAATTGAAAAGAAGATTACCAACAACAAAGTGGTATTACAGTGGATTGAGAATTATCAAATATTGTTTACAATACCTAAAATTGTCCAAACCCAATTTTTCCCTTTAATAAAAAATTGACCTGTGCAAGGCTATTAATTCTCTTGTAGATGAGGGTGTTATTGAAAAGTGTTATAGCTCTAAAAGTTAGTTTCTGTTGTCTCCAATGTTTTTTTGTTAGGCAAAAGGATGGTGGAACAAGATTCATATTAAATTTGAAAAAATTTAATAAGTTAGTGGTAATTCACCATTTCAAACTTGATGATCTGAGAACAACACTGAAATTGGTTTGGGAAGGTTGTTTTTTTTTAAATTGATTTAAAAAAATGTTTACTATTCAGTTCTGGTAGATCCTAAGCTTAGGAAATTTCTCAGATTTCAGTTTAACAATATCTGTTGTCAATTTACTTGTACATTTAAACTACCCTGCTCGCCAGTGGTTTTTACAAAAATAACTAAACCAATTATTGATTTTTTCCACAGATAGAAGATCTCTTGCATAATTTAAATTGAGTTTTATATTATCATAGTATTCGAAAATCATTAAAAGATCGTAAGGAAAAACCAAATTTATGATTAAGACCTTAGAAAATTTTGCAAGGTAGGTAGTTAATAGTTTTTCAATAAATTATGAGAAGAGTTCACTGCTACCTTCTCGATACTGTCATTACTTGGGTATAATTATAAATATGTAGTTAAAAAATTACTTCTCTAGGTACCTGAGAAGGAGAGGAAAGAACATTTTCAGATAACCTAAAATGTAGAGTTAATGAGAACCTTAACAAAAACATTTTTTGCTAGTTTTGTGAGGTTGTTCATTTCAATCTGCCCAGTCTAAAAATACAGTTTCTTGTACACAAAACTCTTCAAAAGAGTCAAATTTATTGCTTTAAGCATAAGTAAAGGTAATTATGAGGCAAAAATGATAATTCCATATATTATATACTATATTCTCTTTGCAGGAGGAAGAACTATCAGATGGAAGGAACCTATACCACTTATTTTAGCAGGTGAATCGGACAAGAATTATATAGAATGTTTCATTTTTTAAAAGGTATACCTCGCCAGCCCCCAGGCACTAGGAAATATAACTTTACATGGGATCTGCAACAAGTCCTAAAATTACTATTAAGTTGGTATCCCCACGAACATTCATTTGGAAGATTAATGAGGAAATTGTATTAGCAATTATTTGTTCAGACAAATAGGATTCAGACTTTAGTATTGATCAGAGTTGACTGTGTTCTGATTTCTCCATCCTTAGATTTTTTATACTAGATAATTTTAAAACTAGCCTTAAGAATAGAGATCAACCTTGTCGGCAAATCTTTTTTGAAGAGAATCTGGAGGTTTGTGCAGTGTTAGTCC
Organism: Pogonocherus hispidulus; assembly: GCA_963924545.1. Classification (NCBI taxonomy): domain Eukaryota; kingdom Metazoa; phylum Arthropoda; class Insecta; order Coleoptera; family Cerambycidae; genus Pogonocherus; species Pogonocherus hispidulus. Next base: position 91,388,865 of record OZ004692.1, read on the forward strand.
TTATAATATATAAATTAAACAAAAGGGGTCCTTACAACAAAGCATCTTATACAGAGAGTAGCAGATTGATCAAATAAACTCCAGCAGAAGCTGGCATATATCCAAAAGTTTTCTCAGCTTATTCAACATGTCATGTTTATCGAAATGGCATTTTATTAGAGATTGTCAGAAAGACAGCTGAGTGGATCAAAAATTCTAAAATCTTTATGAAATTTTATAACAGACCGCTAAAAGACAATCCTATATTCGCAAAATGTATTTTAGGAAAATAAATAATGTATAATTTTTTCCACTTTAATGTTTTTTTATGTGTATAGTTTTGAGAATGAATATCTACACAGTTTTAAAGTGATATAAAGACCATGGCTTAGGGACTCGAGTTTTAAAATAAATAAATAAAAATAAAAATCCTTTAAACTAAATAACATTTGATAAGATGTGGCTGTGTGGAAAAAATACGAGTTGTATTCAGATAGTGGATTGAAGCGCCGTTAAACAGAGAGTAGTATCCCAATATATTTTTTCTTTTTATTACTATAAACATTGACGAAAGTAGTACCTATATAATCTTCCGTAAGACTATATAAACAACAGTAGTACAAAGAAGGGATACTAATAGTAGTAAAGTGATTCTTCAAACGAGACGTTTCCCTTATATTTGTGATGGAGTTTCACAGGCAAGTTCATTTAATCACACATTTATTGTATATTAACTAGTCTAGCAAAACTAATTTTTTATTTATTTATTTATTTTTTCAATACCTAATATCAAATGAAATGAAGCGAATGTATTCATTGCCCAATAAATAATGACCGATTCCTATGCTTCCCTTCGAGTTTGATGCAGTTAACCCTTTGCCAATTTAAATTGTAAGTCGTGATCATGGTGATAATACGTTTGAAGTAGAGTTGGGGAAAAAAACATGTTTTTCATTTTGTGGGTTTAAAGCCATTTGAACCAGAGTGTTCAGCGACTTGGAAAACCTGGAAACGTCGGGAAATTTGACTGATAAGGGAATTTTAACATATTTCTGGATTTTATCTTTTTTGGCCTCACAATAATTGACAAACTGAAAATAATTACATCACTGACTAAGGTACCTATTTGAATTTTCGACATTTTTCCATCGCGAATGACGCAATGCGGAGAACAAACAAAATTTGGTCAAGTTATGACCATATAACTATCATGACATTGGAGCTGGACGCACAGAATATATTATCACAGTTTTAGCATTATACTGTGATATCTATGCAGAATATCAAATAAGTGCTGGACGCTGGACGGCAGTGTTGCCAACTTGGTGTATTTTTCACCAAAACTGGAGAATTCGAGTGTGCCAAAGTGAATTTTAAGAAGAGTTTGAGGAGAGTCTCAAAGCTGGTGTATTTCTGTTTTCATTTGGAGAATTCTAGTGAAATTGATTAACCGGCTTCAAAACCTCCACCAGATGGCGCATCGCTTACGCTTTTGATCGCTGTGATTATAGAACTAATAAAAATGTATTAGTTAACTTTCACAACTTTGCACTTTTGTGTTTTTGCCTAGTGTATTTCTATTTATAAATAATAATACCACAGTATAATACCACCATAATAATTATTTTATTCTGTTTTGTGTCAAATTTATTTATTCAAAACCAAGGCCATCTCTTTGATCAAGCTCACGCCCCTTACTTAAGGTGTATTTAAATCAGAGCGAACAGAAGCGAACGAACGAATTCGTTTGCTTAAGCTTGCGTAATTTGTATGGAGAACAAAACGGGAGCGAACGAACTCTTCCTTGGTTCTACATCATATATTAGGGGGAACAGAGACGAACAAATGAATTCGTTCGCTCGCTTCTGTTCGCTCTAATTTAAATGCACCTTTACTCTATTTACTTACCGTTAACCGCGCCGATTGATCAGAGGAGGCCTTGTTCAAAACAAACTTTTGTTTTGTTGATAAAAATATAAAATTTTTTGTTGTATTATTTTGTTCCGTATAGGAATATCCTGATGACACTTCAAAATTACATTGTTTTACATGGGTGTCATCTGTCAAAACGTAATTCTTTTACTAGGAAAATTGAATATTTATTGATGTATTTTAAATCTTACATTTGGAGAAATCTGGTGAATTTTGAGGTTAAGTTTTGAGAATTCTCAAATTTTACAGTTGGCAACACTGCTGGACGGTCATATGGGTCATGTCATGTGCACTATAAATGTAGACCACGGCGGGAAATGGGAACTTCCTTACTGATTGTTTTATATAACTATAACATAAAAAATATAGTACTACTCTATGAACCATAACAACATTATAAAGATATACTCTGACGACAGAATGGGGGTATACCATTGTCTCTGGGGTATACCCGTATTCTGTGACTGCCATAACCCCATCTGGTCAAATTCACATTTCTCGATTCGATAGTAGTCGACGAATTAGAAAAAGAAGGTATTACGAAATGTGTTGGAGTTTAACAAGGATACCCGATCGATTCGATATCGAATCGAGGAATCAGAATCTAGGCTGTATAGATAGTTAGCCATAAATGGTTGTCTCTGGCCATAACAATGGATTAAAAAAGAGTCATGGGTCATGCAGCCAATCAAGCAAGTAAAAGTTAAAGAGCGTATGAACTATGAAGAAACTTGATATACTATTGAGCTCTCTGCTCTCATAAATATCATGTCATTTCATGGTCTGCCGTCCGAAATTCCCAGAAAAATTCAAATAACATAACTTCATCAAACGTAAACTCCACAGAATCTATACTGTACTGGACCGAGACCGAATCGTTTATTTCTTGTCTTCAAATATCACGACTTTGTATACGACTTTTCCGTTCTTTTGTCTTTATCTCTAAGGTTGAGTAACCACAGATCACACAAAACAGAAAAAGAACAGAACAGTTAAAAGATTATAAACGTAACGCTCGTAACTCGTAACGTAAGAAATTGATTGTAGGTTATGTGTTGTTAAGTTCGATGTATCAAAAACATCAAAAATGGCTAGTTTTCGATCAATATATATTATATTAGTATTTATAACACAAAATTTATTATTTACGTCAGCTCTTTATGAAGATCAAGTAGGAAAATTTGACTGGACGAAGTCTTTTCTAGGGAAAGCTAAATATGCTAATTTCAGTGCCAAAAGGTTAATTATTGCTACAGAAGAAAATGTTTTGGCTTGTTTGGCAGTAAAGAATGGACAAATATTATGGAGGCAGTTATTAGAAGATCCCAAAACGCAGCAAATTGAAGCACTACATGTAGATACAGAAATAACTACAGTCTCTGGTGCTGCAAATAATTGGTTTGTGCGCTCTTGGGACATAAGCACCGGAACTTTGTTATCAGAGTGGACTTTATATACTGAGAGAATTGTCCAGAATAGATTCGTAATTTTTAAAGGCACACTAATTCATGTGGCTATACTGGTAGGATCTCATTTGGAGGTAGCAAGTTATAATTTACAGAATGCAGAGAATCGGGGAAAAACCAGTAAAATATCAGCTCCATGGATTACCAATATTGCGAATTGTTTGATTGCTAGAAACTATTTTGCTTGTATATCAAGTAATGATAATTTGGGTCAATTGTACTACGTAGATTTATCTTCAGAAAATAATAAAGTCTATACACGGTCAATTCAGAATTTAATAGGTGATGGATCTGGATCAGTACAAATTGTAGATTTTGGAGGAAAAATATCGGCATTACTTTTATTAAGAAATAATGTAGCCACTTTAATTTTCCTTGATGAAGATAAAGTTGAGGTTAAACCATATAATTTAATGTCAAATGCTGTAGGTGTCCTAAATGATAATAGATATATGATATATCAGCTAGAGGCTACAGAAAACTCTGAAAAATTGATCAGAGTAAAAACTAAAGATTTTGTTAAAGGAAACGACGAATTTTCAGTGGAATTGGATTATCCGCTTGGTTTAGGAGCTCCAATTATCTTGGCAAGTCAGTGCATAGGATTTATTTGTGATTTAGTATTAAGTACAACAGACGATGCTATTTTATTAGTTAGATTACCTGAAGGAAAAATACTTTGGACAAGAGAAGAAGCACTTAGCAATATAGTTGCTACAGAATTTTTTGAATTACCTGTTTCAGAATTAGACGTTTCTATAGAAAATGAATTTAAAACATCATCATATAGTATCCTTAATATGCTTGTGCATAGACTTTCCACACAAGTTAAACAACTTTCAAACTTAATCTTTGGTGGACAACTACTGGCTAACAATGGTTTAGTGAGAGATGAATTTGGCTTACATAAAATAATAGTTGTTGCTACAAAAGTAGGAAAGTTATTTGCTATCGATACCTTAACAGGTTCAGTAGCTTGGAGTTACCGATTACCAAACATTAAACCTTTTAAATTATTGGATGCCGAAGAAATGCTCTTATTAGTTCAAAGGACTGCCCGATATGCACCCTCGCCTGCACAGTGTTTACTTCTTGCTCAAGATGCTGTCACCGGAAAAGGAGTTTTATTTCAGTTTGATCCAATAACTGGATTTTCTAATAATGGAATTCACAGATTAGATTATGAAATTGCACAAGCCATATTGCTGCCATATGATGATGAGAATAATCTTAAACCTATTATTGTACTTTCTACAGACAACAATGTGTTTGTTTACCCTGACACTGCCAGATCTTTAGCATATAAATATGCTAAAAGTTTGTTTATGTATGTTGTACACCCCAATTCTGGATTAATAAAAGGTTACAACTTTCACCATAGCTCTGAAAATGCATTGAAGGTAACTCCAGTTTGGAATATTAAAATGAACCCTTCCAACATAGTAGCAGTAAAAGCAAAGCATCCAAACGAACGAGTTCATTCTCAAGGTAGAGTACTACCTGATAGATCAGTGTATTACAAATATGTAAATCCAAGTCTTTTGGCTGTCGCAAGTATAAGTGAGGATCCAGTACATAAACATGTTTTAAGTATATATTTAATAGATGGTGTAACTGGTTTTATATTATATTCAACTTCACATAAGAGAGCTAAAGGACCGGTTCATCTTGTCCATTCTGAGAATTGGCTTGTTTATTCCTACTACAGTGAAAGATTCCGCAGAACTGAGGTGGTTTCAGTAGAATTATATGAGGGCATCCTGCAAAGTAATAATTCTGTGTTTAGTTCTCACGCAATAAGTTCATTGCCACATGTACTCACTCAATCATATATTTTACCTACAAACCCATTAAAGATGGCTGTGACATTAACTGAAAGAGGTATAACTAATAAATTTCTGCTTATAGCACTAAGTAATGGTGGAGTGATTGAAATACCTTGGTTGTTGCTTCAGCCAAGATTTGACGATATACCTTGTGGTCCTGAAGAAAGTTGCATTCCTTATATGCCCGAAATACCACTGCCGTCAGAAGCTATTATTAATTACAATCAAACATTAGAACATATAAGAGGTATTGAAATTGCTCCTGCACGACTAGAGAGTACTAGTCATGTCCTAATTCATGGATTAGACTTATTTTACACAAGAGTAGCACCATCTAAAACATTTGATGTACTCAAGGAAGATTTTGACCATCTAATGATCGTGTTAGTTTTAACTGGACTTATGTTAGCTTCTTATATATGTAAACATCTTGCTTCCCGAAAAGCACTTAAGCAACTTTGGAAATAGGGGTTGTAATTTCTAGATAATTATTGTTATGTTTGTAAATTAGGATTTTAAATAATTACAAGCTACAGAAGCTATTAATACTTTTTTAATGTATGGAACTAAAAAGTGTGATGGAATGAATTACTAGATTGTGTAGCTTGCCAATCTGTTGTTTCATGTAGTGTTGTCATTATGTCTAAATTGTACATTTGAAAATAATTTGAATATCTGATTATAATACAATTTGATATCAATGTATTTATTACATTAAATTTTGTATAATAGAAATTAAATGCTGAGTGATTCAGAGAAAAACATTTTGTATATTGTAAGTTGTTAAGGATTAATGTTTAAAATGTACCAATAAACGGGTATCGAAGTAAACAATTTTTTTTTTTTTTTTGTAATATGGATTGTTTCGACTATTATGTAACATTATTATTTTGTTATAAAGTAAATACATTTTTTAACGAATAGACAAGTTGCCAAAGCAACTTGTTTGTAATTAGTTATGGTGGAAGTTTGTAATTTATTCCAGGGGATGTTACTATGAGGAAGTAATTAACAGAGTTAAATGTGATTGAAATCATATGTTTTATTTTGTCGAAAAGTATTCCAGACGTGAATACTATATATCGAAAGTTATATATATATCGATATAACTTTCTATGAGATGAAACACATAAGTCTATTCAATTATACATAACTATTAATTATTTTGCACCCCTAAAATAATGCCTGTCCGAATTAATCCTCAAGTTCAATCTTTAACAATTACAAATAGTTTCATTTGGAATTGGGTCTATATAAGTGCCCATACAAATATGAAGAGATATTGAAAATGAAGACAGGATATGCAGTTAAAGTGAAAAAGCTGTGATATAATTGTTGATGCTGCTTGAACTATCTGCTTTATACATGGGCTTTTTTCAACTTGATGTAAAATTTCCTATAAAGTGTATGCAATGAGATGGGATATCTAACACACCATCCATTGAACTTTTTTCCTTAGGATTAAGTAGGATAAATTGACTAATAAGATAATAGTAAATTTTGATTTTCATCAATGAATTTGTCTCAAGGAAAACATATTTTTTTTCACCAACCGTTTTAAATTACACTTGTTTTGATACCCGTATGTGGCATTAAAGTTATCGTTTTCATTACTAGGATGAAAATGAATGGGTTGCTAGTCAAGGCGTTAGCCGAGGCTGTGAACTGGACGAAACACATAAAGAGCTTTATACTCTCAGTGACATACTATTTCTTCTTCAAGTGTCAAAATTAAAACTGTATTTCTTGAGACACATATGCTTGTATAAAAATTATATATATATACTTTTTCTTTCTATAATACATCCTACATAATATACCGTATTATATTTGGAGAGAGAGGCCAGATGGTCGTCTTACAGAGTAAAGCAAAAGCAGGCAGCTATTAACATGCCGCAGTCTGACATTATGGAGCACAATAGGCTGGATGTTGAATTCAGATGTCATGCATGCAACGAGCAACCATGAACTGCCCTTCAACATTCTCTTCCCAGAAAGAGATGAATGGGATCGGAATAAAGCTGACCTATTGAGGGCAGATAGTTGTTGGTTTACAGATGGCACCAAAACACCCATGGGTGTTGGAGCTGGAGTGTATAGTTGCAAGCCAACGGTATAAATATCCTCCTGCCTTGATAGTTATGCAACTATATTTGAGGCAGAAATCTATATGCCATCGAATTGTGTGTACAGAGGCTGGAACAAACGCAACTTACATGCAAATCGATAAAAATCTTCTCAGAAGCCGCCAAGCAGCTGTTAAAATTCTTGCCTCGTACAGTTGTAACTCAAAAATGGTATGGAGTTGTCAGCAGGCGCTTGCGAATTTCAGCAGGAAAAATAGAGTAACTCGATGGTCTGGGTCCCAAGCTATTCTGGTCATGAAGGGAATGAAGCAGCCGACTCTCTAGCCAAGAAGGGAGCTGCTTCTGAATTCGTCGGACCAGAACCGGTGCTTGGCATATCCTCATCGATTACTGCCAAAGCAACTCTCTTCACCTGGGCTGAGGGGCAAATCCTCCAGTACTGGCAAGAACTACCAAGATTAATTCAATCGAAGGCGTTCATAATAAACCCTTCAAAGACAAGAACTAAAAAGCTATTAAAGTTAAGCAGGTTGCATCTACGAACTTTAATTGGCTTATACTGGTCACTGCCTTTTAAAATATCATCTGTACAAATTCGGCCTAGCAGAAGATGCTGAGTACCGCTGGTGCTTAGAAGATGATGAACGGCAGAACACATATTATGTACCTGCCCCCCCCCCCCCCCCCCGCGGGGAAAGGGTCATCAGATACTCATTATTTGGCAAAGGACAACTTCTGCCGGAGGATCTGAATAAGTTCTCACCCAATAAGCTAAGTCATCATCTTCATTAAGAGGCTTGAACTGTTTGGTGAAATATAAGTAGGTGTGAGCCACAATAGACCACATGGTCGCGGTGAAGGGTCTAGTTTTCGGCCCACTCACTTTTGAACCTAACTTAGTTCTATAAAATTACCAAAATACAAAACCAACCAGTTCACTAATTCTCAATAAACCAAAACAATTAAAATGTACTCTGGCTGTGCAGTAGTTCTAGAACCGTTCTGAAAGCTATAACAAATCCTAAAATGAATTTCAGTACCAAGCAGTCGAGTATTTGTCGCTTGTCGAGTTTTAGTTATATTTTATCTAATTTGACAGTTAATACGGTTTTCACAGCCACGAAATTCGTAACATTTTAGACTGAATTGCAACTATTTTTATCTAGTTTTGGTCCTATATATTTTTTGCAAAATCATCTAATTTACTTCAGCCTGGAAAAAGAACCGCATACCTTAAAAAATTGCAAATTGTAACAGTCTTAAATCTATATAAGAGTATATTCTACAATATATGTATTCTTGTATTCTTTGATGTAGCTCTTATAAATTACCAGTTACTTACTTTACCTAACTTATCGAACACAAAACCGTAGAACAGTTAAAAGATATCGAATTTCTTGTCTTTAGACTGCTTACAGTTGCCATTTTTAATGGTTAAGAAACTAAAAAAATAAACTACTAGAGAGAAAATAGATAAGGGTATTTTAATAAAAAATATATACACAAAAAGATATAAATAAAAGTATCTAGAGATATAGATAAACATGTCAAGTTTTAGAAAACCAAAAAATGCTATAAATAACATTTATTATGCACTCGTATCGGTTTGTAATTTATTTCAATACGGTTCTGTGTCTCTTTAGTTACATTTGGCAACTAGTGGTGGCAGCATCACCATCGCATAGCAGTTTAGTGATTTGACATTTAGGGGGTCGTTTGTTGTGTTCGCTTGTCAAAGATAAGATAAATAAGAATAATTTATAAAAATATGTGAAATACTTATTTTACTCCTAGGCAATATTAGTACAGTGTTTATAATATTTAACATTTTTCAACTGTACTCCAGTGTAAAGGTTAGTTTAAAGCATTTTGTTATATAGTAGACATGATCTGATTTTTTTTCTTTATTTTCACTTGGCAGAAAACAACCCTTTCCTTTAATTAACTTCAATATATTTCTAATTGATCCCAGGAGGATTATATTACGTAAAGTAAAGGTTAAATAGATATCTAATTTAATGAATAACGTTTGTATATAGATACAAGATACAACACTTGTATATTATGGTAAATTCACTATTCAAATGTTAGAAGAAAGTTATTAATGCATTAGTACTTACATACCTAGTCATGTTTTGTTGAGTAAATTCCAGTAGGTATTATCATTGTATTCATTATTATCTTTCACTACAAGTCTAGGAAAAGTTAGGTATATGTAGAAAACAAAAGATGAGGAAAGTGAGCTTCTAAAATGATACGGAAAATTTTCAGTTCGCTCTCGACCGTGATATAGTGAGGTGTCTTGTATGTCCATCGAGTTATTATTAAATCGTCTGGTTTTGTGAATAATAAGTAATTGGAGTTGGTGAAAATCATTTTGTAGTACATACCTATCTGCATCTACCTGTTCAAGATTTTACATAGTGCGAATTGATTAAGGACAATAATTGGCTGTTATTTAATGGTAAGTAATAAATAGGTACCTACCTGCTACAATGTTATATATTACCTATGTATACAAGCATATATACCTGTATATTTATATTTATACCTAATGTTATTACTTACTCGAGTTCAGATAATTAGTTGACACAAACTTTAGAATACTGGGGTGCCTTACTCCGTATATAACGACGAGATTAAAGTAATTAATGCAGCCTTTGTTTCTTCATGAATAAAATAAAACCGAAAATATCAATCTCAATCAATATACTTATCTATTAATAACTCAAATATTCTAAATAGTAAATCTTTTAAAAGCCATTGTTTGAATTTATATCATATTAAATTCAAAATGTTGCCAAATAAAGAAACCTTAAGTTACTTCAGTTGCGTCTTTTCTATTTTAGTCAGATACAGTTCTTTTCTTTATTATCTATGAATATAGTCTAGCATTGATTATGGAATAACTGCTTGGGGTGGTTCTCTTCACGTGATAGATGTATTTTTATCTCGAAAGAGAATTAGGTATAAGCACAAGTGTAGAGATATATCTTTATACTTGTGGTATAAGATAAGGTGTATCGCGAATTTACCTACCTAATTATTACTCCTATCGTAATTTTTTTGTTCAATTAACAATATTAATCGATTATGGCCTTTATATTTTGAATTTACTTATCACTGTCTTTAATAATAAAAGTACTTAGGTACCTACATGTATCTGTAACCTGCAACAGTGAGATTCATTCGTGTGACTCGAAACACAAATCAAATTTTACTTTTCTTTTCCGACATTTAGAACTGTGTATGAAATCTCCTAACATAACTGGTCTAAAACTTTTCAATAGTAGGTACCTAGGTATTCTACAAAATTTCAATAATAAAAAATGCATGAATGAAAGTTCCAACATTTTCTAATAGAAATATGTCCTTATTCACTTCAAGCAGAATTCTACGAAGGAACTTTAATGTATTTATAACAACATACTGCCTGCATTGCAACACAACCAATGTAAAACAAAGCCTAAAAAAACATGCCAATTTTGTTTGACTGTATTTACCTATTATGTACCTACCTACCTAATAAAATAATACATAAGATACATAAGATACTCATAACATAGATACCTCATCTATGCTTTGTAATCGTATATTTCTATATTTTGTAATTGTACTTTTTTTCCAATGCTCGTGTATTTTGTGCATTTGTATTTATGTATTTTTTCTCGCCTTGACATTTGCTATGTTGTTTTTTAAGTCATCCATGGAATAAAATACGAACTTTAATCTCGGTCACATAGTAGGTATTATGAACCTACACGTAGTAAGTGTGCCCTAATGGTTTATTTCTTTATTTTTGTTTTTCTGGCTACAATGGTACATGAATTTGACGTAGAAATCCAGACTAGTCCTTTCTAATGACCATATTTGTTTAAACTTCAGCTCAGCTAGTTAAGTTATATATGACTGTACTGTATGTATGCAAATAGTGTAATTTTGTTTAAAAGTAGTTGATCTGTTCATATCAGCCTCGACATTAGCAATAAGAATAGGTACAACTTAAAAGTTCTTGCAACAAAATTAAAAATATAAATAAATAGCAATAAAAATCGAGAAGTGTCGTCATTGGTCAATTTTTTTTTATTGGTATTACCAATTACCGAGGATATTAAATAAGAGTCCAACTTAACTGTGAGTCATTTTTATTTTCTAAATTGAACTCGAATTTGCATTTGAAAATGCAGTCGAGTTTAGTTTGGTACCTATGTAGGTACTGTATTTGCATTTAACCCTCGATTTAACCTTGGTCGAGAACGAGACACGAGACATTAAAGGTCCATTCTCTGTAGATTTGACAGGCATGAATGTTGGGTCGGATTGAGAGGATGGGTGGCCGATGGGTGGAGACTTATATATTCCAACTATCGAATTATTAAGATTTCGGAGGTGCACGTAAAGCCGAAGTAAAAAGGCACATAGAAATAAAGTTAGCCCTCATTGCAAGGGTACCGGATTTGTCTTATAATTGCAACAAAATTTCTTTTTAATGCTATAAATTATATATCACCGGAAAGATCAAAAGATAAACTAGGTCCCTATAGTAGCAAATTTTTGTTTAATACATGTATTTTAGAGAAAATAATTTTTGAAAATACGCTATTTTAGTACAAGATTGTTTGCCTGGAATTTTAAAAATAAAAAGAAATACCAAAAATTACTACTATAATAGGGACTTAGATTAAAGTCTTATCTTTCAATACTTTTTTACTAAAAGTCGCTATCTTTTATAGTTTTTTTATAATTAGACTCGAGCCGAACGCCGATTTAGGGCTTATTTCGACCTAGTGAATGGACTCTTAATGTTAAAAACAGAAATAGGTAGCACCGCCAGTTTCATTATCGACTTCGTGCAAGAAGATTCTTCTAAAGTGTTAAAAAACAGTCAACTGAACTTCGCAAAGTTGTTAGTCAAGAAAAAATTAATAAGTTGGAGAAAAAGAAATGCCACAAACTAGGTAAAACACCGTATGTGGGTAAAAAACTGGATTAGTCGATGGCATAATTTAGAAGCTTCTGAGAAACTTCTCCTAGAATTAGCAGCAGAAGATCAAGAATCATCTTACAGAAACCATCTACAAAAACCAATTTTAAGAATTTACTGGATTGTGTGACATCAATATGGTGTAAATACACCGTAGGTATCTATTTACATAGAACTTTCTACGGAAATCGACAATCAACTATAAACTGGCGAGTAGAAATGCAAATTGTTGTTTACATGTGCACTAAACTACAAATTTCATTTTTATCAGTGCAGATTCACCATTGGCGCAAGCAAATTTCCGAAGACTGCAGACTTTTTCTGTCCATGCATGCATAGTTTTCACTTGCACGCAATTTAATGTTTACACACGAAACTTTATTTTATTCGCGCGCCAATTTTCGTTGGTGCTACTAAATCCACGCATCGCATATGTAAACCCGTATAATAAAATATAAAATGGGTTTTAGTTATCCTAGTATATTTTTTGTTGACCCAAAAACCAAAAATCTCATCCCAAAAACCGAGGGGTAAACCGCGACTATAATTTTGTACACCAGATTTCCTTTTCACAAGAGAATTCCTCTGATTTCCACATGATTTCCTCTGATTTCCCCATGATTTCCTCTTGAGTTCCTCAGAATTCCCTTTGAATTCCCTTTAAATTCCCCTGAATTCATTTTGAATTACTTTGAATTCCCCCTAGAATTCCTGATTCATTCATGTAATCAGAATTGCTTTACGGTTTACCCCTCGCCAAAAACCTAGCCAAAAATTTAGTATGTCAACCGTGGTTATTGGTGTGTTCCAAAATGATGGAACAAAATTCATATTTTTTTTTCTAGTTGAGATTTAAAAAAAAAAAAAACGCTGACACAGGTCAATTGGTATATAGGAATTGCCCTCAGAATTGCCACTTTTCTGCCATATTTCCTATTTTTTGAGCCATGTTTGACGGAGCTATAACGTTACCGATTTAGGATGCTCTATTATAATTAAGGATTAAAGGAAAACCATAGTTTTGCCTCGGTTTTTGCACTAGTACTTTCTATTTTATTACAGCAAATGTTCAAAGTAGTCCCCATTAGCCATTGCACAGTGCCCAATATCAATGAAATGATAATTTAACAGTCTAAGGCCCAGTCTTTTCACCTCCCATTAAGTTCCAAATAACTATGGCAGATTAGAATGTGATGTTTCAGTATTTCAGTTTTGACAGTCTAATCTGCCAAATAGTTATTTGGAACTTAATGGGAGGTATAAAAGACTGGGCCTAAATGTGTTTACCGTGTATTTAGGTACTAGGATTGGACAAAAAGTATTATATATAAAAAAGTTCAATTTTGAATAGAAAAAAAAAGTTTTGATGATTTTGACTTAGGAGGTTTTTGAAATAAATGCCTATAGTCAAGTGATAGTTTAATAAGAATACCAACAAAGTAAAAATAATGTTACATTATTAAGTTAAAAGTTTTAATTTTTTTTCTTGATTCTCTAATCTTGCGAGAGTTTATGATTTATTCATAAACAGCTTTATGTTCATCGTCAAGCCACTTCAGGGATGTTTTTAAATTTTCTATGTGGCTAGTTAAAAGTGGAAGACTTTGTGCAAAAACGTTGGTTTTCGGTAAATCGACATTGGTGTCTTACGTTTAAGTTGTTCCAAAGGAAAAATAATACGGAAACCCAATAAACAAATTAATACCTATCTTTTTCAAAAGATGTAAATATTATTTTGTATTTTTATAAATTAGGTTTTCTCAAACATGCAACAGTTTAAGTAATACTAAAACCACCTAGGTCACTGACTTGAGGTGTTTTTGAACTACACGCTGTAAAACTATCTCTCATAGGCAATGTGTTGAGTTAAGGGATCAGCACCAATCGATGCAGGTATGTCAAATAAATAGATTTTCGTACAAATCTCAATATGACCAAAATATGACTTAAGGTGTTTTAGTACCTAATAACCGATTCAATTACATTTTGAATAATATCTGGTGTTATGTTTCGAACTTCGTTTGGTTTTTAGGTAACTCCACCAAAACAAATCTAGTAGAGTTAAGTCAGGGGAGCGTGTGACCATTCAAGCAGCTCTTTTCTGCCTATACACCGATTTGGGAAAACTTTAGGTAATTTCTTACGTCGAGGCGAAAATGTGGAGGGGCATGGTGCCCCTTCTCCTTGTTGAAGCCAGACATGACCAGCAGGCATATCGTGCTTATTATTAGGGTTAAGAATTTTTTTCCAGAGCTGGAATCAACTAAAGACGCAAAAATCAAAATAAATGTCGCTGTTAAACTTCCTCAAAGAAATAAGTTGCCACTATGCAGTTTCCTACCAAAAATTTACTGTTTGCGGTCCTTGTATATGTTTTTGTTGCATTCAGTGAGGATTTTCTGGGCTTCAAAACTTAGTATTTTACCCGTTCATGGTTTAGTTTAAGCAAAAAGGTGCATCTTCACTAAAAATTATGTGAGTTTTTAAGTTGTTTTCTTTCAAATAAATTTATAATTTCCTGGCAAAACTGTCATCTGCCCATAGATCTTGGAAGACGTTATCTTTGTAAGAACGCCACTTTTGAGACTTCAGAGTTCTATGAACTGAAGATTTCGACAAGTTGAAGTTGGCTGAGATAGATCTAATGGATGAATGAGGATTTTCAGTAACACGGTGAGCACTACATTTTGACCGTCATTTTTGCTTCCGTTCCTCGCCTTCCCGATCCTGGTAAATCTTTTTTCTTGATAAACCCTGATAAATAACTATGGCATATTTTATATCATGAAAAGCACAATCAATGTGTGCGGACCGTGCACTATAGATGTGTGGACTGTATTATCATAGGGTTTCTTCTTGTTTTTGGGATTCACCTTTCGTCGAACAATTAATACACCCAAGTTCTACTACTATAACTATTTATTTTTACTGTACACTGGGTGTAATCACAGGCAACAGGAACAGTACAACTAATTAACAGAGTACAACCTTCGTTGTCTATCATCTACACTCTATATTTTACTTCTAACTACTAACTTCTTTACAACGTCATCAAAAACAAGTTCAAGGGCCGGATGGTGGGGTGAACACCTGTTAGCCGGCGAGGCGCAAAAGATGCGATCGGGACGACTCCAGCATGCTCGCAGTTTGCCGCCAAACGAATTTTATTTGAATTGGAATCTGACCTCAACATCCTCCCCTCCTCGTTGCAGCAATATAGGCAGTCAGGGGTTTATTGGTAAAGGACATAATTTGGTTATTGATCGAACAAAGATTCCATTGGCAGTTCTAACTTTTACTACTCGAACCCTTTTGTCGCTACCAGGCATGATTTCAACAATACGTGCCAAAGGCCACCTTAATGGAGGAGTGTTGTCTTCTTTCAGAAGCACAATCATGTTCTCCTTTAGATTAGGATAAGGTTTATTCCACTTGGGTCTATTCTGCAATTGATTGAGATACTCAACAGACCATCGCTTCCAGAAATGTTGCTGCATTTGACTACATTTTTTCCAGAGTGACAATCTGGTTTCAGGAATTGTCGTGACATCCCTTTCAGGGTAAGACGTTAGCGGGGTACCTATCAAGAAATGCGCTGGTGTCAAACATGACATTTCTGATGGGTCATTTGATAAGGCGCTTATAGGTCTCGAATTTAAAATGGCCTCTATCTGAGCTAAAACGGTATAAAGCTCCTCGAATGTCAAATTAGAATTGCCTACAACACGACGAATGTGAAATTTTGTGGATTTTATGGCTGCCTCCCATAGCCCGCCCCAATGAGGGCTATTTGGTGGAATGAATTTCCACTCAATTTCTTGCGAAGTTAAGTACGAATGAATATTTTCACGGTTTGATTTCTCCTTAAAAAAGTTGTAAATGTCCTTTAGTTGGTTATTTGCGCCACGAAAATTTGTCGCATTATCGCTGTATATAATAGACGGTTGTCCTCGCCTGGCGATGAAACGTTTAAGGGTCAATAAGAATGATTCTGTAGATAAACTGGACACCAATTCGATGTGAATAGCCTTAGTGACCATGCAAATGAAAAGCGCTATGTAACACTTAGTTAGAGGCGCACGACGTAATTTAGATTGTTTTATCAATAAGGGACCTCCGAAGTCTATGCCTACCTTGCTAAAACATCTAGCTGCGGATATGCGATCTGACGGCAGGGAACCCATAATTTGTTTAGCAGTTTCTTGCCTGAAACGGTGACAAATGATGCACTGTCTTATTACTCGTTTCACTTCTCTCAAGCCATTGATTGGCCAGAATCTTAATCTGATGTTTGCGAGAGTCGTTTGAGGTCCTGCATGAAATAGTTTGATATGTTCATGTTGTATCAACAGATAAGTAAAATGACAGTTAGAAGGAAGTAGCATTGGAAATTTTTGATCAAAACTTAATTTTCCATGGCCGAGTCTACCTCCTACGCGTAAGAGGTTATCGTTATCCAAAAGGGGATTTAATGAATTTATAGAAGAATTTGTAAGTGACTTCCTAGCCGTTAAATCGCTAATCTCCTTGGAGAAATACTTTGACTGAACGTCTTTCACCAAGGTTAACAGCGAACGGTTTAATTCTTCAACTGACAACATTCCTGACATACGGTTTTCCTTACCTCGTGTGTTTGAAATGAATCGCAAGATGAATGCGAAGGATCTTTGCAACCTTGAGAACTTAGAAAATCTTAAAATTGTGTCCTCTAAATCGTAAGTAGCCTGAGCAAGTGCCACGACATGTCGTTGTTCTGGAATTTTGTCTTGGGATAACTTATTGACATTATTTTCAAAACTGTAGTTATACTCAAACAGTACCTTTGGTCCATGCCACCAAAGACTACAAACCTGCATGGAATTTGCTTCCATACCTCGGGATAAAAAATCGGCCGGGTTTTCTAAGGTACTTATATGTCTCCAAATCGCATTAGTTGTGAGTTCTTGGATTTCTGAGACCCTGTTGGCTACAAACGTAGTCCAACGAGATGGGTAAGAATTTAACCAATTTAAAACTATTTGAGAGTCTGTCCAAAGAACAACCCTATCAATTTTTTGCGATAATATAGCCTCGACCTTGTGAAACAATCTAGCTAATAAGAGCGCACCACACAACTCTAAACGGGGTAATGAAATTGTTTTGATTGGAGCTATTCGTGACTTAGAACAAATGAGATTACTTGAAATTGCGTAATTTTTGTACAAGACTCGTAAATATAAACATGCGCCATAGGCTGACTGAGAAGCGTCCGAAAATCCATGTATTTGTAATTCCACTATTTCTTCAGAAAGGAAAATCCATCTTGGCACTGATAGATTTGACAAAAATGCCATATTTTCCGAGAACTTATTCCAACCTCTTTGCAAGTCAGGGGGTAGCTTATCATCCCAATTGATTTTACTACACCAGACTTGTTGCATGAAAATTTTTGCCACAACTACTACTGGACCTATTAACCCTAGAGGGTCGAACATTTGTGCTATGCAAGATAAAACTTGTCTCTTTGACATGACATTGTACGCCGAAATAGAGGGAACAAAAAATTTGAATTCATCTGTCTGAGGACTCCACGAAATACCCAAGATTTTATTTGATGGATTATCTGTGTTGATATTTACGTCTATCTTGATGTCATTTTTCGGAATGTTTTTTAAAATGGACAAGTCATTTGAACACCATTTGTGAAGACTAAAACACGCAGATCCTAACATTTTATTTAATTCGGTTACAAGCTGAACACCTTCTTCGATATTGTCTACACCAGCTAAAATATCGTCAACGTAACATTGCATTAACATGGCCGTGGAAGCTAGAGGGTAATTCGCAACTGAGTTTTGCGCTAAATCTACTAAACATCTAGTGGCTAAAAATGGTGCTGAGTTTGTACCGTATGTCACGGTTTCTAACTGTATACATTTCAAAGGTTCATTCGGACTGTCCCGCCATAGAATGTTTTGTAAAAACTGTTGTTCAGGGTTAATTTTCACCTGCCTATACATTTTTTGTATGTCGGCTGTAACTACGTATTTAATTGTGCGAAATCGACAAAGAATATCAAATAATTCAGGCTGAACATTATATCCCTTTAACATAATGTCATTGAGCGAAATACCGGACGAAGTTTTTGCCGAAGCGTCAAATACTACTCGTAATTTAGTACTAGAACTATCCTTTCTTATAACGCAATGATGGGGGAGAAAATGTTTGGCTTTATTTAAAGAATTTTCATTGAATTGTACATATCTAGCGTGACCCAACTCGACGTATTCATCTATGAACTGTTTATATTGACTAAATAAGTTTTCATCCCTTTGAAATCTTTTCTCTAAGTTTAGGAATCTGCGAAGCGCCGAATCATATGAATTTCCGAGTTTTAAATAATCGTTTTCATTGCGTAAGGGCAAATCTACTTGATAAGCACCGGTTTTTGTGTGTGTTACTGAACTAATAAATTTTTCTTCACAAAGCTTATCTTCGGGCGAAAGAAAATGTTTTTCTGAAATTTCTTCAATCTGCCAAAATCTTGGTATTAATTTTTCTACAGACTGTACTTCAGAGAAAAGATTAGTACTGATACAACAATTTGACGTTTCACTAGGAATTGGTCCTGCTATTAACCACCCTAAGTGTGTGTTTTGTAATGTGGGTAGCCCTGAACCCAAACGAACTACACCCGGGATTAGCAAATCAAAAAATATATCGGCACCAATTAACATGTCTATCTTTGACGGTAAGTGAAATGATGGATCCGCCAATTTAAATTTATGAGATATGTTTAATTGTTTTGTGTCTACCGTCGAATGCGGCAGCGGGCACGTAATTTTATTTAATACTGCGCAAGAAACGCTAATGGAAAATAATTTATTATTTTGAGACTGAATCTTCACGTCTATCATTTTTTCGGTTTGTGTTGTATTATTCGAAATTCCCTGAACGTGTATACATTTTTTGTAACCTGAATCCTTAAGTCGCTTAAATAAATCAGATGTTATAAATGTGGTCTGCGACGCCGAGTCTAGGAGTGCACGCACTTCCAATTTTACGCCCGAACTAGAGATTATACTGACCATCGCAGTTGCTAGTAATATTTGAGAACGTCCTTGATTTGCGATTAAAGTCGACTGATCAGTTGACGAACATTGCGCGGGTGAGTGGGGCAAATTTTCTAAATCACCGTGTGACGTGGATACTGTTTTTGTTTCTACTTTCGGTTTTGTTATTTCTTTTATGACTTCCGTGTTTTTATGTAAAGACGTGTGATGTTTTTTACTGCACAGGTTACATCCTTTAGATGTGCAATTTGCAACCCTGTGACCACTAGCAAGACAATTAAAACACAAGTCTTTCTCTGAAATAAACTGTCGTTTCTCTGCGTCTGAAATCCCTTTAAATTTGAAGCATTTGTACAGCGAATGATTTTCTAACTTGCAAAAGAGACACTTACGCTTTGAACCTTTATTGTCTGAAGTCGACGCGTTATTATTTGCTAGGTGTGTCACTCGTACCTTATTTTTTGTGTCTGTAAAAGATATACTTTCTACCGCGTCACACCGAGTTTCAATAAAATTGATAAATTCTTGTAATTTTGGAAATTGTTGCGACGATTTCTGTAACTCATAAGCCTGTTGAGTATGGAAATTTAATTTTTGGGAAAGAACATAAACTAAAAATAAGTCCCAAGTATCTACAGGAACCTCCAATGATTTAAGTGAATTTATGTGTTGTTTAATGTGGGATAAAAATTTTCTTAACTCGCTAGAATTTCCCTTTACGACAACTGGTGTCTCCATTAAGGCTTTAATATGGCT
This sequence comes from Pogonocherus hispidulus, assembly GCA_963924545.1. Classification (NCBI taxonomy): domain Eukaryota; kingdom Metazoa; phylum Arthropoda; class Insecta; order Coleoptera; family Cerambycidae; genus Pogonocherus; species Pogonocherus hispidulus. The sequence continues at coordinate 91,408,947 of OZ004692.1, forward strand.
ATTTACTATAACAAGTTTTTTACTATACCTCTTTTTTAACAACTCAAGGGCTGTGTTGTAATTATTGTCGTTTACCAACATATTATTAATTTCTGACAACGGTTCACCAGTTAAGTGAGTTTTCAAATAAATAAATTTTTGAGCATTACTAAATTGTATGTTTTTGTCAACTAATACTGTAAATAAATCAATGAATGCAGTCCATTCGTTATAATCTCCACTAAACATAGGCAAATCTATTTTTGTTATTGCTGAACTAAAAGGGTTGGATTTTGAAGTATTATCACTAGATTGAGCTCTATTTGATTCATTTTCGCGATTAGGTTTTGATAATCTATGTACTATTCTTTTTAATTTAGCTAATAAAGTTAAATAACGTTGTTCAATTTCTACTCTGTCAGTTTCTTGTGACATGTCTTCGTTCTCGATCGCATCTTGTGCGTTACAATATTCATTATATGCTCTTTCTAAATGTGGTTCGCGAATTGAATACTCATTCACGTCAACAGATGGATCATTTTCGGAATTACTTACAAAAGTTTCAACTCTAGTTATCGCGGCTTTCGCTCTACCACGAGCTTTCTTTAAAGCATCCATTGTTGAATGACTGAGGGTTCAATCGGTACTTAATTATTGAGACAATTTGTTTAGATTTACAGAAAATAACAATGTCTAAACTTTCAACAATTTTTCGCAGGTATAAATGAATGTACTGTTTAATCAACTGATTGTTAAACACCTTCCACTTCACAATCGTTTCCAGACAAAATAAAATTTTTATAAAGGTAAAATACGTCTGACCTTGTTTGTCTGCTGTGCTCCGCGTCGATACCTCTCTCGATCCAACGGCGTGTTGCTTGCGGCTTCAACGTTCAGGCTCGACGTCGGTGCTCTCTAGGTACAGTTCCTCACGCTGCGCCCCAGGCAGGCTAATGCTAATACGACAATGGCAATCGTTCTCAGGCAGGCTTCCTTGCGCTGCACCCAGGCAGGCTGATGCGACAATGGCAATTTTTCGATATTTGTGTAAGCAAACCTGTTCTCCTATTACAGGCTATCTTGCGCTGCAGCAAGCTAATCAACAACTATGAGTGGTTATTTACGGCGTCTATGGCCTTTTCCACTGCTAATTTCCAATTTCCAAAGAATTACAAGTTCAACTCTGCTGTGTAGCAATCCGGCTCGAATGCCGACCAACAATGTGCGGACCGTGCACTATAGATGTGTGGACTGTATTATCATAGGGTTTCTTCTTGTTTTTGGGATTCACCTTTCGTCGAACAATTAATACACCCAAGTTCTACTACTATAACTATTTATTTTTACTGTACACTGGGTGTAATCACAGGCAACAGGAACAGTACAACTAATTAACAGAGTACAACCTTCGTTGTCTATCATCTACACTCTATATTTTACTTCTAACTACTAACTTCTTTACAACGTCATCAAAAACAAGTTCAAGGGCCGGATGGTGGGGTGAACACCTGTTAGCCGGCGAGGCGCAAAAGATGCGATCGGGACGACTCCAGCATGCTCGCAGTTTGCCGCCAAACGAATTTTATTTGAATTGGAATCTGACCTCAACACAATGCTTATTTATCTAGATCATAATAATTATGTGTAAGTATATGCCAAGTATAGGTACTTGCTATACTATAATATAACTTATGGATCATAGCACTGTAACGGTATAATATACTGAAAACTTAATAACAAAATTTGATCTTATGTATCAAAAATTGATTATGAGGACTATTTACTTTGATCATAACTTGTTCACAGTCATACAGTACGTAAGACGTGGTCCAAATTCAGAAAAATCAAAATCTCAATATGACTTTAGAATGAATGAAGGTACCAAACTCGGTATCAAATTTGTAATTTGAAAATTGATTTTATCATGAAAATGGAATTCGAGAATGTGGCATTAGATATTTTCGAGGATTCTTTTTATTATCTGTTACTGTTATCCCGTGGAATTGGCCCCACCCTGTACATAAAAGATTTTCTGCCAGTCGGTGTAAAATCTAAAATCCGTGATAAAATCTCCGATGGCAAAAACGTCCATATCTCCGGTAATTCAGTAAAATTCGAGGTAAAATTACCCTCGCATTGTTAGGGTGGCTGCGAGTCAACTTGACAGAGAACATGGGATACCTCTATCCTATCTCGACCGCTACACAATATTTTTCATGAGTCATCCACCTACATTGCGGATGCAGACGCGATCGAAACGTCTCGACGAGTATTTACGCGGCCTACGGCAAAGCGGGCTAACAATTATTAATTTGTTACCCTGTCATTATTATTCTTCACTGAAGAGATATATCGCAAGATGCCAAGTATATTCTATTTTAGTTTACCTCGGCATATCCATCGTCTCAGCTACAACATCGGGTGAAAGAATACGAAAGAAATTTCCAAAAATTTACACCAAATTAGAAGACACTTTAATTCAGTGTAAAACATTATAGTCAAAACAACTTATTTTTTATTTGATTTCACAAAATATATGAAAAAATGAGTAGGTAATTTAGAAATGAAATCGGAGAAATTTTTCGGTGTTCCGAAATGAAATCTGACTTCCAAGATTCTGTATATTTTTTATCGAGGTGGTTCAGAGTCATTTTTCGTACACAGCGGCGGTGGTGGTGGTCTCGACCAAGGCAAGTAGGGATAATTCCTAAGAGGAACCAGGGTATTCCAGGATACATCAGATAATTTGAATGCGATAAGACGTATATTTAGGGTAATATGTTATGTTGCCTATATGTTTTGCACAAAATTCTCGTGGCATACCTCTTGATTTTTATAATCAGAGTTGTAAAATGTTGCTTTTGCTGGGATGGGGCAATGGGGTGTTTGCATTCAAATAGAAATATTTTTTTATGTGTGATATTTAATTAGCATTGAAATTTACCTTTATTTTTGTATTTTAATAAAATTTTTGTATAGTAATACATTTAGTATAATCGAAATTAAATGTTAAAATTGAATAACCCTCCATTACAGGTAAAACTTATGACGTATGTAAATTTATTTTCCATCTCTATTATTTTAAACTTTTATCTTTGTTTAGTTTTGGTAATAGTTCTTCTTCTTCTTCCGGATCAATCTAGTATCATAGATAATAGAAAGAAATTATTACATTATATATTTTTTGGTTATGAAGTGCGACAGTCACGATTTTGAGTTTATTTTTTGGTGTTTGTTGTGGGACAGTTTGTGGCATATTTATTTAAAAAAACTTTCGAAATGGATAGTGGCTATGAAAAAGCATATTCCAATAATTTGCCTATAGTTTCAATGGAAATGATGCATGAGTTCTATATAAGTAACATGGATTATATAGCTCCTGAAAATATTTATAATTATATAAAAATATATTGTACGTGTGTAAATATGTTTATAACTGATTAAAAGTTACTTGCTCTAGATCGTCCAGAGAAAATTATGGAGATAATGCCATTGGTTATGTCCAATTAAAAAGAAATGATGGAATCTGTTAACTAAAATGCAGAATCACACCAGAACACCGCATAGCGAAAAAAGCTTATTTGTGTGCTGATTAAAACTTTAATCAAGACGAATAAATTCACGCTGTCACACACAAAACGCACACTTACAAATAACAATAAACTCAATAAACGCAATAAACAATAAATTAAATCAATAATAATTATATATATATGATGTAAACATATCAATTTCATATTTGACATTTTCGTTTTTGACGTATTTTTCTTGTTCGCAGTCCTAGAAGAAGAAGACGAAATTTTGTAGTCTGTTCTTGCAAGTACTATTTTTAAATACTAGATGACGCGCGACTACTAAATTTTAGTACGTCACGATTTCCCGCCATATCAATTCCACTTTTCTTTAATAATTTAATATAAGCTAAATACCACTCAAAAAAATAAATAAAAAAATGCAAGTTGGTTTTTTTTTAAATATTATTTACGACTGTGCCTTTATCTATATATGTCGCAAACACCCCATTGCATAAAATTGTTTGAAATTTTTTTCCAGATGGCAAGCTCATTTAATAAGTTACTTGATTTACTCTCTTATCAAGTTTTCGATTTATTTTTATTTAAAATGTTTCCTTAAACACAGTTAAAACTTATTTAGTAGGTAATTACTAATTAATTAGGGCGTATTTAATTAATTCACTAACCAAAAGAGCACTCCAAATTACCTACGAATTTGACCACATATAACACGCATTAAATCAGTATTGATGTTTCACCTTTAAAATGATATTAATATCAGTAACGTTTCAACAATACTTGCAACTGATATCAAGTAATCATCGTTGTGTTGTACCCATAGACTTTATAAATCTATGGTTGTATCTATTGAATTAATGACAATAAAGGCGTGCGGTAAAATATTATAGCATGGCGTGCCGTAATGTAGTACTTATCGCACGCAAATCAGTACGATAAGTATCACTGTACCGCATGCTTGTAGATACATTTATTTTATCTAGTTGCAGTGTATCTATCAGTTTAAAGTATTGTTGAAACGTTACTGATATTAATATCACTTTCAAGGTGAAACGTCAATACAGTTAATTATTACTTTCGTTGATTTTTAAAAGACATAGGTATGTGGCGACCGCATGCGGTGTGTTTCTCACCACTACTAACATTCACGATGCCCATTAGGCAATCACGTCGCAGCATCGTCCATCGAGTCCACTAAATATCACACTCTGATGAGCGCATAATAAGCGCGAAACCGGTCAGTGTCTGTGGTCGGTCTCGATGGAAGATGTGGCAACTCCCATGGAGATGCCGAAGTAATGCAATGCCAGTCGGGGCACATTGCCGTAGTAGTTGTTTTCGGCATCTCCTTATAGCAGCTGTAGCTTTATAACATAGAAGCTACAGCTGCCTTAGAAATTGTTCATTTATTAAATTAGCCTTGGATAGAAACAAGGCCTCAAACAGGAGTAATTGCTTCCAAAACGTGTTATAAAAAAGCTCCATAAAATGACAACCGTTGCAGCGATTATAGCATATATATATATATATATATATATATATATATATATTTTTGAAATCAGAAAAATCCGTAGAATGCAGTAATCAAAAAATATACAGGGTATTCCATTTAAAAAAATTGGACCTAGGTTCATATTTCTTTAAGCTGCACTCATTTTGGCTAATCAACTACATATCTGGAAAGCTCGCAAAAAATGATAAAACTTTTGTATAAAACTTTTTTTATTAGCACCACAAATAAAAAAGATATAGGGGGTGAGTCATTTCGTTGGAAAACCCTGTACCTATAGGGTGTTAAAAAAACCGCAACTTTGGTTCGTCCCTAATTTACAAGATATATGCCGAGGGGTAAACCGCGGGGGAATTCAAAGGGAATTCTGAGGAACTCAGAGGAAATCATGGGGAAATCAGAGGAAATCTGATGTACAAAATCGCGTATAGTCGCGATGTAAAGTCGCGATTTACCCCTCGATATACGCTGTCTATCGTGGATATACAGTTATAAACAGTCGGTAAGTCTTGGTTACACAGTCTGTGGTTATACTACATTAGTAATCTAATCAATGATCTAAAGACTTTTCAATGTTGCTAAATAGAAAATTTTTGTTTTTCAAAAACAATAGCGAATAATTTGATAAGGTCAGTTAAAATGGTCAATAACAACCTCGGTAACAACATGACATGGTAATGTGTATATAGAATTAGTACTTAAGTAATCAACAGAAATATTTATAAATGCAGAATGTATACATTTAGATATCAGAAAAGTATGCAGTATGTACTGTTTATTATGGGTGTCTGTATATACATTATATACTGAATGTATATAATGTAGGTATACTATTATTATGGCTGTCTATGTCTGCCAAAAATGTATATATTGTAAATAAAATCTTTGTCTTATATATAAACAAATACGTTTATTTTCTTATATATTCTCGGGTTAGATTTTACTGAATTTCGCCGAATGGACCATGTTCAGCCCACACTATATTTAGTTTAAAAATGCCGAGCTTCTTGCCAACATTTTGCTTTAGACGTTAACGCTCTCGCCTATTCGTCATTCCCGAACACCCATATATTCTGTTCCTGTTTTTCAAAGGAAAAATTTATTAGTTTAGATACAACAGTAAATTTAGAACAAACAATCCTGAATTGCAACACCACGAAACTGGATGTTTTTTCCGTGTTTTTCTAACTTCTGGTTTTATTTCTGGAGCGACTTGCTCATTTGGTCGTATGTACGGAGTTTTTTGTTTCTTATTTTTGGAATGGCAGTGCGTTGGTCTTATAGTTCGTTGGCTAAATGTCGACGCTATTCAAGAGAATGACAATCAAGGACAGCACTTACTTGTTACTTGCTATAGAATTCTTCGCAGAATCGATGTAATTGACATGCTACCATAATTATTACGTCCGACCTTCGACCCAGCATATCATTATAGTGTTTCCAGGCACGTAAAAATGCCAACTCTGGTACTTCAATTTAAACTCCATAAAATATCTACAATCGGTAATGCAGAAAAATATGTACTTAATGTATTCACCTCCTTGTCATGGTAGGGTAAGCAACCTCCACCACCAGTCCATACATATAATGGCTGAAAATCTACAAAAAAGTGCTATGAAGAATATAATAAAAGCGTCGACGTCAAGCCATGTTTATTTTCTTGCTGTCCTTAGGAATGGTTGCATATTTGTACCCTCAAGTAGAATAAAGGGACCCGGGCTAATTCTTCAATTTTTTTTGTTACTGGGTAAAATTAAAAGCCAACTTTCAAGTTTCGTTTCATCCAAGGGGGTGGATCTACCACTCGAACGTGGCGGAAGGGAATGATGCTGAGTTGCTTACTTCTATAATTGATTGAATGAGTAGGTATCTACATATGCAATATTGCAACCTTATAGCGTGATAGAAAACGCTTCTGAGATTGGCCAACGCCTTGCTATTGCCTAGTATTCCCACTAAAACAAGTCAAATCTGGACACCTTTGCACTGAAAACCGTATAAAAGCTATTTTACATTAGAGCTGCGGTCGTCCATCTAATTGATTTCTACAGTCAACGCTTGTATTGACAAGTAGAGTAAAGTTTGTCATTAAATTTCATTAAATTTTCAATTTTTTCCATTTGTGAAATGGAGAATGATGCTTACGCTCTTGATGCTTACTTGTACCATTGATAAATGCATTATTTCGGTCTTGTGTTGACATGTAGAGAAAATAGATTTATAAATGAAGACTTCGTTTCATCCTGCATGTGTTCGTGATAACAGAGGTATATTTACCACCTCGTCAGAGTCTAAACGATTAGCTTAGCAGGGGTTGCTGACTTGTACCAAACTTTACAGAATATAACTATCTGTAGACTTTGCTTGTCCTTACTTTTACCAAAGGCTCTGGTTTCATTCTAAAACTCTCGTAGTGACTTATTAAGTTAAAAATAAATTTATATCCTTCTCAGCATTTTTTTAGTATCCTAATTAATAATGATAGGTATGGAGTGGATTTGCTTTTGCAAATCTCAAGACGTTAAACCGTTTTTTCAAATTAGCACTATTTTCACATAAAAATGATTTGGCTGCTAATTTCACACCGGTGCCTGTTTCGTATATAAATAATCCTGTTAGGTACCTATAACAGCTATACAAAAAAATCTCATCTTTTCTCAAGTCTTGTTAAAATGCACAGTTAGGTAATCAATTTAATAATATTAATGTTAAAAACATTATCTTTGGATATATAAATTTTATTTACCAAACAACTGCGTATTAAATTTAAAATAGATTTCTTTTCAGAATGCAAGGAAAATGTTTGAATAATCTCACTAAAATTATCTGTAAAAACAGTTTACCGCTCTCATGAAAGTATCTAATTAGTGTCTATTCAATTCCGAAAATACCTGCACTGTTTCTAAATAAACGCTCAATATTTAGCGTGATTCAGGTTAACTTATTTTTAAAATAATAAACTGCGTCGTATTTTTCGACACAAGAGTGCAGTTTTATTGCTTTCAAAACTTATTTAATTCTTTTTTCAAATGATCGTTAATGCAGAGGATTTTCTTATTCATTCTTTCGTATACCTAATTTGAAAACTCATCCACGAAAATTATCTATGAATTGTGTTTTTATATTCATTTTGCGTCTTGGCTTAATACTCGCTGTTGTTTTGTTTAACTTGAAAAATAAATGTAATTTATTGGGCCACAAAAGATCCTCATTGGACAAGATCAACAGAAATTGTCAACAGACATTTAGTTGAGTAGTGTCACTGTGTTTAATCTAATACTGTGTGGATTCGGATATAACTTTTTTTATGGTGTATGTTGTATTAGATAAGGCACATTTTGTAGGTACATTTTGACTTTTAATTATTGACAAACCATGTAAGATTTTATATGGTTAATCTGAGGGTGGATATTGTAAGATTAGGACATTGGAGCTGGCCAGCCAGATGCGTGCGGATTGTCCCGAAGTATGGTTTAAATCACACTTTCAATAATGTACACAGTGTTTTGAGACAGAGGATAAGAAGAGTCTTGAATTAATTATTACATCCAGATGAAATCCGTCAACCATTTCTTCAATCGGGAGAAAACGTTTACTATGCCCCGAAGTTTAGGAAGCTCATTCTGAAGTGTTGCTGGTTTTGTTATAGCAGTTTTTAATTTAATTTGAAATTTTTTTATAGTTTTTCTCTTATTTTCATCCTGTTGGTAGGACGCTTAGGTACGTTAAGAAATCTAATATTTAAAATGTTTTTGAAATAACTCGGAAATCGATGCGATAGAGAAATAAGTTTACCTTTCTTTACTATACAATGAAATTTTCCAAGTATCCTTCATTCTTGAATTCAACAATGGTTAATGTGTAAATCCTTGTGAGGTGTAGAGATTATTATTATTATTATTATTATTATTATTATTATTATTATTATCCTTATCGTTATCATTATCGTTATCGTTATCATTATCATTATCATTATTAATTATTATTACTTATTACCTCTTGACGAATTGCTGACTGATTTCACGATTACGTTTAAAAACAAAATATTTATAGTCTCCCCGAGATGCTACCGAACAGATATTTAAATTTAATTACATATGTGTATTGTTTATGTAATAAATAGGTTAACGTCTTGCGAACAAATCCAGTTTCGTCATACTTCGCAAGTTCAATGAACGCATTCATTAGATATTTTAAAAGTACTTATTAATTAATTTTAGGATATTTGGTAAGCAGCTACAATTAACGAACCAAAGAACTTTACTGTTATTGAATGAGCCATGTTAACATGTGATTCAAAATACTTATTGTGTGGAACGTAACATTCTAAATGTAACAACATTTCTTTAAATTTCATAGCCTTTTTATGTATTCAATTAATTAAGAATATATGCCTTTTATATAAAAAATTCAGTGTATACATTACTATTCCTTCCATAATAGAAAACTTGTTTTATAAAAATAATATCTACCATTCTATGTATTTAAAAATTATTATATATTTATCTATTCCAGTTTGCGGTAAAGTTATGCAGGTCAAAATATATTAATTACATTTGTATTGCTTTTATGTGAGCTACAAAATGTGTACCACATAATAAAAAGTAGGTAAGTAAATGAAATTTGTAAGACTGATATTAATGATAATTTTGACCAGAGCTTCAAGTAAGTCATCAAATTTTGTTTAACTCTTGTAGTTAGTTAGCTAATATCGAGTACTGCAACCTGCAGTGGGATCAGGAAACTCGAATCAATTTAATAGAGGAAATCGATAATCCAGTCGACTGATTTATTCACAAGGGGAATCGAATAGAGAGTCGAGAAATACGATCGCCGTTTCACTCATAAATAACATCTTTTTTAATATCTATTCTTGTCCTAAATTATCTCTTATTTTGATTTGGTATTTTGTTAATTAGGAAGATAGGAGGTAAAGTCAACAAGGTGCATTCGTTCGTATTCTAAATCAATATAATTTTATTCATTTGTAAATTTAAACGGGAAGAAATTCTTAAAATACATAAAATTGCATCTAGCACCGCTGTAACATCGTGAATTATCTAATCAATTACTTGTAGGTACACTAAGGTTTAGTTAAAGGCAGTATTGTTGTTTTAATATGCTGCATACAAAATTTAATATAACTTTGATTCCAATAATTTAATAGCTAGGGCGCTGTCAACAAATTTCAATCGAATCGAGACGACTCATCGAAAGTCGTGATCGCAGTTCCTCGATTATCGAAAAATATAGGGTCTTTTTATCGAGAATCGACTGTGATCTCAGGGCTGTTTTTGGTTTTAGTCCACATAGCCAAAAAACATATAGAAGAGAAACAAAAATATCAATAATTAGTAATAGTACTTAGAAGAATATGAAAACAGACAAGGGCACATCGTTCCATTTATATGCCATAGTAACTGGTATTGACACCCATACTCATTCACAAAGCACGTCACTCAACATTGAAAAAGCCTACGTATGCACTCACAAAAAGCAGTCATACTTGCAGTCATATACATGCATGCAATATAACAAGATCGTTCTTAAACCAAAAATTTTTTCTTTATAAACTGGGTACTAACCCGTCTACAAGAAATATATGTCAGTGAAAAAGTGAGAAGTACTTAATGCGCAAAAGCACAATAATAATAACATCTAACCTTCATTCTCATCGCAATGATGAACCGATGACAATGAAAACACAAATGTCATCATGTACAAATATTCAGCAATTATTGGTTATCAATCTGCATACCGTCGAGTATGAAAATTGACACTTGACGAACCAAGCAATTGATCATATCGGCTGACACCACACAGTGCTCGATTCGAATATTATCAAACCCTCCGTTTTGAGAGGTGTTTTTAGAGGTATTTACAAATTTTAAAGGTATATCTGAAATATTTTCCCTAAACACTTCTTTCATTGGCAAAGTAAGGTTGAAATATGGTGGCGGCCGATATGAACCTGCCGTTTATTTATTGATCGACATTCTGGCGCAAATTTTAAGTAAAAAAAAAATCAGTGAACAATAAAACAAAGTACCTACAACGTACATGGTCTAGAATAGGGTGTTTTCCGTATGTGACAAATCAAGTTATAAACCTATACATACTTGTAACACATCCACAAATAAGTTGTAATGTGTTAAAAATGCAAATTTTAGAATAAAATCGAAGTTAAATAATTTAAAAAAGGATCTATTTTAAACGGGAACCAAAACACAAGTGACGTCATTAAGCATATAAATGACCGCTGTTTAGTGTTTGTTTATTACCTACATATTTTGAACTGGAACTTTTTATATATATTTAAAACATACAATACAACTAGTACTTCATAAAATAACTTAAAAAACTTGTTACCATACACGCTGATCTTTATTATAATGGAAATATAATGACTGATGTTGATAGCTTCCTGTCAAACTGTTTGTTTATTTATATGCCTGATGACGCGTCTACCGCAGTAGACGTGTTTGCGCGCCAAATGGCGAATTTAAATTTCAACTCACTTTTTTTCGGATATGCAAGTGTTTGTAATTTTTTTTAACTAGACATATGTATAATAGGGAAGGAAAACTAAATTTTTTGGTATTAAAAAAAATATGTGAGAACACCCTATTATATTCACAAACAAAAATGACAAGTTTTGATCTATCTAATGGGGCATCCCCATTAGAGCAGCGTGATCAAATTTGTGTGAGAGCTATTTCGAGCTTCGTCGCTGTGGTGTACTAGAATTAGGTAGCGGCAAATACTAAATACTGCAGAGTGCAGAGTCTTTGGTAATTCGGCATACATGGATGTACTTCTATCACAGATGTTCGTGCAATTTTATTTCATATTCTAAAACCCTCCAGACAGATATGAATGAAATTATATAATATTCCAAGTTATCTTCCCTCATACTTGAATTCACAAATCATGAACTCAATATTTTCGTTTCTTCAGTGTTTTTTCTTGTGTTAATAATACATTAACAGTAAATAGATCATCGCCACGAGCTGAACTCATTTCAGTATACGTAAATTATTGTTTATTTAGATTGCCAGAGTTCCACTAAAATTGCAATCACTATTGTCGCTGCGCTACTAGGTGCTATGTGAATGTGAGATTACAAAATTTGATGTCGTGGTAGCGCTGTACTATGTAAAAGAGAATTGACCTAAAATCGTTTGCTTTAGACATATATTGACGCAGACCCTTTTACCCTTTATATTTTGTAATCAATATACTTCAAATGAATACCCGATTACTCTCAAATGGTTTAATGGTAGCGTAGCCAGTTTTATGTTTTGTTTAAATATCAGAACCAATTATTATTACCCAAGATTATTAGTTGCAATTTGGGAACAACTTGAGGAATCTTGGCGGGGATTTCACATTGGGATCAATCTAAAATCAGTTCGCATCGCCCGCTGTAGGTCGTCTTGGATTACAAATCTAGTCCGAATAGATAAACCTGGCATAAAACTAAAAATAACTTTTATATTTTTTTATCTCTACCACAAAACATGGAGATTCGGAGTAATTAAAAAATGAATGAGAATGTTTCGGAAATATGCCACTGCATTGTTACAGAGTAGCTATAGCTGAAGTTGCAAACATATTAATTGTTTCTGTGTTTCAGTGACGGCTTAAAGTATTTTGGCTCCTACGGGATTATTTTGTGTGAATTGTGCCTTTTAAGATTTATATAAGTAAATGTGCATAGCTTTAAATTATAAAATTAAAATTAACATTTCAGACAAGACAAATTTTTTGTTCGCATGCGTGAGTTTGTGAAATAGTGCAAATTTGCCTTTTACTAGATAATATTTTGTTTGAATAATATATGTAATTAAACCCAGTTTTATAGCTATAAAGTCGGATATAAAAAATAACTCTTTATCGCAATAACTCTTGGTTGTTTGTAAAAAATCAAATCAATAAAATATTCTGTAGTCTATTTTTAAACTAGGAAAAAATGGAAAAGTCACCTACACCTAAAAGCATGTGATTGGGTTGGTTAATTCTGAAAAGAACTGATTTATTTGCTTGTGGGTTAACAATAATTACAAAGAAAAAATAAGAAATACATCTGCAAAGAATGTACGAAATGCACTAGTAATAAATCGTGATGTTATAGAGGTTAGTTGACAGGATACGTCAACAATCAGAACTTACGGACTGTATATAAACCTTGCTGCAAAGTAGCCAATAACAATCTCCTCTAAGTTGAAAAATATTTTGTATACTTAAATTTATATTATAAAGCAGCGCCATTAAAAGAAAGAGGCTAAACTATACAGATTGTCAATGACCATGCAATATAGTATTTCAGAGACTGATGGAAACAACAAATTTGGAGATTTTTTGGCTGGAAACAAAATAAAGGCGTCTCAGTAATACGACCGATTATTTCGGAAGTTGACATTAATTTATTTTAAATTGAATAGTATATTTTTTGGAATTGCACTCTTCATTGTATGGAACTTTCATGATGGTTCCCTATACCTGAACCTAAATGATTAATTATTGGGAAAAAACACATTTAAAACAACAAAGTTGACATTAACTTATATAATTGGAACCACCATCAACCGATGTAATTGGAAGTGTACATACAGCGACGCCATTATTTTATTTCATAATAAAGCATACCCATGATACAACTACACAGATATGCTCATAACTTTCGTTTGTTTGCGCATGACGTCATTCGTGAGGGAAAAATGGCAATGCGATGCGAAAATTCTTAAGGGCAGTGATATAATTATTTTCGTGTTTATCAATTGTTTTTCCTCGTAACTGACGTCACTATTCGGATGGGCATATCTGTGTAGTTGTATCATGAGCATACCTAAAAACCTTCGTCTCCAAACTTTCTTAGTTTCGATGGTAATATTCTGATGGGTGGTCACCTGTATGTGCAACACAAATCCAAAAAAGATTGCCTTGGTTTGAAAAGGCGGAGGACCGTAGGCCCAGCAAATAAAAACTTTATAAAACGTGTTTTTATAACATTTTATTTTTTTAATCACTAATATAAAAAAGAAAGTTGCTATAATTGGCATTAAAATCTGAAGTAAATAAATAAATTTATCATCTAAAAGTGTGATTCAAATGACAAATATGATTCAAGAAATTAGTAATCATTATTATTTTTGTTTTTACACGTTCATACTACGAGAACGTTTATTTGAAGATTTTCAGTCGAATATTACATCCTACGTGACTGAAGTTGTGCCAATTATTGGGTATCAAATCAAACTATAGTATATTTATAAAGGGTGGGCCAATGAAGTTTCCACCTTCAATATCTTGATATACAAGTTTTTCAAACAAATTCCCGAGACAGGTCAATTTTTTATTTCAAGGGGGGGCACATTTCCACATTATTGACATTTATACACGGTGTTCCAAAAGAGAGATATTTACTCTTACACAACTTATATTTTTCAAATGGAACATCCTGTATATTTTGCAGATTTGGATAGAACGTTCTCTAACGAATGCATTCATTTAGGGTTTGATGGATCTAGCTCTAACAGTAAGAGAGTGTGAAATCTTAAAGACCTTAAAGAGTGTTCCATAACCATAATGGGTTAGAAAGAGAATATCGATTCGTTGCTAGGCAACAACAGCCGTTACAAAGTCTTTCTCTAACACATCGCTTTTATGGAACACTATTTAAGGCATATCTCCCTCAATATTAGAGCATAGATCCATCATACCCTACATCGATATATTCGTTAGACAAGGTTCTATCCAAATCTGTAAAAATCTGGTTGTTCCATTAAAAAAATATAAGTTGTGGTAAATATCTCCTTTGGGACACCCTGTATAAATGTCAATAATATATGGAAATGTGTCCCCCTTGAAATAAAAATCAACCTGTCTCTAGAATTTGTTTGAAAAAACTTGTATACCAAGTTATTCAAGGTGGAATCTTTTCATTGGCCCACCCTGTATCCTTACTAAGTACTTAGTGGCGGATTGGAATTTTTTTGCAATATATTGTACATATGTGTAAGCTGTCTCGTTACACAATTCTGCTCGTATAGACAAAGATAGTAGGGTTAAAGTAACGAAGTGGTTATTTTAGTCCTTATGGACTAAAATTAAAATAAATAAGATATTTCCATGGCAATATTTTTCATATTAGAGAGTTTTTGAACCCCTTAAATTTTAGCACGTCGTTATCGTTATCGTTATTCTGCGCATGCGCAGTGCAAAAAATAGTATCATTTTCGGCACTGCGCATGCTCAGAATAACCATAACGATAACGTAAATTTTAAGGGGTTCAAAAACTCCCTAATATTGCCATGGAAATATCTTATTTATTATTTGCCGAAATATGTAACTCATTATAATGAAATAAACCGTGAAATTCTAATTTTTATTTCGAATTAAAATGAACAATAATATTTATATTGTCAGTTAACTATACTAAATAATTATTGTTTGGGTAGTTGTATTTAGTAACCAATCTTACTATACACTTTTTGAGAATTTACGATTTTTTGTATTCTTATGCTTCTCTCATAGTTTCCGAGATATATAACAATACTGTCTTAAAATATTCTCACACAATGAGATGCTTTTCTCCTGATATCAATTAAATTCCGCGATAACAGATTCCTTGTTAATTGAATTTTCGAGATATATGCCTCAGAATATTTCTTACCTTCCATGTCGTTTTAAGGCATCTATTGTGCCACCTACAGGGTGAGAACGAAAAGTTTTATCCTCGACAAGTCGATTTTTATTTACCTCCTGCATGATGTTTCTCAGTGGACCATTTAACAAGAACTTTAGAGTAGAACGCAGACGTTTTGCTCGATTCCTTTGGTATCAACTCATTTGTCTCTCACATCTCTCTGGTGGCTTTACTCACAGCAAATTGGTTTATTGTGTTTCAGTCAATTCGCAGACTTTATTTATTTGGATAACGTAAAGTAATTCTGAAAATGGCATACCTTCATTAACACAGTTACAACTTACATTGAAACTTGAAACGCGATGTCATTTAGCATCATCTGAAGATGATTAAAACATTAGTTTTAATCATCTCCAGATGATGCCAACTTGGTTAGCGAAACGCGCGTCGAATACAATATAGTGTTTTGGTGTTATGTGGAAAACTACGTCAGTGTTAGCTTCACACCAAAGGTTCCAACCCTTCAAGACTACTACTTGGAACAAGTTACAAATTAATTTCTCTGGAATCTGGAATTTATCTAGATAATATTAGATTGTCTGTTATCTGTATCTAGATACTATTTTCAGGTTTCATCTGTTATCTTATTTAGATGAAATTATTATTATCTTTACACAACACTGCTAAACACTGAAACTAATTATTGTCTGTGAAATAGGCAGGTTATTGAAGTATTTTTAGTGGAAAGTATTTAAGGAATCGTTCTGTAATATTTTCTGTATTTAATGAGAGTAGTTATGCGCTATTTATACAAAAAGTACACTAAACACTCTTTAAAACTCATTATTATCTGTTAAATGGGCAGTACCTACACTATAATAGAGTAAATCATCCCACTATGTATTGCAAAATCGAATGGTTTTATTGTAGTAAGTAGGTATAAGGAAAAATGTAAATAACTGAAAATCTATATATTATGCATTTTAGGTATAGGACCAGGGTCATCATACATGAATAGAAACGAAATTTTATTTTCTATCTACTAAAATGGTTGATTAGTATGATGAGTTATAGGACATGATATTAAAAAAATGACTTTTTGCTGTTTTTATCTAATGATAGAATGCGGCAAATTATATAACTTTTCCGTGGATTAATTGGAACGTTTCTTTTATATTACCCGCAGTCCCAACGTCTTGTCTTGCCCCTATAAAAATTGCAATATCTTATTTTTGATCGTTACCGAAAAACAGCTCTTTTCTGTTAAATTTTTGTGGAAAAAACTTAATATGAGTATCTCGAAAACTATTAAATTGGGCCATAGGGAACTTTAACAAATGTAACTAATAATTAAGTGCAGATTTCAAAATAGTAATAGAAAGTTGGGCATTCCATTAAAAATAATGAAGTTGGGGTCAACTTCCAGTATTTCTAGAAATACTAGCGCCTGGAAAATTTTTCCCGTAAAGGAATTTTCATCGCTGAATTCCCTCAGCCAAATTTTTAGATCAAATTAGTTTTCCGTTGTCAAGATACTTTTAATGGACGCCAAAAAAATCACTCTATATAATATTGACATGCATCTTGATAACTTAATAACGGGTTGAAAACATATATGAGTAATATTGGTGCAATTTAGAATACTTGTTAATCTATGATTATATTTGCTCATTACATCTGATATGTTATCTACCTACGACCGATTATGGATATCTATTGATTTATACCAAAAAAATTTGCACAACACTTTACCAAAATAGGACGCGAGATATTCAAAGTTATGTTAAACTGTTAGATTGGTTAATTAATCTTTTCACTGTTTAACGACGTTCTAATTCTAGTCGGTGGGAGATAACACATTTTAGTAGGTTAGTATTTTATTGTCTTAAATATATTCAGCTGCCTCAATTTATTTAAACGAGTACTGAGTACTTAATTCCTTTATTAGATCAAATCGACTGCAGCATATTGTGTTAATGTTACAAACATGGTACATGCATATAAATGTCGTTGGCCTACGTTTCAGTTCATATTCAAGTACTCGCAAATAGTTTAAATCAGTTCGCCGACATAGATGCTTGCCTGTTACGGCGATTGCAAGTTTCCTGATTTCTAAATAAGTTAACGTTAGTTATGTAAATAGATTTTATAATTTCCTAGAAGTATCAGGCGATTGTGATGATAGTACCAGCGCTGCCTAGATAATCTTTCTTATCAAGTTGAAACGTAGTCAATCTAGTAGGTGGTGGATAATACCATACTAAATTAATAAAATATAAAAACATTGAATCTATTTTACCAGTAATCCAAAATAATAATTCGCCTAATAAATCTGTTGAAAAAATTACAATAAAAAATTACGAATAAAGTTCGTAATGGAAAAATATATGGTTATACAATATTTGTCATCGTTATGTTACTATCTTCAGTATCATTAGCAGCATCAATGTTATTTGTTCAATCCTCCTATTGGAGCTTGTGGTTTCTCACTTGGATATAAAACCACTTGTTTTGTTCACTTTATTTCTATGAAGAAAATGTATGTTGCATACATTTGGCAACATACATTTGCAGAAAAAATGTTACATACAAAATAAAATATTTGATCCACACTTACTCGTAACATTGAATACTTACTGCTATTAATATGAAAATTAACTGTACTATATTAAATCTTCTTTTACCTCAATTTGTAAGGAAATTTTCTTACTTGTACTGTCTTAATCGTTATTTATTTTTCTTACTGTTAACAGAAAACGTTTATCCTTTTTGTTTTAATGATTATACACATAGCAGAATTCGTTTGTTTAGGCTAGAGAGTAGTACTAAGTTAAGCCAGTTGGCGCCTCTTGATCACTTTTTAACCATATACATACAGCCGTTCAATAATGTTTCTGTAAGCAACAAGTGTTTTTCGTTTGCCCTCTCAAAATTACCTAGCTTCCGAGCTTGCTTTCATAAAAATCTCAACACTTACTACCTTGATCTTATTGGTCCACACTTCTTCAACATTACTTTTAGCCACAGACAATGAATGCCGGTCAACGTAAGCCATAAGCATCAAAATATCGGCACAAGTATTTGGCAATAATATGACTAACGTCGTTGATAACAATGTTCGGTAGATAAAAAGGCAACCATAAATTTCAATAAATCACCACTCAGAAATATCTGACGTCCCTGTATACTATCCCAGTATTCAAATAATGCAACAGAAAACACAAACCAGTTCTATTAAAAATTGTTTTCTATCTCGAAATAGTAGAGTTATAGAGAGGTACCGAGTTTTCCAACGAAATGACTCGCCCCCTATATCTTTTTTATTTTTGGCGCTAAAAAAAAAGTTTTATACTAAAGTTTTATAATTTTTTACTAGCTTTCCAGATATGTAGTTGAACAGCCAAACTGAGTGCAGCTTAAAGAAACATGAACCTATAGGTTCAATTTTTTTAAATGGAATACCCTGTATATTTCTTGATTATTGCATTCTACGGGTTTTTCTGATTTCAAAAATATATACATATGCTACAATCGATGCAACAGTTGCCATTTTATGGAGTTTTTTTTATAACACAGAAGCTGCAGCTGCCTTAGACATTGTTCATTTATCAAATTAGCCTTGCATAGAAACAAGGCCTCAAATAGGAGTAATTGCTTGCAAAACGTGTTATAAAAAAGCTCCATAAAATGACAACCGTTGCAGCGATTATAGCACATATGTATATTTTTGAAATCAGAAAAACCCATAGAATGCAATAATCAAAAAATATACAGGGTATTCCATTTAAAAAAATTGAACCTAGGTTCATATTTCTTTAAGCTGCACTCATTTTGGCTGTTCAACTACATATTTGAAAAGCTCGTAAAAATTATAAAACTTTTTTTAGCACCACAAATAAAAAATATATATTGGGTGAGTCATTTCGTTGGAAAACCCGGTACGTACTAAAAACTCACTCTAGGTATATTTCAATACTCGTAAGTAGTTATTTGTTTCAGTTCAGAGTCCCGTTCATATATTGACGCATTTTATATTCCGTATGTCTTTACTTGATAAAAATCAATCTGCATGAAATGATTCGCGTTTCAGTTTGATGTTGATGCTATACAATTTCCCTTGAATTTTATAACCGCATATTTTCTTCGTTTTCCTTTGATTTATTGCTCTAATATAAATAAATATTGCCCAGTCATGCTATCATAAAGAGTATCGATTCCATAAGTCCGATAAAATTGAAATCTAGCTATTCTCGTAATCTAGGATTGGTCTCCGAATTTTAAGACCTACGGCGACGGTATGTATGATCCACTCAGTTTTCGCTCAATAAATAACTCCCTCATAGGAACATGACAAATTTTACATTTTTTAGTAAACAAGTAAACTATGAATATTATATTGACATTATATTTTTCAGAATTTTGAAATTCGAAGACGAAGAAATGAAAATGAAATTTTTCACTTTTTTAAGATTTGAAAAAAGTAAAACGATAAAATTTATTGATCATGCACAAACTATATCCCTGTAAGCCTAAGGCAAACTACAAGTCAAGTATTCATTTAAACTTAACAGGAATTTAAAAAATAAAGTTTAGCTGAGACAAGTTCAGTTTTTCACATTTAGTTTCTGTGTACGATGAAGTAATTAGTCACATAGGTCAAGCACCGGATAGTTATTTTCTTAAATTATGAATTTCATCCTTACATCCTTGTCATGAGGATGCTTCAATTTACTTCTAGCTATGAATAAGGATTAATAGGGTTGCTCACTTTAAGGTTCTTGTACTTTGCGATGCCCTCTATCTAGTAGAAAGATAAACATTTTAGTACATGTACGAGTACCTTACATGAGTACTGTATGAAAAAGGTAACTAACTAGTATAGTTTTCACAAAGTCAGAAAAGTAACTAGAGCAAAATAATAATTATTTAAGCACAACACAGCTTTAAGCATACCGAGTAATTTACTGTTTGTGTATATGTATATACACTTTTGAAAATAATATTATCATAAAATCCTAATTTTTAAATAAATTATAATTTACAGTGATACTCGGCTTTACTCACAAACGAGGTATATTTTTGCCATGTAGCATAGGTATATTTTTTCATTGTTTCATTATATAACCTTTTATTTTTACGTATATAAATGCTATCAGCTGGTATAAGGTGTAAAGAAATTCGACCAATAGTCAATATAATATGATATTTAACAGCGATTCCGGTGCCATCGTTCACTATAAATATGCTGATGGTTCTCAGCCTAAAACATCTAAACACGTACGGCTTATCGTTATTTCTTAGTCAGATTTACACTTTCTAGTTTAAATCTTCGGCCTTACTTAAGTCTTGTAAGTAAAAGTTAACGTCTACAAAATTGCCAATTATTATTGGTTTTCTAATTAATGATTGCTTTTCTAATTGTTATGCAATATGTACACATATAATTGGTGCGATGACCTATTACTATCAGGGTTTATAGCATAGAATAGTAGCATATTAACCGTAAACATCTATTTTATTTTTACAGCTAAAGAAAACTTAAATTTTGTTATAAGCTTCCAACATTAATGTTGATATATTGGTAGAATCATAATTAAATCGTTTATTGAGAGAGAAAATTAAATTTATTATTAAAAATTGTTAATAATACCGCGATATCAATTAAGTGTTTTTTTTATCAAATAGTTTATTATATGTTAAGAGTCCATTCACTAGGTCGAAATAAGCCCTAAATCGGCGTTCGTCTCGTGTCTAATTATAAAAAAACTATAAAAGATAGCGACTTTTAGTAAAAAAGTATTGAAAGATAAGACTTTAATCTAAGTCCCTATAGTAGTAATTTTTGGTATTTTTTTTATTTTAAAAATTCCAGGCAAACAATCTTGTATTATTAAAATAGCGTATTTTCAAAAATTATTTTCTCTAAAATACATGTAAACAAAATTTGCTACTATAGGGATCTAGTTTATCTTTTTATCTTTCCGGTGATATATAATTTATAACACTAAAAAGAAATTTGATTGCAATTATAAGACAAATCCGGTACCCTTGCAATGAGGGCTAACTTTATTTCCATGTGCCTTTTTACATCGGCTTTACGTGCACCTCCGAAATCTTAATAATTCGATAGTGGAAATATGTAAGTCTTCACCCATCGGCTACCCATCCTCACAATTCGACCCCGCATTCATGCCTGTCAAATCTACAGAGAATGGACCCTTAAGTGTGAACAATATTACATGAGTACGGAGGTAATTTTTAACTAATGATACTCAAACATACAAATTTCTCAATTGAATTTGCAATACCCTCTGATGAACTGCATTTGAAAAACAGGTGCTTTGTTTTAGATACTTTTGAAATGACTGAGTAAGTAAGTAATTCAGGCAGTTTTCAGGACCGCAGCACAGGGAGGGTAAACCACATAAACCACTACTAAATTTAGTGTGAATGTGATTTTATTAACAGATAGAGTATTGATTAGTGTTAGTTACGGAATTTATATTATTAACAAACGTGCCAATTGCGTTTGAAGCAAATTCTAAAGAAACAGAACTCGCTGAATTAATACAATGCCTGTATGCTGTAACATTCTTCCAATCTCACCTAAGAAAGTTATTTGAACGGAAATGAACAAAACTAGGTATGTTGACAGCGGCTTGCGTTACTTTCTGCTTCGACGCATTTATGACTTTTACAGAAATCATTTAAATAATACATGCATGCACTTGGAATGCCTTTCCAAGTAGACTGGCTGCTTTAGCCACCGCGTGTTCGTAAACAGGAAACATTCGCCAACCTTGACGTTGTGCATGCAGTCGTTTCTTTTTTTTTTAAGATGCCAGCGAGAGTTACGACATAAATTGTCCGTGATTGAGCCATGTCTTTGCTAGTCCACAGCCATTGACTTTGGTTATTTGTTTGTTTTTAAACAAATCTTCAAATACATTAGAATGTTGGTAAAACAATGGGATTAGGTCCTTTGCTGCTTCCACAATAATGAAGAAAGAACTTCCATATATGGTATAATGTCAGCATCATACCCACCTCTGCTATTTGATCTAACTGGTTTATTGAAGAAAAATATATGAGGCACTATGAGTGAAAGTCGTCGAGTTAGTCTACATTCATTGAAAACGCGTAAGGACAGTCAGGGACGAATTACTCGTAAGCTGTCTAACCTAATTTTTTTAAAACAACATTTTATGACAGAGATTACAAACAAAAAAACATCTGCAACAAAGAGATCTGTCAGAGATTGGTCTCTTCAAAATACTTACTCGAAAGACATCCCAAACTGTCTTAAAAAATTGGATAAATTGAAAGTAATCTGGATGGGGATCTCGGAAACGGTCAAATATAAATTTCCAAAATGTAACAGCGAAAATGGAACACTTGGTATAATATTTTTTAACATAAGGATACACCATAATTTAGCGTCGCTTAAGTTCTCTAAGAATACAAAAAATCAACTTAACGGTACTCAAATTCTCTACAAAACCGTGTTTTATTTTTTGAATTTGACCGATTACTTTCGCAGATACAGGTTGTTAATAAAAAACCTAGGTACTTCTTATAAATTTATTTGCAAATTAGTACGTCAGCCAATTAAATGTTCAAATTGATGATCTCCAGCCTCCGTACAATAATATAAGTTTTGTAAAAAGCGTTCACGCACATTTTGTAACATTTCTGGAGCAACATGGCGGCATTTATTAACATTTACATTATTAACATTTATTAACAACCTGTATCTCCAAAACTAATCGGTCAAATTCATAAAATAAAACACGATTGTATAGAGAATTAGAGTACCTTTCAAACGATGTGTTACTTAACCCTTCTTCCCTATTAAGATTTTTGGGGGTTGCCCCTCTCCCTAAGGGTGTAAAGTCTGCAACAAGAAATGTATGTGAAAAGATCTCCCCCTTCGATCAAAAATGGATCTGACTCAGCGTTTTTCGGAAAATTAATTTTCCTGAGAGTTATTCGCTCTGTTTCGTTTTGAAGAGCCCACCCTGTATATATACTTTGGTAAACTTTGGTATAACCATGCTCAGATAGTTGTTTGTCTCGAGAAGTTCATCTTTAACATTCCCTTTTCAAATATATCTAAATGTTTACCTTATCGGCTTATTCAGTCAAGAAAACATATCTGTTGGAATATTTATACAGCAGTAGAATATTTTTAGTCGGTAAAGTGAATCTATTACAAATAAACTTAAAAAACCATGCACCTTAGTAAAAGTTGAAATATTTAGTTATTTATCGAGATCAACAAAGATTGTAAAGATCAACTCAAACAAAATTACATCGAATGTGTATGATAATATTGATAATTTGAATAAAATATAAGAACCCGGATCAAAAACCTAGTAAATCCGAAAAGGAAAAAAATACTGATTTATTAAAGTACTGAGTACTGAGTAAAATAAGCTTTGAATGGTCCTGCGAAAGACGAATCATTCTATCAAAAAATGTTTTGTGCCATAAGATAAAATAGTGGCCTTTTTCTAATATCTCTTCAAATAAGGTATAATAAAAATTATTTCCAAAAATTTCTTCAAATATTTCAAAAGCCAGTGAAGATACATTGGTTTTTGTACAACCGTTATGTTATACACAACTAATATACACAACTTCTCCCTTCTTTAACCTATTTCGTTTCTTTTGTCGTTAAATTTAGATACCCAAATATTACCAACTAAAACAATTATTATTATTATTATTACAATTACCTGCGAGAATAGTGTTGAGATGGCAAAACTTTCAATTTTACAAAATCTGCTCGTTGAATATTTCTCAAGTACCGTTGAAAGTCTTATTAGCGTTCCTTGAGGCGTTTACAATCATGATTACCATTATTTATTTCCAAACGACTGATTAAGAAAGAAAGGTTTGTTTAATAGTAAATTACACATTCTCGCAAAATGTACAGTAACAATTTAATAATTAGAATGGTGTAATTAAAATGCTGGGAAAAGTGCATGCAGTTTGCAAGCATTACATATGTATAAGTACTCGAAACGTAATCATAAACGTAAATACTTTTTCAAGTGCCATTGCAATTGGAACATTGAATTCGAGGTTGTATTTTCCATCATGAGTTATATGGAGAATATAAAAATTTAATAAGAAGCGCAAGTGAGTTTTAATCAAAGGTGTTACATATCAGTCGTATAAATACAGTTCAATTCTCCACTTATTCATTTTTGCAAAATTAAACTTGAGTTTCCGTATTCTCACAGATGAATACGATGCAGTTTTCATCCAAAACGACCTCAAAACGATACAATCCAAACTTTTTAATAAACATGGTATTTTAATTACCATGTGTGTTCCAATCTGTGCAAATGGGCAATATAAGGTTTGTTCCTGCATAGAATCTCTGATAAATCGCTGACAGTCAGGGATTGTGATTTAATGCGCATGTCTGATCTTAGATTAGTTTCTGATTTTTGCTGGAACACCGGATTTTTAGAGAACTTAATAGCAGAAGAAGAAGAGTACAATAAACAATAACCAAATAATTTTTTAACCTGTAAATTATGGAGGAATATCCATGCAATATCATCCGTTTCTGACAAATAATTATTATTTGTTAAGTTATAATATTAATAATAGACAGCGTACAATAATTGAAGTTAAAGTTGGTAAATGGTTTTGGTTAATGCGCATTGCGCATGCACCGGACTATGAGTTTCCGAAGAATCAGTGAACTTTTCAAACTATCAGCAAACTGCCCTGACTCATTCTGGAACAGAGGACAAGAAATCCTGGACTGTCGTTCGACTCTTGCTGGAACGCTTAGATTTGTAATGCGCATGCTTCTGACAGTTACTGACAGTTTTGGACTCCTGCAGGAACAAACCTATGTTTGACACTTTTTTGTATTCCCGAGGAAAAACTTCATACGATAACTGGTGCTCCACCAAATTCAAAGGGGGTTGCTCATCTCAGTGGGCGGAGACAGATTTTTTTCATTTTTTGAGCATGAGTGTAGATTACGAAGTGCAGTGTACATAATAAAATCCTACTACTAATTTTAGATAACACGAACAGTGCTGCCAATGACAAATGTTAAGAATATACACTGGGTATATACAGTTTACACATTATTACACACACCTGAACAATATTACACGATTTTAAACATTATTTTAAAGCTGGTAACAAATATGGTTAAAAAATAATCCACTTTTGGTTTTCCACAGAACGCATATGCGATTCCTACCATTTGGTTAGGCAACTAGATATACTGCTATACAGGGTGTCCCAGTGTGAGCGTACAAAAATTTACCAGCGGGTAGGCCAGACAGAATAAAATTCTTATTAAAAAAATGTCTCTGATGCCCGCCTAACGAGTTACAGGGTGTTATTTTGTAAAAAAAAACAAAAATTTTCCGTAATAATTTAAAAACCGTTCCGTAGATTTAGGTAATTTTTGGGTGACGTGTATATCTATTAAAGGTTATTAAAACTATATGATGTTTGTTTAACTCTGACACCTGTGGTGGCCTAGGCCTACTCTTCCTTATGATTTTGTCTTCATAACTCTTACATATCCTAGTTTTTCGTAAATTAACTAAGTTTTCCTTAATCGGCTACCAATTCTGGTAGCCGATTAATAACAAAAAAGGTGATCTTGTTACACAGCTCTAAAATCAACCATTTTCGAGTAAATTGAGTGTAAAGTACCGACTGCATTCCTTTATGCAGAAAAATACATGCAAAGATTTTAAAGTTTAGAGTTAAACAAACACCATGTAGTTTTAATGACTTTTAATGTACACGTCACCAAAAAATTACCTAAATCTACGAAACGGTTTTTAAGTTATTGCGGAAAATTGTTTTTTTTTTTACAAAATAACACCCTGTAACTACCCCACAGACAATGTGCCCCGACTGGCATTGCAATACTTCTGCATCTCCATAGGAGTCGCCACATCTTTCATCGAGATCGCGTTTTGCGCTTATTATGCGCTCATCAGAGTGCGATAGGTAGTGGACTCGATGAACGATGTTGCGACGTGATTGCCTAATGGGCATTGTGAATGTTAGTAGTGGTGAGAAACACTATTGCCCTGTTTGGGTCTTTGCTACTATCTGTCTGACAATTATTGTCAAATTGACAGACAGATAACGACCTGCTTTTCCACAGGCGGCCAAAGGAGGCGCCGAAATGAGGGAAAAAGAAAAAGAGAAGAGAAAACTCTAAAGGCAAAAGAATAAAGGATGCAAAGGGCCCACGTTGTAAAAAGAAAGTAATGGTGAATGAATCGTCAGATGATGTTGAGGAGGAAATAGTAGATGATGATTTATTTGATGACATAATAGGTTCAAGGGAATGGGATCATACTGTATTTTTATAAAATTTAAAAAAGCCGATTGTATTATGGTTAATTAATATTTACAATAGATTAATTTAATGTTGTTAAGTTCCTCTATGCATTATTAATAGATACATGGAAAGACAGATGGTGTATATAGGGGCTTATTTATACCAAATGTAAAATATTTTATTATACCTAATTAATTACATGTATGTAGAGCAATCATCATAGAGAATATCAGGAATCATGAGGAAAAAAATTCAATACCTAATATAATTTTGAATGAAGAAAGTAAAAACGTCCTGTATATACCTATTACCTTCCCCTATTAGGGTACTAGTACAAATAAGTATTAAACATTTTTATTGATAGTACCATAATTTAAATAAATAAACTAATAAATTAAACTATGATAATAGTAAGTAGATTTACATAGTTTAAAAGTAAATATGAAAGTACCTATCCAGTTGTCTGGTGATGACCAGACCGGTGTTGAGACTGCATTGCTTCAAACGATATCTTCACCAAACTATCAGTGTTGACTGAATCCTATTAGTTCATTGGATTTGTTGCTCTATTTTATTTTAATAATTGAAATAAACTAACCCATTTATTAATAATTTTTTTTATTATATCAATTATTTGTAATTTTCTTGGTTTCAGGATATTATTCGATGGATATACAAATTTTAACTGTTCTATAAGCACCAAAAATCCAGGTAAGATAATCTACTATATTCATTTAACCTAATGTGATATCCAACTATATTTTAGAAAAGCTGACTAATTTCTGAATTAATTATATTGCAACAATAATTATTATGCAAGTTTGGAATTTTCACTGTAATTAAATTTATGTAATAGAATCACTCCTAATTTTTACGCACTTTTGATTTTCTTTCACTTATTTGCTTATCGGATGGATCTGGAAAGTTAGATTTATCTAATACGAACAACAAAGATACCTATAGATAATTCTATATCACGTGGTGTACAACAGCCAGCGCTCATCAACTAATAATTTCATTTTTAAAAACCCCCATATACACTTCGTTCTTTGGCCACGATTTTAAATGTGATTGAAACTTTTAGAGTAAAGTTGACTACAAACCGTGATGTGTAGGTAAAAACCGGGTGATTGCCTTACGGTTTTTATCTATTTTTCCGTAATTATTGGGTTTTTGTTACTTTAAAATTAAATATGCCATTCTTCGATATCTCCAACCGTTTTCTTAATATTGCCCTCATTTTAATTACTTCAAATGATATTTTTTGGAATTTAAAAATTTCCTATACATTTTATACATTTTAGTGTCATTAAAAGAAACATTAGAAAAAAGATCAAAAATTACCAACGTACAATATGTAGGTATTTTTTTTTTTGATATCTGAATAAACAATATTTTTTCTCTTAACGTTTTCCAATAATCAAAAATTAATTATTCTTTTTATATTTTTGAAAAACTAGTTTGCACTCCAGAATTATATATTGGCTTAATATGATGAATCTAATATATCTTGCGAATAACAGGACCTATGACCTCATAAAATTTTGATTCTAGTTCAGTAGTAATCAATATCTATAGTACAGCAGTAATCAAACCCAACCAGAAGATCTCATAATATTGGGGAAGATCGTAAACATCATAAAATCTATTCCCTTTTATGGTTGGCAAAATATTAACTAATTTTTTAAAATAGACTGTGCATATGGAAAAAAATAAAAATGCAACCTTGACTTGCTTCTTACATTTTCACTTTAAACATGTATTATGAAACCATATTAAGTATACATAAAATAATTAAGGTAATAAGATGGTAATAAGACTTTGTACTCTTATGAATGAAATATAAACGGTTTATCTCCTTTCCATTATCTCGTGCACGCAACTTTTAATATTGTAACACTTTTATTTATTTTTACAAATGTTATTTTTACATCAGACAAATATCTTCACACTAATTACAAATTATCAGTGATTATCAGTGGCTGGCCCATGAGAAGCTAGGGGGGGGGCCCCAAGCCTTCCGCCCCTGCCTATTCCCGCTTCTAGCTTCCCAAACACTTCCCAAAATTCCTCACGAGTAAATATTTCACTTTCAACATTTACATATTTAATGTTTTATTATTTTAAATTTAAATAAAAAGCAATAGATTCTTGGTATTTATCTCTGATCTCTGGCAACTAGATTCTGTGCGCAGTTTGCACCGCCTGTACCGCCCCCCCCCCACTTTCTACTTCTAGTAGAAGTTTATTTTAAAGGATTTGCAGTTATTTTAGTATATGGGTAGTGTGTGTGTTTTTGTTACATCGATATTAAAGAATATTAAATTTAAGATCATGCTGCATTTGGATAGACTTTAATCAATACGATTTGCGCCCCCACAAGAAAGCTATGCTCCCTGCTTTGAGCACGCCACTGAAAATTATCTATTATATTATCAAACCTAATTAACTATACTACTAATCCACTACTACCACTTCACTTATTTATCTCTTTGTTGTTATTACTTGAGCGGTCTTCACTATTACTCTAGTCTAGGCAATCGTCTGGTTATACAGGGTTATTCAGAACTGATCCATAATAAAATTTGGGGATGTTCAACATACATGTACAAATGTGGTAGTGCAAAAAAAATTTTTTTTTGGCGGGGTCTTAAAACTATTTAAAAATTTTTCATTGCACGCCGCTGGATACTGGTCCACTGTAATGGAGTGACCTTGGGACTGACAATGCAAACTGGCTAGCACGAAAAAAACTTCGGTAGTTCTGAGAGTATACCGACACGCGGCGCAAAAAAGATTGCAGTGTTTTTACTTTAAAATAAACTTAAAGATAGATAGATCTGACCAAAGTGACGTGTCTTTAAAATTAATAAAATTTTGTTACACTAATTTTGAAGAATTGCGCTACTTGATTACTAGGTATTAGAAACGTGAAATTTAGGTATAAAAAATTTGCACATACCTTGTTACAAAAGCTTTTCGAAATAATATTCCTCGACTTGTACACAATTTTGGGCACGCCTTATCCAATTTTGCCGCACTAAACCGCATGTTCCTCCTGGTTGCTGATCTTGTAAACGCAAATTATTAAGTAAATTGGGGATTTTCAGCATTTTGCTGCAACAACCACTCACAAAACCTAACTTTTAATTGATAATCCACTGGTAACAGTCCATTAACTCAGCATTACTGTACACATGAGCCATTTTGAAAATTTTACAGTTTAACACTCTTAAGATAAATAAAACACCCGCGAGAGCGACACACAGACTGACGACTCATAGACAATACAGATATTACCTCAATACACTCCAACATCATTCGGTCGGTTTTAACCAGGCGTTCCAGACAAAAACGTGTATACTTGTTTTTATCATATTCTTAGGAATGTGGTAGAAAAGTATCAGATGTGTTGAAGTACAGTTGCCCAGCTACGTAGTCCTTTATAATGGTATAACTTTAAACATTGTTTACGGGAAATCCTAATACTTTTATTAAAATTTTTTTGGTGATATCGATTTCTTATTGAAGGATGCACATATCCTCAAAGTTTTAGAGATGAGTTCTGAATAACCCTGTATAGGCTTATTATCTATATCTATTATTATCTAGAGTCTCCAAGAACTTTTAAAGAACGGAGCTTCTAAAATACTCGCGGCGCATCTCTAAATTTCCTGAAACATCCCTTTTTTACCGGTGTGAAAACAGCAACGGTTTTTCCAGCAACGGTTTTTATATTTTCTAATAATCAGTATTTTTGAAAATCGTAAAGTTTTTCAACGACAATCACTTCAAACGATCTTACTTAAAGTAGGTATAAGCGTTTTTATATATTTTTGTATAATAGTAGGGGTAGAAACTACCCCAATATCCAGAAATTAGTTGGAGAATACTGGAGTAGATGTCAGTTAAATTTTTCAACGTCAGCAGTTTCATGTGATGCTACTGAAAAGGGAATAAGCGTTGTTATATATTTCCGGGCGTTACTAAGGGCGGAAACCACCCTTAAGTATCGAAAATACTGATTAAACATGTCAGTTGAATTTTTCGATGCCAACCGCTTTGAATACTGTTACTGAAGTAGAAATAAGTGTTGGTATATTTTTTCCGGGTATTAATAAGGGAGGAAACTACCCCTAAATATTCGAAATTGCCATGGAAGGCAGTCCAGCAGATGTCAGTTAAATTTTTCGACGCCAGCAGTTTCATGTGATGCTACTCAATAGGAAATAAGCGTTGTTATATATTTCCGGGCGTTACTAAGGGCTGA
Organism: Pogonocherus hispidulus; assembly: GCA_963924545.1. Taxonomy (NCBI): domain Eukaryota; kingdom Metazoa; phylum Arthropoda; class Insecta; order Coleoptera; family Cerambycidae; genus Pogonocherus; species Pogonocherus hispidulus. The sequence continues at coordinate 91,440,229 of OZ004692.1, forward strand.
AACTACCCTTAAGTATCGAAAAAATTGATTGAACATGTCAGTTGAATTTTTCGATGCCAACCGCTCTGAAGAGTGTTACTGAAGTAGAAATAAGTGTTGGTATATTTTTCCGGGTATTAATAAGGGAGGAAACTACCCCTAAATATTCGAAATTGCCCTAGAATCCAGTCCAGCAGATGTCAGTTAAATTTTTCGATGCCAGCAGTTTCATGTGATGCTACTCAATAGGAAATAAGCGTTGTTATATATTTCCGGGCGTTACTAAGGGCGGAAACCACCCTTAAGTATCGAAAATATTGATTGAACATGTCAGTTGAATTTTTCGATGCCAACCGCTTTGAATACTGTTACTGAAGTAGAAATAAGTGTTGGCATATTTTTTCGGGTATTAATAAGGGAGGAAACTACCCCTAAATATTCGAAATTGCCATGGAAGGCAGTCCAGCAGATGTCAGTTAAATTTTTCGATGCCAGCAGTTTCATGTGATGCTACTCAATAAGAAATAAGCGTTGTTATATATTTCCGGGCGTTACTAAGGGCGGAAACTACCCTTAAGTATCGAAAAAATTGATTGAACATGTCAGTTGAATTTTTCGATGCCAACCGCTCTGAAGAGTGTTACTGAAGTAGAAATAAGTGTTGGTATATTTTTCCGGGTATTAATAAGGGAGGAGAAACTACCCCTAAATATTCGAAATTGCCCTAGAATCCAATCCAGCAGATGTCAGTTAAATTTTTCGATGCCAGCATTTTCATGTGATGCTACTCAATAGGAAATAAGCGTTGTTATATATTTCCGGGCGTTACTAAGGGCGGAAACCACCCTTAAGTATCGAAAATATTGATTGAACATGTCAGTTGAATTTTTTGATGCCAACCGCTTTGAATACTGTTACTGAAGTAGGAATAAGTGTTGGCATATTTTTCCGGGTATTAATAAGGGAGGAAACTACCCCTAAATATTCGAAATTGCCATGGAAGGCAGTCCAGCAGATGTCAGTTAAATTTTTCGACGCCAGCAGTTTCATGTGATGCTACTCAATAGGAAATAAGCGTTGTTAAATATTTCCGGGCGTTACTAAGGGCGGAAACTACCCTTAAATATCGAAAAAATTGATTGAACATGTCAGTTGAATTTTTCGATGCCAACCGTTCTGAAGAGTGTTACTGAAGTAGAAATAAGTGTTGGTATATTTTTCCGGGTATTAATAAGGGAGGAAACTACCCCTAAATATTCGAAATTGCCCTAGAATCCAGTCCAGCAGATGTCAGTTAAATTTTTCGATGCCAGCATTTTCATGTGATGCTACTCAATAGGAAATAAGCGTTGTTATATATTTCCGGGCGTTACTAAGGGCGGAAACCACCCTTAAGTATCGAAAATATTGATGGAACATGTCAGTTGAATTTTTTGATACCAACCGCTTTGAATACTGTTACTGAAGTAGAAATATGTGTTGGTATATTTTTCCGGGTATTAATAAGGGAGGAAACTACCCCTAAATATTCTAAATTGCCATGGAAGGCAGTCCAGCAGATGTCAGTTAAATTTTTCGACGCCAGCAGTTTCATGTGATGCTACTCAATAGGAAATAAGCGTTGTTATATATTTCCGGGCGTTACTAAGGGCGGAAACCACCCTTAAGTATCGAAAATATTGATTGAACATGTCAGTTGAATTTTTTGATGCCAACCGCTTTGAATACTGTTACTGAAGTAGAAATAAGTGTTGGCATATTTTTCCGGGTATTAATAAGGGAGGAAACTACCCCTAAATATTCGAAATTGCCATTGAAGGCAGTCCAGCAGATGTCAGTTAAATTTTTCGATGCCAGCAGTTTCATGTGATGCTACTCAATAGGAAATAAGCGTTGTTATATATTTCCGGGCGTTACTAAGGGCGGAAACCACCCTTAAGTATCGAAAATATTAATTGAACATGTCAGTTGAATTTTTCGATGCCAACCGCTTTAAATACTGTTACTGAAGTAGAAATATGTGTTGGTATATTTTTCCGGGTATTAATAAGGGAGGAAACTACCCCTAAATATTCTAAATTGCCATGGAAGGCAGTCCAGCAGATGTCAGTTAAATTTTTCGACGCCAGCAGTTTCATGTGATGCTACTCAATAGGAAATAAGCGTTGTTATATATTTCCGGGCGTTACTAAGGGCTGAAACTACCCTTAAGTATCGAAAAAATTGATTGAACATGTCAGTTGAATTTTTCGATGCCAACCGCTTTAAATACTGTTACTGAAGTAGAAATATGTGTTGGTATATTTTTCCGGGTATTAATAATGGAGGAAACTACCCCTAAATATTCGAAATTGCCCTAGAATCCAATCCAGCAGATGTCAGTTAAATTTTTCGATGCCAGCATTTTCATGTGATGCTACTCAATAGGAAATAAGCGTTGTTATATATTTCCGGGCGTTACTAAGGGCGGAAACTACCCTTAAGTATCGAAAAAATTGATTGAACATGTCAGTTGAATTTTTCGATGCCAACCGCTCTGAAGAGTGTTACTGAAGTAGAAATAAGTGTTGGTATATTTTTCCGGGTATTAATAAGGGAGGAGAAACTACCCCTAAATATTCGAAATTGCCCTAGAATCCAATCCAGCAGATGTCAGTTAAATTTTTCGATGCCAGCATTTTCATGTGATGCTACTCAATAGGAAATAAGCGTTGTTATATATTTCCGGGCGTTACTAAGGGCGGAAACCACCCTTAAGTATCGAAAATATTGATTGAACATGTCAGTTGAATTTTTTGATGCCAACCGTTTTGAATACTGTTACTGAAGTAGAAATAAGTGTTGGCATATTTTTCCGGGTATTAATAAGAGAGGAAACTACCCCTAAATATTCGAAATTGCCATGGAAGGCAGTCCAGCAGATGTCAGTTAAATTTTTCGACGCCAGCAGTTTCATGTGATGCTACTCAATAGGAAATAAGCGTTGTTAAATATTTCCGGGCGTTACTAAGGGCGGAAACCACCCTTAAGTATCGAAAATATTAATTGAACATGTCAGTTGAATTTTTCGATGCCAACCGCTTTAAATACTGTTACTGAAGTAGAAATATGTGTTGGTATATTTTTCCGGGTGTTAATAAGGGAGGAAACTACCCCTAAATATTCTAAATTGCCATGGAAGGCAGTCCAGCAGATGTCAGTTAAATTTTTCGACGCCAGCAGTTTCATGTGATGCTACTCAATAGGAAATAAGCGTTGTTATATATTTCCGGGCGTTACTAAGGGCTGAAACTACCCTTAAGTATCGAAAAAATTGATTGAACATGTCAGTTGAATTTTTCGATGCCAACCGCTTTAAATACTGTTACTGAAGTAGAAATATGTGTTGGTATATTTTTCCGGGTATTAATAATGGAGGAAACTACCCCTAAATATTCGAAATTGCCCTAGAATCCAATCCAGCAGATGTCAGTTAAATTTTTCGATGCCAGTATTTTCATGTGATGCTACTCAATAGGAAATAAGCGTTGTTATATATTTCCGGGCGTTACTAAGGGCGGAAACCACCCTTAAGTATCGAAAATATTGATTGAACATGTCAGTTGAATTTTTTGATGCCAACCGCTTTGAATACTGTTACTGAAGTAGAAATAAGTGTTGGCATATTTTTCCGGGTATTAATAAGGGAGGAAACTACCCCTAAATATTCGAAATTGCCATGGAAGGCAGTCCAGCAGATGTCAGTTAAATTTTTCGATGCCAGCAGTTTCATGTGATGCTACTCAATAAGAAATAAGCGTTGTTATATATTTCCGGGCGTTACTAAGGGCGGAAACTACCCTTAAGTATCGAAAAAATTGATTGAACATGTCAGTTGAATTTTTCGATGCCAACCGCTCTGAAGAGTGTTACTGAAGTAGAAATAAGTGTTGGTATATTTTTCCGGGTATTAATAAGGGAGGAAACTACCCCTAAATATTCGAAATTGCCCTAGAATCCAGTCCAGCAGATGTCAGTTAAATTTTTCGATGCCAGCAGTTTCATGTGATGCTACTCAATAGGAAATAAGCGTTGTTATATATTTCCGGGCGTTAATAAGGGCTGAAACACCCTTAAATATCGAAAATATTTATTGAATATGTCAGTTGAATTTTTCGATGCCAACCGCTTTGAATACTGTTACTGAAGTAGAAATAAGTGTTGGCATATTTTTCCGGGTATTAATAAGGGAGGAAACTACCCCTAAACATTCGAAATTACCTCAGAAGGTGGATGTCAGTGAAATTTTTCGATGTCGGCAGTTTCATGTGATCCTATTCAAAAGGAAATAAGCGTTGTTATTTGTTTGCGGGCGTTACTTATAACCTGTTAGTCTGTTAAATTTTTCTAGATAAAGATATTATTTATATGCCCTTAGTTAAGTAGAAAGGGACATTGTTATTAATTTTAGGGCGTTACTAAACAGCCCATAAGTATCCTAAATATTTTTTGAGGATGTCTATTAAACTTTTCGTTTCCAATCGCTTTCAGTGATGTTACTTAAATAGAAGAAGTGTTGTTATATATTTCTTGGCGGTAATAAGGTAGAATATTAAACTGCCTCAAGTCTGCTCAAAAACACTTTTTTTAGGTTGTCAGAATAGTATCCGGTTGCTTTTTACTGTTTAAAATTTAGAAAAAGAAATACACAGTGCGCATCTATTTTGAAATCCAACGTGGCAGATCTTATGTAGAAATCGATGGCATAAATTGCATTTTTCGCATTCATCGGTGCAAATTAATCCACATTTTAGACATTTCTTTTTCATGTCGTCCGAATAGAATAATATCAACTTTTTCAATTCTTTTCTGTATGTGTTCATGTCTTTAGGAGCATTTAGTGGTTTATTCGTATCATATTGATTTAAAAAATATGCTACGAATACACCACAGTTATATGTGTCATTTTCAAATATATGAAATATTTGACTGGAGCTCCACTCTCTTTTAATGTTCAGGTCAACTTGCTTTTCTTTTGTGTATTGTGTCAAGAACTGGTACATTACATTTTTGAACTGCTCCGTACTTCGTTGATTCTCTCCTCGAGGATCTATATAGATGGTCGTTAAAGAACCAAAGTCAACAATACCTAGACACCAGTGGTTTCTGTCCCTAGATATTGGTAAAACTAAAATACTATCTGGCAAAATAGTTGGCATTGTATAAAAAAAATCTGGCTGTAATTGATCTGTCAAATATATCGCCGCATAGGCTTGGTCTACAGTAAGTAAAATATATCTGTTATGATCTGCAGCTTTAATGATGCAGTGTAAACAGCAATTTAACGCGAAATCTGTCAACCATTGTTTTCCGTTAATGCTGTCAAAATCATCATATTTTAGTTCTGACCAATATGCCGATTCAAATAACTAATAACATAATTATGGTATTCTTTACTTTTTACATAATAGTCGACATCAGCAACTAGGCCGCTATCAAATAAAGTGAGGAGCGATTTCTCCGGCTGACTGCTTAAATTGATTGATTCATGCTTCCACATATTCATTTGAATTTGGTCATTTGGATATTTCGGGCTAACAATTTCGGGCAATAAGAAAAACATATAAAATTGGTATATTGGGGTAGCAATTCTTTCTTGATAAAAAATATCGTCTCTGTAGATTCTTTGAACGTTGATACCTTCATATGTCCAAATCACAAAATCACACCACTGTCGTTTAGTAATATGTAAAATTCCTTGAATATGGAAATAACAATCATGCTCTTTCATGAGCTGGCCCTCTTTGTTTAAGTAAGTCAATATTTGCCGACGAATTGCTTCCATGGGATGCATATTTTTTATCTCAAGAGGGCATTTAATCTCAATAGCCCCCTTTCCGATTAGACCATGGGGAGAACATGCCATATAATGCATTATAATGCTGCAGATATATTTTACTTACTGTAGACCAAGCCTATGCGGCGATATATTTGACAGATCAATTACAGCCATATTACAGCCAGAATTTTTTTATACAATGCCAACTATTTTACCAGATAGTATTTTAGTTTTACCAATATCTAGGGACAGAAACCACTGGTGTCTAGGTATTGTTGACTTTGGTTCTTTAACGACCACCTATATAGATCCTCGAGGAGATAATCAACGAAGTACAGAGCAGTTCAAAAATGTAATGTACCAGTTCTTGACACAATACACAAAAGAAAAGCAAGTTGACCTGAACATTAAAAGAGAGTGGAGCTCCAGTCAAATATCTCATATATTTCAAAATGACACATATAACTGTGGTGTATTCGTAGCATATTTTTTAAATCAATATGTTACGAGTAAACCACTAAATGCTCCTAAAGACATGAACACATACAGAAAAGAATTGAAAAAGTTGATATTATTCCATTCGGACGACATGAAAAAGAAATGTCTCAAATGTGGATTAATTTGCACCGATGAATGCGAAAAATGCAATTTATGCCATCGATTTCTACATAAGATCTGCCACGTTGGATTTCAAAATAGTATTGAAATCCAGCATCGCACTGTGTATTTCTTTTTCTAAATTTTAAACAGTAAAAAACAACCGGATACTATTCTGACAACCTAAAAATGTGTTTTTGAGCAGACTTTAGGCAGTTTAATATTCTACCTTATTACCGCCAAAAAATATATAACAACACTTCTTCTATTTAAGTAACATCACTGAAAGCGATTGGAAACGAAAAGTTTAATAGACATCCTCAAAAAATATTTAGGATACTTACTGGCTGTTTAGTAACGCCCTAAAATTAATAACAATGTTCCTTTCTACTTAACTAGGGGCATATAAATAATATCTTTATCTAGAAAAATTTAAGACACGTTCAATAAATATTTTCGATATTTAACGGAGGTTATAAGTAACGCCCGCAACAAATAACAACGCTTATTTCCTTTTGAATAAGATCACATGAAACTGCCGACATCGAAAAATTTCACTGACATCCACCTTCTAAGGTAATTTCGAATATTTAGGGGTAGTTTCCTCCCTTATTAATACCCGGAAAAATATGCCAACACTTATTTCTACTTCAGTAACACTATTCAAAGCAGTTGCCATCGAAAAATTCAACTGACATGTTCAATCAACATTTTCGATACTTAAGGGTGGTTTCTGCCCTTAGGAACGCCCGGAAATATATAAGAACGCTTATTTCCTTTTGAGTAGCATCACATGAAACTGCTGAAATTAACAAATTTAACTGACATCTGCTGGACTTCCTTCCAGGGCAATTTCGAATATTTAGGGGTAGTTTCCTCCCTTATTAATGCCCGGAAAAATATACCAACGCTTAATTCTCCTTCAGTAATACTATTCAAAGCAGTTGGCATCGAAAAATTCAACTGACATGTTCAATCAACATTTTCGATATTTCAGGGTGGTTTCAGCCCTTAGTAACGCCCGGAAATATATAACAACGCTTATTTTCTTCCGAATACCATCACATGAAACTACCGACATCAAGAAATTTAACTGACATCTGCTGAACTGCCTTCCAGGGCAATTTCGAATTTTTAGGGGTAGTTTCCTCCCTTATTAATACCCGGAAAAATATACCAACACATATTTCTACTTCAGTAACAGTATTTAAAGCGGTTGGCATCGAAAAATTCAACTGACATGTTCAATCAATATTTTCGATACTTAAGGGTGGTTTCCGCCCTTAGTAACGCCCGGAAATATATAACAACGTTTATTTCCTATTGAGTAGCATCACATGAAACTGCTGGCATCGAAAAATTTAACTGACATCTGCTGGACTGGATTCTAGGGCAATTTCGAATATTTAGGGGTAGTTTCCTCCCTTATTAATACCCGGAAAAATATACCAACACTTATTTCTACTTCAGTAACACTATTCAGAGCGGTTGGCATCGAAAAATTCAACTGACATGTTCAATCAATATTTTCGATACTTAAGGGTCGTTTCCGCTTTTAGTAACGCCCGGAAATATATAACAACGCTTATTTCCTATTGAGTAGCATCGCATGAAACTGCTGGCATCGAAAAATTTAACTGACATCTGCTGGACTGGATTCTAGGGCAATTTCGAATATTTAGGGGTAGTTTCCTCCCTTATTAATACCCGGAAAAATATACCAACACTTATTTCTACTTTAGTAACACTCTTCAGAGCGGTTAGCATCGAAAAATTCAACTGACATGTTCAATCAACTTTTTCGATATTTAAGGGTAGTTTCCGCCCTTAGTAACGCCCGGAAATATATAACAACGCTTATTTCCTATTGAGTAGCATCACATGAAACTGCTGGCATCGAAAAATTTAACTGACATCTGCTGGACTGCCTTCCATGGCAATTTCGAATATTTAGGGGTAGTTTCCTCCCTTATTAATACCCGGAAAAATATGCCAACACTTATTTCTACTTCAGTAACAGTATTCAAAGCGGTTGGCATCAAAAAATTCAACTGACATGTTCAATCAATATTTTCGATACTTAAGGGTGGTTTCCGCTCTTAGTAACGCCCGGAAATATATAACAACGCTTATTTCCTATTGAGTAGTATCACATGAAAATGCTGGCATCGAAAAATTTAACTGACATCTGCTGGACTGGATTCTAGGGCAATTTCGAATATTTAGGGGTAGTTTCCTCCCTTATTAATACCCGGAAAAATATACCAACACTTATTTCTACTTCAGTAACACTATTCAGAGCGGTTGGCATCGAAAAATTCAACTGACATGTTCAATCAATTTTTTCGATACTTAAGGGTAGTTTCCGCCCTTAGTAACGCCCGGAAATATATAACAACGCTTATTTCCTATTGAGTAGCATCACATGAAACTGCTTGCGTCGAAAAATTTAACTGACATCTGCTGGACTGCCTTCCATGGCAATTTCGAATATTTAGGGGTAGTTTCCTCCCTTATTCCTATATCCCGGAAAAAATATACCAACACTTATTTCTACTTCAGTAACAGTATTCAAAGCGGTTGGCATCGAAAAATTCAACTGACATGTTCAATCAGTATTTTCGATACTTAAGGGTGGTTTCCGCCCTTAGTAACGCCCGGAAATATATAACAACGCTTATTTCCTTTTCAGTAGCATCACATGAAACTGCTGACGTTGAAAAATTTAACTGACATCTACTCCAGTATTCTCCAACTAATTTCTGGATATTTAGGGGTAGTTTCTACCCCTACTATTATACAAAAATATATAAAAACGCTTATACCTACTTTAAGTAAGATCGTTTGAAGTGATTGTCGTTGAAAAACTTTACGATTTGCAAAAATACTGATTATTAGAAAATATAAAAACCGTTGCTGGAAAAACCGTTGCTGTTTTCACACCGGTCCCTTTTTTTATGTTTATTAGTAGTGGTGATTAACCCCAAATCTAGTGACAATATACGTTGCGAACCATCAATTAAAAATAATTAGGGATGGTCGCAACTAATTTTCTTATTTGAAACGGACATGTGGAAATGGAAAACACATTTTTGGATGTTTAAAAAAAAATACAAAATTTTACATAGAAAATGTGTAGCATATAAGTACCGCTATTATAGGAGATTTTTCTAATTTCACATATATGTTGACATCAGGTACAAGGATTGAAAATTATTGTACTTGATGTATAAGTATATTATCATATACTCATAGAAGATTCTCATCCCATTTGCCTTTTTTTTTTGTCATATTATGGAAATGGAAAATATTGAAAATCATTAGATAGAAAGGCAAATAAGGCATTTATTTTCGATTGAGTTATACAGAACTTAGGGCGACATTATTTGGAAAATTGAGGACAATATATATTACACAAAAACCCTGCAATATTTTTTCATTTTCACTAGAAATCTGTAGTAGACATGAAAAATAGTTTAAGCATAAATATTCAATTATGTTCTAAAATATTTTATTTGGCAATAGACGTATTTGAAACATTTTGACAGCTGATAATCCACGCGCTGATTCCAAAACAATACTACTAGTTAAACATTTTTATTATAATTTACTAGATGAAATTCAACGTAAATTCAAAGTAATAACATGATAATTACTTAAATAATTAATTAACAAAGTAATATAAATTTATAGATGTCAATTACATCATTTTATAATATTTTTTTATTTATTGTCAAGTCTATCAAAAAATAAGTACTCAGTAATAAATAACCGCCTGGTAAAACGTTGCATCGGACGTCAAATATGATTCTCAACGAGTTAGAAAGACGAAAGCATATTGCGTGCATCACTGAGATATAAAAATATCTCAAATATATAACTTCATGGAATACAACTGAAGTACGAATATCCTGATCTTATCCATCCCATTATTATCACCACAAGATTGTGGAAATGGGGATATTGAGTCCTTATTTTTCTAACATTAAATATGAAAAAATAATACCATTATCATCTAATATACACGCCTGCACGACCACTTTCATCGAAATATTCACGTGGGTAAAAAGTAAAAAGTTGTATGACTGACGTCTTTATCCCAAGTAATCTGAACGGTGGGTTGCTTTTTTTACCCTATTTAAATCTGAAAGAACTCGAACCCGCCCAGCAACTTCCGATGTATCTTCTGAACACGCCCCTGTTGCAACAAGCAGCAAGTTCCGTACATATAAAGTAACCAAAAATTCCCCTATGTTTCGTGTTACATAATACCCGTCATAAGACTCATATTTTCGCGTGATTGTGTATTGCAAATCGCAAAATTTCAGGTGAAATGGTAGTATTCGATAAAATATTTATGAATTTCAATTTCATATACGCTGGTTTGTAAATTTTACGAGGCAAATTCAGCTGTAAAAACAGAAGTCGGATAGCTTGATTCGTTAAAGTGGATATTAATGTTTTTGACATTATATCTCGCTTATTTGATAAGATACAAAAAATTGTAATCACGATTTTATGAAGATCCGTTATTCAGCTATAAACTAAACTTACAATATACCTATAATTTTTGTACAGGTAAACATTGTGTGAATAAGAACTACAAAATAATAAAGTATGTATTAGCTTGAGTTCTTTCCTCTGAACTCGTCTGAAATATAAACCCTCTGCAGTATATTTTTTAAAAATAACTTTCCCTCAATTAAAATCCAAATATACAAACAAGAATATCTAGCTAGCTAGACAATACCCGGAATAATAATTTCATGCAATAGCTTATCTATACAATAGTATTCGGAACTATAACCGCGGTATTGTTCTATTTTCGGCCCATATACGCTGCGTTTCCAGTTCTGTAATCAAGTGCAATGGTCGAAAATAAACGCATCCGAGAATGAGGCTATGTATAGGTGGGTTGATGTGGCTCATTAGTTCCACCAGGTCGTGGGGAATTAGCTGGAGGAACGAATTCGGTGCACCACCGCACGCATCTGAAATACGAGACGAAAGTCCCATTGACCCCGTTTAAAAATCAGTAAAATAATAAACTAGGAAACGTAATGCATGCTGGAGAAAAGTATATGTTTGCTTTGTTAAAACGTCTACACTGAAATACATAGTTTGGAAAGACACATTACTTAGTGAATAGGTACATCATTTATTACGAGTATCAAACATGAACTTCTTTTTCAATGTTCATCATCATGAGTCAGTATAGTTAGAATTTGACATGCCTATCTGCCAAATGATGAAACACTTCCTATTTTAAATGAAAACCTTTTTTTAAGTCATGCAATATTCTGATTTAAAGTTCCAAGCCAATGAATTTACATCACAACGAAATATTTATTCAGATAAAATTCTAAAGTTACGATTTTCTAGAAATTACCTAGAAATTTTTCTTAGAGATTTTTCTGCGAATAATGTACCTATAGTTGTTTTCGATAGGTATATTCTTTTAAATAATGAGGTTATTTCCCTTGAATACCTAGGTTATAGATACGGAGGAAAATAGAAAGTTTATAACTAAATAATTTCATTCTATGTATATCAAACTGTAAGAGTTGTTATTAATAACATAAATAGGTAATCTCCAAGATCCATACAGTCTACTTGGATGTATGTAAACCTAATTTATCGAATCGAAATAATTACGTAGAAGTATCTGTAATTAATCTTTGAGTTTATCCACATAAACCTTTTTTTTTTCAAATATCCCTAAAGAAAAAAATCCGGAAATACTGAGATTACCTCTTGACGCGTTTTAATATAAATAAAGTCGTGGAATATGTTTAAAATAGGAAATAAAGGAGACACCATTTACTGTTCATAATTTTAGAAAATATAGCTCATAAAATATTAGGATGGAGATCCCAATATTTTACGTTTTTAAAAAAGGGACTTTTGCGTCACCCGACCACTACTATATTTCACCTGTAAAACCTGAATAGGCAGCCTATTCCCTTATTCATTTTCAGAATATTTAACGAACTTTGGTGAATAAATGAAATGTAAGTAAGTACAGTTCTTTACAGCTAGTTTCTTCTCGATGATATCACGGGTGTAGTTAAAAATAACGTTGTTAATTAAATATATTTACCTGAAAAGATTACGGAATCGGACCGTGACAAATCGTAATTAAACAGAGGAAATAATTCGATAAACAAATTGAATTGAAATAACGTTAGTCAGTGGAGATCTATTGTATGTTGCATACAATAAATAAATATTGATAATCTATCTAATTATTAATAGCAATAAATAGTTCTTATCTGAATCTCCTTCGTAGGTACTAATCTTTTATTATATTAAAGTGGTTTTGGTTCTGAAAAATATACGCAGGCACCATTCTAAAATAGAAGTAGAAGTCGCTGAACTTTTTAAATTAGGCTAGATGGCTGAGTAACACGTATTTTTTTAAGAGGAATGTCCTCCGCCTCTTATAAATAATTTAAATAATTGGCATTGGTCAAGAATAATATTATAAGTTATATAAAGATACGAGTGTTGAGTTAGTGTATATTATTTTTGCTATAACCAATGTATTTTATATATTTTTTTTTCAGGAGTTAATGTGTATTTTTACTGTATTTTTACTTTTTGAGAATTCACTTAATTAAGAAGGAGAACGAGATATGATTATATTAATCTTTTTTAATTTGCAGTCCGTTAGCCGCATACAAATTACCACACACCTTTGAAATTCGATATTTAAATCACCATTCAAAATGTTTTGATATTTCCCAAAAACATTATTTTTCTTATGAGATAAATTGATACAAATCATAAAAAAGTCCCCCTTTATGTGCCTTCTGACATCTTCCTGATATCTAAGTGAATTAAATATTCCTGAATTAAAAATATGATTAATCTCTTAAACAAACAGCAGAATATCTCGTATCTTGTTTGTTTGAGAATATATTTATACAAATTTTAACGAATATTAGATTTAAATTTGTTAGATTATCAAAACTGAAAATGATGTTTGTTGAAAAATGTATTTATTAATTAAATTTATATGAAATAAATATATTGAATATAAGCAAACATGAACGGTTCATAATAGTATTGATATGAAATCTTTAACAAGACTAAAGGCGCTGCAGGAGAAGGGAGCTTTGGTGAAGAACTCCACATTATAGTTTAGTAAAACAAATTATCTAGTTATCGCAAGTATCTAGTAATCTATTATTGTATTACTAACTTCTAGTAATCAATCACCAAGGAACATTTAAATGCAAATATTGGGATAGAAAAGGTTTTCTATACACTAGTGGGTTTTCAAGACATATTTACCCGCACTACTTGATGTGTCAAGAATACTAATCTTAAATTATTTATTTTATCTTAGATCTATATTTATATAAATTTTTTAGTTAAAATCTAACCCAGTTATTTCAGCTTGGTAGTGTTGCCTTTTTACCTAGCCAACTAGATTTACCTAGCCAACTAGAAAATGTAATTTGTAGTTATGTAATCAAATAGAAATAGCCCACATTCACTTACGTTATTTTTGACCCCTTTAAGCCCAGCAATTACATTTTATTGCATTAAATACAATGAGTTTAGCTTTTCTGTATTTACATGAAACTCTTTTCTGTATTTTCATCCTGAAACTGTCCTAGTTCTCGAACAGTTTTTTAATGAAGTCGAACAAAACTAAAACTGATGTTCCTGTTTCTGTTTTACAATCATCCTCATGACCGGAGATTATTCAAGAATGACAGGGCAGACTTCGAGTTTTATTACGCATATAAATATGTCATAGGTATCAGCATAAAAGAAAGTATCAGTTATAAACAGAAATAACTACACTTTAACACCGCATTAAAAAAATGTAAGGGCGGTACATACGGCGGTCCACAGATTTAAAATAGGGAATTATAATATTTAGAAATTATAACAGATTGTATTATTATTAAGAATATTTTCCGCCATCGTAATCATATAGGTAAAGTAACAATGCATATATATAAAAATGTTTTTGGCGAACAAAAGCTCAATAAATATTAATCGAATTTGTACAGTGTATTTTTGTATACTGAAAACATTTTCCTTATGTCGAATGGCAATGGAACAAGCTTTCTCCTTCTCAGCTTTCCTTAGGGAGATTTTGAACCACTTACTTTTTATCTTATCGTTATCATAAGCGGTCTATTGAGCAGGCGTAGTGCCACAAATGATACTCTTTCAGCATTGCGCCTGCTTAGTATAACGATTACAATAACGACGTGCTAAAATTTATGGGGTTCAAAATCTCCCTAATTCTGCAATAAAGGTGTAACGGTAACAAGGAAAGGTAATAGGTATAAGAGGGAAAACAAAAGTTTATTACTATTAATATTATTATATCATAGTTGCATTAAACTAAATACCTAAATATATAATATGTATATAATTATTTAGTATACAAATAATTGATTTCAATTTTCTTAGCAGATGTATATCTCTACATATCATGTAGATGTCATCTGCTAAGAAAATTGAAACTGGCAATCAATAGCTATACCTGTTAAAGACAGGTCACGTGCAACACGTCACATCTACAACGTCCAATTAGTTTTTAAGATCTTATTCAATTTACGTTTTTGACAACTATATAAAAATAGATGCCTGCAGGATTCCAATACTTCTCATAATTAGAATTAGTGGCGTTGTTTTTATTTTTATTAATGTTGACCTTGATTTCGATTAGTTCTATCTTTATGTCGTGTATTGTATGTGAATCATTCACATCAATCAATGTAGCGGAAACCACTATACACTTAATCTGACGTTACTGCATAATTTTATTTGTATAATTGAATTTACTATGACATAAGCCAAAATTACCTTATATTTTTTAAAAAATTATTGTTATTATAAATCTGTAGGCAGTTTATGTAAAATATTATTTTAAGTTTTAATTACAAATATACGTACATATTAATATGTCAGGTAATTTAATCCGCGCTAATCGTGATAATAAAACATAATCTCATCACATGCAACTCTGTTATTAGTTTCCACTGAACAAGTCTGACATAATAATCTTTAATATGCTTTGATTTTTTATCATTTATTTTGCGTACATTAATTAATATACTTACTTCTAGATTACATTTATTATTGAATGAATGTTTTTATTTAAAAATATGTGCTTTTACCTATTATTCGAATATCTAGACGAATACCTATACGAATATACAGTGAGTCCATAAAGTCCCGCATAAATTCTTTATATTTAAAACGGAAAAGTTTTTTAAAAATCGCTCGGACTCGTCGTTTTTCTTTTATTTTTCCCTTATTTTACATATATTTAATTTTTTACAGGGTAACTCAATGAAGCTACGTCGATATAAACTTTAATATTTTAAATAGGATACCCAGTATTTTTTTATTCAGTTGGAAAGAAGTATTTTTTACGAATATGGTCATATAAGGTTTTATAGGTCTATCTGTAATAATCAGGGAGATATGCCCAAAAAAGTGTGCCATAAGAGTTGTGTTGTGAAGAGAATATCAATTCGTTGCTAGATACAGTCTTACTCCAACACATCGCTCTTATGGTCCACTTTGTTGGGTGTACCTCCCTTATTATTAGGGATAGACCCATACAACTATATGCGCCCCCCCACCATCGCCGATCTCGTACCTATAGCCGTTCGCTACTTAGCGAACCCGAACACTTGGCGAAATTTCGTCGACGGGAACGCGTTCCTCAGGTCCCCCCCGACCCGAATCCGCCCTCGGTTGCCTCGGTTGGTGTATATGATCGTATTCGCAGAAAAAAGGTCTTTGCAAAGATGTAGAAAAATACAGGGTGTCCCATTTAAAATATTAAAGCTTATATCGCCGTAGCTTCATTGAGTCACCCTGTAAAAAATTAAATATATGCAAAATAAGGGAAAAAATGAAAGAAAATCGATGGGTCCGAGCGATTTTTAAAAAAATTTACCGTTTTGAAAATTAAGAATTTATGCGGGACTTTAATGGACTTAGGTACTGTATAAACTTTTTGGACGTCAAAAACTCCTTATGCACTTCATAACTATAGTGTATGTATTATAGAATGTATTCCATCTATATGAGTTTTAATAGTGGAAAATACAATCTAGGTAGTAGAAAATTCGATAAGAAAATAACTGGATCCATGATCCAGATCGGTCATTAAAATAAGTAAAACGCCAAGGGAGTCCCTCGAGACCGCTTGAAGAAATGTACCCACGCTACAACAGCCAAGCTGACCTTGAAGTGGTCTGATAGCGGCTTAGTGTACCTACTTAGCTTCGCTTAAATATGAATGAATAATAACACAGTAACATAAAATATAAACAAGATAAATACGTAAAAATATTTATACAAAAATTTACTTGTCAACAACTATCCTAATATACATATACATAAATAGTAAATCTTGGTACTTGTTTTTCGTGTAACACCTTTTAAAGTCTATCAAAGAGTTTTAGTTTATCGAAGCAAACCCAACTGGACAACTCGAAAGATAGGACCGTTATGCTTCATGCAGCATATTCGGGTCACAATCAGGTTCTAGCGGGCTATATGGACCACTAAACAAAAACTCAGTAGAAAGATAAAAAAGAAAACATTTTAATCATAGCAAACAAACGTAATTGAGGAACTTATTTTCAGAACTGATGAAACGTAGAATTAAAATTTTGATGCGGTAACACACAAGATGCACGTTTAAAAACATTATTTTTTAATATCGACACTTTTAAATTCGTCACTTTTCTCTCATTTACCCAAGCAATAATTTCTATAATAGGCATTACTGTTTCTTGTTTTAAAAGATCTTAAATGCAACTTATTTATTACAATAAATATCAAATATTCCGTTATAGGTATCTATACATATTTCCCCGGTTGCTTCTGTAGAACTAAAGAATTATTCATTCCATAATTTACTCACATACCATGCAGCTTTATAGGTGAGTAATGAGTATATATTTTAGTGTCCGAAGATTTGTACGGCATACCGGAAGCCATTTCCCCACTTCGAGCTGATCTTAATCTTCACGTATTGTCTGCCAATTCCACCGGCCTCGACAGTGGCCCTCGCCGTATTTCCATCATAGAATTTATTGTAGACCCTCAGAGCGGAAATCGTCTCATGTCGAGAATATCCCGTAGGTAGGTCCTTCGGGTATTCGATAATTTTCTCACGGTTGGCCCACCAGCGCCTAGGCTTGAAATATTCCTAAAATAATGAGAATTGCGTTATACATTCTGTTAAAATTTAATTACTCGTATCATAGGGTAATAGTTCGTATTATTTATGTCCTAGGATATCAATTCATTTCAGTTGGGTATTTTTTGATCATTTATTTGAGAAATTCGGAACATTTCCGCAGATAGGAACGAAATTTTGCATTTTGGATTTTTGCATTCTTAGTATGGTTTTGAACTGATAATTATTTTTTTTTTTTGTTTTACTAAATAATGTATATAATCAAATTATAAATCAGACTTTGATCAGGCTACCATCATCATTTTGGTTAATTAAACAAACTTTTGCACTTATTGCATGATTTTATATCTTTAGGGGATATTTTACCTAAATAAAGACGCGTTTACATTGATATAGTAAATGGGTTAGTTACTTGTACCAGTAACTTGCAAGACAGCAACTAATCCAGTGTAAACCAAGTAGCGGTACTAGTACCAAGTAAATTGGTACTCAAATGTAAACAGTTTTGCGCTAGTGCTAATCTAGTTATACAGGGTGATTCAGCTAATCGTTCATTAAAAGTTTAAGGACTTCCCATTGGAATATGTTTTGAAAATTTGGATATTGGAATTGGAATTTGGGTTTTCGAAAAAGTTCTATTCATCTGAAATATTTACATTTTTATAGCACTTCCGGTTATACCGGAAATGACTATCAACTTTTTCGTGAGGTCAATTTTTCGCGAAGTGCGCGATAAGTGTTCACAAAAGAATGTCTATTTTCATAAAATCTTTGGATAATAACTAAACGTTCTTGCAGCGCGTATTTAGCCATAATAAATTGTTAGAGCCACCTGACACGAGACTTAATTTAGCACTGAATTCAGTACTCAAATTGCGCGACCAGATTTAGCGGACTTGTATGCTACAAATTAAAAATTAAAACATGTTTTAATTTCTAGCATTCAAGTCCGCTAAATCTGCGCGCGCAATTTGAGTACTGAATTCAGTGCTAAATTAAGTCTTGTGTCAGACGGCTCTTAGAGTGTACCTACTGAACATAAATGACAACTAGTGACAGGTATAACTTTATTACCATGGTTACCATATCGTTTCAAAATCATATCAATCTTATTGGAAAACTCATTATATAGAGGCCCAAGAACTGAGTTCTACGGAAAATCCAGCTATTTGCGAGACATATTCAAATTGAAATCCCCAATATTGAACAAACTGAGATCGATTGTTGAAGTACGACTTTAACAAATCATGCAATGGAGAAGACAAACAAGTGTAGAACAGACCGTTTTTCACTAATAAGCTGTGATTAAATCGATCGAAAGCTTTAGAAAAATCAAGTGTAACGCACACTTACCTGATTCCTGATATCCAATTCTTCTGCGATAAATTTTGTTTTTCCTCAAAATTTGAAACAGTTTGAGCACACAGCCCTAAATCTATGCTCATGTGATGATATCAAAGTTTCAGTGTGATAATAAATTTATTTGTAAATAATGATCGTAAATACCACCTTACAAAAATTGCTAACGATAGTGGGCCTAAAATGTCTTGAAGAATATTGTCGAATTCTTGGAACTTAATTCTAGAGTCGATAATAATATTTAAAGGTAAAGCAAAAATTATCCTCTGAATTTGACTAGAAAGACAGGAATCAAATCTAAACCCATAGTGAGATATTCTCTCAACCCACTCCTTATATCCTTATAATATTATCCATATTTGTATCTATCAATTGTCCAACTATTTATCTATCTCCACCTGCGTTTGCAATAGATGCAAGTGTACGTGCAATAGAATACATTTATTTGTACTCACTCGCATTTGTATTATTTGTTATCAAAAAATAAATCCAAAGGCATGATTTGACGAAAACAGTAGCAGTTCACAATATTTACTGTTTATTGTAACAGAACTAACTATGTAGTTGTTGTTCATTATCTGCTAAATTGAGCTACCCAGTAAACAAGTATCGAGTAAATCGTAAAAGTCAGGTGAATTGTAATCTAGCAGATTATGTTATCAATAAATAATTTTGATGATGCCGTTTTATGGAAGTATGGTAAGGTATGCTCAGAATTTATAATCACTGTATTATTTATTTGGTTTCTGGATACATTTTTAAACACTTAAAAAACGTCATTCGTATCAAAGTTTACAGAATATTTATTCTGTAAACTTTGACGCAAGTATAGAGATTTGGATATAAACATTTAAATTAGTTAACTAAAATTGGCGAAATATCTAAATAAACCTTAAAAAATAAGACTGCCAAATAAATAAAAATAATTTTACAATAAAACAAAAATTGATGTTATTAATATTGTTGATAATTATTACGTGACTGTAAAAGTTACTTTGTTTCCTTATGTACTAGGGTTCCTATTTACTTTTCTTTGAAATTTGCCAATCAAGATGTTAGAAAACATAAAAGTTAACAAGAATATATCTATTTTGAAGCATATGTAATTTATTCTAATTGATTTCGTTATGCTAAATTTAGGGAACTGAATCTTTTAGAAAAATAAATGTATAGCATATAGAAACTGTTTTTAGTTATCAGTTCAATATGAAATTGATTTATACTGTACTGACTGATACGGGTGCGGTCAATTGATAATTTTGTTTCAGCACCTGGGGGTGCTATCATGTAGAAATATTAACAAATAGAAGCATGTGTACCATATGTCACAAACAATTCCAAACAGTTGAAAAATGGAAAGTTTAACAAAAGGAGGTGTTTTATGTGCATATATACATGACCCCATCATATCAATTTGATATAATAATGACAATCTCGTACACTAGAAAAAATTGAAAAAACTACTTAGCAGTATTTCGATTACTGAAAAGTTTTCGATGAAAATGAATAGGTACATGTTTATATCCTTTAGTATTCCCAATTTGGGGTCATGGTTGACTAACTTTTATTATTTGTATTATTATATTTATTTTTTATCCTTAATCGAAAACATTATACCGGTTCTTAACATCCTGTATCCATAATATTTTTTTAAATCTTCTGAAAAGGTTTACATTTATCCTGGTATGTTTGGATATTGATTTAGATCTTTTTAATTTGTCCTACCTGCATGAATAATAAGTATTGTAAATTTTAAATTCGTCAACTTACTTGATTAAACAATAAGCGGTCGAATGGTTGTATTTTTCCAATAATTAGATGACCATCCCTGGTGATGTTGGAAGAATTGTTACTATGAGAGTTGTTGTCTGCTGGTCGGTTATAGTTGGGGTACAGTGGTACATAGCTGGTGATGTTGCTAACCGTGTGGTTAGTGGCTATGTAAGTTCCGTTGATTGTAGGAATCAAAATTTGTGCCGGAACGTAATGAATTTGACAGTCGTAACTGCCAAATACTGTGAACAGTATAACTGCGAAGACTACGTTAAACACTTTCATATTCGTTATATCGAAGACTATTTTCCTTGTGCTATTTTAACAGTTATATACCTTAAAAGTTTATTTGTTTATAAAATGTGAGATAAGTAATGCAAATATTGTGTTTCAACGTCATAGCAAGGGTTTTTACTCACATCATGCATCACAAACAATATTTGATGCAGAGATTCCACAAAGCACTGCAGTAAATTTTACTATTTTTTTTTTTAATTTACCGTTCAGTGTTCAGTGTTTTTAATTAGAGGATGTCATTCTTCCATAAATAATGGAAGCACCAAGGTGGCCATGAGACTTTGCAGTCAAATAAGACTTTCCACCGTGACAGGCAATAAGTACAATATTATTATTATTAATGAAAAATTACCTGTAAATTATTTAAGGAAAATTTTTCATCGTCACGACTTGCAAAGTGTATTATCGTTTTTGGAAAATATGTAGGAATAATGTGAATAATGAATAACACACTTTTTTGGGCATATTTCCCTTATTAATTAGAGATAGACCCATAAAAACTTATATGATCGTATTCATAAAAAATAGTTCTAAAAGAGAGAAAATAGTTTCATAGAGAAATATGTAAAACACTATATGTCTGTGAAGTTAGAAACGTTTTTGTTCAGAAATGTTTCTGGAAATAGCGATCACGATTACATTTAGGTGAAGCGGCAAATGCTCAATTTAAGGATTAGATTTTTTGCGCCACTGGTAGGCTATTGGAATTGAAAATACTACAACGATATTGCTACCTACAATTTTTCACAGATTATGTAAAAAGACATGCCCTTTCGAGCCCTGCCATCAGTTTTTTCCAAACACCCGTAGCAGACCCAGAATTAAAGCGAAACTTCAGAAACGAATTGTTGCTTTTTAATATAATAATTTTTTCTCAAAAACTGTAGAGTGTGCCACCTTGAATATTTCACAGAATATGTATATGAATATGTAAAAACCATACTCTTTCGAACCCTTCTATCAGTTTTTTTCCAAAAACTGGTAGGAGACCTAGAATTAAAGCGAAACTTGAGAAACGAATTTTGACTCCATAATATAATAATTTTTTTATCAAAAACTATAGAGTGTGCCACCTTGAATTTTTTACAGAATATGTAAAAAAAACATGCTTTTTCGAGTTCTGCTATCAGTTTTTTTTCCAAAAACCCGTAGGAGACCCAGAATTAAAGCGAAACTTCAGAAACGTTAGTGGTTAGTGAGTGGATCCGTCGCGGAGGTTCACTGATCCGTCGTGATGGTTTACTGAGCGGTCGCGACGGTTCACTGAATCGTAGAAATAATTTAGATATAAATAGGACACAAATACGAAATTCAGTGTTAGCATTGAATTTCGTAAAATTGTGTAAAATGTGATGCGCTTTGTATGAACCGGTCGTAGCACGCCATTTTTAGAAAATATTATTCGACAACTTATGACAAAACAAAAAATATTATTCAGATATATGTTTCATTAAGAACGCCAAGACTAATAATAATTTCATCGTTTTGGTTTTAAGAACAATGCTTTTTTCTAAGTTATAAAATGGAACGCGGCATTAGAGGTGATAACGTGACCGTATGTTATAAAGAAACTAGTACGTTTAGCATGACTACCCAGCCATCTGTACGTAATTTCGCAAAGCATTCCCATTATTAACTTCTAGTGGTAACTATTATTGTTACAAAATTACATTCAAGCTATTATTTTTCTAAGAATAATAAGTATTTATAACTTTCTGTTAAGCATCTTCGCTTCTAATCTTCTAAATTGCTGTCTTCCATCAGCTTATTAGGGAACACGGTCCTGTCCCGTTCTGGGCACAGAATTGGCCAGTCGCCACCACAACGGAAGTTGTTTGTATAGTTTTTGAGAAAAAAAAAAAATATATTAAAAAGCAAAAATTCGTTTCTGAAGTTTTGCTTTAATTCTGGGTCTCCTACGGGTTTTTGGAAATAACTGATGGCAGGGCTCGAAAGGGCATGTTTTTTTTACATACCCTGTGAAAAATTCAAGATGGCACACTCTATAGTTTTTGAGAAAAACATTATTATATTTAAAAGCAAAAATTCGTTTCTGAAGTTTCGCTTTAATTTTTGGTCTCCTACGGGTTTTTGGGAAAAACTGATAGAAAGGCTTGAAAGGGCATGTCTTTTTACATAATCTGTGAAAAATTGTAGGTAGCAATATCGTTGTAGTATTTTCAATTCCAATAGCTACTAGTGGCGCAAAAGGTTTATTCCTTAAATTGAGCATTTGCCACTTCACCTAAATGTAATCGTGGTCGCTATTTCCAGAAACGTTTCTGAACAAAAACGTTTCTAACTTCACAGACATACACAGTACGGGATTTCCATTTAAAATATTAAAGTTTATATCAACGTAACTTCATTGAGTCGCCCTGTAAAAAAATAAATATATGTAAAAAAAAGTGTAAAAAGAAAAGAAAATCGAAGTGTCCGAGCGATTTATCATAAACTTTACCATTTTCAAAATAATGAGTTTATGAACTTACTGTGTATAATATACGTAAGCAACATATTTATTTTTGAAAATCATTACAATTTACAGGGCAGCACAATGAAATATCCAGTAATAATAATCGTGTGTCTATAATCTATATCTAATAATAATATAGAAGAATATTTATGTTTTATAATTATTATCATTATTAAATCTAGGAGTACCTTGGTCTACTCTTTAGTACCTTAGTGAAATATATCTTTCGATTTTGTATTTTCCATAGAGAATTTCGCATCATGGAGAATTTACGATGTTCTGAAATTAAACATTTCTTTTAATTTCCAGTGCTCCTTCTAAGAATATATAATTATTCGATGGAGAGATTTTATTATTTATCTCAAACGGCGTCACTCTAGAAAAGTACAAAACACGTGCTACCAATTACAACGTATAATATAAAAAAGCAAACATGCAGTACAGCACAGCGTACGTAATAAAATACATTTAGCCAAGTGCTGCGCTACATATTTCTCTCAGAGGATGATGCACAAATAAAATCGATTGAGATGATTTCACTTAAATGCCCCGGACTTTCCATAACGAAAAGTTTACGTCTGTTAAATCGGGCTCGTTCTCATTTTCTACTTAGAACTGTAAATAGAAAGTGTTCAACCAGCAAATACATTTTCTGAATGAAATCTGAAATTAAAGGTTTGGTTAAATTTGATTGTACCTACAAACCTGGTGTGACAAGCTACGTTTTTCTTATTGAATTTTATTGGATAGTATGAAATGTTAAAACGCATTTAATTTTTTTCAAACATTATAAAATAACTCGCAAACGGTAGAAAATGAATATATTATAAATATAATCACTTGAATGTGGAAAAATATGCGTGAAATTGTACTTTATGAGATTGTTTAATAATATTATTTGAATATGTCTAGTCAGTGGATCAGAGTTTAGTGTCTCAACCGAGTAAGGCAGAGGTTGTGGGTTCGGATCCCCATTCCGCCGGACAATTTTTCATAAAATTGTCTATTCGTATATTAAGGCTTGTTCGAAGGGGTGGATTGGAAACTATCCTGGCATGCGTGCCGAGAATGGTAAAAATGTGAACTTGGTGTTAACATCGACTATTGATCTTTAGAAACAGACTATTGATCTTGATGTTTTGTGGAAGAGACTTATAATAATTATAATATAGAAGGGTGAGTAATTATCTCGATTAAAAGTGCATGATCATTTCGTGATTCAAGGTTTATTTTTCTATATTTGGGTATTTTCTTGGGAACAATAGCATAAACATATTTATGTATAATTACATTTTATAATTATCTGCAAAAGATAATCTAACATTACCCTTTCGTGAGAATTAAATTGTTTGTCATGACTCATCTCTATATTTGTTTGACTGTTTTCTGCGATCCATAACAAATACATAAAGGGTATACTACTATTAATCAACAAATATGACAAATATGAAATATGAGGAATCTATTTTATAGAAAAATATACATATATGTTATATAATATATTAGGTACCTATTTACTTTTTCGACTTTGAAATAATTTTAATATTGTACCCTACAGAACAGTGTAACGTGTATATAAAATACATATACAATATCTAGACAAAACCGATATTTTATTTTTAAAAGAGTACTGTATACACTTATTTTTATAATATGTAGATATTAATGTTTTACATTTTAATTTATATTTTTAAAGATATCAAAATAAATTATTTTTTTTAATCGAAACTTGAAGTTACATTATTTTAGCGTATCTAAACCACTTTTGTTTGTTTGTTATTTTCGGTAGTCTTTTTGACATTACGAAATTTAACAATTCAGCACAGTTTCTATTATTTTTTTTTGTATTTTGTAACAATATTATGTCTCCTTTTGCATTTAGTTACCTATTCAGTTTTCTCTTTCCAAAGCCTTTTGCATGTTTAAATTAAAATAATAATTTCGTAATTTTGAAAGTTTAAAGTTCTATAGAATCGGTATTCTATCTGAGAAATTCAGGTTACTCGAGATTTCTTGTTTTTAGAGGGCGCTGAATAATGCTATGTTGTCAGATTTTCCGTAAAAAAATCGCTAATATAATTTCTCGAAAAATCGCCTCGAAAAAAATGATAGCAGGTAGTGGAATGGTAACCTCACCGTCGTACTAGGTCGTAGAAGTAAGTAAGTACATGTTAGGCATACCTATTCATAAAAAAATAAGCATCCAAATAATGCTGTTCAGTAAAATTTTACAGGACTGATTAATATATGTTTTTAAATTAAAATGATACGAGTATATGTATATTGATCTATGACATGGTATTAGATCAGCTGTATTTTTATTCGAGTGTAATATTTGGTAGCATGGGTTTATTGCGAATCCTTGGAAAGCTTCCAAAACCGATCACATTTTACTGGATTTCTTAATAAACAGGCATACAGTCGAATGTAATCAGTTTTTGTTTAATTTTAACTTTTTTTAATAGGTACCTATACCTACCCAGTAGATAGATATGATGAAGTAGAAATCTAGAATTATTAGTATTGCAATATTTACATACGTGGGTGTATATCATTTATTTTATATTTATATGATATGAGTTTCAGTTTCCATTGAGCGTATTCTAATACTTTTATCCCCATTTTTCGTAACATGAGCCTATCATGACTTAAGGGAAATATCTTACATGGCAATCAAATACAATTAACAAAATCTTTAAAATTTTAAAAACGATATAAATACATTGAGTACAAATATATATCTTGCCAGCAAGTTCTTGTATCGTAGGAAATTATCAATATCGGTATAAGAATCGATAAAACATCAACAGTTTTACCACACCAGTTTGGAATAATTTAGTCAAATATAAATAAAGTAAAATAAATATAATGAAACACCCTGCAGAAAAACGTTGACTGTAAAGAAAGTTATGTACGAAAGGCGTCATCGGTTTATTTTGATATTTACCAGGCTCAGACTTCTTGAAACAAGCCAAATCATCATCAACGAGAAAACGTGTGATTTTACTTTTCACATAAATTGCTCCCTCTTTTGGCATACATGCAAGTTATTTTTATACTAACAAGGAAATCGATATTTCAGTGTATAAACGAAACGCGCACTTTCTTTCCATTTGCTATCTTGTATCAGTGTCACTCTCTATATTTAGAAAACATGAGGAGTTATACCTTTGGATTTAGTTTATTGTCCAATAATACCAAATAATGGAATAGTGTTGCAGAATACGATACAATAAAAAAAGCGTGAGGTATATTTACTTATTTTTTGCAACTCCGAATTAATATGCCAACAGAATTTGAAATTTACTCAAATCAGTAATGTAATTTAGCAGACAAAAATTAAAACAGTAAAGTGACAAACATGACGATTCCATCTTAGGAGACAGATTACGGAAGTTCCTCAATTTCCCGATATGTTTAGTAACAATAGTCAATCTTATTCCTTTTAGATCATTTTAAGAAGAAAGGTTCCACCATCTATCTCGTTTCCAATGAATACAGGGTCATTTCCTAGGTCATTTGTATGTGCGAGAACCATTCATTTCTAAAAGAAATTTAAAAATTTCCACAGATATCTACAATCAAGGACAATGTGGTCTAAACCTAAATTATTTTATACTATCTGTAACTTTTTGTTTTGTACCAGAAGTAGCTATGCACGGAAAAAATTGTTTGCTATTATCTAACATAATTTGTTGATTCAATTATAGTTTGTAAGCAATATTTTTTTGAATTAACCATACCATAAACCAACGTTTTTGTTTCTACACATTAAATACCTTAAGAATAAGGGATATACTGGGTGAGTTTCCGAATCCGAATCTGCAATAAAAAATATAGGTTCATATTTAAGATTTTAAAGTTACCCCCCCCCCGCCCCCCTACAGAGAGGAGGGAGGTTGACTAATTTTAGTACAATTTCATTTTCCCCCGCTATAGGTATTTTTTCGTACAGTGCTTATTTCTCGAGAATATGTTTCTTCTTATTTTACTTTATTTTTTACATTTTAATAGTCTATAATAAAGTCGTCTCTTATCTAATTATTTTTTGCAATTGAAGTAGAACGCCATTCCATAATTCCGGAAATATTAAGTTAAGAAAAAACTGATAAGTTAATAGATCAACAGATATAAAGACCAATAAAATTCAATCAAAATTCTGAAAACCGATATATCAGAAACCAATCAGGTTAACCAAAATTAAATTACACCACTACAAACTAAGCCCAAAAAATAGGATGAGGCACCATATCAGTTTATCAGTTTTCTATTGTCTCATCACCGCTTAACCACTCTGCAATCTCAACCAAAATAAATCTCCCTGTACAATTATTATATGATTTACAATTGGATATATAATAATATCTAATAATAATATATCTGCCCCTCGTTCTAATAACAAGGATTAGCCCGAAAGTTTGAGACTTGTGTGGGAGAGGGGACAGTATATTAGTATTTCTCGGGCTGCATTTACGCCTCAGGCATCAACTGATTATAATCTCTCCCATCCTGGGCCATCTCCAGGACGGTTGCCAACTTATCCCTGCGAACAAGCCTTGATCTAAGACTAAACAATTTAATTAAAAGTTGCTGGTGGAATGGGGATTCGAACCCACGACCTCTGGGTTGAGCAATCGAGACACTAAACCCTGAGCCACCGGCTCGCTTAAATATATGGATATGTCATTAATAATTTCGAGGATAAAATTCGATGATATGTTATTAATAATTCATTATTATTTAATTTCGAGCTGGTTTCGGCCCTTAAACACCTAATTAGTGATAAAAGGACGATTCATTGGATGTTGCCGCTGAATTTATGATGGAAACCGGCCATCGACATGCAGTACCTCTCTCCAAAATCGGTTTCATCGCACGGTTGACTCACCGAGCCTTCCAGGTGGAGTTACCTGACCCAGTGACCTTGAACAAATAACTTCCGGGGCCCGCCCTTCTCGAGGTTATGCTTGCATGATGCGAGACTTGCATTATACGAGACAAATTAATTTCTGTTATAGAAGTTGTTAAAGTTGTTACAATAAAAGATTCATGGGTAGGTAGTAGATTCAAGAGTCGCTAATAATTGTTTCACTAAAAGTATTGAGGGTGATGAGAGAAAAGCAAGTACTGTTTTCGCCTACCTTTAAATGTTGAGAGAAAGAGATAGTCATTTCAGACATGTTAATGATTTAAATGCCACTATTTGGCGGATGCGCCAGTTTGTTTTAAATTCCTTCGAAGTATGGGACCTCGGGTGAGTTTCTATTCACACATCATTTTTCTGAAACTTTGAATATGTAGTAAGTAAATACTTATAATTTCCACAGTATTTTTAATTTTATATACAGGTTGCAATGCATTACATCTACAATGCAGATGGCAAAGAAAATGAGTCAATATGTAGAATAAAAAATACACTAGGTATATGTATATATGTTCTATTTAAAATAAGAAGTGATATAAGAAAAAGCTACTAGTTTTTTGCTTAGAGTTTTCGACTAAACAAACAGAAAAGCATATATTTCTTAGTAGAATCTGTAGAAATAACAATGAACTAAACGCCGCGTATGTTTGTACTTTCGTATATATTGTGGAAATGAATGGTACCTACATATATGGAACAGAAAAAAATATGCTCTTCTTTTTCGGTAACACAAAAATTTGTCGATTTCATTATAGTGCAATTATTACAGTTTATCTTGGGTCTGTCGGGCACGGACGTTTTATTTCAGGCAATTTTTAATCTCCTAAAATGAATCCAATGGTTTTAAATGAGTGCGAACACAGGGACGATTATAAAATCACGACGATTAAAAAATTACATCTAGGCCTATTTTGTATGCGGTGCAATTATTGCCGTATAAAATAAAATACACACGTTTAAACGGGGCTACGCGCACAAACGATTATTAGTCGCTAGCAAACAACTCGGTGCGTGCTTTTATATATTTTCAAATTTCACACATCATGTCCTTTGACACGAAGTTATTTATTTTTGAAATAATATTGAAATACCAGAATATGCGGATTGTCGAAAGGCTTTGATGCGAAAAGTTATGGACAAAGTTATGTGAAAAATTGGAATGGGTTGGAAGCTAAATTTTGGAGTGATTCCATAAAAGTGTAAACGTTCTCCAAAATGTGTTCTTTAATAGTCTTTCATTAACGTAAGCATAGACCCATCATAATCGTTTGCACTTTCTTTTTTTTTTTTCCTTTTCTTAAAATCAGCGCCGCAACACAAACTATTTCATATAGAAGTTCATCTTTCATATGATGAAAACGTCAACGATTTTTCATCTCCTATGCGCGAAGGCAATTATTCTCGGTAGATTTTTAATAGCACAACAAGTGCCTTGTTGGATGTGGTAGACGATATTGTTCAATCAGTTGATAAGAATGAGCTCACGGTGTTAGTTCTACTGGACTATAGTAAGGCATTTGATCGTGTATCAATCATGAGCTGCTTCTAGCAATCTTGCATTACTTTAGTTTTGGTTCCAAATCTGTTCAATTAGTGAGACAATATATGACAGACAGGCACGAAAGAGTACATATTAATAATCAAAACTCTGACATGTTACCAATAGAGCAAGGTGTTCCGCAGGGGTCAATACTTGGTCCTCTTTTATTCACTTTGTATACAGCTGAGCTTCGAAATGTACTTAAAACTTGTAACGTTCATTTCTATGCTGACGATACTCAGTTGTATCATTCTTTTAAGAAGACTTATGTGGAATACGCTTGTGGATTAATTAACCAGGATATTTCATCTCTTATAGAAATGACCAATTCATTTTGTTTATCTATAAACGCAACAAAGTACAAGGTTATGTTATTTGGTAGAGAAAAAGCGAGAAACAGATGTAGGGATACGATTAATATCACCATTAATAACAATACTCTTGAACTAACGCATGTTTCAAAAAACCTTGGACTATATATTGATTCTGGTTTGAAATGTACAGAACATGTCAATCATATTATTAGGAAATCTTTTGGAAATTTAAAATTAATTTATTCAAGCAAGGACGTATTAACTAGAAAAGCCAAAACTCTATTATGCGAAGCTCTTGTACAATCTCATATGAATTATGCATCAGTTCTTTATTACCCTTTCTTAAGACAAGTTGATGTTCTTCGATTATAAAGATTGCAAAATAGTTGGGTAAGGTTAATATGTGGAGTTAGGAAATATGATTCGATTTCTCCAAGTCTGAAACAAATTTGTTGGTTAAATATTAGGAATAGGAATCATCTCCACAGTTGCTTGTTTTACCACAATGTTCTGTTAAATAGGTCACCTCCTTATTTGTATGATAAAATAATTTATAGGACAGACGTACTGTGCGTTTCACGAAGTTGTATCCCGGATTGGAATGTTACTATACATCTCCAACGTATGGAGCATCGTCATGTTATTAGTTAAATTCAATGCATTGGCACATCTCGGTTACGGACCGCTACAAATTGAGGTGGTGTGATTTAAGCGCGCGTGCCAGTCTCGCACAGGATTTGCCAGCGAATCCTGACAATCCGAACATTCCAATCCGGGATACAACTTCGTGAAACGCACAGTACATAACTTAAATATAAAACTTCCTTATTTCGTTCTGGATTTTCATATTGTATAGTTTCATATGTTTTCATATCTTTTTATAATGTCATTCCTAGCGTTCTCAAGGATCTGCCAAGCCAAAAACAAGTCTTCCTTTTTCTTTTTCTTATTGTTCCTTCAATGTTTTGATTCCAGTTATATATTTATATTTTGTTGGCATTACCGTCACATGATTTTGTTTTTTCTCTTTGTGGGTTGAGTGGAAGAGCAGGGGTTTTTTTTCTTAAAAACACTGAACTCTGCCCTTTATAACATAACTCTGTTAACTGTAAATGTATTTCTTTTGAAAGATGGTTGCAATAAAAGCATTTATTATTATTATTAATAGTGCAGTTTTGTAATTGCAGCATAAAAAATCGCCCGTGCGCCACAGGCCTATAAAAGCAGCGAAAGAGTCACTTGCAGGAAAAGCGTTTTCAAAAAACTGTAAAATAATAACCTTGGAAAACGCACTAAATTCAGAAATTTCTGGGGTGAGTAACAAGATGATCCAAAAATTGCAAAAAATATTCCACTATTCTTAGTACACATCATTATTTTTCCCATTAATAATCGCAGCTTGATATGCTACTTCATGAAAACATCAGATAAGAGTTAATTTATTTACAACTGCAATAAATGCAAGATGCTACTAATGTTAGTTATAAAGACAGTTGCTTTTAATCTACGCTGGAAAATTGTACAAGGCAACGAATTATAAATATAAATTAGTAATTTATAACATTTATTTCAGAGAAAATAACTATCCAAGGTTTAATTTGTGGTGCCATATTCACGCAAACACATAAGTACACAATCAAAATAAAAATGACATGTATGCCTACATTCTATACACTATTTTTAATGTTACAATTTAGATTTAAAAGCTCACTTATTTATTTTTTACTTGTAAAATACATGTACTTATTATTAATAGGTACGTGTATTACGTGTATACGGAAATAAAAATATCTGAAAAAATCCGTTTATTTTCTAAAAAACAGCCATTGTGATTTTTGTATGAACAATAGTACCGGGATATCAAAAATTATCTTGGTCAAGGGTGGTTGTGGAATGTAAAACGTGTGTCTTACTTTAAATTTGAAATAATTATGTCACTGTCGCACTGACATCATCAATAACCTACAAATTTCATACCTATTTATTTCAGTTGTAAAACAATAATGAACTACAAATTATGAAATAACGGTTTTAGTAACAAGAAAAACTAAATTACAGTAATTGTTGGAAATGTCCCCCGTTTTGTTCGATGCACAAGTTGACGCACCTCCTCATGCTGTGAAAAGCGTTTTGCAGCATTTCTGGCGTTATGGTTGCACATTGCTGAACAATTCTTTGTTGCAGTTCTTGAAAATTATTTACCGGAGTTGCGAAAATCTTGTTTTTTAAGTAAGGAAATATAAAATAGACCATAATTGTCAAACAAGGTGATCTCGGAGGAAACTCAACTTCTGTATGCAAACTTATCAGCCAGTTATCAAAAAACTCGCGGAGGAAAGCAATATTTTCTCGTGTAGTATGTGATGTTGCACCGTCATGCTGGAAATAACCGTACCGAAGTTCATCATCGTTTAACTGTTGCACAAATTCAGCCAAAAAGTTGTGTCTGTACCTTTCTGGGTTGACGGTGAAATCGAAAAAAATTGGCCCAATTATTCTTCTGCGAGAAACTGCCATTTAAACACCAATTTTTTGAGCATGTAGTGGCGATTCAGTAAAAACATGAGGGTTATCATTGCTCCACATTCGCATATTTTGAGAATTGATGTATCCCGAAAGGTGGAACCACGCTTCGTCAGAAAAAAAAGTTAAGTCCAGAAGATCGTCATTCATTAAATTATTGACAAACCAATAGCAGTAAGCAAGGCGTCTGGGGTGGTCTGCGGGCAGAAGAGCTTGATGTACTTGCATCTTATATGGATGCATGTTCAAGTCTTTCTTTAAAATCTTATGACATGTTCCATAAGAAAGTCCAATTTCCTGAGAAAGACGTTTCAAAGGTTTTGCAGGCTCCTCTTCCATACGTTGACGAACGTCATTGACAACTTCTTCTGTACGAACTCTTGGTCTACCAGCACCTTTTTTATGAGTCACACAACCAGTTTCGCGAAACACTTCAACACAATTTGTAAGGCACGCATAAAAATTGTCCGGTAATATTGCCACGTTTGGGAAGTGCTCTCGAAAATTGTTCAAACACAAACGTTGACTGTATTGCCAATTTCCATTAACTAGCGCACCCGTTCGAAAATAGGCTTCAATCATGAAAATTTTGTGCTGTGTGGTAAGAGGCATGATTCAAAAACTGGATTAGAAAATTTCAGCACAATGACTTGACAGATTCTGACACAACAAAACATATTCAAAAATTTAAAGTAAGACACACGTTTTACATTCCACAACCACCCTTGACCAAGATAATTTTTGATATCCCGGTACTAAGCTAATAAAGTACGAGACTAATTATACACATTATCACACCTTTTCTTCTTTGCAAATAAAGCTTGTTTTGGTACGGTAAAGTAACTATAGTAAAATTGGCGACGCAAAATTGAATTTACCGTTTATTTGCATCAGCTGCACTGCTTACAAAGAAAAGTCAATGCATCCGATATAAAACGGGGTCGTGACATAAATAAAATAAATAATTTTAAATTAAAATAAACAATAAATGAGAGATTATACTGTGGGGTTCTACTACCCAACTTGTAAAAAAAAGTAAAAAAATAATGTAAACCTCATATTAAAAAAAAAAACACAATATGCACCGTTTCGGCCGAGTTGGAGTTTACTTTATATAAACTGTACAAATTAAATATGGGAATTTTGCTGCATCGTGGCTTCAAAACAGAAAATTAATTGTTCAAGATACAGTATTGGAAAAAGTGGGCGCGCCTCATTAACATGCATTAAATACGCCTTTCTTCATGTCGTCGAAATGCCCAAACCATGGGCGTAAAATTGTAGTGAATTTGAATATTAATCAGAGTATTTGACACCATAAATGTCCATTGTACCGTTCCATTACAGAATAAAATTATGGCTAGATTAATTGGGTTAGGTTATCGACAAACCATGAACTTTTTCAGTTTCAATGTTAAATGAAGTGCCAGATGATTGAAGTGCCAATAGATGTTTCGAAATTAAATGTACGTACCTACCTATTTTATAATTTTGCATCAGTTGGTAACTAGTTTTATTGTCGTAAATATGCAGTACAGAAAGTTATAGTCCGCCATGTTAGTATTGGATAATTAAAATATTCTCAAGAAAACTATATTGAAATGGGACCATTTATGGCTTTTCTAGCTAAGCTTTGGACTACTAGATAGCGGTAATATACAAATATCTATATAATACCATTGATTATTTCCAAATTCTATGTTTAATGTTTCCAATTTATTACCGGAATTGTCAAAGCACTGTTTAAGTATGAAAACTGTAGATTATTATATCCAAAAGACTACCTAGCATACTTGGAACCGTACGTAACGGTTTTGTCTCATTAACTTAGTTTCCACTTCATTCAGTTTTCAGTTTTAAATTTACTACTTCAACCGAAGCGAGCCAAGCGATTTTACTTGCTCCTGTATAGTATTGGAGGACACAATTCTAGTGATTATAGATAAGTTTGTGAAAATAGTTCATAAAATTTATAGATTATATAAAAAAATTACCAGTCTGATTTGCCGTACTGATATATTCTGTAATTTTAAATTAATTTTATGTAGGTATAAGGATGGTGGATTTAGCAAAATTATACATTCCCTGATTTTTTATACAAAGTCTACTGAAATCTTAAAATAAAGTTTTTTTTATATGACTCTTATTGCATCTGTTTTTGCGAAATTTGTAATATCTCTATAATAACAGCAGTTATCTCTAATAATATCTCTATACACAAATTAAACATTCATTTATGTTTATTCAACATAATTGACTATAAGTACTCGGGATCACTTCCCACACTTGATATAATAGATTTTGCTCGTTTGTTAATATGTATTAAATAAATATATATATTACTGAGGTCATATGATATATATTATTATCTACTCATATACATACATAAGCACACACATATGAAGTCCAACTAATGGCTTGCACCATGGCCTTTAGCATTACGCTGATTAAGGTTTATGTTTTGGGAAAGATTGCGAGATCTTTTTAATCTTTTGTTTTTTGTTTCCTCTTTTGAGGATATCCCAGACTGCATTCTGCGCGATCCGCAGGTTAATGTTCTCTGGCTATTTCTTCTACTAATGGAAGTTGACTGTACAAGTATGTTTCTTCCACTTGAAATTTTTTGTTTTGACAACAATAAACAAAAGTTGAAAAATGCTGAAGGGGTCACTAATTGATCCATCTTTTTATTGAATATGTTCCCATTTTTCCCATATGTTTGCTGGGATTATTTTTAACCATATTAATAAAGGAGTTTGTACTATTCTCTAAATTCACAATTTCTTCATTACAATTGTCATCCACAGAAGAGGGCTGAGTTTCCATACAAACCATTCCTTCTTTAAGAAGCTGCTCATCTGTCTGTTGCTGTAATGTCTTTGAAACACTTGGGGCTTCACTTGTAAAACCACTGGATTCATCTCATCATTTTCTGAAAAAATGATTCATCGATTTCTTTACCCTCGCTTAGTTTTGCTAAACATATTCGATCTTCAAAAGAGAACATTGATGAGGTTTTTAAATATTTTTTTTCATTTAGTTCCACGGCACACATATATTTACAGAATGCACCTCCTTGACCTGCTGGACAGTCAGACATCTCGATATCTGAGTGCACTACGTATACAAATATATTATCAGACGAAGTTACGTGTAATGTGCAATTATCTAATTTTTTCACCTGTAAAGCCTTTGCTTTTATACAAAATTGTTTATGTAGTAAATCTAGATTAGTGCATATGTTATTAAGCGTCTAATATAGTGCTGTTCAAGTTGATTTGATACAAAATCGATAGTAGCTACAGTGTTAAATGATTTTCTGCGTTAAATGAATCTTTGAAAATTCTTATAGACACTTCCACCATATTATTTGTAATGCCCACGAGTGAAATATGATGATCTGTAGCATATACACCATTCGGATTTTCGTTCCCAGAATTGTATAAGATGTTCTTGTAATAGCCGATATTTCAAAACAAGGTGATGTAATAAAAACTCTTTCATCAATTCTTCACAAGCAGTGAAATCTCTTTCAAAAACGATTTGGCGGAAGAATAACATAATGGACTTCCGATGCATATCGTGAAAAGAATATAATAATAATTTTGATGTAGGAAAGACTTTAGTTAAGGCATTACGTTCGGCGCTATTGTCATCTGTCATAATAACAGATGGACTTTTATTGAAAAAGCCATATTGTGCAATAGCTTCTTTTAATGCCATGAAATCATTAAAGTAGCATTCTTTGTTTTGAGAAGTATGAATAACACAGCCCAGGGAAATGGCGCCGACTTTACTTGCTCCAAACATAATTGTAATATTTGAGCCTGTTTGATCACAAGAGCCTGTTGTGTCTATAAATACGATTCAATAATTCGCGTATAGGTGCCGAAATCATTGAGCTTTTGTAGCGTAATTATTGGCCACAAAGACTCACAGTTTTCAGCACCCTGGTGCCGTCTTATGTGAGGATGTGTAAATATGCCATCGGGGGTAGTCTGTCTCGGGCGGGAGCGGCAAATGCCGCTCTCATCCTGGGTGGTGGTTTGAGGTAGGTCAGGAGTGAGTTATGGTGTGTAGCCGGGGATGCACCTCTAAAGGAGTCAACTGGCCCTTTAGCTTTGTGCAAGGTAAGAGAAGGGTACTCGAAGTGAGCCCGCGACCGCCGACAGCGGCTTAGTTTCGAGGGGAGGTCTGGAAGTCGCTTTTTAGTCGCTTCGTAGCCCTCTACGCTTGTTCCGGGTGAAATTTGAAATATAAAAACATCTTACTCTCAACCTGGGTCCAATAGTTGGAGTCTTGGCCGTTTGTGTACAGCGACCGCATCGGGCTCGTAGTCCACGGCTTTCCAGATTAGCGGGTTGGTATGCGTCTCGGCACGCGCGAAGAACTTGACTTCCGTCCTCCTGATAAGTTCTAGGACAGGGACGTAGTCGAGGTCCTGGTATACCTATATCAGCTGTTCGCAGGTACCAGGAGGCACCTACCGCGGTCCTTGGTGCGATATTTTCGACGGCCTGGATCTTCTTCATGGTCAAATCACGCCATCCACGAAAATTGTTCTGTTCCAACATAATCGGCTAAATCATGTCGCCTACTCCAAGGGTAGGGACCAGGCGACGTGATCTAGCCGATTATGGTTCCAATATGCCCCGTTTCACTGTTTCACCGCAATTACCGCACTTACCGAACAAACTTTGTCTTTGGTAAATAAATTTTCCTGATAAATTGCTAATATATCTGTTATTTTTTAAGTTTTCTATTGTCGTTTTAATGGCTAGTTTTGTTAGTGCTACGTTTTATTAGTTTTAGAAGCTATTGTAGTTTTGTAAGTATTGTCGCACATAATGTTCATAATAATTTAAGAAAACGCAACACTAAAGTGAAGCGCTCACAAAATTTACATGAAAAAAGGCCTAAATGAAAATCATATGACATGTAGTTGTTCTTCTATGCAAACATATTAACTTAGGTACTAAGTCGTAGACATATTTCACAAACTACAATAAAAACCGGTTCATAATTTTCCTACCCATTTAATTTTTTGTGCACTTGACCTTGAATTGTGACATTTGAAAATTGAATATGTAGTTTCCAATTCAGAACATAGTACTTACCCAAGGATTGTTAACGTAAACAGTTAACAATCCTTGGTACTTACCGGTCTTCCATAGAGTCCCTATAAGTAGTACTTATAGGGACTCTTGCCTTCCAAGGCAATAAGGTAAATAATTACAGACCCCTGTCCGCAAATTCGCTCGATTCGATGTGATCTAGCAGATTTCAATTAAGAATATGCACTGGCCACAGACACTGGCTCAAGTTATTCATTCCAAACTCTCTTATTACACCATGCAGCATGCAGCCATATAAATCTATGGTCGAAATCCTATTTTTTGTTATTTATTAGTCACTAGGGGATTTAGCGGGTAGTCGTTGTCACTGTCATTGTCATCAATTGCACTTGTGTCGTGACTCGGTGGAAACAAATAGTTTCTTTTATAAGAACGGAATACATTTCAGTGCCATTAAATTTCAACTACGGGAAATCGCAATTCACCACTTCACAGTGCATTTAGGTGGTAAGGTTGTTTTATACTTGTGACGGTAAGAGATCGCATCGCCTTTACGTGTCACTGCGTGCAAATAATGCAAATAGCATCCCTAAAAAATAGTTCCTATATCTTGATAAAAAAAGTCAACTCTTATATTGTGTCAATTTTCCGATAGTGTGATGTCAATTTAAATACCCAGACCGAAGGCCGAATACTTTAACTTAGAATTTTATGATATATTTGTTTAATTATAATTTTCAAGACTTTCAAGACCGTATATCTTGAGGGATTTAGTGTTGATTATTAATGCTAAATAGTTTGTTCGGTAAAGCTGAAAAGCATTCGAAAAATTGACCCCGCTAGTCGCTAATTTCCGCCACTTTCAGTAATACTGAAGAAGAAATTAGTGTTATTACAAGATTTTATTTGACTTCGCCTATTATATGTATGTAAAAGCGATTGAGAATTTGTAAGGCTAATAACCATTTTAAATAAAATTTGGCTCACTTATAAATCTTGAATGACAATATATTAATACTTTTATAGAGGTCTACAGAAACTTGGTTATAGGTATAAAAAAATCGAAATGGCAAATCAACTTTTCCATTTATAGACTCAAAAGTCATGTTAGTTAGGCATTTTTTTAGAGAAAAATTAACAAGAAATTTTTGATCAGCGTTTTTTTTGGAACTCCCATGTCCAAAATTTCACTGCATTAGAGTTTCCGAGTAACGGTCCCTTAAAAACACATTTTTCTAATTAATAACTTGGAAATGCTATCAATGACATTGGGTGGTAAAAACTGATTTGAAATTGAAAACGAACATGACTTTTTTCTAATAACAAACCGTTTCCAAGTTATTAATTAATTACGTTTAGACAAATGTGTATTATAAGAGACCGTTACTCAAAAATCTATCGTATCTCGTGATATTTTGGATATGGATGTTCCAAAGCAAGTTGATCAATAGTATTGTGTTAATTTTTCTCTAAAACAATGGCCAACATGATTTCTAGAAAAATTAACCCCTTTTTCCTTAAATAAAAGGGCACGACACTGACAAAAGTAGTTAAAAAAAGTTCTAAATTAAGTTGAAATCAGATAACCAATAACGGAGATACGGGGGGGGGGGGGATTAAAAGTGCAACACACTATATATAAAATATTTTTAAACACCAAAACACCAAGATATTATTTGAATAATTCTGATACTAAGTGTTCACAGTGTTCTTTTATTTACGTTTAATTAACGTTATAGACGTTTTAATTAACTTTGAATTTCTATATCCAAATATATCAAATATTAAATGAACGTCCCAAGGTAACTGGAAAAACACTTCGTGGTAACTGGAAATTTATTTTTTATTTTTTAATCCAAATATTTTATTGGAAATTATACTGCAAATGAGAACTCGTTTTTACGTGAATAATTTTTATAAAATTAAATGTAATGATTTTAGGTAATACTGATATATAATAAATTAAACGGCGATAAATAATAGACTATTTTATTCAGGAGTCAACTATTATCTATCAGTTTTTCGAGAATGCAATAGTGTCAACCAGTATGTTAATATTTAATATAGGTACCTATTGGTTGACATGCTTTAAGTTTTGAACTTG
The DNA here is from genome assembly GCA_963924545.1 of Pogonocherus hispidulus. Taxonomy (NCBI): domain Eukaryota; kingdom Metazoa; phylum Arthropoda; class Insecta; order Coleoptera; family Cerambycidae; genus Pogonocherus; species Pogonocherus hispidulus. The sequence continues at coordinate 91,480,199 of OZ004692.1, forward strand.
ATTCTTTTATACTCAGTAATAAAATGATATTAAATAAATTATAGTTCAAAAACTAAAAAACACGCTTTTATGAGTACCACACTAAAAAATTAAAAAAGTTGTTCCATATTTTTGTATTGTCAAAAGAATTGCATAAGCTTGCAAAGTTTCAAACCGATATAGCAGTTAGAAATAAGTGAAAACTGAGTTGTAAGATTTGCTTACAATGTTAGGAAGTTACAGGTCAAGCTAATAAAAGCATGTTAAAAAAATATAGTTAAAAAACTAAGAAGCATGCTTTTATGAGCAGTAATAAAAAATCTTATCTATGGTTATCTTGCAAGATATAATAATTTGGGCGCGGACGGAAGACGAAAGCACGTCTATATTCATTTAGCATGGTGAAAAATACTCATTGAATTTTGGTTTGGTAGTTTTCATATTTCGAATCATAACTATAAACCTTTAGTATCAGTATTTATTATTATGCCCATTATGTCAATTTTTTGAAACTGCAATGATGTTAAACAATAATTATATCGCAAAGGCAAAATTCCTCTGTAAATTATATTAGGTATAGATAATTCTAATTTGACCAAGTGTAATAATTATAAATCACTCGAAAAAGTTTCAGCATTATAATGGTCTTAAATTTATTAAGGTGAAATTATATTTAGAAAGACTATTTCCATCCTATACGTAATAATGAAGACATTCAAGATATTTGATCTGCAACCACGCAATTTAAAAAGCGGACACTGATGCAAGCAAAAAATGAGATCACAAAGCTTATCAGAAAAAATCATCAAATACAAATACGAGTGAACGAAGGAGATGATTGACCATGATCGCAGTATAATACTAAAGAAATAAGCATTATACCGTGATCATGATCATGAAGTAATGATGAGACGGATAGCAGTACTCTGTTGACCGTTGATCGTTCACCCTGCCGTGTTTGACTCAATTTATAACTTAGCATGTAGAGCCAACCCTGATTTTTACATAAAAACGCGCACGGTTATTCGATTTCTATTAATAATAATATATTTTCTATTTCTTACAGATAGTTTTTGCTCAAATGAACCCGTAACCAAAGAAACGTTCACAGAATTTTATTTTTCGCAATATGGATCGCAACAGTCAGCCAATTCAGCGGGGCAGGCCCGTATCCGGACTAGAAGCTGCCCATGCTAACGAATATTTTGAACAATTTCTCAATGCCAGCAGCTTAAAACACATATTAGGATACTACAGGGGTCTTATCGATTACCTCCATCTCAAACCCAACGTTTTTTTGTCATTCTATCCAAAATTAAGGGCTAACTTGACGTCGTGGAGGGCGAAAGCACTATGGAAAAAAATTGATGCCAGAGCCGCGCACAAGTGCTACTTGAAGGGCAAAGCTGCAAGCAACACCAGAGTATTGATAATCGGTGGAGGGCCCTGCGGTTTAAGGACTGCCATTGAAGCCCAGTTGTTGGGTGCTAAAGTGGTATGTACAGTTATTTACAAAAAATACAAGCAGTTATGCTATAATTAGACTTATTCATTGCAAACGAAAACGTAATCATTGTGCCGATTTGAAATAAGAACATTCACAAATAAATTTTCATTTCTAAAAAATTATACAAAAGAACAAATGGCATCTTCATAATCAATTTTTATTTAAAAAAAAGTGTTTCTTTATCTACCGTAGGTAGTTTTAGTAGCTACAGGCACAATAAAAAAAAAATATAAATCGGAATATACATATAGGGAATAACCCTATATCCAACTGTATTTTTTCTTTACCAAATAAATAAATAACTGTATATATTTCTTTTAGGTGTTAATAGAAAAACGAGACAGATTTTCTAGAAATAATGTACTGCATTTGTGGCCTTTTGTCATTGAAGACTTACGAATGCTAGGCGCAAAGAAATTTTTTGGAAAATTCTGTGCTGGGGCCATTGATCATATTAGCATTAGACGACTACAGTGCATTTTGTTAAAAGTAGCATTATTACTTGGAGTAGAAGTTCACACTGAAGTTGGTTTTGAAAAACTTATTGAACCAAATCCAAATGAAAGTATGTAAAAATGATAAATGAAAAGTTGAATTCAAAGTTTTTTAATTATTTAATTCTTTTAGAAACTGGTTGGAGGGCTGAAGTTAAACCGTCAGACCATCCCGTTTCTCAGTATGAATTTGATGTGATAATTGGAGCAGATGGCAAACGAAACACATTACAAGGTTTCACAAGGAAAGAATTTAGAGGCAAGCTTGCTATAGCAATTACTGCCAATTTTATAAATAAAAGAACTGAAGCAGAGGCCCGCGTTGAGGAAATTAGTGGTGTAGCTTTTATATTTAATCAAAAGTTTTTTAAAGATTTACAAGAAGCTACTCGAATTGATTTAGAAAACATAGTGTATTATAAAGATGACACTCATTATTTCGTTATGACTGCGAAGAAGGCTAGTTTAATAGAGAAAGGAGTTATTAAGCAGGTGATTAAATCATAAATATATTAGTAAACAAACAAAATTGTATATATATTTTTTTATTTCAGGATTTGGCGGATACTGAGAAATTATTGGCTCCTGAAAATGTAAATAGAGCAGCCTTAGAGGCATATGCAATAGAAGCCGCTAATTTTAGTACAAATTATCAAATGCCTGATTTAGAATTTGCAGTAAATCATTATGGGCAGCCGGACATTGCCATGTTCGATTTCACCTCCATGTTTGCAGCAGATAATGCTTCAAAGGTAATTGAACGCAATGGTTATCGATTACTTATGATTCTAGTAGGAGACAGCTTATTAGAGGTAATTTTATTTAACAAATTCTATGAGAACTTATATCATGATATTTATATTTTCCAGCCCTTTTGGCCAACAGGTTCCGGTTGTGCAAGAGGTTTTTTATCGTCACTAGATGCAGCTTGGGCTATAAGAAGTTGGTCCCTAGGTACTTTAACCGCATTGGATGTTTTAGCAGAACGAGAATCAATTTACAGGCTTCTTGCACAAACGACCCCAGACAACTTAAATAAAGATTGGAAATCCTATACACTTGACCCCTCAACAAGATATCCAAATCTTAATAAGGCAGTAGTTATGTCACACCAAACGATTAGCCTTTACGAAACTGATAATCCCGCTAGTATCGAAAGAATGAAACGAAATGCTCAAGAAAGGCCGAACGAAGTGCCTAAAAAAAGAAGACGAGGTAAGTTACTTATTATTATGGAGAGTAACTTACAACTTTAGGGAAGTCTAGTTTTTTTTTTACTTTTTAAGAACATTGCTGCAGCATTTTTATTTATTTATTTATTTATTTATTTATTTATTTATTTTCTTTAAATTAGGATTATACCTACTAGCACTTGCAGTATTTTTGAAATAAGTGGACTCCAAAATTAATCAAGAAAATGAATGCTTCTTATTATCAAATAAAACACCCTGTACCTCAAGAAAAAAGAGATTTAGTATTTGTATCTTATTAGATTGTGTTGGGTTTAAAAGTGAATCAGACCATTGATTGCCAACACGATGCATTCTTTACTAAATTGCAAAATTACACCCTTTACTACATACCTACCCTTACATATTACTCGTCTTTCTTATTTAAATGTGAAATATTTTGTACGTATTAAAAAACATCTTCTTTAGAAAATGTGGATAATGAAGTGTTGCTTAACTGGATCTCAGAACAGTTACGAAGTCATGAAGATAATACTGTAACTGATATTGGCTCAATATTTAAAGATGGTAAAATATTATGTGCAATGGTACATCATTACCGGCCGGATCTTTTAGACTACTGTGCAATCAAAGATGGAGATCCTTCAAAAAATAATCAGTTGGCTTTTGACATACTTGAAAAGGAACTAGGTAATTTACTTAAAAAATATATCCAGCACATCTCAATTGCAAATTAAGGTTATTGTGTTAGTATATGACATTTGACTTCTTTTTTGAAATTACAGTTAGATAATTGTATAATTTTCAGGAATACCTCCAATTATGACAGGTGAAGAAAGTACAAATACGGAGGACTACTTGACTATGGCTACATACCTAACTCAAGTATATGACACCTTCCGAGGTGAAATTCCGCATATCAAGCAACCGAAACTGGTAAGTAATGTTTATTAAAGTAAACATTTTTAATATCCGTTATTAATTTTTAATTTTCAAATAAAATACCTAATAGTAGATATACATATACAATTAAAATTAGTTTAAACCTTTTTTCCGGTAGCAACATACTTTTGTACTTCTACCAAATTACAATTGTCTTTATATTCTTCCTGTGTTGAATCAATTATATCCCCTTTTACACCTTCATGCATTTCATTGATCCTCCGTTTAAGTATATCGGGTGACAACAAAATTAGATACATCCAAATTTCCTCACTATTTTTAGAACTTGGATTTAAAATCTTTGTTCAATGACAGTTATTTTCAGAAATACAAATTGTATGTTTGCAGCAACAATTTGTAACATTTATTTCTCAATTTTAGAAATTGCGCTCAAAAATCCCCAAAAGCCTTACCTTTTCCCAAGTCAAACACTGTCCTACTTCAAGTAAAACAAATCAGAAGAATGTTTCACATAATAAAAATAACATAGAAAATGCAGCTTTGAAAACAGAAGACAATAAACACAAATTGTCACTTGTCAACAACACTGATTTAAATAGTGAAGTACAAGCTTCAAAAAGTAAAGATATTAAAACCCTAAAAAGTAAAACCAGTTCATTGCCATTGAAAAAGAATAATGAAAGAGGATCCAGTATATCTTGTGACAAGAAGAAGAAAATAAGTAATGTTAAACGTAAACAGTCCACTGAAATTGGAGTAGAAGTGAATAAAAAACCATCTAAACATTCATCTCCTTTGCAAAGAGGAATTGATAAATTAAAACTGTTACATGTTGCTAAAAAGTCACCGAAGAAAACAAAAACCAACCATAGTTTTGAAATATGTAAATTTAATAATTCTCCACTTGAAAATAGTTCTGAAAAACTATTGTATCTTAATAGAAATCACCATACTACCGAATTCGAAAGCAATGAAAATAATTTAACAGGGGAGAATGTTGTCTACAAAAAAAGTGTTATTAACTTATCAGTGAAATGCCACGATAAAATAAAAAAAGAAAAGAGTAAAACTGCATTAAGAAAAAAGAAAATGCATATGAAGAAAAGTAAGCTTTCAGTAATTCCTGAAATTAAAATTGAACTAACAGAAGAAAAAAGAAGTGCAACAACTGTTTGTTTTCCTCATACCATAAGTGATAGCACTACACATGTTTCAAAAGCAGACCATTTGAGGAGTTGTAAAAAATATATTAATTATAACACAGAGATTCAAACAAAACTGCAGGAAAAAGTACCAGACAGTAATGATGAGGAACATGGAAACTATGAATGCCAGACTATTTATAACAACAGTTATTTCAGAAAATTTAAAAAAACATGTAGAAACATGTATCCAAATGGCAGGTGTAAAACAAATCCTTCAGATGGAATAAAAATTCCGAAAAAGCAATCCATTCCTAAGGTTGAATATGCCTCAAATAGTGATACTATGATTAAAATTAGGTTATTTGAGAAAAAAAATAAAAACAACATTACTTTTCAGCAAATTGATTTTGTTTCTTCTTTAAACTTGTTAACGATTTCATCTAAAACATGTGTTACAAAAAAATATAACAGGAGCATATCATGTCACTCTAAAAAACCCTTAACTTCTACATTAGTTTCAAAAAATCAGAGTAATTTAAAAAGCAGTTATATAAATGCGAATTATATATCTCCAAGATCAAACACCAATTTTGCACCTTTCCCTAATAAGAGTTGTAAATATAAAAATCCTTCTTGTAAATATAAAAATCCTCCTTGTAAATATACATCCAATGATTTGTGGATAGGAAAAATGGAATGTGGTGATGGTAGAATCTTGGTACCATCAAAATTACAAAAAATATTACATGAACTAGGTAGCCGTGGACATCATAAAAACTTGTCAAATTATAAATGTCACATGAAAATAAATTCTCATCATAAATGTAAATTTCCGTCTAAAAAAATGACTATGAGTGAAGGTGATGGTTTACCAGATCAAATTTATAGTAGGGTTTCAAATTGGATAAGCTCGCATGATTTTCAAGTGCGTGATCCTGGGAAAATAGATGCTGAAGCAGAAACTGTTATATCTAATGATATACCCTCCGACATAACTTCTGTAACTAGAACTATGGCAAAAAAGAGAGGTGAATATGACGATATTGTTATCGAGGAAAGGACAGATGTAGTGAAATGCAGAGAATGTGAAAGTCCTATTACTTCAGATAGGAATTTTTCAGAAATGGTGAAAAATCTGAGTAATAACAAGTCAGTGAGAACTTTATCAAAATTCTCTCAATATTCCCCTTTCCATAATTCTGGAAATTTGAAATCTGCGTCTGCACCTCCCACTCAGTTCTCCGTTATTGTTGAAGGGGAAGAATCCGTATGTCCTTCTATTTCATGTATTCTTGTTAACACTCTACTGCTGTTGTACTTTAGTTGTGCTATATATTTTTATGAATTTTGTTTGTTTTGCCCATATTGAGGATAAAGAATTTTGTAAATACCTGATGATTAAATTATAAAACTAAAATAAATCGTTGCTTAATATTAAACTAAAAAAAATCTTTTATGAAATATGGAGACAAACCAACAGAAAGTTAATTTAGAAGTAGATAAAATATTAGATATATTTATTACATGTTCAATAATCTTAACTAAAAGAATAAAATAATGGTAAGCTTCTGACAAGTGGCATATTATTTATTACCAATACTAGAGACTACAGAGTTCAATCAAGCAAGCACATACTAAAATACTTCCACCAGGATTGATATGGCATAAGTCACAATGAATGAATTAAAACAATTGTTCTAGGTAGTTTTTTTCAGGTTAATAAAATTAAAATAAAAATATTTAACTGGTAAAGGAAGAGAATGATAGCATAGCACAACTTTAAAGTAACAAGCAACAGATTCATTATTAAAATGCTTAAAAAAGCAATTGAGGAAAATAACTAGAATTTACCTCACTTGTAATTCTTTAACATTTGTGATTGCAAATAAGAATACGGTTAATATCTTATCAAATTTTATTTTACAGGAATTACCTGAAAGCAATAAACGTAGTGAACTTTCATTTAAGACCATAAAAACATCTAATTTCCAACCTGTGGTTCCAACTCAAGTGTCTCGACCTTCTAGTAGGCATAAACGTCATGCTGATGCAATGGTTCCTAGTAAAGCACCTAGCATAGATAGAAAAACAAGAAAACGTAGAACACTGGAAAAAATTGGTGCTAGTGTTGTAAGTATTTTTTTTATAATTTTTTGTATTTAAATATCTATTCTGTATTAGCTTAGTTCTTCCTCATAACTTTACTACAGTTGTAATAACTTATTAGCTTCTATTTGTTAATTGAAATAATTATAATATCATGTACTCAGGTTTTCTATGAAACATTATTATTATATCATTTAATAACTTTGTAGTTGTTCCAAAACAGTATGTTCTTGATTTATATTTTAATAGAACAGGAATATATAAATCTCTACGGACTCATACCTCGACAATATACAGGGTGTCTCAGGTTTTAATGGGAAAAATTTAGTAGGTGCTCACAAAAATAAAAAGCAATACCCAGATAACCAGCCAGATAGCCATAATTAGCGCTATTAATCCAATAACTAACAATGATAGTGGCGAATGTTAAAAAATGTCGACATTAAATATAATTTTTCTATATTGGAAATTCACAGATATTAGCAGATTTAATGTGAATCTGAAGACATGGTTATTCTGGATAAACACTTTTGTTTAATAAAATTATTTAACTGTTACACTAACTTTGACTCGTGAAAATACAAACATTTTGGAATATCTGAGTGTGTAATGCCACAAAATTTGTCCCAACAATTCTTTACTCAATAAGGCAACAATTTTTTTGTCTGGCACTGTAATAACTCCTGAAAGTAAAGATGATAATTGTATTTGTTAATTCACAATATGTACAATAATGAATACTAGTAGATTAGCATTTTGTACAAAATTGTTTCATATTTTAAAACAGATCTATTTTCAAGTTATCCAAGTATTATTCTAAGACAGCCAAGTGCAGTAGTGGAAAATGCAATCCAGTTGAAAATGCATATAACTGAATAAAAAAATTTTAAAAATACTTACAATAGAATAAAAAAATTGGACGAAGAACTTCATATGTAAGCATTGAAACCATATCTGTTTTAATGGCAAGATTACTTTTAATAATGAAGCTAAGAATGATTCAATATAAAACAAATTATTATTGAATTGTCTAATAATTTGTATCTCAATAATTGTCAATAATTGTTTAGATGTTTCAAGAAATATATAGAACACATTCTATATTATTTCGGCTTGTTAGGCCTTTCTCAACAAAGTAAATGTCTATTACTAAAACGTTTCCAAGCACATTTTAGTTATTTATCTATTTACGTACTCCGGTTGAACCTTTCCATCTTGGAAAGCTCGAGTTTTTAGTACCTTATTACCTCAATTGGGGTAGGTAAATAGTAAAGAATAACTAAAATGCTCTTGGAAACATTTAGTAATAGACATTTACTCTATTGAGAAAGGCCTAACAAGCCGAAATACTAGTATATAGTGTTTTCTATATATTTCTTGAAATATCTAAATAAGAACTGTATTTTTTTTTCAAAACAATTATTTTCACGGTATTTCATAAAGAACCATCCAACTTCCAGTATCCATTTTATTAATTTGTATCTCACTACTTTTGTAAGATAGAATGACTTGCTATTTTCACTAAATATTCATAAGAATTGTGAAAAATATTGTTTTAGATTTTATCTAGATCTAGAAAATTTGTCATTGGTTTTGTTATCTTACCTAATACATGTAATTTTCCTTACCCATTCACATATGTGGTCCCCTATAACCTTACTCTCCCTGTAATTGTTCCAGATGTTTTCACTTTTCTGGCATGCATTCATGGAAACTGGTATTGTGGCGATAGTTTTATTTCTTCTAGATATCATAATCAATTCAGAACAATACGGATATCAAAATTATGTATTTTCTTGATACCAGCAATGAATATAACATTAATCATTAATGTATTATTGCTTTGTATTAAATGAATTACAAATTAATGTTTAATAATTTATTTTATAAATGACTTGTTATTTAATTGTAAAGGAGGAAAGGCAAAAAATGTTAGAAGAAATTGCATCAAATCGTGCAGAGAGACAAAATCGAAGAAGGCAACAGAGGAAATTGCAAACTGAGCATTTTCTAAAAAGTATGCAGATGCTACAAGCAAATGCCCGTGATCCTGAACCATTTGAAGATTATTCTATATTTTTGTATCGTCAAACTGCTCCTAAATTTGAAGATAGAGTGAAAGATTTAGAGAAACAATTCACTTATGTACCTGTAAGCGGTGTGGTGTTGTAGTTTCCTTAACCTTGCTGTGGGTGGCATTGCTTTTTAATTTTTACTAACAACTTGTTCAATTGGTACAACCTAAAAATAAAATTCATGATATCATGATATAATTTTTTTCTGGTTTTGTATAATTAAAGAATCTCATATTATGGCAAAATGTAAATATCTAATTAAAAGAAAACATTAATTTTACTACAAAAATAAGTGTTTTTAATTGGCTGTGAGATGTGTTCACAAAATATTCAGTCAGTACTAGTTAAAGTTAAAAGAAAAGTATTACTTTTAGTCATGATTTAATTTGTCCCTGATCTAAAAGTGAAATATGTTCTTGTAAGCATAGATTGATTTTTAGATTGCAAGGAGGCATAATACTTACCAAAAGTGTTACAATATTATTAAAGCAAGGGTTTTACTCAATATATAGTTGCCTAATACATTAAAAAAAAAATTAAATGTATGTAATGGAATTGAAAGTGAAAAAAATAGAAGTTCCAAAACCTGAACTGTTTTTGTAAAGCAGCATTTCCTTAATTTGTATTGAATTGTTTTCATAGTGATATCACAAAATCTAAAATCAATTTGCGCAAAAATATAAACTTTCAAAACGGGTCTATTTTAGGTTACGTTTATAAGTTTGGCTTTACAAAAACCAGAACTGTTTTTATAAAGCAGCATTTTTTTGATTTGTATTGAATTGGTTTCATAGTGACATCACAAAATCTATAATCAATTTGTGCAAAAATATATGCTTTCAAAACTGGTCATTTTACGTTACGATTGATATCAAGTTTTATGAAAATTGGATGCAAATATAATGAATGGCGTAGGGTTGTAGTTTTATCTAATTATTTATTTGCTTGTGTGTTGTTTTTTCTTTGTGGACTAACTGCTACTAGCCATTTTCAGTAAAACAGATAATCAATACGAAGATATTTTATTTACTGATTAATATGCATACTCTCAACTTAAAATCATAGCAAAAATATGATAAATGAAGTATTCTTATTTCAACTAGAGTATTTTCGTACAGTCTCAAACTTACGTTATAGTCTCTTAAACAGTCAGTGCTAAAAGCAAACGTTTTTAGAAGATAGTTTTATTTTCATGGTACCAGTAACTTGTTTAAGTTACTTTACATAAAATAATTTTTTTGTATTATTTAGGTCTCGGAACGCATAATAGGTTTCTTACTAAATGATCAATTCACGTCGCAAATCCATTTTACTTATAAAAAGAACCATAATATCATGTATGAAAGTGTTCGTAGAAGAGTTAATTGACAGGTTAACACTGATGTAGTTTTCCACATAACACCAAAACACTATACTGCACAAATGTGCAGTATAGTGTTTTGGTGTTGGTGCAGTATAATGTTTTGGTGTTATGTGGGAAATTACTTCAGTGTTAGCTTCACACCAAAGGTTCCAACCCCCTTCAAAATTGACAGGTTGCAAAATGTATTAACAGTTAATCTGAATAAAATAATGAGTAAGAAAATCTCTAGCAAGGAGAAAGAAGTACGCAAGGTGTATCTAACATGCTGCCTAAAGGAACTGGCCTCTGAAGACATTGAAGACTACAAAAATTGTATGAGAATATCTGCTGATTCCTTTAACGTACTTCTGGCGAACCTATTTGGCTACAGGAAATAGTTTCCGAAATCTGTAACAAAATTTCCATCTTTCCTGGTCACCAATTTCAAAATTCATTCCTGAAGTATGCGTCTATCCATCTTGAGGAGATTTTAATAAGCTAATCACACTTTATCAAACATTAAACATGTAAACTATTTACTAAAACTTTCTATTCACTGGACTGGAATATTAACGCTAAAACTTGATACTAATATATCTATTATTTACACTAAGCAAGTACATAATACATACATAATACATTTGCAAGTTGATAAAAGTTACTGATACCGTGTAACGCGATTTTAATACTAAATGACTTTTCAAGCAAAGATGCTATATTTATAACAGTCTTGATACTCTTAGTAGTATAAGTATTTTAATATTGCAGTATTTAACTATTCACATATTTATGTAGGTATTTAACCAAGGTTTTTTTTATATTTATTATTTTGTAACAGATGTTGAATCGAAGATTCTATACATGTGGACCATGTAATGTCATGATCATCTACCAGAGCGGAGTTGGAATATATGCAATATTTTTTCTGATTGTAACTCCATTACTAAGTCTTTACCAGGTCTAAAACTGTGACAAAATTTATAGTAGTTTTATACTTAAAATACTTAATTACTTATACTTAAAATTTATACAAGTTTTCCTAACATGTGAAATGGGCGTATTAATGGTTTTGAAATACTTTAACACTTTAAATCAACTCAAAATTGTCAAATATGTTATCAGTGCAGAAAGAATGAAAATTAAATGTTGTTCAGTTTATTTGTGGACAGCTCTATGATTCATTAAAAATCCTTTTGGGGAATGGCAACCTGTAAAATAAAAACAAGAGATCGGAAAGTATTCAAAGACCACACCTGCAGTTACCAAGACCAACTTTTAAAGTTTGCCTGCACAAAACTAGTGTAGAAAATGTACTAAATGATAACAATGTGTAGTAATGTAATTAACCAAATTTTATCACAATGTTTTTGGGTTAGTCATAATAAATATTTAAATTAACTAAATTAATTCCTTTGTCCTTCGTAATTGAACTAAACTTAACGAGAGTAGCTGGAAAAATATTTTGAGTGTGTTTGGTGCACACAACATTTTTTATCCTACACAAGAAAAAAATCATAAATGTCAAACTTTTTTATGTAACAATAAATAATTTACAAAAAAAATTGAAATATTGATATTAAAATACAGGATTATGAATAGTGCAATCGGCAAAGGCAATACCTTATTCACATAAACTCGATAACTGAGTTTGTTTTGAAACTGTGGTTGAAATTAAATCATGATATTCATGATGATATGTCACTTCTGAAGGTTCTCTGACAAGTGAAGCTTCCATACAGTTTCTTCCATGCTTTCATCATTTTCAGAAGCTTGAAATGTTCCCGGGATACTTGTCTCGTCCATTGTTTAATAATTAATGGTAACAACAATGATGTGTTCACTTAAAATTACTTTATAATGTGAAATTAAATGACGCTACGATGACAGATAATGGAGGCGCCACCTATTGATAGAAAAGTTAACAACATTTCGCACCTAGACGTGAAAATGCCTACTTTCGTGCCACTAAAGTCTCACGAAAATAGGATTTTCTGACAGGGTAGGATAAAAAGGCATTTTTCTGATTTTGAAACAATAATGTTATGAAACAAATGCTCATCCTCTTTACAGTAATCACTAGAAGTAGAATTTTGAAACTATACTGGGATATGATAAAATCTGACATTTATCCTAATATAGAAATAATGGTTTTCTTTTATCTATGATAGAAATGCAACTCCATAGGTAGCAAAATAAAGTTAATAAACAAAAAAATGTCAAGTCAGTTTGAACAAGATGAGATGTTATGTTCCTCAAAGAATAGTGAATAATAAAATTCTATTAATTGACAGTTTACATACAAATTTTCCATGCATACAGATAATTATTAAAAACATAGAATTATTCATCACAATTTATGTTGAGATCTCATCTAAATACTGACACTGCAGAATTAAATTAACCTTCATTTCAGTGAAGTGTCAATTGAAATAATTCCAAAAATTATTTGAGTAGTTGGATAAAATGGGTAACTATGTAAAAATATGTAGTTCTAATTTTATATAAAACAAATTTATGAAACATTCTATCTTATGGATTAAATAGTATATTACATAATGAGGCGGAAAATGTTTCATTACTGTCAAGCGCTGTTTAGATAACCGAGGTGCGTAGCACCGAGGTAAGCTATAGCGCAAGACAGGAATGAAATCTTCCGCCGAGGTATGTATACGATTTTATTCACAACCATCTCTAAAAAACCAAGAAAACGGGAATATCTCCATTTATTCATTTATATTTTTTCATAGGTACTACTTTTCAATTTAGAAGACAGTAAAAATCCGTTTCTATGACACTGACATTATTATTTAATAAAGGGGGCATAAATTGTTGACTGTCACACTGACAGCAGTTGATTATTTTTTTAGTATTTGCTAAAAAACTAAAATCCAAAATTATTGTTATTGTAAACTGATTCTGTATAAATAAATATAAAATATAAGGGTTTTTCTAATGATGATGCCTTGTCAAAATTAACGTCACTCAAAATACAAACATCACGTATCTTTCAGATGTTTTACTTTCCACCCTTTGGTGGAAAGTGATCACTTCCCGACCTGGGCAGTAGAAACAGTTAGTAATGACTAATTTTCAAACTTCTAAAAAGTCAGTAATAACCTTATTACATATATGGTTGTGAATAAACTAAATTCCATACTAACTGTTGTTTCATAACCATGCCACATTATTATTTTTATAGTTAAATGCAAATCATTAAATTGCTTTTATTCTATTATATAGAACCAAATATGATCCTTGGTTGTTTCTTTTTAAAATATCATATTATATAAGTTTGAGCTTTGTATTAGACTCCACAATTTAACACAGTCCTTAGACTAGCTAAGTTTTTAGTGTTTGCTCTCCAACTGCAAGTAAAAGAAATTTGTGCCTCGTGGGATTTTCAATTTCTGTATTTTATGTTGATGATTTAATTAATTGTTTTTTTAACATAATGTGCAAAAACGTAGTATTCCAATTATATCTATGTGTATATTTTTTAGGATCATGAAAATAAAATGCCAAATCTTTCATCTCGTACTACAGGTGCTGATGAAGATTTGGCAGCAAGAATTAAAAGTTTTGAAAATAAATTACGAGACCCTCAACCTGTCGATAAAAAGCCCAAAGATTTACTTAGAGCCATTGGAAAGATTGAAACATCAGACTGGAATATCAAAGAAATTGAAAAAAAGATAAAGGAAAACAAAATGGGCAAACCATCTAAAGTTTATGATAAGGAAAAAGTTCCAAAATGGAGCAAGGAACAGTTTATAGCTAGGCAAACTAAAATGGAGAAACAGCATTTAGATAGGCAAGACAGTGCTGAAGGTAACTTATATTAGTTAAAAAATTATTTAGTACTGATTAAGTTTTAATTTTCTTCAGCTAAATATGCAGATATAGACAAGAGCATTAAACATTTAGATCAAAAACTAAAAGAAGGAACTATAAGAGAACTGGGGCAAAATAAAGTAGCATCTATTACAGAAAAGTTAGTTAATAAAGTGCCACAGGAAACCAAAGTGGTCGAAAAAACTGTAAGTATTACAATAATACATTAAATATAATGTACTCTTAGAATAGATACATTTCTTGAAAGTTAGCGTTGGATCAGAAATGTTGCCCCACCCCATAAATAATTTCAATTAATCATTTTATTTTCTTATAAAAAATTTATTTTTTTAGAATACTCGTCCAGTTCTATTGCCAACACAAGGAGGCTCAGAGTTCTGTCATTTTTGTGGCAAAAGAGTCTATCTTATGGAGCGATTATCAGCCGAGGGCAGATTTTTCCATCATGGATGTTTCAAGTATAATTTTCATTATTTTCATGTTAATAACTCTTATAATTACTTATCTGTTTTAGGTGTCAGTATTGTAATACTCAACTTCGTCTTGGATCTTATGCTTTTGATCGTGATGGATTATATGATCATAAATTCTTTTGCATACATCACTTCGGAATGGTTGGAGAACTTCATCCTGTTACTAAGGTAACAAGGAAACCGTCTCAGAGGCAACCTGGACGAAGCCCAGACAAGAAGCCAGCATTTGAAGGTGTAGATTTGTTGGACAGAGGTTAGTAGGAAGATGAACAATACTGCTTATAATGATTCCATTCGGTTATTAAGGTGCATTTAAATTAGATCGAACAGCAGCGAGCGAACGAACTCGTTCGTTCGTCTCTGTTCGCCCTAATATATGCAGAAACACGGAAAAGTTCGTTCGCTCTCGTTTTGTTCTCCATACAAATTACGCACGCTTAAGCAAACGAATTCGTTTGTTCGCTTCTGTTCGCTTCTGATTTAAATGCACCTTTAGCTGCCACCAAATTGAAGTTCATTAAAGTAGCTCCAGTAGATAAAGTGGGAATGTGGGTCGAATTTATAATATCTGCACTGTCATCCTGTATGACTAGATGCTAGAAATATTTTTATATGCTCAAAAGTTAATATAAAAACACTATAAATAAATTACTATTTGTTGAATCTAGGATGGTTAAAAAATAAACGCTTTTAACAAAAAAATCAAATATATTATATCCATGGCAACAAGAAATGAAACACTTGCTTTTTACAAATTGAATAGGCCTCCAATCAAATTCCGTCATTGTCAGGAATACCTATAACCAACCTTTGGCTGCTAGTATCATTGGACTGGTCCACGGAATGACTTCCTCGGCTGGCTTTTTAGAGCTGATTAAAGGTCTTCGCCCACTGCACCGTACCATGTCATATCCGTAAACGGAATATATCCAGCCCATTGCCGGAGCAGATAGTGTTACCATCGCTCATTAGAACGAGTAGACATTGTGCTGAATTCTATATTGCTGTTTCTCCAAAAGATTCTTGGAACGGATCAATCATGGCATGGTACGGTTCCGGTAGTGCATAGAACGATGTAGTGAGCGATGCCTCAATGTTATGTACAAAGAATATTTTCTTGCATATGTTGGTAGCGTTTTGGTCATGGTACGATACGGTGTATTGGGCGAAAACCTTTAGGCTCGCAAATGCCTCTAAGCCTTGATAGAGTTGCATCAAATGCAAGGATGACCATGATACAACTACACTGATATGCTCATAACTTTCATTTGTTCTGCGCATGACGTGTTTCGGGATGCAAAAATGGCGATGCAATGCGAAAATTCAAATACCTTAAGGGCAGTGATATAATTATTTTCGTGTTTATCAATTGTTTTTGCTCATGACTGACGTCACGATCAATCGATAGACCATGCCCCCATGCGCATTGGCATATCTGTGTAGTTGTATCATGAGGATGACCAGAAATCTGCCAATGAGGCCTTCAGCTGGTATCCAATTTAGGAAGTTCTCTTTCAGTTCCTCAATAAGTGGCCAGTATTCGGAGCCACTAATATATCCCGTAATCTAAGTTGGGAGGTTTCAGATGGTTACATACAAAATAAAATAATAAAAAGCCAGAAGTTCACAATTAAATAGATGGTTAGTTTTCCAAAATGATTACAATAAGAAAAAATGAAATAAAAAGGAAATATTTTAATTTTAATTTTACTATTTCTTAAAAGCCAGCTCTACAACAACGGTGTAATTTTTTGAAGAATTATATAATAAGTGATTTATCGTCAAAATATATAATTTAACAGTTCAATCATAAATAAGATATAATTAAAAAGTAAGATAAAACAGTAAACCAAAAGAGAGGTTTTTTTATAATCAAAATTAGATAATATAAAAAATCTACCAGTATTTATACTATTGACAAAAATCAAATTTCAACTTGCAGAAAGCTGTTAAGTAAGGTTTTCTAAATAAAAACTATTTTATTCTTCCAGAAAATTAACAAAAATTTCGTTATATACTTTTCTGCAGATATCTGACACATTTTAATAGGTAGTATTGTCTAAGTCTAATAACTTTACATTGAATTTTTGCTAATAAGAATTCAATTTTATTTACATTTTTCTTGTTTTTACAATAATTATGTAACATTACTAACTAAACTACACAACTAAATTATTATTATTATTATTATTATTAAGATAGAAATATGAGCAGAAGCTTTGACAGCTTGTTTTGCTCAGATTACAAGGAAGAAAAAAAAAACTAAATATAATACAATACACCCTATAAATGTCATAGTACTCATAACAGGAGAGCATATACGATATACACATACCTACCTACTAATGTAACAGAACAAAAAGACAAAGATATGACTAAACTAAGCAGATAAATTCATGAAACGATCCAGTCTATTTTTAAATGAATTCAAAGTAAATTGAAACCCTTTTTTAGTTCAAACTCCAGAAAGAGCAGAATTTGCTAATCTGTCAACTGGCAATGCATCGTCAGATCAAGAAGAATCCATAAGCCAAATGGATGAGGATGAATGGACGGACAAGAATTTTGGAGCTTCCTGTGCAGAAATGGGTGATAGTGAGGATGATTCCTCCAGTCTAAGGTATCTTTGTAACTAATAAGTTTCTTCTAAGTAAAGTTAATTTTGATCTATTTTGTAGTGACACAGACAGTGAGGATGAAGATGCTTTTGATGATGCTTTAGAAGAACCAGTAACCAAAGAGGGTACAATGAAATGGGCTGATAGATGGAAAAACAGTTACTCAAAAAAAAGGCATGATTCAGATTCAAATGGATATAGCAGCTCAGATCAATCTAGTTACTATGAAAATAGTTCTGATGGTAAGTTGGTGTTGTTTTGTATGTCCTATACTTACGACATTAAAAAAACATTAAGGAATTTATAATGAGTTAATATCAATCATGGACGGATGAGACAGAGTCTACTGGTCTAGAAAGTTTATTACATATACGAATTTTAAGCTTAATGGCGACCCAACCCTAACTGGTCTCTCCGGCAATTGCTCGAATGCCTAACCGTCCCATCCGCCCCTGATCTCAGTTTCCTAATAACTCTATATTTAAATATTGAATGACCTGGACTGAGTTTTATATTTCATTTGAGAACTAAAACTCATAACAGGTTTATATCAGAGGGAACATTAAAAATAGTTTAATTATTTCACTGCGCAATAAGCTTACATCTCTCAACATCAGAAGCAATAAATTGATTGTTGCTGAGTATACATACTTTAGCTTTTTCTTGCTCAAATAAAACCGCGATCCATTAAGGAATACCTGGAATTTTGGTAAAATTTTCACACTGTATATCTGTGGTTAGAGTTAACCGATTAGGACAAAATTGTAATGGTCTTTACGGAAAATTCTTTGATAATTTATTCAGTTGTTAATTACGATGTTATTTGTATCTTATGATGTACAGGGCATTCTTTCACAGCCGTTACAGATTTTCTTTTATTACTTACATTTAATCCTTATGCTCATACCCCCAGACATATTTTCCAGCTTTGGCCTAACGCCGTTCTTTATGGAGTTACGAAAATTTTTCCAAAGAATACAACATGACTTTCAAATTACATGGAAAAATGTTTATCTCTATAAAGAACAGTGTTACTCTAAAGCTGACAAATACATCTGGGGGTATGAACCTGTGAATGAAAGTGATTAAAATGGAATAGGTTAACTAAAACCATGATAAAATGTGACCAAATTCTTTATTCGTGCAGAAAGTTGTACATTTTTGCTGCATTTTGACGTGCCCTGTATAGATGTAACTGGCAAATGGAAACAAATTTAATCCTTACATATTTATTAATAAATATAAAATATACATTTATATATATTGGATGAGTTTTTTAACCTGAAACTTTCAAATATCTCAAGAAATAAGCACTCTACGAAATAATACTTGTAACCAAAAGTTAATCATTTAGCGGGGGAAATGCAATAGAACTAAAATTGGTCCACTTCCCCCCTCCCTGTAGGTGGGGTGGGGGATAACTTTGAAATCATAAGTAGGAACCTATATTTTTGAAATAAAAAAAAATGTTTCAGATAAATCCTACGTATTTTTAGACGTAGAATCCGAATCTGCAATAAAAATATAGGTTCATATTTAAGGTTCATAAAATGTGTTCTGTCATTTCATCATCTTTTAAGGACAAGCGGCATTCAGCATCTTTCGTTAGGCTGAATTTATGCAGATTATATTTTAAACGGCAGTGCCCAGTATATAGGCCAATTAGAGTTCATAAGTTGTGTTTACCTCTAAAAGCTTTATAGTTCTTAAGTTCTTATTTTCCAAGGGTTTTTATGGACACCTTCCAATGAACTAATTTTGGGAGTTCTTGTCAATATTGATTGTCCTCTCAGCCCAGGTCAAGAGAGTTGTTTTGGCAGTACTTGAGAATATGTTGAGCATCGGTTAGGATCTGATGAATCGAGAAGCAGGAGTCTTCCTGACTAAAGAGTCAGTTGCCTGTTTAGTTAGTCTATATGTTGCCCATCTTCGATAATATATGAAGAGGAGATAGAATCAGTAGGATTTCCAGTGCTGCCAACAGTGTGGAATTAATAAACCAGAAAGTTTGGTTTTAGTCATATGTTGTAATTCTTTCAACCACCAAACTGTGAAACTGTATTCTATCATGATTCAGATGATTGTTACATACAATCAATATTAGAACCAATGCCCCAAGATTTCCCCCAGATCCGTCGACATGTTCATAAGGTCAGTCTTGACTTGTAGATACGTTTTCCAGATAGGGGTTCCAATAAACACTTAGATACTTCACTGCTTACCCAAGTTTAATTGTTTTACCGAGTAAAGATAGAGGTCTTCAATTATCCAGCTTCCTTATCTTGGTGAATGGTACACTTACTATCTTGTGGGGGTTTACAAACATCTGCTCCTTCTAACATTACCTCAATACACTTAGATACTTCACTGCTTACCCAAGTTTAATTGTTTTACCGAGTAAAGATAGAGGTTTTCAATTATCCAGCTTCCTTATCTTGGTGAATGGTACACTTACTATCTTGTGGGGGTTTACAAACATCTGCTCCTTCTAACATTATCT
This sequence comes from Pogonocherus hispidulus, assembly GCA_963924545.1. Lineage (NCBI taxonomy): Eukaryota > Metazoa > Arthropoda > Insecta > Coleoptera > Cerambycidae > Pogonocherus > Pogonocherus hispidulus. The sequence continues at coordinate 91,500,383 of OZ004692.1, forward strand.
CAATACTATGTTTAATATGTCTTGGAGAGTGAGGAAAATTCCCTCTTCAGAGGAGGTTTCCTCTGACCATAAATACTTGATTGTGCGCATATGCTTGAACTTTAACCAGCGGTGGTCAGAATAGGACAAAAGAACTTTGCATTGTGGATATCCTCATGCGGTTTTAAATCTGACTGTCTACTTTTGAAGAAATGTCGTTATAGTTCTATTATCTAACAACCGGAGTTCAGTCACATATCTGGTGGAATCAGTCAATGTGTTGTTAAATGGAGATCCACCATTGCGAATGTAGGGAAACATTTTTTAAATTAAACTAAACTAGTTTAATTTAAAAAATGTTGATGAAACTGATGGCAAGTTAAAGCTAATGGAAATCTGTTTTCAGTAATTGGAAAATTGATTTTAATCACAGGATTTATGAAGACAAGGCTTAAATTTCACAATCATAGTATGTAGCTCTATGTTGAAGTTATGTAAAATTGTTAGGTTCTGTTTCAGTTGTGTTTATTTTTTGTTATTTTTTTTTATTGTAAACTGTCTATTACTAATATAATATTATATATTTTGTATTTTCATGATACACTGATCAAATCAATCAAATTGTATGAACAGTTTGACATTTGATTCAACTATCCCACCAAATTTGATAATTTGTATATGATTTTACAGATTTTTAATGAAAATTATTGTCATGTGTCTATTTCCTATTGAGAAACTGATGTGTTTTTCTTCATGAATATTATGACTGCAATCGGGATCTTCAACGTAGAAATAACATATGACAATATTCGCTATAAAAATTATATAAATTAAAAAAAATATATATCAAAATTGATTTTGTGATTTGACAATTATTCATAAACCCTCATATTTCATAAACATTTTGAGTGGTCGAGGACTTTGTGGCAGTAAGGTAAATAATATGTGAAATATTTGTCGTTCATATTTTATTTTATTGGAGTTATAGCTGCAAATAAATCAAATTCTCTACATTTAATTAAATAATTTAATCTTTCTAAAAAAAAAATGAAAGTTATAATTATAACATTATGTATATATTATAACTAAATATTATAACAATATTTAGTTTTTTATAAGTATTAGCTTTTTGTAGTTTCATCTAGCATCCAATTATTATATAAACAAACGTACTAGTTATTTTGGGAATAACTTTAAATTCTCAAACTATAATGCTTTAGTAATATGAAATTTAAAACACCGTGACGGTACTCCTGCATAATAAATCACCCTGTATATCTAAGTAATTTTAATTTGTGCGTTTTTTAACGCTATATCACTCCTGTGAAAAGTTTTTCCCACATACTTTCAATATAACCAATATTAAATTTTAGTGCACTAATAAGTAACCTTGTATATTGTCAGAAAAATTTCGAACAGATAGCCTGAGTGCCTCTTGCCACTACTAAATATCATGGAATTCTAATTTTACCTAGGTTGAAGTATTGTATTTGCCCTATCAAGTTGAGTTGCACACCACACATTAAAACAGTATCTTGCTCTATGCCACTGTCGTAATTGTTTTAGTATGTAATTGGGATGCCCATTATTGAAATATTGTATTAAAATATCACTGATAATTCTCAAGAACCTCAAATGGTAGTTACGGCCATTTGTGGTACTTGTCCCAACGCAACAAATAAGTTATAGGTAAATTGTACACAGTGTGTCCAAAATGAGGATGAGAAGTATACATAACTATAAAAGATACAGATTTACTTAAATGGAAAAAAGTTGTGGAATCTAAGGCCGAATTTCCCTCCACTTACTTGTCTTGATTAGTGCTGACCTACATTTTATTAATTAATTTAATGTTTAGTTCATGGAATTTTATAAAATATTATTAGTCCTGAAATACTTAACAAAATCTTGTATGCTTACCTAAAAGTGATTTATCATTTTAGATTTGTTGTACAAATATTTTGAATGGCATATTTTTTTATATTTACTACTCTCAATTTCAGACGATGATTCCGACACAGCTACTGAAGGAGAAGAAGAAATCCGAGCACGTGAGCTTCGTAAACAAGAAGTTCGTGTGGAGCCACCCATAGTGCAAACAGACACTGGCACTGATACTGAGGTGAAATCATCTTTTAACTTAACTAAAATTCCTGACATATTATCCTCTCACAATCGTCTAAACATTAGTGATATAAATTTAAACAGATCCTCTGATAATATTTCAGTTAATTCGACTGACTTTAATAGTGCTGAGTCTGGTGATTTAGACTTAAATATGAATAAAACAAATAGTGATAATGAAAAGGGTAATGTTATAGTAGGTAAATTAACAATCACAGCCAATGTAAATGATAAAAAAAGTATTACACATTTAAACAATAATAGTGATTTAAAATCTAATCCGTTAGCGAAAAGTGCCACTGCCGGTTCATTATTACCTAAAAAACCATTAAGAAATTTTGTGATACCTTCCAAAGAAAGCCGAAAAAGTTTTGGGACTGAATTTATGCCAAAATTTAAGCCTACAGAGCCAGAACCTCTTCTTGTAATCAAGAGAACTCCAAGTAAAATTTCATTACCAAAAGAAGTTGGTAAACCAAAAGTAGCAGTAAACCCAAACCTTCTTGACACAAAGAAATATTTTGGAGATGTTCCTAAGAAAACTGTATCTAAAAAGTTGTTGCAGAGATCAGAAACTATTAGCAGTGTACCTAAACAGCCTTTAGTTAAACAAAAAAGTTTGCCTGAAACATCAGATGAAAAAAAAGACATTCAGACATTCAATTTTGAACCAGAAGACTCTGATTTAAAAGAAATCGATAATTATATCGAAAATTTACTTGCAAATGAGGATGAATTGCAGAAACCAATAGATCCCAGAAAATATTCTTTATGTCGAGAATCTCCAGAGAAATCTGAAGATGAAAAGGTTTCTAGTAGTATTGAAGATTTACTTAAAGCTTTAGAAACTGAAACTAAGGTTACTGATGAAATTATTGAAGAGAAACCTGATGAAAAAATTGATGACCTACTTTCATGGATGGAAGGCTTAGATCATGACACTAAAGACAGAAAAGTTTACAGATCATTTAGTGATGTAAAGTATAAACATTTAGAAAGAGCTTTGAAGAGCCCTCAGAGGTCAGAATCAGTTATAAACAAAATTCCCAGAAATAATTTGACATTTTTTGAACAACATTTAGCAGGTAAGGGTACGCCCAAAGAAAGTAGTGACGATAGTGACAATGCAAATAAAGGCAATACAATTGCTTTGAAAAGATCAAAAACCGAGGTCAATTTCAGAAGAAGAAACCAATCTAGGTCATCTGTAGATTTAGATATTCCCACCAAAGTTGATATTAAAAAAATGCTCCAGAAGTTTGAGTCAACTGAAAAAGAAGACAGTGCAACAAAGGAAAGATCAAAGTCGCCTATTAGATATCTAGTCAAAAGAAACTCATTCACAGGTTTTAGATCAGCAAATTCTAGTCCAAATGATGATATCACATCTAAAAAATATTTGCCCCGACCAAGACCTATTAGAGGTACAATAAACAAATTTGAAAGTGAACCAAAAGAATTTAAGAAACCAACATATAAAAAAAGTGATTCTTCACCAATGAAGTCTGCAGATGGGCCTTCGAAATTAAAGTCCACTCATGAACCCTCTATAGAAGATACCCTGAAAGATTTAGAAAAATTTGTTGAGGATACCATTCAGAGTATAGGTAATAAATATGAACCAAAAGAAAAAGAGTTAAAAAAGGGTAATGATAAAAGTGGATGGTGTGCCAATGTAACTGTTACTACAGTACCTAATTATGATTTTATATTATCTAATAACAAAACAGGTACAATCCCCAGAAATTTTGAAAACGTGGGATCAGAAAATCCAGAAAATGTAAAAAATACTACGGAATTAAAAAATAAATATGAGAATACATCAGAGATATTTTCTGCAGTTTCAGATATTAAACCACAACCCCATGATTTTTCTAAAGCTGTAGTATCTACAGATACATCTTTGATAGATGATGATGTTAACAATAATTTAGAAAAAGAAAAATTTTCCCACATTGCTTGTAATTTGCCTGCAACCGATGAGAGCAACTCAAATAGTGAGGTAGATGCATTATTACACCATGACTTTTCAAAAGCTGTAGAAGACACAAGTACTTCTCTAGAAGAAGGTTTGCCCAAACAAAACCAAGTGAAAGGAGAAAATTTTGATCTGGCAGATAATAAAATTCCTCTATTTCACATAGAAGGAGACTCTTCAGATGAAAATAAGGAAAATGAAAAAGGAGGCTTAGACAACTTTATAAAAGTTGAGGATTCTTCATGCAGCTCTGATTCTTCTAGCTATGAAAAGGTGCTCAGTCCAGGTGAAAAAAGTGATGAGAAAAACTCTTTTAATCAATCAGCACCTAGGGCACTAACTGAGAACTTGTCAGAAGAGGAAGAGGGTGATTTTTTAAAAATAACAAATAAAAAAGATAAAAATTTGGATCCTAGTGAACTTTATGCAACTGTTAATAAAAATCAGAAAAAAGAAAAAACAAAGATCAATCAACCTTCCTTCTCTGCTCAATGGAGTGATGATAATGATCAAACGGAGGCATTAACTTCACTGTCAAACATTTTGAAAGTCGCTAATAATGATGAGCAGCAGTTATCAGATGTGGATAGACATTTATCACCAATTCTAAGCCACTTTAATAGAAGTGATATATCTCCTCCACAAAGGCCAATGAGGCAAAAATCTTTTGAGCAAAAAATCCCAAGTAGAAATAATTCTACTAGTGGCTCTCCAGTGCTACCTCCTAGGCATGTAATGAGACAAACAGAAGATAAAAATCTAATTCAACCAGTTCGACCTCAGAGAAAAAGATCTGCAACAGTGTCACCCATGACTACAAGGAAAGTTTCATATGGAGAATCACAGTTAAAACCAAAAATTAATAAGGATAAAAGCTGTTCAACTAGCAATCTGAATGTGAATAAAGAAGTAGTTACTTCACTTAACCTTCCAGAGGTACAAAGAGCAGATAAGTGCAAAGCAAACTCTGAACCAAATACATCTACTTCAAGAAGAAATAGTAAAAGTAAAGATAAAGACTGCTGCATTCAGTAAATTGCATTTTTTATTTTTTGGTTGTTTTGTATTTTTTTACGGGTAGAAATATTCTGCTACTGCAACGGATTGAAAATAGTCTAAACTAATTAATTAACATTGTTAAGTTTGTTAAAAGTTTATATGTGTTGAATTTGAAACTTTAAAGTTTATTATGTGTTTTAATGAATATGTTTATTATAAAATGCATTCACTGAATGATATCCCATCCAGAATTTTGTAGTTTTGATGATGATTTGGCTACCTGGTCCAACAGTCACGTTAAAGCAATGGTAAAAAGGTAACTATAAGAATGGAGTGATTTTATTTTATGTATTAATTGCAGTTTAATCCATTGCTGACGTGAGTGTTGTTTAACTAATTTTTTTTTTATTTTTTATTAAAATCACCATACTAATGCCTCAAAATATAAACTAGATACTTTTGTAATTTTAACACACAGTTATCAGAAGTACAGCAAAATTCAGACTGATTGGAAACGAAACATTTTACATATTAATTTATCATAAAATTCTCTACAAATCTAAAAAAATCTACAAATGTACATCATAAAACAGTGCACATTAATAATTAATATTACTCCTATGAGTATAGGGTAAATGTATTAAGTAGACATCAAGGAAGTGAGGATCATTACAGGGTCGCACATTCGCACAGTCGCACTGTTATTTTCACAAAGAGAAGAGATAAGGCACGCGCACTGACGCATCTCTGGGCCTCGCATCAGTCGAGATTTTGGTGCAACTGTAGTAAAATTATCTGCTAATAAGCAATGATTTGTATCATATGTCAACTATAATCTTACGCTATACAGCTTTAACAATGAATTCATTAATAATATACACTCTTGAGAACATTGTCGAAGCTGTATAGCATTCGTAACAATAATGTAACACCAAATCAATTTTATTGGGTTGAACACAATTTAAAACATATTACTGTTCTATAAAATTAATATTGTGTATATTTTATTGAATATTTACTCTTTTTACAGACTATTTAACAATTGCAGGTTACTGAACAAATAAGTCTTAAATACTCCTCAACATACTATTTTTCTGTAAATTTATCAGATTAGGCTGTAAATCTTTGTTACTAAATATATGTTTTCAATATATAATAAGAAAGTTGTCATATGATATAACTGAAAAAAAAAAACTGATGATTGAAATTTTTGCCAAAACAAACCTACAGATGTTATAAAAAGGTAAAGCATGTTGTAATATTGAGGAAAATATAAACAATGATAAGTCTAGACCTTTTATAAAAAAAAGTAATTTAAATGTAGGGTACCTATATATTAAATATTCAGTAAACAGTTTTATACATATAACTGATAGGGGGTGGCTGATAATATTAATTTTGCTGTACTATGGTATTGATGCACTATTATATATAACATACCTACTTAAGCAAAATATTTTGATTTACTAAAGTTTAACAGTATTTTTGAGTTTTCATATTTCTACTCAACTAAGAGTATACAATTTTCACTTCCTTATTGATGCGATTGATGATTGATCAGCCATAATCAGAAGTCAAAGATACTGTTTCTATTCCCATTTTTTTGCTTTTATATGTAACTTAAGTTTATTTAACACTTCCTTATCGTAATATTTTGTAGTTACTTGTTTATTCATTGTTTAATGATGCATTTTTTAATATTTGCAGGTTGTTTCTGATGAATCCAGTTCCGAATCATCAAGCGAAATTCAAAACTCTGCAACAGAAATATCGACTGACTCGGAGTTTGCACATGATGATCCTACACCAACTAGAGAAATACCTGCAATTGTTTTAAATGACTTCAATGTTACTAAAACGAGAGGCAGTGGAGGAATTTCCGCAAAAAAGATTCAGGTGACAAGTGGTTATTTGCAAAGACCCACAAATGGGAGAACAAAAAAGCCAGATATTGAGTTAAAACTGAAACCTCTTGTACCTTCTGCACCTGCTATAAAAAAACCTGCACATATTTTACTCCCACGTACTGAAGGTTATGCTTTAAATCGCACTCAAAGCACTGGGGGAATTGCTGCTAAAGTATCACTTGAACTTAAAAAGAAATATCTATTAGGCGAACCTGCTCCAGGTAATATTCAAAAATCGGGCAGTGCTTCTACACTTGATTCGAAGTTTAAAATATTTCATACAACTATTTCAGATTGTCAGAAGTTGTTAAAACCTGCTAAAGAAGTCAGTGCCAGCATGCAAACATTTTGTAAAACACTTAATGAACGCCATTCACCTATCTTATCACCTCAACCCTCTATAATCGCCTCCGAAAATATCAGAAATGAGGAATTGACCAAGGAAAAGGAACCTCCGCCTCTTCCTCCTCCGCCAGATGTTACAAATGTAACATCAAATAATACAAGTGATAACAAAGTGCCTGAATCTGAACCATATGTTTTTCAAAACGAATCTGAAGGCCGTCCAAGGAGCCCTGTACACGAGACTTCCATCATCGTTCCCAATATTGACTGGAATAAGAAAAATCAAAGTCAATCTTCAGACAGTCTGTGCACATCAAGCACTGATAATGAAAATGTAACCACACCAAATCACCAGTTTGAAAATATACCACGAGTTGAAGTTCATGAAGCAAATGATGAGGATGACATTCCTCTTGATTCTCTATGTGTTGTAGAAACAAATATTGAAAAACCTTCTCAAGTAGATAGTAATTGTTCATTACACAGCGAGCCTTCTAAATCAATTACCAGTGAGAAAAAGACACTGAACCAACCAAAATCTTTACCTAACTTAGAATGTATCCTACCAGATGTTCATAAATCGCTGCATGTTAATATTGGTAAAGTTGAGAAGAGGGTATCGCCAGAAATTGATAACATCTCTGTCAAAAATTCAAGTGGATTTAGTTCTCCAGATTCAGGTGCAGAGCAAGCTACAGCCGGCTTAACTGAAACTGAGCTTTCAGATTGGGCAAGGGATGGCGTTGTATCGGATGATTTCGAAGATGGCGAATTTGAGGTTAGCCGAGAATCCGAAAAGCATCACAAGAAAAACAAAGCATTTGATATATCTGTTAAAACTGCAAAAAGTCCAGAATTTGATGTTGTTCATATATGTGGTAAAGAAAAGGAAATTAAAGACTTACGAAGTAAGACAATAATAACTGAAACTATGAATAGTATTCTTAGTGCCAACTTGGATAACATTGAATTTATGGATACAGGGACAGAAACAAGCAGTGACGATGGTGTTGGTAATAGTCAAAATGGTTATGTATTATTTAAAGATGAAGATGATTTTGCCGAAGATAGTCTTAATCCTAATATTAATGAGGTAGTTGAAGCAACAAATGTTCATGTAGATGAGAAATATGAGCCAAAAAATACTGGTTATTGTATTTTAGCAACAGAGGATAAACAATTTGGAGCTGTGGTAGATCTGAAATTGTCAGATTTGGAAAAATTAAAGCAAAAGCAAATATCGGCTGAACCTGAGGAGGATAGTTTGTTGATAATAGAAACAGGTACAACTACGGAAGAAAATACTTGTAGTGATTCAACTGTGAAAAATGTTACTGAAATTTCGGCAGATAAAACCCAACCAGTACAGAAATATCATGCAGAAAATAATACTTTACATAAACAAAAACTAGAAGAAAAATTAGCGAAAGTAAAGGAAGAAATGGCTTTAAAACAGCAAGGTGTGAGTGCACAAGGTTTAAGTGAAAAAGAAACCATTGTGGACAATAACATTGCGTTTGAGGAACATTGCCAACGATTGCAATCAAAAGTGGAATTTGGTAATGTTAAAGATTCTATTGATATTCGTAAATCTAGACGAAAGAGTAAGTCCGACTCTCCACAAAAACCAGACTTAATACAAGAAGAGAAATCAAGTCCTCTTCAGTCATCAGGATCATTCGTGTTAAATTTAACACCTTCACAAACAACTCCAGATATCTTATATAAAAAAGAAATTTTACAGAAGGAAAGAGACGTTAATCAAAAATTAATACAGGAAATGGTTATGAACAAAATGAAAGCTGAAAATAAGTCTTTAGAGAGAAAAAAAAGACACAAACAAATATCTCCAGGTTTAAATTCAAATACCTATGGTTTAATGAAATCTGCTACCACTGATGTATTGCAAATAAATGAAGACAATTCTAATAGAAATTCTACATATTCCACCGGTTCAAGTACTTATACAACTCCTGATGTACTTTTATCAACAAACTTAATTCCATTGCAATACTCGCAATCTGTCAATACAGTATCTAATATAGATTCAAGTGCTGACTTATTTTCAACGCCGCAATCGTCTGTAAAAGAACTTAATAATAGGCCATACAGTGTTTTTGCTTGCATTACTGACAGAAAAGTAGATCAGATAAAACCAAGTCAATCTCTGAAAAACTCAGAAAATTGTAGTATGCCAGATATTAGAAAGAATCTATTTGGCGATGATTTTGTAACACCTAAAGCTCCTCCTAGGTTGCATAGACTAAATGATGAAGCAAGTAAAACAACAGAAAAATTGAAACAAGATGCTAGGGCCAGAGCAAGACTATTATCTAATGAAGATTTAGGGTTGAGCCCAGAAGAAAAGCTGTTAAAACTAAGGGAAAAAATCAATAAAAGAGGGAAGGAAAACGAAATTGTAGACCCACATATTCAGGAAAGTATAGGATCCCTTGTAATGAATACTGACAAAAGAAACTCTTACTTGTATTCAAATGATACGTTAAACAAAAAGAGAAATAACTCATTTAAAAACTCTCAAAGTGGTGAATATGCAGAACAAACATCTACTTCAAAGTTGTCAACAAGTAGAAATAACACAGAATGTAACAAAGAAGTTCCAGTTAGGACTAAATCAGTTTCAGAATTTCCTAAAAATTTCTCAACAGCTCAAGCAATAGATATGCAAAATGAAACCAAAAAAATTTACAAGTCCGACCCTAATTTATTAGATACAGAATATGTAAAGCCTAAAAAGAAAAATAAAGATCGTGAAAGAAGGAAGAGCATTACAAAACTAATATCTACTCTCTTTACAAAGAAAAGTCCCAGCAGCACTAATTCGAAGAGTCTATTTTCAAAACTATCTCCAAAGTCAAAGGATGTGTCAAAGGTAATTATATAAACATAAACCAATATCTACATTGGTAAATTTGAACTTGTACATATATTTTTTTTACATTTCATACGACATTTTAACTTTTCATGAAACAAAAAGCTTGCTGGAGATCATCTAACTAACTAAACTATATTTTACAGTCATGTGCAAATCTGGACCTAAGAGATACTGTAAGATATTTTTCATAATTCGTTATTGTAAATTGTGTCTGTTGAGTAGTCTTTGTGCATGTATAGTATTTTCTGCTTTCTTTCCCTGGCATGTTTTCAGCATCATCTCCTATTACCTTATATTTTTTCTAAGTAGTCAGCCGCTGGTTGACAATTATTGGTATACAAGTGGTGGCTTACCTATTTCCTTTGGCTTTAAAGAGAAAATCGGTATACTACTCCTATTTAAAGCTTGTCTCACATTCGAAAAGCGTTAACTACTTTTGTGAAGTATAATGTAAAATCATAAAACCACATATTTAACCATTTTTAAAATGAGATAACTTCTAAAGATTCATATAATTGGTAAAAATACTCTCAAATCACTCCATTTAAACAAAAAATATCTAATGCCAAAGTTTATAACTGAGTTCATCATCAATTGTGTGGTGTATTTATTTTGGTTTATTTATTTTTTTGACATGTCCCATTTGAATGTATATCACGCCCTTAGTTACGGATCTTATCTATCCTAACGAGTATTTAGCACCATGCTGAAGACTCGACTGATATTTTATTTAATAACTAAAGTCAAATAGGTAGACCACCTTATGACATTTGCAAGACTTTTATCATAAATAAATATTCTTTCTCATAATTAGGTTTAATAATTTTCTTAAATGAAACTTGCTTTGATAAATTAGCAACTATTGTATTGTTGCAATTTTTCTCCAGTGCATTACAATTTGACTAGACCAAATTTAGCAATCAAAGATAATAGTAGAATGACATAAAAAACTACAGACCTACTTTATGGTATAATGCTATCAGTGATTGAACGTGCGTTACTAATTAATAAAAAATTGTTGTTTGTAATTCATATATGTACCTAATTATTATAATCCAAAAAATTTAAACATCATTGCACACAGTTATTTACATTATTGCACCTATATTCATTTTATCATTAATTAATGGTTTAAGGGTTAACTGAAACATTATTACGAAAATCAGGTTAAATCAGGTTCATTATTAGCTCTATAATATATTTAAAAAATAATTTATAAAGAAAATTTAAATATCTTAAATATTAAAAACCAGATAATATTGAATAGTTGTATATATATATATATATATATATATATATATATATGGGGCCATCATCGCTATTATCAATTAAGGCTGGTAATTGTCTAATAATGCAACGGAGGAAACTTGAACGCTGTGCAGAGTATACTGCAGAGAGACAATTTACAGTTACCAGCCTTAATATCTTGAGAGTCCTTTGATTTAAAGATTTTTGTTTCTGTAAAAATGTAAAAAATTACACCATCACTTTTGGTTTGATTTTGGCAGGAAATTTAAAATTTTTTTATGATTCGGGTGCAATTATTTCTACCCAGCCTATCTTTAACAAGTAATCAGCCTTTGATGATTCTTTCAATCAGCTATATTTTTAGGAAATCGTTAATGAAGAGCCTGTACGTAGAAGAAGTTTATCAGAAATTGAAAGAGTTGCTACCACACCGCCTCCAATTCCACCTTTACCTCTAAATTATACAATAAAAGGTAGGTATGTCGTTTCATTTCAAAAAGTCATTTGAGAATAAACAAACAATATTCATACCGGGATATCAAAAATTATCTTGGTCAAGGGTGGTTGTGGAATGTAAAACGTGTGTCTTACTTTAAATTTGAAATAATTATGTCACTGTCACACTGACATCATCAATAACCTACAAATTTCATACCTATTTATTTCAGTTGTAGAACAATAATGAACTACAAATTATGAAATAATGGTTTTAGTAATAAGAAAAACTAAATTACAGTAATTGTTGGAAATGTCCCCCGTTTTGTTCGATGCACAAGTTGACGCACCTCCTCATGCTGTGAAAAGTGTTTTGCAGCATTTCTGGCATTATGGTTGCACATTGCTGAACAATTCTTTGTTGCAGTTCTTACAAATTATTTACCGGAGTTGCGAAAATCTTGTTTTTTTAAGTAAGGAAATATAAAATAGTCCATAATTGTCAAACAAGGTGATCTCGGAGGAAAGCAATATTTTCTCGTGTAGTATGTGCTGTTGCACCGTCATGCTGGAAATAACCGTACCGAAGTTCATCATCGTTTAACTGTTGCACAAATTCAGCCAAAAAGCTGTGTCTGTACCTTTCTGCGTTGACGGTGAAATCGAAAAAAATTGGCCCAATTATTCTTCTGCGAGAAACTGCCATCCAAACACCAATTTTTTGAGCATGTAGTGGCGATTTAGTAAAAACATGAGGGTTATCATTGCTCCACATTCGCATATTTTGAGCATTGATGTATCCCGAAAGGTGGAACCACGCTTCGTCAGAAAAAAAAGTTAAGTCCAGAAGATCGTCATTCATTAAATTATTAACAAACCAATGGCAGTAAGCAAAGCGTCTGGGGTGGTCTGCAGGCAGAAGAGCTTGATCTTATATGGATGCATGTTCAAGTCTTTCTTTAAAATCTTATGACATGTTCCATAAGAAAGTCCAATTTCCTGAGAAAGATGTTTCAAAGGTTTTGCAGGCTCCTCTTCCATACGTTGACGAACGTCATTGACAACTTCTTCTGTACGAACTCTTGGTCTACCAGCACCTTTTTTATGAGTCACACAACCAGTTTCGTGAAACACTTCAACACAATTTGTAAGGCACGCATAAAAATTGTTCGGTAATATTGCCACGTTTGGGAAGTGCTTTCGAAAATTGTCCAAACACAAACGTTGACTGTATTGCCAATTTCCATTAACTAGCGCACACGTTCGAAAATAGGCTTCAATCATGAAAATTTGTGCTGTGTGGTAAGAGGCATGATTCAAAAACGGATTAGAAAATTTCAGCACAATGACTTGACAGATTCTGACACAACAAAACATATTCAAAAATTTAAAGTAAGACACACGTTTTACATTCCACAACCACCCTTGACCAAGATAATTTTTGATATCCCGGTATATTATTAATGAAAGAATTCATAAATTTGTATAAACATTGCATAAATATCTTTAAAATTTGTTACATTTCATGGAAAAACTGATTATACATATATTGTTAGTGGTAGGTAGATTAATAATTTACTGAAATAACTAGCATTAATAATCCAATAGCTAACAATATTATTAGCCGACTAATATTGCAGTTTTAATATTCGACAGAAACTTGCACAAGACAATTCATGCACCCTTGACATTGTTTATTGTAAAATAATTCTGAATCAGACTATTTCAATTTTGTTTCTATTGAAATAATTCATATTTAATACAAATTTGGTTACAACTGTAAATTCAAGCAAATTAAATAATTAAATTTCACAATTGTACAGCTTATGATATAGCTAATTATCCCAAAACATTATTAGCCAGCTAAAAAAAGACATCCCATCACTATGTATAATATAGTCCCAGAAGCATTTTTAAAATAGCAAGTAGGGCCATTAAAACTAGACAAAAATACATATATATATATATATTACCTTATTAATTTATAACTTGTGAGTAATACCAAAATATTCAATTTCTTTCAGATGAAAGTTCTGAAGGAGAACTTGATTGTAAAAAGCAGGGTCGTAGTTCTTGTGATACATTAGATAAATCTGGAATTTTAGATAATTCTACCTCTAGTCTAACGGGCAGGAAAACAAGTAAATCAGCCCGAAAAGTGGCCAGACAAACGCAACTTAAAAGGTATGTTGTACTTGAAAATTATATTATAATTTAAGCATGTATATTTTGAATGTTAATAATAATTCTTAAATGGCATGATTTTACAAATAAAATTTTAAATAAAAGAAAAATATCTAATATTTTTATTCAATTAACAAGAAAAGCTAAAAAATTTTTTATGGTTTTCCTAAACATGTTTGAATATGCTCCCCGCTCTCCCCAAATGACAATCTAAAAATTGAGTAGTACTTAACCAACACTAACTCCTTAGACACCGCATGGCTCAAGAAATACAACGAAAATTGGAAGAAACTGAAGTGAAAACTAGGGAACTAGAAACAAGGGGTGTTTTAGTAGAAAAAGCCCTCCGAGGCGAAGATAGTGGAGAATGCCTCAAAGATGAACCTGAATTGTTGCAAGAGTGGTTTGATTTGATGCGGGATCGTACGGAATTAAGAAGGTACGAGAAAGAACTCATGATTCGAGCTCAAGAATTGGAACTAGAAGATCGACATGCGAGGTTACAGCATGAACTTCGAGAAAGATTAGAAAATAGTAAGTTATATTTACTTTAAACCTTTTTAATATAATCTTAGGTTAAAAAAAAACAATCAATTCAATCCATAACATCAATCTATGAGTTAAAATTTCCAGTCTGTATAAATAAGATTGTCATCTTCCAATAGTTTTTTTATTTTATAAATAATATTGTCATTACGTCAAAGGAACTATAATGATATAGTGTCTTGATCACTCAATCCAGAGGTCGCCCCATTCCACCAAACAATTTTGAATTAAACGGTTTACTCATAGATCAAGGCTTGTTTGCAGGGATGGATTGGCAACCATCCTGGCGATGGCCTAGGATGGGAACAATGTCAACTTGATGTTAATGTGAGAGATTAAAATCAGTTGATGTTCTACTGTCCCCTTAACTAATGAGGTTTTCCAGGTTTCCCTCATTCTAGCACTGAATGGTGGTTAGGGCCTACCAATGTAAGTCGTTCCTGAGGCACAAATGCGATCCACAAAATAATAATATGCCTCCTTCTCCCCCACACAAGTCTCAGACTTTCAGTCTAATCCTTGTAATTAGAATGAGGGGTAGAGATATTATTCTTATTATTATTATTATTATTATTATTATTATTATTAAATAATATATGGTAACTGGCACTTATCTTGATGTTCTGTTCTTTTTAGTGGACTGTAAATAGTAGAAATTATAGGGTAAAAAGAGAAAGACAAAAAGTATTGTTAAAATAATAAGTGGTCTGCACTTGTATTGACTTAAATTTCAATTATTTGTTTTTTCTGTTTCATTCCCCCCTTTTTTAAATTTTACTTATAGTTCTCATGCTGGCATATATTGAAATTTAAATTAAAAAAAAAAATTCGTGGTACAGTAAAATATATCCTATACATCCTAGACACACAAAAAAAAAGACAAAAATGAATGATATGAAATTAAATTATGTGGAAGAACAGCAGGCATTCCCTTACATGATTCTTATTCAATTGACCACTTTAACTTGATAAAGATCATTCAGTTCGTCGAATTAACCTTCAAGTACTCGATTAATCTACCCTATAGTTTCTGAGCAGTCGAGTTATCTTTGTGTTTCTTTCTTTTATAAGGCATCTTGTGTTTTAAAAATTTCATATATATATTTGTGGTCATCAGGATAGCAATTAGATCACCACTTGAATCCGATAAAAAAAAATCATTCCATGGCCATTAACGATATCAAGTGCTTAATTAATTTACTCAATGGCTTCCATCAAGTTATCTCTGTGTCTCTTAGTTATCTCTCAGACTAATCTGCCATATCTTAAAGGAGATGCAACTAAAGATTCAGACAAAGAAAATTTGTGAATTAACCTCATAAGGTTATCAATATTAATTTTTTGAAAGTTAGGTCTTGTTGCACCATTGATTGAAAATATTTTATCTACATTCAAAAACATTTGTAATTGTAATTATAATTGTAATAAATTTATAGATTTAAAAAATAAATATAAGAAATTGTTATTGATCGGTATTGATTATTGGATATCCAAATTTGTAAATAAGTAAATATAATTTTATTAATCCATCCACTGGTGACTTGCTATAACGATCCAAGGAGTCATGGTACTAAAGTCAAAGCCAGAATTAAGCAAAGTGGAATGACCTCGCCGATCTGGTAAAATGGGGTGATGCATGGGCGTGCGTATTCTGTTTTACCATTGGACACATTTCAGTTAATATATACTCGTATACTATTCTATAGAATAATTCTAGCATATGCACTTCCACTTTTTTCCCTAACACAAATAAGTATAAACACTGACACAAGGAATAAATACACTGATAATTTTACCACAAATTTTTACCGTTAACAATCACGCGGGAAATAATCCAACATCATGCCACTGTTTCCCTACTACCTCGAGCGCAGTCGTTTGTTGGTTCCTGATTCGACCAATCAACGTCGTTGAAGCTCAGAGAAAAGAAAGCGTAAATGCAAGAATATGTATGTTAAATAAGGATGAACCGCTTGTCGTCAACTTTACGACTTTCGCAGTTGCCACGTTTTCGGAAATTCGTTGATATTATTAAGTAAAACACAAATTAAGCATTGTGTTTGCTTTAATAAAGTGCAATAGGGATAAGGGACGTTAAAGACAAGTAAAAAAATGGGTAAATAAGGTAATTAATACGTTTCCTGTTTTAAATAAGAATGCTTTAGAAATAAATGTGACAACATAGATCTACTCTTTTTCCGGTCATTACACTTTGCTTAATTCTGGCTTTGACTTTACTATAACAAATTTATATTTGTTTCTTATTTTTTATCACTCATGAAAAAACATTCAGGTTTTATTTTTAAAATATACCAACCATACCGTAGGTTGAGGCATAGGACCAACGAAGCCAGTTTGTTTAGTTGTTGGCTTATGCTTTTGGAACTAATATTGCCTGAGTGCAGAGGCGGGTTAAAGTCAAAAGTGGGAGGTGTGGGAATAAAATTAAACTTATCATAAATCAATTTTTTCTATTAAAAAGTTTTAGTAAACCTAAATTTAATGCATTACCGATGAGTACCAATTCATTCACATCTACTCTAAAAATAAAAAAGGAATATTGTCTCCAACCACAAGATAATGCAATTTTATTTTTTATTTTCAGATGAAACAAAAACTGAACAAGATGTAAAAATAGAAGAAAGTATTATAAATGAAATGATGGAAATTGTATCCAAGAGAGATTCATTAATAGCTGTAATAGAAGAAGATCGATTAAGGTGCTCTATAAACCGTAGATGCTCTGCTCCACCATTATTTACTGTACCATCAACGTTAGCCAACGAACCTCTGCATCTTTCCTTCTTTGCATGCTTTCTTTTTATGCTTGCTTATATTTTGTGGGGTATTGTGGTGCTTTATGTATATCTAACTATTATTTCTTAAAATAGTTGCTTAGTAGTCTTTAGTAAGATTTCTTTTCGTTTTATATTATACAAATTTAACTAATTCAGTGTATGCATTGCATAGATTTATTGATATTGCACCTATTCTCAGTTCAACAAGCTTATAGAATAGGTAAGATCATACTCAACTTCTGAAATATTAATATTAAATAATAATTGCATGGATATAATAACACACTTAACACTACTCTTTCTGTATTTAATTTTTATTACCATTATTACTACTGTTACAGTATTGGTATAAGAAAAAAAATATCTCTACATATGATATTTAATGAATGTCGATGACCACGCATCTCGTTTTCACTTCAAAACGTGTGCAGGGTGTTCAAAATAACATGCTCTATATCTATGCCCCTTATCTTAGAAATTATAGGATATAGAGAAAAAATTAAATACCAAAGGTTTTTGTTTTTACCTAAATTTTTAATATTTATTTTATTACTCTCAAAGTTGTTGAATTCTTCTAATCCTGGCATCAACTTTATTTTAAATATGACAACCTGTATCTAATTATGTTTTTGAACTCTCCTTAAAATTCTATGTAGACATTGTTAAGAGTACCTACCTTATACACTTTTTCGGTTTACAAGCATATTTTTTTACATAAAATTTGAAATATGTCAAAATTTTCCAACGGCTGCTTTTCTAGAGATCAATCGCCGCAATCCGTCATGGGACACCCTGTATATAAGTACAATAAGGATAAACATAGTAAAGAGAATAGAAAAGCTCAGAATGAGTTTTCTTAACTTCTTTAAGGAGTAAAATCGTTGTTACTGTTAATTTTGTACACAAAAATTCTTAAATATTGACAGTAAATTGTACCTAACTGAAATTTTATTTCACAGCAGTCAGTAATACATCTAATTATGTTAATTTATCATGGAAATTGGTATTTTAATTTAGTAAAATATATATTTTTCCTCTTGCAGGTATTCTAATGAAGATAGAGACTTAGAAGAACAAATGCTTGCGAAAGGTTTGAGACTAACTCCAATTCGAAAAACACCCGAAAAATAAAATTATGTGCATAACTACTCTAAATTTATTAAACTTCATTACTCATTGTACGCTAGAAAAAATTAATACCCATATAAAAAAACGCAACTGATTTCATTGCAGTTTGGTTTTTATTGTTTAAATTTTGAGATTTTTCATTTCACCCTAGAATATTAACCATTCACAATTTTGAGCAATTTTTTCGTGTTTTGGGGATGTAAATGTTTTTTCTATTCTAATAATAGATACTTTAAATGCTGTCTATATCGACTACATTTTGAATTGCAGGTGATACAAAACATGAGTGTTTTGCGTAAATAATTTTAAAATGAAAGTACATAACTTTTTTCTATGAACATAAATAATTAATTATTTTTTATATGGTGTTCCTGCTCAGGTATGGGAATCTCAATCATTCCACTGAACTATTTAAGTGGATGCTGCAAAGGTGAATTTTTCAGTAACCCCTAATATACTCAAAGTAATTGTAACTTCTGACAGTGCACTTACATAAGCAATATCTCATCCTGTTGGCCAAATTATAGAGTGAGTCATAAATAGTATCGGAGCACTTTTACTAATCACCACATAAAATAATATTTTGCTGGTAAAATGAATGTGTATAGAAAGTTAATGAGCTGATTGGTGTATTTTAAAAAAAATAAGCAACTGATTGGCTAATATGGAAACATCAAGGTCGAAAACTGGAGCATATACACTGACATGTCGACATTATCCAAGTTTTCGAGTGGTAGTGCGAAGTGCGGTAGAACCACAGAAATAAAGACAAGAACGCAAAAATCTTATATAAGTAAATATAAATATAAGTATATATAAGTAAATGAAAGATTCAGTCCGGTATGGATTCCGCGCAGTTCCCATTTGATAACAGAAGGCAGCATTTTTCTTGGAACGTTGGACGATACACCATGAAGTTATACGATATTTATGAGAGGTCAATAGTATTCCGAGTTTCTTCATACACTCTGTAACTTTTACTTCAAGGAAAGAAGATCAAACCATGCAGTTTATATGTAAATTGTTTGTAATTTATATATAAGTAGCTGACATTATATGTAACTTGCTTCCTTTATATATAACTTATATACCATTCGCTCACTGCGCAAACTCTACACTGGACCGAGAAACTCTCTAGTTACAGAAATCGTATGAATGGTAATACACTTTCTCCATTCTATAGTCTTTATTTCTATCGGTAGAACAGGTTTTTTTGTAGGCAACTTCTGTTTCACGATTAATTATTGACATGAGGTCAGTTATTATATTGGTTTTACCATTGTTGTTGCAAGTGTGGAAACTATTGGAATGGACTTTCTAGTATTCGTAAAAGACCTAATTAAAGAAAAATTTTAGTAATTTTGTTTTTTAAAATTTGGCCGTATCTTACCAGTAACCAGACCTAGGGTCTATGGAGTTACGATCCCTTGCCACTTTACCCATGGCGCCATATGTTGGCAATGAGTCACTCTATAATTTTAGACATTAATTTATAGAAACTGTTTCAGACTCGCTTTGAATACACAATATAAATAAATAATCATATTTTCACAGGGTGTCGACTCCACAGATAGGTGTGTGTTCGTATAAAATAAATACTAGAACTTGAATGATTTCCCTGAATGAAATATTTATATAAGAAATAATTTCAGATCAAACTGCTTTGGGAGTTAACCACAATGTTCTATTTAAGTTTACTTAAAAATTTGCATAATGAGACATGTATTCAATGATTGATTGTGACCATAGATTGCTGAATATCGAGAGATGTCTTTTAACAGCGTTTAGTCTAATATGTAATGCGTATAACATGTCGCTGTCATTTATATAAATCTGTCGTCATCAATAAGCAATGCTTATTGATGACAACAGATTTATACAGATATTTTAATACACATATTTTCTCTAACCAACACCAGGCACTAATAGACAAAGACAAGCAAACATGTTTAAAATTCATACCTTGTAAAATGTATGGCGAGGATATATTGGAGGCAATGGACCTTTCTGGATTTTAATTGAAAATTGTGTAGAGGGTCATTTTCCCAAACAAAACTACTTCATGTAAACAATGAATTTTCCACAGGATAGCTGAAAATAGCATTTACAATATTTGCTGTGAACTCTACGCAAATTTATATAGATGAGACATCTATTGGTGGTTTAAAATATAATATTTAGCACCTTTCTACTTATCGTGACCTTATAGTCATATATTCCCCAGTCCAACCTTGTTCAGGAGCACATAGAACACAAAAGTAAAACCCTCATAAAAACCAAGTTGAGGGAGTGACGGTAGAAATTAAAATGGAGAAGATCGAATCCACATTTCTGGAAATTCAAATCATTGATAAAATTATAAATGGTTATTATTCTAGGGTTAGTACTTGAAATGTATACACTTAACGTCCCTATATATTTAACAATATTAATTTAACTAGTCTTTTAATTTTATTTTAGTGATAATAATTTATATTATATATAAAACATGAATTGTGATTGTGAATCGTATTTTCAGTAAGGAATTGTATAGTATTGTACAAAAATATAAAAATATATGTAATATTATTTTGTGAATGCATTATATGTTGTGTGAATAAAACGCTTTTATACATTGTATTTGTCTTATATTTTAAAAATTAAAAAATATTAAATAAGTATAATTTTCTAATTTTTTAACCACAAGATTGTTTTTTGAACATATTATTTTTTATTTCTAGTGGCAAACATTTTTTTCCCTTCCTCAACCACATTTTTGGAAACACCGTTCTTGACAAGCACAGATACTACTCCTAATTCATTAATATCTCGAATATTGCGCTGCTCATCATCAAAAAACATCATTTCATTAAAGTTGAGCCCAGATTGTTTCTTTATGCTGAAATTAAAAAATATTTGAGATATTGACATTTTTTTTAGATCACTGGCTAAAGTAAATAAAATACCTGTATTTTATAAGGACTAGTATTTTTTATCAACATACGGAGGCAAAACTCAATGTATAAAATATACTTCTTCATTTGAAGATTTCATTTTAACAGCTAAGCTACATATAAAAACATCCGGTACCGGAGTGAAGTTACATAAGACAAATATTTATTTATCTACACCATATCTGGTTGTGGCTCCGATTTTCCTAGGAAGCTCCTCTCTAAAGCTTATTTGAGAACAATGATTTGACAGAATATATAAACATATTCATCTAATATATGTTTACATATATGCTGATTTTGTACGTCTAGACTAAAATAAAATTAAGAGAAAAATGCTCGACGAGACAGTGCGCGCAAATTTATTTGAAGGTTCACGAATGTTCTCAAAGCGCAATGGAGAACATTCCCTCATTTATAACACTATGTTCCATCTATGTAATATTTGGTAGGTATACTTTTACAAAAAGAGCCTAGGTACGTTCAATTAATCCTAATAAAGTGGATAGTAGAAGTGGATGGTTCTTTAGGAAACATCGTGAAAATAATTGTTTTGAAAAAAACATAGATCTCATTTAGAGATGTTTCAAGAAATATATAGAAAACACTCTATATATTAGTATTTCGGCTTATTATGCCTTTTTCAATAGAGTAAATGTCTATTACTGACATGTCTATTACTGTCTATTACTGAGTAATAGACATTTACTCTATTGAAAAAGGCCTAATAAGCCGAAATACTAGTATATAGAGTATTTTCTATATATTTCTTGAAACATCTAAATGAGATCTATGTTTTTTTTTCAAAACAATTAATTAATCCTAAATTAATTTGGCAGCATTTTTGCAATGTTTATACTTTTAATCCGAAAAATTGGCATAACATAAAGACAACAAACATATCTGCACCTGGACAAAATCATACCTACCAACAATATTATCTTATAAAATAAGATAATACATCTACACATATTGCGAGTTATGATGGAATATACGAAGTTGAATATGTTATAATGATAAGGCACACAATTCTCCAGGATAATTTTCTTGGAAATTATCAGCATGATTATTATTGATGTATAATTTAATATAGTTGGGCCGCTGAATCTTTACACGCGTCTAATGTGGGACATTATCAACGACAAAGTACATGATTAATTGTAAATAACATCCACTGTTAGAAAAGAACAGATCCGTTAATGACATACACTGACATTAAACATAAAGTTTTTAATATTAATGTATGAAATTATTTATTTGTGCCATTGTTTATTTACTCTTATTTATTTGGGTATTATGCCACCACTGATATTTTTAATATTAAATGATACAAATATGCATGATCACCTGTGTCTGTGCAGATTGGATGGCCCAACTATACCTTGCATGATGAAAATGTAAAATAAAGTGAACAAACATTAAAAATAACTAATGTAAACATTTTATCACTACTATTTTCTTGACACTAGACCAGTCTAGTACTAGAACTAATTATTCTTCAGATCTTCAGTACTGCCAAATACTTATACTTTCAGAACAATCACTGATTTTGATTACTTTCTTTGATGTAGAATATTATCTCTACCCCCTCATGTTAATCAAGGATTAACCCGAAACTCTGAAACTTGTGTGTGAATGGGGACCTCATATTATTATTATTCAGTAGTACAACTTATGTCGGTGAGCCCATCATTCAGGGCTACAGAGGAAACCTCATTAGTTAGGGGGACAATCAAACATCAACCGATGTTAATCTCTTACATTAACATCAACCTAACATTCTTTCCATCCTAGACGCCCACACCAGGGTGATGGCCAACCCTACTCTTCAAACAGGCCTTATTACACGAGTAGACAATTTAACTAAAATTGTCTGGCAGGATGGGGATTAGAACCCACAACCTCTGGGTTATGAAATTGAGACACCAAATTCTGAGCCACCAACTCACATCATATAGATTGGAGATAAATGTACTCACTTGTTAAAATGTGTTACTTTACATCCTGGAAATATTTCTTTATATTGAAAGTATTTATCCCAACCAAATAAATGTATTAACTGCTTAGCTCCTTGTATTTCAGATGTACGCGAAGCTACTCCTAAAATATAACCTTGTTTATGAAGTTTCTCAAGTACCTCAGGTACTTCTGGATAATATGTGATTGAACTTCCATAAGAATCTACTATCTCACCATTGGATCTACAATTGAGAAAGTCATTTCTTTATACTAGTCAAGCCCTTCGTACCTAGCAATACTTTTTTTTGAATGGTGGATACACATGAGTATCTACCCAAAACGGCCAGAGTGTGTAATCTACAAAATGTTTTTTAATTTATAACTCGAATAAAGGTATACCCATACCAAAGACATATACATCTCGTGTATGTGTCTCTGCTTATAGTCAAAGTCTTACCCAAATCAAAAACCATTAGTTTTGGAGATTCTAAAGCCATTGAATTTGTACTTAGAAATAATACAACTATTATAAAGATAAAAAATGTGAATGAGTTAGAGCTTCGATCATATAAATATATGAGACCTTCGATCATTCAAATTATGTACATCCACCACAAAATATGTACATCACAAAATATCTATAAGTATTGTAGTTGTATCATGTATGTATATGTATTATGTATGTACATTTTCTACATCGTTATCACCAGTCTTATGTCTCTATAATCTGTGCTTATGTCATATATTTTATTTTATGGTTTGTTTATCTATGATTCTATATTCTATGATTTGAATTTGATGGTTATCAACACAGAACAGAATAGATCACAAAATATATATTGCTATAAGTGAATACAGAGACTTGGCTGCATCAATGGCTGCATATTCACCCAAGGATTTTTAACGATCCCTATTCCTCAATGTTGTCCGATTTGGTGACGCCACGAGACCCGGATACTCTTTCTCTCTCTGTATTGTACGATTTCTTATCTATGACAAACAATGCTATGACGCGTTGACAAATCACTGTCACTATCTAACTCATATTTTGTGATCTAACCATAGATAAATAGTTATATATAGGATCTAACTCATATATTTTGTATATCAATCCGATGACGTAGCCGCAAGACCCAATCACGTGATACGGCTTATAAATTCTATTGATCGAGCAATCCTATATAAGTTAAAAATCCTTGGCAATCTTGGCATTCACCAGCAGTACATCATCTGTTTCTGTAATTTTATATGTAAATCCATTATAAAAATAGCTTCCTTCGTCCTTTGACGTACCCGCCATTTTCATAGGGTATCAGGGTCAGGGTCAAGGATTTTTAACTTATAAAGGGTTTTTCAATAGGAACGCTCGATCTTTGTAATGTAATAAAACAAATTGTATAAGTTAAACGACATGTTTTTACTTTTATTTTAAAACATATGTGAGCACATTATGTTTTAAAAATTATATCAGCTAAATGTCCGCCGCGGCTTCGCCTGGTGACTCGAATCCTGGAGATCAATTTTCGATGATGTTATCGCATAGAAGTGGCTCAATTTCACCAATGACGCGTCTGATGTTGGCCTTTAAGGCGGCAACCGTCTGTGGTTTGTCGGCATAGACACGAGATTTCACAAAGCCCCAGAGAAAAAAATCCAGTGGCGTTAAATCGCATGATTATTTTCGTCCAAAATTAGGATCAACCTCCAACTGCTCTAGCGCCCACTCAGCGAATGCAAGCGGCTGTCTATGATCGTTGGGCTTTAGTTCTTAGGTTAATTGCGCTTTATAAGGGTGAAACCCTAAGTCCGTATGCAAGATTCGCCAAACTGACGTCGAAGAAAGGCCAAGTTCTTTAGCACGACGTGGAATGGATTGTTATGGACTGTGACGCACACTTTCCCGGACTGCAGCAATATTTTCAACGGATCTTCCGATTCGTTGACGTACAGGCGTTGTCTGATCTAACAGCGACCATTTCCATTTTTAACCATTTCGAGGCGTTGTTGAATCGTATAGCGTTAAATAATGAAATGTAAAGACTAACTGAATACGTCCGTCAAAGATACAACCTGTCTGACTACCGACTTCGTCATACGCTGTTGCCAAACATCGAGCGTTCCTATTGAAAAACCCTTTATAAAAATCTTTGGGTCAGGGTATGTTCTATGGTCATAAACAACTGTTGATAAACGCAAACATTAAAATTTTATGTTTGCAAAAATGGCGACCGTTTACTGAACAGGTTTTAAATCAACGTAAGTGTTCACCGGAACAAACATAAATAGTTTGCTAACGTTTG
This sequence comes from Pogonocherus hispidulus, assembly GCA_963924545.1. Taxonomy (NCBI): domain Eukaryota; kingdom Metazoa; phylum Arthropoda; class Insecta; order Coleoptera; family Cerambycidae; genus Pogonocherus; species Pogonocherus hispidulus. The sequence goes on from OZ004692.1 coordinate 91,526,139, forward strand.
CAAACGTTGGGACCGGGTGAATGCAGCCAATAAAAGTATCAGAGTAATAAATAAAGGGGAGACCGCATTCCCTATTTCAAAGCATAATGTAAACATGTAACCTCAACCTACTGGATGTTGATAAACAAACAATACATAATGAACACACGATGGTCCCTGATCGTATCAGCGTAGTGGCGTATCAAGCTATATCACCGAAATTCTTACAATATACATAATTATATACAAAAGTTAAGTTCAAAAACACAGTTTAAGAACACATAAAACACTCGGCTTCACCAATTTTTTATTTCAAAATAATGGCGTTACTTGCTATATTAGGTTAATACCAGGCAATGTTGCCACTTCCGGCGCTTAATATCGCTAGAAATTTCAATAATGTATTGATGGATATGGAGAGCCTATAATTATAACACAAGTCACAAAAAAATAGTGGGTAGCCTTAAACATATTACAATGTAACTAATTTGTAAATTGATTGAGGTCAAGAATGTGGTAGATCTTTACATGTTATCAATGAAAATGATGACGGCTGTACCTAGCTATAAAAATAAAAAAGTAACTTCGGCATCAATGTCAAGGACGTTGCAGGGACCGATGTTTGTAAATACATTTACCTCAAGGCTTCACTTTAGAATGTAAATAACGGTCTCCCCTTTATTTATTACTCTGATATAAAAGTGAATAGATGTTTACAGTTTTGTTCATAGAATAGATATCACAGAATAGATAGAAACAGTAACTACAAGCAGAGACTACAGAATATCTAGATCAAATATATATATATATATATATATATATATATATATATATATATATATATATATATATATAGTACTACTATTTCGCGTATTCGCTGTGTTAGTCCATAAGCGGTTTCTCCGAAAACACTGAAGGATACGGAACGGACTTACAGACATACAGACACAGTATAATCACCATCTCGGAGGACGGAGGAGTTTGCTACAAAGTCGCAGTTCGCAGTGCCAAAATCGCTGACAGTTAAATGGCTACACTGACACATCTTTAGAGGCCACCCTTGTATATATTTTGTGTTGGCAACTGTAGTACTGTTGTCAGAGCCGCTTTTGTGGTGTTATCACAGTATACGCGATTCTTGCTAAGCAATACGCTACCTACTGGCGGCACGCACAACTAACGCATGTGGTATTGGTTCAGTTTTACGTATGTATGTCTATTGTGAATTTTGAAATATCCGTTATTATATTAGTTAATTGCTTTGATTAGATATGAATCATTATTGTTGTGAGCGTCATTGTTCCTCTTGTACAAAGAAAAACACCGAGATCAGTTTCATACTTTTCCAAAAGCGGGAAAATCTGGAGCTATCGCGGAAACTATAAGTTGAGGCATTACAGAGAGAATATTGAAATCTATTTTAATGTAATATCACTACTTACCCTTTTCAAAATAGTTTTACAAGCTTTTTACCTGGTTTAAAGTTCTCGACAACAAATCTTTGATGAATAAAATTTCAAACGTCAGTGTCAGTGAACGTAGGTTAGTATAGGTTACTGCCATTTTGGCGCTTCGATCTTAAAATGAATCGCGTATAATGCTATTTCTTTAGCAATATACTATGGTGTTATATCATCAGAGTAATAAATAAAGGGGAGACCGTTATTTACATTCTAAAGTGAAACCTTGATGTAAATGTATTTACAAACATCTGGTCCCTGAAACGTCCATGACATTGATGCCGAAGTTACATTTTTATCTTTATAGCTAGGTACAGCCGTCATTTTCATTGATTAACTTGCAAAGATCTACCACATTCTTGACCTTAATCAATTTACAAATTAGTTACATTGTAATATGTTTAAGGCTTTATGTTTAAGGACACTATTTTTTTTATGAATTGCGTTATAATTATAGGCTCTCCATATCCATCAATACATTATTGAAATTTCTAGCGATATTAAGCGCCGGAAGTGGCAACATTGCCTAGTATTAACCTAATATAGCAAGTGACGCCATTATTTTGAAATCAAAATTGGTCAAGCCGAGTGTTTTATGTATTCTTAAACTGTGTTTTTAAACTTAACTTTTAATAAAACTGCTGAAGTGGTGTATAATATGCCAGAAATTTCAAGAAAAGGGCCAAATAAGTGCTATTTCTTTTCACAAGTAAGTTTGACATTGTTTCCATGGGTGTTCTTACAGCAAGGGTGTAACGTGTCGTATTTGTTAAATTGTTATGTTTATCTGAATACTAGTACTAGCTTTGTGTTTATAGAATATCCCCAAGATCCTGAGATAAGAGCAGTGTGGCTAAAATCAGAATGTGACACTAATTTATCAAAGTATAATTATGTATTGTATATTGTAAGCATTTCCGTGATACAGCTTGATACGCCACTGCCACTGTATCAGGGACCGTCGTGTGTTCATTATGTATTGTTTGTTTATCAACATCCAGTAGGTTGAGGTTACATGTTTACATTGTGCTTTGAAATAGGGAATGCGGTCTCCCCTTTATTTATTACTCTGATGTTATATCAAGGTTATATCCTTTTTCTATCTTGTATTTTCTATGGTATGGAATGGAACTGATATTTTTATTTTTTATATAGTTTGGTTAGGTTAGGTACGTACTTGATGGATATAAATATATTTTTTGGTACTTAATGTAGATTTAAATAATGGCTGGATCCTCCACATCAAATTTAGATGAAACCATTCTAAAGAAAACAACGGACACGTCCTTATTAAGAGACAAAGTTTGCGGTTATGATTGGAATCAAGGCTTAAATTATGATAAACTGTTAAACAGTTATTTAAACAGTGGATTTCAAGCTACAAATTTTGGACTAGCTGTTAATGAAATAAACAAAATGATAAACTGTAGAAAGTTACCCATCCCACAGGATAAATATATAGATAATGAAGATGAGTTTACCGCTATTAAAAATAATTGTACAATATTTCTGGGATATACTTCAAACTTAATATCATGTGGCTTACGAGAAACTATAAAATTTTTAGTACAGCATAATATGGTAGATATATTTGTTCCTATAATATACATATTTTTTCATGTGTTTTATTTAATTAGGTAGATTGCATCGTCACTACTGCTGGAGGTATTGAAGAGGACTTCATAAAATGCCTCGCACCTACATTTTTAGGTGATTTTAAATTGGATGGAAAAACTCTGAGGGAACGTGGAATAAACCGAATAGGAAATTTATTGGTTCCAAATGATAATTACTGTAGTTTCGAGAATTGGATTATGCCAATTTTAGATGCGATGCTAAAAGAGCAAAATGATGGTGTTCTTTGGACACCCAGTAAGTTGATTGAGCGATTAGGAAAAGAAATTAATAATGAGGAAAGTGTGTATTATTGGACAGCTAAAAATAAAATTCCAGTGTTTTGTCCAGCACTAACCGATGGAAGCATAGGTGATATGATGTTTTTACATTCTTTTAGACATCCTGGACTTGTATTAGACATCATATCTGGTTAGTTTAATGTTTATATTTTACTACTTAATAATCTTAGGTTAATTTTTACTTTTTAATTAGAAGACTACTCACTACAGTGAATAATGGATAGTATTCTTGAGGGAACACATGCATAATGGATACATTATTTAATAGCCATGGACAAACAAGTTTTATCACCTTGCATCACATTTTCCAAAAGGTCATTAATGAAATATAAGTTTATTTTTCCATCACTACATTTTAAATCTAACTAAATGTTCGATTACATGATATATGAGTAGGCATATAATATTTTCAAACGTGAGATTGGTTACATTACAAGTATAATTATTTGTAGTTAACCTATAATATAAATATGTTCTGTGCTAGTTCCCTCAATGGGTGAGTTCGGCATTGCTATCAGAGCGCTAAATTTAATGATTTACGTTCGGCATTCCACTCCCTGAGAGCTTTGACTACAGTCTGGCGCATTCGGCTTTATGTTCAAAGATAAAATTGAGATCCTCATTTTGCTCAGATTTTAGATAGCGATTTTTCAGATATTTACGTCATCGTCATCCTTGTTTGGAGGTTATGTCGTTATTAGGGTTGTTAGCAAGCACAATCAAAAAGTCACACATAAAAATGTATTTAAAGGTATTTAAAAATACCTTATTTTTAGGTATGTGATATAAGTCAACCTTTTCTAAAAGTTCCATTTTCTCTTCACCATTAGGTTCTCCAAAAAAATATTTCGTAGCCAATAGCAATGCCCATAATTCCTACGTTAATATCAATTTTAGATATAAATAAACATATAGATGAAAGTAATAGAACAGAAAACAGTTTGATTTCAGCGATTTCAGGTCGAAATATGTAAACAAAAACAAAACTACTCAATTACGTTCGGCAAATTTCTGAGAAGACAAGCGCTGAAAAAGTCATGTGACCAATGATCTGTTTTTCTCTGCACTATCAATTGATAACAATGCCGAACTCACCCAATTATTTTCTTCACCTGCATCTTGAAAATAAAATAAGAAATTGATTGTTGGTAAGCTATTTTTTTTTTTTTTAGATTTGCGGAGATTAAATTTAATGGCTATGAAATCTGTGAATACAGGGATGATAATATTAGGAGGCGGAGTGATAAAACATCATATATGTAATGCTAATTTAATGGTACTGCTGAAAATATATTCATTTTTAGTTTATTTATTTTATTCTGTTTACAGAGAAACGGAGCAGATTTTTCTGTATATCTAAACACTGCATCTGAATATGATGGAAGTGATTCTGGGGCTTCTCCAGATGAGGCAAAGTCATGGGGAAAAATAAAGAAAGGTGCAACTCCTATTAAAATATATGGTGAAGCTACTCTAATATTTCCACTTTTAGTTGCACAGACATTTGCTAAAGATTTTTTTAAAAACAGAGAAAAATAAAATTAATACCACTTGATGGAAAGGTATATGTAACACGATGAATAATTGAATATTTGAATATGTAATGAAATATGTAGAGAAGGTTATGTTAAGAACGGTGGTAATGACCAGTATGAGTACCATTCAATAAAACAGTATTTTTTACTTTTTCTTTCATATTTTTGATAAACTATATAAATAATTAAATTTCAAAATACATATTGTCAATTGGGATATTTAACTGAATCCAAATTTTACTTTGAAAAAAATTACTTCATTGGGGGAAAATAAATTAAAATAATATTTTAAATGATATATTTTTGTCATGATATATTTAACAAAGAAAAGTATATGTAAAATATTTGAGCATTAAAAAATATAAAAGATGTAACTTGATAAAAAAATGGAATATCATACAAATATCTTAGGTTTTAAGAAACTACCTATGTACATAAAAATTGATATTTGTTTTTGCAAAATGCTTTAATATTAAATAACATCTTTCAATTCTTATTCAATATCTTAATAACACAAAAAAAAATATTTATGTCTTATCATAAACAAAACCCTTAAAATCAAACTAATAAATTCCAGATTTTGGATTAAGTGTTTCCCGCTCAAACAATGTTGCCATTAAAGTAAATCAGCAACAAACTTACAAAAATCGACCACTTTTAAACCACACCTTGTAAGTAAATATTCTTATTAATTTTGGAGCCAGTACCCAGTAGCAGATGTTTTGGGTTGGTAGCACACTAAGTAAGCATGGGATAAAAGTGAAATAATGGGTTTAGAAGTTTGTGGTTTTTTATTTAATTTATATCTGTAAAGTCCCCATAATGGCAGAAGCAGAAGACAATGTATTAAAAATAAGCACGAAAATACAAAAAGAAGAAATGAGACGAAAAGGCAGAAACAGAAAAGCAACAATAAAAAAATTAAGAACCATTTAGCTACATTGTTTTTTCATTTTTTAGGCATCATGATACTCTCCCGATTTGAATAACTTTGGAAGATCTGATTAATCACGTAGCTTAGGTTTTGTCTGAAAGGAATGTTCCAAAACAAAAACGAGGCTGAGATCACGTGTTGACTAAATTTATTGACAAAAAAGTTGAATTAAGATGGTTTATTAGGATACTACCAGTGTAACAGTCATTATAATATGGCAGTCAAAAAGAATTATATTTAGTTGCCAACTTAACCATAAAAAATTTACACAGTTGTATCTAAGACAATGCAATGTTGAACAGATAGTAAACTTCTCAATGTTAGGAGATGGTTGTGCATGACTTTAATATTGGGTTTTCTAGTCCAACCTCTGATGTTTGCACAAAATGCAGTATATTTAAATAGGTACATGATAGGGATACCGATACCCATTAATTTTACTACCCGGGTACCCGTTTTCAATACCCGATATTTACCCGTTACCCGTTAATAACCCGGTATATCTGTTAATTGCCCTTAACCCGTTACCTGCTATTTATCTATTACGAGATATCAACCCATAGCATTCAACGTAGCAAATATTTTCCAATTCATATCATATTTTATATCGCCAAACCTGCGCCAACGCAAAACCCCAAAAAAAAAAAACAAGTTGTCATATGAATATGAGTGACATAGAGGACGACCGAGTGCAGGTGCTTAGAGGGTTATCGGATATTTAACGGATTATCGGGTTTTTAACAGGTTGTCGGGTTCTAAAATGGGAACCGGGTAGCGAGTTGTTATCAGGTACCCGTCGGCATCCCTAGTACATGATTAAAAGGGAATTTAACAAAAAGACAAAGTTATACGCACAGCGTTTGCAGCTCCGAGAGTGAAGTTTATGTTTTTTGTTGTGTAGGCAGCTAATCTAATCGTTTTTTATACAGACGATCAGACAGGATGAGAATCAATTGAGGTAAGATCTGCTTTTACGAATTATTTCGATACCCTGGATATGAAACCATTACAACATTTCACATTTTCTGTGATTGATGCAAAGGGCAAAAAAAAGCATATTAATTGAACTCTTTACTTCTGTCATTATCTAGTTTTACTGAATAATTTTTTTTTAATGTTCTATTTTTTACAATTTTGTTTATAGAATTTTTTTTACATTTGCTTTTGTTTTGCCGCTGTGAATTGATAATAGAAATATTTTTTATCAATTTTTAGTTTTAATTGATTATAAAGGACGATATTAAATATTGTGGTAGTTCACTAGTAAAAGCCACTTAACCTAACTTAATCCTCACCCACAAACAATGTAATCCAATCGAATCTTTAAATATTTGGCTGTACAAGTTTTTTGCATATATCTCAAAATCAATAAATGTGGGATTTTTTTATTTTTGCATGTTTGCTCCACAAATGCACTATTGTCAATGTGATAGTACATTGTATATTTTATTAGAAAATACTTTTAGTGTAACATATATTACGACTAAATTATAATAAATTTTACATACAAAATTGACTGTAACCATCTTTAGCTGTTTGCAAGTTATATTTAAGAAACGTCCTTCTATTGTGATATAATAATATACAAGTTTGAAATTTTTTTGCAAAATTATATTAAAATTTACACATTGAGTCTGCGAGTTGTATTTTTATCTAACACAATGGTCTTTTTATAACAAACCAATATCAATTTTAAAAATATAAGGTAAGCATACTTTTTCAGTATCTTACAAAAATTCAAAAAAGTTGTTTTGATAACTCTACAGCCTTTGATAATATAATTTGCACGTCCATCGGAGGAAAATTTTGAAGTAACTTCAAATTGGACGGAAAATCTCCTTCTAACAATTGATTACGAAGTATGCTGAAATAAGAATATTCATTAATATTTTTAGTGAATTGGGACTTTTTAAAACAAAAATCACTTACACAATCATCGCACAACATACATAAATCAGAAAATCAAACCGTTGCTCATCTGAAAATAAGGAATCCCATATTCGAAGAACATCTGGCAAAGGAAACTCTTGTGACAGCAGTAACGTAATCCACCTAAATAGAATAGAATTTACGCCTTATATATATGCATAAAACAACAAACAATTGATATTCTACTGGATCTAGTTAAACTTTATATATAGCTGGTTTATGAATAAAATAGCATTCAGATTCAAATCATCTACAAGTTTTGGCGATTCTGTGGACAATATGAAAAATGCCAAAAATCTTCATGTGATTCATGATTGAGTAGCAAATTAAATTTTATTGAGATATAAAGTCCAGATCCATATCCATTTTCTAGATAAGAAAATATTGTGATTTGTTCCCAATTTTTTCGCTCATGTCAATAGTTTTAGAATTATTAAGAGAAACAATATTTGGCAACACTATAAATATTATAAATGGTCATAAGAAAGGACAACTTTTCTCTAATTTTACCAATTTCGTGTCTTTTTCTGTTACCAATCTGACAATTATTGTCAAATTGACAGACAGATAATGACCTGCTTTTCCACGGGCGCCTGTATTGCAGTAACCTCTATTGTCTTTTAGGAAGACATAGATAGAAGTCAGATAGAAGCAAAGACCCAAAGAGGGCACTACAGTGTGTTTCTCACCATTACTAACATTCACGATGTACATTAGACAATCATGTCGCAACATCGTTCATCGAATCTACTACCTATGGCACTCTGATGAGCAAATAATAAGCGCTAAATGCTAAATGTCTGGTGATTGGTATCAATGAAAGATGTGGCGACTTTTATGGAGATGCCGAAATAATGCAATGCCAGTCGGGGCACATTGCCCGTGGAGTAGTTGTTTTAGAAATCTCCTTCAAATAAGTAAGTAGAATTGTCTTCTTGAAAGACAATAGAGGTCACTGCGATAATGGCGTCTGCGGAAAAACAGGTCGTTATCTGTCTGTCAATTTGACAATAATTCCCAGACAGATAGTAGCAAAGACCCAAAGAGGGCACTATGGTGTGTTTCTCACCACTACTAACACGAATATATTATATTACAAACTTGGGACAATTACTGTTTGTTAATTTAACACTAACTGAAATTTCCAACGAGCAATAGGAAGAGAAGTACCAGAAGTGATTGTGTGTCATGAAAACAAACTTACCTAAAACTATAAAACTGTGGTTTTAAATCCTGTTGTTGAAACCTAAGCCAAACATCTAAATCACAATTTTTTAGTTTGATTAACATTTTGTTCATCATTTTATTTATGCCTCTCTCAGACTCATCTAAGCTCTTTATAAAAAAATCTCTAATCTCCGACATTAAATTTGTAAAACAAAAGAAGCAATCCGATTCAGCATATTCTGAAAAAAAAAAGAAATAATGACAATGTATGTTACACCTAATAGGAGAAAATTTGAAATTGACTTATAAATGTATCTAATGGTACGTTATTGTTGATAAACATTAACCATCAAGAGAATGCAATGAAAGTTAGCTTTGCAATCGGATTTTAATGTTACTGATTCTAATTATATAGGAACCCTACCTAAGACTGCAAATAACACACACATTAATATTGTATATACTATTACAAAAGTAAGTTTCACAGTTTACCTCGAAAAGTAATATCAGGGTCGCATGCAAAAGCATAATATATAGGTCCAATAATTTCATTCATGCCCTGAACATATCCTTGCCCAGGATTCAATTTTGCATATAAAAATAATATTCTCTCTACAACTTCCCAGTGTGCTTCTTTTCCTTCAGCCATCGGAGCATAGTCTTCATTTGCTTTTTTTATTGATAGCGCTATCTATAACAAGTATATATATACACCTAAGGCTATTAGGTATACTCGTATACCTATAGATTTAGCACTTCTCATTTTTTTATGCTTACAGTTTTAACATAATAATAGACCTATATGTTTATCACTGAATTATTATTTTTTCAATATTAAAACCTATAAAAGAAAATGGTGAAAATTTGTAAATAAATATTAAACATATTTTTTTTTCTTGACAGATTAACCAAAATTGTTTCCAGATTAAGAATCACTATTGAATAATAAGAATTTGTCAGAATACTGAGTGACTAAAAGTAGATGGATTAATTCAGATATCATTTCGATTTAAATTTTGAAATTTGGTACTCTGTAAAATCCTGGTTTTATAGTTACAAGGATATAGTGATAATATATACAGGGGAGAGAGTTAAATTCATAATCTTTGTAACCATACCTTCAAGGTTGCTGAATCTCATACTGGGTGGTGAAAATTTAACACCAAGTTAGGTTGCTTACAAGACAAGAAAACTTAATGAAAACATGATATTTTTCCAAATTTAGATGTGGAATTGTATTTCTGTTTCAATAGATAATATGGTTCCCTATACCTCTCTTTTACTTTTACAGTTACCCTCACTTCTCACTACAATCAACTAAAATCATTTAACTTAAACAAAGTTTATGAATTTAACTCTCTCCCCTGTGAATATTGTCGCTCCAATCTTTCTTACTATAAAAAAAGAGTTTTAAGACAGATATTGATTTTTCTAAAGAAAATTAAATACCTCGAAAACGGTTATTTTGAAGAATTGAGCAATCCAAACCACGTGTCCAAATCAATATGGCGTGGAGGGCAAACATTCATTTGACGTTTGAGTCATAGACAAGTCTATGGTTTGAGTTATATAATTTTGTGGGTACTTGGTTAAAAGTTTGTTTTTAACTAATATTAATAAATAAAATAGTAATAAACTAATAATATATATTTAACAGTAATGAAATGCCTACTGCAAACCCTCAGGTTTCTTAATATCGAAGGTGTTAGGTCATTCTTTTTAATTGCAGCTAAGTATCCATGTTTGCCGCCGTTTTCTCGATAAATCATTTAAAATCGGAAAATAGTTAGAACTCACTACGTCGGGTATACAACAAAACTTAACTTGGTCTCGATTTTTACGACATCCACAAACCACAACAACTATGCACGTTACCGGCATTAATAAATATTATCGTCGCGACACAATTCTAATAAAAGACGAGTTAACACTGTTCAACACTTCCTTACATAAAATACATGAAAAATTACTTACAAAAAACTCGGATTAAACACTTTTAACTGAAAGCTGCTGGGCTGATTTCAATGCATTCTCAATGTAAACATAACATGTTTGCACTCAGCGCCATATTACTTAAAAATTTGACAGGTCCTTGGATTGCCTAATAGGGAAATTTGGTGAAAGTTACCTTAAAATAACAAAGTTGATATCAACTTCCGGTATGCCCAGAAGAGCTACAGGGCTGCTATTTTATTTGAGACGAGCATATCCAACAGCCCGAGTGCCAAATTTCAAAATTTAAATTGAAGTGGTCTCTGAATTAATTTAATAGGCCATATTTTTAGTCACCCAGTTTATAGTAATGAACTAATCTCCGTCCCCTTTCACCACTAATTATTTATAAGACGATTTCTCAACTCATATTATATGGGTAATATGTGGATGTATTTTAACTTTAGCAAAATTGCTAACGAGTGTTATAGGTCTGTAATTATTAACATTAGACTTGTCACCTTTTTTATGAATCGGAGAAATTTTTGATTTTTTTTATGTGATTATATACACATATAAAACTTTTCCTCATAAAATTGCTTATAGAATCACCCCTAAGTATCAGCACGATATTTAGGTACGTACACCTTGTATAATAATTGCATACTGGAGATTAGTATACAAAACTCAAACGCCACCTACATAGATATGTATTTAACAGCCTAAAATGATAGTGAATGATTAAGTTTGACATGGCATAATAGTTTATCATTTGACGTTGTTGAGGTCATGTCTAGATAAAGCACGCTTGGATACAGCTATATACTTTAACCTTTGGTATTTTCGGAGAAACCATTTACGGAGTTTAATAGAGAAGGCACAATATAGAAGTAATCAGTATGGTTCAGCCTGTCTTATTCAGTAACTTTAGTACAAATAAAAGATGATGTATTAACATGCATTAATATAAATTTTCATATATTACCTGCTACTAAAAACAATCCATGGGTAAGTAAGACTGGGTAAAATAGAAAATAATTAGAGCAGAAATAAAAGTTAACATAAATATTTGTTTTATTATACCTTTGTAATTCCTAAGCCTTTCCTTTCAACATTTGCACATTTCAAAACTCTTCTTTGAACTCTCGTATGTAATCTTTTGACATCACTACTATTAACTATTTTACTACAAGGAAAATCGGTAGGTTGTTGAAAAAATGATATATCTGGACAAAGTCTCCTTACGTCTTTGTCTATTTGCAGTAACACTTCATTATCTTTGAAAAAGGTTTGCCATTCACTATCTGGATTTATGCTCAAAGGGTGATCTCCTAAGGTAACATCTCCATTCGTTTCTTTTTCTCCAGGCATAACTATCATTTCTTCTGAAATACGGTAAAACTGCTATCTATATATATACAGGATGTCCCATCGGGAAGGGCCACGATCGATATTTCCAAAGGTCAGTGGGACCTACCTTTTTAAAATATTTTCACGTTTCTGGCACTTCCGATATAACCGGAAGTCGACACCAACTTGCTTATTTTAAATGGAACACCTTGTATGTTTTTGCAGTTTTGGATTCTACGTTCAATTTTAAGTCAACTTTGAGTAAAGTTGTCTTTACCTAAATTCAGTTATTTTCAAGATATTTCCAGTTTTAAGAAAAAAGTGACAGTTATGGCATCACATCAAAAATGTTGAATCTTGAACAGTGGAAGACCTTTAATTACAATATTTGCAACAGTAATGGTTTAGGCATCGCTACATCTGAAAATGATTGCATAATGTCTGAGGAACATACAGGGCCCTCAAAATTTATAAGCCAATTTACCAATTTAAGAAAACAAAAGGAGGTATCTAAAGAAGAAATTTCGTAATACCAAAATTTTTTAAATTCTCTAGGATACGTCTTACAGCATGTTGTGATGGTTTATGTTTATAGGGACAGCGATCAGCAAATGTATTGCAAGTTCTTGTTATAACTTTGTCACAATTGTCCATAAATTACAAATAAATTTAAATAATCTTCGTAAGTATAATTTAATAGTGATGGCATCTTTATTAACACGTTTGTGGACACAAAGAATACTGACGAAGCTTCTGACAACAAATTTGTTCAAGACAAACTAAATTGTTTTATTTTTTCATAGTCTACTTGGCAAAATGAAATATTTCAGTTTTTACACGTTTTTATAACAAAATTCGGTGTAACTAGGAAACCTTAAAAGATAGGTACATACAAATTTAAATTTATATCATTCGATTCAGAATTTAATTCTTTTTTCGACCGTAGAATAATATACTGGGTATTCCATTTGAAAAAATCAAGTTTTATAACTTCTTAACTTGATAAATTGGCTTATAAATTTTGAGAGCCCTGATGTTGTAATTAAAGGTCTTCCACTGTTCAAGATTCAATATTTTTAACTTGTAACTGTCACTTTTTCCTTAAAACTGGAGATATCTCGAAAATAACTGAATTTAGGTATAGACATAGGTATAGGTATAAACTCTGTTTACACAGAGTTGACTTAAAATTGAACGTAGAATCCAAAACTGTAAAAACATACAGGGTGTTTTATTTAAAATAAGCAGATTGGTGTCGATGCCCGGTTATACTGGAAATGCCAGAAACGTGAAAACATTTTTAAAAGGTAGGCCCCTTTGTAAATAATCAAATTTTCAAAATTACTTTGTATGAACTTTTCCATATATCGATCGCGGCCCTTTCCGGTGGGACAACCTGTAAATATATATATTTAGTCGTTTAAATCAGTAGGTTAAGTAACAGAAACCAATGGTTTAATATGGCCCCATAAAAAGAAGTCCATAGGGAAAAATTTTATACAAAGAAAGACCGATGTTTTTTAAATAGAATGATGTATTTTTTATTTTATATTTGAATCCGGATCATTTTTCAGACTTGTTGCAGAAATCCAAAATGGTTTGAAATTAATTGCACAAGCGGTGTTGCATCATGTATGGGCTTTGTGCGACACATTGTGCAAAACTGTATTTACTTTTCACGCGTGTTAAGAGGATGGTAGTGTTTTTAAAATGACCAATTTTATAAGTAACAGAGAATTTTTAAGTGAGTTCATTGATTTTATATCAGTTGTATGGAAGGTAAAGAGCGATGGATACAAGAATAGAAATTTGAAGAACTTGGCATATGAAAAACTCATTAAAAAATTGAAGCAGGTCGAACCTAATGCCGATAAGAGAGATGGTGCGGAAAAAAATTAATGTTTTACGCAGTGCCTATCGGAGAGAATTAAAAAAGTTATCGCAAGTTATAAATCTTGCACAGAAACTGAAAGTGTTTACGAACCAAGCTTATGGTACTTCGAGGAACTAGATTTCCTGAAGGATCAAAAAAATGAAGTACCAGGAACCTCTACCATGAACGATTAAAATCTGTTATTTTAATTTATTTCGACAAAAAATAAATACATACATGCAGCGATTTTAGAAAACAAAAAGAAATCGTGTATGTAGTGTAAGTAACGTGGGATTTGCTCTCCAATCAGCATTTATAAACTCTCCAGTATTTATGTTTTCAACATCTAGGCCGCCTTGGAAATAAGATTTTACTTTCTTATGTCGCAAGAAGTTGTGCAAGTAGCAACATGCCAATAATATGGTGACAGTCTTTTGTGGGCATAGGTTAACTTGATTTAACAGAATTCTGAACAGAGAAGCTAGTTCCAAATGCATTTTCAATAATTCAGCGGCTTTGTGACACCCTGCACCCTAACAAAAACATAGTGCATTTTAATATTGGTTGATGTTAAATTTTCTGGTTCAGGAATGCACAGGTCTTTTTCTACAAGATTTTTATAGAATACTGTATTTGAAAACACCCCTCCATCAGAAACTCATCCATTTGCACCCGTATCAACCAGCTAATATTCGTAATTTACATTTACGATTCCCATAAAGGTGCATTTAAATTAGAGCGAACAGAAGCGAGCAAACGAATTTGTTCGTTTGTCTCTGTTTGCTATAATATATATGCAGAAACACGGACGAGTTCGTTCGCTTCCGTTTTGTTCTCCATATAAATTACGTAAGCTTAAGCAAACGAATTCGTTCGTTCGCTTCGGTTCGCACCCATTTAAATGCACCTTTAGAACAATGCTAAATGAATGTTTGTAGTTGAAGTAATATGAACTTCTTCCGGGAGGCTTAAATATGTTTAAATGTTTGCCATCTATCGCCCCAAAACAGAAAATTTAGGAAGGGATACAAAAGTAAAATTTGGGGGGACATTAATGTACTTACATAGAGACTTCTTACATATATTATTTCAACCTTCCCTTTGTATTAGAAAGTGGTGAGATTTGCAACCCTCTTTTGTTTTTTATGAGAACATTTCATTCGGGCAAATTTTTTTTATTTAAAAATGTGTTGGAAAACTTAATCCTTTCGGAATTTTTTTTACCTCTCACTTTTTTGATAAAATTGATAATTCTCAATTAAAATGAGATAATGTTCTAGCATGCATAGCATAGCCATTTAATAGGAACTTTACAAAACAGAAATGAATATGTAAGAAGCCATAGTAGGTAGGCGGTAGTTTATGTAAATACATTATGTCCCCAAATTTCCCTTTTGTATTCCTTTCCAGATTTTCAGAAAAAAATTATAACTCAATTTCAAACCTGCCCTTTGGGGGGGGTAATTAGGAGGGGGGGGGAGGGAAATTCTCTCCTTTGTATTAGATTTGTCCCCTTTGGACTTCTTTTATGGGGCCATACTTAACCAGCTTGTTTATATCACTCAGTACTCGGCCTACTGATTTAAATGACTTACAAAATAATATAATACAAGCATATCACCCCCAATATGATACGGAATTCTTGTACAAAGACATTCTTAAGCTTGTATTGAGGCGGATGGAAGCATTTTATAACCGTTTTGGGTTTATTATTCTATACATAGAACATTTTCTCTTTAGTTGAAATTTACTAAATCCAAACTGTATTTACCTACATATTGTTATTAATTTTGGTTAATACTAATTATTACCTTAAAATAATACTATTTGCTATGTTGAATGCTATGGGTTGATATCGCGTAATAGGTTAATAATGGGAAACGGGTAATTAAAGAGTATACCGGGTTACTAACGGGTAGCGGGTAAATACAGGGTATTGAAAACGGGTACCCGGGTAGTAAAATTAACGGATATTGGTATCCCTAGTTGCGATAGTCACTTTTTCTTCTTATGGAAGTCACATTGGATTTTAATGACATTGAATCACATTTCTAATAGCGAATTCGGCTGGCTTGCTTGCATTTTTGCATTTAGTGCAAACTGAGAATAGCTCCATCCTTTGTTGTTGAAGTTGATAATACAGGATGGAGATATTCCCAGTGCGTACTAGGGCGGTCAGTCAAATTCACTGTAAATAATAGTTTGCATTTTAAAATCAGTCCAAAAATCTAAAAGTTACAAACAATTTATAATTATTCAAGACGGCTGTCATTGCATATTGTCAGTTTTTCACTTCGAGAAAATAAAATAAATATTTTCTCTATGGTTTTCCAGCTTTTTAATGGTAACTGTACATTGTTAATATTCAACAAAAATGGTTAACATAATAATGAAAAAGATAGCAAATTCATCAAACAATATTTACAAAACTCGAATGTTCACTAAGGATGAATGGATGATTTAATATCAAAACAGAGAGAAGAAAGATAAAGTACAATGTCCATAGAAATTGACGCATTGGTTGAAGTTGGCATAAGTTGAAGTAAATCCAAACATACCAAGTTAACAAATTTCTAAACGAGGGAATATTCCTAAAGCAATTGTGCCCCAAATTTTGTAAAGAAATAAATGTCAGCCCTACAAAGTACCTACATATAGCACAAAGTTTAAATGTCACTGCTTTTGAAAAACGACTGCTTTTGTATAAAAGTAAAAAACCACTGATAAAATTTAGTTAATTTATAAAATATTTATTTTATTGCATATGTGTTTTTTTTTTGGCCAAAATTTTAGAAGTTTGCATTGGTACTACACTTTGAATATTTAGGCCCAGACTTTCCACCTCCCATTAAGTTCCAAATAACTATTTGGCAGATTAGACTATGAAAGCTATAATACTGAAAGATCAATGGGTCGAATCCACAAGAATGGGTCATCTACTTTGCCTTCGAACTCTTTACCGCCTTTGAACGGAACATACAAGTAATGTGTTAAGTCACCGTACACACTACATGGCATTTGACAATATTTACAAGTTCTGTGTACAAGGCACAGGTGTCTATAAGTGTGCAACATAAGGAAAGTAATCTTTCGTAAGAACTTAGGTTTTTGGATATTCACACAACTAAAGGCCAGCTATGAATGAATAATTTCAAAAATATTTACCTCCATTAGTAAAAAATAATAAAAATATTTCTTTTAATACACATTTTCATTTTTTTATTTTCGTGTGTAACTGATAAATATTAGGGTTAAGTACCTACCTATAAACTGTTTGTACAAAGACCGCTTTTCTTGTAAATGTGGAATCCATGTCTTTCGTTCAGGTGGTAAATAATTTAAAAGTAACCTCCAACAAAGGGATCGTTTACCTTGATCATCTGGTATGCCTTAAAAGGATAATAAAAATAAAAACAAAAACCCACACTCCACCGCCCTCTCACCGTGAAATGATAGTTTTTTTAGTTCTTTTAAATTAATGGCATCTTGAAAGAGAATTTCATCAAATTCTTTTAACCTACAATTTAATACAATGTTATTATTAATAATTTAATAATAAATTATTTTATTAACACCTTGCTTTGTAATATGCCATTCTTTATCTTTGATGTTGACTAGCTATCTATAATCTGTGATGTTGACGTTTTTATTTTTACTACTAACCATAGAAAAACGATATTATCTTTTTTCTATGCTACTAACAATAGATAATAATTAATTTTCAATGCTACTAACAGGGTTGCCAGGTCTGGGACTTTCGTGCCAGATCTGGCACTTTTGAATAAAATCTGGGACACGGTACGAGAGCACCATATATATAATACTACTATATCGCGTATTTCCTATGTTAGCCCATAAGCGGTGTCTCCGAAAACATTAAAGGACAAAATATATAGTGCTATACTGTTCCAGAGACCCTTTGTTCGATTTGCGCATGCGCAATCTCCATGGTAACGGAAGCTGACACACTGTTTATAGGCTGACAGACTTCCCAACTTTCAACTTTTTTTAAAAGAAGTCGGTAGACAGAGATGCAGTATTTATGCTGCATGCTTATTGGATGTAGCGAATATCGTGCGCATGCGCATATTTGACTAAGGTACTCTCGATAAGGATAGAGATTGTATGTCGGCGCCGTGTTGTTTTCGGAATTTTTGGGCCTCTACCCGCGATATAGTAGTATTATATATATGGAGAGCACTGATTTCTGGGACGTTTTGCTCAATTTCTATAAATGGCAATCTGGTGCTCCTTTAACCTTAGCCATGGTTGTATTTCGTTCTTTGTCTATGCTGATATTTATGATTTCTGTGCTTCTGTGATCTATGATACTACGAACTACGATCTACAATTCTCATTTCGCATTCATCTTCGAAATTCGAATTCAGGTCGGAAGTCGGTTTAATTCATCTAGGGTCAGAAGTCAGTCAGACATCTCTTATATATTTTATGGTCAGACAGTTTTTGCCTTTTTTTAATTTAAGTAGGACATTTTAGAAATAGGTATTTTCTGAAAATTACAGTAGTATGCCAATAATCTACCCCTCCCCCGTTGGCAGTTGGTACGATGAAAGAATAATCTAGGACCTTTTCATGACTTCATCTGGCCCGAAAAAATTTGTACTCCTGGCAACCCTGGCTACTAACCAAGGCCCGGATTCTGATTCTACGATACGATTTCAATGACGATACGACCCCAGTTTTCGATATCGTCAGTACGATTGTGTTTAAAATGATTCCGATTCACTATCGTTTCGATACCCAATTTAAACGCGAAAAAATAGAGATTCTGTTGGCAACACTGCTGTTTAGAATTGATTTTTGACTTGTATTAACCACAGATTATAGATACTAGTATTAACCTTACTTTGTTTTGTTTTGTTCACTTAAAAAATTTATAATTATATAAAAATCCCATATATATAATACTATATATATATATGAAAAATCCCAATAAAAATCCGACCAAATACATATTTGATAGGAGATATAAAACGACAATCGTGATAACTCTAAACTGGTTCATGATAATATATTTTATTTATGAAAAGTGTAAGTGCTAATAAATTCGTCTTTAATTATAGAACTTATTAATCTTCTTATCACGTTACCTATATTTAATGAACGAGCACGATGGCACGTTGATCACAATGAAAGACGAAGGCAAAATAGGAGACTAATTGACAACTAACGACCCATTTGATTTGCCTGAACGAAGGTTTATCGAATTGTTTCGTTTAAATAAAGTTAGTTCAAGAGTTAGCAGGGGAGTTTACAAATTTTCCTGCTGCTAAACTTTTATACTCTTCTACGAAATTAATAAAAATTTCCCAATGTATATCCTGCATTTTAAAGGACATTGTAACTAAAGGTGTTGTCTTTGCTAAATGATTATGTTCCACACCACAAAACAAAAAGAATTTTATGCTCCTTTATATCAATGTACATATACCTATCACAACTTATATTTATTTGTACAAAATAACCACCACCGTATTAGACAAAAATGCTATCGTTTACGCCTGGACGACACCTCCAAAGCTATCGACCATTTTTAGGTTAGATTACTCGATAGTCGAGGAGTCGATTTCCAAAGAGAATCGCTATTTGTACGATTCGATATCGTATCACTGTCGTATCGACATTACAGAATCGCGGCCCAATCTTTTTCTGTTTTGTGCTAACGCTAACCAACTTCAAAAAGTTAACACCTTAAATAACTGCAAAATAAATTTAGAAACTTAAAGCAAATACACAAAAGTATACGTTACGCTTTGACGTAAACGTAAAAATCATGCAACGTTATAGAATTAAAAAGCCGTCTTAAAGCAAAGTATCCTTCAAGACGTAGACGTACGTAGAGCTATTTTTTCCTGTTACTGGGGCGGGGGACGGACTTTATGTCCTCGCACTGTATATATATCAACTAGTATAATTAGGTATTATGTTAATTACACTCTTACAACATACATTTATTTACATACATTTTCAAAATCACATATTCGTGGAATATGGTAACAAAACAAAACAGGTAACAAAACAGGCGTAGGCGTTCAACAGAAAATTGTTGATGGCTCTGATGAAGAGACCATCGATAAATCTTGGAACGTTTTCCTGTAAAGTGGTATTTAGATAATAAGTCATGAATAAGTCTATGGTGGTATCATAGAGAATAACTTGGAAAATATAACTACTACGCTTACAGATATTCTGTGGTACTGCGTATATTTTCTATGGGTAGTGGGTATATTCATCAGAGTAATAAATAAAGGGGAGACCGTTATTTACATTCTAAAGTGAAGCGTTGAGGTAAATGTATTTACAAACATCGGTCCCTGCAACGTCCTTGACATTGATGCCGAAGTTACTTTTTTATTTTTATAGCTAGGTACAGCCGTCATCATTTTCATTGATTAACATGTAAAGATCTACCACATTCTTGACCTCAATCAATTTACAAATTAGTTACATTGTAATATGTTTAAGGCTACCCATTATTTTTTGTGACTTGTGTTATAATTATAGGCTCTCCATATCCATCAATACATTATTGAAATTTCTAGCGATATTAAGCGCCGGAAGTGGCAACATTGCCTGGTATTAACCTAATATAGCAAGTAACGCCATTATTTTGAAATCAAAAATTGGTGAAGCCGAGTGTTTTATGTGTTCTTAAACTGTGTTTTTGAACTTAACTTTTGTATATAATTATGTATATTGTAAGCATTTCCGTGATATAGCTTGATACGCCACTACGCTGATACGATCAGGGACCATCGTGTGTTCATTATGTATTGTTTGTTTATCAACATCCAGTAGGTTGAGGTTACATGTTTACATTATGCTTTGAAATAGGGAATGCGGTCTCCCCTTTATTTATTACTCTGATGTATATTCATTCATTCTCTTTAATAATCTGTGATTCATTCTTAGTCTTATAGATATTCTGTGGGGTATATATCTATATATATTCTTTGGTATATATCATTGCCCAGAGACATCATTGCCGTCTAGATAACCTTTCTTTTTTAAGACTAAAATTTTAAGATTTTAATAATTTAACTGTTCTTTTCTGGCTGCCTTTTTCAGTGTTGCCAACCATGGCGGAATTCCGCTATTCGTAGCGGGATTTATTTCTGAGAGCGGCGTAGCGGCGGTAAACCAAAATTAACCAAAACGTAACGGACTTTAGATGTTTTTTTTTCAAATAATATTTTGTTTTAAGAAACCTAAACAATTTAACCTAACCAGTATATTATTTTCTCAAAATAAATAATTTGACGCCGGTTAACGAGTAGAAGTCGGTGATCACTTGATTTGTTGTATAAAATCTGTGGCTGGTGGTGACCCGCGACTGTTGGACCGTCACCACAGATCTGTAATCTGTGCTGTGTGCCAGAAGTGCCACAGATGAAACACAAAACTCTCTTCTATGATTGTGCCTTCTTCGTTCCTTGTTCCTTCACTGTGAATACAATTTAATGACGACAATGACATCTCGCAACTATTTATATGTAATGATCATAATGATATGATGTATTTGTACGTAAACAATTAATAATTAATTATAATTGCAGTTCATTTGTGAAGATATGTCTGTTATTGAAGAATGTAATTTAGAACTTCAAGAAGAGAGCGGCCCTTCTACTCCCAAGAAGAAAAGGGCTTACAGGCATGAACTTGTGAAAGACGAAAAGAAAAGTAGAAAACAGTTATTTTCTAAAAAGTGGCTACAGGAGGATATCTTTAAACGCTGGCTTCAACCAACTGAGGATGCATGTAAAGCCAAATGTAATGCCTGTAATTTAACGTTAGGTACCAAAAGGAGTGATTTAATAAATCATGAAAAAAGTCAGAGACACCAAAAAAATATGAAAACCTTGCAAAGTACTCGAAGAATAACTCAGATTTTTCAGCCCAATAAAGAACAAAAGAAACAAATTGAGGCAGATATAAGATTTAGTTTGTTGGGTGTTTCACACAATTTTAGTTTTAGCTCTATTGACCATATAACTGAAGTGTCCAAACTAAATTTCAGTGACTCAGACATAGCCAAAAATTTAAAACTGAAACGTACAAAATGCACATCTATAGTCAAAAATGTTCTTTCATCTGTAATTAAAGACGAATTGTCCCATGAATTAAAGGATAATAATTTCTCAATACTTGTAGACGAAAGTACGGACATCAGCAATACTCGCCTATTATGTATATTAGTGAGGTACATCTGTGATAACAAACTTAAAACCGAACTATTAGATTTAATTCCAATAAGGGCCGATGAGGGTACAGCAAAAGGGCTGTATTTACTCTTTAAAAAATCTTTAGAACGTTTTAATGTAAACGTTAACAATATTGTGGGTTACTGCTCAGATAACGCAAGTGTTATGATGGGAAACAAAGAATCTTTTAAAACCTATCTTTTAAATGATAACCCTCATATCGCCATAAATGGGTGTATATGTCACTCTGCCCATTTGATTGCAGCAGCAGCCACTCAAGAACTGCCAAGTAATATAGAAACACTGCTACAAAATATATCAAATTATTTTTCGCGAAGTCCAAAGAGGCAGTCTATTTTACAAGAATTTCAAGAATACATGCATATCTCGCAATTAAAAATTCTAAGCCCTAGTCAAACAAGGTGGTTGGCACTGTCAAATTGTATAGATAGATTGCTTGACCAATGGAATGTACTTCTCGAGGTTTTTCGATTGGCTGCCTTTGAAGAAAAAAATCCTGTCGCCAATTTAATACTTTCAGAAATGAAAAATCCATTTATTAAAGCATATTTGCATTTCTTAAGACACATTCTTCCCACTTTCAATACTTTTAATGCCATGTTTCAATCTTCAAAAATTCTCGTCGATAAATTATATATAGAAAGTAGGAGATTTGTAAGACTTTTGTGTGTTAACTTTGTCAAACCAGCTTTTTATGTTACCGATGATAAACTTGATAGTTTAAATGTCCTTAATCCACATGTATTAATTTCTATCGATGACATAAATGTTGGTGCGGATACTATGCATCTTTTGAAAGACTGTGATAAAAATGATAAGGAGCAATTTAAACTCAGATGTTTGAAATTTTATCAAAATACTGTCTCACAAGCATTCAAGAGATTTCCAATTACAGATCATTTCTATAAAAATTTATCGTTTGTAGTACCACAAAATGTGCTCCGTGTAGATGTAAAACATGATATGGGTGAGATAATAAAAAAATTTGAAAATAAAATAAATCCAGTACAAATTTCAACAGAATATAATAACCTTAAAGTGTTTTTTTCTGAAGAAGAGAAAAAAGATCTATTAAAATATGAAAATATAATTGAATTTTGGACCAACCTGAAAGAATTAAAAAATTTTAATGAAGAGTTTCTATTTAAAAACATTAGTACACTTGCTTTAACCATCCTTATATTAACTCATGGGAATGCTGATGTAGAAAGGGTATTTTCGATGATGACAGATGTTAAGTCCAAAAAGAGAAATCGTCTGTTGTCAGATACCCTAAGTGATATTCTTAGAATAAAACTGGACTTGGCAACCAAAGAAAAATGTTGTACTGACTATCCTATTAATGATAAACACTTCAAACTGTTTAATAAATATATGTATACATTTAAAAACGAAAATGAACCTGAACGTCATGGACCTACAATATTAACTCCCGATCTTCACATTGTCGACACATCTGATTCTGATTAGACGGCATATATTTTTATTTACTGAATAACTATGTTTTATTTTGTTTTATTTATTTATATATCCATGTAAAAATACATGTTTTAGTTTTATTGAAAACTGATAATTTTTTTACTTTAATCCTTTCAGATTTTATGTTTTTTGACTTTGTTAAATACATGTATAAGAATGTTTTATTTATTTCTTTTTGTTTTCTGGTTTGTATTTGTTTGTAAAAAATAAATATTTTGAACTTATTTCTAATTCAATCTAAAATACCGAAGAAAGACAAAAATGGTCCAATTTAATCATCGACATATATATTTAGTAAACTTTGTCGAAGAATTTAATATGCAATTTGCGGATAGTACAGCAGAACTCATAAACCTATTCTTTGTAGCGGAGAGTAGCGGAATTCTGAACGTGCCGTAGCGTAATTTTCCATTTTCGGGTTGGCAACACTATATTGTATGGTTGTGTTTGTAACTGGTTTACAGATTTAAAAAGAGAAATTATAAAATGGCAGAAGAGGAAGTTACCTTAAATTTTAAAGGTGGTGGATCAGTTGTAAATCATAGACCTATTTTTTCCATAGACGGGAAGTAAGTACATATATATTTGTTAAGTTAAAAAAAATATATCGACCATAACTTGTTATGACTCTTACTAAAACTTTGTATTTGGAATAAATGGATTTAATTAATGGTCTAATAATAATACATAACGTATAGTATTCTAAGATCATGGGATTTAGCTAACATGTGTAGGTTGAATCTATTACAAACATTCTTGTCACTACAAATGTTTAATACCTTCATTCCTTCTCTGGGTCTTCAATATGTAAACTAAGAATGAAATAATTCTGATATATGGTAGATTACCTAGTAGATGTGGCTGCTATGCATGAGGTGCTGAAATTTATTGTTAGTAAAATATTTATTGTTTTAACCCTCTTTCAGGTAAAGATGTTTGTTGTCTAGCCAGACCTCTTGAATATTTATTATACCTATCCATCTAGAGCTTCCATCAGTTTCGTTTAATTAAAATTAGGTATACTTTTTTTTGGGGCACGAAAAATACTATTTTCTGCATGAATTTGACTTACTTGGAATGAGTTGCTTGCATTGGTGCTGGTACTAAAAATAGTTTTATTATAATGTAACTTATTTATGGTGTATTTTCATGATTCATCGTAGTCTTTTTTGGGATTACATCACTTGTAAAATAATTAAAAACCGGAAAGGAGGGTGTCAAGGCAATCTTCTAAAGTTAGCCCCAAAATTAGTTTTATTATTCTAATAATTAAAAAGTTGTTACATTGTTCCAATATGATTGCTATTTGTTAGTGCTATTGCTGTTCAAATACAATTGCTATTTGTTAACGTTATTACAAAATCTGTATTTTTATCTATTTAACTATAAAAATACAAGAAATTTTTAATATATAATTTTTGTCTGATGAAATATTCTTGAAAAAATGTTGTCGATAATAGTGTCCCTAGGTTCATATAATTGTGAAAACTCCTTAACGCTAGTTCTGTAAATATGTAGTTCCTGACAGTTTAACAGTAGTTTAACAGATAACATGCTCAATATGATTATGACATTTGGTTGTATTATAAATTATAAAAAGAGCTCAGTATTCTAAGTTATTTTACTAATTTTATTAATTATTTTTACAGAGTTAATATATTACCTAAATGTTTTAAATGTGTATAAAAGTACACATTTATTTTGTTTATGTGCAGTAAATACATTATGAAAACATAGAAAAGCTCCCAAGTAATTTAAAACTACAAAAATAAAACCTTATATTCCTCGGTCCATGTATTTGATGATGATTTTTATTTATTTATTTTTTTTATTTTATGGGAAATTCGTCAAATAAAAGTTTGCCATTAATATGTAAGAAAAGAGATTTGACGATGAAGGGCAGTTTAACCTTTATTGGTTGGAGAGGGATAACAATTTTTGTATGGATTTAAAAGCACTATATATTTTTAATTAATTTAGTCTTCCACTTCTTCCTGTCTAATCTGCTTATCAAGTATTAAATTCTGTTTTGTTCTTATATATCTTATAGGAAAATTATATCTTAGAATACCAATACCGAATAAGGTCTTAACATTTAACATGTAGGTATATTGTTAAAAAGTCTTTTTGAATTTTAAAGAAGTGATGATAGAGTATCTGTCGTCACACATAGTTTACTATAAATACAAATGCATTTTTAATACAATGTCTGAGCTGCTAGGTAGGGAGATGTACTTAACTTAATACTATGGTATAATGAAACAAAAATTAATTTTTAAATTTGTGTTTTGTAGTAATGTATTTGTATGTTCGAAAAATAATATATTGGAATATAATACAAAAACTGCGAAACTAGTGTGTGAATACCAAGGATTATCTGATCATGTAATTGGATTTAGTTATTTTTTATATAATTCTTATCCACAATTAGCTACTTGTACGGAATCTGGCAAAATAACAGTATGGAGGACTATGACCTGTTATAAAATTTTAGAAAAAGTAAGTACCTATTATATTTTGTTTCTCTATAATATATCTAATGTTTTTATATTTCGTAGCAAATTCCGATTAAGAACATAAAAACTTTCAATGTAATTGCTTCAGAAAATACAGAGGAGTTAATGGCATTCATATCCTATGTAAACAAAAAACAAGTAAGGTTTACATTAGTAGATGTGAAAAAGTGTGTGTCTAAGGAATTTTCTCTTAACATAAAATTAGAAGATCAGAAGCAGAAGTATTTTGTCGATATTAGTGGAAACAAATATTTTTCAGTTGCATATGGAAACATATTATATTTTGGTAGATTATGTGATACCAAAACTGTTTCAAGGTAATAATTTATATTTTTATTTATTTACTTTTGTGGGTGATGAATTGTTACATATACAGCTGATGTACTGTTAATTAATGATTTGATACTGGTTGTTGTAACTGGTAGGAATAACCAATAAGCTATTCTGAACATCCAAAACATTAAATTAATTTAAATATTAAATAAAAGTCGTTGCCCAGTAGTGCCACATGCTTAACAGAAGACTAAATACAATGAGATTTTACCCAGTTTCCCAAAGAGATCGTTCACAATCCATTTGCAGTTTGGCTTGGGTAGTTGTGCATCATTAGTCTGACACTTCACAGCAGTCTGTCCGGCGTGGAAGACCTTACCAGTTGCAAAACTGCCTCCAGCATAGAAGGCTGACTCACTGATGTATGCAAACCCCTTTACCAGTGAAATGTTGAATATATTATTTAGAACTGTTTTTTAGTCAGTTGTATTTTTATATACGGATTTTTTATCAAATTTAATTAAAAAAATATATAAGAAAATAGTTTTAGTATAAACGTTGAATTGCATGTTTCCAAAGTATTTTTGAATGGTGGATAGGATATTGGGATCCGACTGAATAGTTATCTGTGGCAGTTATCTGTTATCTGCTAGTGCTAATTACAGCAATCCTCATTTAACAACATATATGTTGCAGTAAAAAGTCTGGTTGATTGAAAGGGCGAACTGGTTTACTGACCGTAAACCAGTGAGTGGGCTGTATTTGCCAGTGCCTAACCAGGAAAGGGAAAAAAATTGGACAATTAAATAAATATTATTTTTCATCTATTTGGAAAAGTCATTCTATGGCATTCATATAAGTGTACAATTACAAAATGAGTTTTTGTGTTCATATAATATTGTAATCATCTTTAATGCCCATTTTGCAGTATTATATTTTGTTTCTAATTATCCTGAGGTACATGCAGTCTTTGATGCTTGATCAAAGATAAAATATAAATAAAACAAATGAACATGGTATTGATTTTTGTGTAATAACATTAGGGTGAAAAATCAGTAAAGCAACCAGTGGCGGCTCGCCAGGGAACGCAAGTGATGCACCGCTTCACCTAAAATTTCCGTGTATCATTTAAAATTATATTTATTCACAACCATATATGTAATAAGGTTATTACTGACTTTTTAGAAGTTTGAAAATTAGTCATTACTAACTGTTGCTACTGTCCAGGTCGGGAAGTGATCACTTTCCACAAGGGTGGGTGTACGAGTTTAACATAATATTTTTTTTCCAACCGCTTCTAATTAGCACCTACAGTTTACCGATTCATCGGAGTCACTATCTGTTTCTATTTTTCTATTTAATTAAACTTCAATATATTATGTGACATGCAATATCAATGACAAATTACTTTTCGGTATTGTACAACTGTACAATAATCTCTTTTTTTACTACTAACATGAGAAAACCTTATTATTTACCTCATTTGTGTAATGAGAAGTAGTTCATTATTAACCTAGGTTAATAATGATGTGTTTAGAAACCCATCAGTTTGACATTTCACCTACTTGATATTTCGATATGTTTGAGTAATAGGAGAAATGTCTGATTTTAAAATAAAAATAAGATCTTCTGGTGTTAATTCGGCTATTAGTAGTAAAAAAAATACTATATATACTTGGGTTGAGAAGGCCATTATTTACCTCGAAAATTATATCCCTCGGCGCTACGCGCCTCAGTATATAAAATTTCTCGGTCAATAATAGCTTACTTCTCAACTTAGGTATATACGAGTAATATACTATTATTCACAACCATATATTTAATAAGGTTATTACTGACTTTTTAGAAGTTTGAAAATTAGTCATTACTAACTGTTGCTACTGTCCAGGTCGGGAAGTGATCACTTTCCACCCAAGGGTGGCAAGTAAAACATCTGAAAGATACGTATGTTTGTATTTTGAGTGACGTTAATTTTGACAAGGCATCAGTTATCAGAAAAACCCTTATATTTTATATTTATTTATACAGAATCAGTTTACAATAACAATAATTTTGGATTTTAGTTTTTTAGCAAATACTAAAAAAATGATCAACTGCTGTCAGTGTGACAGTCAACAATTTATACCCCCTTTATTAAATAATAATGTCAGCGTCATAGAAACGGATTTTCACTGTCTTCTAAATTATTGAAAAGTAGTATGAAAAAATATGACATAATAAATGGAGATATTCCCGTTTTCTCGTTTTTTTAGAGATGGTTATGAATAAAATCGTATACATACCTCGGCGGAAGGTTTCATTCCTGTCTCGCGCTATAGCTTACCTCGGTGCTACGCACCTCGGTTATCTAAAAAGCGCTCGACAGTAATGAAACATTTTCCGCCTCAGTATGTAATATACTATTAATTTCATATAAATTTTGTAATTTAGATATATTTTGACACTGAAAATGTATTGTGTTTGTTTTATCCACAGAAATAAACAGAATAAATATTATAAAACGTTGCACGCTGAACGTCTTCTAAAAAAACATTGCCTTCATTGAGAGCGAATATTAAACCTCGTACAGTTCCGTTTTATAATAAGCAAGTGACGCAGATTGCTATCAGGTGGTATTTCCGCGACAGTCGGAACAGCGGTTGCCATGGCAACAAGGCGGCTGATACGTGATTAAACTGCCCTGTGGGCGAATAAGTGTCGCGGATTTCGATAGCCGCATCACGTCACTCCTACCATCCTGCCAGTTTTGCCTCTATCCGCGACGCCATGTCGGTTAAAAAGCAATTCTTAATAATAATAAATAATCATTGTTTTCTATCAATCATAGAAATGTTTCCTATGCATGATCCAGTTTGTGTTTTATTAGAAACACCATTTTCTAGATGGAAAAATGAGAACAAAAAAGATTTTTTGAAGGAAAGGAAGTGTTCGTTCTGAAGTTTCGGAATGAGT
Organism: Pogonocherus hispidulus; assembly: GCA_963924545.1. Lineage (NCBI taxonomy): Eukaryota > Metazoa > Arthropoda > Insecta > Coleoptera > Cerambycidae > Pogonocherus > Pogonocherus hispidulus. The sequence continues at coordinate 91,555,677 of OZ004692.1, forward strand.
GGTATTCGGAGTACAAGTGGTTTTGTGGAAGTGTGTATTTAGAAAAACTTTTTTGTATGCCATGTTTAATTGTGGGTGTAAAAAAATTTGGCGTGTGGAATAAGGAGGGATTTAACAATTTTGGGAATGTTACGCGAGGCTGTCGTAAGCACGATGTTTCTTTAGAATATATATGGTGTGCATTAATGTTCGCAGAATTAAGAAAAAACCTCAATACAATCGAAGATGCTTTGTGCTTTGAGTCCGTGTCACCTATTTACTGACCCACGAGCCGCGAGCCGCCACTGAAAGTAATGTTTTATAATATATGGCCGTATACCTTGGTTGATAATAAAAAAATATCTGTTTTTCTGAGTTTTTTTAAGAAACGAGGTTGCAGAAAATTAATTTAAACAACTTCCATAAATAAAATATAACACTTTGGCCTACTTATAATACTTAAATTGAATTTTGAATTCTTTAGGGTAAGTTATCCTAAGGAAAAATTTTAAATATGATGCCATGTTTGTTTTTTACCATGTAAGTTTATTAGCGATACATATGTACCCGGCAAATCAATTAAATTTATAACATTCCCAATGTACCATCATCAAATAGCTGACTAAAAAATATTTACTTTATGTTCATTTAATATTTTTCTTAATTCAATAATGTTTTTTTTCTATTTTCAAAATTAAAAGAAAATTGTAACTGCATTGAATATATATTAATATTATTTTATTTTTAACAGTTAAATCACTTTTGTTTTAGGCAAATTATACAAAATACCCGAACTTTTACATGTATAGCATGCCATCCATCTGAAGAAATTGTTCTCACTGGTGATAGTATGGGTCGTGTTGTGGTATGGCAGAATATATTTTTAGAAAATAAAGTACAAGCTGTTTTCCATTGGCACACATTACCTGTCCGAACGGTATGTTTTTCAACTTCAGGTAGCTATTTTTACAGTGGAGGGGAAGAATGTGTCTTGGTGAAGTGGCAACTTGACGATGTGAACAGTAAGAAATTCTTGCCACGGTTGGCAGCTGAAATAGAACAGATTTCCGTGGCCAGCAACAATCTGTATGTGGCTGTGGCAACTAGAGATAATGCTCTCAGGATACTCGATAATCAAATGGATCAAATTACTCTTATTCAACATCTAGTGTTTGGAAAGCAATATGAAAGTGGGATTATCTATGATCCTAGAACTAAGGCTTTGATTATGAATGGTAATCAGGGTCATATACAGTTTTACTCTCCTGATGATATGTCGTTATTATATAGTGTAAGTTCATATAAAATGTATTTATTTATTTATTTATTTTCGTAACTCATTCATCAGCAAAGCCAATCACTGGTTGGGAAGTGCAATGATAACAAAATATCTTGTAGGTAAATATTTATAGTAAAATAATATATACAGTGTTATTCAGAACTTATCCATAATAAAATTTGGGGATGTTCAACATACATGTAGAAATGTGGTAGTACAAAAAAAAATTTTTTTTGCGGCTTCTGAAAACTATTTAAAAATTTTTCATTGCACGCCGCTGGATACTGGTCCACTGTAATGGAGTGACCTTGGGACTGACAATGCAAACTGGCTAGCACGAAAAAAACTTCGGAAGTTCTGAGAGTATACCGACACCCGGCGCAAAAAAGATTTGCAGCGTTTTTACTTTAAAATAAACTTAAAAGATAGATAGATGTGACCAAAGTGACGTGTCTTTAAAATGAATAAAATTTTGTTACACTAATTTTGAAGAATTGCGCTCCTTGATTACTAGGTATTATAACATGAAATTTATAAAAAATTTGCACATACCTTGTTACAAAAGTGGTTCGAAATAATATTCCTCAACTTGTACAGACTTTTGGGCACGTCTTGTTCCTTCCGGTTGCTGATCTTGTAAACGCAAATTATTAAGTAAATTGGGGATTTTCAGCATTTTGCTGCAACAACCACTCACAAAACGTAACTCGTAATTGATAATCCACTGGTAACAGTCCATTAACTCAGCATTACTGTACACATGACCCATTTTGAAAATTTTACAGTTTAACACTCCTGCGATAAATAAAACACCGGCACTGCGAGAAGACACAGATAGGCTGATGACTGAATAGACAATAGAGATATTATCCCCACTCCAAGTCTATTCGCTCGGTCTTAACCAGTCGTTTGAGGTACAAAAACGTGTTTACTTTTTTTTACCACATTCTTAGGAATGTGGTAGGTATATCAGATGTTGAAGTACAGTTGCCCATCTACGTAGTCCTTTATAATGGTATAACTTTAAAAATTGTTTACGGGAAATCCTAAGACTTTTATTATAAATTTTTTTGGTGATATCGATTTCTTATTTAAGGATGCACATATCCTCAAAGTTTTAGAGATAAGTTCTGAATAACCCTGTATAGGGTGGAGACTTTAACTAGAATAAATTTGCTACCGGCAAGCTGAATAATTTTTGGAAAAATTCCCGAGACACGTTAACGTTTGAATGTATTTATCTACTTATGCAAAATATAGCTCTTAAGTTTAAGTACTTTTCAACATAAAAATTGCTCAAAATACGCACCATTCACTTGTTGGGTTGGCAACATCATAATCTGTGATAGGTTCTGTCCCTTATATTACGTAAGGCGTCACTCGTCTATAAGAGAGACATTATAGATGATTGAGGCCTTGCTGAACGATATTGGGAAAAGTCAATTAATCAAATCAAGTGGGGGAAAAAATCAATAACAATTTTGAGCAAAAAGTTATACCTACATTAATTTATATATCAGTCCAATCATATTGGTGAAAATAACCCCCTACCTGAAAATAATTGCGCTGAACGGGAAACTTTGCATATGCATAGTACTGGTACCCAGTAACAGCATACCAAAATTAACATTCGTGCATGCTGTGCTATGATCGCCATCTTGAAAAATGGTGGCTGTTTTTTATGCCTTATTTCATTAATGGTTAGGAATATTGAAAAATGTTTTAGATAAAAATTAAAGAGTGTTGAATTTAATTTTTTTATTATCCGTAACAGTCATCAAGTTGTATGGCAGACAAGTATAATGAAAAATATTTTGATTTGAATTTTGATGTATTGGGGTGATATATATAACAAAACATTTTCTTTAGTGCAGTTTGTGTCCCATGTAATATATATTTTTTTAATGAGTAAAACATTAAATATCTGCTGTCATTTTCCAAAATGAAGGCACATGTATTTTTCGATATTCCCATCTGTTAATGAGATAGGACTTAAAAACAGCCACCATTTTTCAAGATGACGTCCGTAGCGCAGCATCCACGAATGTTGATTTTTGGTACGTTGTTACTGAGCACCAGTACTATGCATATGCAAAGTTTCTAGTTTAGGCAAATTATTTCCAGGTAAACCCTAATATGAGTGTAGTCTGTTTAAAGTTGATTTTATAAACCAAATGTTTTCAGAAACATAAATATTCTTAAACAATGGTATTGCATCCATATAGCTTATATTATTCATGGAAAAATCATATAATGAATGGTTTTATAGCATTTCACCATTTCTAGAAATGAATGATCGACCATGGCGAAACACCTTGAAGCTCTACATTATTCAGTATAAATATGTATTTGTTTGTAGGTTGATATAGTAGGACAAAATAAATTAACAAATGAAAGAGATTGTGTCATTGAAAATACAGAAATAAGAAAAGTAGCACTAAACAAAACTGGAACATGGTTAGCTACAGTTGAAGAACGAAAAGATCCAATCTATCATAGTGAAATAAGGCTAAAATTTTGGAAATTCAATAGTGAGACACAAAGGTAAAGTTTTTTGTTATTACATTCATTTTTTAATATGAATGTGGTTTCTAGGTTTGAATTAAACACATCAGTGGAATATCCTCATGATAAATCGATTAATAATATACTGTTTCAACCGACGAATAATGATGATAGCTTGTGTTGTGTAACTTTAGGGGATGACAAGAAATTTAGAATATGGCAATTAGTTGAATTAACAACAGTATATAGTAAGTATAAAATTTCCTACACTAAAGTAATACCAATTTTAACTACTAGTTCAGCGGATAAGAATAAATAGTTAATAGCAATGTTTTTTAATATTGCTATAACTTGCTTTGTATTTGGTCAAGTTAATTTCAGTTAGCAAACTAAAATTCTTGAAAAAACTAGTTATTTAACTCCACCTCTCTCTAATGAGGATTTTTAAATTTGGAACAGCAATCACCGAGCTCTGAATAAAGGGTAAAAACAGGGAATCTGTCTTGCATAGTTTGTGACCACTGAGTCTGACACTGTAGTGTCTTAGCTGGTACAGGCTACATAATATATTATTTGGCATTTTTAAAATCACAAAAGTTCTCTGTATGTTCTCAATTTATAAATACACAATGATTTGACATTATTCTTTCCCATTTGAATCAGTTTTTGTAAATTTAACATTCTTTGTTGCTTCACAAGAAATAATAATACATGGTGTTAATTCTGTATTACAAATATTTTTAATAGTACTAAAAATTATTATTTAATCCATCATTTTAAAAAAATTATGTATTTAGAATAGTACAACATACAAAATGGTTACAAAAGTATACGCTAAATTATACATTGTTTTCATACCTGAAATGTACCATTTTTAAAAAATGAAATGTTTGTTTGGCAAATATAACTATTTTGGATCTATGACGAATATAATGAGTGATTGAAAAGTCTTTGTTGTGAATGACTTAGAACTAGAAAACAATATTTATAATTATCAATTATTAACGTAAATCCGCTATACTCTGATAATATTTAATCTTTTACGATTTCATACATTAAGTAGCCTCACTTAGAGGGCAACCGATTTAGATTCTGCTTTTACAATTTTGTAATAACTGGTCACATCTAGAGTTATCTTGGATTGCTTAGTTTATAAACACTCGAGTTTGATACATCTATGGCAAATTTGAAGGATAATAGTAGATATATGGTATGGTTTGGAAGCTACAAATAAAACACTTTCTAATTTAAGGTTCGCAATGAAAATACTTTTTGAACAGTTGTTATTTTCAAGATGTTATTATGTTAAGGAGGGACATAATTGTAGTTTTTATTTTTACATGACTTTCAGTTTTCTTCCATTTAAAAAAAAATATATCTTTGTACTTTCAGAGAAAGGTGTCGTTTGGAAATGCTTTGGTGTGGGATTTTATAGAGATCTTAGTTGTTCAGGACTGTCATTTTCCATGGATGGTTCTTTGATGGCTATAGGCTTTGGTCCTATATTAACCACTTGGACACCTGATTCATGTGAAATTAAATGTTCGTTAATTCATCCCAGCCACAGAGAAAAAATTAAATTCGTTAAGTTTGGTTATAGTAACGAGTGTCATCTCCTGGTTTCAGCAAGTGCAAATCAATTAAGTGTGTGGAATCTGTTGACACTTTGTATGCTTTGGACTGTACCTATAAAAGTGCATTTGCTTATAGCCGACCCTTTATCAACACATATGGCACTATTAACAGAAGATAGAAAAGGTAAGCTTCCTTAATAGTACCTAGTTATGTATTTTCTTAGAGCAGCTGGTTTATAAAGATATTCAACAATGACTTATTAAAAATCAGTTAGACTAGGCCATTATTGTAAATCCTAAATACAGATCTTTATATCCTGACCATGTGTGAATATAGCAGGCTTCTTTGGTTAGGTATGTAGTATCTTAGAATGAGTAGTAGGTATTTATTTTACTAGTTTTGCAGTTTTGTACAATAAAACATTCACCCATCAAGGTATTTCACTGAGTAAATTCACTCTACCTAGTTTTATAATTCTACAATTTTTAACATTGGAAATGTTTATGTTCATATATGGGGACCAAGTTAGGAGTTAGGAGGACCAAGGACAAAAGACTGGTGTTGCGATCGAGTAACGCAATACGTATAGTGAAGCAGATGAAACCTATACCATCTTGTAGATCACGTTTTGAGGCATATGTGGTGTGATGTACAACTTTTTTTGGAAGGGCAATTTTTTTTAAATGGCCTTAGAGTGCGTTATCTGCACAATTCGAAAACATATTTCTGAGTACATATATGGCCATTAAAAAAATGGCTAGACTTACTGCCCTGAAATTTTAACCACTTATGCACAAAACCTAAGCACTTTGAATGGTATAAACTTTTTTGGTAGTACAACAACTATATATTACCAAAAAAATGGCGCAAAGTTAAAACTTCTAAAATTATGCATGACAAATTTCGATATTCGCTATGTGAAATATTCAAAATTTTTTATATTTCAGCAGCGAATGAAATGTAGCCTATTGAAAAAGTTTTTAGAAATAAAGATTTTAGAGGTAGTATAATCCCAAAAGAAATTACAAAGAATTGTCTTTGTGTTATACACTTATATCTATATTTAGATACTATATCTATATTTAATGATAAACTTGGATTTATAGATTGAGACGCAGCACTAGCGGTCGCAATTGAGGTATGTCGTTAATGTTAGAACACCCTGGAAAGCATTTATAGATTACCACAACGGTTGACCACAGAGGTTCAACACACTTATAACTTGAATGGTGAACCAATCATGACGTGGCAAACAAGTATTTTTCCACATGCGCGTCGCATCATCCAACACTGTTTAAATGTGATATTATAATATAGGAAATAGATATGTTATATTAATAAACTGCTAATATAAGTTTTTCTTTGTCCATAATCACGTGTCCTGTATCAAAATAGCTCAGAAGTCACTAATGCAAATTCAGTTTTGATGAAAGACAGTGAACAGCACTCATTAATAACAAATTTTGCGCACATGCAATAAGTGAAATGTTGGCATCTATAAATTGCGAAATTTATATAAACCTCTACCATTACCTCTACCGCTACCTCAGCCGATCAATCTATAAATTTAACTTAAAAGTGTTGTAGGTACTAAATTAAATGTAATGTAACTCAATTTGTTTTTTCCAGTGTTTGTTTTTACACCTATTTCCTCTGTTCCCCTATTTTCAAATGAGGATTTATTAAAGAAACAAAATAATATAATTGCTGCCACTTTTGTACCCAGCAAATATCATAATAATGTTGGATTAAAATGGTATGAAAGATCACATCTTTACTTCATAAATTCTGATAATGTAAGTTTAGAAACATTTAGGTGATTAAGTTATTCTATAATTAACCTTTTGTTTAAGGAATTGTTTTATATAAGTACTAATGAAGTTAAACAGAAGACGGTAGATGGTATATTGGACAATGAAAAATCAATATTTAGCATGTTGACACCAAACTCTAAATTAGATCTGACGCAACAGAGTGAGCCGAAGAAGCAGTTATTCAAAAAAGATTTGAACCAAAAGACATTTAAAAGGGTAATTAGTGGATATACCTACTTTTGATTCTGATATTTAGCGTGTAGCATTTACGTTGGAATAATATGTCCATTTGTTAATTTTCTTTAAATAGATTAACTGTCAAAACAAAAATCCATTAGCTTAGCTGATTTTTGAATTATAAGCCTATATTAAGCTTTCTTGGAGGCTTCAATATCACAGTTTTTTTTTAAGAGGTACAGAGAAAGTGTAAATGGGATCTTTTTTATTTTTGAAGGTAAATTCTGATATCTATTTTTTGGTTTAACAATCATTTTTAAACAATAAGCTGGAAACCTTATTTTCTTGTAGCTTCAAATAATATATAATTATTTCCAAAACTGGTTGAGTCACAGCAATTTTTTTACAGAAATACATGAAAAATATTATATTGCAAACATATAGATGACTGATTTTTTAATTTATAACTTTTGAAATTAGGTATAGATAAAATAATTTATTGTCGATAATACAATAGATTTGTTCCAATACCTGCAAAAATCGTGTACCGTATGGTAGCTCTTATGCACAATAAATAAAATGCCTTCAAATTGAAAGATGTACTGTTCGACAATTCCATAAAATATGCTGCACTCTGTACACTGATTTTAGATGTATTTTAATTGTTTCTTTTTCAGTTTTTGGAGGCTCCAATGCATACAATGGCGCCAGTCCGCTACACCTGCTATTCATTATTAAAATCTTTAGTTATTGGCGAATCCAGAAATCAGTGAGACCTCTAGCAGAAAAAATGCTAACCTACTTAGCGAGTAGTAAATCACAGAACATACATGTAATAAATATAACAATATATACATAAAGTTACGATTTGTGTGTTTTTTAATTCTTATGGATGCCATTCAAGAAAAGGTGCCAACAGAAGTATCCATTTTCATTATTTTAAATATATTTTATTTTAAAAACAGTGCAATATGTGTAAAAATTACAAATGTCTTGGGTGAAGAGGAAGAAATGGACAAGAGAAAAGCCTGGGAAAAGGTTTTGTTGATGGGCAAACCAGTCACTAAATCCATGCATGTGTGTTCCAAACATTTTAGGCCAGGATTATCTTTCAAAAGGTATAGAAATTAGCTTGTGTTTACTTGATGAAATATTGTTTTAGACATTTAGTTTTTAAAAAGCGAAAAGCAGTTACATTGTTCATACTTTGTTAAAATATTTACTTATACTACATGCCAGAAATAATCAAAGTGCAATGACCGGAAAAAGAGTAGATCGGTGTTGTCACATTTATTTCTAAAGTATTCTTATTTAAAACAGGAAACGTATTAATTACCTTATTTACCCATTTTTTTACTTGTCTTTAACGTCCCTTATCCCTATTGTACTTTATCATAGAAAATATAGTACTACTATATTTTCTATGGTACTTTATTAAAGCAAACACAATGTTTAATTTGTCTTTTACTTAATAATGTCAAGGAATTTCGTAATATGTGGCAACTGCGAAACTCGTAAAGTTGACGACAAGCTGTCCATCCTTATTTAACATACATATTCTTGCATTTACGCTTTCTTTTTCTCTGAGCCTCAACGACGTTCATTGGTCGAATCAGGAACCAACAAGCGACTGCGCTCAAGCTACTAGGGAATCAGTGGCGTGATGTTGGGTTATTTCGCGCGCGTTTCTTAACGGTAAAAATTTGTGGTAAAATTATCTGTGTATCATTCTTTATGTCAGTGTTTATACTTATTTGTGTTAGTTAAAAAAGTGGAAGTGCATTAAGTGTGTATTACTTTATTTGTTATTATAATTTATTGTGATATATCGTGTTTTCATAGTGATATTGAATAATGGAAAATATACCGGGACCAGCAATAGTTCAAAAAAGATCCCCTTTATCCGTTGGAGAAAAGAAAATTATAGCCCAAGTTTTTAAGTGCCTTGCAAGGGATCGTCCGTGCTCAAAAGATGAATTAGTCGAAATCTGTGCGGAGTATACAGGTACTACAAAATATGCTGTTTATAAAGTTTTGAGGGAAGAAAAAATATATGGAGAGGTGCAGAAGCCTAAACTACATGAACGAGGTAGAAGAAAAGTGGAGATTGATGGAGATGCAATGAATGCTATACGATGCGGTGTTCATAGCTTTTTCTTTAAAAATGAATTGCCAACATTGGATAAAATAATGCACGTCATCCACGACAAGACTTCATTAAGGAGAGTTTTACATAAGATGAATTTTAGATATGGAAAGGTTGACAGGAAGAGCATTCTTATTGAAAGAAATAATATAGTAATATGGAGAATTGCTTGATAATGATAATATAAATTGATAATAGGTACCTATATTACATTTTTACATGTATACATTAGTTTTTTACAGTTTTCCACTGAAATTTTTCGGTAATTATTTACTTTAGCGTAAAACTATCAAAATTTTCTGAAATTTTGTCTACCACCATTTTCGTAAATGCTGCTATTTTTCATCAAAAACTACATTCGTCCACAAAAAATAACTTTAGATTTGTATTCAGCATACCCGAAAATAGGGGGATAGGCAAAATTTCAGGACAATTTGAGAGTTTTACGCTAAAGCAAATAATTTTTCACCTAATGGCAAATCTAAAAATGTCTATATTAACTAGACATTTTTAGATTTGTATTTTTTTACCACTGGGCATATTGCAGTTAATATATACTAGAAATATTCTATAAAATAGTATACGAGTATATATTAACTGAAATGTGCCCAATGGTAAAACAGAATACGCACGTCCATGCATCACCGCATTTTACCAGATCGGCGAGGTCATTCCACTTTGATTAATTCTGGCATATAGTTTAGTTTTTATTTTTTTAAATTTTAGGTGTTAAAACGAACCAGCCAAAATTAAATAGGTATGCAGTACCTTCTCCGAGTCTACCAAGGAAAAAAGCTATGCTGTCAACAGTTCAAAGGTAGATAGATACCTCTCGTCTGCCTAGAGAATGTTTGTCCAAAATACAAATTAAGAAATGAAGCTGTAGTGAGTGACATATTGTGTGAAAGTCACATGAATAATAGTGCTAGTAGTGCGGAACCAAGTGAACCGTTAATATCGAGGACCTATGATCATATGTCATAAGAAGAAAAGGTTGCAGTAGAAAATTTATTAAGTTTTGGCGCCATCAATAAAAAAAATATTCGTCGACGGGAAGGTTCAAGTGTCAAGTGGTGATATGCTTATAACATTTACGTCTACAATTAAACAAGATATTCATTTAAATTCCTTAACTGGGTTAAATTCATTCGAGTTATTAGATTCACTTACTAATAATCTAGTAAAAAAAAAACATTTCCTGATAAAAGACAATGGCATTGAAATTAAAAGTTCTCTTTTTTATTCAAAATTTCTCCCTCATGGTGCAAAGCAACTTTCGTTGAATATGTTGGATATTTGTCTTGTATTTTAGAGGACTGTATTTATTAGCCATCAGCTAAGGTATGCCAAGGAAATATGCCTCTGTTTTTATAATTTTCAGAGGGTTAGAAATGAATTAGATTGTTTTTTTATGTTTCCCATAGAAAAACCAAGATGTTTATGTTGTCGAATTCGAACGTCCTCCCATTATAAAGGAAGAGAAACAATTAAATTTATGACTGGTGTTAGTCCCGATGGACTGATTACATTTGTTTCTAAAGCTTATGGCGAAGAATTTCAGACAAGGCTATTTTTGTACAAAGTAATTTAATTAATAAACTTGAACCAAGACGTGATGATATTATGGTTGATAAATGCTTTTTAATTGTGTAGCAATTGAAATTGCTTACTGCTGATATTAGATATTTATTAAATTAATTTATGTTGGAAGTCCCCCTAGATATTATAAAAATACCACCAGAAAGACTCAAATACTGTATTGTTGGTTGCATGGTTCAACTAAACAAATAAGGGTTGGTAAACAAAACGTTTCAAATATAAATTTTTTATTTTTAACTATTAACAAGCAATCATGCATAAAAAAAAACTACTTAACATGCATTAGACATATTGGCATTACATTTCACAGAGACTAAATCACAATTTTCACTTAAAATTGTCCTTTTTGCAACACTTTCACTTCACTAAAACTTCAGTTTTCACCAGATCTCCCTGTTTGTGGTAAGTCACCTTACTCTCTCCATGTCTCCATGTAGTAGTTATTTTCTACAGTTTCCACATTTTTTAAACAATTAGTTGTCTAGTTAAAATAAATTTTATTTAAGATCACCATAAACCATAGATAAACTTTTGCAAGGTTTATAATCTGAAATGTCAAAAGGCAGTGCGAATAGGAAAATTCTTCTTCTTCCACAAGATTATATTTTTGCCATTACCATGACCCATAGGCCTCGAACTCGTAAACAGACATGCGCTTCAGAATAGTTTTTTCAAAAATTGCTTTCTGGAAACGTTGGGTTCCGTTTAACTTTCTTTTACGTTGCAAGCATCGAGGAAGGCACACGTGTTGTACGTTTCAGCCTCCATTTTAAATCTTCTTCGTTAAAAGCACATGGCAAACCCTTTTTGAATTAAAGGGTAAGTTTCATCTAATTCAACTTTATTTGATAATTTTTTAACAATTTCACGTAATTGTAGGTTTGTGATGATATATATTCTTTATGGAATTTATCCATTTGAAGATAAAACCATACTTGTGATAGCATTTATTGGTTGTATCTATCCATTTGATGGTATATAATTTTTGTTGGAGTTAATCTGATTGGGTTGATCATCCATGGTTTATTTGAAGCATGATTTTGAATTGCGACTGCAGTATGCTGAAATTGCTGGATGACCCTACAACATTTTTTATTGGTTTTAATTGGATGCAGTAGACCTGAATTGCATTTCCCTTTCCCTTCCTATTTTGGAGGATTGAGCCTTTAGTTTTTGAAGTGGACCAGAACCGCAGTACCTATAGCAGTTATAAGTAGACAGCAAGTGGTATAATCCAGGTTGTATTTTTGGATGTTGTATCTTGTATGCTTGAAAGTTGTATATTGTATATTTACATCATTTTAATCACCAATCCTTAAAGGACAGGTATAAATTACTACAAAAAGATAAATTTTCAGGAATAAGGATTCCGAAATTCAATGTAAAATTTGGTGTAGCTTTTAAATTAATACTAAGTACTTTTCTATGTACACCAATGGTACCAGAGGTAATTATCTAACAATTGATTTTTGTTACATGTGAATCAAGTTATTAGAAACTTTTTTTATTATAATACATACTCAATTCAACCAATTGCTATCTTGTTGTAATTAACATAATGATAAAAAATTAATCAACATCTTTATGAGATAAAAATCATTTACTCAAGTAACTGTTTGATTTTCCTCTCCGACAGATTTTTCAGGTGCATTTTTGGTGAGCTAATGTTACGTATTGTTTTCTGTATCTTTCACAATACACCTTAAATTTTCTTTACGATTAAAGTACAGTGGTGCCCCCGGTAAAGTCTTTTAGACAAATAAATAATGTGAATTTTAACAACTATAAACTTTTCAAATTTTACATATAAAAAAAAAAAAAAAAAACAGGTAAATAAGAATATTGCAAATCAAGAATTCCGACCCAGCCAGACAACTGCTAGCCGGCAGAAAATTGTAAGTGTCCTTGGGTTAACTAAACTAAAACAATCTGGCAAATTACAACTATATAAAAATTTGACCAAGCACGCTATACAAAAGTGACGCACCAACGTCAAGGGCCCGATTTGCAATGGTATATTTATTGTTTTATTTAATCTTATTAAAATTTAAATAATTTATATATAGTAGCCACCACAGATTTACCTTACATCTGCGGAGAGAGAAATTAAAATTCATAATAACAGCCTGGATTCACTAGAACTTTGAATATATAGGTTTGAGCACATACCTTTTTCTTGCGTTTTTATTGTACTTGATTGTGCTGTTGCATGCTGGAATTCTTTAATTAATTTGGTTAAATCCTAGTAAAATGGAATCTAGTAATATGAAACCAGTTTATCTCCTGAGTGAGGAATTGAACTATGAATTACGTATAAGAGGTGTAAACGCGGGTAGAAAAGACGCTGCAGCTAAACGGAAAATATTAAATAGATTATTAGAGTCCGAACGTAAACGAGAGACGGAGTTAGTAGATTCTGAGTTTGATTTTAATGTTGAACAAAACTTAATTGTAGAAATTTTACAGTCAATAAAAAATCTCATTGATGAATTTGAGGGACCTGCTTCTGATTCTATGTATAAGCGTATTGAAACTCGTCTAATACATGTTTATAATAGAATTTTACGAATGCCATCTGGAGAAAATAAAGAAATAAAAGACTTTAAAGACGATTCTCATTCCACTTGTATATTATATGACGCAGATCTCAGAGAAAAAATTCAACAATCAGAAATTTCACCTCTCGTTGACATAAATGTAAGCACCTCTTATGTTCCTAAACAGATGCCTGGTTCATCCAACCAAAATAATAGAAAGTCAGTACCTGTTTATAAATGGGATTTAAAATATGATACACAAAATATGAGTGTACATACCTTTTTAGAGAGAGTACAAGAGTTATCGGTGACTCGTAATGTAAGTAATGTAGAGTTATTTGAGTCAGCAGCTGATCTTTTCGAAGGTCCAGCTAAACTTTGGTTTCGAAATATTCAACGTAAAAAACTAGCTACTGATTGGGAAGGTCTAGTACGTTTATTGAAGCGTGACTTTTTATCGGACGGTTTTGATGATGACCTGTGGGACGAAATCAAAAAACGAACACAGGGTAACAAAGAATCAATCCTTTTATATGTTGCTACGATGGAGTCATACTTCGATAGACTATCTCGTCCTCCAGCAGAAGTTACAAAACTTAAAATTATTAAAGAACGAATTTTACCACGCTATACGTCGAGAATAGCTTTAGTTGATGTAAAGAACACCGATGAGTTGTGTACTATTTGTAGAAAGTTGGATGAAGCAGATCGCATAAAAAATAATTATATTCCCCCTCCAAAAAGTACGAGTGTTTTACAAACTGATTTGGCATATTTAACGCAATCTAGTACTACATTAGCAAGCACATCTACGGGTAGAACATGTCAATTTCGTAGAAATTTTAATGTTTCCACTGTCACTTGTTGGAACTGCAATAAACCAAATCATAGATACCAGGTATGCAGAGAAAAACGTAAGATATTTTGTTTCAAGTGCGGAAATCCTGACGTCATATCTCGAAACTGCAGAAAGTGTTCAAAAAACTAATAATAAAGGCAAATAATTTTGGCCACTGTTTGCCACATGTAAATAAGGCCGTACGTTTTATTCCGTCTAAAATTGTTTTTAATTCTAAATTTAATCATTTAAATTCTCGTGGTAAAAATTTTGCTTTTCATCCCTATTTTAATAATTTTAAATCTAAGATTTTAACATCTCAAACCGAATGGCAATCTTGGTTAAACAAAGTTAAAAATTTTTATTTAAATAGTCATGATAATTTTATTGTACAAGATGAGTATAATAAATTAAATAATACTGTACCAGAAACTTTACCAGTCTTTGTTGAGCGAGCTCACGATAATCGTCCATATATAGCTATTAATGTCTATGATAAGGAACTAGTAGCCTTACTTGATTCAGGAGCAAATAAATCGGTTATTGGATCCGAAGGTGAACACATTTTAAATAAATTCAAATTAAACAGTCAACCAGTTCAAACGAAATTTGTAACTACAGCAGATGGTCAAAAACAAATCATATCCGGCTCAGTTTCATTACCAATTTGTTTAAATAAGGAGTGTAAATTGTTAGAGGTATTAGTAGTTCCATCACTAAACCATTCATTGATCCTAGGTAGTGATTTTTGCAGATTATTTAATCTTTGTCTAAATTTTAAAAACAACACTTGGGAAATTAGTGATCCAAGAACAAATATCAATGTAAATGTGATAGATGTTAAAACATTTAAAAATATTAGTGATCAAGGCCTTCGAAATACAGTTTCCTTCACCGAAGATAAAAGAATTCAAATAGAGAACATATTAGCTAAATTCAAACAATTGTCACCTGAAAATAAATTAGGTAGAACCAATAAACTAATTCAACATATTGACACAGGGGACGCGATACCTTGTAAACAAAGACAATATCAACTATCACCATATCTATTAAAAGAATTAAATTCACAGTTAGATGAAATGTTAAAGTTAAAGGTAATAGAACCATCTTTTAGTAGTTGGAGTTCACCTGTTTTATTAGTAAAAAAATCAGACGGGACATATCGCTTTTGTTTTGATGGTAGAAAATTGAATGCAGTCACTAAAAAAGATTCCTATCCACTTCCTAGAGTTGATCAAATACTGAATATGTTGAAAGGGGCCAAGTTTGTTTCGAGTATAGATTTGAAAAGTGCTTTCTGGCAAATACCTTTGTCAGAAGACAGTAAAGAAAAAACCGCTTTTAGTGTACCCGGAAGGGGCTTATTTCATTTTTGTGTAGTACCTTTTGGTTTATCTAATAGTGCCCAAGCACAACAGAGATTGATGGATAGAGTTCTAGGTCCAGAATTAGAGCCTTCAGCTTTTACTTATTTAGATGACGTTATTTTAGTATCAGAAACATTTGAAGACCACCTAAATTTGTTAAATGAGGTACTTTCTCGTCTTAAATCAGCTAATCTGACTATAAACTATGGCAAATGTAACTTTTTCCGTGAATCTTTAAATTATCTTGGTTTCGTTGTGGATAAGGATGGGTTAAGGACTAATCCAGATAAAGTTGAGGCTATGGTAAACTATCTCAGACCGCAAAATAGTTCTGAGGTCAAACGTTTTCTTGGCATGGCTTCATGGTACAGAAGATTTATAAAAGATTTTTCATCAACCGTTTCAGCTTTAAACGACCTATTGAAGGGTCGCGGTAAAAAACTTCCTATTAAATGGAATGATCAAGCCGAACAAGCTTTTCAAAACATCAAGCAAGCTTTAATTTCCGCTCCAATTTTAACATCTCCCGATTTTAATGAAAAATTTTCTATACAGTGCGATGCTAGTGCTACTGGTTTAGGCGCTGTACTTACACAAGTACAAAACGGAGAAGAAAAAGTAATTGCTTTTGCAAGCCGCAGTCTATCGCGTACTGAACGAAACTGGTCAACTTATCAGAGAGAGCTTGGCGCTGTTTATTTTGGAATAACTAAATTCAGACCGTTCATCGAAGGAATTCATTTTACTGTCATAACAGATCACTACAGTCTGTTGTGGTTTCAAAAATTAAAAGAACCAACTGGTGTACTCGCCAGATGGGCAGCTCAATTACAACAGTTTGACTTTGATATAATTCACCGTAAGGGTAAACTAAATGTTGTTCCAGATGCTTTGTCTAGGTCACCACTCCCTATGGAAGTAAATGTGTTAGGAGTTTTGCTTGATGATTTGGAACCTTGGTATTTAAAATTAAGAGATAAAATTAATAGCCACCCTGAAAATTATCCACACTGGACCGTAAAAGATAATTACATTTATAAATTTCTTCCTAAAAACATTCCTTTAAAATCTAATATATCAGAATGGAAATTAGTTGTTCCACATTCACAACGTAAGTCAGTAATTAGTCAATGTCATGACATTCCCACATCGGGACATTTCGGTTTTTACAAAACCTTAAACAAAATAACTGAAGATTTTTATTGGCCTAAAATAAGAAAAGATGTTTTAAAGTATATTAGGAATTGTGATATTTGTCATAGTCAAAAAATGCCAAACTCCGCACCTATGGGATTAATGGGAACAGAAAGAAAAATTACCACACCTTTTCAATGTATTTTTATAGATTTTCTTGGTCCGTATCCACGTTCACCACGAGGCAATAGTTATGCAATAATCGTTACTGACTATTTCACAAAATATGTCTTGGTAAAGCCAATACGTGCTGCTACTGCTAAAGCGTTAGTTTCATATATAGAAAATGAAGTATTTTTAGTGTATGGAGTAAGTCAATTCTTAGTGTGTGACAACGGTTCTCAATTTACCGGAAAGGAATTTAAAGAACTAGCTAAAAAGTATAAAGTTCAAAAGATTTTATATAATGCTAGATATCATCCACAGCATAATGCAGCTGAACGTTCGATAAGAACTTTATTAACATCGATTCGTTGCTTCATCACCAATCATAAAAATTGGGACAAGGATATTTATGAAATAGCTCATGCTATGAGAGTATCTCATCATCACGTGGTTGGGTATAGCCCTGCATTCTTAAATTTTGGACGAAAAATTCCAATATCGGGTGATTTTTATGGTGAACATATAGATAACGTAGATTTTAATTTAGAACCTGGATACGCAGATCACTATGCAGAAAATCTAGCTAATTTTTCAGATTTGTATAAAAAAGTACAAGATATGTTGAATACAATGTATCAACGAAATTCTAAACAATATAATTTACGTAGGCGGAATATTATTTTTAATGTAGGTGATAAGGTCTGGAAACGGAATCATGTTCTATCAGATGCTACGAAGCAGTTTTCAGCCAAACTAGCACCTAGATATGTACTCTGTAAAGTACGTAACGTGAAATCTCGATTAGTATATGAACTCGACGACATACAAGGTAATGATGTAGGATCTTGGCACATTAGTCAATTAAAACCCTATCTAGGATCGAATTCTGATTTATCATAGTAAAATTTTTCTGCTACCTAGATATCTACCTACTTAGTTTATTCTGTAAAACATTCTACTTTTACCAATAGAAAATGTAACATGGGTATAGTTCGTTTCATATTACTATGAGTTTCTCATATTTTTATGCAAGAGTATTGCAGTAGTCACTTTAAAGTGTTATTTGTGTCGATATATAGTAGGAAACTATATTTTCGCATAGTTAGATGTACTACCCAGTACGTACCTATTTTTTTGGTTTCGAACCAAAAACTAATTGTTGCAACAAATTTTTCTTCGAACAATTTTTCTTTAAACACGTGTTCCTTGTGTTCATATATTCCCTGTAGTTATAATTAGTATGTAGTTCTAGTATAGTACATCGGTACTTCTCATATTTTAATTGTAAAGCCCTGTGGTAGTGGGTTATGAATTATGCCACCGTGGAATTAAACCTGCGTGAGGTAAAAATCCTCAAAAAGGACCCTTTGTTGTAGCAGAGGGGCTCGTTTGTGATTGGGACATGCTCGTCATCGGAGGGCTGCTTTTAATAGTAGGGTGTTTAAGAAGGGTAGGTGGTGCTGCAGATTGGTAATAGACTATTCAGTCGAGGCTGGATACTCTGGCTGGTTTGCATCCCACAATCTACCTCAGCTCGCATATACCTGCCGCTCCGAGAGATTGCATGTCGAGCCACATATGGGAACAACCCCGTCGCATGTTTTTTTTTTCGCTCTTAGTAGTGTTTCAGTGTGTCAGCCACTTTATCGCTGGTGGGATAGTAAACCACGTCCCTGGAGTATTCCTAAATTTTATGGTTTCTTTTCCTTTTTCTTGACGGTTTACCTGTGTTTCTTTTCGGGGTACAGTCACCTATTATAAATTTCTGCTGAGATCTTGGACCATTTTGGTAGGTTCTTTGCACGAGGCACCTCAAGCGTCTTGAGGTAGCGCAACTTAGAACGTGACCTGTCGCTTAACATCTTCAGATAGTGTCACGAGCTCTTGGTTAGGTATGGACTAGTGGGTTATTGTCTTTCGTCAGGAAGGGCACGTGAATTTGTCAAGGTAAAAGTTTCTTCGTATCCTTCTCTTTTTGTCAGTATGAGTACGTTTAGTACGATGACATGTCTAATTTTGGTAGCAAGTTCGTTTACTTTCTTACCATTTTTGTATATAATAGATTTTGTACTTTCAGTACATCCCCTGTAACAAGCTGATGGCCTTTACATTATTATTGTGGAAGTGTTAATATCCATAGTTTTTGAGATTAAGCTAATTAAAATAGTTTAATTGAATTTTAGAAGTTTAAGAATACTGCAAATAATTGTAGTCAATTATGATACTTGTGAGTAAGTTTTGATAAAGTCAATTATAGAATTTAGATTATAAATTTTAGGATGGCGTAGATTAGGAAATTACTAACATTAGATTTAATATAGAAATTCTATAAAAGGAGTAATGATTTTTAAACTTTTCTCAAATTTAAATTTATCAAAAATATAACCTGAGGTCATATTTTTTTGGTTGGTGAAGGGTGTGTAGCAATTGAAATTGCTTACTGCTGATATTAGATATTTATTAAATTAATTTATGTTGGAAGTCCCCCTAGATATTATAAAAATACCACCAGAAAGACTCAAATACTGTATTGTTGGTTGCATGGTTCAACTAAACAAATAAGGGTTGGTAAACAAAACGTTTCAAATATAAATTTTTTATTTTTAACTATTAACAAGCAATCATGCATAAAAAAAAACTACTTAACATGCATTAGACATATTGGCATTACATTTCACAGAGACTAAATCACAATTTTCACTTAAAATTGTCCTTTTTGCAACACTTTCACTTCACTAAAACTTCAGTTTTCACCAGATCTCCCTGTTTGTGGTAAGTCACCTTACTCTCTCCATGTCTCCATGTAGTAGTTATTTTCTACAGTTTCCACATTTTTTAAACAATTAGTTGTCTAGTTAAAATAAATTTTATTTAAGATCACCATAAACCATAGATAAACTTTTGCAAGGTTTATAATCTGAAATGTCAAAAGGCAGTGCGAATAGGAAAATTCTTCTTCTTCCACAAGATTTATATTTTTGCCATTACCATGACCCATAGGCCTCGAACTCGTAAACAGACATGCGCTTCAGAATAGTTTTTTCAAAAATTGCTTTCTGGAAACGTTGGGTTCCGTTTAACTTTCTTTTACGTTGCAAGCATCGAGGAAGGCACACGTGTTGTACGTTTCAGCCTCCATTTTAAATCTTCTTCGTTAAAAGCACATGGCAAACCCTTTTTGAATTAAAGGGTAAGTTTCATCTAATTCAACTTTATTTGATAATTTTTTAACAATTTCACGTAATTGTAGGTTTGTGATGATATATATTCTTTATGGAATTTATCCATTTGAAGATAAAACCATACTTGTGATAGCATTTATTGGTTGTATCTATCCATTTGATGGTATATAATTTTTGTTGGAGTTAATCTGATTGGGTTGATCATCCATGGTTTATTTGAAGCATGATTTTGAATTGCGACTGCAGTATGCTGAAATTGCTGGATGACCCTACAACATTTTTTATTGGTTTTAATTGGATGCAGTAGACCTGAATTGCATTTCCCTTTCCCTTCCTATTTTGGAGGATTGAGCCTTTAGTTTTTGAAGTGGACCAGAACCGCAGTACCTATAGCAGTTATAAGTAGACAGCAAGTGGTATAATCCAGGTTGTATTTTTGGATGTTGTATCTTGTATGCTTGAAAGTTGTATATTGTATATTTACATCATTTTAATCACCAATCCTTAAAGGACAGGTATAAATTACTACAAAAAGATAAATTTTCAGGAATAAGGATTCCGAAATTCAATGTAAAATTTGGTGTAGCTTTTAAATTAATACTAAGTACTTTTCTATGTACACCAATGGTACCAGAGGTAATTATCTAACAATTGATTTTTGTTACATGTGAATCAAGTTATTAGAAACTTTTTTTATTATAATACATACTCAATTCAACCAATTGCTATCTTGTTGTAATTAACATAATGATAAAAAATTAATCAACATCTTTATGAGATAAAAATCATTTACTCAAGTAACTGTTTGATTTTCCTCTCCGACAGATTTTTCAGGTGCATTTTTGGTGAGCTAATGTTACGTATTGTTTTCTGTATCTTTCACAATACACCTTAAATTTTCTTTACGATTAAAGTACAGTGGTGCCCCCGGTAAAGTCTTTTAGACAAATAAATAATGTGAATTTTAACAACTATAAACTTTTCAAATTTTACATATAAAAAAAAAAAAAAAAAACAGGTAAATAAGAATATTGCAAATCAAGAATTCCGACCCAGCCAGACAACTGCTAGCCGGCAGAAAATTGTAAGTGTCCTTGGGTTAACTAAACTAAAACAATCTGGCAAATTACAACTATATAAAAATTTGACCAAGCACGCTATAATTGATAAGTATGTAATGAACCCTTTAAAAATCGTAAGACCTTTTTAAGAAAAAAAGCAATTCTCAGAAACCAATTTCTAAAGAAAATTGATTCATTTCTAAAGCTAGAATGCACATAGAAAGAGTTAATCAGAGAATTAAAATATTTAAGATTTTGAATACGTCTTTACGTAATACATTTATACCATTAGTAGACGATATAATAATAATAATATGTGGAATCGTAAACTTACAAAACCCATTTCTGGCTGGCAATAAATTTTAGTACTTCTAAATACTTCTGAAATTTAGTTACTCGTATCTACCAACATTGTAACCCCTGTTTTACACGACGAATTTTTAATAACATATTTGTATATACATTTGTTACAAGAAATTTTTATGCTGTGCAATTTTCCCACGGACATAACAATAGGGGAGATCGGGGAGCATTCGGCCACTTATTTCTTTTTTGGGATAATTAAATAATTATATGAAAAACTGATTGAATATATATTTCTTTATAATTAAGAAACACTTACATAAGTATTCTAAAGGTTATTTAGACAAAATATTGATATACTTAGCAAAAAAAACAGTTTTAATGACTTGGTGCATTTGGCCGAATGCTCCCCATACCAAGGGAGCATTTGGCCGGCACATGGGGAGCATTCGGCCAAAGCTAAAATACTGATACCTGGCTAAATACTGATTTTTTTTCGTAAATTAAACAAAAAATATTGTGAAATTTAACACAATATTGAAACAAAAAGCCGAATTTTAGTCAATTAACAACTAAAAATCCAAAATTGTAATTAAAGTGATAATATGAGGCTGTTCTCGCAGTTCCAGCCTTCGAAGAGGGTACAATTTGGCCAATGACATCATTAATATCTATTTCTGTTATGTCATCAATGGGAGGAAAGTAAAAAGTTGTAGAAAGTCCTTTTCGTCTTAGAAATTTAACGCGTATCATATTTTCGTTTTTTATGTTTAAAATTTGCCCAACGAAATGGATAAAAGCACCACGAACTTTAAATTTTACAAGAACAAAGTCTCCTTCACTTAACTTCTGTTTCTTTAGTTCTTCAATAGTTTTAAATTCTTCATCCATATCTTCATCTGAATTATCATGAACTGATGGAAAGTCACTGTTATTGGATGATGAATCGGAGTAGTTGAGTTGATCCAATTTAACTTTCTTTATTGGCTGTCTATTAACATTTTTCTTTGGCTCATTTTTATTAAACAGATCTCGTTTTGGGCACTTATCTTTTTTCCTTTGTTTTTCCCGCTCCTTTTCCTCAAGTCTTTCTTTTTCGGGAGTATCAGTATAAACCCTTGAAAGGCCAGGCTCTCTTTTACGTTTACCCTCTATTTTAACTGCTTTAGGGTAAGGTTTGACAGATTCTGGTGTTATTTTGACAGTTTGATTTTTTTTTGCAAGGAAAAGACCAGTGCACGACTGTGACGGGGAGATGGTTGTGATATTCAGGATATTAATTTTTGGATTCTTTTGAATACTCCTGTTTTGCAGTGTTTTGAGAGGTACATTTTCATCATTATCGTCTTCTTCGTTTAATAATTCCTCTCTACTTTCACACTCTTCTTCCCCATCTTGAAGGGTTTCGGCTTCTTTATTTTCATTGTCCAAAACTTCTTTCCTTTCATTTTCCGGAATTTCTTCAAATTTTGTAGTGGAGGGATTATTGTTAACAGCAATTTGGTTTTTATTTTCCAACTGATTGTTTTGAGGCAAAGGCATATCGGTAACATAACTTGAATTAAAGTCGTCATCACTGAACGCCAATCTATTAAATGGCCATATTCCTGGTTTTTTAAATCCACTAATTATGTTGCTGGCTGTAAAAGCTCTTAAATAAGCGCGATTAGTTAGTTCAGCTATAATCCTCACACTAATGGTCTTTCCCGGGTTTGATGTCATCCAGTCATTAAAAGCTACATTGCAGAACTGCTTGAATGGTCCATAAACCGCGACGTCCAAAGGCTGCATCCTGTGAGTTGTGTGCGGTGAAAAACTTAAAAGGACTATCCCATTTTCTTTGCAAAATTTGACACATGCAAGATTCACATGTGATTCGTGATTGTCAATTAGTAGCAAAATAGGGTTAGCTATAGTGCAATGTGTGTGAGTTGCTATATGTTTTAGAACACTGGGAAACAGTTCTGCAGTCATCCAACCACTTTTATTTCCAAGAGCTAAACTGGAAATTGGGGCACCATGCATGAAGTCGTCGATATTTCTAATCCTAGGGAACACATAGACAGGTGGAATGCTTTGGCCTGCAGCATTAACGATACCGACAAAGGTTACTAACTCCCCTCTTTCTGCCGATGCCGCTTGGGATACTTGCTTCTTACCGGTAGTTGTTACAACTTTTACTGGTTTCATTACAGTTGTTACTCCCGTTTCATCAAGGTTGTATATTCGCTCAGCAGGGAATTTATAACAGTCATACACCTTCTTAAGGTTATCAAAAAATTGTTCAACCTTAAACTTATTAAAAGCTATGCTGCGACTTAAGCTCGTGCTTTCAGGTTTCCTTAACGAAAGCGATTTATGCCTCTCCATAAAACCTCTTCTCCATCCCTCCTTAGCCTTTTTTGATTCGTGCCATTCCCTGGGAACCTGGCAATGTGGTAGAGCACTAGCATAATCGTAAGCTAATTTTTGTACCTGAACGTAAGTTAGCCCATAGTTAATATCCGAACATTTTTTAATATATTTTACCAATTCTTTTTCTTCCTCCATGGTGAAAACTTGTCTATTGGTATATTTACTGGAGTATTTTGGTGAATCGTCAACTGGTTCGCTGTCGTTTCCTGAGTCATCTTGGTTCTGTAAATGTTGCCTTAAATATTCTTCTTTAGTCTTTTTTGCTAAAATTTTCTTCACTCGACTCTGAAGGGTGGATCTTTTGATATGATTTACCCTTGCAGCTTCTCTTTCGGAGCAGGTACCATTAAAATAGCATATAATAGCCCGTTTAACAGCTTCCTCGTCAATTGAGTTTCTATCAGTTTTTAAAACACGTTTTCGTGGCATCTGAAAATAAATACTACTGCAAATTTAATCAATACTAAACTTCCACATCACAAATTTATTGACCGGGATTTTTTACTAAAAAACTGCCCAAAACAACTGTAAGTTGTTTTTATTTATCATATTTGTCCATCTGGGGAGCATTCGTCCACCTGCCGAATGCACCCCAGGTACGTGTGGATGAATGCTCCCCAGCTGTCAAAAAATTTTAAAATGTTGTCATTTTAAATAACGACAATTTTAAGGTTACAAATTGATATCTGTTAAATATTTGCATTATTTAAACATATATTTTATATAATAAAGTTTTTCAATATTGTTCATTAAATACAGATTTCGAGGAATGCAACTGTTATAAAATTTCTTACCTTAGAGCTCGTTTTTCTTGTTTAATTTATAAAATTTGGCTTCTCCACTAATCACCGGTCAAATTCACTTCAAGTTGTGGGTTATTATGTTAACAACACTGAATTACTAGATTAACCCGGGAAATTCAAATGATTTTTGAAATATTTTGAGTGGCTGAATGCTCCCCGTGGCCGAATGCTCCCCGTTCTCCCCTACTTGTAAAAATATTTTATATTTTGTGAAGAAATGTTGTTTTTGAAATACACATTACTGATTCTAAAAAGTTTAAATTAACCATAAGAATTATATAGGGTGTGCCCTAAAATATAATCTTTTTTTTCATTTCGAGTATTCATAACGTTCATGCTCCATATACAGACAGACACACTAAATATATTTTTTAAAATGTACTTACATATTTGTATTTATTTTGCATATGATATTTGTAACAAATAAAACTTACAAATGTGCATTAGTTTTATTTTTATTCAGTTAACATTGTTTTTTCACAAACAAAATGAATCTTAAAAGCATTTTCCAGTTACATTACCTATATATTAAATCTTTGGCAAAATCTTTATTAAAAGGTACTCTTATATTTAAAAAAGATTTTGATTTTGATGAGTACACAGTACACTAAAGAATCACATGCTGTTAAGTTTAGTTTGGTATTGCCATTCACAACTGAACTTGCCCGTAGTACTGTTTTCTTTTTAATTTAACAAGTATCCAAAATCTCCAAAAATGAACAGGAATGGACAGTCTATTGAATCTATTTCTATACCTAAAATTTAAATATAAATATTGTAAAATTAAACGTGGTATACATTTCTACTAAGTAATAAAGAAATTCCAAGGACATTTATAAATTCTAACGGTGCTTACCTAGATAAAAATAGGCGTGCTTACTTCAAACTAGTATCTATAATCTGTGCTTCAAACTGATTTTGATTTGGCAAGAGTTCTTGCCTTGTAGTAATATTTCTTAAACCTGTCCTGTCCCAAGGATTGTTAACTGTTTACAGGATTGCTCGATCGCTCAATTTTGTCATCCGCCTTTCTGACGTCATCGAAAATCTATGTAATCGAATTGACGAAATATACCTATTTTGTGTTTGTTATATTTCACATTTGCAAAAGAATTTTCGTATTTGAATGATTATTAATATTATTATTTATTAAAGTTTATAATAACAGTATAAATTGTACCTATTTCGACAAGTTCGAGATCTTTGGATCTTTGACGACGTCACAATTATGGACATAGAAAAAGGATTTATTTATATCTTTTTTCTATGATTATGGATTACATCAGGGGGATATAACTAATATTATGAAGTCCGCAACCTGTGCCAGGCATGCCAGGTTGCCATTTTTGGCTATTTTAGGCAAGAAAACATGTAATATTCGCTATAAATGGCAACCTCGCACATTTGTATGGCACCGGAGCCGGTCGGGGCTGTTACGGACGGTTACGTTACGATCTACGGCTCTGCCTTACCCCCTCCCCTACGCTCTACGCTTACGCTGGATGGCAGTTAAAATTTAAAATGGTTGTGTTGTGATAGTTTTTAGTTATGTTTTTTAAGAGTGATGTATATCTTCAAAGATAGAAAATTGGAATAAAAATTACAAAATTTGAAGTAACTGTAAGTATTATATCTTTTACTTTATATATTTTTGTAATCTTTTTCTTCAATTCTTGTAAATATAGATCATAACCCCAATTTATACTTGAAAACATTACTATAGTCAGTAGGTAGTAAGCCAGATTATAGCTTAAATAATAGGTATGTGAGTACCTAATCGTTTGAGTACCTACATCATATAACGTAACTATAAACTGTTTTTGAAATTCTTGATTTTTAAGTGAAATTCCCGTTGGCCGAAGCCAACCCATAATAAAAGTGGTTGTATGTTCTGGAAGTAAAATAATTATAATTAGATACTAGATACACGTATTTACTATAGAAATACATAAATCCGTACCTGCTTTTGTCTGTTCTACCAAGGGAAAATATTTTTATATTTAGTTTTGTAGAAAACATTAACCCTATTACTATAAAAGAAAACCCAACCCTCATTTTTGTTTCATGTACAACTACTTACTGTATGTCAGAGTTTAACGTACTTCTCATGAAATGGATAGCAGTCGAGACTGAATTTCCCCATGAACATTTCGCTGATCGCCTTCTCCAGAGATAAATTTTTGAAACATTATCGATATATTTTGTTCGTTAGTTGCAAGCTCATCCATTAGCAATATTTGTACATACAAATGTATTCATTCATATAATTTATTTAGAATATCATAAATAGTACTTTTTTGTTACATCCCTTTGTTTAATAAAAATATTTAAAAAATGTTTGCTTTGATTAATTACTATAGATTATTACTATACGGTATAAAAATGTAAAAACCCATATATATGTGTATAACTATTTTTGGATAAGAATTATGTAGGTAAGTACAATAATTTTTTGTCATTCATTAATATTTTTAATACATATTTATTTAGATAAGTCAAAAAAATTAAGTAACGAGATATTATTCTTGAAAATTATTTAAATATTATAATTTTGTGAAGTTTCAGTTTTTACTTTTCATTAAAACCCATAATATTTAAATATTCCATTAATAATAAACTCGATACATAATTTTTTTGCTACATATCTAAATAAATAGGAGAAGGTACCTAAATTGAGATATTTAAATTTCCCGCTCGCCAAAAAGTGCCAGGAATGAGGGCGCCACTGACAGTTTGTGTTGCCCTCCTTTTCTACAGAAATCTCATTTCTTCTTTTTCTGTTTTGTGGATTACATTGTAGCGTTGAGTATTGTAGTATAGGGATCGAGCAATCCTGTAAACAGTTAACAATCCTTGGTCCTGTCCTGCATAGAAAATATAGTATAGATCCTAGCCTAGATGATATATTTTCTATGCTGTCCTGTGTATACATTGAAATGATTCTGTTCATTTCAATGGTGTAGTATGATACATAGACAAGGTATTGGCGATATTAATTGGTTTAATGGAACCATTAATGGACTATATTAATATGTCCAATATAGTCCTATAGTACTATATATGTATGTATGTATAGTCCTTATAGTATATCCATATAGTCCATTGGATATATTAATATCCAATTGGTTGGAGTCGACGCTCAGATTGGTCAGAGTTCATTTATTGCGTTTTATTCGCAACTTGGAGCGTTCTCGTTTGCGTTCGAGTCGACGAGTCGACACAGAGTGCGTAATCTGAGCGTGCTCTTATTTCTCCGAGTTTAATGATGGAGATCTAAGAGCATAAGGATTTTGTAACCTCACTTCATCTTGAAAAAACATTTCCACTGCAAACTGCAATACATAAAGCCGATTTAAATCCATTATGTATTACTGGTGACTGGTAAGTGGCAGCCACAAAAATAAATATCCAGGCATCCAAGACCAAGGATTTTTAATTTATATAGGATTGCTCGATCGCTATTCCTCAATGTTGTCCGATTTTAGTGACGTCACTGCGAGACCCGATACTTTTTCTCTCTCTGTATTGTGCGATTCCTTATCTATGACGCGTCATAGACAGCGTCAGACAAGTCACTGTCCTATCATCCGACCAAATATTATATAGACAAATAATAGCAACACAGTTTTGTGACCAACAATATTTAAAACAATGGCTTTTTGTTTACATTAGTGCCCAAGCATTTGGTCCAATAAAAAAATGTCATTTTAATTTACCGCCTAAATTGTTAGGGATTTTGTGACTGTCACCAATGGGCGTGGTTTACACAGGTAAGTAGCCATGCATAAACGTAGAATCGGCGATCGCGAGAGGGATCGTCAATGATTTTACAATTGTTTTTTAATAGTTAATATTAAACACTATTATAAATAGTGTAGTAAATATTATATACATATGTGTATGAATTGTTGTTCTTGAATATGTAAATCTTAAACTTTGTATTTACTAAAATAAAATATTCTAATTAGTACTTTTAGTTTTATAATTATTATTTTCACCCCTTAAAACATAGCCGCCCATGCCGTTGGGCACTGTGACAGGTAATTTCATGAAATTGAGGTTATGTTTGTTGTTATTCTTGGTCACATTATTTTATATACTGACAAATATAGGCAATTACTTATCTATACATATTTGATCGGAGGTCCTATCACTATCTAAGTCATATATATTTTGTATATCAATCCGATGACGTAACCTCAAGACCCAACCACGTGATACGGCGGGATCGAGCAATCCGAATATACCTAACCAACCTAACATCGCTAATCCTTTGTCTATGAGCAATCCTATATAAGTTAAAAATTCTTGAACCAGGACACTCATCAAATACTTTAAAATTACAGTATTTGACTATATACGGTTACCGATGGTATGTGCCAGGCCAGGGTCAGGATACGATAAATTCAAATTCAAAAAAACTTATTTATGGATAAATTAACTCATTTCACCCTTATATCAAAAGAAATTACAAATTTGACACGAATTTATAAGATTGCGGTTATGGCACGGATCACTTTTGACAGGCGGCATCCACTCAGCGTTCGAGATGATTACTATCCCCAGAACCCAGAACACTTTGCTCATGACGTCATAATACTCCGTTCGCTCTGTCGAGTGTTGACTCGAACTCACCCAGAGCAACACAAGAGTAACACTCGCTTTCCGCTTCCGCCGTGTCTTTTTAGTAGAGATGGGAATACCGGTTCCTCTTCTGTCGCGTTATTTTCGCGACAGCTCCAGAAAAATACCGCGCAGTGGCATATTAGTTCCTTTCCAGTCAGGAATTTCTTAAAATAAACAAGAAATCCGTGTTTCCAGTACAGCACAATCGTTACTTAGTAACCGGTTATTTCGTCAATGTAGAACGCGATGGAACGGTTCCATTAAAATACCGCTCCAAAATCGCGGTATTCAAATACCGACACATCTCTACTTTTTAGCATTATACCAGTGGTGGTACTCTGCGTCACGATAGAATTCTATATATCGCCTCGAAGCGACAGTTTGGTACTCTGCGTTTAGTTATCTACTTTTTCCCCTTACCCCGCACTGCAATAACGATCGCTTTCTGGCGATGGCTCGAGAGGTGTAGTTATTGAAACAAAAAATATCGTCTTCCGCTAAGTGCGCTTGAGAGGAAGTGAGATAGTCACAACCGTAAAATTTAGTGGTGGAGATTCCCAATTTTATGATTTTAAACAGCTGTGGTAGGAAACAATATACCTAATAATTTTTATTATCACAAAACAATTATATCATTCGTTGTGGATAGATGAATTTCTAGCATCTTTTTTGTTTGTAATTATTATTGTTTTTATACAAATGCGTGTAAGAGTAGACCACTGAAATTTATTTTTAGCTATAGCTGAGGAAAATTCTCTTTAATTACTAATATAGGTACAAA
Source organism: Pogonocherus hispidulus (assembly GCA_963924545.1). NCBI lineage: Eukaryota > Metazoa > Arthropoda > Insecta > Coleoptera > Cerambycidae > Pogonocherus > Pogonocherus hispidulus. The sequence goes on from OZ004692.1 coordinate 91,585,966, forward strand.
GGACCAAGTGGCAGAGACAATTTAAATATTCTTTGGCAGTCTGTTGCCACTAGAAAGTCTTGGGTTCGGAGAAAAAATATTGAAGAATGGAAAAAGGTTTGTATGAATAAGTAAACTTAAACAGTAATAAGTAAGTATAGGTACATAAATTTAGCTTTTCAGTTATCATTCTATCATTCATTAATGTATCAACTTTTATTAATTTATTTTTAAGTAGGTAAGGTAGTAAATAACACAAAGCATATAGTATGCATGTGTCTCTTGATCATGTAAAAAATGAAAATTTAAGACTACCTCTGTTGAACTTGCGAACTAGAAGAAACATCTAAAATAACAATGTAATTTCAGAATAATAATTGTTATGAACCCTCTTATTTTACGATAATATAATTGGAAGCATTTAATTACCTTAACTTCAGCAATATGCAATATAAATTAAACCAATTTAAAACAAATATAGGATAATTATAATAAAGAGGACGTGATTATATGCGAATTATACAATTTACGAGCAAAAAAAATAAATAGTTTACTTTTGAAATACAAAACGTTAACAAATTAAAAGTTGACATTTAAAAATTTCATGTACCAAATATATTTTATTTGGTTACAAACACAAAATTACTATTTTAAAGCTCTTATTTATTTACGTTGAATAGTATAGCACCGACTGTGCCCGAACGGTTGTCGATGTTTTTGCAGAGTACCGTTTTAGGTAGAAATAGAGATCGCCAGTAGAAAGCGATAATAGCTTTCTCTCTATTGTAGACAAGCATACGCAGAGTACCAATGCAGGGTCGGATGCTCCCGGTCATATGAGTAACTAAATTAGTCATATGCTTCCGGCACAGTATAACGCTAAAAAAATATACTGTGCTTCCGGTGTTGTCAATTTCCATCTGCCGCTCGCATGCCGTCACTCTCAAGAGTGTTTTTCATTACGGATTACGGATGCGCATTTTGTGTTTTTCGTCTGTAACGTAATTATTTTTACAGGTGGTTGTAGCATCAGAAAGGGGGGAACTGACTGGGTCACTTCTGACTTTAGACACAAAGATATATACAGTAATTTCACTCGGCAAAATCTCTTTGATGTTGGTGTCCTTAAGTTTTGTTTTTTGTTGTTTTTAACCCCCCAAAAAGACCACTGCGCATACTACCCAGGCACAGTCATGCGCATTAGTGACCGTTTTTGGTAGATACGCACAGGTCCGGACTATTATTTTTTGAAGAGTCAAAAGGGTGGCCTATAACAAAAAGTTATGTTGGCTGCTTATTAAACTGATTTAAACAAATATAAAGTAATTTCTAATTGCAAGATGGAAGCAGGTTACCTTTCTTCCTCCTGCAGAAACCTGAAGGAACTGAGAAATGGATTTTTCTCAGAATTTTGTTTACAAATGAAACAATATTTTGTAGCCATATGTTACACAGAATACAAAACACTTATCAAAATCACAAACACAAGCACCTAGACACACAAACGTATACTGCACAGAATATCTATAAGAGTTTACTGAGTACCTGTAAATCAAATATGCGCCCATAAAATAGCATACGCCGGCTCATTCTTCCCCTTCTACATCTCTACTAACGCGCATACTACCCAGGAGCAGACATGCGCATTAAAAACTTTTGTACAAAAAATTTTAAAGAGTGAAACTACTGTATATGTCTTTATACCACAAGTATAAAGATATATACAGTAATTTCACTCGGCAAAATCTCTTTGATGTTGGTGTCCTTAAGTTTTGTTTTTTTAACCCCCCAAAAAGACCACTGCGCATACTACCCAAGCACAGTCATGCGCATTAGTAGCTTTTGGTAGATACGTAGAGGTCCGGACTATTATTTTTTGAAGAGTCAAAAGGGTGGCCTATAACAAAAAGTTATGTTATGTCAGAATTTAGTTTGCAAATGAAACAATATTTTGTAGTCATGTTACGCACAATCAAAATCACAAACACAAACGCCTAGACACACAAACGTGTGTCTTGTGCTTTAGGTCAGTTGCAAATAAAACATGCAAATAGCTGACCTAACTGATCTTGATCAGAAGTGACCTGATCCACAGTCACGGATTTCCACAGTGCAAATAAAATACAGTCGATTTCTGTAAAAATAAAAAATAGTAAGCTCTTTGACTTTGACGTTGACGTTTACTCGGTTACTCGGTTTACAATTTACTACTAACCAACTTAAAAAAGTTCACACCGCAAATAAACTCTGCAAAATAAATAAATTCAAAACATTACACAAACCTTGTTAGGTTACAAGAAAGCTTTTTGTAAAACGAAGTCAAAAAACGTGAATAATACAAACATTGAATGAAATTTCCAAATTAAGGATAAAATAAAAATGATTTGATAATAAATGATAAATCTTGGAACGTTTTCTTATATGGTAGTATACAGATGCTCGGGTGAAATTGACACGAACTTTATTGTGGTGTGGGTCGAGAATGTACGAATGTCAAAAATTAAAAATTACCCAATAACAAAAATAGTTTTTGTGAAAACATCTGGAAAATTGTGCAAAAAGGTAGAGGAAGACTCGTGTCGTGTTTTAATTATTTGCGTGACGGATTACTGAAGTAACAGATGTCATGTAAATATTTGTAGGATTGCTTTTATAAGAGAAAAAAAAGGTAAATTTATTTTTAGGAAATATTTTCATTTGATGGATTATTATTTTGCTTTTTAGATGCTACAAAATAATTGTTGTCATTCAGTTGCATTACCCTTTGAAACATGTTGTTTCTGTAATTCAACAACACCTGAAAAACTTTTGGATATTTGTTTTGACTATATAAATAAGCACTTAGAAACTATATGCAAATATGATACAGATACAGGTGATTTACAACTAATGGATGGTCTTGCCCTTCCTGTAGAAATTTGTGAACGGTTGTTAAATGTTAGATCCAACAGCTTTACACCTGTTAATTCGAATTTTATTAACATATTCCGAGATACGGAATGTACTAGACTGAAGAGAGTACGATTAAGAAAAACGAAAACACATGACCATGATTTAGAAATCTTATTAAAACATAAATTAATAGAGTTAGATATATCTCATAGTCCTAATCTAACCTCCAATTGTATAAGACATATTACGGAATATGGAACTAGTCTTTTGTCTCTCAGTGTGGGTGAAAATACTGAAATTTTTCCCACTAATATTTATGGAAAGCTAAGGTTCAATGAAGAACAATATGATAGAGGTTTTATATTTTTAGCACCTAATTTGAAAAAATTGACATTAAAAGGTTTAAATTCATTACAACCAGATTTTTATATGTTGCTTTTAAACCCACTATCGACATTATCACATCTAGATTTATCAAGTTGTAGTGATTTACAAGATTTTGATTATACAGAACATCTTACAAATTTAACTTCTCTCGTTTTATATAACGTAGATGGTATCGATACTAAAGTACCTGCTATTTGCAAACTAACGAATCTCCGACATTTAGATATATCTCAGTCAAGAGAAGAACAAGGTAAATATGAAAAGGGTACTAAAATCCTTAAAACACTTGTCGAAAACTTGCCCAAGCTGACGTCTTTAGATATTTCGGGAACTAATTTAGCAGGAAGGGGTGTAGCGGAAACTACTAATGGTTATGCCTCTGACATACCAGGTTTAAGTTCTAAAGTCAATAATCCATTTCAATATTTAGGACTATATGAAACTTCACATGACGCCTGTTTAAGACACGATATACCTGCAAAACTGGTAAGATAAAATTTAATATTTTCATTTGTTATGAATTTCACTAATATACTAGTTTTCTTTTGTGATAAACTAACTGATTTAACTTATGAGTAATGATAAACATATTCGGTAGATGTTCTTTTCAAGGTTATTTTGTTAGTATTTAGTCTCCGTACCAATCAGTGAAACTGTTACTTCCAGATTTCAACTGAACCCTTGAAAGCAAATTACTTATACTTAATAGGTCTAATCATCTTTCTTACGTTTTGTTGAATGATGTACCTAAAGTGAAAATTAGGATAAATTAAAATAGGAATTATTGAACACAATTATCATTTTCTATAAATGAAAACCAAAATCAAAATTTATTTACAATAGAATAAAACCGGTAGGAGATTATTCTTATAGCGTGGTTTTTGACCAGTTGGCTACAAGTAAATTAAACAATGAATATTGCAATGGTCTTCTCAGAATAATAAAGCATATAACCAATTTTTTAAATAACAAAACATTGGAAATTTGAAAAATTTACCTGCTAGTTTTTTTCCAGCTACTCTCCAGTTTTTTTAATAACAATGCACCAATTTTCCTCTGCCTTGAATAACTCGCTGTCATTTTTTTGCTGACTTTTTCAGCTTTAACGATAAAACATTCTCTGAAACCTGAAAGAACAGAAGTCAAACATTATTAAAATCTCAAAGTCTGAAAGAAATCTCAAAATTTTGAGATTTTTTCTCACAATTTTGAGACGAAATGTCGAAATTTAGGAGGAAAATACTCCATTTAAAGCTGTTGATTTATATTTAGCACTAAGAGAAGTGCTATCGTTTGTTGTAAATATGCTGCAGGAGAAATGATTGTATTTTAGGCATATTCTGATTTAAATAAAATAAAGATGTACACAAAATGTAGATTTTATTTATTATTGTTACTTATATGATTAGGTACCTTATAGAGAGAGGGACAGGCCAATTTTTATTTCAAGGGGAGCATATTTCCATCTCATTGAAATTTATACAGGGTGTGGCAAAAAATAGATATTTACCACATCTTATATTAAATAAATGGAACACCCGGTGTATATTTACAGATTTGGATAGAATGTTTTCTAACGAATATATTGGTATTGTGTTTGATCTAGATCTAATAGTGAGGGAGATATACCTTAAAGAGTGTTTCATTAGCATAATGGGTTAGAAAGAGAATATGGGTTTGCTGCTAGGCTACAGCCGTTACAAAGTCTACACTAAACACTATTTAAGGTATATTTCCCTCACTATTAGAGGTTGATCCATCAAACCCTATATCAATGTATTCGTTACAGAACAGAACATTCGTTACAGAGTCATCGGATTTGTTAGAATATCTTTCGACTTTGAACTTTGACTATGCTATCAGTCAGTTGAATTCAATTCCTGCTTTGGTGACAACATCTTATGGACTGTGATATGATACAATACCAATGATTTTAAACATCTTTGCAATGATATTCTATTAATGTATTTATTGTGTACTAATTGCAAATACTGTAAGATTTCATTATAACTTAAACCCAGCAAGAAATAATTTTTTATAAGTTCATTGATGGGCTGCATTGGTACTCATAAATGTGCAACGCTGTGCAGCTAACATGAAATGAACACTAGTATTTTCCTCCTAAATTTGGATATTTCGTCTCAAAATTGTGAGAAAAAAATCTCAAAATTTTTAGATTTTTTCTCAAAATTTTGAGATTTCAAAAAATAAATTGTTTTAAAGTGTGGCACTAATACGCCGTCGTAGAAAAGTATTTAAATATTCATATACAAGGTTATATGTTTTTGCTTAACTGTATTTATCTGCTTTTTCATTGAGAATTCTGCCACACTTCAGAAGTGTGGCAAAGTACTCAATAAAAAGAAGAATATTTATACCAAGTTTTATTATCTTCTAACCCTTTTATAACTTCAATGAATTGTTGTTTAAAAGTAAAATAAAAAAGTTTCGTACAAATTACAAATCTATTTATAGTACAGAAAGTTAGTCAAATTCAATAAAATCTTTACTAGTTTTGGTTGTTTTCAATGTTCAGTAAGCTTATTAATTGAATTAAGAGATTGTCTAGCAAAGCATCAATGTTCCTTAAAAAAGAATAATAATTGGTGGAACATTCAGAATATCTATTAGTCTTTACTACAAATATAATTAATAATAATAATAATAATAATAATATCACTACCCCTACCTATATCACTACCTCTCATTCTAATCACAAGGGTTTGCCCGAAAGTCTGAGACTTGCGAGGGAGAAGAGGCAGCATATTATTATATTACGGGCCACATTTGCACCTCAGGAAAGACTTAATTATAACCACCATTTAATGCTGGAATAAGGAAAACCTCATTAGTTAGGGAGACAGTCATTAACAATAATTAGACATTCTTCCCATCCTAGGCCATCACCAGGATGGTTGCCAAACCATCACTGCGAATAAACCTTAATCTATCACGACCTCTGGGTTGAGCAATCCAGACAATAAACCCTGAACCACCAGCTCGCAAGGCTACAATTCAAATTGTAATGTGTTTATTACACATCTTTTATCTTTTATAATAATTTTAATTGTACTTGTGAGAAAGTATTCTCAATATTCTGCCAATTCTTTATTAAGAAGCAGTGTGATGCTTTACTAGGCACTGTCGTAATTTGATTCAGAAGTTTCTTGATGGTGGCGAGAAACAAACTAGCAGAAATCTTATTGAATGAGCATGTACAGAAAATAAAAAGAGCCATAAAACAAATGTTTATTAACAAATTAAACTGTTTGGTAGACTGGTGCTTAACTTGTTCAAATCCTCTTGCAAAAGTTGGTCCTCTGCGCAATATTGCGTATATGATCGTTTTCCCAATAGAGCAAGTATCTAAAAATGTATTCTGTCATTTTATTATTGTCTAAGCACAAGTAACACTCGGCATTGTCTGCTAAAATCCTGTTTAACTTTACTAATTTTTTTTCTTGCTTCTGATGAATTTGTTCTAAACATCTCTAAATAAACTAATCGTGATAACTCAGTGTCAGTGCTCTATTAGTTTCCTGTCAGCCCAGATCAACATATTTTTGTTTTGGCAGTACTCGAGGATATGCCAAACGCCAATTCTGCTTTCATGAATTTAGAAGCAGTACGTGTCCTGGCTAGAGAGTCAGCCCCTCATTTTCCCCAAGTCTGGAATGGCCTGAGATTCAAATGAGTCACTGTTCTGCTGCCCAACTAAGCGAGCACCTTTATATACCATTTTCTTTTTGGTCCAACCAACTGGACTGATCTACCAGATTATGGTAGCACTTTTAAGATAGCTTAGTCAATTATTTATTCTCTATGGAAATTATGGAATTATCATAGTAACATTAGTATATTATTCTTAAACCTCTTTAATTTAAAACTTATTTAGCTTTTCTTGGGATTATAGGTTATTGAGAGACTTCCCACTCAAGTCTCTGGGGTAGATATATTAATATTATAATTATATATACTATTTGCAGAACATTTCACCTTTTCTGCTTTAAAAGTTGAGAAAACTAACGACCCTCAATATAAACAAATTAATATTAGATATTACTTAAATATAAATACTTTTTTTAGATTGCTGGGAATGCCAACGAAGAGCAAATATTAGTAGCTGCTTTAGCATATTTAGATAGGACTGAAATGTTGCAAAAAGTAATGAATGAACTTTTTCACTTATTTCGATTTGAAAACTGTCAATATGTGGGTCAAGCTCTCAATATAGTGTTAGAAGCTATGAATAGACATTTACACGAAAGGCACATACAAATATCAGCCAGGTATACTATATGTTTATTATTTAATTAATACATTTTTACATATTTTTCTTTCAGTGCTACATTATTTTATATAGTGAAAGGTTTTGATCGCCAATTACATGACGTAAAAATTAAAAGGAAAATAATAACAACATTATTAAATGGAATGAGCATTCATAAAAATGATGATACTATGATGAGAAATGGCTGCTTAACTCTATGTCAATTTCGTATACCCATAGACATTGTAAGAATAATTTTATTTCATTATATTTCTTAATAAGCCTTTAATACTACTATTTTTAAAACTTGGGATTTATTAGAAACCTGACTAATGTTTTTGGAATAATGACCAGACATGTTAAGAAATAGATTCTTTGAAAACATTCAAACAGGACCACAAAGTCAGGATGTTGTACGACTTGTGTCCGAATACCCCTAGAGAGCCGTAACAAACAACCAACTGGGAACTCTGCAGAAGACAACAATGTCAGCAGTAGATAAACTGATGCAGCCCTCAGGTGAGAATCCAGAGGTGCAGTCGTCGGTCTGGATGTCTTATCAGCACCTGTCCAAATCAGGCTAGTATCTCATAGTTGTAGAGTGCAACAAAGCACCTTCAACCCTAAAAAGAATCTTGTCTGAAACTTGTGTCTTCAGAGTGAGGTAAAATATAATGTGTGAAAGTTTTTAATCGAGTCACTTGAACATAACCTGACTTAGTGTGAACTCTTAAGATGGGAATCCAGAGCTGCATTCATTGGTCTGGATGGCTTCCATGTACCTGTCCAAATCAGGCGAGTATCTCAGGGTTGGTGAGTGCAACAAAGCACCTTCAACCTCAGAAAGAAGCTTGTCGTCTGAAACTTGTGTCCTCAGAGTGAGGTGAAATATAGTTTGTGGAAGTTTTTGGCCCAGTCACTTGAACAGAACCTAACTTAGAGAGGTTTGTCGAAATATCAAACCGAAGTGCTTATTTTGATATTTAATTTAGTTGTGTTAATTTTTGCAGTTCATTTAAAATTAAATACGTTTTATTAAATATAAAATAATATTTGAGTAATATGTGTTGTTTATGCAGATGTTTGTGTTGGATTTTTGATATCGATTACCTTATTGCATGAGAAAAATTAGGATATTCTCAAAATTTGAGCATTTATTGTAACAGGTTGTAGAACTTATAAATATAAGTTACCTTGTCCAATATAAAATGCAAAATAACAAAGATACTAATAAAAAAAATTAAGTTTGGTCGTGGCTTCCTTTCCTTTTGAATGATAGCTTTAGCTGTTCACTACTCAGTCTAATGGTGGGGGATTACCGCGCGAAGGAAATACCTACACGAGTCGAAACTGAAATATCAAGTGAGTGTTTTTTGGTTATGGGATTGTAAGAAATAATACATGTCTACGAAAACAATGAAATTTGTAGACATAATTTTAAGTTACTGGTACTGCTAACCAAATGCAGCTTCCACATCTCACTTTTATACACAAACATTTCCTTTAAAAAATTACCTGACGCCGTGAATTTAGTTCAGAGGGTTTGCAGTATGGGTATCTAAAGAAAGTTGTACCACCACAAATAGCAGACATTGAGGAAGACATTTTTGGAACTATTGGAAATTATCTAACAATAAGAATTAGGTCCATAGCAAATCGTTGCTATGGACCTAATTCCATCAAGTTGGAGTAGCCCACAGTATAAAGTTTAGAAATGATATGACAGGAATTGGTGGCAGTTCTTCCCAGTGATGAAGTACTTTACTCTTAGCCTAAAACAAAACAGCGCCTAGCGGTGTTCTAAAATCTGCCAAGTGAAAGTTCTAATTTGATGAATTTAGAAGTAGCACAAGAGTTGGTCGCTTCTCATTTGTCTCAATGTCAGTTTAGCCTGGTAAGGCAATAGCTTTTTGATAGTTCTATACTGTTTTTGAGTTACAAGAGTAGCAACCAAGAGCATTGAAAGCTGTTTGAATATCTTGAGAAAAGATCTTTTATCCATCATCTCATCAAATGATCATTTATGGGATGAGAGATGAATCTTTTACCGATCCACATATAGTCGCATTTGCTCTAGTCTCCATATACACATTTTTATTGTATAAATTTCTTCATGAAATCGTAATTTTCCAAGTTGCATAATTATACAAACTCGAAAATAATTTTACTGTTGTGTTGCAACTGAGAAGAGAATGTTAAAGAGCAGCTGTTTAGGGTTAAGATCAAAGACACATTTGAAATAAATCCAGAATGTTGTGATTTCTCATATCATCCATTACATTAGAGCAACTGGTAGTGCGAAACTAATTGCTCCAGTTATAGCCAGACATGCTTATCTCTGCAAACTGGAGAATTTGGTTTGGTCAATCTTTGTGGGTTTTTGAAACCACCCCCACCACTACCATCAAGCTATGAAGCTATATACCATGAGTCGGATGGCCATCAAGTGTAATCATTACTATTTTATGGTGATTCACCGATATATGCTACCTCTCCCACCGGATCAGTACCACATCTAGTAACTTTTAAACGTTGAGGACTATCACAACTTCTCAGAGTTCCCTATAACCAGAATGACTTGTCTGCAAATGCTTGAACTTCAAAGGATAGAAAGTATGACCGGTAGGTCAAAATTTTACTGATTTAACATTGTGGTCGGTCTCTTACAGATATGCATTTCAAACACTACATATCTATATTTTTAGTACTTCATTTTTATATTTTCATTATCTTCGAATAACAAATGTTGTTATCTAACTAATAGACAGAGATTATAAAAACATAAGTGGTCTTATAACAAGAAGTATAACACTAAAATTAGTGGATGACTATATACACGTGTCCCACCGGGAAGGGTTGCAATCGATATATGGAAAAGTATGTACAGCTTGATTTTGAAAATTGGTTATTTACAAAGGCCAGTGGGACCTTTTTAAAATATTTTCACGTTTCTTGCACTTCCGTTACTGGAGGTCGACACCGATTTGCTTATTTTAAATGGAACACCCTATATATTATATCATTTGCGGATTCTACTCTAAAATTCTAAACACATTTCATGTAGGATGTCCTATACCTATTTTCAACTGTATTTGAAATATTGACAGGTGAATATTAACATTTTGCAACTTGGACACCCTGTAAAATCTAAGTGGTTTGAGATCAAGCAAAACGTTTGTACATTCCTATCTTAACTTTTCATAAGCTATCCTTAGACACTAATTTCAGATGTAGCCAGAAATTAAAAAATTTTGATTAAATTTAATCTCTTGGTTACTAACTAAAAATAAAAGAGCCATTTTAAAATTCGGTTTGATGGCTTTCGTATTTATTCTTTCAGCTTTTTGATTATGAAAGGCTGGCAAATATATTATTGCATTCAGTCGATGGGTTGGCACAGGAAAGCTTTGTACAAAGAATTGGAATATATTTACTTAATTCATTGGCATGCCAAGTTGATGGGCAACAGAAGGTGAAGTTAGGAGAGTTAGGAGCAATAGATGTAAGTCATTGTTATTGATGTTAGTTAACACCGATGAAACTAACATTCCATTTTCATTGCAGAAAATGATATGGTTAATAACAGAGCGGTTGGAAAGGGGACTATGCGATGATGTCTTGGAAGTTGCTTGGTCAACAATGTGGAATGTAACTGACGAAACACCATCAAATTGTAGACGGTTTTTGGAAAATAAAGGAATGGAACACTTTTTGTCCTGCCTTGAGGTTAGTGCTTTATGTACGATATTATTATGCTTTTAGTCTTACTGTTCATATTAAATTGAGATATTGTTTTACAATTGACTATATCATATTTGAACAAATATTTCTAAAGCTGAATAATTTTACAGTAGATGTACGAGTATATATCATGACAACTTAAAATCAACCGGTAGTCTCAGGCATTTTCCCCCATTACCTTGGTCACTTATTTTATTGACATACTATTGTATCTTATTTATAAATAATAAATAATTTACAAGTATAGCTGAATTTTAAACATATTTTATACCTGTTTTCAGATTTGTAAAGTAGAATTCTATATTAAAATAAAAAAACCAAGTTACCAATTTTTTTTTTATTCTCTTGTAACTTATTTTTTATTATATCAAAAGTAGACAAAAATATGTTTTTTTCAAACCATACGAATAAGACACTATAACAATAAATTATTTTGTATAAAAAGAGGGCCATTTCGGGACTGTTTGAGATCGCCATAGCAACTGTACAAAAAAGAGATTATTGTACAGTTTTACTGTACCGAAAAGTAATTTGACATTGACATTGCATGTCATATAATATATTGAAGTTTAATTAAATAGAGAAAAGGAAAAAGATAGTGACTCCGATGAATCGGTAAACTGGAGGTGCTAATTAGAAGTGGTTGAAAAAAAATATTATTTTAAACTCGTACAAAAAATACGTTTTCGAGACTCATAAAACTTTTTCCCTTGTTAACCCTTTCTCTCGTCCCGAAAACGTGTATTTTTTGTACTAGTTAAACAAACAACTATTTTATGTTAAAAATGGTTTGGTATAGTTTTTTACATTGGGTCACTTTAACTTTGAACTAGCTCGCAAAGGAATATAGAGGAACAATTAATATCGAAGCAGCAGCTTGAAACAGTAAATAAACCAGGAACCCGATTCTCAAGTTGTGCGAAAAAATTCATATGTGAAAATGACAGCAATATGATGTAGTTTGATTTTAAGTAGTTGGTTAGTTTGAGCAACAATCTTGCTATAAAAAACTATCAGCCTACATCATTTTTATGTTATAATTTCGCATACAAATTTATTGACACAACTCGAGAATCAGGCGCCAGATGTCTTTTAATTATTCCAGTGTGTTTCTGTCAGTTTTTTAACAGTTTAGAGGTGTTTTTTTTTGTTTAAAAATTTTTTGTTTGTATTTGAAATTGAACACATAATTAATTGATACTATTTTTTGATGGGACACAAAAAATATATGGAATGTGGCCTTTTGCCCCCACTATACTTACTTGTTTATTGTCTTGAGGACTGGACAATTATCAGTGGACGATTTGTTATGAATGATTTCTTAATTGTTACATAATTAAATAAACTATTTTCATCTATATAAGCTAGAATATCACATGATACAATTTCTTCAAGTAAAATAATATAAAAATGAATTTTCCAAATTTTTCTTCAAAAATCAAGTAGTGTCAAGATATTTGCCTGATGTAAAAATGTTACAGGATTAATATTGCTTGTAATTATAATTTCATGAAAATCATTTGTATAAATATTTTCTCATTTTAAAGATATATCTTTATTTCTATAATTCGCAAAGTTTTCGAAGCAGGTTATAAGCGTTAAATTTTCTTCTTTATTTAAAAAATTTCATAAAATCTCTTTCACAGGTTTTATGGCAGTCAATAGAGGTAATACATTTTTTAAATTACAATGTGAATTTGAGAGAAATAAAACCAAATAAGGAATTATCTATGCATCTATGCTATAAGCCACAATTACATGAGACAGCATTTTTGTTTAGATTTATATCTAAACAAAAATGACTGTTTACTGTGCGTTTCACGAAGTTGTATCCCGGATTGGAATGTTCGGATTGTCACGATTCGCTAGCAAATCCTGTGCGAGACTGGCACGCGCGCTGAAATCACACCACCTCAATTTGTAGCGGTCCATAACCGAGATGTGCCAATGCATTGAATTTAACTAATAACATGACGACGCTCCATACGTTGGAGATATATACTAACATTCCAATCTGGGATACAACTTCGTGAAACGCACAGTATCAATCGAAATGTATATTGTATATTAAATACCTATCTGCAAAAAATCATGTGTTCTTAAACGCCTAATTATAAAGTCATATTATGTTATTGCTTGAAAGCAGCTTATACCACATAAGATTTTTCCTTTTACTTTATAATGACTAGAAAATTTTTAAATTCTGTTTTGAAATAAATTATTAAACATTAGAAATGGATAGTTTTTATTGCAAGGGGGACCTACACAACCAAGGTAAACTTAATTTAGACTTGGTACTATGAAATTCCTTTCCTAATCAGCATGATACTAAATTTATTTTACTGAAAAAATGGTAACTTTTATTAGTTTTATAACAAAATATTCTATTCTTGACCATTTATTACAAAATTTATATCACTTGTTTATTTGTTTTGTTATATAGAAGTTTCCTGATAAAGAAGAACTGCTTCGAAACATGATGGGGTTACTAGGGAATGTAGCAGAAGTGAAAGAACTACGGCATTATTTGGTAACACCAGAATATTTATCCGTTTTCTCTAGACTTCTAGACTCTCGGAGCGATGGCATTGAAGTTAGCTACAATGCAGCTGGTGTTATTTCTCACATTGCATCAGATGGACCCCAAGTTTGGACTGTTGCAGAACCTTCTAGACATTATGTTCTAAATAAAATGGTGTTAGCTATCGATAGGTGGGACTTGAATTCTCAAAGGAACATAAACTACAGGTCCTTTGAACCCATTTTATATCTTGTAAAGGTCTATCATACTCCAGAATGTCAACGCTGGGCAGTTTGGGCACTGGCAAATTTAACTAAAGTATATCGTAAGTACAGATTTATGTAACGGTAAGTTTTTTTAATATTTAGTACATTTAGTTGTTCGTGTTGTTCATAAGAAAATCTTTAATTTGGGTTCTCTCAGAAACACATTATATAGGGGCTAATAGGTGTAACTTAATAGTAAAGCAGGATGACCAACCAATGTACCACCGTAAGAGCAATTTATTACTAGACTATTTATATTAGAGATCTATTATATTTAGGAATTGTATGTTGTAATTGGTACATTACATTACAATAGCTGTCACTAGTGTCACTGTCAACTTTTGACAGATAGAATATGGCACACTTTCACTTTGTAGTTCTCAGCGGTACAATGTGATGGCGACAGCTACCGAACCTCCATGGCAACCACGAAATAAATTGCAGACCCCTATACCCCTATCAACAGATTAGAAATAGGAGGTGATGTGATTTAGCCGATTATGTGTTTAGCAACTGAAGAATTTGCAAAGCTTGCTAATAAAAATAATTTTCCTTAATATGGAATTATCCTCCAATCAAATATGAATTATGTTTAAAGCATGTTTAAAGAAAACAAGATTGCTAATATTATGAATAACTGGATACCCGATGTTACTGGGTATCCAGATATTCGGATACCTATCGACATGGGTTTAATTGAAGTATTATGGAATTTTGATAAATTATGTCAATATTGATATCTGTCAAAATTCCATAATGCATGTTTTTCAATATACTTTATGCCGGTCACTGAATAATAGTTTTCAAATTTTAGCTGAAAAATATTGTACATTGGTAGAAAAGGAAGGTGGTCTACAATTGCTAGAAGATTTAATTCATCACCCTTTACCCCCTAGGGGTGTAAAACAGTTAGCATCTATTGTAATAGAGAATTGTGGAAAATTCCAAGAAAATGGTTGGCAGGATGTAGAAGCTTTGTTGGATGGATGAAATACTTTATTATTAGGATTGTTATAAATACTCATCAGGGCCGCGTAATTTTTTTGTGATCCTACTGAAACAGAAAAATGTTAAAAACTTTATACACTATCACATTTTATGTGGGCTGTTAATTAATTTCATTTTGATGTAAATAATTTATTTACAGATAAGTCATGTATTTTATATTTATTTTATTATCCTAAATAGAATTATGTGATTTTTATTTATGCAATATAGATATATTTATTAAAAATGTTATTTTAATTCATTCCTAGGCTTCTACTTTTTTAATATGAACAACATAACATTTGAAAAAGTCAAATATTGGAATTGGAAATGAATATGTTTAAATTTACCAAAGTTCATATTTTTAAAATATAAATTTTTGCAAGTACTTTTAGTAGTTCATGGTGACAATATATATTCTTGGAGTCACACAATATATAGCTATAAGAACTTTTCTGCATCTGGGTAGTTTATTTAAGCATGATCATAGAAAATATAACTATATTTTCTATGGGCATGATACAACTATGTGTAGTGTAGTTGTGTCATATTATTTAGGTATACTTGAGAACTTTTTACACATAATTTGCTTAATGTACTTATCTAAGACAAAACAAATGCAACCGTCCATATATTGGTTATGTAAGCCGAGGCAACTACGAATTTTTATTATGGACGCCATTTTGAATTTTTAGGTAATCATCATTAATGAAAATTTGACCTGCTCTACCGTAAATCATGCTTATGATGGATCATTTCTGTTATTCATAACATGAATATGTTATGTTGAGATAACATGGATGTATAACAGTTGTAGTAACATGTGCCTACTCATTTGTATGATGTATCACATGATTAACAGCATCTGTTACCAATGCTGTTATCTTATTCCACCTCTCTTGTTATAACAGAAACCGTTGTGCCTCTACGTGTTTATGCGCAGGCGTCAGTTGCACAGCTAAGTTCACAATACTCAGTTTGTTAGGTTAGTTTAGGCAAACACAATTTGGTTTAGGTCTTTTGTAGTTTAAGTTATTTGTTATTTGCATTTATATTTACAATGGCAAAACGATTGTCAAAAACCACCTATCAACAATACCAGGAAATGTTGCTGTTTGTGAAAACACATAGGATATTAATCACTGGTAAATCAAAACCATTAGAATCTAAAAATATAAGTTTATTATGGAATGAATTTGCAAGTCATGTAAATTCCCTTGGATATGGGCCGCAAAAAACGGCAGAACAGTGGAGGCATGTGAGTAATTATTATTAATAAATAATGTGATCACCAACCTTATATAATTTTGTAATATTTGAAGGTGTTTAACGAATGGAAAACTAATACTAGAAGAAAAAGTAGGGATATACATAGGAATATGGCAGGCACTGGTGGTGGCCCTCCTGGAGTAAAAAAGTTGACCGAGTTGGAAGAGCAACTCTTGGCCTTATTAAGCAAGATTCATTTAGGGGACACCGAAGTAGGGGATTCCCTACAAGTTAATAATACTAGTAAGTATACGAGGAGAAATATATTTCAATCATTGTTATGTTCTTTTCTATCACTTTTTAGCTGATTTGGCCCTCTCCCTCTACCAACTTGAAGAAGTACCTCTTGGTATGTTGTAAATTAACTATACCTAAATTATCTATATACTTGGTTTTTTATCAATTTTTAGGGTCACTAGAAATTGGGAACGTACAACCTATGTCTGAACCTGGACTTGATACAAGTAAATATTTTATACATAGACATTTTACTGACCTTAATACTTAAATAATATACTATGATTTCTAAATTTATTTGTTATTGTTAGGTCAGAATGCAGTCTTCGAAAGTTGTGATATTATTATCGACACTGAATCAATCATCGAAGCTGAATCACAGGAAAAGGAGGCCACGCCTCGTACTTCGAAGGGTAAGTTGATATACAGTGTTAATGAATGGGTGCTACATACTGATAGTGTATGTAGAAAACGCAAAATAAGTGCAGTTTGCTTTATTAACATTGCGTTTTCTATACACCCTCTCAGTTTATAGCACCTATTCATTAACACCCTGTTTATTTTTAATACTGTGTACGATTATATTTAAGTAAGTATATTATTATAGTTGCAGTGCCATCGAAACCAGTAAGCTCGTTACGTTTGAAAGGAAAAGGGAAGAAATTTGTGAAAAAAGGTATTTTTTTAAATATTGACTTATCGATTATTTTACATTTCCATTTCGTCACTGTTATTAATTGAATTTATTGAAAAACGATACAGAACGCAGCAATTTGCAGGAAACAGTGAAGCATTATGAAAATTCCCAAAAAATATTGATGGAGTCAAATAAGGCAAAAGCTGAAGCTATTTCAAAATTAGCGGATGGTATAATGCAGTACACGGTAGTAAGTAAGGCAAAATTGAAGTTAGATTATTTCAAAGAGTTTAAATCTTATGATGGATTTGAAGACTTATTTAATTAAATGTTAGATGTATGTAGATGTAGCTTTTTCATACGAGGTATAAAGTATAAATATATTTTTGTTATAAGAATTAATAAAGTTTATAATTTTATAATGTTTATTTTTTTAATCATAAATAATACACATTTAACATACACAAAAAAGAATATCAATATGTCTTCGATTAAAGCTATAATGGAGGAAAGGACCACTAAAGGATACTCTGTACAAACCTATTAAAAATAACAAAAATTATGCAAAATTAACATTGACCACTTCATTTCGTATGCGGTTTCCTTCTTGATGCCAAATATTGCGATTGTTATCTGAAAATAATATTGTTCTAATAATCGTTTTGATAATAGTGTAACAAAAAAAAAGAAAAGAAAATCCTTATGTCAAAAGACCACTCATTGTAGTTACTTTGTTTTAAATACTGTAAGTCAGCAGTTAGTTAATAACTTTCAGGATATAAGAATATGTAACTGATTCAAAAAAGGACTTGTAAGTACCTATACAAAAACACATTGTTACCTACTTCGTAAATTATTGATGTTCTGCTCTGGTTGTTCAGGGTTGCGAATTTCAATGTGATCATCATCTACTGGTTGAGGAATCCTTTCAGTTAACGATATATTATGTAAAATGGCACAAGAATATACAATTTTGGCTGCTCTCACAGGATTGTAGTGTAGAGTTCTATGTTTTAGCAAACACCGAAATCTTTGCTTAAGACAGCCAAAACACCTTTCGATACAATTTCTTGCTCGTATGTGAGCCTCTGTATATCTGCTTTCAGGTGTATTTGGAGCAGCATGTTCTATGGGTGTTAGTAACCACGGCTCTAAGGGATAGCCTGAGTCACCTAAAATATGTTATCATAAAACTAAATACATTGAATCCATTAAGTTTAAAATGATCTTTGTAAACAAATAACTTACCAATCAGCCATTTATGTTCCTCATTGTTATATCTGTGGTGTAAAAGCTGCCTGGCAGAACTTAAGGACCAAATGGCTGAATCGTGCACAGATCCGGGAAATCGAGCATTACAATTTGTAATTATTAAATTAGCATCACATATCTAAAAATATATATTTTTTTTAAATTCTAATATATTGCAATATTTTTGTGGTCAATATACCATTTGCACGTTAAGACTATAAAAACCTTTACGGTTGTAATAAACGATTCCTGGTCGCACTGGATCATCTGTAGGAGGAGCAATAATGGCAACGTGGGTGCAATCTATTGCACCAATTATGCCAGGGAAGTTGAAATTTTCAAAAAACCTGAATTACAAAAAAGTTACTGACAATCTTAACTACTTGAACTACCTATACTTACTGCCGTTTTATATTATTCTGTTCTTCGACAGTTTCGGGAAATTTAATAAATCTGTTCATCAAATGGTTCACAAAACAATCTGTAACTTCTGAAAGAATTTTACTAACAGTAGACTGATCTAGGCAAAGGTTTAAATTTAGCCCAACACATTTTTGGTAACTTCCATGACCAAAGAAGTGTAAAACGGTCAATACCTATAACCAGAATTAAAAATTACTTCAGTAACTTCCATGTCCAAAGAAGTGTAAAACGGTCAATACCTATAACCAGAATTAAAAATTACTTCAGTAGATCTATTTGATGGGACATAAAATAAAATAACGATACCTACTATAGTACACTAATAATAATTTTAAAAAACCTTTAGCTCTACAGATACGGCTGTGCATCGTTGTGGAGCAGGAAGATGAGGGCGCACCATTTCAACAATATTTCGTACAGACTCTTTTGTGAGTCGATAATATTTTAAAAATATATCCTCCGGCAAATTAAATGGGTTGCTATCATCTCTTAGCATTCTTCTATGAAGATTGTTCTCAGCCCTATGAATAAAATAATTATTTTATGATTATTTGCTTATACCTACCTGAGATAGTTAAAACAAACCTTTGGATT
The DNA here is from genome assembly GCA_963924545.1 of Pogonocherus hispidulus. Lineage (NCBI taxonomy): Eukaryota > Metazoa > Arthropoda > Insecta > Coleoptera > Cerambycidae > Pogonocherus > Pogonocherus hispidulus. The sequence goes on from OZ004692.1 coordinate 91,605,420, forward strand.
TCATTTTCAATTTGATCAAGTATTTCTATGTTTAAAAATTCGTCCATTATTATTTAGGTATTTACACTCTACAGTAGGTACTTTTTCACTTGTGTAGAAGACAAATCCCTCAAATCGGAAGATCAAAATGTATTTTAAAAATTACACACTGCACTACATAACCTTACAAAAATGCTAACATATACGTTTATTTTCTCAACGGCATGTTAAGCGATCCTGTTGAACTTTCTGTTCAGTAACATACTGTTCAGTAACAGCTGCTGTTATAAAACTGATACATCATACCAACCTTACAAGACTTTTGGCATTTCTGTTATTTTTGGTCATAACATGTACGTTATAAATAACATGAACGATCCATCATAGGCCTCATTATTATATAAGAAAGAAGTAGTAGGAATGTTGCACTTGTTGCTGTTATATTAAAACTGCAAAGCTTGTCTCTGTGCGAAGCCAATGGATACGAAGATTGTATCAACATCACATAGATAACTCGTTATTACGCGAAATGGACCACATTCAGTTAAAGAATTTTACTATATAGAATGATTTCTGGAGATTTTGAGGAGTTAATAAACCTATAATTTAAAAGAACACGAAGTTACGTAAAGCGATATCACTTAAAGATCGTTTGGCTTGGCCTTGACATCGAGATTTTTAGCTTCTGGTCTGGTGATTCTTTCATATAAAGCAAATTTTAAGATGATATCCAAGGAATTTAATAAATTCCTTGATGACATATCCCTATGCTCAATCTTCACACAAAAAATCACAGGGTAATAATATGTAATAATATCTCTTGATAAAATCTATATGCTATATTCTCGAGTCGTGTGAATATATTCGTATCCGAAAAATGACGTAAAAATTATGCAGGCGAGAAGTTCTATCAGAGTAATAAATAAAGGGGAGACCGTTATTTACATTCTAATACGGTTATTCTGTAAAGAAATGTTAATGGTTTACAGTCTGTTAAAGTTGAAAATAACAGAATGTTATAAATTCTTTATTCCGTAACGCAAAAAGTGTCTGCTAACTACATTCTGTTGGTTAACATTGGCACTTAACATTACAGTACCTCCAATGGCCATGTTACATGATAACAGAGGATGTTTGAGGTTAGGTAAACATTTTTTGTATTGCTTTCAAGACTATTTTCTGTGGTTTTTGGAAACAAATTTAAGCGAAAATATAAGTATTATTACTAAATAAATATAGGCAATGAATAATAGTAATATAGTACCCCTATTCATTTACATACTTTTAAATGAAGACGAAAGAAGGTAAGTAAACCACTTGACTTATTAGGTTGCCTTTTAACTAAATTAACCAGTATTCGGACAACTGCAATACCCAAGGATTGTTAACTGTTTACAGGATTGCTCGATCCCTATACTACAATGTAATCCATAATTGTGACGTCTTCAAAGATCCAGTAAAGCAATCTGTCAAAGTCAAACTGCAAGCGCGAAAGCGGATTTTGAATTTAAAATTATCAAATCAATAGTTAATACCTTTGTTGTTTGTGTTTGTGGGTAATAGCAAAGAGGAATTAGTTTATCTACTTTGGTAATAGTTTCTGTACATACCTATAATAAGTAATTGCATAATATTTTCCTTGGTTTCTTTACGTTCTTTAATTCTGTGTCTACCAACAAATTGAAATTATATGCACAATTTGATACAAATAAATTATCCGAGTATATTATTAAAATAGGTAAGCATATGCATACTTTTTAAATTATGAACATATTCGGAAGCAGAGATTCTGTAGAGAAATATGTACGGAAAAAGTGTGATGTTGGGTTATGCTGTAATGTTCAAGATATATTTTGCGGTGTTAAGTGTATATTTACGTAAATTGGTTAGTGCTTATCTTTACCATCTTCTTAATAGTTAAAAGATACTTATATACAAGGATGATTAGTTTTATATATAATTAATAATGTTAACTACTTTTTTTACAATAAGCAACACGTATACTGTTCGCAGGTATACTATATAATGCACAGAGGCCAATTTGTGATCTGGTAATTGTAGAAATAGGTACAATTTATATTGTTATTACAAACTTTAATAAATAATAATCATTCAAATACGAAAATTCTCTTGCAAATGTGAAATATAACAAACACAAAATATATTTTGATTTTGATGTATCTTCGATGACGTCATACAGGCGGATGACAAAATTGAGCGATCGAGCAATCCTGTAAACAGTTAACAATCCTTGTGCAATACCTCCCTATTTAAAAGTATTAGCTACTTTACATTTTTTGGGGCATGGTACGTACCAACATGGCGTTGGAAGTATTGCAACAACTGCACTGAGCCCTGAGGCCAAGGATTTTTAACTTATATCCTTGCACTGAGCCAACCTTCAATATGTAGGGCGATATACAGGGTGTCCAATTAGTGTTCCCTCGGAAGATTGTACAAAAACGGCTAACTTTATAAAAAAACTTTCTTAACAAAACTTTTAATATTTCATCTTTACTACAAAGTAAAATTGTTTAGAATTATACAAGGTGTCACAAAAACGAGTTACACAAGAAAGTATAATTTTTTTTAATGGAACACCCTTTATATTTTTTCATTTTTGGATTCTGCAGAAAATTATAAACACATTTCATGTAGGATGTCCTATACCTATCTTCAACTGTTTTTGAAATATTGACATTTTTGCAACTTTGACACCCCGTAAAATCTAAGCGGTTTGAGATCAAGCAAAACGGTTTGCACATTCCTATCTTAACTTTTCATAAGCTATCGTTTGGTACCAATTTCAGAATTATCCAAAAATTTAAAATTTTCTGAAAATTTAAAATTTTCTGAAAATTTTGAAAATTTTTGATTCCTGTATAAATTTGAAATTAGTATAATTTTACGTTGTAGTAAAGATGAAATATTAAAAGTTTTGTTAAGAAAGTTTTTTTATAAAGTTAACCGTTTTTGTACAATCTTCCGAGGGAACACTAACTGGACACCCTGTATACAGTACAGCTTTTTGGTTCTCCGAACAAGCGACACTGTTATTGTATTGTTTGGTCTTGGTATTATTAATATTATACAATCAATTCAAATAGTGTCAAGTCAAATACGTAACATAACCCATAAAATATGAAAAATTGAAAATGATAAAAGCATGGGCGGACGGCGCACGCGTCAATTCTCATAATATCAAACGGTTACATTTTCGAACTAATGACATCAATGTAAATCTGTTCTTAACATATTTATTTACAGAATACGAAAATGATTATGGAGTGTTACATTATGTTACCTTAACTTTAACATAATGTTATTGGCAACATTATGTTAAAATTACAGACTCAAATACAACTTTTATGGCCATTTCCACCGTTCGTTTTAAGCTACGCTTACGTGTTAAGGAACCTTAAAAATACATTTTGGCTTCCACCGTTTGCTAAACCCGACTTAAAATGTCTTAAGGCTTCATAAATATAAGCCCTCGAAATTCTAGGCTTATCTCTATTAAGGGGACTTTATGGTTACGTCGTATCTAACCTAATTCAGTAATTTGCTTTTATCTCCACTGGAAACTTGGAAAAATAAACAAAAAGGTGAACTATTATGAATATGATGAAAATGATATATTTAATGATGATTTAGATATACTGGAAATAATAGCATATGGGTTTTCTAGAAAAATATACGAGAGAAGTAATCACTTCCATACAATGGACAATTTAACTTTTTTTATAAGATACCGGCTCTCTAAAGAAACGGTATTGTACCTTTTGACCTAAATCGAAGAAGATCTTATGTAAGTTCTTAAAAAGCATCAGTGATAAATTTCAAAAAAAAAAAAACAAAGTTGTTCTAATTTTTAGTAATAATTCTGTATCGCCAATAAATTAATTATTGGGTTGCTTAAGATTTTACTCTAGTGCCGGTCACCTCAGTGCTATTGCTGATAATGCTGGAGTAACAATATTCTCAGCTTAAAGAATAATAAAGAGGGTATCGGAAGCTATTGCAAGACTGCACAATAATTTTATTAAAATGCCAACTGAACTGAATTGGTTTTTTTATTCTCCACTGTACTTTTATAATTTGCTATTATGTTGACTAGTAATACTTTCTCTTCATTGCTAAAATTTGCCGATCGGGTTTTTTTTTTAGGAATTATTTCCATTCTTTAATCCGGACACAATGCTATCTCCTATCAACTCGATCACAGATACAGTACAGAACCAACAGATTTTTTTCAGTATTTTATTAACTATGCAGCATACTTAGAATTAGAAACAATTAGAAATGTCGTCAGTTGCCACACTTTTAAGGTTAAGAAATAAGCATGAAGCTAACGACAAGTGCAAAAACCCGAAAAATTATGAATATTGGCTTTTTAGGTAGACTTTACAAAGGAAACTTAATAATTGAGCGGTGAAAACAGTACTATTTTAAACGAGGCTTAAAATTTTAAACGCCCTTAGTTAACTACACTTAACAGACAATGCGGTGGAAATGGCCATTAGAGAATAGCACCATAAAGTGAAGCCTTGAGGTAAATGTATTTACAAACATCGGTCCCTGCAACGTCCTTGACATTATGACATTGATGCCGAAGTTACTTTTTTATTTTTATAGCTAGGTACAGCCGTCATCATTTTCATTGATTAACATGTAAAGATCTACCACATTCTTGACCTCAATCAATTTACAAATTAGTTACATTGTAATATGTTTAAGGCTACCCACTATTTTTTTGTGACTTGTGTTATAATTATAGGCTCTCCATATCCATCAATACATTATTGAAATTTCTAGCGATATTAAGCGCCGGAAGTGGCAACATTGCCTGGTATTAACCTAATATAGCAAGTAACGCCATTATTTTGAAATCAAAAATTGGTGAAGCCGAGTGTTTTATGTGTTCTTAAACTGTGTTTTTGAACTTAACTTTTGTATATAATTATGTATATTGTAAGCATTTCCGTGATATAGCTTGATACGCCACTACGCTGATACGATCAGGGACCATCGTGTGTTCATTATGTATTGTTTGTTTATCAACATCCAGTAGGTTGAGGTTACATGTTTACATTATGCTTTGAAATAGGGAATGCGGTCTCCCCTTTATTTATTACTCTGATGAAGTTCTTTACATTAAGAGAACTGTCAAACTACGTCATATTCATGATACAACTACACTGATATGCTCATAAGTTTCGTTTGTTCTGTGCATGACGTCATTTGTGAGGGAAAAATGACGATGCGATGCGAAAATTCAAATATCTTAAGGGCAGTGATTCGTGTTTATCAATTGTTTTTCCTCGTAACTGACGTCACGATCAATCGATAGATCACGCCCCCATGCGTATTGGTATATCTGTGTAGTTGTATCCATGATACAACTACACAGACATGCCAATGCGCATCGTGACGCCAGTTACGAGGAAAAACAATTGATAAACACGAAAATAATTATATCACTGCTCTTAAAGGCGCGTTGACACGGTTCATGTGAAATGATCATTTGACATGAGTTCATGTGTAATGAATGCTTTTTGAACGTGTAAACCCACCATTCATTTGACATGATTCATCTCACATGAATCAATCGCGAGTTGAATGCAGGTTAACTTTTTCGTTCAAGTAAACGTATTCAAGATGGCCGCCACTAGATGGACGGAGGAAAGATCGGTAAAATTTGTTTTGTGCTATCAAAAATACCCGTGTTTGTGGAACACCAAAAGTCTGGATTACAAAAATAGGGATTTGCGGGATAGGGCGGTTGCTAAAATTATAGAGGAAATGCGTGAAAACGGAGTTTTCATGACCACGGCGGATGTGAAGAATCGTATAAAAACTATCAGAACAACTTACTCCGCAGAACTTAGAAAAATAAAAAAAAGTGCAAAGAGCGGCTCAGGGACAGATGAATTATATGTACCTTCATGTGCATGGTTTAAAATAGCTGACAGTTTTCTCAGAAACACAGTGGCTTTACGAGAAACATGTGACAACTTGGTAAGTAAACATATGTATATTTTCTGTAATTAAAATAAACATTTGATTAAGATTATTACACAATCATATTTGTTTGCCACGGTACTGCACCGGTAGTAGTAAAATAATGGGCAAATTTATCGCGGATTCTGGAAGCATTTTCTGAATAGTTATTGCTACCCTGTCGGCCTAGTGGTGCTATTGCTGCTGGTAAATCTCTCCATGCACCAGGTATAACTTGTCCTCTGTCCAGATCTTCCATATCCAGTATACCTTGGTTTACATAAGTGGAAGCTGAAGTTTTTCTTAACCAGTTGTGCAAGACAGTTGTTGCTTTAACAACTAATGTGGCTTTTGCGGGAGAAAGTGCAATAGGACGTTCAAATATTCTAAATTTTGCCACCAATATGCCAAATGCATTTTCTGAAATTCGTCTTGCTCTGCTTAAACGGTAATTAAATATTTTTTGGTCCATTGATAAATTTTTTCTTGAGTATGGCTTCATTAGGTATGGTTTTAACGGAAATGCATCATCTGCAACGATAACCGTTTTTGAGGGCATATTCAATCGTGAATTTTCTAAATTTTGGTAAAGAGAGCTTTCGCTGAAAATGCTTCCATCTGAAGCTCTTCCTTGCGCTCCTATATTTACATAGGTGAAGCAATAATCTGCGTCTACTAATGCTAATAATACGATACTATAAGTTCCTTTATAATTGAAAAAGTCAGACCCTGCGTTAACTGGATTTCTTATTAAAATATGTTTGCCATCTATCGCCCCACAGCACTGCGGAAAATTCCATTTTGTTGCGAACCCTCTTTCTATTTTTCTCCATTCTGCTTCTGAATTAGGAACCTAAAATATAATAAGGATAATATAGATGTATTATAGCGAACAGCCTTTAGCTTCACTACTGAATGTTAATTGTAATTTTTAATAAATTAAAGATAAGTTTGGGGTTTCTAACAATTTTAGGAACAATTTGAATTGACAAATTTTGAAGGCATTTTACTGATTACTTTGAAATTGGTATGTAACTGACGTAATTTGTTTCAGGAAAGTCAGACAACATCATGTGATGAAGATTATCTTTCTCCGCAGAACATACCCAACACACCCGAGCCACAAGAGAGCAACATTCCAGAGAGTACACCAACTTCTAGTGTATCCAAACGCTCTCAAAAACGGGTCAAAGGAAAAGAAACTGCTGATGTGACTGCCGCCGTCACGAAACTTGAAAATATTTGCAAAAACAGCGTAGAGGCTCTAACAGAAGATGAGTTTGACACATATGGAAGGCACGTAGCATCGCAGTTGAGATCTATGGAGCTAGAGAGAGCAATTGATGTTCAAGCTCAATTTAATAACATTCTATCAAAGGCAAGAATAGAAGACCTTAGAGAGAAAAAAAAGAATGCCGAACACCTCTGTAGCATATCTAAATCTTCAGAGCTCCAATTATTGAATACACCACCATCGAGTCATGCTCAGAGTGACGTTGACGTGCATTCAGGCATGGGGGAGGACGTTATTCAAACGTTTAAAAATATGGATGGTACCGATATTTTGTCCCAAGCTGTCAGTTCTATACTCAATGATGATTATGATACCAATTTTTAAATTTAATATGTAAAAAAAGACCTATAATAAAAATTAAATACTATTTTCATTTTAATCTCACCTTTATAAATTCTTTCAGAGCATCATAAATTGCGTCCAGGGTTTCAGGAACAAAACGGGATATTGTGCTTTTTGGTAAGCGATAAAGAAATTCTAAACTTTTGAAAGAGTCTCCTGTTGCTAAGTACCGTAGTGTTACTTCTAACTTTATTTTAGGTGCAATTGCGTCTCGCATAAGAGTATTATTTTTTAAAAGTTTTGGTGTTACTTTACCCAATAAAAAGTTGAATTGCTGTACGTTCATTCTCAAAAAATTTTGATAATCTTGTGGTTCTTCATCTTTCAATTCTTGTAATAATCTAGCTGATGCCCCTAGTTCACTTCTACGTTTAATCCATTCTCTACACCAGATTCTTCTTTTGCGTCGATTTTTCTGTATTGACATTTTTTTCAATTCATTAGAAATATTTAAAACAGCTTTTAAAATAACCCGATGAATTTTCCTTCTAGGCGCCATGTTTTTTTACTGAAATTACTTAATGTCAAATGAAACATGTAAACTAAAAAAAAGCATTAATATCACATGAATTCATGTCAAATGATCATTTCACATGAACCGTGTCAACGCGCCTTAAGAATTTTCGCATCGCATTGCCATTTTTCCCTCACAAATGACGTCATGCGCAGAACAAACGAAATTTATGAGCATATCTGTGTAGTTGTATCATGGTCATATTGACGTGTTTCCGTTTCGCATAAGATCTTTTCGTACGTTTCGGTACGAAACTTTTCGCACATTCAGGTGCACTTTTCGGATTAGTCCAATAATTTGTGATTGTGTCATTTCTGTGGTTTTTCCATAGACCATAGATAAAGAAAAATAGACTTCATAACCTGGTTTTGGTGTTTTTGAGGTTAATGTAGACCATATATAATTATATATGTGATGTAGACGAAATGTTCAGCAAATATCTGTTTTTAAATAAATATGACAAAAAATAGAATACCAAACAGGTATATTTAATTGATAACAACTTATTATGGCGAAAAATGCCGAAATATTTATTTGTTTGATTGTGATAGTGTCCATAGTACTGTTATATGTCGTAAACAAATGTATTTTGAATTTACATATAGTGAAGGACCCTCCAGATGAATACAGCTGGATTATTCACGGCACAAGGAATATATTAGGTTACGCTACTTTACTTTTACCAGGTTATTTGGTTTATAAATATGTGATAAAAACTAACTACTTAAATAAAAGTGGTCGAGGATTGTTTGGTGCTATAATTCGAACTTGCTTTGGAGAAGACGAATTGTTATTAGTTAATTCTATTCCACATTCTACATCAACTCATCGGACACCTCTACAGGATGGACTTTTGTTGTTTTTCTATTTTTTTGGACTTCAAATATCTTATTTGTCATGGGGAATTTTACAAGAAAAGGTAATGACCCAGCCTTATGGAAGTTCACCTGATGTGAGTTACTTTAAGGACTCTCAGTTTTTAGTTTTTATTAATAGGATACTAGCATTTTTTTTATCAGCAATCATTTTAATTTGTACAAGACAACCTCGACACAGATGTCCATTATATAAATATGTGTTTTGCTCATTTTCAAATATTATGAGCTCATGGTGTCAGTATGAAGTTTTGAAATATGTTTCATTTCCTCATCAGGTACTTGCAAAAGCCAGTAAAACTATTCCTGTAATGATAATGGGGAAAATAGTATCTAAAACCAAATATGAATATTATGAATATGTAACTGCAGTAATACTTTCTATTGGAATGTTATTCTTTATGATTGACACTGGTAACGATCGCTCGAATTCTACAGTCACTACACTTTCAGGTGTAATACTTCTGTGTTTATATATAACTTTTGATAGTTTTACAGCTAATTGGCAAGGCAATTTGTTTAAGAAGTATGAAATGAAACCTTTGCAGATGATGTGTTTTGTAAATTTTTTCTCTTGCATTTTTACAGCTGTTTCACTTCTTCAACAAGGAGGGCTTTTTAGCTCCATTAAATTCATGATAAAATATCCTAGTTTTATCTTAGATATCATTTTATTGTCACTTTGTAGTGCATGTGGTCAATTATTCATATTTAATACTGTTTCTACATTTGGACCATTAGTTTTTGTTATAATTAGTACAATACGACAAGGTTTTTCTGTTTTATTAAGTTGTATAATTTATCATCATGTGGTACATGTTTTGGGTATTTTAGGTATTATTCTTGTGTTTCTAAGTATCCTTCTCAGAGTGTACTGTGGTTATAGAATTAGATCTTTTAAACAGCTCCACCAAAGTACAGTGAATCTAAAAGATCAGCAAAGTTAAATATCTATTTACTAAGTATATGTATGTACACACTTCTTACTTTAAATGTATTGAATCTAGGTCTTATATATTTAAAAAGATACAACTTCCTTTAATTGTCTTGATTCTTAATGACCTATTTATTATGATTGAGTAAATACAAACATGTTGTGATGGAAATCTCCTACCTTTAGATTAGTAAAATCAGCCCGAATCTATTATTGATTTTATATATAATTGTAAGCGTTTGCAAAAAGTTGGGTATGTAATAAAGAGGTAAGATAATTATTATCATTAAATGATGATTAAAGTGTTTGCCTTGGTTGTTAATCTTTAAAAAAAACATTAAACATTATGAAAATTGTTAACAAATGTATTAAACAAAAGTGTTGTAATTATTTAATCAATATCAAGTTTTTAGTAAATCTGCCCAGAAAAGTTCTGCAAATCCTCAAAGTTGGACCTGTTTCGAAAATGTAGGTATTGGTTCTTTATAAATACATTTTCCAAGTTCCTACTAAATTACCTCAAAAGATATTGATGGAAGATGCCTTTAAATTAACTGTACAACTATTTTAGGTATCAGCTATTTGTTGATGAGATTTTCTATCATTCACTAACCAATGTGGGCCGTTGTAGATAATAAATCATTCCTACTTTTTAAAAAGTTCTTACCCTTAGTTTAAAAACTAATACCTAAAGCAAGTTGGGCGCGAAAACATTGGAAAAAATGTTATCAACTGGTTATTCCTAAAGAAAAAAAGGAGTAGCCAATATCTCCTGCAATATCTGTACAATATTTTGATCATTACATTGTATTACTCTACATTATATTATTCTGCATTACAATGTATTATGGTGGCACATGTGAGGCAACTAATGAGTTTCCTCACATTACACTACATTATCTTTCATTATGTATTAGATTACTGTCTTTGAAAGCACATTTTTATATTTTTTATTTATTTATATTTTAATAAATTTATTTTAATTTGTACTGTTTATGGTGATATGGTGTTACATCAGGTAGACATCTCCTGAGTGGATGTTTACTATTTTTGTATATTTTTATGTATTACGAGGCTGAAGTGGCATGAGAGAAGAGACCTTTTATTTGCCAGCAAAAGTATAAGTAGCTGTCATCTTGGAGGTTTGCAATAAACACTGGGATACCAAAAAATTATATAAAAACGACTTATATGAGCTAGATATTACATCAATCAATTATGATGTAATTGAATAATTATTAATTAGAAAAAAAAGTAATAAATTACAATTAATTAGAGCAAGGCAACACAATTACATTGTAATTTTTAATTGTTGAATTGAATATAGTTCAGTAATTGTAATTATTTATTTATTTATTTACCTCGGTTATAAGATAACATAATTATAAGAACAAATATTATTTATTATGCCTTTTATAATTTCCCAAATATTAAATGTAATACATTTTCAGTATTTTAATCAATGGAAGAATAGTGAAATGGCGAATTAAACTAATTCATTGTTTATGACATACTGCTAAATAAATTGTTTTTTTGGTATTATATAGTTTTCTTTAAAACGTTTTATAATGATCTATTAATATCAAATTTTTTATACATATTTTTAAAATTTTTTAGTGCCAAATTATTGAGTGTCAGATATTTATAAAATTTCATTCATATTCGAGATAATCTCTAATTTATTTTTTATCAGGTAAGTATATAAATATCGTTTTTTAATAAATTTTTGCGGATTTTATACTTGCTTTTTAGTATTTTCTAATATTTCTAGAAGACTAGAAAAGTAGACACGAAAACCAATGTCTCTGCCAATTCTATGGAATTTGATCCCTTCTATGCAACTAGCGACAATGGGCGCATTCGGGGAACCGCAGCGCTTTATTCAAATAGCTGCAGCGCTGTATTAAAGCGGTAAAGCATATATTTTTCCCGCTGGATCGCTGAATAGTTCCATCAAGCGATAAAATTAATATAGTTTAGGTTTACGTCTATGGGTTTACGCACAAAATATCTATGGATAATATTAATTATTATTAATATTAATTACAAAATATGAATTACTGACAATTATGTCACTTTAAGCTTGCGCTTAAAATGTTGATTCAGCGAACGTGAAGCGGTAAAGCGCTGGAGTGCTATGTTTCCCTGAATGCGCTCAATGATATTTCATATAACATTTAGCCAAATTGACACGAAACTACATAAAATATTTACAAGAATATCAATTCAGAAAACATAAAAATTCGTAATCTCTATAACAATTGTCTTATTCCGATAGTCTTAAGACTTTTTTTTACAAAAAACTGAATATATTTTTTTTAACTAATAGTGATTTTTGTCATTAATTTTCATATACTTAATTTTTTTTTACATTAGGGAGTTTTTGAACCCCTTAAAATTTACGTTATCGTTATGGTTATAGTTATTCTGAGCATGCGCAGTTCCGAAAATGATAGTATTTTTGGCACTGCGCATGCTCAGAATAACGATAACGACGTGCTGAAAAAGGGGTTCAAAAACTCTCTAATATCTGCATTGCAAAATTTGTTGTTGTTTTTCGTTGGTATCAAATGATTGATTTTCGAAATCGAACTTTGTTTTCATTTAGGTCAGGTCGAACAGTTAACAGTTAACAACCCTATTCTTTGGTTAACAATAGAAAAGTAATTTTAACAAACTGAAGCCAGTTTTGATAGCAATTATAGGATTGTGTTAGAATCCGGTCAATTATTTTTTAATTCTTAACATCGTTCTATCACACTGAACTATAATTAGATATAGTTCAGTCACAGCTTACCATAACAAACAGCTAGGGAACTTCGCGGCGGCACCTTTGATCTGGTAGGATTCGCTTGATGCTAGCTATCTCTCTCGCACTCTGGAGAGAAGTCGGGGACGGATTTAAAATATTTCTATTATCTCAAATAAGAATTAACAGTATCGTATTAAATATTTTTTTAAACAAAATTACTTTTTACTTGGATTCATTTTAGATCATATTTGAGGACATAAAATGTTCGTGCCACACATAAGTACCTGATAAAATAAAACAAAAAGGTATTGTTTAGGTATTTATTGAATTGAAATAATTAGGTACCTACCTGAAATCAGTTTAGTAGTATTATTAATAGGCTTAATTACAAACAGGAAGTCTTGGAAAGGTTTTAAAAATAAAATGGTCAAAAATAAAATATGTAAAATTTTTATTATAGTAATAATAGTAATAATTATTTCGAGAACCTATACAGGGTGCTTCAAATTCGATGCAATACATAGGGATCTCGGAAACGGTAAGAGATGCGAAGTCGGTTAAATGGAGGCAAAGTTGCGTATTCAGGAGGGCAACATAATGGTGAAATAAATCAAGGCTAACTTGATTAGTTTTCGAAATATTTTGAAAAACCGAGAATTTCGATTTTCGTTTTTATTTTTTTGCGGGCCTATTTTATGAGGTATTCAAAAATAAAGAGCTTTTTTCCATAGGAACTTTTTTCCCTTTATCGAATGGTGTTAGCGAATTTTCCGCAAAACGTTTCGTTTCCCGGAAACCCACATCAACTTAATTTTTTTAAATACTGACCTGGATTTTTTTTCAATTTTTTGGAAGCATTTTTGTTACTTGATAGAATACCACCATAAAAGGAACCAGATTTAAACGTTTTGATTTAGATTTTTTTAACATCTAGAATTAACAAAAGTCGAACAAAAAATATTGATGATGGATTTTTCTTAGACAAAACGTTTACATCTGGTTCTTTTTATGGTGGCATTCTATCAAGTTACAAAAATGCTCCCAAAAAAATTGAAAAAAAATCCAGGTCCGTATTTAAAAAAATTAAGTTGATGTGGGTTTCCGGGAAACAAAACGTTTTGCGGAAAATTCGCTAACACCATTCAATAAAGGGCAAAAAGTTGCTATAGAAAAGTGCTCTTTATTTTTGAATATCTTATCAAATAGGCCCGCAAAAAAATAAAAACGAAAATCGAAATTTTCGGTTTTTTCAAAATATTTCGAAAACCAATCAAGTTAGCCTTGATTTCTTTTCACCATTGTTGCCCTCCTGAATACGCAACTTTGCCTCCATTTAACCGACTTCGCATCTCTTACCGTTTCCGAGATCCCCATGTATTGCATCGAATTTGAAGCACCCTGTATATATAATAAATATAAAGACACATTTAAAAAATAGACTATTCATTTCTCCATATAATTAATTTGTTTTTGTTAATATTTTTAAAATTATAATTGATTTTGTTTTCAGGGTAAAATATATTTTTACCCTCAAATACGATCTTACAACTTACAACATATAATTTTGGAAAATAATCACATGGATGATTAAAAGGTATTACATTACATAATTCCACAAGTGTGTTGCATATATTATTTTTTGTGATACATTTTTCAAAATTTTCTAGGGAAGCTGAAAAATCTCTTACTGCAATTATAACGTTTATTGTAGCAGCTTATAAGAGCACAAACATATCCTGATTTTCTATCACTCATAATGATTCCAAAACACAAAACTATAGCACACAACACAGGGTTCAAAACAAATTCTCAAAAATAATCGCAACTACGCCTAAGGCTTCGATCGATAATTGTGAGTCGACACGGGCGCCACTGCCGTGTTCTCTCCTGAAAGGCGGAGCTTGGGAACATGCGCGAGGATCGGCGCAAACCGTTCCCGCCAACTAAGTGCCCTAGCTGTTTGTTATGGTAAGCTGTGCTGTGGTTCAGTGTTCTATCACAGCTTCTATATAAGCTGTGATGTGATTCTGTGTCTGTGCTTAACATGGAAGAACGTAAAGAAGGTACTCATCCGGGAATTAGGGAACGCGAAGTCCATAGTCCATAGACACGTAAATTGGAATTTGGTTGGATGTTGATTGGATATTGGATATTGGATGCCTGAATTTTGACACATAAGAAATCGGTAGACATTTTGGTTTTGGTGAAGTAGCTCTACGTTGTAAACTGATATTCTAGTATTTATTAATTATTTTGATATAATTAATTAGCATTCATTAATTTTTTATGAGATTGAATTTTTAAAAGATTATAACGTACAGTAACAAATATAGTGTTTAACGGATGTATTACGATTATTAATTAAGACAAGTCAATGACAGGTACAGGTACTGGTATTTCACTATTATATTTTATTTTTTCTTAGTCTGATGGGTAGTGGTTGTATATATATTGTGTTTACTGATTATTAAAGTATCTCTTGCTGATTTAAATTAACTGTAGCTTACATCTACGATTATAGTCAATTAATATCAGAGGATTGTATTACCTAGTATAGGTATATCAAAATTTAACATAGTTGTATATAATCCGTATTTTCCAGCAAATATGATTGAGCTAACAGTTAAGACGTTAGATTCTCAAAATCATCACTTTTCTGTGGAAGATGATGTAAGTTTTATAAATAAGTGTTGTTAGTGATTACTATTAATTTTTCTGTTTTATAGATTACCGTGGAACAGTTTAAAACCAAAATTTCGGAAACAGTTAACATTCCACCAGAAACACAACGAATCATTTATTGCGGAAGAGTTTTGCAAGACAGTTCAAAACTTGCTGATTATGGTGAGTCAAATATTCCCTTTTTGCAGGTCAGTGATTCATAAAAATTAAATCTATTTTATTCCAAAAGTTTGCACCTGTGTGTAAATTTTGAATGGCTAATGACATTAAACAGAATAGGTAGGTAGGTATTCTATAGCGGTTCTGATTTTGACAAACATTTTTAAAACGGTTGGTTGCTTGGTAATGGTTGATTTCGCACAGACTTGGCTGAGTTCGCATACCACATTTGACAATCAGCCTAACCGCGTATCATATTCAATAAATTTAACGTACGCCTCTTATGTTATGATAACATATAAAAATAACATGTTTCATAACGTGGAAGTGTAAAAGTCGTACCGGGTATCTCCGAATAACGTGGGTCGTTATACTGCATGTTATGACTTTTTCATATCAGGTACAAAGTCGTTTATGTTCGTGTAAAGTGAAATAACTTAATATGTGCTCTTGTGCAAGACAAGGATAATCCGCCGAGATGTGACAGAACCATAACAGACTAGAGTTTAGAGTTAGAATAACATATTTGACGTTTAATCAGATTAAGGCCTAATTTGTGTGAATAGTTCAAATTATGGAAGGAAAAAGGCAAAAGAAAACAACAACGGCCCAATATGAACAACTACTACAATTTATTCAAGAAAATAAGTTACTGATCACTGGTAAAACAAACCCGTCTGAGAGGAAAACTATAAAAGTTCTGTGGAAGAAATTCTTTAGACAATCGAAATAACATAAAAAATATGTATCTGTACTTTTTGATGAATAAAGATGAAGAATAAACATAACTTCCATTAAAAAATACGAAAGGTGCTGTATATTGCAATACCTTTGTTGCTACTCATGGATTTTTTGCATCAAATCTAAATTTAATATCCCATCAAAAGCCATTTGTCAGATCGGACACATTATGCACTTAGCCACACCTCACAAGCAATTGAAATTTGTCACTTGTTATCATAACATAACGTATACATAATAACATGCATGTTAAACAAATGTCTATTTTTCTGACGATACATAGTATGAAATTTGAATATAACATAACAGATTCTTCTAGTCGAACTTTAACATGCACGTTACGGTAACATAAGTGATACGCGGTTTGGCTGAATGTCTGTGATGTCATCCTGATCCGTGTTAGTAACATTTTATAATGAATTGTTTAATAGTGTTTTATATCTATTAATAATTCTCACTTATTCTTCGAAATATTTTGGAAATGTATATGTTGGGCTTGGGCTAAAATAGAAATGTAATGAATTTGGTATTCTGCATACTACATGGAACTGTAATCATAACCTAAACATGCTACATCGGAGTCCAGTTGGATGTGTTTTAGAGGTGTACTTGTCTACTGAATTGAGAAAATTTTGAAATCTTGTTTCCTTGAAAGTTTCGGTAAGTGGTGCCTCCATGTTCTAAAATTGGAAACTGCAAAGCACTAATAGCCACTGTAGACAAAAAAAAAAAATAACGGGACTTGTTGCAACACCAATAAATTTTATATTATTATATCGCTCATCGTAATTATCGCTAAAAAATATGTATGCCATATGGCCTAAAATAATGAAAATCCTGGATTAATTTTCATCACTTTGTATGTATAGAAGAGCAGGTACTTTAGTTTTTTTTTGAGTAAATTTTGCAACTGGCTCGCTTTAGGTAGTGTGGTATTTTCTTTACAATGTCATGTGTTATGTTATTAAAAAATCTCCCAATAAGAAAGAAGCAAATCTGACTTCAAAGTTTATCCAGCTCCAGCCATTTTTCTAAAGGAAAAATAAAACTAATTTTATTTTAAAAGCAATATTTATAGCCATCTATATACTATCTTCTCCTGTATAATCAATAATTTACAGAAATATTTAGATTGTTTTCAGACAGAATTGTTTTTATTTTCCAGATGTTAATGGAAAAGTTGTTCATTTGGTACAGAGGGCACCACCAGGCTCTACTCCGAGACCAAGTAGTAGATCTTCTTCACCACAACCACAACGTAGAGGCTTTAGAGGTTTTAGAGGCCTCGAACAAGGTAATGCAATGTATTTGGGTTCCATGGCATTTCCTGGCAATTTAATGGAATCGCAAGGCATTGTTCCACCCCCACCAACTCACAGCCTTTCTGGAAGTCGTCTCAATGTGGCAAAAAGGTTTAATTAACCTCCCGCTCCCCAGTTACAAAAAGTTTATTTCAAATACGATTTTTAGAATGTTGAGAAGAGCAGAAGCTGTCATTCGACTTTTAGAAAACCCTTCAACCAGACCACAGGAGCAAAGTCCTCCTGAAGAAAATCAAGAAGAAGAAGTCACTCCTGTTATAGAAGCAAGGGTCATTGTTCCAACAAGCAATAGTGAACCTATCGATGAAGCTATGGTTCTTAATGCTGTACAGAATTCTTTAATGAATGCAGCCAGTGGAGCTGTGTAAGTTAACATTTATTTAGTTTAATATTTTGGCTGAATACATAAAAAACTATTTAAACAGTTCGCATAAATCTTTACTTAAATATTGAAAGGTTAATTATTACAACCTTGGCCATTGACAGGCAGATGTAATGTTGCTTATTAAATTCTCAATAACAAAAAATAGCCAAAAAATGTATAAAATATGATTATTTTAAATTCTTGACAAAACGAAATTTACTTTATGCAAATGGCTGCAGCATTATTGAGACGTCACTCTAGTTGTTTCTAATTCGTTGTTGGTCAAGGCCGTTTTGGAATACTCAGGGTGGATAATTCCCACTCTAATCCCCTCTGTTACAGCCTTGAATGAAGGTGTGATATATTCACCTTCCAGGACTCTCTTTGCTCCCAGATCCCTTGAACTACCGTCTGAATGTATGCGTTTGTTCATTCCCGCTGGCAAAGAGAAAGATTGGTTACCTTGCTCCTGCTGGGGATCAAAGCACTCCGCTCTTAAGCAAACGAGTTAGGCGCTTCCTTGCAGCTCCTCCTAGTTGTCTCCTTTTAAAGGAGAGGTTGTCTAAAGATGTAGATGCCTCATCCCCTAAATTGCCTTCTCCTCCAGCCTCGGGTATCGGAGACTTCAGCAGCCTCCTCTCCTGATCCGATGGGATCGGCTTTCAATAGGAGTAGAATTGATTCCAATATCCATAGGTTCCCCAGTTGCCTGGGGATTGAGGGTTTGACCTCCCTCGTTAGGTTGGTTTTTTCTTACGTGTCCATATAAGTCTCACGAGTAGGAAGGGATTCGAGTCCACCATAGCAGAGCGCCCCACATTACTGTGGCAAGGCAAGCATACTCTGGAAGGTTGCCCTGTATTCCAGGGGCCCCGTTAGAGATACCTATCACCCCGGGGCCATTCAGCCATGGACACGATCCTGGCTTGGGGGAATTTACGACTTTCCTTGTCTAGATCCGCCGTGTTTAGTGGTAAGCAGGGGCACCTCGAGCAGGATGTGGCTTTTCACCACGCACAGACGGTCTTGAGAAAAGCTTCCTCATGGGATTGCCGACTTTCTACTCAGCTATTCCCTTGGAGTCAGTGGCTAGGTGCTAGACTCCTTGACCCCAGAGTCTCACTAATCCGCCACTAATAAAAACCAGCGTGTGCTGGATTACTGGAATGTTCGGACTACTGGATTGTATAAGGAACTTTATTAAAGTATATGAAGCATTATATCTGCCGACCACTCGCAGAGCGCCCCCTGCTCATCAGGAGTGCCGGACTACTGGACGTGCCGATGTAATGAAGTGCCGGATTATAGAGACTACTGTAGTTTTAAATCTGTGTGAACGACTTAACATCAATCCGGCATTTAATAATGAATAGACAAAATATTCCAAGTACAGTGGAACCTCGATTATCCGACTTAATTATTGCAAGCCACTGTTCAGATAACCGATTTGTTCCGATAATCAAATTTGAAATCCATACATATAGGTAAAATCTTTATGTAAAGTATCAATGCAACTCAAAATACATTCATACATGTAATAAACTAAAAATAACATATTTTACTGATATGTACAGTGTACTTTGTAAAAAAATCTGTAATCTTCGTTGGGTGAGTGCATGCCTTTCCAATTTCTTTGTTGTGTTCTGCATTTGTCCAAACAAATTACTGCCTCCCCGTGTGTGATATAAGTCTGCTTATTTCTTCTTCACTCTCCTCCTCCTCTTCCAAGTTTTCTACGCTCTGTAATATGTCATCATCGTTTCTGTTGCATCTTTTTCTCCCAGTGCCCATTTCTGAATTTCTTCTTCTGTTTGAACATCTGACAATTGTTTTGTAAGATCTAGTATTTCACTCATTTCAGTTCCAGTAGTTTGTGATTTAAATGTTTTTGACAATGTAGAAAGAGATACTAAATCTTCATCTTCCCATGGATACAACATATCTGGAGGCAGGAGTTGTCGCCAAGAATTGTTTATGAAATTGTTCTTCACGCGCTGCCAAGCCTTTGCCAGTAAATACATCCTTCAAAGTAATTTACTCAGAATAAAAACTAATGATTTAAGGTGGTCTCATGAAGAAAATAAAGTTTTGTGAATTTACAAAAGGCGAGTTGGGACTGCGAGAAAAATAAATATTTTGTGTTTTAACTTGAGGCGCTGAGAAGAATCTATTGAAGCAATTTTGGAAAATTTTTACAATTTTCCATATGCACCGTCAGTTTTGCAAGCAGCAAAATACCTATTGCTTTTCACAAAATTTATACAATATATTTTTTCTCTTGATTTGAGTAGCATCAAAGACCTCTCAAATATCTGATGAGTGATACTATGGTCATCTTTAAAATAAGAATAAATATAAAGAATAATTCAAATGCTTTCTAGACAAAAGAAAATTGTTCTTGTATCTTTTACCACTACTTACTAAGTTATATATGTGCCGAAGTAAGAAAAGAAATATAAAAGATATGAGCAATTGATTTTTTGCATCAAAAGACTGGTAATCTATTTTAGATTATAAATTTTGGCAGCAATTTCAAATTTCATTATATAATTTGGGACTTTTGGAAATATTCCGGATGTTTTGGAAACTTGCACATAGCCTGAGAGAATATTCCCATTTGGAAGCATTTCTGGCCAACCCATCTCTATCTACTAGTAAGTCTATATATCCACAGAAGTGTATACTTTTATGGAACACGAAATCTTTTACGTACTTTTTGGCACATGTAATATCGTAATTTGCCTTAAGCATTTTAGCACTGTAATTTGCATACAGTATTTAATGGTGAATACCTGAAACATTGCATGATGGATCTGATTAACTACAATTTCATTTTTTTTTTTTTTTTTCATTTATTGAGTTCACTACCTATGGCACTCAAATTAGCACATAATAAGCGTGAAACCGGTTAGTGTCTGGTGGTTGATCTCGATAAAAGATATGGCGACTCCTATGGAGATGCTGAACTAATGCAATGCCAGTCGGGGCACATTGCTCCATGGAGTAGTTGTTTTCGGCATCTCCCTCAAATAAGTTAGTGTAATTTATGTTTGGAAAAAATTTATCCAATTTCAGTTACCCAGTTATAGTAACACTTTTATTGACACCTTTATCCAGTATTTTTTTTTGCAACTACTATTTATAATGTTATTGTAGACCTCTTGATGGATCTGCTTCTGGTGCTAGTGGAAGCGGTACTCAAAGTAACACAGAAAGTGCACAAAGATCTCCAAATCAGTCTGAATCTTCTACACCTGGAGGAGTTACACCAAGATCTTCTTCCACTGAAAATTTAGCTTCAGATTCAAGGTCAGAAAGTAATAGTGGTCTACCAGAGTAAGTGTCTAGTAAATTAGAATAGAAATTAAATGATATTAGATTTGTTGCATTGGGATTCAAGTTTCGAGCAACTCACATTGTGTTATACTCTCTGTCAATAGTGTCAATACCAAAATAGTATTACTGGTCCCAGAATATGTTTCTTATTCTGGGTGCCAGTTAAGATTTTTGTTATTTGCACTAGAGTTGGGATTTGAGGACAGAAGCCCAGCCAGACCAGGCCCGACTCGAAATCGAGCCTGGCCGGGCCGTGAAAATGTGCATATTTTACTGGCCAGGCTGGACTTGACCGGATACTTTGTAATACCTGGCCGGGCCGGGCTGCAATTAAATTGGCCAGGCCCAACTGGCCGAGTCGGGTCTTCGGGCATCGCTTAGCCAGTTCGGGTCTGACATGGCCGGTTCAGGCCTGGCATGGCCGGTTCGGGCCTGACATGGCCGGTTCGGGGCTGGCTTGGATGGTTCGGGCCTGGCTTGGCCGGTTCGGGCCTGGGCTGGATAGTTCGGGCCGGTTCGGACCGGTTCAGACCTGACCTGAGCTAACTGATTTGCCATATAACTTAACAAATTTAAAATACTATATCATATTCTTCGTATGAGGAATTTGATTTCATAATAACGTGAGGTGTTTCACTCATTTATCTGACCTCTTACAGCCAATCTCACTGATTATACTTAAAAATAACTATTATAAGTATTACTCTTCTATTTAAGCACATCTAAAATGTTTATTAATGTAGGTGGGATAGGCTATTAGATATGTATCTTTTCCAATATAAGCATAAATATTTACTATTGCAAAATTAAGCCGCAAAATTTTTCATACAATCAACATAATTAATTTATTTTAACTTTAGTACCAAAAATGATTATTGGTAATGTTAACAAAAGTGTAGTATCACCTTACGAAATATTTTATTATGAATATTATAAAAGTCACTAGTGGCAATAATATGACATTATTTTTCATTTCCGTGCGTTATCCCGGACCCACCTCCCTTATTTTGTCATCTACTACTCAAATCCCATCTCTAATGGAAAGTGATCTGTGATCTAATAAAATGTTTTTGTAATTTTCCCATTGTTGTTCCCCACTTCAATCTGGTTTGGTCGGTTCTGTCCTGACCTGGCTTGTTCTGGCTGGGCCGGGCCATTACCGTCAAAATGTCTGGCTTTAATTGTGCCAAACATTCAATGAGTTTAACCGGCTGGGCCTGGCCTGGCCTGAATTTTTTTAAAAAGTCGCAACTCTAATTTGCACACCAAATAAATTAATAATAACTTATCTATTAAACAAGTGTCTTGTTTGCAAAACAAATTCGGTGGGCTGAAATTCCAAGGATTATAAAAGATATATTCAAAGCAGAAAACATTAAAATTTATCGTTGCAGATTCTATATTTGGTGTTCTGTATGATATCTTTTTTATGTTGAATGTGTATAACAGTTTACCACTTAATACCAAAAATGTTGGTTCTTACTATATCTTCTGTTACTATTCTTATTATATTTCACTTTATTATTTTATGCCCAATTAATTCCAAAGTTACACATTTATATTAATAATGGAATTATAAGTAGTGTAGTGTTATTCATGAACTTGATGTAATTAAAATTTGTTTATTGATTTGTAAATAATTTAATTTTTATAATATACAATATACATTATTGAACATATTTGATATAAAATATATAACAGGAATAAAGATATGAGAAATATTAAACTAGAAGCTAGTTATTTGTTAGAAGTGGAATTGTTACTATTTCTTATTTTTAAGTTAATGACCTCCATTTTCATCTGTAATTTGGTTTACATTCTAATTATTTATATTCGAGTTATTTACTGGCCATATTGTATTTTAATAGAAATGCTTCAAGGACATCAGAAATGGCTGAACTTTTGACCATGTTGGCACAATTGCAGACCAGATTTTTGCCATATTTAGAAAGATATCAAAATTTTATGCAGGAAGACCCAGAGGTGCCATCTGAGGTAAGTTATTTATTTTAACTACACTGCAGAAATAGTTATTAAAATACTAGTTGATGAATTCCATAATATAATAATTAAATAACAACAGTGACAACAGATCGTTCTTATTATAATTATTCAGTTACTCATTTCCTAATTACTTGTAGTCAATTTTTATTTCAAATGTTTTAACTTAACTCATTGTAAAAATAAATTGTCACAGACATTGCAAAGTTATTAGGCAGTGTCAAAATAAAAGTCTTAAAAACATTTATATCCCACTCTTATTGCTAAGGCTGGTAACTTTCGTCAATAATCATAGATGTCGCATTGGCGCCGTTCATAGGTAAACAATGTAGCGCTAAGTTATACAGTAATAAATAAAAAGTAGTTTACTTACTATTAAATACGGAGTTCCAAGCAGACTCAATGTGCGTACAATAATTTTGCAACATAATGTTTTTAATAGCTCCATATTCTTGTTACAGTTTTTTATTATGTATTCAGGATGTAATATTGTTTTTAACTCTGTCATGTGCACATGTATTTTTATCCAGAACTGAAGAAAGTTCCCCACCTTTTAAATATTTGTGGGTCGCTCTCCAACATACCCTGCTCAGGCTTGCATTTGCGCATGTACACACATAGAATGTTACAGAGTATTACCAGCCTTATTTATTATCATTAGACCTCATATGTGTTAAACGATTTTTTATTTTTTAATGTAAAATTTTAATTTGTAAGTAAATTTAATTTTCTAAGTAAAATTATTATTATTATTATTATAATTTAATGAAACAAGAAATACAGTTAAAAATCAAAATAAAGTCCAATATGTTGGATGGTTCATTGCGCTTGTCTTACGAGATTTTCTTTGCCCAGTTGATATCATTCCAGTCACTTAGAAGCAAAATACTTACAACACCCAGTTTCTACCTCTGCATAATTGATGAAAACGCATCTAGAGAGCTGGTGCGCCATTGACGTAATAGTTGATAGTTTGCTGACTACGTGACTTTAAGTCCAGATTATGCAGGGTACGGTTGTAACTCCAAAGCATCAAGTTCTAATTTACAGCGGGTTATTCCAGAAGCATGCGGTTGGGTGTTATCTGCTCAAATAACAGCATGGAATCCTGTACAATTTTCATTATTTTGGGAGAACTGGCACACTTATTTGTAATTAATTTCATATACTTAATAATTACGATTGTAATAATTGTGAATTATGAGTAATATGAAACTGAACTATTAAATAGTTAGGAGTGGTGAGCTGGTGACAGATCGGTTACAATTTTTTGCAGAACCAAGATAAATATTTTTTTTAACAATTATGGATGGGTCCACACAGATATTAATCGGCAGGGGCCTGATTCTCAAATTGTACGAATACAATTCGCATGCAAAAATGACTTAAAAATAATGCAAACTGATAGATCTTTATAACAAGGGAACTGTCAAACTATGTCATATAAACTCATGTACAAACATTTTCCGACAACTAAAAAATTGAGGGTCAGTAGTGTTTAATTTTTATATAATAAAGATATATTGAACGTTTTATTTTCCCACAAAAATAAGCAACTTACGAGTTTATAGGCTCCCAAATATGGGTGTTATAAGAGATTTTAATACGTAAATAGTAACTTGAACGTTTTACTTTTGCTAATAGAATGCACTTTAGTTTTTTAACAAATGTTTGCTATTCTGACAGAACCTACCATCCTTCTGCCCAATTTTTATCTGCAAAAGACTTTTTCAAAGACAGGATTCATTTTCACACAATACACTGACACTGTATCAGCTCACTAACTCGACAAGGCAGCAGCATTGAACAATAAAATTTACAGTAGAACACCCACCATACACAACAACACAGATTGTAGTCCCACAGTAAATAGCAATTAATATTCTTCCTGAGTTAACTTCCTATCGGTCTCAGCTCTGGGTATCCTGCCCACTTTCGGGTTTACCCGCCTTTCCATGCTGACCCTCGGACATAATCGCATGACACTACCGCTCGCTAAGCACACTCAATAACTCAATTTTTGCACAAAATAAAGCAAACAACGATGCTTCTTATAAACTAATACATATACAGTGTCTTCTGGTAAACAAGCTAAATAAGATATTTTCAGTTTTTTAACTATACTAAAACGATATAACTTTTTTCTGTTGTCACCTAAATTCATACTTAATTAATAATAATAATAATAATAATAATATCTCTACACCTCATTCTAATTACTCTTATTAGCCCGGAAGTCTGAGACTTGTGTGGGAGAGGGGGCGGCATATTATTATTTCGCGGGCCGCATTTCCGCCTCAATAACGACTTACGTTGGTAGGCCCTAATCACCATTCAGTGCTCGAATGAGGGAAACCTGGAAAATTTCATTAGTTAGGGGGACAAGTCAAACATCAACTGATTTTAATCTCTCACATTAACACTAAGTTGACATTCTTCCCATCCTAGACCATCGCCAGGATGGTTGCCAAGCCATCCCTGCGAATAAGCCTTGATCTACGAGTAAACAATTTAATGAAAAATTGTTTGGTGGAATGGGAATTAGAACCCACGACCTCTGGGTTGAGCGATCGAGACGCTAAGCCCTGAGCCACCGGCCCGACCTGATAATTATAAGCTATACAGAATTTTGAATTTATAAAAATGTAGTTGCACTTATGAAAGTATTTATTTTTTGAGAAAATTAATTGTACTGAGATCAGCACTTATGGATAAATAAATACGAATAGAAGTACATTAATATATTGTGTGCTTAAGTATAATTATAAATACAACGAAAAGTATTTAATTATTTATACCGGGATATCAAAAATTATCTTGGTCAAGGGTGGTTGTGGAATATAAAACGTGTGTCTTACTTTAAATTTTTGAATATGTTTTGTTGTGTCAGAATCTGTCAAGTCATTGTTCTGAAATAAAATAAGACACACGTTTTACATTCCACAACCACCCTTGACCAAGATAATTTTTGATATCCCGGTATAAATAAATATCATGAGCATACGTAAACCTCTGCTCTGCAGTAATATCTGTATAGTCAACTTGGAGCTATATATCTGTAGTCTTTAGCAAAGTATTCAAAATATTTAGTTTTCATAAGAAACCTCAATTTAATCAACTTCTAACTTTAGATTTGTTTTTAGAATGATAGACAGACTCAAATTATGTTAAACCGTGTGTCGGAAGTACTGCATTTCATGGGACATGCCTATCACTCCCTTAGTGATATAATAATTCGCGTTCGAACACCACCACCGAGACCACTCATGTGTCGTCCAATTCTCATTCAGCATTCAGCAGTCGTGCAGACTGGTATTCCCATTCAAGTTGAGGTAAATACTCAGTTTTTTGTAATTCATTGACATCCACAGTTTATTTTAATTTAGGCACAAATTAATGTGTCAGCTGACCGGCCTCCAACCTCTAATGCCAGTGCTAATCAAACAACTACTACAAATACTGAGAGTACCAACACTGCTTCATCAAATACCACCAATGGTACTACAAATCCGCCAAATGGGGGTCCTACCATTTCCGTTCAGCCAGGTTTCGTAGGTCTACCATTCTTACCTGGTGCTGCTATGAGAGTACAGTCATTTCCAGTTGAAATTCGTACTGTGAGACCCAATACTACTACCCCTCGACCACAGAATAATAACAACAATAGTGTTAACAACACATCAGAAGCTGCTCCAGTTACTACCAGTGCTACTCCAACTACCACTGTTAATTCCACTTCTACTCCGACTGATGCTAATAACACCAACACCCAGGAAGGTGGACAAGGTGGTTCATTCAATTTTAACAACCCTAATGTTGAATTCTTCATGGAAGTGACACCAGAAGGTATTACAATAGATTCTTTGGAGACTACGCTTGTTGGTTCTAATCAAGCAAATGATTGTAAGTGTTGTGACTGTCCATGCTAACTATTTGTATGCATAAGTGATTATGTTTGAAAGGTCGATATATCTTAGAATCAACATATTTTTTGCCTGCTGTGTGTTATTGTATTATGCATATTAAAACTGTACAGGGTGAACCAAATTGGATGGGATTTGGGGTTATCTCAGAAACTGTACGAGGTGGGAAAAACCCATATGTGCTTCCTGGTATCAATTTTCAAGAAGAAACAATGGAGTAAACCATATCCTTTTGTCGCCATTCGTTTCAGAGATACAGAGCGTTTATCAAACGAGCCAAGTTTTTTTGTTTTTTATAAAAAAAATTATAGTACCTATAATTTCACCTTTACCTATAAATACCTTTTATTTTTTTTATAAATAGATACGGTGTTGCCAGATTGTGCACAATTTCCATAAGGCAGGGGGAAAAGTAGATGGCAACACCACACTTGGGCACTGCGTCTGTGATAATATTGTTCATTTTTGTAATGAAGACCAATATATGTATAATATGATTAAGTGTTTCAAAAAATGTGACAAAAATTCAAATTTCGCTTCAGAACTTTATTTTGACAAGATTTTTGTGGTACATTTTAATCCCAAATATTACTAAATAATATCATTTTAGATATACAGAAAAGGTTCAGTAAAATAAAATATTTAAAAGATTACAAAAGAATTGAATTTTTTGCAAAACGGCAGCCAAAGACTTTTTATAAACTGCATAGAGAATATACTGCAAATAATGTCGTTATCCAATATGTTACAGAAAATCCAAATACTTCCATTGAAATTGAAAACAACTTAGGAATTCCAAAAACAACATTACATTGCTTAAAAACAATAAATTGCTCTTGCTGTCGAGAAGTGCAATGAACCAACATTTTTTATTCGAAAATTTCCGAAAATTTGTAGAATTTTTAATGAAAATTTACTGGGAATATTCAATATTTTGGAATTTTTCCATCCCTACTCAAAGATCCATGAAGTAATTCTTAGACTAGGAAATACAGGGGACTCGTAATCACTTCCAGGAGCGTGATGCAAGTTGCCACCAGTCTTAATTGCAATTCCTTCTAATTTATTTTCGCTCCTATTTGTATGATTAAAGGCACAACAAGCACAACAATTTACCATTATTATGTCAACACAGTTTTTTTTTACTGTACACATTAAAGCCACAAAAAAATCAATGGTGTAAAATCCAGTGTTTACCTCCAATTCAATAGCAAATAGGGTGACTTCCTGGTCTAAGTAGTAATCCAGTAAGGCAATTGAACAAAATACTTTTATTTAATTTTAAACTTGAATTTACTTCATTAAAATAATTTTGTTGTTTCAATTATTAAATTGATTTCTCTGAAATAAGAATGTATTAATGAGCATCATGAATAGCTTTATTGTAATATGACACAAAAATATGTCCAGAACCATATAAAAATTTGTATAAAGATGCATCTTGGAAGTTTAAAGTATTCAAGTATGATATTATGCACTTCTATTTGTAGTATTGTTGTCAAATTTGTTTACAAAATGATAATTAAATGTCAGGTTTGTATTTAAAAAGATAACATGGTTTTGAATATCATAAATTCCACGTAGACCAAGAAAAGTTGCAATGAGGTTTCATTTATTTATGGATAGGGTATGGGTTTATAGATTTTTCCAAATGTCACAAGAAAAAAATTATTGGGAACGTATCTGATCAACTAAAATATAAACATTATACATTTACGTTATATATTTACGTGAATTCAAGGTGTTCTACTACTCTGAGATTAATAGTCTCGGCCTGACTCAGCCAACTGTATCACCACTATAATTGTGTCACTCGAATTTTAATATAAAGTGTTTGTAGGTACTTTTTTGCTAGATAACTTTTTGCATGTTCATTGTTTAAATGTGGGAAATTAATGAAGAATGAGGCAACACAGCTTAACATATATTTTGACGTTGATGTGTATTTAAACAATGCAAAAACTTAAAGAATAAAGATAAATTTAGCTTTTGGAAATAAAAGTAATGTACCTTTAAATATATTTCTAGTATTACGGGGAGCATTGAATGGACCTCCTCCAGAATTTCTACAGTCACTTATGCAAATGGCTGGTCATATTATAAATCGTAATGCAACTGCGACAACCAATGTAACAACTCCATCTAGTGATTCCACACCGTCTACACAGCAATCAAATACTACCCAATCTGCACCAACTGCAGCAGGTCAAAACTCTCAAGCTCGTGGGAATACTCAGACAAATCCGACAACTGCAACGCATATGCGCTTTAGCCCACGCCCACATGTCCATTTAGCACAGCAAGCAATGCAAGGTGGATTTGACCCTTTCCTTCCTTGTAATTCTCATCACATTTCCAGACGTAGGTTATATCAAGCAAATGTGGCACCGGCACCAACAACAGCAGCATCTAATCAACAAAATTCAACACAGAGCAATACTCCCAGGCAAGAAACACCTTCTGCTGGACGTAGTGCCACTGGCCAAAATCAGAATATACTTAATTTTATAAATGGAATATTTGATACTATTAGAACTGAGTATCGAAGAGCTAATGAATCCTCTGCGCAGGCTGCTACTACAAATAGTTCTGAACCTAATGCTGGAAGAGAAAGTACCCAAACTGGTAATAATGCTTCACCAAACTTGCCACCATTTGCTTCATTCTTTTCTGGGTTACAGGGTTTGGTAAGTAATCAGTTCACAATTCGTAACATATCTGAAACAATAATTGTTTAATCATTTTTATTTCATGTTTTGTGTGATTAATGAATGGGAAATATTGTTTATACTTTTTCTTATTAATAGTGATAGTAAATTAACCGACAATTTTAAAAGTGATAGTATTGTGATAACTAATCAAAGTTTTGATTACTTATGGTCAATTTTTTATTTGTTTTGAAATAGTACGCAGGAATTGCCAAGAGCTTCAAAATGACATTGTATATTTACAATGCTTTTATTATCTTGCACAGACTTCAAGCTGTAGAAAGAGCAAGTGTCACTACTTATTTTGCCACAATACTTTTTTTAATAAATCTGCAAAGAATAGTCTCCACCATTTTTCTAAGTAAAAGCAGAGTATAAAAACAAGCCAGGAAATTCACTGTCTGTCTGCACTGTTAATTCAACCGACCACCTTAGTGCGCACTAAATGCGAACGGGCGAACTGTTCGGGTGATTAGCACGCTCCTAGTGTCGATTATTTTCGTTTTCGACTGGGCAGGATCCGCACGCAGGTAGATTATTTTTAAATTCGACTCAACTGATTTTGTTCACTCAAGGTTCGAACTTTCTGCTTCGTGATTATCTACTGTTCTGAGATTCTAGTTCATACAAAATATAAGAAATAAAAAGGTTATGTTTTTAAATTTATTATTATCCGAATCAATAAAAGCGAGTATTTCCATATATAACTTCCAAAAAGAATAAGAGTGGAGTGCAGAAATAAAAATTTTTATTGACATCGTTAATAAATATAGCGATAAAGAGTTAAATTGATGTGATTATAAAGTCTTATTATTAAGTGAACGCGAATCTTACTTGTAAACAAGGCTAATAGATAAATCTTTGGCCACATTATCTATACTAATGTTATAGACATATAAGGATTTCAGACAAAACAAAAAAGAAACAGAATTATAAGTTCAAAAACTGAGCATTCAAACAAGTCGAACATGTTTTTGAAACCAAACTTGGAAAATTCGAATTGTGCAGATGCAGTCATGTGATTGTTATCACCGACTTGGAGCCAGAGCAAAACTGATCGGAGCAACTATGTGCAAACTAGCACAGAGCCAGTGCTTGTCTCCCGAATTGGCTATTAGTTTTTCAGACAGATCTCATTTGGCACATTTAAGGACTCGACAACAGAACTATATTTAATAATTTGATGTGCGAAAATTATTGCTTCCATTTGATGTTCAAATATTTTTTATGCTTACAGAATTATAATGGTTTAATAGATATATCGAATCGAACATAAAATGTCTATTTTTTTATAAATCAAAATTCAAAAACTAAAGCTATAACATAAATTTGATAGAAGAATGGAATTGAACTCATTTGGAATAACTAATCATGTATATTTTCTATTATGTCCACATATGATTATTTTACTTTTTTTTGTTTTGACATTCCTGTTAATAAACTTCATTCTATAGGAAACATTTAAGGCCACTGCAGTAGGTTCATAAATCCTGTGGGAAAGGATTTTTTGTACCTTTTTACTGAAAAGTTATTTCTATTTTCAACTTTTTTAAGGTGGGATCTATCTTTTGAGGTAAATTAAATAACAAATATATAATTGCAGGGTATTCTACGACAAGATGTACATACTCTAAAATTGCAAAAACATATTAGGGCACTATTTTCGAAAACCGAAAGAACAAATCAATATGAAAAATATTTTTTTTACACAATTTTCTTTTTAAATTGTAAACAATCCATCGGATTTAAAAATCTGCATATACCTCTGCTACTAAACATTGTTATTACAATGAATGTTCGGTTTAACAGGGCTCCATATTACGTTGTCAGTAGGCTGCTAATGCCTGTGTTAAAATTGGTGCATCTGAAAATATTTGACAGTGATTTTGCAAATAATTAGTCTTTATGATGTAGCACAAGTACATAATGTTACAAAGTACAAACAGAAAATCATGTTATTGTAGGTTATATTAGACAAGTACCATTTTGGCGGTAACTTTTAAAAATAACCAAATACTTTTATAAAGTATCTGGTTGCTTTTGGTCAGTTTTATCACTCTGAAACATTTTCATGAATAATGCTCAACAACTCTTTATTAATATAATTATTGAAAACAAAATATTTGTGTTGCATTACTCCGACTGGTGTTGCATTACTCCGACATCCGCATAGTAATGCAACGCTATTCAGATAAATTGCCCGAGTAACTTTCAGCATCTCCTTCAAATAAATAAGTAGGATTGTCTTCCTCAAAGACAAATAGAGGTCACTGCTGAAAATGGCATCTGCGGAAAAGCAGGTCGCTATTTGTCTGTCAATTTGACAATAATTGCCAGACAGATAGTGGCAATTACCGAAAGACCCAAAGAGGGCACTACGGTGTGTTTCTCACCACTACTAATAAACTTTTTTTTGAACTAATAAATGATTTGATGTTATTGGAAGACAATTATTTTTGAATTAAAAATAATACCTAGGCAATTAATATTATTGTAATTAGGCTTGCAATTGTAGATTGTTCTTTAGGACAAATATTCCCATTGTTTTTAAATTGTGTTACACAATATAACCATCTAATAAAAATATGAAATACACAGTGGTGCAAAAATATTTATCTTTAATTCTTGTATTAGAACCTACCAGATTTAATTCGACAAGGTCCAACATTAGATCAGCTTCTCCAACAGTTTCATCAAGATGAACAATATGTACAGGGTGAAAGTGTCATTACTGATTTAATAATGCTTTTCGTTAGAAACCTAACTCTTGTGTAAGTTTTGGCTGAAAATAATTTTAGGATTATTAAGTAATTTTTATATTTTCAGGGATTTGTTTACTCTAAACAGTGGTAATGTTGAACCA
Organism: Pogonocherus hispidulus; assembly: GCA_963924545.1. Taxonomy (NCBI): domain Eukaryota; kingdom Metazoa; phylum Arthropoda; class Insecta; order Coleoptera; family Cerambycidae; genus Pogonocherus; species Pogonocherus hispidulus. The sequence continues at coordinate 91,638,209 of OZ004692.1, forward strand.
ATTAACAGAAATCGAACAGAAATTCTGAATTTCTTCAGAATGAGAGTGTGTGATGGAGATATATCGCCTGCCGGTATTGATAGAGGAGTTAACAGAGTAATAGTAGAGATGCAGCCATTCTTAGAGAACTTTGTAAGTACAATAAAACAAAAATACTTTTTCAGTATTTACTTTATTACTTTTAGAGATCCTTGCCAGTTCAAGATGATATAGATATGGTTAGGTCTGCCGAGCAGTTATTTAGACATCGATTACCTAATATTATAAGTATAGCTGCAAATCTCCATCCAAACAGTGTACGGCTTCTTTTAGATCAGTGTATTACTACAGCTCAGCAATTGTGTGCATTAACTCTTAGAGCAAGTTCAAATGGGCAACAGGGTGTAGAGCAAGTTTTTGAACAGATTATGGTAAGTTATATTGGAATATGTATAAAAGGATATGTAGACCCAGTTATTTACTACTGTGCATTATTTTGCCGCTTTCCGAAGTAATGACATACAAATTATTTATATAAAACAAGTTGCATGAAAAATAGGTGTCATATCTCAAAATAATGGGGAAGTATTACACCTTACATGACCTAAGTATTTACTACTAATCTGCCTCTATCTGCCTTAATTTTATTGTTGATTCATATCCCAGAGGAAAAAGTCCAGTGCAGTGATCTATGGGGACCATGAGCTCCCAGGTACAGTACGATAGATTCGAATCATTCAATTTTGGAACATATTTAAATAGCACAACAGTAGCATTACACGGAGGTGCCTCATCCTGCTGTGATTCAAGTCACCACAGGTTGAAACTCTTATCTTTGATTATACTTTTCGTGTTGATCTCTATTGTGAAGTATGACAGACGTTCTATATAATAATACATATTTTTTTATGTTTCATCTCGTGATCTTTTGAAGATTTTCATCATGAAATATGAAGAAGAGTCTGAACTCTGTATATTGAAAATGGTCACGAACAAACGACAAAACGAACAAATGAAATTAGTACAAATTTAAGCTATACAAGCTTTAGTTATATTATAATATATATAATTAAGAAATTTCCTAGATTTTGTAAAATCGATTCGTGTTATTTCAGAACCGTTTCATGGCAGATGTTCCCCAAGAAATACAAAACTGGACTCTTGTAACAAGCCGTGTCCACCTGCGCCAAGTTATGTCCAATTTAAGTGTACCAGAAAGTGTATTGCAGCCATATTTCGTAAGAAGATCAGAAGCTTCATTACCTTCAGTTGTAAATAGAAATGATGTAGGTGACACAAATGTGCACAATATTAACACTACTCCACAAATAGAGGTAATGTATAATTTATTAAAGGCAGATATGTACGTTAACAAGAATATTATCAGTATTATCCTTGTTTATATATAGTTATTCAACTGCATTAGTACGAGTGGATGGCGTACAGATGTCATAGTGGATAATATGTGCACCTGCCCAATGAGATTCGTGCATTTATAAAAATAATCAATCAAATTCAATGACATTGGTGGTATTAGATTTTTACACGAGGTGTCACTACTGGGGTTGATTAACTATTTTTATATAAACAAGGGTATTATGTTACAATTTGTTATGTTCAGTAAAATCAAAATCACATGTATACAGGGTGTATTTTTAAGTGGATCTGGGGTCAAATTTATAGGGGTGATAACTTTAAACCTCATTAACGCGTACCCAAAGTTTTTTCAAAACTCCATTCTAAAACAGCTACTGTGAATTGGCCAATTATCGAAATTTTAATTAAACTTTTAGATTTTCAGAAAAACAAATTTCTGCACCACCCGTGAAATATTGCTTTATGAATGAAGTACTTTTTTTGTGGGTGCTCTCTAGTAGTTATATTATGTCACATGAAAAAAAAACAAACTTTTTTAAATCTAGAAAAACCATAAACCATTATCCATAAACAATATCCTCATTTAAGAATAACATACAAAACGGTAGTTAAAACAGATATAAAAGATTATAACAATAAATAAACTAATAAAATTATTAATCTTACCTCTCTAGATTAAGTTCGGTTCATATTTTAATTATATTATTCACAGATACGATAATTTACTAAACAAACATTTATATTCAACATCATTAAATTCTACTAAAAACTAAATTAAACCATTAGATAATACGCACAATACACTGAACCGAGCGCTTGTTTAAATGCCTTTAAATATCGAAACCTAAATTGTGCCCAAACACCTACATCGATTTAAATTTCCCTAAAAATAAAACAGAAATTTATTATTACTGGGAGCATTTCCTCATGTGGCATTATATTTTTAGTTTGCAAAAAAGCAGACATTTAATTTTAGATTCATAATCTACGAGGAAAAAAGTTGAAAATTATAAGAGTAGTGGTGGTGAGAAACACGGTTGTGCCCTCTTTGGGTCTGCTAATATCCGTCTGAAAATTATTGTCTAATGGATCCACCACCACCACTAACATTCACCATACCTTTAGGCACTCATGTCGCAACCTCGTTCATCAATTTCACTACCTATGGCACTCTGATGAGCGCATAATAAGTACGAAACTGGGTTAGTCTCGATGAATGATGTGGCAACTACCATGGAGATGTCAGAGTAATGCAACGTCAGCCGGCACATTGCCTGTGGAGTAGTTGTTTTTGGCATCTATTTCAAATTTATAAGATAGTAATTTCAACTTCTTGTTACTTCTTTCTTGTTTTCTTCAAACGTTTGAAACCTTGAGAGTTCTTTTATGAAATATGAGTTTTACGATAACTTATTTACTGTTATATTATTATTATCTGTTAACTTGAATTATTATTATTTAAGTGTGCAAGCAATGTTGGTTAGAGTTAATATCCAAAAGTGGTATGATGTAATTTTGAGAATAAATATTTAAAAAAACAATTATAGCTCGTCCATTTTTTAGGATTTCAAAAAAAAAAAAGGATATTTCACATTAATATTCTTGGCAACTAGTCCTATTACCCCTCTAAATATGACCCTCACTTAAAAATACACCCTATATACACACTTAAGGTAAAAAGTGGGATATAATATTGAGTGGAATGGAAGGAATTTATTTGGCCTGGAAGCATTTATCCGATCATATTACATAATAAACACTTGTATTTTATTATTTTTCTTCACTGCAGTAAAATCTGTATATGTCTAAAAAATATTTTTTCTAAACCACCATTTAAATTTAAAACCACCAGTTATGCAATAAAATGCAATATAAAACTTATATTGCATTTTATTAAGTGTTGAAAAAAATCATAATTCGTATGGAAAATAAATTTTCCGCAGTATTATTTTGACATTACAACTGAAGAATAAAACTTTTATAATAGAGATTATTAGATATACAAGGTTATCATAAAGTAAGGGATATATTTCAGCTTATTATGTATTTTTAACAAATTTAGTTAATAACAGGATATGAAAGAAATTCGATTGCTTAAACAGTGGGATTTCTTATGTCCAAAACAGTGGTTAACGCAAATGTTCGACATGTCGTCCATTTTGCTGCTGTATAATCACCACTCATTCCTCCAAATTGTACACAGCATTATCAGCATTTCTGGTTGAATTGCAGCAATTTCCTCCCTAATAGTCTTAATTCTTCCAGCGTTGTTGGTCATGTTCTAAACACCAAATTTTTTAAATAACCCCACAGCCAATAATCGTTGGGTTAAGATCAGGCGATCTTGGAGGCGATGAATTTACAAAATGTGAACAATTCTCTAAATCACAATGATTATGTTTGACATTTGTATCAGCAGTTGACACGACAACTCTTTTGTTTTGCATAGATACAGTAAAATCCAATTATTGAAGCAACTAGATGCCATTTACTTCTTGCTACTAGCTTGATTTCTTAAAATTGTATAGGTCTTTAAAGTATACCCCTTACTTTATGATGGCCCCATATTATTATAAAAAATTCAACATTGTGGAACAAATCCTATTGTTATAGTAAAATGGTAATGGTTATTACCATACTCGTATAATGACCTTTCAATTTTTATACTACTACTGTAATACACAGTTTTCTTCTTTTGTTTAACAGTATACTCTTGCACAATATATATATATATAAATTATATAAATTTTATGTGACTTAATGAAGTATAATTGAAAAAAAATATACAAGTACTACTAGTGACATCAAGGTTAAACTCATGCATATTTAGAAAATGGGTTTTATGAATTGATTAGTCATTAAAGAGTAAGGAACTTTTTACTAATGCATCATTTAGATGTTATGGGTATAATGTGTAAAAAATATTCATTGAAATAGTTTTAGCTATTCAGAATGTTATTATTTTGTCATACCAATAAATTGACATTATACTTAATCACTCATTAGGCCATGGAATTAGATGAACCAGTTACAGTAACAGAAAATGAACTAGGAACCACAATAGTTTTAGAGGATACTGAGTCTTTACCAAATATAGTTATTGGATCAGAGCCTTGGCATGGACAAGTACCCGAGGTATGTAATGCAAAGAACTTTTTATCGGGAACTCAGAATTTACCAATTATCCAAAATAGGACAGATATTGTATAGTATGTCAGTGCCATAGTGTTTCCGAGATATTGTTATGAATATGAAGACTCCCAGAGTATATATTGTTAGTGCTTCTTAGCTCACTAATGTTTTGCACAAAACAGCTGGCTTATAATCTGGCTAATAAATGAATTGAATTTAAATTCCATGCAATTTAATCAATTCTACAACGGTAAAGTACTTCTGCTTTCAGAATTTAGATTTTTATTTTTTTGTACATTATCAAATCTTTCTTTGGCAGTTGTATTAAATAGAAATAGAAATACTGAGAGTAAACCAAGTTAAGCTACAACGTTAAGTTTACAAATTCAAATTTTATAATCTGAATATTAGCCGACTAATAATATTATTAGCCGACCTATCACTACATTGTCAATAATTGTAAAAGCTAACCTATATTTTATTTTTTAGGATTGGGTACCAATTATAGCTCGAGATGCACAAAAACAAAGAAGGCAAAATCCTCAAGGTCCATTTAGCGACGCTTACCTCTCTGGAATGCCAAGCAAAAGAAGGAAAATCGTGACAAATTCAAAACCTCAAGGTAGTCTTCCACAAGTTATTACAGGTAATATATTTATTATTTAATTACCACATTTTGAGAATTGAACTTTTTTTTATATATAGACAGTGTTAGGCAAGCAGTAACAGCCACAGGTTTATCAGGAGCTGCTCCATTAGAAACAGTGGCACAAGCAGCAGGTGCATCAGCAGAAATTCAAGCTGCATATAGGACTTTGTTGCGCACCAGTGTCCAGACAAGTCTGAGAGATAATGATGATTTTGCACCTGAGCGATTTCCCAATGCTGCACATTATTTTAATAATACTTCATAATAAAAGAATTAGAATACAATTTATATGTGTTAATTATTATATCAGATATTAAAAGCATTGGCATCTATAATTTGACCAATTTGTTTATATGAATAAAAACTTTAATTTTTCGTATTTGTACAAGTCTGCATGTAAAACTGAGTAATTTAACTAATGGATTAAATAGTAAAATAAATTATGACACACAATTTGAGGTATTTTGTTTTAATACCCCACAATCCACTTTTTTTACACATATTCATAGGGTGTTTTTTGTTGTGTGGCTTGGAGGATGTGTAGTTACCAGTTTCCTGCTGGGCATTTAGTTATCGCTGGTTCAGCACCATCTTTGGAAGAATTCGTAAGGTTTTCAACTCTTTAAAAGATAAGTTGGGTATTTTATTGCAGTTCATATTGCGTTCCTTTTACTTAAGACTGGGTGCCTGAAAGCCCTCAAGTCTTGAATAGGAGTAGGATTGGTTCCATCTGCAGGTTCTCCAGGTGCCTGGAGATAAAGAAACCTGTTTTTAACATTGTCTGTTAAGTAGGTGTCTTGAGTAGCAAGAGATACTAATCCACCACAGCAGAGCCGTGGAGTACTGTAGAAGGTTGCTTGGTTTTCCAGAGGCCCCATTTGAGAATTTATATCACTAGCACCATTCAGCCAAAGGCATGAATCACACTATCTTGGTTAGTGAGAGTTTTATCAACCTTAGCGGCATGCAATATTGTGAAAAGGTAGCCGTAATACCATAGGAATTCCTTCTCCAGCAAATTAGAAAACTATATCGTAATAAATTAACAGTTTTTGTGTTGTAGTTTGTATTATGCTAAAGCTAGACACTTAAAATATGCTTATAATATCTAATGCATACTATTCGATCAGATGGCAAACAATCTCAGCCATTTAACACATATTCTTTAGCACTAGCATATGGCTGCATATTTTTTAGCACAAAATATAGCTTTAGTAGCCACAAACATGTTATTTATAGCCAATAAAGTTTCTTAGTGACTATATACTTGTCCCTACAATAATTACAAGATTATGTAAGTAGTAAACTCCTGCGTCAGCGTCAACAAAATACATGCAGGTGTTATTTGTATTTATATTTACTAACTTCTCATATTATTTAAATTCTACAGAAATATTTTAGTTTGGTCTATATCTATTATTAAATTTAAGGCACTCAATATTAACAGTCGTAACAAAAAGAAAACGTGTTTACTTATATCCTTACGACATGGTCGCGGTGGAGGGTCTGGTTTTCGGCCCACTTTTAAACCTATAGCCTTATAGTGATTTTAGAAGTATGATATAAAATAATATTTTATTTACATGCATTATTCACAGATACAAATACAATATTATATATATACAAGAATTATCAAAAACATTCTATTATGTATGTTATTTAAGAAAGTACTGAAATGTGATATTCACGTGGTTTTGCCCAGTTGTTAACAATAAAACTTAATTAATTACGATTTAAACTACGTTATAATAGGTATTATCTTAAATTGTGAAAAAGTGCGCAAAATATTTATTCTATTACTATTATTATGAGACCATAGTAATAGTAATCACATTCCAATACCCTTGGAATAATAAAGAAAAAAGCTACATGTCAAACCCTGAATAATTTATGAGTGACAACAAAAAATTAGACAATGAAATAGGAAATAGACCAGTAACAATTTAAATCAACCATAAAGGAAACCAAAAATGGCAATGATTACTATACAGTGACAATGAATTTTTTCCATAATATAAATCACAGTAAGTTCATTATTTATACATATTTTAAGAGAGAGACTTTACCAAAAACTAGCCTTGCTTTATGTTTATAAAAACTTAAGGGAAAAAACAAGATTAAATTTGCTGCCCACTCATCCTTATTTTTATTTTAATGTTTTAACAAGGTGCTAACCTTAGCATATTAAAATAATAAAAAAGGGTGTAAAACCAATGTCTGAAATTTAACAGGTAAGCATTACTGTTTGACCGGCGAAAATATACAGGCGTGAAATAGGAACTATCGCCATTAAATTTCTTACTATCTATGAAATATTTTAAAAATAAGTATTATCTCTCCCAATGACAATATACAATCACAAAACTATGTCTTGCAATCATTTATTTAATTCACTTATGCTTGAAATTGAATGGAATTTCGAACGTACATTCCTTCCAGATGTCTTCTTGACCTCGCCAGACTATACATCCTCAGAGCCATTATTCAAAACGGTTTACGTAAATAACAGTAGGCACTACCAAAAAATTTCATGAAATAGTGGTACATTTTATCAACCTTATAAACATAATTATTAGATAAAAGATAGTCATAAAATGTAGATTTAGTAATAAATTAAAAATTAAGTACTTTATGAGGACGAATCACTGTGATATTTATTTGGATCAAAATCTTCGTCTTCATCATCTTCAAGATCCAAATCGTCAAGATCTTGAAATAGTGATTCATCAACTTTCACAGCATCACCTTCATCTAAGAACTTAAGGTCTGATTCATTAAGTGTATTGTCTGACATGAACAATTCCCTTCCTGTTAGCTTCTTACCTTCTTTTTCTAACATTTCTCTCTTTTTTGTTATACCCATTTCTTCTTCAAATCGTTGTTTCCACTTCATAAACGTTTCAACAGTTACCCTAGTACCTTCAAACCTTTTTCTTTCAGCTTCTTCCTCTGCTCTTAATTTAAGAGCAGCTCTTTCATCTTTCTCCTTTTTAGTTTCTTCCCATTTGACATTCAGCCATTCCTGAGCTGCAGAAACTATAGTAAATATCATAACCATTCCTAAATTTTCTTTAATTTGTTCATCTAGATAACTGAGTAAATTTCTTTCATAATCGTCCTCAAAATTTTCTGGATTTTCTGTTTCTATTATAGGTGGCTCTTCTGGATATTTCGAAGTATACGTAACGACTAGATCACAACTTAAACCATTCTCAGAATCAGCCTCATATTCTTCAGTTTTTATAGGTATTGAAAATTTAAATTCGGGTTCAGTTGCTAATAGATGAAAGTCCCCATAGTATATAGATTCCAAAGCCTCAATTTCACTTTTTTGTTCCTCTGCATAATCCATGTTACTATTTTTTAAACTTTATATTGATTACAACTCGGTGTTATTGTTAAAAATGTTAAATCAGTAAACAAGAATATAACTTATTAACTGCGGTCAGTTAACCTCATTGATTTTTAAACATTGTAAGGTTAGGTTTCTTCAACTTCTTCTTCTTCTTGCTATTTCTTGGCCTTCGTCCATTGAACATTTAGCCATGGTAGACTTTGAAGTTAGCGTTGGAGTGCGTTCCGATCTGATGTTAGATTAAGCTATATTACCATGATTTAAATCAATGGGTTATAAAAAAACAACAGTGTTCTTTTCTTTCGTGGATCTTATATGTCAGTGATGTGCCGGATAATTATCCGGTTATAATTAACCGGAAAATTATCGATAATTAGTCGCCGGCTAAATATCCAACAAGACCATGCAGGCTATGTAAAGGGATAACCTCTTTGTTGGCCTTTTTGTTAGGAAATCCAAATTAGTAATTAGTAAATTAATTCATCTAATCTTATAATGATCGAATTAAAGTAAATTAGTCTCCCGATATTGGTCAGTGTAGTAATTAATTAGAATATAATAGTTAACCATATAAGTCAGGAATTTATTGGCCGTGCTTTGAGAAAGGTAAGGAGGAAAGGTATATGAATAGGTATACTTAATAGGCATGATACAACTACACTGATATGCTCATAACTTGACCAAATTTCTTTTGTTCTGCGCACGACGTAATTTTTGATGTAAAAATGGCGAAAATTCAAATACCTTACTGTCAGCATGACTGTCAGTGATACAATTATTTTCGTGTTTGTCAATTGTATTCCCGTATTATTATAATTGTGAGGCCCGAGGGTTATCAAGTTGTCATTTTTATATTATAGGGTGGTATTTATTTACAGTAGTGCTTCTTATTATCTCTTCAAATTGTAAAATTTAGGTTAGAATTATATTCGGTAGGTAGATCGGTACACAGAATGCGGTTTCAATTAAAATAAGAAAGATTAATATTAATCAACTATTATTTTAGTTTTCCTGTATGAATCGTGTATTATAATTCCATAATCGGCGTTTATTTTATTTTGTTATCTTTGTTTACAAGTATTTTATTTAATTTTGGATCATAACTGACGTCACGCTCATCGATAGACCACGCCCTCATGCGCATAGGCATATCAGTGTAGTTGTATCATGCTTAATAGGTATTCTGATCTGGTGCTCTATTCTTGAAACTGAGAGATGGGAGTATCCTCGGGAGTATCCCGGGGAGTCTTCCCTCGCTTACGATCCCCGGGAGAAAATATACGTATTCTTGAGAGATGGGGAACGTAAGGGAGAATCGGGTCCCTGGGAACACTGTTGCCAGTTTGTTTAACCAATCAAAACGCAGCAAATTTTGACAAACTAAATTAACCATAAAAAAAGATTATGTATATCCTTTTCAATGTTTCTATGGTAACAAAACAACCTAGATTTTTTTCGACTTTTTTTTGGTGTTTTAGACGTAGAAATTCTAAAAAATATATAATTATAAATATATTTATAATTTCTGTGGTTTTAGTCCTGTTTTAAGGTAGGTTTTTATCGGTGGATATATAATCCATTTTTACTTTCAAATCAATGTAATAAGTGATATTTTTTATCAGAGACAAATGGAAATAGAAAATAATAAGTCGAGGCCACTGTCGACTAAACAAAAAGAAACACTAATTGAATAGGTACACAGCAGGCCAGAACCAGAAACCTAAATAAAAAATTTGAAAACCTAACCCCCTGCGCCTTTAACTATTAATAAGGTAATGTACTCATATTTGTAGTTATGGTCAAGGCTGACTGCCTTGTAGGTACTTCAACAAAAGGTGTAACCATATCAACAATATCGTGGCATAAGTTTTTTATAACTCTAAAGAGTCTAACAAATTTGTGGTCAGTTAGTTCAAAAGGATTCCTTTGTTCCAGGACATCCCGAGGGATGTCCATTTGGTCAAGGGCATCTTCCACATCTTCCACTATAATATCATTGAATATAAATTGGTTGTAATCCTCAACATTCATCTTTTGGGAATTGGGAAAAGCACCATTACAAGTTTCAACACAAATTGTAGGTTAGAAAACCCAGAGATAGTCGTCTTCTCTTGGGTCTAGCTAGGGGAACATTTTACCTCCCTAGGGAGTAGCTCCCTCACTCAACTTCGTGTCAAGAATACAGTTTGTGTTAAGCCACGCCCACTTCTCTTACCTGTTCTACTCCCTACCCGTCAAGAATAAGCACCCTGATGTGTCAAAAATTAAAAAACAATGTATATAGTCGATCGTTATTCTGATAATGGCTAAAATTATAATATTTTTAGCCGGCTAAATGTTAATTATATAATTAGCATTGGCTAAATATATAATTATAGCGGCTAAAAACCTATCACTGTTATATGTATTTTGTGAAATGTATCAAAGCAAAGAAATCCTAGGAAAGGATCAAGGATTGTTAACTGTTTACAGGATTGCTCGATCGCTCAATTTTGTCATCCGTCTTTGTGACGTCATCGAAGATATATGTAATCGAATTGTCTAAATATACCTATTTTGTGTTTGTTATATTTCTCATTTGCAAGAGAATTTTCGTATTTGAATGATTATTAATATTATTATTTATTAAAGTTTGTAATAACAGTATAAAGTGTACCTATTTCTACAAGTTCGAGATCTTCGGATCTTTGATGACGTCACAATTATGGATTACATTGTAGTATAGGGATCGAGCAATCCTGTAAACAGTTAACAATCCTTGGGAAAGGATCATATACATAATTATATATATGGAAAGGATACAGACCATAAACATGAGATGTATAACCATAGACTAACGAAGCCTTTAATTTTGTCAAACAATAGAAAAGTTGGAGAAGTAGAAGAGAAACGTAGTCTATTCATTGTTTTTGGTCAAGGTTAATGAACTTCGAAAAATGTAAAATCAGAGGAAGGAGCTACAATAAGGTGAATAACCTCGGTTTCGAAAAAACAAGGGGAAAACGGAATGTGTGTTCATAGTCATAGAGAAAGTTAAAGTTTTTTAGCTTATCTCTGGTCATAGTTACTAAGTCTAGTATGGGCAAGCCCATGAATAGTAGAAGTAGATATACTTATATGTTTCATTAAGAATGAAAAACTTCAGGTGAATATTCTTACCTATATATCCTATATTATTTATTAAAAAATTAAACTTATTGGAATATTTGAATATTACCGTAATATTTTGTCCAGATTATTTTATAATATGTTAACACGAACGTTCTATGGATAGTCTTCAAAGTGAAAGATATTCATGTAATATTATATGAATATTTAAAAAAATATATTTTTTTGTGGGAGGTTAAGAGAATATGTTTTAATTAAGTTGTGCTATGTGGGTGGGGTGAGTAACTATACTGAGTCCGGAATCGTGTGCGTAGACGTAACGGCCCAGAATGACCGCCATCTGCATTCTTCCGGCTAGAAGATCTTCAGTTCTGCCGGTATGATCTTCAGTTCCGAAAGCAGTGTATCTCGCTTGCTTCACCGAGGGCTTCTATTAGCAGTACCACAAGCTTCACAGTATGTTCTGGATGGAGTCTGCGGAGTTCGAAGAGAAGGTCTCGATATTTCGTCCGTTTCTAATAACTGACGAATGAACTACATCAGGCTTATTGCTTGAATCTGTCTGAGCGTGGGAAATGAGTGTTCAAATAAATTCGGTACCTTTCATTCCCACAACGGACACAACATTCCCCGGAACGTATGGCAGCACTGGTGTTTCGTCTATCTCGTACGAGTGGCGTAGAAAGTAGCAAAGAACTCGTAAACCCGCTTGATGTCTATGGATATAGGCCGACACAGCATATCCCAGACAAGCGAAGATCAGATGCATAATTGTCTCCGGCGCCCTATGACAGGCCCTGCAGTTGACATCAGGGACCTCCATACCCATGGCATGGGTTTGATAGACGAGGGTGTTAAATACACCATCCTGGCAAACCACTATGAATCCCTTGAACAAGCGGAGATCAGATGCATAATTGTCTCCAGCGCCCTATGGCATGACATACCCATGACATGGCTTTGATAGACGATGGTGTTAAATACACCATCCTGGCAAACCATTATGAATCCCTCGGTTTCCGACTTAATCCCCGCTGACCTTAAAAAAGCAAAGGTCAGCCTTTCAGATAAGCCATGGTCTTCAAGGCTCTTATAGAAGACATTGTGCATTGGCTTATCCTTATGCAACTGAACGGGTCCCAACTCAATGACACAGTCTGGGTTTCTCCATTCAGCGTCGAAGATGAGACCGAGTTCATCAGCTGCGCTTCGTACTGTCTTAAATAAAAATGCTCCGACCCCTGCATTTTCATGGTCTTGGACCATGCAGAGGAGGGGATCCGAACTCCTCTAATTACCTTGCAGGCTCCATCCAATACCATTCTGCTGTGCACATACTCCAAACTCAAGAGTCCACGGCCTCCCCGATGTCTTGGGAAGTACAACCGTGGAACGGACGACCTAGGATGCAAACTCCTATTGAGATGCATCATTTTACTCCGAAGGAGTAGAGGAGGATCGGAACGGCAAGCATGTTCGTAGGATTCACCTTATTTTTACCCGACAGTTCGGAAGACCAGAGGCGGTGTCTATACTTGCCGCGGAGAGCGTTTTTTATCCATCCCAAGACCGCCTGCGTGTACTCCTGTACCACCCTAAGAGATTGATGTAAATCCCTGTAACTGCTACCGCAGTTATATCCACGAGTTTTGCGAAGTTCAATCGACAATGGCACTAGCGAGATGCAGAAGAGAAGAGGGGTGAGGGAATCTCCCTGGAAAGCTCTGTCTGAACTCTGATATTACTAGATGTTATGGTAAAACGGGTCTTCCAGAGCCGCACATAAATAAAATATATATATATATACTGAAAGCTTATACTGCACAGTCTTGCGGGACACATCTGTCAATCAGCAGGTTCTCCTTGCAACCAGCTACATCACTCTTGGACCCACGCTGCGCATATATCCTTCCGTAATTATATATAATATATAATATATTATTATTATTGTTATTGTTACATTATTATTATTATTATTATTATTATTAAAAATATTATAACATAAACTAAACCTATAAATTTTCATTGAGAACATACAAGGTACATGACACGACGAGCTGAACCGTTATATACATATAGAGGCATCATGATACAACTACACAGATATGCCAATGCGCATCGTGACGTCAGTTACGATGAAAAAACAATTGATAAACACGAAAATAATTATATCACTGCCCTTAAGAATTTTCGCATCGCATTACCATTTTTCCCTCACGAATGACGTCATGCGCAAACAAACGAAAGTTATGAGCATATCTAACGTGTAGTTGTATCATGTAGAGGCATGATGTGTAGTTGTATCATGAAATAGAGGTAAAATTTAAAAAATTTGAGTGGGGAATTAATTGATTGCGCTGACTTTTAAAAAAAATATTTTTGAGTTCCTGTCACTTTACCAACTTATTTTAAAGGGAATATCCTATGTGTTACATCCTTCTGAGAGCCTGATTCTTTGGCTCTAATAAAATGTACTTATATATTGTTGTCATTCAGGCAGAATTTTAAGGAGATATATATATTTTTACGAAACCATATTAAAATGTCTTTCTAAAGAAATTACACATTATAATGGCTTATAACTAGAGAACTAAAAGAGTTATATATGATTCTTTCTTTACTAAACTTCTTAGATTATTATGGTTGGATTTCTTATTCATCCCAAATTTTTATAAAATATTATTTTTATTATTATATTTTTTTTTTGAAAGACGTTTTGACAACACCGTTTACAAATGCGGTTTCGTAAAAAAATTATATGTTTCTAAAATATTGTCTGAATAGCAATAATGTATACATTTTCAAGAATCAGGCTTTCAGACGGATGTAACAGATAGGCGTTGTTCCATTTAACGAAAATACATAATTTGGATTTAAATAGGCCATTTTTTCCCAAACACTTTTGACAGCATTTAAGAATTGGTAACAATGACAGGAAAAATAATTTCAAGTAAATCTAAGAAGTTCAGCGAATACCGCATGTTGATAGCTCTTTTTGTTCTCGAGTTATAAACTGTTAAAATGTGATACTTTATAGATGGACACTCTGTATTACCATACTTGTTTACGTCTCAAAATAAAAAAAAATGTATAGAAAGTCCTGAAAAAAATTATTCTTAACTTAATCAAGGAATTAAATAATGCAATAAAAAATATAGTGTTCTATTTGAAATAAGGAAGTTGATATCGGCTTCCGTTATAACCGGAATTCGATCCGTGGATTGCGTCCCCACCCCCACGAAAATTTTTCCAAATCTTACCTCTACTCACAGTATTTAAATCAATCTACTGGTTTCCACATATATCGATTTAGCTCGTACTGGAATAAGAACCCTATATATATCGTACAGTTTCAGCCTTGAATTTCGTCCACAATATTTTAAAACAAATATAAAACTTAAATTATTTTACCCTCCTTACATAATATAAAATTAATGAATGTATCATCTAAACAAGTAGACATGGTCAGAGGTCATTCATTCGTCAACTGGGATGTTGATTAGGTACTAGAGCTTGGTAGATACTAGAGTCACATAAATTATTTAATAAAATCAAATTTTATCAGTTTGTCTCTTGTAGATATCAATGAATAAGTGACGCCTACATCTATCTGTACGTTTTCTGTTATAATGACATACTGACTGAGCTCAGGTCACACGACCCAACTTTTGACCCCCAATAAAATCTCAATCAGAGCAATTTATTAGGACGTCATCAGATTTATTGCTTAGTCTACCTACTTACTGTTTTCTGATGAATTTTGTTTTCCTTTTAGACACCCACTCAAAAATTAGAAAGGCCATATAATCTGCATAGAGTAACCAAATATATAAACCTCCCAGCAATTAGTAGGTATATGTAGGCAAATTGTAGCGATAAAGTTTTGTGTCCCCACATTACTCAAACAGTTTTTTATTTACATTGGTTGCCCGTCAAGTATTTGATCCAATAAAAAATACCAACTTTAATTTAGGTACCCCGTAAATTCTCAAGGATTTTGTGACCGTCACTCAAGGATCTTATATAAAATCCTTGACCATCACAACTGAGCACAGGTGAAATAACCTAACATGGCCGCAGAATCGAGGTTTGCAAGAGGGATTTAAATGATTTACAACTTTTTTTTATTATTTGTATTTTATCTTTATTATTAGAGAAATACCCACTATTCCGATATTTTCTGTAAATTATTTAGTACAGTAGGTATATGCTCATTAAAATTGTCTTTCTCAATTCAAGCTAGTGTAAGTAATTTCACTGATTTCATTTAAAAATTTCAAATATTAAATAGATTTATGGAATGGAATAGAATAGAATAGAAATGTAAATTTATATCATATTGCTGTATGGTGATGGCTAAATCGGCTCCCAGATAGCACAAAATGATTCAAAGGATAGCTTCTGAATATTCTTTTCGAAGATTCGAATATACTGAGATCATACATTAATGGATGTATCCAATAGATACTATAATTGTTCTTGGACATGATTGGGATAATTTTCGATTATTCCAGTGATTAAATTTTTATCACGATTTTTTATTGATTAAACTGCTTAACAAACCTATTGTTAGATGAAGCAAGCCCATGGACGGTACGTATTCATGTTTCATTAAGAATTGCTTATGAAAAACCCCAAGCGAATATTCTTATATTATTTTTATTAAAAATTAAACTTATTTGAATATTCCCGTAATATTTTGTGCAGATTATTTTATTAATATGTGAAAACGAACGTTCTATGGATATAATCTTGAAAGTGAAAGATATTCATGTAATATATATATATGAATATTTCAAAAAGTATATTCTTTATGGGAGGTTGAGAGAATATTCTTTGATAAAGTTGTGCTATGTGGGGGATAAACAGTTGTTTACGTTACAGTCGAGGGGTAAATCACTAAAAAAATTTGTACACTGAAATTCTCCCGGCAGTGAAAAATCCCCGAAATTCCCCAAAAATTCCCTGAAATACCCCTAAACGTTTGAAATTCGCAATTCCCCGAAATTCTCCAAAATACCCTCAATTCCCCATAGCGATTTGAAATTCCCAACAATATAGGTACCTACTCGTTATTATGTGCTACTGAAAAACAGACACAAATCAAGTTTTTGTAACATTTATTTATGCCATATTCAAAACAAATAAAACACACATATACCATAGTATATTTATTTGTACTATGCATATACCAACAACAATACATAAAACGTTCTTTGGTAAACAATAAAACTAAACTAAGGAAAAAATATGTTCATTCATGCAAAAACTGTCTCAAAAATATAATATAAAATATAGAACCCATCACAAAACATTTTTAAGACATACCCTATAAACTGCTACCAAAAAATGTTTTCGTAATTTAAGAAGTACCTATATGAAATCTAGCAAAAATATAACGTAAAATATTACTTAAAATGTCGAGGATTAGGTATAACCTCAGGTCGGGCCTCAGGTATAACAAAATATATATAAAATACCCTGAAATTCCCCAAAATACCCCGAAATTCTCCGCAAATCCTTGAGATTACCCAAAATTCCTCAATTTTTCTCGAAATTTCACCTGCTTGTACCATAAAATACCCCAGTGATTCGCTCCTCGGTTACAGTAGTTACAGATGGGGATCTGTATACGACACAAGGCGAATTGTGCATTGCTTTACCTTTTAAAATGGTGAATTGAGATTAAAAACTAATGCAGAAAGGGGAAAATTTCTCCTGCAGGCATCCGATGATACATATTTACTTATGAAGGTTGTGGCGGTGAGAGGCATTGCAGGTGCATGGCGTTCTGATGAGTTATGCAAACTTACAATAGAGAACGTCAAGCATAAAAATAACAATGACATTATTATTGTTACTATTCCAGATTCTAAAAATAGTATGTCACGTACGTTTACAATTACTTCTTGTCCAGGTAGTGTTTGTCATCTAGAAATTGTCAAGAAATATATCACGATTAGGTTAGAGGCCAAAAACTGACAATTCACGTTTCTTTATGCGTTATCAATCAGGTAGATGCTGCAACCAACCAGTCGGCGAAAACAACATTTCCACAATTCCTAACAAGATAGCGCATCTCGAAAATCTCAAAACATATCCAGGTCATTCGTTCAGGAGAACGTCGGCAACTTTACTGGCTAATACAGGAGTGGATGTCTTAGCGATCAAGAGACACGGAGGGTGGAAATCCGCGACGATTGCAGAAAGTTATGTTGCTGACAATTTATGTAACAAAAATGAAGTAGCTTACAGAATTCTTCACAACAAAACTTCATCTGCAGCTTACAGTAGTATGTCGCATAGGTTATTACAATGGATCAGTCAGACAATATTGAGCCCCAGGTTATTGTAATGGAGCAGTCAGACCATTTTGAAAAAAATGAGGTAGTTAACAAACGCGAGGGAAGTTATCCAAATTTTGTAAATACTGTTACTAATTGTAATAATTGTGCTATTACTATAAATATTAATTAATAATTAATCGCTTATTTTCCCGAGGAAGGTAAGTAACTCACCACCCGTCTTCAATAGCAACCAGCACTTTACCGGTAAAATCAACTTACCTGCTTCAAAACATAATGTGATAATAGTCTACTTACCACAGTGGGAGCAGATAAATACTATAATTGGGTACGTGGTAAGCAATTTATTAGAAAGATGAAGACAAAGGATGAAGCTTTGAAAATAATACAGAGCAATATCATGGTCCAGATTTCTACGTATTAATTATGGCATCAAGATAAAAAGATATTTACTATTATATACTGTTTATTTAAATTTAAGCAGTGTAGTGTCGGTATATTATGGTATCATATACGAGTACACAACTGATATAAAAATAAGTGAAGAAATATTCAGGCGCCGGCGTCAGACCGATGATTATTTCATAAGAATGCTGTTAAAGTTGTATACCTATCTGTTATATACGCTGTATACGTTGCTACGGACTTCCATACATATTTTATGCAAGGATAAAATCAGGAGGTTGCTCTTGGATGGCATTTATTCGCGTATAAAATACGTAAATTGATAAGCGGAATTCTCAGCGCACTCACGTATTCAGTCAATAAGAGGAAAGTTTTTGTATCTGACGCAAATTCCGCAAAGTGTTTAATTTCTTTTAAATTTTATTGTAATAAATATTTTATTTAGACATATTTTAAAATATGGCATGCAATATTTCATAATTTTGTATAAAACTGAAAAACCACTGATGAAATTTAGTTAATTTATCAAATATTAATTTATTGCATATTATACAGTGGTTTTTTGGGGCAAACTTTAGAAGTTGGCCTTGATACTGCACTTTGAATATTTAATTTGTATGCGTCTGGTTTCCTGCTTTTTGTTATTTTACAGGTGGTGTACTTAATCCCAAAAGAAACTATGAATCATGAAAGCGCACCACAAATAAGTTAAAGACATTATCTACAAGGACTTTAATGTTTAATTAATATAAATATAGAGCCAATAACATTATAGAAGCAAGAAAGAAATAGGTACCCACATATTTTGCAGCAGCACTGCACGGTAAGAGTGTGTAATATATGGAAGTCAAGATACTTATTCATGAATTTGTTGTGTTTCTGTCTTTGTATTGCATTCTTTCACTTAATTTATGCCAAGCTTATTCGAAACCACTTTTTATAAATAATTGGATGTCAGATTAAGTTAGATATATTGCAATACGGTGCAGTTCTATAAATATTCAGGGCTTAAATTTAGTATGCCGTAGTAAAATTTATCAGGTCAAGTTTACCCAATTTTATTTATTTTATTTGATTCATTAGGGGTAATTTTTATAAAAAGATCAAGAGATTTTTAGAAGAAAAATTAATGATTGTTAGTTACAGTTTAAGCTGCAAATTTAAGGAACGTGAAAGTGGGTACCTATGTCTATACGTTTGCGTTTACTGCCTCGTTACGGAATATACATGAAAGTCCGGAAGCAAATTAATTCAACTCGATTGATAAAGTGAATAAATAAATAATATCATGGGCAAACCTATTATTTTATGATAATACTGAACGTTTTTTCTTTCCGGACTTCTAGCCCATCTTTCTAATAACTAAGGATAAGTCTGTGACTAGGACGTTTCCCAGATTCTTTAATCCTGCAATAAGTAATAAGTAGTGGTTAAGGTTCACCAACTGATATCGTTCTTGGGCTCTAATGCGGCCTTCAGAACAAAAATATAATATTCCTTCTCCCACGGAAGTCTGTAACTCTCTAGCTAATCCTTAGAATGGGGGGCTATATTGTAGTTGTCGATTTTTTAATTTTTTAATTTTTTTATCACGATTTTTTATTTATTAAACTGCTTAACCAACCTATTGGTAGACGAGGCAAGCCTATGAATAGTAGATATACCTACATGTTTCATTAAGAATTGGTTATGACAATTATTTATTAAGTATTTCAAGAAAAAAACCACATTTTCTAAAATTTTTCTTGTTTTGTTCAAAACTGTTTTTTTTTAACTTTCCTTACTGCCATGTACAATATCTTATATCTATTAAACAGCCAATGGTATTTCCGTAATTTCAAAAACACATCAGTTAAAAAATCTGATAAGAACCTGATAAACATTGAACAATATATTTTTTAAATAAATTAAAGAAACCAAATGCTAACAAAAGGTAATAAAGGATGAAACAACACAATTTTAAACGTCCACAAACTGAATACATCAATGTCTAATGTAATATTATAAATACTGCTGGGAATGTTCGCCACCTTGAGCAATGCACCGTGTAACACGTGTTACAAAGGAGTCTCCATTTGTCAGTATTTGTCTGTTTACCTGTGCAAACGAGTTTCTTATTCTTTCTCTCATATCTTGAGGTGTTGTGGGTGGAGTCTGATGAACCATATCTTTTATAAAATATGGTTCATCAGAGCACCAATTGAGGTAGGTACCATCCGACCTCAATGGCAGCACCATAATCGGCTAGATCACGTCGCCTGCTCCTAGCAGGGAGCAGGCGACGTGGTAGGTATAGCCGATTCTGGAAGCACAAAAGTTGGGATATAATCGGCTAGATCCATAGACATTATAAAAAATAATGTCTATGGCTAGATCACGTTGCCTGCATCTATTTCAGCAGGGAGCAGACAACTTGATCTAGCCGATTATGGACAGACAAATAGAATAATAGACATTATAAAAAATAATGTCTATGGCTAGATCACGTTGCCTGCATCTATTTCAGCAGGGAGCAGACAACTTGATCTAGCCGATTATGGACAGACAAATATAATAAAGGTGCATTTAAATTAGAGCGAACAGAAGTGAACGAACGAATTCGTTTGCTTAAGCTTGCGTAATTTATATGGAGAACAAAATGGGAGCGAACAAACTCGTCCGTGTTTCTGCATATATTAGAGCGAACAGAGACGAACGAACAAATTCGTTCGCTAATTTCTGTTCGCTCTAATTTAAATGCACCTTTAGAGTAACAATCAATGAACTGGACTGTGATCTAGCAGATTATGGTGTGACTTTACAAAAGCGGTAGAATTTTTTCGTGATATTTCCGTTTTACATTGGAAACACATCTGTCAAACCTTACGTAAGAAAATATTCATCAAAACATGTAAAAATATACTTACAGGGTGTTAGTAAGTGTTCCTTGTCTATTTTACGCGCGGATTGCCCTGCACAACTTGTATTTGAGGCTGATGCATTGGTACTTAAAAATAAACTTGGGCTCTTTGAACAGATATGAATGCCTGTGTCATTTCTCAGTAAATTATGGTTTCAATTGTGACATCAGAATCTTCGCTAATGTATTTTTGGTATGTAAAAACAGATATTTCGTAAAATGACATTAATATTTTAAAATAAAACATAACAAATATGCGACATTTAAATTGGTAGGTACAGAGTGATTCACCATAAGTCATCTGTCCTCCAACTTTTGTCACAGATAGAGTCCAAAGAGTTGGTGAAGTTACCATATTATGTATAAATGGAAGTTACACAGTATTAAAACATATCCCTCTCTCTCCCCAAGGCAGTCCATATCTTCATATTATGTCTAGTAACCTGTAAAACAGCTAGTAATAGAACTTCCTTACAAATACCAAACTGATTAGGATTTAATAATGGATTTTCATCATTCAAAATTATCTTCACAATTTTACGAAAAATCGGAATAGTGGTCAGACACTCCTACATCAACCATCCTTTTTATGTAGAGGTAAAGATACCTACGTCCTTGGATATTTTGAAACACAATATCGAAAATTGCTTTAATTAATTTAAACTACGAGTATAACTATTAAGTCTTACATAATAGTTTGTATTCATATCTCTAGGTGAACAATTAAAAAATTCGAAAGTAGATAAATGGAAATTAGTTAAAAAGATTAAGTAGGTACATATAATAGGGTAAGGGTGGCGTCATTTATGATGAATCACTGAACTAAGTATTCCAAAAATGTAGATTTATAATAGATTGAATAGTCTCTGTGTCCTTCAAAGTTATACAAACGTAAAAAATAAGAAGGATCAAGGATATAATGGTAAAGATACTAGGTACCTGGAAATCAGTACCTGTAAGTACTCTGTAAGTACTCTATAAGTATCTATTCTAATCACAGTTTCTATTCCCTATTTGTGGTAGAAAATTATTTTTAATACGCCTAAGAGGTTATGATTAGCTTCCTCTATGTATTTTTTTTTTCAAAAGGAGATGTGAAAATGTAATAGCGGTATGATACCTAAATTACATTGTTGTTTTTTATTGCAGTTCGTATAAAAATAAATAGATTAGAGTAACGTGAATACAATCATGTAAATTATAGATTTTCAGTATGTACAGAGTCCGGCAACAGGATTGAACTATTTTAAAAAGCTTGCTGTAAGAAAATAAATGTAGCGATTCAAACAACCGGTACTGAAACATGGACTTTATTGTTGGCAATTTTTAATGTTTGTAAATTATGTTCTTAAGTGTCCGCCATGCTCATTGACACACATTTGCAGTCTCTTTTTGCAACACGTGCTGAAGCAAATCTTGATCAATTCCGTTATCCAATCTTTTAAGTCTTCTATTGTCTGAGGACGAGTAGTGTAGGTACACTTTTGCCTCAAAGAAAATAATCTGGTGTTGTCAGATCCGGAGATCTTGAAGGACATGGACACCAAAACATGAAATCAGGCGACGTAGGAACATTTGCCGCCGTAAAACAGTTAAACTTTGCCTATTGGTATGAGCGCCGGCACCATATTATTGGAATCATACAATATTTTGGCCCCTTCTTTGAAGTTCTAAATTCACATATATCTCCAACATCATAACATATCTGTCAGAATTGACGGTAACGGTGTGATTGTTTTCCTCAAAAAATATGGTCCGATTATGCAAAAAGTATCCTATGGTATACTCCACATCATAGGAGTCAAAGTCAAAGTCAAATAGCGCCCAAAGTACCTACGTCCCGGAAGTTTTCCAGAATTTCCTGAAGCCTGACTCATGGGTAACTCCTTCACATTTACTCTAGACTTTATCTACAACACCCTAATTTGGATCAGACCAGGATTAAAGGGTATTATTAATTGTTAGAAATGTTATCCAATTATATCATAAAAGTTACTCCTTTTATTAGTATTAGTAATTTCTTTACCTAATATTTTTGGAACAAATTATGGTTTGGCTTGGTAGGCCTTTATACCTACTATTATCGGTGTGTAAAAACGTTACAATTCAATCGTGGCAATTAATACTTATAAAATTACCCAGTAGGCAATAGTAAAACGTGTTTATGCAAATTTGAATCTTATAAATAGCACAAAATTGAATAAGTCTGTTTCATCTCTACAAACAATCCAACAAAATAAATATTTAAATATTTAAAAATATTTAAATTGGAAAGTAATATTTCATACAACGATACTTATTTCAAGACAAGTTTATTGAAATCTGTTAATCTGTAGATAGCATAATGTTATAATGTTTGAATAAACATCAAGAGTAAACATCAATGAAATTTTCATCTTCAACATATTAGTTATAATATGTAGGTACCTATATATCGTTGCTATTGCATTAAAAATTTGTGGTCTTTGAAAAGCGCACGAAAATTGTAGTTTAAATGCAGTGCAATTTGTGAAAACCAAGAACGACACGATTTGCAGCAAGTACTATAATAAATTTTCTTATCTGGGATAAGGTGTTTGTAAAAATTTTATTGGAAACGGTTTTTATTGTGATCGGCTGATAGTAATATGTAGTAGTAGTAGGCTATGTAGCTGATCCAGATCAGACCAGGAAGTCTAAAAGAACTAACAAGATTTATTCATTCGAAAGCTTCCCTTAACTAAATAATTAACCCTTCAAAAACAAGAACTAAAAAATTTTAAAGTTAAACAGGTTGCATCTGCGAACTTTAAGTGGTCTATATAATTATATAATAGGCACTGCCGTGTAAAATATCATCTGCACAAATTCAGACTAGCGGAAGATGCTGAATGCCGCTTGTGCTTAGAAGATGAAATGACAGAACACATTTTATGTACCTCTCCCCTCCCCGCCAAAAGCTCAAATACTCAATATTTAGGAAATGACAGGTTCCTAAGTAAGTTCTCAGCTAATAGGGTGTTCACCTTCTTTAACAGGTTGGATCTGTTGCGTGAAATATAATTAAGCGTGAGTTACAATAGACACAATATGGTCGCGGTGGAGGGTCTGGTTTTCAGCCCATTCCTTTTTGAATCTAACCTAACCTAACCTAACCCATCTACAAGCATGTTCTGTATCAAAAGTTTGGAAATATGGCGATCGTATTTTTTCGTATCCATTTGTAACCTCATTTTCGAGTAATTTCGGCGTGAAACAGCAGGGAAACATTAGCCTTATACCAGGCCAGATCCTGCAGGATAGTCCAGATTAGTCGCCTTTAACGTAATGCCGCTGTGGACAGAGGGAATGACGTTCCGCTGTACACAAGCGGCCAACACTTCAACTGCTGGACCCAAGATGAGAGTGGAGTGGAAGATTTTATGTTTCAGATTCCACCCCAGTTCCGATCGAGCAGCCGAAGTGGTAACACGTAGGTAGCGAGCGAAACAAAGTGAGATAGTGTAGTGAGTGCACAGTGAAGTGGAAGCCCCACAGGATTCGACTAGAGATAGGAGAATTCAACAACATGCCTTCTTCAAGGCAAAGTAGCAGTTCCGGCAGCGATGCCGAAAAGGCGAGGACGAAAGCGCTCATCGACGAGCAGCGGAAACACGACACAGCCACAAGCCAACTGCGCAGAGAGTTCGCGCAAAACCTGCAAAGGCAGCTGGCCACGCGCCCAAAGGTCGATGAGTCGATATACGACGATTACGAAGACAGCGACGACGAAGACGACTTGAGCATAGATAGCACCACGGGAGTGGTAAAGACCCCTGCGAGGACAAGCAGCAAAGAGCCAACGGAGATGGATAAGCTGAGGGACGAGAACATAAGGCTGAAAGAAGCAGTGATGGGTCTGCAGAAAGAACTGGACGAGAATGTAAAAGAAAACCAAGACCTGTGCAAGGGATTCGACGAGGAACTTGCCAGGCTAAACCAGAAATGGGAAGAGAGACTGGCAGCAGTGGAAGAAAAATTGAGGACTCAAAGTATCGAGGCAATGGAGACGGAGGCTCCGGCGCCAACCACCGACGCACCAGCGGCGGCTACCACTTCCTCCTCCTCCGAGGAGGAGTGGAAAGTCGTGGGCCCTAAGGTGAGAAATTCTAAAAGACCTCTTTCTTCTGTTTCAGGCTCCGACTCCGACAGGCCAAGGAATCAACCGAAAAGGAAGCAGACCGCCCCCGCCACCACAAAGGCCACCCCCGCCACCACACAGGCTACCCCGCCGCCGCCGCCAAAACCAGGATACCACCGGTGATCCTCCGAGAAGCCGGGAGCTGGACCAGGGTCTCGAAAGACATCCAAAACAAGCAGATCCGATACACCAAAGCGAAGCTAACCAGCGATGGAGTGGCAGTGACTCCGGAGACGGCCAATGACCACCGGAAGCTCACCACCTACCTCAGAGATACCAACCAGGGGTATCACACCTTCACCCTGGCGGAGGAAAGGAAGCAGAGGGTGGTACTCAGGGGACTGCCCATAGAAGTCCCACTAGAAGACATCAAGGAGGACCTGAAAGCCCAGGGGTATAATCCTATATCCCTCAGCAGGATGGTCTCCAGACGGACCAAGAAAGAGATGCCCCTGGTACTGGTGCAAGTACCCACGGCGGAGACGGGCATACTAGGTATCAAGAGATGCTGTTACCTAGTGGTACGAGCTGAGGCCCAGAGAAAACCCACGGGAGCGACGCAGTGCCACCGCTGCCAGCATTTCGGCCACGGGCAGTCCAACTGCACGGCGGCCCCGAAATGCGTGAAGTACGGCCAAGACCACCCCACAACCACGTGCGAGAAGCCCAGGGAGGAGCCGGCAAACTGCGCCAACTGCGGAGGGAACCACCCGGCCAGCTATAGGGGATGCCCGAGGTTCCCCAAGCCCAGAAGCCAGAAGTCCTTTGCCGAGGCGGCAAAGGCAAAGACGGCGGCACCCCCGCCACCAACACCAATGCAGGGCCTGGACTTTGCGAAGATGACCAAGATGATGGAGCAGATGCAGAAGATGTTCGCAGTAATGGGGACACTCTTCGGCAACTCCCATCTCGGGTAAGTATGATCTAATAAAATAATTTATGTTTCAGCTAGGCAGCTACGCAGCACAGAAGAGACAATAAACAAACTCCCACGACTCGCGGGTAACGAGAGGCCCGCGGCTTGGCAGCTCCGTGGACTCATACACGGTAGCGCGCCAGGCCCGGGCGAACTCTCACCGCAAATACCTTACCATACCCTCGTACCGACCTTGAGCCTTCGGGCTCGTCTTGGCGGTACTCCCTATGCTACATAGCAATTCCTACCTAACCTATAACCCGACAAAATCCTAAAACCTGACTACCCCCGGTGGGTTAGACGCTGGCGAAAAACAAAGAAGAAAGAAAAGCGCCAGAAGAACAAGAAGAATAGGGTCTTGCCAGCAGACCCTGCCAGGACAGGAGAAGGCCTCGCGTTAGCCCCGCCCACCGCCAATTGGTGGGATACGCGAAACGCGAGATCAAGCTCTACGAGGCGTCCCGGCCTACAGCGATGGTATGGGTAAAGAGCGGTGATCTCGCTCGGCCCTGTACCATCCGAGGTCACGACTACTGCCAAGAATATTGGCGCGAGATTCCACCCGGAACAAGCGTAGAGGGCTACGAAGCGACTAAAAACGACCCTTAGCCCTCCCCTCGAAGCCGCGATCGCCGACAACCATCGCGGGCTTACTTCGAGTACCCTTCCCTTATCGCATAAAGCTAAAGGGCCAGCTAGCTCTTTTAGAGGTGCATCACCGACTATACAGCCACTCCTGACCTACCCCAAACTACCACTCTGGACGAGACAGACTACCACCGGTGAGTTAGACATGCAGGCGAAGAAAGACTACAAGACAGAAGACCGCCAGAAGCTCCTACCCAGCCTGCAGGGTAGAGCCGGGGACACCCCACGAATCGCCCACACCTATCACTTTTGGTGATCGGGGTTGGTGAAGGATGGGGTCCAACTCTACAAAACAGTCCGGGACAGAGATGGGGTGGGTAAAGAACGACAATCCCGCTCGGCCCCAAACCATCCCAGGTCATGACCACGGTCAATGGATATTGGCGGGTAGGGGTTCTAGGATTTTAGTTGTTCAACCGAACTGAAATTATAGTGTATTTTACTCTTTCTACTCTAATGTACTCTGTATGTTTAAATATTTCATGTCAACGTAAAAAAGGCCACTTTTAATAATCACTGGGGTAGGTAATCAGTCCACTGCATTTATATCTCAACCGAATGTTAAAATTATCAGAAATTCATATTAGCTAAGTGAATAACAGTTTCGCTGATAATTCATTATATATCTACGATATTCTAAGTAAAATACATTTTATTTCTCCAGAACATTTCCTTTATGTACCTAAGTAAGAGTTTATGCAATTTTAGGATGCCGCCACTGTTGCTGCAGCATGACGTGGACATTTTCTCCTGAAGGTATTGCAAATGACAACAACAACATCGTAAAATACAGAAGCCGTTTACCAAAAATAACTCTGGTGGTTAAAAATATGCATGATACCCACGCAATTTAAGAATGTGCCACTGAATTACACGAGAACGTGGGCGTTGTCATCGTACGAAGAATCTCGGAATTTGAAAAATGCAGGCGTAGGTACCAATACTTTCCTTACAATGCAGCTATTTTTTTCACAAATAGAGCAGCTTGACACCTTTATTACCTTTTTATGTGAAAACATCAACTTTATGTCTACACAATGGTCAAATAAATTAGCCCAAATTTGCTACAGTGACAGATATAATATCCCATGTTCTATTTTTTTTATGATTAATATCAGATCAAACAAACTCGTTTGTAATTAATTTAGTCACTGTCAAAAATAGCCTATTTAAATTATTTTCAAGCTGTTTTATATGGATACATTATCGTATGTCACTTGAAAAGTAAATATTTTACACCGGGGGTTCTAAAAATATACGACCCAAATTCACACACATATTTCTTACATCTAAGTAAAAAAAATTGATAAGTTAAGTGGAATGTTTTGTTTCCGGGTTTTTACTTCGACTTTAACGCCTCGTGAAAAGTAGGAACAAGTAGTTGATTCGGGGTTCAGCTTAATATAAGTTAAGAATCGGGCCTGTAGACAATAGAACTGTTAGATTAGTAATAGTAATTCAATGCATCAATCCACTGAGTTACACATTATGCTATGTCCTTATAATCTTTTATGTAGAGGGTGGCCTACATAAGACGACCCTATACCTTATCTTGGAAACTGTTAGAGATAGAAAAAAATTTAAACAAAAGTTGTTTGCACTAAATATTTTTTTTAATGTTTTAAACTTTGATATATTCAGGGTGATTCAAAATTACAGAATAAAACCAAACTAATGTTTTTTTAAATGGAACTTTCATTTATTTCTTCAAACTATAAAAGGACCTTTAGTGGTTTCTGTTCTAGTTCTTTGGTTAGAACTGCTTCTGGGTTGTTTATTTTTTTATTAGTAACTACGCCAATTCCCGCAAGTCCCGCATTATTCTTGTAAGTATTGTATTAGCTGGTACTCTTCTATATCTATGGATGGGAGCGCAGATACTCCTTTCAATCTAATTGCGAACTTTTATTGTTTCTAATAAACATTCATATAATTATAAGCGATCTTCTACACTATAAAATGGCATAATTTAAATACGTTTAACATTAATGCGTTAAACGTATAAAACATATGCGTAGGTATAACGTATAAAACTATTTTATCAGGAAAACGCTATAATATTTTAGGAGGTAAATCGAAATTATCAAAGGAATGCCATGAGGGATCTTTCAAATATTCGCTGAATTAGTAAATATTTACATAATAATAAATATAAAGTATTTATTTAAATTTCTTCTGGAGTTAGATATTGCTACTGAGTTTAAAAGCGCAATGTTATATGTGACATATTCAATCGACAAATTAGAAAATAGCATGTTATAAAATCGATTTTAAAAATAAGTTAGGGCGGGAATAATGAGACTGAGTAAAATCAACAGAAAAATGTATAAATACTAGTAAATTACTTATAACAATATATACAGTTGCCTAGGAAACCGATTGAAAATCATTGACGACGACCAAAAAATAGTACTTAATTGCTGGTTAATATCTCGAAAACGCTAAAATTTTTATATAGAAGATTGATTCTATGACATGTAAATATTGAAACTCTTAATTGATGCTCAAATTTGAACACCCTATGCAAGTTAATTTCGTTTAGGCAGTAATGTACCGGGATATCAAAAATTATCTTGGTCAAGGGTGGTTGTGGAATGTAAAACGTGTGTCTGACTTTAAATTTTTGAATATTTATTTATTTATTTATTTATTTATTACATAAAATATCCAACGAACTGAAGCCCGTTTTGTTGTGTCAGAATCTGTCAAGTCATTGTGCTGAAATTTTCTAATCCAGTTTTTGAATCATGCCTCTTACACACACACACACACACACACAGCACAAAATTTTCATGATTGAAGCCTATTTTCGAACGGGTGCGCTAGTTAATGGAAATTGGCAATACAGTCAACGTTTGTGTTTGGACAATTTTCGAGAGCACTTCCCAAACGTGGCAATATTATCGGACAATTTTTATGCGTGCCTTACAAATTGTGTTGAAGTGTTTGGCGAAACTGGTTGTGTGACTCATAAAAAAGGTGCTGGTAGACCAAGAGTTCGTACAGAAGAAGTTGTCAATGACGTTCGTCAACGTATGCAAGAGGAGCCTGCAAAACCTTTGAAACGTCTTTCTCAGGAAATTGGACTTTCTTATGGAACATGTCATAAGATTTTAAAGAAAGACTTGAACATGCATCCATATAAGATGCAAGCACATTAAGCTCTTCTGCCCGCAGACCACCCCAGACGCCTTGCTTACTGCCATTGGTTTGTCAATAATTTAATGAATGACGATCTTCTGGACTTAACTTTTTTTTCTGACGAAGCGTGGTTCCACCTTTCGGGATACATCAATTCTCAAAATATGCGAATGTGGAGCAATGATAACCCTCATGTTTTTACTGAATCGCCACTACATGCTCAAAAAATTGGTGTTTGGATGGCAGTTTCTCGCAGAAGAATAATTGGGCTAATTTTTATCGATTTCACCGTTAACGCAGAAAGGTACAGACACAACTTTTTGGCTGAATTTGTGCAACAGTTAAACGATCATGAACTTCGGTATGGTTATTTCCAGCATGACGGTGCAACAGCACATACTACACGAGAAAATATTGCTTTCCTCCGCGAGTTTTTTGATGACCGGCTGATAAGTTTGCATACAGAAGTTGAGTTTCCTCCGAGATCGCCTTGTTTGACAATTATGGACTATTTTATATTTCCTTACTTAAAAAACAACATTTTCGCAACTCGGGTAAATAATTTGCAAGAACTGCAACAAAGAATTGTTCAGCAATGTGCAACCATAACGCCAGAAATGCTGCAAAACGCTTTTCACAGCATGAGGAGGCGCGTCAACTTGCGCATCGAACAAAACGGGGGACATTTCCAACAATTACTGTAATTTAGTTTTTCTTGTTACTAAAACCGGTCAGCTAGTCAAGCAGTAGAGTCAATTACGGCAAGAGGCGAAGTTAATGCAGGTGACGAAACAGGCGATCCACTAAATGCGTCTACAAACGAAGACGATGTACCATCAGTTTTAAAGGAAATGACACAACAGCCTCCGAAGGAGAAGGTGCTGCTTACTAAGAAAATCCATTAAGTATAGCACTTCAAAATCCGGGCCATCAAAAAAAGATACAGGAAATAGTAAATCAAAGATCTGTAGAGATGAAAAAGAAAACGAAGAAACGTGCTCAGTGTGTGAATGCCTTTTCTTGGCCCAGAGACCCAGAGTGGATTTGCTGTATTTCCTGCCTCAAATGGATCTGCAATATGCGTGTCCGACAATTTTACAAGTCTCGAAAACGTATTTTTTGTAGGAGTTTAACATGATATTTTTTTCGAACCACTTCTAATTAATACCACCAATTTTCATATTGTAAAATAATTTTGCAAACAATCATGACATACTTGTCACCTTGACAGATGACATAATTTTATTACTAAATTCAACAGAAGACTGTATTACTTCGAATAATAATTAACATTATAAGGTAATCGTTTATAGGTAACTATTTTCATACACTATACTTTTGATTTTTTGGGTAATATATCTAAAGTGGAATTTTCTTCTAACTTCCTTATATCAAGCGGTGTACAGGGTTGAAAAAAGCTATACGTTT
This sequence comes from Pogonocherus hispidulus, assembly GCA_963924545.1. NCBI lineage: Eukaryota > Metazoa > Arthropoda > Insecta > Coleoptera > Cerambycidae > Pogonocherus > Pogonocherus hispidulus. The sequence goes on from OZ004692.1 coordinate 91,669,710, forward strand.
CCATTTTTCAATTTGAATAAATTACAATATATGTGACTTGCAATGTCAATGTCAAATTACTTTTTGGTACCTACTGTACAATAATCTGTTTTTTGTACAGTTGCTATGGCGATCTCAGTAGTCCCAAAATGGTCTTCTTTTTATATAAAATAATTTTATTTGTGTGATTGGAAAAAAGAACGTTTAAGTATTTTCTGTTCATATTGTTTAGCAATAAAATGTGTTTTTGAATTTTATATTTATTTTACATTTTTAAAAATTAGAAATCGGTGTCGATGTAACCCAGAGAATGGGAATGGGTTCAACATTTAACGGTAATTCATAACGTGTCAAAATAGCCCCAACACTGGGGTTACTTCGACACCAAATAAAACAATTACATACAAAAAAATATCAAAAAACCTAAGACTTCGATAATAAAAGTAGATAGAAAAGTAAACTATCCCACTGCATTCCACTGAAGTACTTTTAAAAATTTTTCATTTGCATTTTTTCTATATCTTTCAAAATAATGATATATTGTTGGAATATGCAACATTTCAAAATCATCCTGTAATTCTAAAACAGATGACAATAGAATTGATCTGATAGCACCATCAACCTGGTCTTGAAAAATGTAGGTAGAGATTGCAAAATTAATTTGTCTCTTACTTTTATACTTTCTGAGTTACCCTGGATTCCCATAAAAAAAGAACTGCTCTGTATACTGTGCGTTTCACGAAGTTGTATCCCGGATTGGAATGTTAGTATATATCTCCAACGTATGGAGCGTCGTCATGTTATTAGTTAAATTCAATGCATTGGCACATCTCGGTTACGGACCGCTACAAATTGAGGTGGTGTGATTTAAGCGCACGTGCCAGTCTCGCACAGGATTTGCCAGCCAATCCTGACAATCCGAACATTCCAATCCGGGATACAACTTCGTGAAACGCACAGTATACATTCCAAGTTGATGAAAACCCGTAAATACATATATACAGTTTTTTCCGTAGACTAAAAACAATTTAATATATTAATATATTTTTAATTTATTGCCCCATATTATTGGATATAATTTGGTAGGTACCTAATAATAATAATAATAATAATAATAATAATAATAATAATAATCTAAAATGTGTCAATAGCCCTATTGTTCTGACGCCAGCACTATCACTGGAATAAAAGTTACGATGTGTTTACCTTATAGTTTTGTTTATCATCTCATAACATAATGTTTCAACGCCATAAATTATTGTTGTTTCTTGACAAATTACAAAACCGGCCTAATCGGAATTCAATTAAAAATTGTTTTATTACTAGTAACATCAGCTATCAGTTTGTATCAATCAGTAAATAACAAAATGCTGTGTGCCATCAGACCCATAAAATCAATAGTGGCACCAAAAAACCCCTAAAACTTAATTTATGGTTTTTATGTTGTGGGTTAAAGGCTATCGTTCCTCACACATTTTTTATTTTCATGTCGAAGTGTGAAGGAATTATCCATTGATTAGTAGTAGAATGTTATATTTCAATTAACAAGTCATGTTAATTGTAGCAACGTAATGTAATTTATCATTTCATTTTATTTTACGTAATTTGTGAGTAATACTTACCCACAAATTACCTATTTAAGACTACACATAATGGTGGTCGTTATAGCGTTCTACAACTATAGTCCGACTGATTGTATTTTGTCCTGGCGCGTTTACTTTTACTGATACTGAAAAATTACTTTTGATGGAATGTCCTTTATATTTTTACATATTTCCATAAAAATTCTCTTAGTATACATTTTATATAGGGTTTTATGGGTGCATAATAATAATGAAGATATGCCCATCCGAATTTCTCCAATAATACTTCAGATTTCCAAATATAATTTGGTATATTACCCTTGTTTATTTATCTATAATAAACAAGGATATTACTTAACACCTTTTTTTTTTCATTTATTTAACGTCGGCCTATTTCCGCGACTAAGGCCAATCACCGACGCCAGGAGACCAGCAACCCCTAACCTGCAAATTTTGCCGAACCCCCACTTTTTATAGCAGGGTAGGAATCTTTTACTTGCCTATCATTTCATAGACAAGGGATCTCCGGCTTTATATCCTATCCAAGGGATGGTACGTCTTCTACGCAAACCTCGCTGAAATTTGCATAGCTTCTGTGAATTCACCGACGTACAGGCCACTAGAAGATGCGGGCAAGCGCCGACGGTCTTCCCTGCATGGTCACCCATCCAAGTACTAACCGCGGTCTACCTTGCTTGTCGCTCATATCGTTAATATGAATGCCAAGTTGCTACCACCGCTTGCCCTACTTAACACCTTGAAAGACGAAAGTCGTCGTTTGTTCTTAAAAGATACAAATGATAATAATATCTCTACCCCCTCATTCTAACCCCCAAGGATTAGCCCGGAAGTCTGTGACTTGTGTGGGAGAGGGGCATATCATTATTCAGTGGACCGTTATTCGCTTCAAGAACGACTTACATTGATAGGTCTTAACGACCATTCAGTGCTGGAATGAGCGAAACCTTGAAAACCTTATTAGGGGGACAGTCAAACATCAGCCGAAGTTAATATGCCTCATTAACACTAAGTCGTCATTCTTTTCATCCTAAGCTGTACGCCAGGATGGTTGATAACAAATTGTGATGATATCATAAGTTTGAAATTTTTATAAAAACATTTCTGCTAGTTTCATAGAGAAGTCAAATATTTGTTTTATCATCACTAAAAATATCTAGAGGAGCCCTGTCCTATAAATCTTTTAAGTTCAACTGATTATTCGCCTCCCGATTTGTAACAGGATTTGGTTTTACCCAGGTAAAAGTTCTTTACAAAAAATATAAATTAAACACGAATAAAATACTTGTTTCTTTTATAATTAACAATAATCTGTAACACGGTTAGTAACAAAACATGTACTTGTGAGTAAAACTTTTGTATATTATTTAATATATATACAGGGTGTCCCACCGGGAAGGGCCGCGATCGATCGTATGGAAAAGTACGTACAGGGTGATTTTGAAAATTTGGTTATTTACAAAGGTAAGTCGAGCCCAAGGATTTTTAACTTATATAGGATTGCTCGATCCCTATTCCTCAATGTTGTCCGATTTGGTGACGTCACTGCGAGACCCGATACTTTTTCTCTCTCTGTATTGTGCGATTACTTATCTATGACGCGTTGACAAGTTACTGTCCCTATCTAACTCATCTATTTTTCCGATGACGTAGCCGCAAGACCCAATCACGTGATACGGCTAATCGAGCAATCCTGTATAAGTTAAAAATCCTTGAGTCGAGCCTACCTTTTTAAAACATTTTGACGTTTCTGGCACTTTTGGTATAACCGGAATTGGACACCAACTTGCTTATTTTAAATGGAACACCCTGTATGTTTTGTAGTTTTGGATTCTACGTTCAATTTTAAATCAACTTTGTGTAAAGTTGCATATACCTAATCTCAGTTATTTTTGAGATATCTCCAGTTTTAAGAAAAAAATGACAGTTATAGCACCATATTAAAAATGTTGAATCTTGAACAGTGGAAGACTTTTAATTACAACATTTGCAACGGTAATGGTTTAGGCATCGCTACATCTGAAAATGATTGCATAATGTCTGAGGAACATACAGGGACCTCAAAATTTATAAGCCAATTTATTAATTTAAGAAGTTACAAAACTTGATTTTTGCAAATGAAACAGCCCGTATGGTATTCTACGGTCGAAAAAAGAATTACATTCTGAATCGATTGACATAAATTTGTATGTAACTATTTTTTAAGATTTCCCAGTTACAGCGAATTTTGTTGTGAAAAACGTGTGAAAACTGAAATATTTCATTTTGCCAAGTAGACTGAAAAAATAAAACAATTTAGTTTGTCTCGCGTGTCAAATTTGTTGTCAGAAACTTCCTCAGTATTATTTGTGTCCACAAAAGTGTTAATAAAGATGCCATCACTATTAAATTATACTTACGAAGATTATTTAAATTTATTTGTAATTTATGGATAATGTGACAAAGTTATAACAAAAATTGCGATATATTTGCTGATAGATATCCCCATAAATAGAAACCATCACGCTATGCTGTAAGACGCATTATTAGAGAATTTTAAAAATTTTGGTAAGGACCCTAAAATCACTATTTCCATATTTTCGTCATCAACAATACGTTGATGGCGAAACTTCTTTGGATACCTTCTTTCGTATTACCAACATTTTTAAATTTTTTTGCTTAATGCACTTTGGCAATGATGACTTTTTTATCTCAAAATAACCACCTTTTATATCTCACAAGCTAGCTTTTGGATTTTCCACAATTGCTAGGGTTATTGTTAATTCATTGTTTTCATTTAAAACCGTTTTAGTTCTGGCTTTCTTTTCACATGCCACGGTTCCAGTGTGATCAAACTGTTATTTAATAAATCTCCAAAGTACCATAAATAGAATGAATTCAGTTCATTTATGTGCAAATATACAAAAAATGATGGCTAATATTACTAAATTTGTTTAATTAAAAAAAATACTTTCATCTACTTCTAATCTTTTCTTTTATTAACTAACATAACTAAGATGTAAATTACTTCATTTTAAGTGCAGACTACTCCTTCCTGAAGGGGCTTCCTCCCTCCGCCTTTGAAAATATTCCATCAAATCTATATCCAACTTCTGGTCAGGTAAAGGGTAGGAAATTGTCAGTATATCCTTTAATTCGCTATATCTTAAAATCTACCAGAGATAAAGATATACTTATTGGTATCAAAATAAAGATAATTGAAAACACTACTGAGATCGTATTTAAACAATTCATTTGAAATTGTAGAACCTCAGAAGGCAATTGTGAACACCCTGTATAAAAAAATCTCAATTCTAACACTACCTTGGTATAAAGTGGACCTAGCTAGGCACCCCCTAAATTTTTACTAAAAACAAAGAAACGAAGGAGTAAATAAGCAACTTTAAATAATCAGTTGATTTTGTTCAAAAAAAGTCTTAAAAATATGATAACTTGGCACCAATCAAACTCAAAAAAAATTTAAGGTTGACGAGAGAACCTGGTGGCTTCCATTGCCACCGAAAAATACAAGTAGTTAAAAAATACCTATATATTTTTCCGCTCCAACCTTTTTTTAGACACCCTGTACATGTGTCAATATGTACCTTCCACAACCTCATTGACGTTCCTCCAATCAGAGTGGCAACCCACTATCCAAAAGTATATTGAAAACATTCTATTTTGTATTACTGAAAAATGCGCACAGAAGTAATTTCATTCGAACTTATAATTATAAATTACTTGAAATGCCTTAAAGTAAACAATATTTAACAGTTCTAGTACCAGCACCACAGCCGTTAATAAAATTACCTCTTAAGATTATACATGACGGTGTTCTCGGCATTCGCTAGATTCCTCGTAAATAACCATGTTAAAATATTTGGAATTTAGACGGATGAACGTAAACACGTATGTAAATCAATGGTAATCGTACCGGTATGCCAAATATTCTCTAGCAACTGTGTGCAAATATTTTAATATGCCCAATTTATTAATGTATATCAAAATTTCAGCGCTCGAGATCGGTGAGGAATTTCGAACCGCATCCTGAACAAAATTATTGCCTTTTACCTAACTTTAATAATCAACTTAAATGTATTACTACAGTTAAATCAATAAGTATTTATTTGAAAACTGTATACGGCTTTATATAAGTACCTTTAATTTTGCCAAAAATAAAAAATTATGCTACATACAAGTGAAATATCTAACTGTTTGTCCTTAATATTCTACAATAGCATTTTTATTTTACCTAAGGGGCGAAACATGTTCTACGATAGTTCCTTAAAATAATGTGAAAGTTATTATTTCATTCTCCTAACTAAGGATTCATGTTTCAAACAAACAACCCCTTTGGGGTTGAGTTGACAAAAATTGTCTTCTGTACATTTCTAAAGCTAATTTTTCAGTGCCCTTTGTTCTTCATAAATTTCATATAATGATACCGCTTTGTTACGGAGCTTTGGTTCACAGATAATCCTGTGCGGTGTTTATATTTAGATTTAAAAACAGATTTAGAAAAATGGGTAACCTATAGACTTTGAAGTATAGTCTATAGACTATACCTAACATATAGAAAATAGACTTTTTATTTGTACCTATTTACCTATTATTAAATGCCTGTCTTTCGATTTTGAAAATAGTTTAAATTCCATGTTTCTACTTCAACTGATTTTGTAAAAAGGCAGTTGTCAACTTTCTATTCATTTATCAGGTTTCGTCCTTTTTGTTATTTGTTTAGAACTTAGATTTCCAAACATACCTTATTAAATGCCTCCGTGATAAATGAAAAGTTTGTCAGTATCAGATATTGTTCGACGATGTATTCATTTGATGAATAAATAAATTTACCACTTAAGGAGATAGGAAGGAAAATATATTTTTTCAAGAAGTACAGAATAAGAGAAATAGACATAAACATGTGTTGGAGTGATAAGAGAATATCCAACTAGCAATTTGGTATTTTATAGAACCTGCAGAATGGTATTTTGTAACGCTTGTTGGAATAATTACAAAACTATTATATAAACATTTCCTCAGGCTTTAAAAAACTTCATTGTCGGCACTATAAAATGGTTTGATAAGAGTGTGATTCTTAATAAGCCATTATAAAAAAAATTCTGCTTGGAGTCATCAATAAAATAAAAAAATAGTTTCGTAATTGTATCATTAGGTACAGTTTCAAAAAGTGTTTCTGCCACAGAGTCATAGCACAGAGAACATATTAGTTGTTTATCTCACTGATTAAGCAAACTGTGTATCTTCTATTTGTCTATTGGGTGGGTACTTTATGTTTGATGGTCAGCAAAGGCAATTTTTAATGCGAAGGAAATTTTACTATAATTTTTATAGCATGTTTTTATTAGATTTTAAATGTGCCTCGAGTTTGGTGATGTTTTCTAATAATTTTTAATATTTTTTTAAAAACTCGAATTTACAAATTTACCTTTTTTGCCATTAAAATCTACGTCAATTTGTTTTAAATATTTATCGCTTTCTATACTTTCGATCTTCAAAATTGCCATTTGAAAATGGCTTCCTGTTATAAAATATTTTTGTGTTATTAGCAAATATTTTAAAATAATTAAACTGTTTAGGTAATTCCTACAAGGTATCTATAGAATAAATACACCTAGAGGTGAAGATCTTGGGACAGGGCCGTATTGTAATTAACACTACACAACCAAGTAACAAATAACCAAATACACTGAACTCCACTTGAAGTGGACCAACGAAATTTAGGGTCAAATTTAAGCTTCGGTAAATTTCGAACCCAGTGGTGTAGAACTATGAGTTTTTTTTTATTGTACCGGTCTATCGTTCTAGTAAAATTATATATGTTGTGTACGTCTCCAGCTTGTTTATTTTAAGAGATACAGCGGATTTAGTGGAACTATGTTTTTTCCGTAAATTTAAAATGCATACACAACCTGTACTAATAGAACGAGAATGATGGGAGTTCTTTCCTTTTGTAGCCTAATTCATGGGCTTCATTTCCGTTTTTGATTTGTTTTTTTAAACCCAGTATTTTAAGAGATATGGAGGTTTTCGTAAACCACTGTTTTTGAAGTAAAAATCTCTAGTTTTAATCTCTTAAAATTTTGTTGAAAAAATGTATGAAATTTATTAAATTTTTAATAACTGCATGTGCCATATTAGGTTATACATTTTTAAGGATGTGGAACACCTAGTAACTTAAATTAATTCTATAGAAATAAAAAACATAAACCAAAACAGATAAACAGGAAAAGAGAATGAAATAAAAACATTAACAACTACTATTTATTAATATCTGGTTGCACCTCCTCTTGCCGTTATTACAGCCTGGCAACGCCTCGTCATGCTATTTATGCAATTGTCTATAACATCTTGACTCACCAGGGGCCACTCTTCCATAACGGCGTTAGCCAATTCGTTAAGATTGACGGGCTGTCTACGACGATTCCTTAAACGTCTTCCAACAACATCCACACATGTTCAATTGGATTGAGGTCCGGTGATCGGGAAGGCCATATTAATCTATGAATTTCATTTTCTTCAAAAAAATTATTTATAATTCTAGCTCGATGTGGTCTTGCGTTATCATCTACATAACTAAAGTTAGGTCTTCTCTGAATTGCAAAGGGTAACACAATAGGTCGTAAAACCTGATTTAGATACCTTTCTGCATTCATAGTTTGGTTAATTAAGACGACTAGCTCGGTCCTTCCACCTGTGAATATACCAGCCCATACTGTAACTGACCCCCCTCCATAGGGATCCACTGTGATCATACAGTTTTCTTGGTAACGTTCACCTTTTTCTCGCCATATCCTAGTACGGCCATCAGCTCCTTTTAATTTGAACCTCGATTCATCCGTAAATAGACAGTTGCTCCACTGATTTAAATTCCAGTTCAAATGTTCTCTACAAAAATATAGACGATTCCTCTTGTGTTCAATTAATAATGTGGGATGTCTAGCTGGTCGTCTTGTCCTCAAATTTACTTCATGTAATCACCTCCGAACTGTATTTTGGGATATGTTTACATTATTCACTTCTCGAACATGTTCTACTAATTCTGCGGCCACAACAGTTCTCCTTCTTCTGGTAATGAAACGTATTAATCTATCAGTTCTAGCAGTAGTTTTTCGAACACGACCTCCACCATGGCGAAAATGAACGGAATTTAATTAATGTCTTGCCCATGCACGACTTATAACACTATGACTGACACCAAAAAATGCTGCCACATTTCTTTGAGTGCTTCCACTAAGTAACATACCAACTGCCTGATTTAATTGATCTATTGATAAACGTGCCATTATTTCGCTATTTAGTGTGACAATTAGAAAACAAGTCTATTTTGTTAAATTTGGCAGTTTCCAATAAAGCAATTTTTCCAAAGCCACCCTAAATTTTTTCAACAAAATTTTAAGAGATTTTTTTACTTCAAAAACAGTGGTTTACGAAAACCTTCATATCTCTTAAAATACTGGGTTTAAAAAAACAAATCAAAAACTGAAATGAAGCCCATGAATTAGGCTACAAAAAGAAAGAACTCCCATCATTCTCGTTCTAATAGTACAGGTTGTGTATGCATTTGAAATTTACGAAAAAAACATAGTTCCACTAAATCCGCTGTATCTCTTAAAATAAACAAGCTGGAGACGTACACAACATATATGATTTTGCTAGAATGATAGACCTGTACAATAAAAAAAAATTCATAGTTCTACGCCACTGGGTTCGAAATTTACCGAAGCTTAAATTTGACCCTAAATTTCGTTGGTCCACTTCAATATTTTCAAGTACCTACCTAAAAAATGTTTATCCGCAAAATGAGCAAGTTAAAATTACTGAGTATTGGTCTTCTTATGTTTCAGATTCCACCCGGAACAAGCGTAGAGGGCTACGAAGCGACTAAAAACTGACTTTCAGACCTCCCCTCGAAGCCGCGGCCACCGACAGCGGTCGCAGGCTCACTTCGAGTACCCTTCCCTTACCTTGCGTAAAGCTAAAGGGCCAGTTGGCTCCTTTAGAGGTGCATCCCCGGCTACACAGCCACTCCTGACCTACCCCAAACCACTACCCAGGACGAGAACGGCATTTACCGCCACCGCCCGAGACAGACTACCCCCGGTGGGTTAGACATGCAGGCGAAAAGATGACAAGACAGAAGAGCGCCAGAAGATCCTACCCAGCCTGCAGGGTAGAGCCAAGAAAGGAGGAGACCCCACGAATCGCCCACGCCTATCACTTTTGTGATCGGGGTTGGTGAAGGATGGGGTCTGCCTCTACGAGGCAGTCCAGGCCTCAGCGATGGGGAGGGTAAAGAGTGATAATTCCGATCGGGCCCAAACAATCCCCAGTCATGACCTGGGATGACCTGGGATGAATTGTTACAAAATAATTTTAATATGTTTTTATAAGAGTGCTAAGAATGCCACAGAATTATACTAAATATGGGTTATAAAAGTTTGATTTTATAAGCTTATAATATATTTTATATCTCAGTCACAGAAACGTTTATAAAATAATTTTTTAATTGATATAAGCAATTTTATTATTTAGTTGCAAAAAGGTTTTAATAATAAATTTACAAAACAGACAACAAAACAGTATTCTACAAGTCTAATATACTATATTAGCATTTTTGGAAGTAGTAATAAGACATCGATAAAACAATAATTTTACAAGATTTAATGTATAAAACAAATTTGCGGGTCGGGTATACTTTATAAAATGAAAATAAGTCCTGTTATGTATTCCTCTTCTTTATTAACTGTCTTTCAGAATTTTCAGAGATCTAAAAAACGAGAAGAAATAGGTATGTAGAATTGATTTGTCCTATTGCAATGAAAGCTTAAATCATTGAGTGACCATGTTTGGTTACTCAACGCTTAAATTAATAATGATTTATATCTTAGATATGGTTAAATAATTATTGCTCTCGTATTTTGGAAACAGATCTATAAACTACTCTACATCTATTTGACTTCGACAGTGTGACTATGTCGGGCGACGGAATGAGCAGATCTAGGTAAACATTATTTGGATCCAAATTCTAGGTAGCTAATCTGTAATTGCGATTTTCCACCAAATAACTTTAACCTATGACCCATTTAAATGAGTTTTAACGTTGTCTCAATACTCCCATCTAATCAGATCCTTCCTTCCTTGCTTATTATATACTTCTGTTTAGCATACAGTGTCGTTATAAGTATTATAAATGGTATTCATCCATCGCCATTCTCTTGTGTTTCTTTAACTCTTTTTCTATTTATCTTTGCTTTGCTTATCGCCGCAGATTTTCATATCTTGTTCAATTCGGCCAGGCCAGATTATACTCATAATTATACACAAGAGAGCCTTAATCCTTATGAATAGTAGGTAAGTTGGATGGTGTATACTAAGTCACTGATCGACTATTTCCCACTGTTTGAAATCGTTTTTCTTAAGATAAAAGGTATTTAAGGTAGTAAAGTTATCTTCACACGCTTTCTCGTTCTCTCTCTCGCCCTCCCCCCCTCCTCTCTCTCTCTCTCTCTGTCATATCGTATAATTTTACCAGTTGCTATCAAGAGTACTCTAAATGGATAGTAAACATGTTTAAGTAAGATTAAATCAGCTTCCAAAAATGTCATTATCTCTGTTTCGCCTCAACTGAAATACAAATCGGTGACTCAGAATTTAGTACCTTGACCGCTTAACCCAAAGGTCGTGGGTTCGAATCCCCTTTCCGCCGGACTATTTTTAATTAAATTGTCTACTCGTATATTAAGGCCTGTTCGCAGGGATGAATTGGCAACCATTCTGATATGAGTGCCTAGAATTGGAAGAATGCCACCTTGGGGTTACTGTGAGAGATTAACATCGGTTGATATTAGACTGCCTCCCTAACTAATGACGTTTTCCAGGTTTCCTTCATTACAGCACTGAATGGTGATTAGGGCTTAATAACATAACTCGTTCCCGACACGCAATACAGATTACTCAATAATAATATGCCGCCCTTATCCCACACAAGTCTTAGACTTTCGAGCTGTAATCCTTGTAATTCGAATGAGGGGTAGAGATATTATAATTATTAGTATAATACAAAGTAGAGTTATGAATCTACTTAAAGCCAAATCGAGGTAGTTTCAAAATTTTTCAAAATTATCATGCCACCCCCAATGCAGCAAAACCAAAATAATACTGACTGTTTTAAAGTGCTGGTGTCGCAAAATAGATACCGACAAAAATATTCTACTGGATCGTATAAATCGCCCCACCTCATCTGTTCAGCACTGACGTGAAATTGCCAGGATATGAAACAACGTCATAGCATTACTGGATGTTAAGTGATGAATTAGAACCGTTTCTGAATGGCAGTAGCAAATCTCAGTATTCAATTAACATTTATCTGTTCATTGATTTATTATTCATGAAATTTAACACATGGTAATTCTTCTCTATATCATCACAGTTGTAACATGACTGTTATTTAATAAACGGGAACAGTGATTAAAAATTAAACCATGTCCTAGAATTAAATAGAATTGAGAACAAAACCTGAAAGTATGCATGTTTAAGGTGTTTAAGAACTCCTTATTGTTCACACAATAAGGTTAGTTCTTATTGCCGCCATCGCTGATTTTATAAACAATTGATGTGAAGTAAAAATCTGTTAAATCTATTAGTTTCTGTAATATCTGAAAAATATCTAATGAACACTGAAATTGGACTCGACACCATTGTTATACGGATATCTGCGGTATGGCCAATTTTGATAAAACCTAGTTTAATTTCGTCTCATCTTCTTCGTCAAGTAGTAAAACGCCTCTAGAGGATTAACTCAGTCGTGATGGGGAAATAGAGTTAGAGGGGGGCCGTATAAAATAATTACAACAATTAGGAGGGCCAAATAAAATATAACAAGTAAGACAAAAATAAACAAATTTATTAATCATTATTATTCAGACGTGTCAGGTTGGTGTGACAAATGAAATTTGATTTGAATTGATTGTTCATTAATTATATCTTGTAAATTTGGCTCTATATTACTAGAACCAATCAGCAAAACACACTCAAGATGTTCGTCAGTCATCTTGACTGACGAAGGTGTTTTTACGAAGGTTCATTGCTGAAAATACCTGCTCACAAAAGATCCAAATATAATAGACATCTCTTGACTAGTTTGAAATTACAATTTGTTACAGCAGACCACAGTTACCTTTTTCTCGGAAATAGGGTGTGGTGCAATTGAATTTAAAGCTACGCCACACTTTTGTATCTTTGAAAGTAAGTAAGATACGGAAGCGAAATTTGTATTAGATATTTTAACACTTTCATTACAATTTATTATAGAAGACCGCAATTTTTTTAGAGCTGCCGTTTCTCGGAAATAGGGTGAGGTGCAGCGTAAGTCTAAAGCTACACGACACTCTTGTATCTCTGAGAGTAAGTAAGATGCCAGAACCAAACTGCCGTTTTCCCGGAAATATGGCGTGGTGCAGTATTAATCTAAAGCTAAACCACGCACTCTCGTATCTCTAAAAGTAAGTAAGATACGGGAACGAAATTGGTACCAGATTTTTTTACACTTTAATTACAATTTATTACAGCAGGCCGCGATTTTTTTACAAGTGCCGTTTTCCCGGAAATACGGCGTGGTGCAGTATTAATCTAAAGCTAAACCACACTCTCGTGTCTCTGAAAGTAAGTAAGTTAAGGGAATAAAATTGATACCACATTCTTTTACACTTTAATTACAATTTGTTACAGCAGACCACACAATATATCGTTGTCATATACCATTGGATTCGGAAAAAAATCTATAAATATTTGTGAAAAAATGGAAATGGAAAAATTTATTTGCATTTTTTGGAAAATCAACTTTTAAATTATCTTGAAGATATTCCTCTGAACATTTCAGCAGGGATGCGGTTGCCCTACACATTACAGCGGTTCAATAAAGAGATTTTTAAATATACCTACACTAATAGGTGGATAGGAAGGGTGGACCTATCTCATGGTCTTCTCGGTACCCGGACCTTACAATATTAGATTTCTTTATAGGAATACACAAACGATTTAGTTTACCGCACACCATCAACCATACGAGAAAACATGATAAACAGAAATTCATGGTGCTTTTGAGAGCATTTTGGAATAGTGAATCTTGCTTATAAAATGTACAGATTACACAAAATCGAATATTTATTTGACAGTTAAATAATTTCCACAACAAAATAAATTGTTTTCATAACTTACTTGTTTATAATTTGTAATTATCAGTTATGGAAGCTAAATTTTCAAAAAATCGTGAATATCTTGAAACCGGTCAACTTTTCGTATAAGACATCCTAATACCATTTGAAAGGTAATTAAATTCTACACGTAATGCCATAAAAAAATTCAGGGAGTTCCATTTAAAAAAAAATGAGATTTAGGCAATTTAACATTTAACCAATTTATCACCCTGTATAAAATGGCCAAATAATTTCAAGTGCAATATTTAAGGTATCCCTTGTGCTAACTGACACTACATTTTTTTCATTTTCACATTGTGTCATAGAGGAAATTTTATTTATTTTCCAATGCAGTGTTACGAGGTTTTTTTCCATTAATTGTTAAATATCTCGAAAACGAAAAGAGATAGCTGTAGAAAACCTTAATGCAAATATGTTATTAGTGATCCCTAGATTTCAAAAATATAATAATATATAGAGTGTTGCATTTGAAATAACCAACTTGCATCTTGTCCCGACTTTTTGGAACACCCTGTGTAATTGAAAATATTTTTACAATATGTACTTTTAGTGCCAAAAAACTTTGATATAAAAAGTTTTTTGATATAATGTACCGTTTGTGAGTAATCGAACAATTACCCACTAATGACACACCCTGTCTACTTCAGGTATAACCAGAAGTGCCACCATCTTGAAAATATTTTAGCCAAATGGTCCCCATCGGCGATGACATGCTTGCATATTTTCATATTTTTGCTAATTATAGTTTTTCCATAATCGATCGATGAAATTATCACCGTTTTCTGATGATCTGACTGAAATACAAAAGAATAAATAAATAACTTCAATTCTGTACAAACACTAGATGATCATGTTACCCAAAAAATTATTCTTATTAAAATGTTTGATAATCCTTTTATCCACTTCTGATTTATATATAAAAAACCAATAGTTAGAACATAAGGACTTTTTACACCAAATCGAGAATCGAGTTTGGACTCACCACTTGTATGTTGATTAGCAGATTAAACTAGAATTAGCACCAACATTCGCCTCAATTTAAGTATAAATCTGGTAAGACAGATATATTTTGGAATTCTTTCGTCCGATATTATCTCTAGGGTAGAGCCTCAGACAGACATATTGAATTGGAAACTGTATCATTCACACATGCAAAAAATTATCGCACAATTTGTAATATAGTAGGTGTATTATTGAAATCGTTCACAATTTGAAGCCAATGGCTAAAATCTCCTTCTAAAATTTTAATTCCTCTCTCTGAAATTTGAATCTAGCTACGAACCTGTATTTGTTAAAGAAGCATATAATCGTTTCAAGACATATGAGGTAGGTAAACCTTAATACATCTTTAATTAGTAAATGAAGAATTAGCATCCGCATTTGTTGAATAAGCATACCACCTTCGTAAATTTACATATATTTTCGAAAGCCCCCCGTATTACAGAAATGAGCTTAAAAAAGTATAAGTCATGCCACTCAATAAAACGGCAATAAAATTAGCAATTAGATTATAAAACAGCCAGATTCGGCGTGCAACGAGGAAGTATTCAGATATCGGTTGATGAACGGACAGTAGCAGGTTTCACAGGCGCCATCAACTATCCGATATAAATCTCGAGGACGATGAAGTGTGGAGCCTAAGAAGAATGCAATCAGATGTCGAGAGAATCCAGAAGCGAAGCGCCAGCGAGTAAGATTACTAGTTGCGAGTCTAATTACCCGTGTGGAGATTCACATACCCCGGGGACACCGATAGAGATATATGGCTGGTTGTGGCGCCTTCGTACGCACATATCACGTCGCGCTCCAGTCAAGAAAATTTAGGCGCCACCAGCAGTCAGTCACTGGCAGTCCAGCGTGCAAACCGGGTTGATTAATATCTTCTAGCCACCACTTCCGGTTGGGAATTTCGTACGTTTCACAACACGTAAACACTAACTCGACAAAAATCGCTGTGCAAAGTGATCTAATGGTATTTTACTGCCTGACCATGTCCACTCTGCTGCTATCCATCCTCGGACTCTCTGCCGGCCTCCAGCACTGTCCCATGTGGAAGCAGATAGCACCCTGCAGCTGCAGGCTGGACACGGCGAGGCTCACCTCCATCACATGCGAGAAGATGAACTCATACGACCAGGTGGTGAACATCCTGCGAGGGCACTTTTCCCCCTCGGATAAGGTGTCCCTAAGGCTGGCCTACTCGAATCTGCAGGACCTGCAGTACAGGAGTTTAAGGGAGCTTAATGTGACCCTAGTAAATCTCAAATTAAATCACGACTATTTTGGGTAAGTTTGATAGAAGCTTAAATTCAACATTCTTAATATTATATCTTATTCTCCTATATATCTGTGCAAAGTGATTTTGTGGATCTGCAAGCAAATCCCATAAAATCACATTTTGACGAGTAATTATTTGGCACCAATTAATTTTTTTAAAATAATCACTAATTAATGGAAAATATATTTCTTTGTTTTGACCTTTGTGTTGTAAACCCGCACAATTTATACTAGTTTTTATTTCCCTGAATTTTATCTTCGAAATAATAGTCGAGTTCACTTATGTCTTATGTGGTACTGTATGTGGAAATTAAAACATTAGATTTACCTACGTCTGTTTTAATTTATTATTTAATTCGTTTATAGGTTATTACTGCATTTTAATTTTTGAATGTCCGTGCAGTATCTTATTTTATGTTTTTGTTCCATTCTTTTAACAAAATTTTAATATTATCTTAAGTATTCTTCATATAAAAATTATCACTTATAATATCCCAAGTGCAAAATTACTGGCGGAAATGTTTTCGAGGTTGGGGAATGTTTTGGAAATTACTCCAAGTCGAAGACGAGGGATAATTTTCTAAAAATATTCTCCACCGCAAAAAATTTCGGCAATTAATTTGTGAACTTGGGATATTCGGTAAGAAAATTTCACACAGAGGAAAAATTAATTTAGAATTTCATGTCATGATTTGTCAAAAAAACTTGGTGGTGTTTTCACGTGTAAATTGTGATTATAATTTACGTTTCGTTACGAAATAGATAATACTACAGAAATTCGAGATAAAATACAACACATATTCTGGTTGTAAGTTTCTTAATTATAATGTCAATTTTAAACTTATCCCTTAAACGTCAAAAAATATTCACTTTAATTTTGGTTTTGTACCCTAAAGTCAAAAAACATCCGCTGAAATTTTTTCATTGGCATGGTAACGACCTAAATTTGACACACCTGATTGGCTAAAAAGTGGAGGTGTGAAATTTTCACTATAATTTTGCTTTTGCGCCCTAAAGTGAAAAATTATCCGCTAAATTTTTTTCGTTGGCAAATGATAAAATATTAATAACTGCAAATTACAACACACAAGAAATATCACACTTTATGCGATTGCAGTAGAGATAGGGTGTTCACGTATATTCTAAACTAAAATGAGTCTGTTTGTTAGACTCCCTTCTCTTACCTACGTAATCATCGTAATTCAATAAACAAAAAACATTAAATAAGATTTTTTTGCATGTCCTCTTATATAAAATATATCAATATTTTTTAATATTAAGTATCTTGAAAACGCTTAGAGATAATTTATTAAAATTATATATTTTTGAAAACAAAAGAGAAAGGTCTCTTCAGATTTATGAAAATATGCAGTATATATGTTCTATTTAAAGAAAAATCAAGTTTGCCACTGAATAATTTTGGTCACAGTGCCCAATTGTATTTCTGTTAGCATATTCTGATTCTTCAAAAACACCCTAAAATGCGTATTAACAAAGTTTCTTTGTAAAATCAAAGATCAAGGAATAGGAATAAGAGGCTAGTTGATACGTGAACGTCCGGTACTCATCTCAATCTCGAGTTCATACGCAAATATTTCGTTTCTTCTGAAAGCTAGATAGCAAATTGTGTGTGAAATTTTCTCCCTATAACTTAGGAATACTTAGTTTCTTTTCACAATAATATCAAGAAATGTATTGTGAGGTATTTTTTACATTGTAGATATATAACAAATTTAAATGCAAAAAAATATATCTACAATATGTAATTGTTACTGCTTTATTACCTTATGAACTAATACTTGAATTATTAGCATCACACATGATTTTTGTAGCCCTGCTACTAAGAAAACGATTTTCTTTCTATATAAGTATTCAAGTATTCATATAAATGTTATAAGTACTTCAGAAGTTGTACATACAAGCAGTGACTGTATTTCTATAGTCACTGATACAAGTGAAAAGGCAGCACATTTCGTTGTCAAATAAAATTGTACAACTAATATTAAAGTACGATAATTCTGCCAAAAACGTCAAATTAACTATTGTTTAAACTATAGTAGGTACTTTGCACATTGTTACTTACAGAGTTACACCTACACCTAGTGAAAAACTATTATTATTTTGTAATTCAGAATTTGTAAATATAGCAGTTGTTTATTTTCTTATCCGCTCTAAACTAGAATATGTTGGTGTAATCTGAAATCTTATTTAAGTATTTTAAATTTATTTTGAATAATCGTAACACTATAGTGTAAAAATTGTTTTCATTTCTTGTTATATTAGAAGTATAACAAGTACTGCAAATATTTTTTCTAAAAAAAATTGAGAAAATGTTTCACAATTATCGGCCACAGGTTTGAACCTTTTGGCGACATTACAATGTTCGAATGCTCTGTTTAATATGCTTCTTTTCGGTTTTTTTCGAAAAGAGAAAAATGCAGTTAATGTGATATTTCTTGAATGGAAATGAGCCTCAAATGACTAAGAATAATTTACCTGTTTACTAGAACTAAAGCGATAATCTAACTGTTTCTGAATGTATATTTTACGAGGAAAAGCATCATCGTTATTTTCTCAGTTAATAATAAATTTTTGTCATAACTTTTTCCAGTGTATAACGAATGAGAGAAATAATCAGTAGAAATATAACAAAGGCAAACCATTTTTAAGGAAAAAATCGAAAAACAACTGTCTTAAAAATGTATGATTGCGTGTCGCGAACAGGCTGAAAATATCCCGGGCCCAAAGGACAAGAGACTTTTGGAAAATCACTGCACACACATATTTTTTCGATTTTTTTCTTTTTACAAAAGAAACAAAGTTCTCGAATAAAAATGGACTAAAAGGAATTAACAAATTCATTAGAATTAGAGCGATAAAACATTAATCATGACGTTTGTAGATGACACGTACTGAATGAAGTGAAAATGTAAATGAAGTGCAAATGAAGTTTCCGCGAATAAATTTCATTTTATTTTTTCAGATGAAAATATGTCGTTACTAGGAATATTTCCTATTGTAAAACGATGAAATAAATAAATATCTTCAGTTTTCAATATTTAAAATTGATTAACCCTGGGTAATAATAATTACAAAATAAATGCTAAAGTTTTAAGGGTCCATTCTCTGTAGATTTGACAGGCATGCATGTTGGGTCGAATTGAGAGGATGGGTGGACGATGGGTGGAGACTTATATACCCAACTATCGAATTATTAAGATTTCGGAGGTGCAGTAAAGCCGAAGTAAAAAGGCACATGGAAATAAAGTTAGCCCTCATTGCAAGGGTACCGGATTTGTCTTATAATTGCAACAAAATTTCTTTTTTATGTTAGATATAAATTATATATCACCGGAAAGATCAAAAGATAAACTAGGTCCCTACGCTATTTTAGTACAAGATTGTTTGCCTGGAATTTTAAAAATAGAAAGAAATACCAAAAATTACTACTATAGGGACTTAGATTAAAGTCTTATCTTTCAATATTTTTTTACTAAAAGTCGCTATCTTTTATAGTTTTTTTATAATTAGACACGAGACGAACGCCGATTTAGGGCTTATTTCGACCTAGTGAATGGACTCTTAAGTCATACAGTCCAACAATATTTATATAAAAGATTCTATTTTGCGCTTTGTTTTTATGTTATCATATCATGTTTAGTGTACTGGCTGAAATAGACAATAAAAATATAATAAACAAATTTTGCTGGCAGTGCTGTTAGTAAAAATAATAACTAATCATTGCAAAGTAAACTGTACAGCTATTTGTACAAGCTAAATCATTAGATTCCTGTTTGAAAGGAATGGTGAATACTATGTGATTGGTTGTTTTACAAATAACAAGATAAGTGATAAGTACAATAATTATCTAATTTATGGGCTACCTAATCATTTATTTCTGAAGTTCAGTTTTCAATATTTAGACAAGATTTACATATATTTATTTTCTGGAGAAATCGACATATCGATCGATTATCTACTATTTAATGGTCACTAACTTAAATACCCACAAATATTATTTTTATATAGTGCATTACATTTACCATTAGAAAATGTGTAAACATTTAAACATAGGCAATTAAATATACTTTGTAAAGAAATAATAATATACAGAAAGTAACAAAACTTAACCAGGGTGTTACTCGAAAAACTACTAACCAGTTTCTCTCACTAGATTTTTAAAATTCCTCTCACATACAGGTATTCAATTTAAATTGAGTGTTCTATGATACAGCGTGACCCATAAGCGGGGTTACCTCTCTAAAATTTGTATTTGTTAACCGATTTAAACATTTTTTTTAATGATAGAGCTTGAATAACTTGCATATTTGAAACTTAGGTAAGTTTGAAGTTCATAACCGGGAAATTTTATTAGTGCAACAATTTTTTAAGAAAATTGATGCCCTCAAAAAATTTTCGGTAATAATTCAATCACTAGGTAGATTATCAGTGAAAATCTACCCAAGAAACGGAGTGCAAGTCCGAATCTGTGGTGTTGTGGATCATTACATCCAATACTGCGCTACTGAACCACCACACTTTGCGATTGCTTTAGCCCATTAATTTTGCCTAAAAATTATTTCAATTAAGTAATTCATTTATTTACTGATGCATAATTTCCTGTAGTGACATATTTTTTCTTGGTCTTTCTACTGTTTACATATTTATGGAGGTAATAAATAAAAAAAATAAACTAGAAGACATATTATTAATAAAATTATTAAAATATTATGATTTATTGAAATTTCTGTACTACTGATTTACCTCTTACCAATAACTTTATCGACGCTCTAACCTAGATGTGCAAAGAAATCAACCTCATTATTTAAAGGAAAATATAGGGAACAATTACTACCTATGTGGAGAAAAATCCATAAATAACAGCAAGTCGTTTCTTACCTATATATTTTTCTTGATGCTATCAATTATCATCATTATTTTAAATACGAAAACATTATGTATGTATCTGTTTAAATAATACTATTCAGTGTTGCGCACCCTTTGTAGGTATTGAATTTATTAATAAAAAATCATTGTTTATGAAATATTTATTTTCTATGTTCTGGCATATTCTTTGATCTTCCTTGCCTTAAGGTACGATATTATGTGTTTCGGCTTTTGACATCTTCAAGCACATTCTCGGCAGGAATTTTGTTATAGAAAAGATGATAAATTAGCTGAAATGAAATAAGTGACGGTTAAACAAATCAAAATTAAAATTTTCAGAAATTAACAAGAATCCTTGTTAGAGACTACACCTCTTAAAAGTTCTTAATCACCCGATTTGCTACACCCTGTATATAGTGTGATTCATAACAGGTGCTACATTTTTTTGTCCGCTCTGGCAGCCGATTACACTTTTGGTGTGTGATTAAACTACTAAAATTTTGGGTTAGAGATATTGAAAGCAACAGAAAAAAGCAACGCGATTATAAAAACTAGGAAATATTTTTTTTTTTTGTGAAATAGTTGTGCTACAGTTATTTATTTTTATTAGGAATTCATATTCATATATTATATTATTATGACATTCTCTGTGCGTCCAATAAAAAACATATTTAATAAATTAAGTAATATATTTTTCTTATTATCAATAAAGATATAAAATGGTGCCAGAAATGGGAAGTCTTAAAAATATTCTTAATTTATGAGCTTTAAAATGATTAATTTGTGCGTTATAATTGGCAAGATAATACTGATCATTTTATAAACAATTTGGCTTTAAATGTAAACTTCAATATAATTAGCGTCTACAAAATGAAAATAACAGAAGTAAATAACACCCTCCAATGACAAGAGGTTTTTCCACTATACTTCATATGACATACGTGTGACATACATTTCTAATTCTTGAGAAAAATATTTGTTAAAAAATAAAATTTTATAACTATTTTCTATACTCCTACTCTCGAAAGATCCATTTGTGTCAAACTGACCATTAAAAATGAGATACCAGTAGATAAATACATAAAATTAATTATATAAAGATCATATTTTATCGTCGAAAATCTCACAAAATCTTACCCTTGGTTATACGTGTGGGCCAACGAAACAGAGCCAATAACTCCCAGGAAAATAAGTTTTTGCAAAAACGAAAACCCCGTCGATTTCGTTTGGGAGGGGGTCATATTTTAGGCTGAATTTAACACCCCTAAGAGGAGTTGACACCACCTCAAAAATTTGCAATGGGATGGGGAGGGGGTCGAGTGATACATCATCGGAAAGGGCTTTCAATTCTCTATACGTCTAAGCTTGATTTTTGTAATTTGATCGATCGTTTGGAAAATACAGGGAGTAAAATGAAAAACATTCGGATTTCTTTTTAACGAGTTTTAATGTTCGCAACAGCACAGATTCGTCTGAAAATGGTTAAATTATGTTAATTTTATACAACTGCGTTTAAATGAATTTTTCTTTTTTCGAATAGGTATCCAAACGAGAAAATGACATTTGACAGTATTTTATAATTCAAATTCTGACATTTTGGCACACTATATATCCTTACTAAGTAAGTTGTTGTTATAATTTAACCATTTTCAGACGAATCTGTGCTGTTGCGAACATTAAAAGTCGTTAAAAAGAAAACCGAATGTTTTTCATTTTACACCCTGTATCTTCCAAACGGATCGATCAAATTTGAAAAATCAAACTTCGACGTATAGAGAATTGAAATTCTCCTTTTTGAATTGGTCGATACATCGATACATCTTTCCAATGATGTATTCGATGTATCTCGACTCCCTATCCCATTTGAAATTTTTGAGAGGGCTGTCAACCACGTTTAGGGGGTTGATGTTAGGGGTGTTAAATTCAGTCAAATATACCTCCCTTCCAAACAAAATCGACGGGGTTTTGCGATTTTGCAAAAAACTATCTTCCTGTTTGTTTCCTGAGCTATTGGCTCTGTTGGGTCTGTCGTTGACCCACCCTATATATTAAAATTATATTTTAGGGGAATTGAAATATTCAAAACATCTAACTCCAGCTTTAAACTTTTGAATTATTAGTATTGCTTTTACGTTAAATCAAAAGTTTACGATATTTGTGTACCGAAAAAACGATCTGAAATGGGAACTTTTACGGGCTGGGAACGGCGATCTTAAGGTGGTCCGTGGATAAATAGGAGATCAAACCACAGAACAATACTCTAATTTACTGCAGACAAAGCTTTGGTGTACATCCTAATGGATGTCAAACGAACGTTGTGTTTTTTTACAAATTTCTTCAATATGCATTGAAAAAGTTAAACTGAGAATCAAATTTAGCACCCAAGTCACTCATGCAAGATACTATATTTAGGACATCTTCAGATATTCTATGTTTAAACAGTATTCTATTTAAATTTCGGTAGAATGATACGATGGAGCGTTTAGATATGTTAAAAATGAAATGATTAATTAAAGACCAGGATCAAACATTGTCCATATCATATTGAATTTTTAAACAATCACCTAGACACATTATTTGCTCATAAAATTTTATGTCATAAGCATACATAAGTGTATCAGATTTTAAAATATTGACAACATCATCAACAAATAACAAAAATAGGAGAGGGCTAAGGTTACTACCCTGCGGTATTCCAGAAGCACTGACAAAATTTCTTGAGTGAAAATTATTGGTTTCAACGAACAGAGTCTTATTGGTTAGATAGGATCAAATATATTCAATAAAATCTAATGAGAGACTCTATAAAACCAATTTGCGGCACAATAACTGATGATTAAGCTATCAAAAGCTTTAGTCATGTCCGTGTAAATCACATCAACCTGAAACTGTTTATCAAGACTCAATTGCTTGCGACTGACATTCAAGGAAGAAATCGTTGCTGCTGTATTGCTAATCTGCAACCAATTTGAGAGAAAATCTGATCATATATCGCATATTCAAGACACTTTGCAAGAGTAGACAATATATAAATTGGTCTTGGTATAAAACACTCATAGTTACTAACCATGCAGTGTTTTACTCCTGCCTTCTTTCTTGAATATCGGCTTAACTGTACGTACCTCTCTATTTCCCACACAGAAAGATACATCTTATTCCTAATGCTCATATAACACCACAAGGAAAGAGACAAATACTCAATACATCCCTTATAAAACTAACGAAGTCCTATTAGTGGTTCTTGTTGTAGGTGATTATTCAGTACAAACACACATAAGCACCAAACTGCAACAAACCATATTTTGTGTACTGCTTTAATTATTAGCACGGTGTTTCTTCAATCAACTATATCCTAACATTTTTTTATAAATAAACATTTATATATATAGGTATTACTTAAAGGAATTATTTTTTATCAAATAGGTCCAGTGGAACTTATTATAGAACCATTTACGTCCTAAATATTTTGAAATTTAATTCATACATATTATACTTAAATTACAAGGCTTCGTATACCTTAACTCTATGAAATTCCTGTATTTATTTTCTGTTTTAAAATTGTATTTTATCAAGGTATTTAAAAAAATATAAATATCATTTTCTGTTTACAAATGTATAATTAAATAAAAAACTATTTTTAAGTAAGTATAATTACTGCGAGATAAAAAATACCTATACTTATTTTATAATGCCTACCAGATAAGCATATTAAAATTAGCCTGTAGCCTTTGCCCGTATGAAAATCTGTAGGGTTATACTACGTGCTTTTATAGATTCACTTTTTTAAGTAACATAACCAAAAATACAATTTTAATCGTTTATAACAAATAAATACATTAGTCCCATTTTTATTAGATTAAATAGAAAAATCGGTGATTTTCGATGGATCTATAATTTTCTAGTCCACTACCCTTCATCCAATTGTCCATTTTATGAAAAATCTGAAAGCGAATAAATCGAGCAAACAAATGTGATGAACATTTCATTCTTATTAAATGTCACTTTTTAACATAAAAATTATTTCTTTTTCATTTATGGTTCAACTGAAAGTATAATACCAACTCTCGGCTTTCACATATGGAACACTCCGTATATTAAGTATTACTTTTTTCTAATTTAATATCATTTTGTGAACATAAGTGACATTTACCCGGTCAGCATATGCCGCGGCGATAGCTCAGTCGGTTAGGTTCTGGTATCATCGGTTAGTTGTCATCACTATCAGAATGGTACATTGCGGCGCGAGTTCGAATCTCAGCAGGGGAGTAATGACAACTCTCCGGAATGGTTGTGTGTCTGAGTTTTTTATGTGTACAGTGCACTCGGCTAATTGTGACATAGTTTTCGTCGCTACTTAGAAATTTACCGCCAAATTCTTAATTCAAAGATACCTTTGACCAGTATTATATTTAGAGCATTCTTGAAATGTGTTGGAATAATTCACTACCTTGGATTTTGATATTTTATGCTTTTTATTAGCTGTATGCATTTTTTTAAAACACTATTGGGTGTCACAATTAGACCATCTCTAAGTGTAATTGTGACACTCTTGGCGTTTAATTGTGATGTGAAAGCTGAAGTGTCATTTTGGATGTATTAAACCACTACAGTCTAATTGTGGCTAACTATGGGTCACAATAAAACAAGAAAATGTTGCAGGTGTTGTGACTATTGTCACAAATAGACCCGATTTTATTTTAATTTTTGCCAATTTACAAAAGTTTAGCAACTTATAGCAAATAAAACAACTTATAAAAAATTCTTTAAGATATTAAGAATAAAACTTCTGTATTTATCATAAATAAAACACATCATGCCTACACATATAAAAACATAAATAATACACATTAGTTTTTCCTGTTACATATATAAGTGTAAGTTAAAATCGATTATTGAACAAAAAGTCCATCAAATTGCATTAAAAATCGTAATTTACCTCTACGTGCTTCGGTAGGAGAAGGTATAACTTGCAGCACGTCCTCAGTGTGAATAATATCAATGTCTGAAACTTCTGGCCAGATGAAATAATCACCCTTCTTTCTCAAAAAAGTTGCTTTAACGGTGTCATCTGAATTAACCTCTAAAATTTTACCTATAAACCGTTTAAGGGTTTTTTTTGTGGCATAAGTTGCAATAATCCACGACCCTATTTTTATGGAATAGTTAAATTGGTCCTCTTCTATATTCTCTTTTTCGGCTTCTACAAGTTCTTCCAAAGTGTTTATAGCTTCATATTCATTAGTGTCTGCATCCGTGTCGATTTCAAAATCTATTTCATCAGAGTCACTACTGTCCCTTTGTATGATCTCTCTTTTTTTGCTTTTTAACCCTTTTTTTGGGACTTTTTTAATTTTCTTGTCTGCTGCAAGTGATTCAAGTTGTTTAAGATAATCATCTCTGGTAATAACGTCTGCATAATTAGTGTTTAATATCTTCCTTTTTTTGACTGAAGTATTTGTGGGTCTTGCAATTTTCTTTAATAGCAATTCTTGGAAACTAACTCTTTTGTCTATTTTATATTCATTATTCTCATTTGAAGTCTGGTCTTCGGTACTATTAGAAGTTAATGCATTTGTGTTATCAAGAGAATTATCATTCTGCTCTTCAAATTCTGTGCCTTTAGACTCAGAAGCTTCAACATCAACTGATTTAAAATTGATTCCTTTAATAGCATATCTGTTAATAGGGTTCCCGTTGGGCATAGATTGATCATAAATGCCAGTCACTTGAAATGATTTTTTTATCAAATGTTCGGGCATGTAGGTCCACACTTTCCCAACTAAAATTGAAAACTGTGCTTTGCTCATTGCTACTCCATAATGCTGCCTCTGCCATTCTGTTATTTCTTCGTCCCATTTTTTCTTAAAGGCACCGAAAGGTATTGCATCTAGGGGCTGCAATACATGTGTAGTGTGCGGCGGTAGTTTAAGCAAACATATATTTTCTTGTTTTGCCAGTTTGATAATATCAATGGATACATGTGACGAATGCCCGTCAAACAGAAGTAAAAGAGGTCTTTCCTTTGGGCAATGTTTTAAGAAATGGTTTCGAAACAAAGAGTAAAATGCGGATTCAGTCATCCACCCGTGCGGTGTTGCTGCATAGCCAGTATTAGGAAATGCTTCTTGAGGCATCCAGATATCCCATAGATTTTTTGCCTTATACAAAATAAACGGCGGCAATTTATCTCCACTAGCTGATACGCAGAAAAGTATAGAAGTATTACTTCTCCCGGTACCATGCGTATGTCTAAATACGGCTTTATTTTTTTGAGCAACTACTTTCGTGTTCGAGGGATCACTACAAAGGGATGTTTCATCCAGATTAAAAATTAAATGAGGGCAGTTGAGCAAATTTAATTCTTTAACAGTTTCTTCATAGAGGTCAAAAAATCCATATATGATCTCAGGAGTAGTTTGCTCAGTGCGAATGCTTTGCCTCTTGATGGGTTTCTTGCACGACAAGTGATGCCTCTTGCAAAAGCTAATGAACCAATCTTTTTGCGGTATTCCATTTTTAAACCTAGTAGTTATATTGTTCTCTTTAACATAAGTACCCACAATATTTAACACCTCTTTTCGAGAAAGTCCGAATCCCCAATGATTTAGTGTCTCTAAGTATTGAGCTAACTCGGTTTCAATTTCTAGTGGTAGGTCTGGTACTCTTCCGGGGTGATCACGTATTGCAGCTGGTCTATTTTTCCAACCTTTACATCTGGCAATCAGGGTGCTTCGTGGAATATGATACAAAGTCGAAGCTTTTTTATAAGATAAACTGCCATTTTTTATATCTTCTAATGCTTTATTTAAATCCTCTTTATTGTATTCTTTGACTTTTTGCGTTCTACGTTGCTCCATTTCAATTTTTTCAGTTTTCTGAAAAAAATATTTGGATGTCACAATTATACGTCGAAAAAAATCACAATTGAAACCAACCATATTTTAGAAGTGTAATTGTGACACCAGCCATAACACTGTTTTGGTTAGATTTATAGGTTAGCTGTTATTGAAACTTATAATACTACCCATCTGCTATGTAGTAATATAAATAATTATTTCATAGCTCGTACCATATGAGAGACAATCAATTTTAAACACCCCTAATTTAAATTACCGAAATTGTTGTTCTTACCTTTGGTTGATGTGATCTTCGGTAGTGCACCCTATAACGGTAAAAATGTTACTGGTGACGCGTGGCACTTAGGATTCGAAGGCGACGTTGCCGCATTAGTCATTCGCATGGTTATAGAGAAAGGGCTGCAATGTGTCACATTTCGCCGATAGTCACAATTAGCCGAGTGCACTGTACCCTCCCTTTACACAAGTTTCAGGCTTTCATAAGGGAGGTTGTCCATTTTTGTGGTGTTTTATGTTTTTCGACCCCATCTACTATATGGTTCCCACGGGTAAAACGAACATACAGGGTGAGTCAACGAAAAGTTTCATCCTCCATTATCTGTCAAAAGATTGGTTTTCATGGAAAATACTGGGATCTGTCCGATTTATTTGAAGGGGGGACACATTTTTATAGTATTGACATTTATACGCGGTGTTCCAAAAAGGAGATTTACCACAATTTTGAACTATATCCATCCAACCCTAAATCAATGTATTCTTGAGAGGACGTTCTATCTAAACCTGTAAAAATACACAGGGCGTTCTATTTAAGAAATATAAGTGGTGACAAACCTCTCCTTTTTGGGACACTCTGCTTTCCTGTACAGTGTTATTCAGAACTTATCCATAATAAAATTTGGGGATGTTCAACATACATGTACAAATGTGGTAGTGCAAAAAAATTTTTTTTGGCGGGTTCTGAAAACTATTTAAAAATTTTTAATTGCACGCCGCTGGATACTGGTCCACTGTAATGGAGTAACCTTGAGACTGACAATGCAAATTGGCGATGTCACATATAGCATGAAAAAAACTTCGGAAGTTCTGAGTATACCGACACCCGGCGCAAAAAAGATTTGCGGCGTTTTTACTTTAAAATAAACTGAAAGATAGATAGATGTGACCAAAGTGACGTGTCTTTAAAATGAATAAAATGTTGTTACGCTAATTTTGAAGAATTGCGCTACTTGATTACTAGGTATTAGAAACATGAAATTTATAAAAAATTTGCACATACCTTGTTGCAAAAGCTGTTCGAAAAACGGTGTTGGTAGTGATTTCGTTGAATTGCGTGCGGATTTTCGAGTGCTCAAACGTGTGTATTGTGAATGTTCTGTATTCCATTTCGAGTAAACAAAGCTTCATCTGTAACTAGTAGGAATGTGGAAGGTGTTTGTAGGAATGTGGTATATCAGATGTCGTTGAAGTACAGTTGCTCATCTACGTAGTCCTTTATAATGGTATAACTTTAAACATTATTTACGGAAAATCCTAAGACTTTTATTATAAATTTTATAATGGTAATGGGTTATAAAACTATATTGACATTTATAACCCTGTATAAATGTCAATATAGAAAATTGGTCTTCTTCGAGTAAA
The DNA here is from genome assembly GCA_963924545.1 of Pogonocherus hispidulus. Taxonomy (NCBI): domain Eukaryota; kingdom Metazoa; phylum Arthropoda; class Insecta; order Coleoptera; family Cerambycidae; genus Pogonocherus; species Pogonocherus hispidulus. The sequence goes on from OZ004692.1 coordinate 91,699,164, forward strand.
AATCAACCTGTTTCGAATTTTCCATGATGAAACTTTTCGTTGACTCCCTGTATATAGGTAAATTTTGTATTAATACTGTGAATATCTTTAGTAGTAGTTTAGTGTGAATATCTTTTGGGTTTCAGCCCTATCGCTACTTTCGAATGGGTTTGACACCGACCCAATTTTTTTAGGATCGGGGAGGGTGAAGGCACTCTATATTCAAAAATAAAATTGACTCCAAAAATATTTTTACAGTTCAAATATCCAAGTATCCAGATATTCATAAAGTGATATAAAAATATAATAACATGTCACATGACATGTCACATATAATACTATGACATGTTTTATGTCAGTAATATACAGATGAGTAAAAGCGATATTGATGTTTTCCTAGGAGACGTGTACAGATTTTGAGATAGAACATTTTTCTTGAAACTTATAATAATGGCTGAGACGTTGGTCCATCACTCACAAAGAAAGTTAAATAAGCAGTGATCCCTGGGCGTTTTTAAATTTATTTTATCTTTGTTTTTGCCCCCAATGGCTATTATTTATCACCTACTTGATTGAGTAGTAGATATCAATGTCCTTAAACATATTTTTGTTATCGTTTATTTTTCACGACAAAATTGGAAAATAAATATGTTGTTTATCTCGTTACAATTTACGAAAAACAGAACAGATGAAGGACATATTAGTAGGGTTATCACGTCAAATTTCCTACCCGGTCTTGTAATAACTTTTTTTGCAATACTTACGTAGTATTGTAAGTTCTGTCGATTTGTTTCCTAGAGCAAAATATTTTTTGTCGTGCTTGCGATGGAGGATAGAAAATTTTTGTCTACAACCAATGATTGCTTATCTTTTTAGATTTTTATGTTTTTCCTTATAGTTTCTAACTAAATTTCTTTGTTTTATTTGGATCAACTGGATCTAGAAATTGAAATTTAAATGAAAATGTCAAACTCATATTTCAAAATAAAAAAATCACTGATTTAAAATTTAAATTTTAAATATGTATTCGGGTTAAACTAAAAGAAACACAGACAACATTGTGTTAAATTATGAAATAGTTGAATTCATTATATTTCATGCGGTAGTTTTTATGCGGACAAACTTTATATATTTCATATAGAGTTGTGTCACAAATATAAACTTTTTATTTATTTTTGTTACTGTAAAATGCTGTGATAATGCTCAAAAAAGATTTCACTAATTTTCAAGACTAATGTATTTTTTTATCTATTATTTAACGAGGCTCCAGTATTAGAAATCAAAATAAGGAAAATGAACGTTTTATGGATAATTGGTGTTTATGGTTTCAACATTTTGAAACAGCAAACAATAGTTGTTCAAACTTTTAAAAGAATTCTAAAAAAGTCGAAGATATTTTTGAGTATAGGTAATATACTTAATTATTTTTTCCATTTTATTTTTCGAAAAATTTGTAAGTTGTTTGTTGTTCTTTCTTTTCAGTTGTTTTTGTTGATAAATATATTTGTTAATTGTATTTATTCTTACTGCTTTGATATAAAAATAAAAATTATATACCTATATCTACATTTTTCGGAAAATAAAGGAAAAATTAAATTGTAACCATTTGCAAATGACTGAATGAAATGTTCTCGAAATCGGAAGATGAAGTAAGTCTATAAAAACGCCTTCAAAATTAGATCAAAAGACGCCCCTTTCCGTAAGAAAAACATATTTAATAGTATATTATACTATAAGGGACAGAAATGCGTTATTTTGGCAGAGGTGCAATTTGAAGCCCGAGGGCGAAGCCAGAGGGCTACAATGCACCGAGGACAAAATAGCATTTCTCCCGAATGGTATATACTATTTTTTCCACGGTCTCATTAACTTAAAAACACATATTTTGTTATTATGAAGTAAGTAGCACCAGAATTATTGTATTCGGATTTGAGCATTTATTTAGTAGTCGTTGAGTTATTGTCATAACTACAAAATAAACAAACAAAAAGAATTGTCAAATTAAGATGTTAGTTTGGTTTAGTTTACAGTTTGTTTAGTGCACAATGAATAATTGTGAGTCGGAAGAGATTGTGGAGGCTGCAAATATTGCAATAAGCAATTTGTTACCTACGAAGTCAAGATCTTTATACGATATAGCTTACAATCGGTTCAAAACGTGGTGCGCCGAGAAAAATATTCAAGTATACAGCAAGAATGTTTTGTTGGCATACTTCAGTGAAAATGCAAAGAATTACAAGTCTTCCACATTATGGGCGCAATATTCTATGGTTAAGTCATGCTTGATAATTTACGACAACATAGATATAAGCAAATTCCCCAAACTGATCGCATTTTTGAAAAGAACCGGTGACGGATATCAAGCGAAAAAATCGAAAATATTCACAAAGGGTGAAATCGACCGTTTTCTATCAACTGCAGATGACAAAGAATTCTTAATGATTAAGGTAAGATTACTTTTGTTGTTAGGTATTTCAATTATTTAGTATTTTGATTTTTTATAGGTTGTATTAATTCTGGGGATTGCCGGAGCTTGTCGAACTGATGAACTAGTCAATTTAACTGTAGATGATATTGAGGATGTAGGCTCATCCTTGATTGTAAAAATTCCAAACACTAAGACAAAGATTCCACGAACCTTTGTGGTTACCGATGTGGGAAATATGCTTGAATTGTATCGAAAATACCTGTCCCTTCGTTCTCCCCACGTCAAGCATAAGCGCCTTTTTTTGTACTACAAAGCAGGAAAATGTAGTTCGCAGCCAGTTGGCAAGAATACCATCGGAAAAATTCCTAGTGTAGTAGCTTCGTATTTAAAATTACCTGATGATGCATGTTATACTGGTCACTGCTTACGAAGATCTTCAGCGACATTACTGGCAGATGCTGGTGTGGATATCACGACAATAAAGCGTCATGCTGGTTGAAAATCAACGACAGTCGCTGAGGGTTATGTCGAGAACTCCATTGAAAATAAGACCAAAATTGCTAATCACGTTTTAGTAGGTACCACCACTAGCGCAATCACAAAAACTTTAAATGTAAGCGAAAGTAATATTCCTTCTAATATTAATTTTGAAATTTGTACAAATGTTACATTTAATTTAAATGTCAATAAATAATTTCAATGTTACCTCTTTTTTGCATGAAAAACGTTCTCCATAATGTAAACTCCTTTGGGAGCATTATACTCCCTTGGGAATAATCGACTACTTCTGTTTCAATTTTGATGTCATAGAAACTGATTTCTACTCCCGACCGTGGAAAAAATGTTATTTTGACACTTAGAGATGTCATTTTAATGTAAAAAAATAGACATGTTGTTTGCGTCTATCAGTTTTCAATGCAATATATGGAGCGATTCAAAAGTTAAGGGGGTAAGCGTCTGAATTTTGGTCCTCACTTAATATTTAGTATTTTTTCCTTTTATTTCAAAACGTATTTCTGGTTCATCTTCTGTTCATTAGTTTTAAATATTTAAGAATTACTTTTGAAATTTTCATTTAAAATTCAGTTTGACAGACACTATTTTACTTAAAATTTTTCACTGTTCACCTCTTTTGAAATTTCAGTTCAGTTCAGTTTCAGTCCACTTCAGTTAAAAACTTCAAAAGTTAAATAACTCGGTTCATTTCATTTTATACAGAGTTGTTTGAGGCAAATTTTAGAAACAACTTTTCTAAGAATTTCATCTCCTGCCTAGAAAATAGACAAAATACTACTTATTGTCGGTTGACTGTTACGCTGCCTTTTTTTGTATCTCTTGTAATGAAATTTGTATCCAGGTACCTACATAGCTTAAAATAGTCATCAAGTGTAACTAAAGAAATAAATAAGTAAATAAATTCTTGCACGATCCATGTATAATTATTTCAGGTATATTACCCAGCCCTTGACATGTTGTATATAGGTATTGATTTATTACTTTTAACCTTGTAAACAGCAATGGTTAGAGCTATAATATAATTCTTGTACTTAATCCTAAATCGTTGTTATCTTACGGCGTAAGGATATTTGGGGTTGACGAATGTAACGAATTGAGCTGAATTTCTCTCAAAAAATCTCTCCACTGCCTTCTATCTTTTAAGAGTGAAGGTATAACACTTAAGCCTCTTTTATCTGCTGCTTTCCTACCTCTTCATATTTATGTTTTTCGAGGGATTCCTGTCCTAGCTTTTCTCACTTCTTTGGTTTCATCTACCATTTGTACTAAACTCTATATTTTGGTCTTCTCCATTATGTTATTTATCTGTTCTATTATTCTCTTCTTCGTTTTATTATCTTCTGTCATCCCTTTTCTTTCATTATGTCATCACTCCTAATGCATTTCTATAGCTTTGGTTTGACCACTTTTGATAATCACTTCATCATCGCATGTTATCTGTTAATAATTATATCTAATGTTCCGTACCCTATTATTGGATTGTTATCTATCTGGGTAGCTGTAAAATAAAATAAAAATAAAATAAATAAATAAAATACTTCTTTATTGCATATTTATTATGTATTTTTTCTAACATATACTTGATAACTGCTTTAAATACAGACAGTTGTAAATTTTTGTTACAAGAATCTGTGAACCAAAGTTTCTATGAAGGTGTTCCCATTTAAGTTAGTTATGTTTTGTAATCAACAAACGAACATTATGCCTTTAGCAAATGAAGGCTAACTTGATAAGTTTTTGAATCATTCGAAATATTGGACACCTTATTCTACTTACTTGCAGGCTGGCTTGAAAAACAGAAACACTATAATATGTGGAAAGTATTGGTTTTGTTTATAGTGACATTTACTTTTTTATAACGTTACATCTTTCCAAAAGCAACTTTCTAAACCATGCACGTTATTTCTTGTAAATACGGCCTTTATAATCAAACAACGTTGAAATGAAAAAAACAGATTTTGGAAACTCATTTTTTTTCAAAACTTCAAACAGTAATCAAATTAGTTATGATTCTTTAGAGGGTTGGTCACCTGATTACACAACTTTACCCCTGGTTAAGCTGCTTCATATCTTTTATGGTTTCCGAGAGCCTATAACACTATGTCTATAGAGTTGTAATTTCTATCTACCTATACTGACAAAAAAATCTTGAAACAAATATATTAAAAAATAATTATTAGGTATTGTGGTGTATTCTTACTCCTAACGTATTATATGAACTATTTAATACATAAGTACGAGCATTTTACTGTAACTAATCTATTCAATGGCACCTCAACTACTATTTTATCAATTAGAGTTAGATATCTCTTACACGCGTTGCTGATTGATATTTGTATATTGTACTAAGGTTTATTAAATGATTTGTTGGAATTTGTCTGATATTGTAAATCAATTTTCTCAGAATTTCAATTAAAATGAATTAATAAAATGCCTCGCTGAATAACATAAACAATGAACTGATTAGAAAATATTTGATAAATTGTATTTTAATTACAATAAAAACATTGATACTAGATTCATAAAAAATGACCTTATAGATTACAGAATATGGTCAAGGGTTATGTTATAAAAAATAATTCTTCCATAAGTCTGTTGTATAAAAGGAAGAAAACCAGAAGATGTTCACCAGTGTTTGTTGCCTCACATATAAGGTATGGCTATATGTATGTTGCCTTTTCAGTTTTCTATACAAAAAATACATTTTTGATAAATTATGTGATCACGAGTCTTGTCAATGTCTTGATGAAAATATGTTTGATAGAATGAACCTCATATGATTGTGTACCTATCTATCTTAAAGCATGAAATAACATGCAATTAAGTAATTAACATTAAAGAATAAAGGGGCAAGCAAATAAATAATCAATTATCTTTTCCGATCATCCATTTCTAGTGCAACTATTCGAATTCCATCAAAACTAAAAACAGGTAAGTGTTTTATCTATGGATTTCTGTTAGATCATTGTTTCAAGATGGAAATTGGATCTAGCCAACGTGCTTCTTAAATGGAGATCACGTGACTCGGGAAAGAAGCTAAAAATCTATTTTTCGGCTACTTGTAAATTTACATATACAGGGTGTCCACTTTTATTTGTGTACAAATCTATAAAACCTTTATGCTTCATGATAATCGACTGAACTTTTTTATTTTAAAGAGTATTGAAGACTGCTTCTCTTGACCTTACAATCGCTATTAAGATGGACATCCGTGGCTTGCTACGATTTTTTTTATACCCCCGAAAATAATAATAATAATAATGTCTTTATTTTGAAAATTGTGTAAAAACGATTTCACATAACACAAGGCAGAGTCTAGCCAAAGGCTACTCTACTCAACCTTAAATAAACAAAAATTTAATATATCACAAAAACTAATACTGCCATGCACAAAAAGTACCCAGTATAGAATAGGTATAGGAACATTTACAAAATTAGATACACAATTTGAAACAGCAGTAGATACATTATAAAATTAGTGTAAGGAGTCACGACGAAACACAATAATATATATAGTAAGTAAGATAAAACAAAAGATAAGATAGAGAGAGAGAAAGCACAAATACAAAATCATTACTTCTCTAAGAAATACAGATTTGACAGATTTACGGAAGTTAGCAATTGACAAATTCTTAAGATTCTTGTTAAGACTTTACATATATAATTACAGCATTATAAGTAAAGGATCTAAGAATCATGGATGTTCGATATTTTGGAAGAGAAAGTATACCTGTATTGCGTACATTGACATTGACTTTAATCTATATATATATATAGCAACAACATGAGTTCTGTATTTTTTGCAACCGATTTTTTGTTTGGCTATCTAAACAAGGAAAATAAACTATATTTCCATAATTCAACAAAGGGAGCACAAAAGTTTTAATTAGTTTTTTTCGAACTTTGAAATTCATAATATGAATGTTTATATATAAAGTTTTTATGGTGACAAAACACTTTTTTATCAATTTTGCAACATATTCCCTGAAACGCAAAAAACCATCCATCATAAAACCCAAGTTTTTTACTATATTACGATACCTCTAAAATATGTTTATTTATACATATTTTTAAATTTTCATTTATATCCTTCATATTTATTTTAGAACCTAAACAGATGGTCGTAAATTTGTCAAGATTCAACTTTAAATTATTTATTTGCGAGTACTTGAGTATACCATCCAAATCCCTATTCAGTGTATAGCAAGCAGATTTTATATTTTCTGGTTTGAACGATAAGGATAGTTGAGTGTCATCAGCATAACACTGCATGACACTGTGTCTGGTGGCATGAAAAATATCAGAAGTATAAATCAAATAGAGCATAGGTCCCAGAACGGATCCTTGAGGCACTCCAGAGGTTACAGGACATGTATCGCAAAATTGAGTATCAAATACGACCATTTGTCTCCGATTTGACAAGTAGTTTATAAAAAAATTTACAGAGCTGTCATCAAAACCGTAGTAGCATAATTTAGCACATAAGAGGGAATGATCCAGGGTACCAAATGCCTTAGAAAAATCGAGTAATACCAATGCTGTAACCTCCCCGTTATCCAAGGATTTCAATATATTATCTACAGGGTGTCCACCTAGTGCGCGTAAGTCCAATATCTGGGTTAATAAAAGAGATAACTTAATTTTTTTTTCTACAGGGTTGTCTAATATCCCGAGCTGCACAAAATGAAAATATATTTACATATTCAGGGTGTTCAGTTTTTCCTGGACAGGTACCAACTTCGTTTTTCTAAATGGAAATATATATTTTTTATTGCTTTTTCGAACTAAACCCTTGATTTTAGTAGGACTTTCATCAGCCTTCCCTATACCTAACTTAAACTGTTTTTGAAATATTGACGGGTGAATATTGACATTTTTGCAACTTTGACACCCTGTAAAATCTAAACGGTTTGAGATCAAGCAAAACGGTTTGCACATTCCTATCTTAACTTTTCATAAGCTATCGTTTGGTACTAATTTCAGAATTATCCAAAAATTTAAAATTTTCTGAAAATTTTGAAAATTTTTTATTCCTGTATAAATTTGAAATTAGTATCAAACGATAGCTTATGAAAAGTTAAGATAGGAATGTGCAAACCGTTTTGCTTGATCTCAAACCGTTTAGATTTTACAGGGTGTCAAAGTTGCAAAAATGTCAATATTCACCCTTCAATATTTCAAAAACAGTTTAAGTTAGGTATAGGGAAGGCTGATGAAAGTCCTACTAAAATCAAGGGTTTAGTTCGAAAAAGCAATAAAAAATATATATTTCCATTTAGAAAAACGAAGTTGGTACCTGTCCAGGAAAAACTGAACACCCTGAATATGTAAATATATTTTCATTTTGTGCAGCTCGGGATATTAGACAACCCTGTAGAAAAAAAAATTAAGTTATCTCTTTTATTAACCCAGATATTGGACTTACGCGCACTAGGTGGACACCCTGTATAACATTTGCTAAAATTGATGTTGTGGTATGATCCTTATGGAAACCGGACTGGGACGGGGATATTATGTTGTTTTCTATTACATACCTGTACAATTGCGTCTCAAAATCACTACAACCATTTAGTGATTATTTTATTTGAAGCCTCATGTGATTTATCCCTAGAATTTCACGAGTTGCGATAATTTGTATTATGAAAAATTAAAGAAGTATAAATAATAACACCTATCTTATAAGTCTAGGTATGTACAGGGTGGACAAATTTTGATGTTTATATAGAGAAAGTCGTTAACTATAACAGATACAGAAAAAATAATGTCGCATGTTTTGAGACCAAAATATGTTGGAAATAATTTATGCGTTCTTCAGGCACTCTTTTAGTAGATACAAAGACATAGACATATTTTTATTTACTCGATAAAATTTCTATGTATGTGAAGGACAATTTTGTTTCCTTAATGGAATACGAGTACACTTTTAATGTAATAAGTATTTTTATATATCTGAAGACTGCACACACTTCGTTATACAACGGTGCATTACACTCCATACTTTACCCCAGGACAAGCTAGCTTTACCTCTAAGTATATTAAAGTTTTTGGTCTTTGGGTTTGTGTAGACTACACATTTGAGTAAGAGGACCTCCAATACAATTATTAGTTTGAGAAGTGACTATTTCATCAAGTACCTAAATTAGATTAAGTAATTAAGCTGAGCTGAGCAGCAGCACCACCAGACATTGGCCAGCTTCCCAACTAGTCAGTTTTCGTTAGTATAGATGGACCGATAAAAAATAATGTAACAATGTAACAACCATGATAGCCTCACCTGGCTCAGGGCTTCATAAAGCAGTAAAGTAGACGAAATTATAACTGAAAACATATAAAAGAAGATATCTTAAAAAGTAAACTTGTATTTCATGAATAATTGTAAGTAATATGACGAATGGAATAAGAAAAAATTATATAATGAATAACAATTTTTTTAATATTTGACTTTTCGTCGGACATTATTGAAAAACTAAACAAACTTGCCTTGAAAATATATTATAATATATTAGTATTATTGTGTATTTTACTGCAATAGCTTATCATTCCATAGGGGCAGCAAATTTAAGTGTTAAATTTTGTTGACTAAGATTTTACGTCCCTTTCCACATAACTTAATTTATGTCTGAGAAAACATCTCATTGCGTTCTTTGAATAATTTGTTTACTTGTGAACTGCTTGTTGATTCGATTACGTTTACGTCAATTAGTAGACGAGTTAAACAACAATAATTAGGCGCTTCCGCCTTCTTCCTCCTCTTTCTTTTATTTACTGACATACATGGTTGTGGTTGTATCAGATTAATATTACCAATATCTCCTACATTTATGTTTTTGTATTGCTCATAATTTAAGATCATCACCTTGATGTAACGAAAACCTAGTTAACATAGAAATATCTACAATAATGAATTTTATAGCAAGTAAAGTTATGATAAATCATGTTTTAAAAAATATTGGAGAATTTTGGATGTAGAATATTTTTAAGTACATTATGTAAACATGAATAGCTATTTAAATTTTAGCTGGTCTACCAATGTACTCGCGTACCGAAATTAAATACCTTCCATGTACGAATTTGCATAAAAGAAGGAATCAGGAAGTATCAGTTACTTTTTAGGAGAAAATTCCATAATTTACTACTAGAGAAATATTTGGATAGCCTTTATTATGTGGTAGATACATTCTACATGACCATTCTGGTAGTAATTATTTCTACATGTTTACAAAAAGGTAAAAAAGTATTTTAGTATCACATAATTCCTAGATCCATCACTTCAGCAGTACTGTCCGACAAATACGATATTAAGCTTTGAAATATTTCTAACCAATGTTAATGAAGTTGTACTATGAATAATTTGCCAATTGGCCTTACTCCTTGTGAAGGATTTGATATTTCAGTTATTTGAATCAGTTTATGGTAAATAATTTTATATTACATACCTGCTAGAAGTTTACATTCAGATGTTATATGTTCTATTGCTTTAGGTAATTGGTGGCATTTTCTACACCTATCAGTCTTAATTGAAGTATCCTTTAAAACAGATTTTTACAGTTATTTGTCGCTATAACTTGGTCTTGTATTCCATGTATAAATCCCTCTGTTTAATAATTAAACTCTGTTTTGTAATTAACCATTATTACACCTAATATTTGCCATGTAATGCTTACGACCATACATTTGGTTTTGTACAAAGGCATTATTTGGTAAGCATTCTGCTTCTTGCATTGATAGGTTTACCTATACTTTACATATTTGCGACTTAAATTTTGTGTTATTTTGAAAAATAAAAAAATATACAGAGTATCCTATTTAAAACATCGAAATTTACAAAAGCTTCCGGTATAACAGGTCATTCCACATATGCCGAGATCTTGGGCATACTCATTTTTAGATTCAAATTACTTATTTCCTGTCTTTATAATAAATAACTTTTAGGCAATAGAATACTCGCTTTGAAGTAATCTGTATATATGTTTACTTGCAGCCCAAAACACCTCGATAAAGTAAAAACAGCTTTATAAAGAAATTTGACAGCTTTTCAAACAGATTAAAGAGTAAATAAATAACTTGCCTACTTAATTCCGTTTTTAATTTCTTGTAAAACCGAATTTAACGAATACACCCTGTACTTTGAAACACTTTTTATGCAAACAACTGAGAGAATAACCATAGTTAATTCTAATTGGATAACTACCTTCTGGCAAAATTTAAAGGATATATGACGAATTTTTTAATAGGAAGATTATGATAACATGAACATGTATAATGAGGAATTTCCTAAATGTCACTGTGGAATGCATACTTTTTAGACGAATAACTATTGCATTAAAAACTGTTAATTACAATATTTAAAAATATAAAATGTTGACAATATAAATAGGTACTGTGCTATTTTTGACGTTATTCGTTAGTTTCCTTTGTCGCCACCTTTTCTCTGTCCCAGGTGGAATTTCTAGCGACTAAATTTGTGGGTGAATAAAAGCAACTCTTACCAAAGTAGTTTTATAAGTTTCAGGATAAAATTATTATACTTTTACACACTTTTAAACACTAATTTGTTTTTAATAGGTGTTTTAATGTTGCATAAAACATTATTTTATGTTATGCAGAAGAAACAGTGGAAACTAATTGTTGAGACTATTCTACCAGCAAAAATTAAAATAACTTTAACGATAAATATTGTTTTATAAAGCTTCACTGCAACACTATAACAACTGTTATTTATTCGTGTATTTAATTTTGCTTTTGCTTTTGATAATTTTGCTTTAAAGATTTGTGCACATTTAATGCTTAATATAACTATAATTTAACATTAACGAAGACTGCATCACAACAATTGGAATAAAATAATTACATGATAAAAAATATACTTCTACATTTTCTACTATTCTGGTAAGTATGTTGAATATAAAATAATTATGTCTGTGCATAGTGGTCTTTTTAGAAGCACATGGAATCTTTAAATAAAAGTGATCTATGGAGATATTCACTAGAGAGAACTGGAAAAAGTTATAGCCATTTTAGTAGAGATGTCTCATATGTCATACCTCTATTTTTAGGATGAAATTTAACAGCCCATATTTTTTAACCGCGTAATCTAAAGAAGTTATTTTTTTTTGTTCGATAAATTTAATTTTTTGGAACATAGTTTTAGTTTTTTAAATTTTATATTTTTTTTTATTTGAAACAATCGAAAAGATAATGCAGTCATATTTTTTTTGTCGAATTTTAAATATGATTCTGGATTGTTGCATAAATTATGGAAATGTTACACATTTATTTGAAAACTGGTATATTGCATATATGTATACGTTTTTTTCATCGCTTTTAGTTTCAGATTAATAAGGGTTTTTCTGAAAAACAATAATAATAGACGCAATATGCTGGTTGTCATTAAACATAACAATTTTGTATATATGTATATAACATATTCGGGTAAACTATTCACAATCAATAAGAATATTGAGGGTGTTGGGTCCCTTAATACTTTGTTTATGAAACCTTTCTTTTGATATACCTATTCACAGTAATATATGAAAGTTTCTCAGCCGCACTCGTCCTGCATCGGAATACAGGGTGATTCACGGTGGATGGAATACCTATTAGAAGTAGGCATATGAACAGCTAGCAGCGGGTCCACCAATCGCTTAGAAAATTTGAATGCCAAGGTAACCAGATATGCTCTATAAAATATTTTCGAGAATACGGTGTTTCTGCAAACAAATGACAATTAACTCGAGAAATTACTTGAAAATACAAAAAGGTTAAAAAAATCGTAATAAATTTGTTGTTACAAAAAAAAAAACTAATAATTCAAATTCCCCTAATTTAACCAACCCCAGCTTATCACGAGATAATGGCACTGGAAATATTTAGTGTGTTAAATAAAAATGTCAAAACTGTCAATGATAAATATTGGCGATTCAAATTACCGATGAGGGCACTGCAAATTGTAAACAAATATGGAGGAAGACGAGTAAAAATTTTCACTCTGTGATATGAAATTTCATTTCATATAACATCATCTAACAATTTAGCATTCAACTACCATAAATATAGTGACTTCATGTGCTAGTTAGGTGAAATAAAGGATAAAAAGAGTGCTAAAAGTAGTCAAATGTCCCATAAGTGCTTCATTGCTAATTAGGTAAATGAATTTTTTGGGTTGAAACAGGTACCCTAGTTTTTGTTTACTTGCATTTTGGACTAAAATAAGTGTGATAAACTGTATGGTGTATAGTGCTTGTTTTTTGTTAAATAATGTTTAAATTAAAATATATTCTGTTTTTATAAGACTAATAATAGGAAAGTATAGACAAACTGCAACAAAATGGTTATGTTGTGTAAATAAACGTGTTCTCTGTTATTAAATTGTTACATGCCTTTTGGAGAAATGAATGAGAAACAATTTCTTACACTAGGGCCAAACTTCTACCTATCTCAATCTTAAACACTTTTATTGACACATTTTGTGGAATGACAGCTATAAACACGACAGTTTGTGTTGTGCTGATTTCTTTTGAATGCCATTTTAAAATGTAAAAATAAAGATGTACAAATACTAACCACGTCGTTTTTAACTTTGTAATACCAAAAAATCACAAGCACCATTAAATTATTACGTTAAACAAACCCAAATACGAATTATTTATCATTATATCAGCAATAAGCCTCCAAAAATGACCTTTTAAGTAGGTTCAAATATTTTCATGCAGAGGGCGCATTCATTTTTGGAATCGCCAATTGTATATATAATGTAAGTATTGTATTATGAAATACTATCCACCTGAATTTTAACTGCATGACGTAGGGATGTCTCTGATCGAAATAGCTGTTTATGTTTGGACGGAAATATTTGCCGATACATGACCTTGCAAGGACGAAGCTCTCGCTGTGCCGGTCGCTGGCGTAACTTGCTTGTCTTAAATAACAGAAATCTCGATCAATTACAGTCAAAGCATCCTGTTAGGTAGGTTTTTACGAAAATAATATTTATCTTCGATATGCCAGATAATCATTACAAATGCTTAACATATTTCAACGATTATTTTGGCATTCCAAAATACTACTGCGGTACGTAATCTTTAGGTATTTTTATTGACCTGATCAAGGCTACTGGAATTGATTATAGAACAGAGAAATGTTCATTAATTTAACTTCTTAAAAAGTAACAAGATTATTATGGAATGGTCTTATACCGGGTTTTTCATTTCATTTGACTAATGGCAATTAACATGGGGTATTACATTTCATTGAATTTTATATTCCCAGGGCACACTATGAGAAATATTGCTAACGGAACCGATAGTACTGACTGTCAAACACGTCTGATTACCAAAATACTAAAGCGAAATGCTTTTTTAAATAAAATATTAATAAAAATTCGTTTTAAGTTAATAGGTGTAGTTTACATAACCGTTTTAGAAACATTGTTAAACGTCATCCGGTGGACTAGTTGGTTGAGCGGCTGGGTTTCAAACTGAACCGCAAAATTTTGCAGGTTCAAATCCCGTCAGAGACAACTTTTTTTTTACTTTTTCATTAATTACAAATTATTAGTGTTTACTTATTCGAATAAATATGGTTCATTGTCAGTACCTAGTTGTTATTTTTGAAAGTCACAATATTTGCTTATCAAAAAAAAAACATGTTTTAATTGGTTCGTTTCCTTCATCTTTAGCTAAAGCTACCATCTTATAAAATAAGTTATCAACAAGCTACATATTTTTTAATTATTACATGCACTGTGCTTTTACTAATAGCGTACTTATCTCGGCTAATAGTTACTACATATTATACCTCAATCTGGATATTGAGTTAAACAGTATTACAGAGGAACTGTCGTGAATTACTAAAATGAAATGGGAAACCCGGTATATATTCTTGCAGTGTAGAGTATATATCCAGTGAGGACGCGTGGGTTAGAGTAAATTCATTTAAAATTTAGTGGTTTGTTTTTTGGAAAAACGCTCGAATACGTCGATTTTTATTTTTGGCTGTGGCTTTTCTGATGGTAAATTCATGTACACAGAATGGCCCAAAAATAAGTTACGACAATCAGCTTCATTTTTTCAAATGGAAAAACCTATTTTTTATTTCATTTTTGAATTCTGTATCGAAATCTAAGTTTGTTTAGTGTACCACGTCCTATATCCAAACTCAACAGTTACCGACACATTTACGATTGAACATATCAATAACTGGGATCGTTTCAAAATTTCTGTGATCTCAAAAGGACCGATTTATTAAACAAACAGAACAAAACATCAAAATGAATGTTCAAACTGTTGACCATTAACTTCCTGACAATAGGCAAGTCGAACTTCAAATCCTCGTAACACTTCAGTTAATGTTTGTGGCTGGATTGGTTGTATGTCGGGTCTAATTCTATTCTTCAATTCATCAATATTTTGTGGTTTATTGAAGTAGACTTTAGATTTCAGATATCCCCATAGATAAAAATCTAATGGGGTTAGACATGGAGACCTAGCTGACCATTCAATAAAACCTCTCCTTCTGATCCATCTATTTGGGAAAATATTCTGCCTGTATATTTGGGTTCACATCATTCGGGTAAAGTGCACTTACACTGGGTATTATGTAATTTTGTAGTAGGTGTAAATAATTTTCAGAGTTAAGTGTTCCCTCAATAAAAAAAAACCCACAATTGAGGTATCCACAATTTCGGCCCATACGTTTACTTTCTGGGGGAATTGTAATGATCTTCCACTTTCCAGTGTGGGTTGTCTGGTGCCCAATATCGAAAATTTTGCCTGTTTCCCGAACCACTCAAACAAAATGTTGCTTTGTAGGAAAAAACTATCTTAGAAATTGCGGGTTAGTATTGCATTTATCCATCATTATTTAGCAAAATTGTAATTTGCGGCTGATATCATCTTCAATAAGTTCCTGAAGTAAATGTACTTTGAATGGGTACCATTTGTCTTGTGTAAATATTTTAGAGCAGAAAATTTACTTACTGACTGTTCTGCAGCTACTTGTCAACTTCATTTGTGAGAATTTTACTGTAAATCGAGCAAAACATTCAATTGTGTGTTTTCTGGAACTGTAAGATGGTTGGTTTTGTAATTGTCTCTTACGTTGCCAAAGTCTTTAAACTTTTTATCTATCTTACTGATCATGTAATAGACCTCTCTGCGGGTACTTAGATATCATTAAACAATTCACAAACTTTAGTTTGTGTTCGAGTTCTGTCGCCATATCCTACCATCATCAAAATTTATATTCATTCGTTGTTTCTCAGTTAAACGCGCCATTCTTTCAAACTTTGCAACTACACCTGCCAAGTACTTATTTTAAGTTAAATTGCCATACAGTTTCCACGTGACTAAACGTTGACAAGTCAACTCTAAAAAAACAATATAAACACACAATTGAATGTGTTGCTAAATTTACAAAAAAAAAAAAAATTATAAAAACAGGTCAATAATAGTTAATGGTCAACAGTTTGATAACTCGATAACTGTTGAGTTTGGGTATAGGACATTTCGATGCAGATTTCAAAAATAGGTATTTCCATTTGAAAAATGAAGTTGATGATCATAACTTATTTTTGGGGCCATCCTGTGTACATCAATTTACCATTAGAAAACAGCAGGCAAAACTAAAAATCGACGTGTTCGAGCGTTTTTCCAAAAAACAAACCCCTCAATTTTAAATGAATTATGTACTGTTTATTTTTTTCTGCGGACACATTTGAAAAGTGTGTAAACGTTTCCAAAAATAATGCTAATTGGTACATAAAATTATTTATTTATTTTTACAAGCAATATTACAAGTAATATTTAGTTTCCATATTTCTCAACCATATTCTAATACATTTTGATAACTATAGGTACATCGGTATCAAAGGTAAGTAAATAGTACACCAATTATATAAAATGGCGAAGGAGCCGGTAATAACAGGATAATATTGAATAATACCTTGGGGTTATTTAAGTTTTCGGCAGAATTGAATATTCGAATAGTCTATATAATAAAATATAGTGTTTTGTTTAGAAAGGTCAAAAAGCATTTAATATTTCGTAAACATGATGGTACATAATTTTTTATTGTTGATATTCAAAAAAGATGATTGTATATTGCAAATTTTATAAAATATATACCTAATACATATCTATATTCACTTGCTTTAGGTATACTTTAAGTAAAAGAAATATTGTGAAATTGTACGCAGTATTGGGAAAAGGGGAAGGATAATAATTCCACAAGGTAGTTTTTTCATGAGGCCCACTGTAGATAATTAAAAAGGATTATTTATAATGTATTAATTAATAACAGTTTTAAATATATCAGTCACCCTTCAAATCGTAACACTCAGAAAAACCAAAAATGTAATAATACATATATACATCAATGTTTCGGTGTTTTCGCTCCTCTTCAGTGTATATTTCCGATCTATATCATCCTATATAGATCCTTTGCTTAAGTTGTGCTTCACCAAAGAGCAGCAAAAACTCGTAATTGTCGTTGTTTTCTTTTTGAAATAGGTACAGCAAAATCCTTTTGTTGTTTAGTTAATGAAATTACTTTTTATTTTTGCTATTCTAACCGCTAACGTTTAGTAATTTTAATTAAATATTAATGATGTTTTGTTGCCTATAGATATTGCACTTGCAGTCTCAGAATACTCCCTATCTTGCTATTTTTATTTTACAGATGACATATTCCCAGAAGTGTATTTGTTGGATTTTTGTCTAGGATTAGTGGTTATACAACCATAAAATCTTACCTACTTCAATTAATTATAATTAAGATGTTTACTTTTAAGACTTTTACAACATTAATTATGGTATATTCCAGAATATTCATTCAGCGCCTGTTAACTGTAGATTAACTGAATTCGACTGCATTAATACTGATTTACAACCAATTTAGCTACTGTCCTATGATGAAAGATGAATATTATTGTCATTGTCATCAATATTAGCTGATTAGTGGACGCTAGTAAAAAATGTTTAAATAGATGCTGGCGCCAACACCATGGAAAGCTACATTGGATCAGTCTTATCAAATAAAAATAGTTTAATTGTATTAGTTTGGTGAATATTGACCTCTGTAATAACAAATAAATATTTTTCAATTATCTATACAGGGCTGTCTATCAGTAAAAGGTGGATGGAATATTAGAAGTACCTATATGAACAATGGGTCAACGAATTGTTCTGATAATTTGGTTACCAAAGTAATCAGACACGCTCTATTGGTATACCTAAAATATTTTCGTGTGTTTTTCGAGTGAGGTGTTGCCCGTTGTACGTAAAACTGGCAACGTCTTCGTTAATTCAAATTGAATACCCTGTCTAGTTTTCCCTTTTTGGATTTTACATTAATTTATTGAGCAAAATCCGTGTTTAAATAAATAGTATTGCCTCTCTACCACAAAATAATTACAAGTTGAACTTTGGGGTACAGTTAGGCAAGGACTGAGGATCTCTCATCCTTTAGTCAAATATTTGTAGTAGTATAGAAGGTGGACTAGAAATAACTTTTTTTTAAATGACTTGAAAGTGATCAAAAGTCAATTTTTTAAAATAGAAGCCCTGTATATTATTGCCGATTCAGAAAGCTGACATATTCTGCTATTCATCTATGTTTACTGTACTACTAGCAGCGTTTTTGATTTATACCTAAGCTTTTATTTATAAATTTGCTCCAGATAGGCCTTGTTCTATTATAGCGGGTAGGCCATGAACATTTTTGTCTTCGCAGAAATGTAATTTATTCACTTACACTTCTTGCTTATTTTTTATTTTTCCATAATAATTGTGAGTTGATAGCCTAATGGCAGAGAATAGTTATACAAATATTTTATGAATTTTATGAGTTTTAATGAATTTATTTTTTATGCATCGACAGTCTGACAAGAATATCAAAAGAACTTGTAGAACATTTATAATGAGAAGTACCAGAATTTACCACAAATGAATAACCATAATTGGTTATTTCTTTTAAGTGTTGATAATATAGGATATATTGAGGATATATTTTCAATATTTTATGACAAGTTATATGGTCTCCTTGATGTAGCTGTACCAAAGTTCACGTCTTCACACCATATTCGCCGCTACCATTATCCTCCCTGGTTTACTGGCGAAGTCATTGGCGCTATCCGAGCAAAATCAGCTGCATATGCCAAGTATAAAAAACATAAATCAGTTGACCTCTTCAATGCATTCAAATTTCATCGTTCCAAATCCAAACGTCTTATTAGTGAGGCTTATAAAACATTTATTAACGATTCGGAGCGAGCATTATCTGGTAATCCTAAAAAGTTTTGGAACTTTATTCAAAGGAAGAAAGGGTCCTCACGAATACCTTCTATAATGTATTATAACGATAGTGAATTTTCTAAACCTGCAGATATTGTTAATGCGTTTGGTAATTACTTTAACAACGTCTTCATTCAATCGCAATCAGTTGATTCAACTCAGTTTTCATCGCATAATAATCTAGGATTACATTTTGATTTACAGAATATTTCATATGAAGATGTTTTACAAAATCTTAAACAATCCAAGGATACATTTACAATGGGCGTAGATGGTATTCCCAGTTTTGTTCTTAGAGACTGTGCGTATGCTTTTGCCGAGCCATTGCATATTTTATTCAATTGCATCCTACGTAATTCTACCTTCCCATATTCTTGGAAAAAACATTCATCTGCCCTATACCGAAAAAGGGAAATCAGAATGACGTTTCAAATTATAGAGGTATTTCTTTGCTCTGTAATTTCTCTAAAATCTTTGAAACCATAATGTATAGTAAGCTTTATTGTTCTACCAGACAGCTTATATCTTCACGACAACACGGTTTCATGCAGAGGAAGTCGACAATATCTAATTTGGCGGTTTTTACTCAGTACGTTTCTGAGGTGTTGGATAATAGAGGGCAGGTTGATGTTGTCTATACGGACTTCCAAAAAGCATTTGATCAGATTGACCATAACATACTCCTTTTGAAATTAGAAAGTTTTGGATTTTCAGAGGCTTTGATTAGGTTGTTCACTTCTTACTTAAGCGATAGACAATTCATGGTAAGATACCAAAATTTTACCTCAAAATCGTTTTCTATAACATCGGGAGTTCCACAAGGTTCCAATCTAGGCCCCATATTATTTTTATTTTTTATAAATGACCTTCCTGAAGTCATTACTTGTGAGCAATTGTTATTTGCTGATGATTTCAAATTTTACTCTAAAATCAGTTCTTCTATCAATTCAATGCATCTTCAAGAATGCATGAATCGAATGTCTTCATGGTGTGAACTAAATCGGCTGAAACTCAATATATCTAAATGTAACGTAATGTCTTATACTCGTAAGACCAGCTTTCCCATCTACAATTACTCCATTGGTAATAATCTCATTAGCAGAGTTGATGTATTCAAAGATTTAGGTATTTATTTTGACAGTAAGCTCACTTTTATTAATCATATAAATCATATTGTTTCCAGTGCCTTTAAATCATATGGCTTCATTTATCGCAACTGTCGGGACTTTTCCAATGCAAGCACTTTCAAAACCCTCTTTTGTGCTCTGGTGAGGTCTAAATTGGAATACGGGTCGATTATATGGTATCCAATATATGATGTTCATTGCCGACATTTAGAATCGGTCCAAAGAAAATTTCTAAAATTTTTGTCTTTTTTGCAAGATGGATATTATCCGCCTAGAGGTTTGGATCATAATAATCTACTTAATAGATTTAGCTTTGTTGCTTTAGAAACCAGACGTAATATAATGTTGGTTCGATTTCTGTATAACATCTTGAATGACAAAGTTGATTGCCCCGATCTTTTGGGTAAAATAAATTTTTTGATACCTCGCGAAAATACTAGACAGCAATTTTTATTTTATTGCTTTTTATTTTGTTGCTCCTCGAACGAATATTTTAATAAAGTCTCCAATATCTCTGATGTGTGAACTTTACAATAAAATCGCTTCTAACTGCGATATTCATTTTGATAATTTAAGAAGTGTATGTAACTGGGTTAGTCGTTTAACTTAAGTATTATTGGTGGCATTGTTTGTAGTTGTAGTTTGTAGTAGTTGTTAATTACTTTTTGTTTGTTTTATCTCGTTAATTTTGTTTTATATACCTATATATTAGCACATATATTATATTACACATTATATTAGCATATTCTTATTCCTGTAATTGGGTTTTTCCTGTTGGAATAATAAATACTATTATTATTATTATTATTATTATTATTATTATTATTATTATTATTATTATTATTATTATAATATTTATACGGATCTGGAGTAATTTTATAAATATTAATTTATCTTTAAATTAAGCGTACTTATATAGAATTCTAAGTTAAATAGCAAACAAACATGTGATAAATTTTTATCACATGTTATTCATGTTATTCATTTGTGGTAATTTTGGTAGGTAACGGCTCAAATTCGACTTTAACTTTCTTTTTTTAAATAGGGTACCCTGTATCTAATTACATTTTTTAACTCCCCTATCTCATATCTGCCTTTTATTACTATAAAGATTATTAGCAATTAAACAACACAATCTCAAAAAACCTCGGCAAAATAAACCGAAAAGTGTAAACCGGATTTATTTTATATAGAAAATTATATACAGAAAATACTTAACTATATCAACATTCCGTTATTCGATATACAGGATCATAAAATTAATAAGTGTTCAGGGTATTCGCGTATATTTTAAAAAAAATTTAAATGCAAAAGTTCTTTGGTTTTTCACCTATTATCTAGGTTTAGCTAGGTCGAAAAAAAAATTACATGTCGTAAACTTGGGAAAACCAATTGAACATAATACTTTTAAATGGGACATCCTATATAATTTTACACGCTTGGGGAAACATTTTCTCCTGATTTCAAAAATATATATTTTGTTGACATTTGTACTGACAGTTTTCGAAATATTCGACAGCGAGTACCATAAAAAAATACAAAAAATACAAAGAACTAAATTATTTAACAATAGAAACCAACAGTAATAAAAAATATTTAACGATTTTCGACGTAACCTCCTTAGTTATTTAAACATTTTCTAATATTTTCATTTTTTAATATTTTTTTTATGATTTATTGTAAACATTAAATATTAAATATTTCCACAACTATCAGTGCAAATGTCTACAAAATATATATTTTTGAAATCAGAGAAAAATTTGTTTCCCAAGCGTGTAAAATTATACAGGGTGTCCCATTTAAAAATATTATGTTTAATTGGTTTTCTCAAATTCACGACATGCAATTTTTTTTTTGACCTGGCCAAAAGATAATACGTGAAAAACCAAACAACTTTTGTATTTAAACTTTTTTTCTAACTTTCTTAATAACCCCAGTAGGTAGGTGTCAAAATATACACGAATATACCCTGTACGTAAAAAGGCGATTCGTACTTGCTATAGATAGTCACCATATATCCCTATATTATTAGAGATAAACCCATCAGACAATATATTATTGTGTTCATAAAAAATTATTTCATCTAAATATATCAAAATATACAAGGCTTGTCAATAAAAAAATTTAAGTTTATATCCGTGTATACACCCCTTAAAAAATTAAATATAATATGTAAAATAAAGACAAAAATGAAATAAAATCATTTTTATTACCGGTATTACCAGCCATACCGCAGATTTAATTTTAACTGCCTGTAGAGGACTTTTTGTTTTACGTCTAATCTCACGTCACGGTGACATAAACTGGCCTGCCAGATCACCCGATTTGACTGCACCCAATTATTTTTTATGGGGTTTCCTCAAAAGTAGGGTATTTCGACGAAAGAAACATCGACCAATTAAATAAAAGAACCGATTACGAACTGTAATGAGTAAGTTCGTTCATCGCTTACAAGAGTGTATGGAAATGGAAGGGGGCCATTTAACCTACCCAATTTTTTCTTAAAAATAACTCCCATTCTTTTTCTTTGTAAAATTCTTTGTTGAAGGTTGTTACCTTCACAAATAAAATATTTATTTCCAGTTGATATTATAAAGTAAATTCTGCCTATCCCTGTACTTAATTATCAAATCCGCATCATCAAAAAATCGTGTAGGTACAGTTAAATGGAAGTTATTCTGACGAAGAATAGTCTTTAAACATTACCTAACGCTTGTTACGCCGCTGCTTCGTCCCGCCGTTCGGGATCGAGAGAAGTGTGCCTATAACTCTTTCCGTTGCATGATGTAGCATTGAAATCTCCATTGCACCCGATCATTAAATGCAGACACTGCGAGCGAAAACGGAGCTTTCTGTCTGGGCACGCGACGAGTTATTTATCGCCCAGTGTTGAGTTGTCGCACCGTAAACATATCAGCAACCTTTAATTAGGGGAACGTGATGAGTTTATAGATTGTCTCCTAGACTCTAGCACGCAGTTACGTATACAGGGCCCCTATTTTTTAAGCATCATTATATGGCTATTATGGCTATTTGGCTATTATGGCTATTATGGCATCATTATATGGCTATTAAGCATCATTATATGGCTATGATGTTACCTGCGTGTATCGTCAGCCATGTTCACCAATTGAAATAATAACCATACCATAATTTAGAGTTAATTTTGTACACGTATACAACAGAAATATATAAATAGCGAAAATATACTTAAACACAGAATTAGCCAGGCTGGAGTCCTACAGGAACCCAGCTTATATAGAGAACCAGGTTATTTTTACTATATACCCTGGTCTAGAAAAGTGTTGTAAATGTTAATATATTGGATTTTTTAATAATACCTCCATAATAATGCTATTATTGCATTTCTAAATTTCTCATTACATTTTGGGTTAGATTAGGTAGGTACATTTGATTCTGAGTCTTCTTAGTCACCTTAATGTCACCTTATTTTCTTTAATAATTGTTTTGAAAAAAAACACAGTTCTCATTTAGATGTTTCAAGAAATAGAAATATAGAAAACACTCATATTAGCTTGCATATCCAAAATCAAAATATACATTTACCTACCTGCAAATATATCTTAGAAATAATGACGACGCTGTAAGATTCCGGTAATGGAAATGGGTTATTTGCTTGCAATATACAGGGTTAGTTTTAATAATGTGAACCCCATCTTAATATTTTAATTATTGGCAGATAGCAGATGACAGTCATTATAACACTTTTGCGGTGGCAAATTATGTATACAGGGTACACAAAAAAGTATGTTTTTTTTATATGGAACACCCTGTATATTTTAATATTTTTGGATTTGGTACGTCATTCTGATAACAAATATATACAGTGCTTTCGAAAAGTAACGAATACATTCATTATTTTAGAAATTGAGAAGTTTTCGAAAAAATCCCCTGACACGTCGATTTTGTTTTTAAAAAAGGCACTTTTTGACATACGACCCATATTTGTGACGTCATCGTTGTTCGAGATATGACGTCATCGACAATTTTTTTAAATAGCAACCCCCAATTTTGACCACGCCATTTGAAAGAGCGTATCATTCTACATGCGCATCATGAAAAATTATGGTGTTACATAACAAAAATTTCAAAAAAATGATGTTTGAAGATCTTAAAATTTAATTTTCACAATACTGACAATGATAATGATTATGTAAAAAATCGACTAAATTAAATGTTCAAATTGTGCACCGTTGGCTGCCTGACAGTAGCCAAGACGATTAATAAATTCTTTTTGGACATTATTTATAACTTCAGGAGGTATACGATGTATCTCGTGACGAATGCTTGCTTTTAAATCTTCTAAATTAACCGGTCTAGTAACGTATACTTTGCTTTTTAAGTATCCTCACAAGAAATAATCTAGGGGTATCAAATCACGCGATCTGGGTGGCCACTCAATCGGCCCCTTGCTCCCTATCCAACGATTCGGTAACAGCTCATCTAAATAAACACGGACAGATGCTGCATAATGGGGAGATGCACCATCTTGTTGAAAGAACATGTCATTTCTTGGAAGATCACGTCCCTCTATATCTGGATATAAAGTTATTAGTCCAGGAATGAGGTCGTCTCGAAGAAAATCCAAATATCTTGCACCAGTTAGGTTGAAGTCAAAGAAATAGGGACCCAGAATTCTTCCGTCAACTATGCCGCACCACACATTTACTTTCTGGGGACTTTGAGTGTGATACTCCATCATCTATCGGGGATTTTCGGTAGCCCAATAACGGCAGTTTTGCCTATTGACATGGCCGTTCAAAATAAACGTAGCCTCGTCAGAAAAAATTACGTTTTTTACGAAATTATTATCATTATTGCATAGCTCTTGTATTTGCTCGCAGAATTGATTTCGCCGATCAAAGTCGTCTTCAGATAGCTCATGAACAAGGCATAGGTACCTTTTAAGGATGATACTTTGCTTTTTTCATAATTTTGTGAACTGTGGACACTGCCATATTGAAATCAGAAGCCAATTGGTTAAGTGTGAGTGATGATTTTCTTGTATTGCCAACAAAACATTAACCTCATCATCTATTGATTTTGACGGTCGACCAGATTTAGGAAGATCACGAACATGTCCAAAGTTACGGTATTTAGACTCAATATTGCTTATCATGCTTTGGCTAATGGGATGTCGATCAGGATGAGTTTTATTGAACAATTCAACTACTTCTCTTTGGGTGCGCATCCTGTCTCCAAATCCACTCATGCAAAGAATTTCAATTCGTTCTCGTTCAGTTAATTTAACCATTTTTTTTATAAAATGACAAAGCTACTACTCAATAAACACTTCAAACGCAGTGCTTTTGCCAAACAAAAGATGAGAACTAAAGAAATAACTCAAAAAACAGAAAAAACTATTTAATAAAGTAGGTACGATTTCAAGTTTTTTAGTGCCTGACGGTCGCTAAGGCTACTGTCAGGCAACCATGATTTTTCATTATGCGTATGTAGAATGATACGCTCTTTCAAATGGCGTGGTCAAAATTGGGGTTGCTATTTAAATAAATTGTCGATGACGTCATATCTCGAACAAGGATGACGTCACAAATATGGGTCGTATGTCAAAAAGTGCCTTTTTTAAAAACAAAATCGACGTGTCAGGGGATTTTTTTCGAAAACTTCTCAATTTCTAAAATAATGAATTTATTCGTTACTTTTCGAAAGCACTGTATACATTTGTTATCAGAATGACGTACCGAATCCAAAAATATTAAAAGATACTGGGTGTTCCATATAAAAAAACATACTTTTTTGTGTACCCTATATACATAATTTGCCACTGCAAAAGTGTTAGAATGACTGGAATCTACATAAAAAATTGTATAAGACCAGTTTAAAAGTTTTTTCTATTTGTCAATAATTAAAATATTAAAATGGAATTCACATTAATAAAACTAACCCCGTACGTTTTTAAATTACCTGCAAATGAATGTGCATTCACATAAATATACCTAGTGTGTGTAAGAATGGTAAGTTAGAATAAAACATTCAGTGAATTTGTAAAAACATTACAGAACTGTATCTGTAATTTTATTGTAAAATTACAGTAAAAGCAGTAAGCAAGTAAACTAATTACTTATTAATAATATTTGAATGGTTACTGTTATATATGTTAAAAACTTTTATATTATTGCAAATTACCGATATTGATAATTAAGTAGGATTTTTCTGGGTATATATATATACAGAGTGAGTTTTATGTACGGAACGCCTCAATTATCTCGGAAACGGCTTGCCCGATTTTTATGAATTTTGGTTTATAAGGGTTTTGTAATATGGCCGATATTATTGTGGCATTTACATTGTTGTCAGATCTTTCGTTTTTCCGGAAATATACTGAAATTTGTTATTTCAAATGGATCACCCTATATATTTTTTTGTTTTTGAAATCTCTAAGAAATTTAGAATATTTTTCATGTAATGTTCCCTATACCTAATTGCCATAATTTCGGAGTTACAGCTACATTTGCAATATCTCCTCCGAAGTTAAAATATTACATCAGGGCGGCTATGTCTGCGACAAAAACAATTTTGACATTTTAATAAACTATTATTGTTGGTGTTTATTGAAAGTTACAATGGACCGTTTATCTGAGAAAGAACGAATTGAGATTTTAATGATATTAGGATATGGTGATGTGCGTAGAAGTCAACAGGAAACGTGTAATATCTTTAATAATTTATATCCTAATAGAAATCCCATAGGATCTTTTGAAAACATAAAGTAAAGGCGGTTACAGCTGATGCTCAAAATGTTGTCCGTTTACTTCCATACAAGAAGCCATGCGATGTTTCAAATTTGCAGTACATTTTGTAACATTCCTGACTGCTCAATTCTTCTTATCTCTGTGGTAATCCTATCTTTTAATTCCTGAATATTGGCAGGTTTGGTTTTATAAACAATATTTTTTAAGTGACCCCACAGGAAATAGTCTAAAGGATTCATGTCGGGTGATCGCGGGGGCCATTCGATAAAACCACGCTTTCCAATCCATCTTCTGGGAAACACATCGTTTAGGTATTGCCTCACGTCACGCGCATAGTGAGGTGGAGCTCCATCTTGTTGCACCCAAATATTGTTATTTGGGACATTGTTATTGTCTGAAAGTTTCAAATAATAAAATTTCTAAATTAACAGGCAATTGAGAATACTTACTTAGATTTGGAAATAACCTAGCCAACTCAGGTATAATATTATTCTGTAATAAATTTAAATACGCCGGACCATTTAAGTTTCCTTCAATGAAAAAAGGACCAATTATTTTGTCGCCTATTATTCCAGCCCATACATTAATCTTTTGTGGAAATTGGGTGTGGGATTCTCTTATCCAACGAGGATTGTTACGTGACCAGTATATGCCGATTTACGTTTCCATCAATACAAAAAGTGACCTCATCGGAAAACATAACATTATTTAAAAAATTTGGATTATTTTGATCGTAACATTTTTCCATCATTGTGTCGGCAAACTCTTCACGTCTGTCGAAATCATCATCTGACAACTCTTGAACCAATCTTACTTTGTAAGGATGGAATTTATTGGCATGTAAAATTTTCATTATGGATGTTTGAGAAATATCAACTTCCCTGGATATTTGTCTAGTACTCAAGTGTGAATCTTCTTCTAACATAACACAAACATCTAAAGATTTGTCTTCAGTTGTTGCAGTTTTTATACGCCCTGATTTCGGTAAATCTTTTATGGCTCCAGTTTGGTTAAACTTTTTTAACAACTTACAGTAGATCTTGTTATGGGATTTCTATTAGGATATAAATTATTAAAGATATTACACGTTTCCTGTTGACTTCTACGCACATGACCATATCCTAATATCATTAAAATCTCAATTCGTTCTTTCTCAGATAAACGGTCCATTGTAACTTTCAATAAACACCAACAATAATAGTTTATTAAAACGTCAAAATTGTTTTTGTCGCAGACATAGCCGCCCTGATGTAATATTTTAACTTCGGCGGAGATATTGCAAATGTAGCTGTAACTCCGAAATTATGGCAATTAGGTATAGGGAACATTACATGAAAAATATTCTAAATTTCTTAGAGATTTCAAAAACAGAAAAATATATAGGGTGATCCATTTGAAATAACAAATTTCAGTATATTTCCGGAAAAACGAAAGATCTGACAACAATGTAAATGCCACAATAATATCGGCCATATTACAAAACCCTTATAAACCAAAATTCATAAAAATCGGGCAAGCCGTTTCCGAGATAATTGAGGCGTTCCATACATAAAACTCACTCTGTATATATACTCTATTCAACTGAATTCAATATATTTCGGGTAAGATGTGTAGCTATGGATCACTTAGTACAGAGTGGCCAGTTTTCATTATCTTTGAGGGGTATCTTGTTTATTAATAAAGATACAGGGATCCGGTTTTCGTCACACTGTGATACTCTTTTGAGAAACGACAGATGCCCTAAACAGAATTTCCACAGGCCTCTTATTTAATTTCTGAGCTACAGGTTGAAATTGAAAATCCTGTCTGAGTTACCTATTTGATAACGTATTGGGAAAACAAAAACGGATCTATGCAGTTTTATAAATAGAATCCAGTGCCGTAGGTACTTATTTTTTCTGAAAATTCAGTTTCCCAGTTATGGAAAACTTAAATATACATTTTGAATGGAACACCCTGTATATTTCCTGCCAGTTCAGTTGTGGTAGGTTTAAGCTTTTCAAAAATATATAGTACCTACTTGACATAAATTTCTAATTAAAAAAATAAATAAAATTTTTAAAAAATTAAAACAAACTTAAAATACTTGTTAATAATAGATTTGACAGAATTAACTGTTATAAACCTTTGTTGTGTCACTATTCATTGATTTTTGTAACACTCATCTCAGCCTACTAAAAATTAAAAGATTGTTCATTTTAATCCCGATTTCAAGTTATTAAATATTAGAAATATGTCATATGTACTTAGGTATACTTACCTCAACAAGGTGGTGTCCCTATATAACTTAATATGCCTCCTAAATTGTTAAAACATTTATATTATTTTCATCAAATGTGCCACACTTTTTAAGACTGTATAGGTAAAGTATGCCTTTTGTGAGGAAAACCGGTACACACTATATAGGTAATATACGCGATTTAATATCTCTTCTACAAAAAAATATTACAATTGTACAAAATGAGACCTTTTAATTATTTTAAATTGCATGCAAGCGCCTACTTAATAAATGTAACCGCAGTCTTTCAAAGAGTAAGTATTTAATAGATTCAATTTGTCGGTGCATGAAATTAGTTATCCACAAAACTTCGCCTTGCTTACTGCAACTTTGTATCATTCATATTAATTAATCCTGAAAGACTATTAAAAAACGGCACCTACTGAGAACAGGCGCCATCGACTTAGGCGCCACTAGATGGAACGTTGACCTCTTAGAAATATTCTAGCCGTTTGGCAGTAGGAAAAATTTACAATTGAACACAACTGCTACGTGTCAGAAAACAAATTAATGGAGTTGGAAGTTTCATTCAATCAAGTTGCAAGAAAAGTTAATTTTATTTAAAATTTAAGAAAATGCGAACAAAATTTTCATTACTTATTTTAAATAAAATATAAAAATAAATGAAAACTGTGAAGTATATGATGTATTGGTATTCATATGTTTTATATTTTGGTACAATTTGTTTAAGTATTGTAAAATTTTTCGTAAATAAACTTATTATTAGGTAATCGATTATTTCGTATCTTCTTGGACTTAAGGCCTTATTTTTTTTTCTTTTTTGTAAATTGGGTTCAGTATCTACAATCAAATATAAACAACAAATCGCATTCGTCGAACCCGAACCTTGGTGTAATTATTGGATTTACGGTAATGTATGCAGGGTTATTCACGCAAAGCGGGTATTAGACGTTTTTGGGGTTCTGTTAACGATAAAAATCTGATTTTCTTATGGGGGAGGTTTTCCATTATTTCCGATTCAATGAAAATATTTTCAGGTTTGCATCACTTCCGGTTATACCGGAAGTAGACCACAACTTCCTTATTTCAAATGGAACACTCTGTATATTATTGCAATTTTGCACTCTACGTGATATTCTAAACACATTTCATGTAGGATGTCCTATACCTATCTTCAACTGTTTTTGAAATATTGACAGGTGAATATTGACATTTTGCAACTTTGACACCCTGTAAAATCTAAACGGTTTAAGATTCAGCAAAACGGTTTGCACATTCCTATCTTAACTTTTCAAAAGCTATTGTTTGATACTAATTTCAGATTTAACCAAGAGATTAAATTTAATCGAAAATTTTTTATTTCTGGATAAATCTGATATTAGTATCAAACGATAGCTTTTCAAAAGTTAAGATAGGAATGTGCAAACCGTTTTGCTTGATCTCTAACCGTTTAGATTTTACAGGGTGTCAAAGTTGCAAAATGTCAATATTCTCCTGTCAATATTTCAAAAACAGTTGAAGATAGGTAGGTATAGGACATCCTACATGAAATGTGTTTAGGTTTAGAATGTCACGTAGAGCTCAAAATAGCAATAATATACAGCGTGTTTCATTTGAAATAACGAGGTTGTGGTCTACTTCCGGTATAACCGGAAGTGATGTAAACCTGAAAATATTTTCATTGAATCGGAAATAATCGAAACCCTCCCCCATAAAAAAATCAGATTTTTATCGTTAACCGAACCCCAAGAACGTCTAATACCCGCTTTGCGTGAATAACCCTGTATAACCCTATACAGGCTGTTACAAATTCGCTTCTCACTACAGGGATCTCGGAAACGGTAAGAGAAACGAATTAGCTTAAATGGGGGCAAAGTTGCGTAATCAGGGGGCCAACATTATGCCTTTAAAAAATCAAGGCTAATATGATTAGTTTTCGAAATATCTGAAAAAAATCGAAATTTTGGATATCCGTTTTTGTTCCATTTCAGCCTTGTTTGAGGTGATATTGAAAAAAGAGGAACATTTTCGCATGGCAACTTTTTGCCCTCTATCGAATGGCACAATCAATTTTTATATGTAACGTTTCGTCTTTCCAGTACCATCATCAACTTCATTTTTTTAAATACGGCCCTAGAAATTTTATTACATTTTTTGCAAACCTTCATGACCCCCAAGGTGTACGGCCTCAGCCCGAACCAGAATCAGACGTTTTGTCTCTCAAAATTCATCTTCAATGAATTCGTTAAAAATTTATCTAATTTTTTTATTTAGATTTCGGTTTATTGAATTGTCGTAAACTTTAAGTGTCGTTAGACTCTGTGAAATCCACCTGGTTATTTAAACTATTACCTTTAGATAAAAAAAATTAGATCATAATTTGTTTGAATTTTGAGCATTCAAGAAACTTATAAATGAATATGGGAACGAGATGAAAACTCTAATAATGTTTTATTATAACGCATGATGGTTTAAAATATAATTTAAATAACCAGGTGGATTTTACAGAGTCTAACCACACTTAAAGTGTACGATAATTCAATAAACATAGAAATTAAATAAAAAATTTAAATACATTTTTACCGAATACATTGAAGATGAATTTTTCGAGACAAAACGTCTGAATCTGGTTCGGTCTGAGGCAGTACAGCGTTGGGGGTCATGAAGGCTTGCAAAAAATGTAATAAAATTTCCAGGGCCGTATTTAAAAAAATAAAGTTAATGATGGTCCTGAAAAGACGAAACGTTACATATAAAAATTGATTATGCCATTCGATAGAGGGCAAAAAGTTGCCATGAGAAAGTGTTCTTCTTTTTTCAATATCACCTCAAACAAGGCTGAAATGGAATAAAAACGGATATCCAAAATTTCGGTTTTTTTCAAATATTTCGAAAACTAATCATGTTAGCCTTGATTTTTAGAGGCATAAGGTTGGTCACCTGATTACGCAAGTTTGCCTCCATTTAAGTTAGTTCGTATCTCTTACCGTTTCCGAGATCCCTGTAGTGAGAAGCGAATTTGTTACAGCCTGTATAGTTTATATGCCCATTATAGTTATGTACTTGGTACTAAAATATTTTAAGTAAAATTTATAATAAGAAACCCATAATACGTATAGGCCATATTTCAACTAAAGGATGTTAATTAATTTTTATCCACAGTATTTTTTTTTAAGACGAATCCTGTTAATGATTGTCCCATAAGGATGCGGTCACCGAGTGGTCACACAATACCAAATCTGAAGAATTGTCGGAGAAATTCGGATGACTAAAATCTCGTTACCACTCAATTGCGCAACTAAATATAAAAAATATAGTTGATTAAAAAAGCGAAAGGAAAATTTATTTACAATTGAAAAATATCTACCTACTTAATTCGTGAAATGAACCAATTAATTTAACCAGTGAACATATTTTGCATTGACACACATTCTAGCATTTGTCTAGTGGCATGCCGAATAGCACTTGAATCTTAATATTGTGATCTGTTGAAATACACTTTGCTTTGCAGTTAACCAAACAGAAAATCATAAAGCGGGGTTGTACCACCTTCTACACAAATTATATGTTAGGTACTACTCTCTACCCCATTTTGGGATTGATTTAGGGCTTAGAGATTAGTCATCACTATAGACAACAAAATCTTCTGGAATAAATCTGGAATCTGGAATAAAAAGATCCAATTTTGTTACACTAGTAGTTGATACAGACTGATTAAAATTTGTATCTCGAAGATAGTAAGAAAGATTCTCGCTTAAACGCCTATATAATCAGATTCTATGACGTTTCAGCACTTCCATCAGCATGAACAAAAATTTTGGATTTTCTATTTTTTATTTATCGGCGCTATTTCTAAATTATAAAAAAAATACTTACTTTATTAGAGCAGTTTTTTGCCTGGACACGGTTCTGAACGTTTTTTTCATTAAATTTGAATAAATTCAAACATTCAGTTACATCGTTTACTGAAATACACTATTAGTTAACTACTTAAAACTCTAAAATAACTTATATATCATTATTTAAAAAAATACATCGACGTTTTTCTGCATAAAAAATAGGATTAGGAATAGGATTTTGATGGAACTCACCAATAATATTGTTCAATTTTGGCAAAGAAGAGGCCGCACTCAGACACAACGCACCTACAACGCACAAAACAATTAAATGCGATATATCATCGAATTCATATTACAGAATATTTCCAAAAATGAAGTTAATCTGAAATGTCGAAAAATCGTAAAATTTGATGCTACAAACGTGTAAAGGAGAAAAAACTGCCCTAAAAAGTATGTATTAGTCATTTTTAATAGTGCTAGAAATAGCTCAGATAAATAGAAAATCCAAAATTTAATATTTTTTCAAATATCTCAAAACTATGCTAAATATTGCGGATTTCTTTATGAGACATTGTAGAGCACTAAATTGCTTAACAATGCTCCGATTTAACCACCTCTCTATCTCTTACGGTTTTCGAGCTCCCAATGGTAAGCTATAGGGTTGCCAACCGTCCTGCATTTCGGAGGATGTCTTGCATTTGAGGTCCTTTGTCCTGTGTCCTGTCATGATCTCTCGCAGGACGCGAAGTGTCCTGAATTTCAGACATTTTATTGAATTAATATATAGTCTTACATTAATCACTTACAAATTTGTAATATTTCTAATATACTGTTTTAAAGAGGTTTCACTTCCAGTTTGACCAAAAGTTGCTTTGACTTAAAATTTAAATAGGACAATATTTCGGTACTTATACATTGAACGATTTGAAACAATTTAATTTTGAATAACTGGAACAATACTATAAAATCAAAAACAACTATATGCATACTCGAGCATACTATAAATACAGCTATGTAACAAATTCATTATTGATTTTACCATAACTTAACAATATGATATTGAACAGTAATGGTGTTGAAAAAATTAATAGGTATTTGAAATAGATAGAATAACTTTAGGTATAAATGAATACATTATTTTGAAAAATACATTAATTTAATTGAAAGTTGGCAACCCTAGGTAAGCATCCAATTTAAACAAGCCTCTATTCCTTAAATAAAATTAGAGGCTTATTTTTTATTTTTAATACATTTCAGATCTCTTGAAGGAGAAGCTTTTGAGGGAGCATCAGCTGTTACATATCTCAGTCTAGCCGATACTAACTTAGAGGTTGTTCCAGAACAACTATGGAAGAAAATGCCTAATATCCAAACATTGGATTTAGGAAGGGCAAAGATCAAATATATAACAGAAACCAACTTTAAGGTAAGTCCTGCTAGACAATGCTGAACATTAGTACTTACCTACATAAACAGTTTTGAGAATGTATATACAGGATTATTCAGAACTTATCCACAATAAAATTTGGCGATGTTCAACATACATGTACAAATGTGGTAGTGCAAAAAAAATTTTTTTTGGCACGTTCTGGAAACTATTTAAAAATTTTTAATTGCAACCCGCTGGATACTGGTCCGCTGTAATGGAGTGACCTTGGGACTGACAATGCAAACTGGCGATGTCACATACAGCACGAAAAAAACTTCGGAAGTTCTAAGAGTATATCGACACCCGGCACAAAAAAGATTTGCAGCGTTTTTACTTTAAAATAAACTGAAAGATAGATAGATGTGACTAAAATGACGTGTCTTTAAAATTAATAAAATTTTGTTACACTAATTTTGAAGAATTGCGCTACTTGATTACTAGGTATTAGAAACATGAAATTTATAAAAAATTTGCGCATACCTTGTTACAAAAGCTGTTCGAAATTTTGTCCCTCGACTTGTACACACTTTTGGGCACGCCTTATCCAATTTTGCCGCACTAAAACGAATGTTCCTCCTGGTTGCTGATCTTGTAAACGCAAATTATTCGCGGCAGCTGTGATACGCTTGCGCAAATCCTCAGCAGTAAATCGGGGATTTTCAGCATTTTGCTGCAACAACCACTCACAAAACCTAACTCGTAATTGATAATCCGCTGGTAACAGTGCTTGAACACACACACATGATTCGGATAAAACTGAGCTTCGTGTAGTAAGCGCCACACCATTGATTGGGATACCCCAGGCACCTGCCTAGCGATCTGACTTGTACTTATTCGCGGATTTTCACAGACCAGATTCAACACTTGTTATTCAGCTGCTAAAATACGTTGTGGTCGTCCCGGGCCACCATCTCGTCCACGATTTGCACGTAAATTACAAGTATCACGGCCACGTTGTACCACTGCCGTAAAAGTTGCATAATTTGGCGTGTGTCGATTGGGAAATAGATCCGTATACAAGCGCGAAGCTGCCACTGCATTTTGTCCAACTTCACCATAAATAAGAATCCTGTCCATTAACTCAGCATTACTGTACACATGAGCCATTTTGAAAATTTTAAAGTTTAACACTCCTACGATAAATAAAACAACAAACAACAGTACTGACTTCTTGTTTCTAATGTACGCAGTACCTAGGCTGGGCTGACCTAGTTTTGTTTACCACCGGCAGTGAGAGAGCGACACAGATAGACAATAGAGATATTATCCCCACTCCAACTCTATTCGCTCGGTCTTAACCAGGCGTTCCAGGTACAAAAACTTGTTTACTTTTTTTGTAGGAATGTGGTATATCAGATGTCGTTGAAGTACAGTTGCCCATCTACGTGGTCCTTTATAATGGTATAACTTTTAACATTGTTTACGGGAAATCCAAAGTCTTTTATTATAAATTTTTTTGGTAATACCGATTTCTTATTTAAGGATGCACATATCCTCAAAGTTTTAGAGATAAGTTCTGAATAACCCTGTATAAACACTATGTAAAAATTATCTAAAGTAACGCACCTACTTTATTGTAAAATTTTGAATACCTACCCTTGGCCTTAGAATTTTTTATTTTTTTATTTATAGAAGAATAGTCAGTTACACCACTCAGTTCTTCCTACATGCCAAAAGCATAATGAAAATCTTTTATACGAAAAAAGTTTTAAAGGTTTTTAAGCCCAGAATCTTTAATGTATTTTATAAAATGTCAAATATCTCCGAAACAGCTCTAGATTGGAGACAAAGTATGCTACATTTTTCGACTTACAATGTGATCCTCCTACCAAATAGGTATGCATGACATTATGGGCTGTTCCATTTAAAATAACGAAGTTGGCAGACTTCAGGTATACGTGGAGGTGCATGTGGCATTTTTTTCATTGAAGAGAATATGTTCTATAACCCCTCGTACACAAATTTTTAGTTCCTTTTGCCTATAACATTGATAGGCTGGTCACCGATTTCAGTAGGTAGGTACCTATTACTTACAAATAGTCCTACACATGTTTGCTTACAATTTTGATGTGTAAATGGGAAATTACTTTTGAGTAATTGAAATAAACTGTTGAAATACTTACCTACATATATTGAAAACTGTCCATCAAACTTTGTTATACATATTACTAAAGTCAGATAAAAATTCCAATTAAAGTATGGACAAGAATACACAACCATTTTTTCTGGAAGTATTAAAGAGACTAGACAAAGCGAGGATAGCTCAGTTAGGGACTTTAAGTGGTTGGTGATTATTTTTTCGATATTTGAATAAAAACTAAAGGCATTATACTAAAATTAATATCAATGAAAAAGGAAATAAGTAGGTAAACTTTATTGGTTTAATATGCTGTCCATATATTGTTATATAGGTCAACTATATGTAGCGCTATGATTGTAATAAAAATGATAAGGAATATAAGAATAGTTAAAATAAATATAGCTACACTAGCAATAACAGTGATTGCAACTGAGCCCATAACAGTGATAATAGTAACTGCAATTAGAATCGAAATAATAATAGGTGAACTCACTAACACGAACATTATGTTAAGTAACTCCTTGGACCATATGTAGAATCAATTCAGGGGGATAAGTAACTGTTCTAAAACTACCTACTTACTTATTAATATGATGATGCAAACGTGAATCACGCTCAGAATGTCAATTTATTA
This sequence comes from Pogonocherus hispidulus, assembly GCA_963924545.1. Classification (NCBI taxonomy): domain Eukaryota; kingdom Metazoa; phylum Arthropoda; class Insecta; order Coleoptera; family Cerambycidae; genus Pogonocherus; species Pogonocherus hispidulus. Next base: position 91,736,458 of record OZ004692.1, read on the forward strand.
TAACACAGTACACGGTGAGTAGATTATTTGACGTGGTATGATGTCAGTGTCACATTATAAACAAAAAATAAACTTTGTAGTCGTCAGGTACCTACCTAATCACAATAGATAAGCTCTAATAATACAAGTTTAAAATAACATCAGGTTATCGTTTATTTCCTTTTTAAACTAGGTATATTAAAATTACAATATGAAATGTGCTTGCAGTAGTAGTAATTTGTTACCATTTGCCTGAAAAATCACCATAGACAAGATCTTCGATAACGTTAATAAATCTAGTCAAATCTACCACAACACGATTGGCGTAAGTATTCGGTTTTTCTTCGCATCCCTCTAGCCCCTATGTTTATGGTCCCTATAGATGACAGACATGCGGTTTATGTAGGTCTATATATAGGTATAAGCAACGATAGAATGCCAGGATTCCAGCCAATCGTCCAACACCGTTTTAATAACTTTAGATTAAAAGAATATCAGTGGTTAACAAAAAAAACATCAAATTATTGTGTTGTTGAAAAACATCTATCTTTTGGGAATTTTAGGACACTCTCAATTGGAAAAAATGTATCCAAACAAAACTTATAATATATCAATTTTACAAAGACAACACTATATAAACAATCCACAAGCACTACTTGCCATTACCAAAGTGATTGACGTAATGGCGTACCATGGGGTTGTAACAAAAGAGTATAATATTCACTTCAACTTGAGAATACTTCAACCCAAAACGTATTTCTTTATCGCTCGTAGATCCTATGTAATTTTGTAGGTTTAAGATTAGTGTTTCCACGATAAGGGCGTGTTTCCTAGGTGTGATTTTTTGGGACTTTTAGTATCTATGTTTTTCTATGTTCTATCTATGAAAATTTAAATGCTATTTTCAGATTAATTTTTGCATTCATATCAACTGTGTGTTTATTTTTATACAGTTTGATATAGTTATTTCTAAAACTGAATTTTCAGTAAACGTAATAGCTTCACGGTAAGGAATAATATAATAATGGAATGGAAACAGAATTGAACACTGAATCATTATCACATCGAAAGTTAATAAAAATTATATGGGTCAACATTACATAACAGCAAAGTTACAGAGAAAAAGTCTACAAAAAAGTCTGATATATCTTTTATAGTAGTTAGCCGTACTTAAATCGCGTTCATAATGTTGTACATATAACGAAGATGGTAAGGCACGGTAGCGTTCTCAGTTTGGTTATTTACTAGCTCATTTCATTATTCATCATTGCACGATAAAGGAATTAGTTAATGGTTTGCACTAAATATTGAAATGATTTAAAACACACCTCTTCTAAGCCTTACCAAAAAAATTACATAATATATTTCTGGACAAAATTAACACCAATATATAATAAATGCCCCCAAAAATGTTTTTTTTTGTAATAAATTAATGGCAGTAAATGAAAAGTGACAAATTGCATTATTTAAGAGCTTAGAAGTGAACCTACCTATTACACGAGAAATAACATTGATAGAATTCTTCTTCATTGTCATTCTTCAAATTATAGAAAAAGTGAAAAGCAATTGAATGGTAATGCAAAGGAATGGATGATAGCACTAGGATGTTAGTAACGTTAAGCTGTGGAACCGTATATGTTGCCTCTTCTACTTTCTACTTTTGATTTCAGCATTTATACGGCTAGGCATGCTTCTAATTAAATTTTTTAAATCTCGATAAACGATATATGACCATCATTGAGATAATCGAGTAGGCACTTCTCTAGCCACGTGAGGTCGGGCATTGTCTTGCACAACTAAATAAAAAATCATCTCCCACAAAACAACCAAAAGGCGTTACATTTATCGATCTTGGTTGAAAGGACTAACTCTCTACGAGTGTTATAACAAATTCTTCCCCAGAACATTACAGAGGCGCCGCCAAATGGAATTCTTGGAAAGAATGCATTACACAAACCTAATTCCTGGTCTTCGCCAGACTCGTTCATGTCCATCAGGAGATTTTAGGCTCACTTTAGTGTCATCTGTGAACAAAACTCGTTTCCAATCATTTACAGACCAATTCTGTGCGTTTATTTTATCCAGGAGTGTATTTTTTTACCAACAATTTTATTTTTGGTAGGTACCTATGTGTATTTTAGCAGAACTAAGATAGTTAAAAAACTATATAAGAGAATACAAAAATGTTTCAAGAAAATAGATTTTAAAAATATAAATATTCGCATACAGAAATTGAACATTTTAATTAGGTAGTGAGAATATTTTATATATTTTTTTCTGTAGGATTTGCCACTATTGGAATGCCTGGTGTTACCAGGAAATCAAATTTCAAGAATAGATACCAACTCCTTTCCCCTCCAACTGCAAAGACTGCACTTGGGTCGGAACTACATCAGGGATCTAAACAACTCACTGCTGAATCTTTCCGAACTACGTTGGTTGTTTGTCAACACCAACGATCTGACGACTCTGGAAAATCAGTTACCGCGAGTTGCCCCTGATCTGATGTTAATCCACGCATCCCAGAACAGAATTGACAAGTTACCGCAACAGTTGAAGACGTTCCCTATATTGGAGTCCATATTCTTCCAACACAACAGACTTAAGTCTCTTGATGGAATTTTGGCCAAATTAAAATATCTAAGAAGAGCCGTATTAGACCACAATGAAATCCATACAGTAAGTTAATCTTCTTAAAGATTTGCGAATACCTACTTGAAAATATTTTCATTTCATTGAAGGCGGGACTTGGTATAATTTTCGAAATATATTAAATATTATATGTATAATAAATAGTTCAAAAGACGTTTCAGCCATTAAGAAAGTATAAAGGTGCGTACTGAGAATGTTTCTCGAACGGTAATAAAAATATAGGTGGCAAACGACTAGGTATAGATTTAAGTCTGGGGATCCTGAAAATCTAGACACAGGTCGATAGTATCGACATTTATAGGTACAGGGTAAATTTAAAAGTTCTGCAGGCATATTAATGATAATAAACAGTTTTCTGAGTTATCATTGTGAACTAAATATTTCACACTGAAGACAATGTTGAAAGTTTACAAAAATATAGATATCTTAAAATAAGGATACCAATTTATCTTTTGGAAATTCCGTCCCGAAACCACAATTCCAAAAAGGCTAAAGTTCTCGAATTAGAACACATCTTGCAATTTTTGTAGGGGGCTCCTGAGTATATTTTGTAGGTTGGATTAATTAAACTAATTTTTATTTCCCCCAGAAAAATCGTACATAGTCTCCCTAAATCACATTTTTTAGAGCACTAGTGAACGATATACTATTCCTCTCCTTGCAAAAACTAAAACTGGTAAAACTTATACGTATAGTAAATTTTGAGACCTATAGAAATAAAATAATAATAATATAATAATATTTTAAGGGAGAGTCTTACAGTTTTGAACCCCTGCTATAATTACTTCACATCCTACGGTGCATTTTGCACATAGATATCCATCATCAAACACAACTGCTGATGAAGTGAATATTCTCAATTTTTTTGAGGTAGCTGGATCCCCCGTTCCTGGGAATTATTTGGCTTCCAATAATCACTAATCTTCCATAAGTTGTAATAAAAAATACATAATTTTAAACTTTCAGAGTATTTTTTAACCCCATATGTAAGTAAATAAGATACCTATAAATTTTTTAAATAAGAGTAGATTGAAGAAATATACAAGATGCGTGTATCATTCCTTTCTACAGTCAATGAGAAAATCAAAATTAAAACTGTAAAATATACTTAATATAGCTTTATTTTAAGTACAAAATTTAAGATACATAAAAAATATTGCAAATACATCAGAATTATAACAATAAGTTTGTGTTCAAGGTTTTTATCAAGGATATTATTATTTGTACTGAACAATAATTTGATACAAACATATTTTCTAATCTTAGTTCTGTTGATAGTCCCCCTGATTTGGACTGGCTTAACTGGCTTGACGACTCTATACGAACTATTTAGATTCTTATCGCTCTTTTTCAAAAATATATAATTTTATAAGTACGTTTTAAAACCACTGATTTTTAAGTTCTTCACAGCTCGGATTCCTACTTTCCCAGGAAAACAAACAAAACTGAATTTCAAAACCCTCCAAACTGAACATAGTGTCTCTTAAATTAGAAATAACTTAGCACAAAATGATTTTAAAGTATCTATTCTTGATTTGATTAGGAATACATAGGTATTCTTACCTACTTAATAAATAAATTGTCTTTTTAACTGTAAAATATCTAATAAATGAGAGGAAACGTTTAATCTGGACCTGATTCTATACAATAGAATTGATATGTTGTGAAGTGTTTAATGCTGTAGTATTTACAGGATATACATGACATCACTTAACTTAATTTTTAACCTTTAAACATTGTGTAGAAGAAATAAAAACCTTTTGAGAAATAAATAATGTGCCTATTCTAGATTACTGAAGAAGACTTCATTGAATCAGACTTAATGGAATCCCTTTTGCTTGGTCACAATGAAATCACAGCTATAAATAACTCGTTACTCAATCTCCGAAATCTGAACTTTCTCAACCTGACATACAACTGCCTATCAGAATTCTCTTTTCAAGATATTGTTGGCCTGCAAGAACTTCTCAGCATAGATCTATCATTCAACAAGATAAGCACGCTTATAGGGCCAGCTGCTGTAAGTCGGAAATGAATTAAAAAGTTATTGTTTATATACCTATTAATTTCAGTTATTTCAGAACTTGGTGGAATGGAACATCAAACTTACAGAGTTGAAGTTGGACAATAATCGCCTGGAAACTTTAAATGGAGCCTTGGCAGGACTACCTGAATTGTTAAGGCTCAATCTAAGTTTTAATAAACTGAAAAAAATATCTCCAGACGATTTGATCGGTCTGGATCAGTTACGGCTTTTGGACGTCTCACACAATCACTTGACGACGTTAGAGGAAACTAGTAAGGTAAATAAAGACATTTTGGGCAATGTTTCAATACTCTGCTTGACAAAATTCAAAGGTATACTTAATCATTAACCAACGGGCTTTCAGCGGTCAGTCAACAAAGTACAAAAGAAATGTTTATAGTTTTCAAAATTCTTTTACTAGTGGATGGTATATTTTTTCAAGACTAAGCTACATCCAGTGTAGTCTTCAGTCCTATGAAGGACCATCGAAAGTGTTTAATTTGGCATATTTTTTTAAGAATCAGGTAACAGTAAGGAAAAAATTATCAGTCACATTTAATAAACGAGTACAGTTATCCTTTAAAATGGTTTAAAGAGTTTAGGACATAAGCTAGGAAAGACATCAGAACATCAGAAATTTTGGGAAAAAATAAAATTTTATCATATATCTTTAAATGTTTGAGAAATACCTATATCCAAAAAAGTTATTTATTAGAGATGACTGAAAATTTCACATTTGTAACAGGGTGTTTCATTAAAAAAATTGCTTTAATTCTAAACCTTCTAATGGTTCTTTTTTTTATTTTGAAAAGTCCAACAGAGATCAGGAACAATATCTCTATTCTACAATAAAATATTTTTTTAATTGTAAACCATAATATATAAAAATACATAGTACTCAAATCAGCAGTTTTCAAACTAATAATTGGCCTTAAAATTTAAAAAATCGTTTTCAAACATACTACACATATTATAATATAGGTAAGTATTTACAGTTTTCTAGTAGAAATATTATAAGTAGAGCAAGTAGATACTTTGAAGTGATAATACATACTTATTTTGTTTAAATTTTAAAGTAACAAACTATAATTGTTTACTTTACTGAATATCTGAAAATACATTAATAATTTACATCATTATTAGGTACACGTAAGTAGGTACCTACTACAAAGTATCTGAGCTAGGAATAAAAAGCACAGGGGAATACAAAATAATATTTTTAACATCTTTTTAAAAATTTAGCATAAGAAGTATTAGGTAGTTACTGAAACTTCATGCAATACTAATGCCTATAGAATTGAGTAAGACTATATTTGATTTGATGATAGATTAAACTCAGATCCAACCGATTTTACACAGTCTTTCCTCTAGCAGTTAAATTACTACCTACCTATTCATTAAATATCAGATGACAATTATTAATAACAATATTTAATATTATATTCATAATTCAAAACTGTATACTTTTTAATAAGAGATTTTTTTTCCAGACATTCCTTCCTCGACTATCAGAGTTAAAAGCCAGCCACAACTACCTGACCATCTTGGAAAGAGACTTCCATGGATTACCTGTACTATGTCATGCCGATTTAGCAAATAATCAAATTGTGGCACTTGGAAGAGACTTGGTGTCAAAAACACGATGTAAAATTGAGCATGGGGTACATGAAGGAACTTGGGACACCCTGAAAATATATCTTCAAGGTAAGAAATATCCTTTATACTATATAAAAATTCAAAAGAAAAGATTTTTTAGGGCTATAGAATACGAAGAAAAATTAAATACCTATAGTTATAAAATAGCATACATACTTTTCAGATAATCCAATCCTCTGTGATGCAGCCCTACCTGAAATAATGTCTGCAATGGAAATTAACCACACCAGGATATACGGAGTATCACACTGTCCTCCACTTAGTGAACAACCTGTTACAACTAAGCCTAATGCATTCTTGGGATATATTCCTGAAACAATCGCCTCTACACTAGCACCTGACTCTGCAGACCCTGTTCAGAGATTAGTTCTTACACGAAATGAACATAATGTTCCTAATAACAACCAACAAGGCAGCAGTTTCTCTTATCCAGAGAAAATTCGAGAACCTGCTGTGGAATTAAGGACCAGTGACCAGTACACAATAGAAAACGACCAACCAGCTATGAATAGCAAACCAATAAGGATAACAAAACCTGTGAGTTTAACCTTACAAGATGGAAATAATGATTTGCAACAACCCAATTCAGAAAGGGGAGGGAATAATGATTCCTCACAAAATTTAGAAGTAAAAACTGCTGCTAAAGTTGACAATTCATCAGAAAAGATTAATGATCAACTGCAGGTTAATTCTAGCTCCAAAGTTTTTGATCCTGTGCAGCAAGGACAACAAATCACAAAGCTGGCATCTGAAATCGAAGAACTCAGAAATAAAATTGAGAAGCTGTCGTCACAGAATGAATTATTATTAAGCCAGCAACTTAATAAAAGTGCTACAACTGAGTCAACGAACAGTTTAACAACGAAACCTCCTAATGAAAATTTAACGGAGCCTCGAAAGCCATAATTAGTTGTTTTTTATTTTTAACAAAAGTAATCATTTAGAATTTTGAGAATAACTTATTACTTGCTAGTCATTTAATACTATTTTATATAAATATTTTAATAAAAGAGAAGTATTTTAAAATGACAATTTACTTTTTGAGAGATTTAAAGAAATTCTTTCTAAATCATTTTTGTTCATTCCTATACACAATAATACTACCAAGACAAACAAAATTGGTATGTATGAAAAACATTACTAAAGTACAATTATTTCATTAAGCTCATAAAAAATTAAATAGAATAAAAATTGAACATATGAAATAAACTACACCAGGATATATGGAATGTCACATTGTCCTCCACTTAGTGAACAACCTGTTACAAATAGATATGCCCAATGCATTTTTGGGATATACACCTGAATCAAGCGCCCCTACACTGGCACCTGACTGCAGACCCTGTTCAGAGATTAGTTCTTACACGAAATGAACATAATGTTCCTAATAACAACCAACAAGGCAGCAGTTTCTCTTATCCAGAGAAAATTCGAGAACCTGCTGTGGAATTAAGGACCAGTGACCAGTACACAATAGAAAACGACCAACCAGCTATGAATAGCAAACCAATAAGGATAACAAAACCTGTGAGTTTAACCTTACAAGATGGAAATAATGATTTGCAACAAACCAATTCAGAAAGGGGAGGGAATAATGATTCCTCACAAAATTTAGAAGTAAAAACTGCTGCTAAAGTTGACAATTCATCAGAAAAGATTAATGATCAACTGCCGGTTAATTCTAGCTCCAAAGTGGTTGATCCTGTGCAGCAAGGACAACAAAACACAAACGTGGCATCTGAAATCGAAGAACTCGGAAACAAAATTGAGAAGCTCTGGTCATAGAACGAATTGTTATTAAGCCAGCAACTTAATAAAAGTGCCACAACTGAGTCAACAAATAGTTTAACAACAAAACCTCCTAATGAAAATTTAACGGAGCCTCGAAAGCCATAATTAGTTGTTTTTTATTTTTTACAAAAGTAATCATTTAGAATTTTGAGAATAACTTATTACTTGCTAGTCATTTAATACTATTTTATATAAATATTTTAATAAAAAAGAAGTATTTTAAAATGACAATTTACTTTTTGAGAAATTTAAAGAAATTTTTTCTAATCATTTTTTCTCATTTCTATAGACAATAATACTACCACGACAAACAAAATTGGTATGTTTGAAAAATGTTAACAAAGCATAATTTTATTAAACGCACAAAAAAATTGAATATAAGACGAACAAACCACACAAGAATATATGGGGTGTCACATTGTCCTTCACTTAGTGAACAACCTGTTACAACCAAGCCTAATACATTCTTGAATCAACCGCCTCTACACTCCTTACTCTGCTAACTAATAGAGCAGCAGTCTCTCTTTTCCAGAGAAAATTCAAGAAACTACTGTGGAATTAAGGACGAGTGATCAGTAAGAATAGAAAACGACCAACCAGCTATGAATAGCAAACCAGAAAGCCTAGCAAAACCTGTGGGTTTAACCTTACAAGATGGAAATAATGATTTGCAACAAACTAATTCAGAAAGGGGAGGGAATAATGATTCTTCACAAAATTTAGGGGTAAAAACTCCTGCTAAATTTGACAATAGGTCCCAAGTGTTTGATCCTGTGCAGCAAGGACAACAAATTACAAAGCTGGGATTTGAATCGAAGAACTCGGAAACAAAATTGAGAAGCTGTTATCACAGAATAAATTGTTATTAAGTAAGCAACTTAATAAAAGTGCCACAACTGAGTCAACAAATAGTTTAAGTTCGAGAACCAGTTGTGGAATTAAGGAGTTATCAGTATGCAATACAAAACGACCAACCTGCTATGAATAGCAAACCAGTAAGGCTAGCAAAACCTGTGGGTTTAACCTTACAAGATGGAAATAATGATTTGCAACAAACTAATTCAGAAAGGAGAGGGAGTAATGATTCCTCACAAAATTTAGGGGTAAAAACTGCTAGTTAAGTTGACAATTCATCAGAAAAGGTTAACAATCAACTGCCGGTTAATTCTAGCTCTCAAGTGTTTCATCTTGTGCAGCAAGGACAATAAATCACAAAGCTGGTATCTGAAATCGAACAACTTGGAAACGAAATTGACAAGGTGTCGTCTCAGAACGAATTGTTATTAAGCCAGCAACTTGATTAAAGTCACAACTGAGTCAACAAATAGTTTAAGTTCGAGAATTTGTTGTGGAAATAAGGACCAGTGATCAGTACACAATAAAAAACGACCAACCAGCTATGAATAACAAACCAGTAAGGCCAGCAAAACCTGTGGGTTTAACCTTACAAGATGGAAATAATGATTTGCAACAAACTAATTCAGAAAGGGGAGGGAATAATGATTCCTCACAAAATTTAGGGGTAAAATCTGCTGCTAAAGTTAACAATTTATCAGAAAAGGTTAACGATCAAGTGCCGGTTAATTCTACCTCCCAGGTGTTTGATCCTGTGCGGCAAGGACAACAAATCACAAAGCTGGCATCTGAAATTGAAGAACTCGGAAACAAAATTAAGAAGATGTCGCCACAGAACGAATTATGAATTATTATTAGGCCAAGAATTTAATAAAAGTACCACAACTGGACCATCAAATAGATTAACAACAAAACCATCTAATGAAAATTTAAGGGAGCCTCGAAAGCCATAATTAGTTATTTTTTATTTTTAACAAAATTAATGATTTAGAATTTTGAGAATAACTTATTACTTCCTAGTCATTTAATACTATTTTATATAAATATTTTAATAAAAGAGATGTATTTTAAAATGACAATTTACTTTTTCAGAAATTTAAAGAAATTATTTCTAAATTCTCTAAAAGCTCATAAAAAAATACTTACATAATAAACATTTTTACTTCGCTAAAAATTGTAATGGTACTAAAATACTAATGTATAAATTGCTGATAATTGTGAGGGTATATTAATATATAAAATGCATTTTTATACCAAGTACTAAGAAATCTGGAATGCGAGTACAAAATGTTCAGAAAACATTTTAAAAAAATCCAAAGAATCTTAGTGGCCTTGACAAATTACAAGTTAATATTTGTCTACATTATTGAGACTTAGCTTGATTCAGAAAAAAGTTATTAAGGCATTACTTTACGTAATGAAATATTTTCATTGTGGATTATGAGATTATGGATTCGTTATCGTTGATGAGGAGAGATGTAAATGCTAAAAAGTAAATTTATTTTTTAAATTATTTGAAGGTATGAAATGGATTTTTATATTGAACAGAAAAATTTGGAATGTGAATACAAAATGTTTAGAAAGTGTTTTTTAAAAAAATCAGAAGAATCTTAGCAGCCTCGACAAGTATAAGCAACCTCTGATCAATCAACTAATAGTCTACTTTATCTAAAGTTTTGGACTGTTTGAGAAAACAACTTGTCTTGTTGGCATTACTTTGCATTTTGAAATATTTTCAGAATGAATTGTGAGATTATATAAACTTGTTATTATTAAGTAGATGAACATAGCTTTAACTGATAGATAAGCTAAATAAAAAGATAATCAATTTTATATTTGAATATAAAATGTTTTTAAAAAATCTGAAAAATCTTGGCGGCCTCCGTAAGTACAAACAACTAATAATCAATTTTATTTGAAGACTTGTGACTGTTTCCGAAATAGTTGTTAAGACATTGCTTTATATATAGAAATATTTTCATAATTATAAGATTATGAATTTGTTATTAAGTAGATGAAGACAGCTGTAAATGCTAGAAAACGAATACCTAATTTATTTTTTGCAAACGATAAATATAAGTAAGTAGTAGCTATTGAATAATTTAAAATATGGAAATGGTTTATTTAGAACTGAAATATTATATTTCTTAGTAACACCTACCGCCAGTGACATCCCTACCAAAACGTGCCATAAATTTTATGTCTAATTTTTAGACCAGAATTTGATTTTTATTGCTAATAGTGATGTATATATTTTTAAAACATGTAGCATTACAAATCTTGAGTAATAGTAACAATCAGTAGATTTAGAATACCTAATATGAAGTGTGTATTTATGTTATTTAATTATAATTATTATAAATAAAAAATAACCAGTATCCAGATTGGTTTAATTGTCTGTGTGGCTGTTTTTAAATTCAACATTTAAATGTTAAATCCATACTTTGATTGGTTAGTTTTGAAAATTCTGGACTCTTAATAGGTTTAATGAAAACCACATCAAAATGATAAATTTAAAAACGAAGGCCTTAAAGTATATAGCACAAAAAAATGCAAGGCTTTTTCAGATAAATAAAAGAAGTTATAAAGATAGAGCTCCAAATATTTTTGGTTTCACAAATAGATCTGTCTTCAAAAAAAAAAAAAAAAGGAAAAAGAACTTGCTTTATGTAAAATCACGAAAATCAGTCATGTATGAGTGTATGTACTAAGGTTGTGTTCCGATATTATCCGCGACCAACCAGGATTTCGGTTAACCGAAATATTGGTAAACCTGAAAAATGTGTAAAAGGAAGTGGCTGGTTAATCAACATGGATGATGAATTGTTTTTATTAGGATTCATTCACCCTTAAATACCTTCATATTCCGTGCTTAACTATTACTCTAGTCTTCAGTCAAAAAATAAATGAAACAGCAGATAATTTGGTATATTATAGTAAGATATAAGTAGTTTATAAGTAGATATAAGTGTAGCTTTCAGTCGACTTGGTCAAGTGGACTACAGAATACAATACAGAAAAGTAGAATTTATAAATATTTATTATAACTCTTAACTCAAGAACACCACCCCATCTGCCGTCACCATCTAAACAAAATATAATTAAAATCGTTGAGAATTGATTTTTCTTCTCTCAACGCTAAAACCTAACCTGCTAACTCTTCGGTTGACCAATGCACCGCTCCCAGAGCACGGTCAATATTTTGACGTTTGGTTAACCTTTTTCAGGTGACCACAGTTCCAAAATTAAACAATTTTCAGGAATTTTCATTTAATGGAACGCTTAACCGGGATTTTGGTTAACCAAGTTTAATATCGGAACACAACCTAAGTAGCAATACAATAATACAAATTAGGTACCTATTAAAAAAACGCTGTTTTCACTGACACATGAAGTAATTAAAAATTAATTTTAAGAATAATAATTTTAACATCTTAATGATGTTAAATTTATTGATGACTTTCGATGGTAAACACTAATCAGGACTAGTGGAATCCTAAAAACCCTATTCGTTAGGGGAACCTTACACCAAAATGAAACAGTTTACGCAGTACATTATCTACAGTAACATCTTCTACCACTATCCCATTGCTGCAACTTTATTCGTCCACTCCTTTGTATAAGAACAGCTAATATGCAAATCGATGAATAATTAAGAATTTTACGATTCTCAGGAACTTGACCTATATATTGACTTGGACCTTCGTCCAAGTCAAGTCAAATGACTGGGAAACTAATCTATGAGCTATCAACCTAATAACAATAAGTATAATGTTTCACTGAACATATCTATGTGCCTTCAAAGTGATTTTATTTTTCCTCAAAATTTGTTCTATGAAAGAAAATACTTTCATTTCATTCTTTTCTTCCCTACTAATAATCTTAAACCTTGAAACTTTATTTCAATTGTCCTAATCTGGTATAGTGTTTAATTATGTTAGTATTGTTTTATGCTTGCTCATATTAATATAAGTTTAATTTTTTCTCACGGGTAGGTCCAATCCCAAATAGGTATTTGGGATTGGAGTAAAATATTGCCAAAAAACTATTCAAAGTTAGAGATGTTGTTTATATTCAAAGATGTTGAACATTTTAATTTATTCTTAGTTTTGTGTTTAAAATGAAAACCGTTATTACTATACAGTTATAACCAATACATCCAAGCACTTTTTTATAAGTAATGCGAATGTGATATTACTTTTTCAACTATTTAAGGATGATGGAGAAACAACTGCCAACTTATTATTTTCTTAAGGGTGCCACACTGGATTTATGCGAATTTGAATCAACTTCAAAATCCCAATTTTTTAAAATTTGCAAAGTGTGGTAAACATAAAAGGACATTTTGTTTTTTCGTTTATATTTCTGTTAATTTCCCAAAAAATGACATTTGCAAACAAAGAAAAGCGGGATAAGCTCGAAATTTATTATGCCTCGCAATTAAATATGTAAATAAATGCAGTCACTTATTTGTAGGGATTATCCAGAAAAGCAGTGACTTGATCAAACGTATTTGTTAAAACTTCATAGAAATTTATCCTAATTTGGTACGAAACTGAAAAGTATCTGCGGCAAAAAATTGAACACATCTTTAGACATGATATTTATCGGAGGGATGTCATTAGGGAAACAGCCAATTTAAGAAGAGGAAAGCAATTATGTTTAAATATCAGGGGTGAACCACTTCAAAAATGTTGTAATTTTTCCGATTTTATTTGGTTCGTGGTTTGAATACATTTTGGAAACAAAGCACACCTCGCAAAATTAAAAATATATGGCAAAATATTAAATATAATACATACAATACAATTAGAAAAAACAAAAGTTGCCATAGGAAAAAATAAGTAGACGGTTATTGTTTCACCACCATCTTGACTGATAAAGCAATATCATATTCGGATTGCTTATAAAGAAATCTCTGAATATTGTTTCAGTTAGACCTTGCTAGCATCACAGTTTTCAATTGAAACAAGGAAAACCAAAATAAAAATTTTCCATTTGTTGGCGATATCCCAAAACAATGATGTGTCCCTAAGTCTCAGCTTAAAAATGCGCAACTTTACTTTAATTTAACCGTCCTTTTATGTCTTAAGATATGCGAGATACCCATGGTGGAACTTAAAAAACGGACACCCTGTGTAATATGCCAATTCTTTTTTTCATCTTTTTCGAGATTAAATTATCAAGTAAGTACAATTAGATATTTAAATACTACACCACCTGTAACTGTATTCTACTTCAATAAGTATCTAATCAAAATTTGTAGTGATATGGTTCTCGAGATGTCAGTCGTATATTTTAATAATAATCCACATCAACTGTGCAATGGCACTTGTACTTTATCTCCAAATCACGTAACTCCTTGATTTTCATATAGAAAATAGTCTCTAGGATTACCTACGTGCTTTTAATCGATATAATAGCCGTTTTCTTTTCCACCTGATTTCTGAATCATGATTACAATATCTGCAATGTTATTCGTAGATTTAAAAAATAAAGGAGTGTGATTGGCTGATATCAAATTATGATCTCGAAATCAGGTGGAAAAGAAAACGGCTAATGACAGTCTTTTACGAATACAACACTAATCTGTTAAAATATATAGGTAGGTATATATAGTTGTTTTAATTCAGTTGTGCTAAACCAGTGATTCCCAACCTTTTCTGGACCATCGCCCCCTTTAGAAGAGAACAAAAATTTCAACGCCCCTTTAGTTCATAATAGTTAATTTTATATGAAATATTAAAATATTGTTACATATTATCTGTACCTAATTTACATGTTTATCCACGACCACTATATTAGGAAGGTTTAATATGTCTGTTTTTCGTGGATTAGAGTAGAGGCCTTCTGTATTAGAAGGAATAATTACAAAAAAAATATTAAGTATAATATAGTATATTGTTATATTAGGATAAGGTCTCACTTTTTTGCCGAGCAAATTTTGTATTTACGAGGCGAAACGTAGCGTAGCCTAGCGGATGCAAAATTGCGAGACAAAAAAGACCATTTTAATCCGATTTTTATATTCGGATTAAAAAGGGATTCCATATTTAAATGGGAGATTCCGGTTGGAGAAAAAATAACATTTTATATGTTATTTTTTCTCCAACCGGAATTCCCCATTTAATTATTAATTTGTGCTTTGAAATTATTGAATTATTTCATCGTTATTTGGACTAAAAGTGTCAACTGTAGCTCCTGGGATTTAAAGTTACTACTTTTGTTACTAAGACATCATTTTTTCCCGTAAGGAAAATGTCAACCTTACAGACTCCTGACAGTAAAAAAATGTCATAGTTTTGTGACGGTTGGAGAAAAAATTTATATTATTTATTTATTTGACCGCCCCTCATGACTACCTCAACGCCCCCCATTTGCCTCTGGATCTGCCAACGCCCCCATGGAAAGCTCCAGCGCCCACTAGGGGGCGCTATCGCCCCCGTTGGGAATCACTGTGCTAAACTGAGAGTGACTTTTGCATAATACTTGCAATGTAACTCTTCTCAAAACCATAACACTATCTTGATTAGTTACAGACATATGGAGTAAGTATAATTTAAAGGTGAAAAACACAGAAAAGTTAAAAAGAATGAAAAATGTGACTCTTAGCAATTTTAAAAAATAAATAAAAAAATGTAGGTGCTTGTAAAACCAAACGAGTAGGTAGGTAACTAATCTAATCGCATCACTGGTGAATCGTGATGCTATTAAAAGATTAATAAATTTATTCTTTCAATATCATTCAGAAAAAACTAAAAATTATATATATTTAAGTATTTTTTTTTTTATTTTTCATCAATTATTAAAACAAATATATTAAAATTATGTTACATTAACACAGAAGCATTATATATGATAAAAACTTATATTTAATAAAACTAGAACTATAATTACTAGAACTGTTTATAAGAATGCTTTATCTGATCTATTCTTACCTACTAAATTATGTATTTAGTTCAATTAATTAAATTCCAGTAAAATTGTTTATAATTTGTTCAATGATTATGATCAAAATAGAAAATATTTTAAATTACCTTATACCTAATATTGTTTTTGTTTTATCTTATTATACAATATATGTATGAATGCTATTTCTCATAGTTAGAGTTAGAATGATTATATAGTAAATAATGAAAACAACGAAAACTTTTAGTTACATTTAATGTTCAAATGCACAATACTTTATCAAATTTCTTGACAGTTTAATTATATACAAAAATATTAATTTGCCTCTTTATATAGATACTTGTCAATACAACACAACAATGTACCAAAGACAATTAAACAAATTCCTAAGATGGTATCTAAAAAGGGGATATTATTAGTAAATTTGTAATACTTAAAACAATTGATTAAAATATTACTTTTGTTGGGCAATTGTTCTCCTAAAATCCAACCAGATAAAGCAGTGAATACAAAAGTTAAAGAATTTGTTACTGGAACAGATAATGTTAAATCAACGTTCTGTAGAGTTATAAAGTATAGAATGGATCCCAGCTGGTTAATGGCCATAGGAATAAGGTACTAAAATAGAATTACAGAACTGTGAGCGATAAGACAAATAAATGAGCAAATAATAATAAGTAGTAATCATAGAGTCAACGTTTTCTCTGGTTTACCCAAACATTTCGAAAAGATTGGTTAAATCAAAAACCAAATGTTTAAGCTAGTAAAAAACGTTTTAATAAATCTGACAAAAAATTAAATATACCTAAATAAAGATTTGTATCATATTATTATTATACTTATACATTATTTGTAAAAGAAGGTGCATGCTTAGGAAACAATGTTTTATTACCTATTGAATGTAAAGGAATTAGTGCACAAATTTTGTGGTCGTTTACATCTACACTTACCTATTTATTGAGAATGATAATACACCTAGGTACTTATTTTTATATTTCACAGAAATATGTTGACTTTATGTCACAATATCTCCTTTGTTGTAGAGCCCTTCTTCTCAATATATTAATAAGTGCTCAAAACATTACTTTTATACCTCTATCTATACTTCTATAGGTATAGGAATCTCTATAGAAAATTGACATGTACAGTGCAACAATCAAGACATAAGTATAATCAGAGACTTATACATGTAGATGTATTATAAGTCTCTGATATAATATAGCAATGTTAATACTGCAAATGTAAAAATAAAACAGGTAAATGATTGACTAATTAAAGTTAAATTACATAATACAATATGTTGACTGTATTTGACTATGTTAAAAAATAAGAAAAATTAATTATTCTTCCCTGATCAAAACAGTACCTACAGAGTATTACAAATAAAACAGCAATCTTAATGAACTCAAATCTTGTCAATGCCAATAGTTATTGTTAAAGTTGGTGAATGTGTATTGAGATACAGACGAAATTGGATTGAAATACATTATTGACAATAATATTGACATGGAATGTCCATTTTACAATAGTGAGATTATTTATTTCAATTCAATATACAGGGTATGTATTTAATTTTTAGAACTTATTTCTGGTGTAGCTGTAAGATTTCAACATATATTCTTTTAGGATTAAATCACCTGGGATTATTATAAGAGCTATAGAGATAATAAGAGCTTTATTAAGTTTTTTCTTGTTTTCTGCTGTACTATATAAAATCAAGATTTAAAGTTTAAGATCCAACTAAAAAACAAATATTTCATATTGCCCTGTATATTTCATAAATATTTCAAAAATCATTTGTAGATATAATTAATATTAACCTAGTATATATTGATGCTATTATATGGTCATAACTACTTAAACTTATAGAGTTAAAAATAAATGCTATAAGGAGTAGCAACTAGGCAAATTATTGTATAGCTCAATGTTGAAATCCTATAAAAATATACAGGTTTCACTTAAAAAGTACATTTTTATTCAACACACTATATTTTATAAAATGTTAAATTTAACTCAAACTTCAAAAAGCATAGTCTAGACTGCCCAATTTGTTAGTCATAAAAAGTTAATTGGTAATAAAAAAAGGTGGGAGCAAGAGGAGAATCGTTTACAGTTAAAATATACACCTGGATTCAAAGAAACGGTAAGTATTTTATTATTTTAGAAAGAATAGAAGACAGAGAATATTGACAAATGGAACTATTCCTATTGATGTCTTGTCTTTCTATGACGCTCAGGAGCTGAGGTGGTATCTCCTGTGAAATTCCGTCTTAACTCGGCTTACCTATATCTGTAGAAATTTGTACCAGAGTTAATTATTGGAAGAAACTTTGAATTCATTAAAAGGCATTCCATAAACTACAACACCTAAGCCCAATTAGGCACCTTACGCATTTACTTTGGGTAGTTATTTCAGCTAAACATCGAACAGCTATTCTAGCGAAGAGATGATCAAAATGGCAGTGGAAGATTAACATTCTCCCATTATGGATTCTCCAGTAGATATGACAGTAGGGTAGCCACAAAGTATGTCTCTGATTGTTTAGTTTTGTTTAGCTTCTGATGGGGGTGTTACACTTAGCCTCGTATAACTAAGGTTCATTAATTATATGATGCTATATATAGGAATATATGAGGAATTATATAGGTAGTTAATATTGTAACTGCATCGAATAGCTCCCAACTAGCGGCAGGCACAATGGGTCGAAAGACTTGAGTGCAGCGGGTAACCGCGCCGCCTATCAACAACAACAACTGCATCGAATGACTGCATATACACTATGTAATTCATAACTGAATCTATATTAGAGTACCTTAAGACACCCTAGACAAATGACAGCTGATTGATTATTCCATTTTACATATTTTTAAATTTGTTGCAAATGTCTTCTTTAATCATGGCAACATACAGAAATATAATTCGTATTGACGACATAGAAGTTATTTTTAAAAGAATTTTGCTCACGTGTGTGCTTTTTGCACAAGAGGTGCCCACCGAGTATGCAAAACACTCATTATTGTGCTAATACGTTTATTCACAGGTGCTTATAGCGTTTTGTTTAATCCTGCCATTGAAATATTAAAAAAAAAAACATTAAAATTTGTAATAACTGCTACTTTGGTTTATGGCAGCGCTGCCTAGATAATCTAAAACGGAGCCAATCTAGGAGGTGCTGGTTTATGGTTATCACCGCCTTCTAGATTTACTCCGTTTAATTCCAAGATAATCGCGGAGGCGCTGATGGTTATGCATGTAGTGCGAATCCAAGGATTGTTAACTGTTTACAGGATTGCTCGATCCCTATACTACAATGTAATCCATAATTGTGACGTCATCAAAGATCCAAAGATCTCGAACTTGTAAGAAATAGGTACACTTTATACTGTTATTACAAACTTTAATAAATAATAATATTAATAATCATTCAAATACGAAAATTCTCTTGCAAATCTGAAATATAACAAACACAAAATAGGTATATTTTGACAATTCGATTACATATATCTTCGATGACGTCACAAAGGCGGATGACAAAATTGAGCAATCGAGCAATCCTGTAAACAGTTAACAATCCTTGGTGCGAATCAACATAGATGGCAGGTTGCGTTGCTATGGTTCGTGTAAATATAAACATTTGCAGTTGTCAGAAAATTATGCACCTGACGTGTGGTGAACATTTTTCATAAAATTATGAGATTATGGAAGTAAATGACGATATTACTGTGCCAGCAGACATTCTACATGAAGCTAGTGCCGCTACGTATCATATGTTGCTGGAGAAATCTAAAGGATGATATTTAAATGAAATGGAAAAATTCCGTCAATGGATGCGATCAAAAAACGTACAGGCTGTGACGGAGGTGGTTATGGTAGCACATTTTAATGGACTGATAAAGTACGCACCACCTTCCTTGTGGTCTACATACTCAATGTTGAGGTTAACGTTATTTATTTTTGAGAAAGTAGATATTACCAAGTAAGTTTCATAGTGCCATATTTTTAAAATTATTAGATGTAACCGCGTGATTAATTTGTAGGTTCAAGACCTAGTCTGCGGTTCTGAAAAACCAGTCTAAAGGGTACCTACCAACCTAAGAATGCGAAGACATTTAATCATGAATAGGTTGAGAAGTTTATAAATGAAACTCCCGATGAGGTTTTCTTACTTATGAAGGTGGTTATTGTAATGGGAGTTATGGGCGCTTGTCGGTGCGATGAGCTAGTAAATTTAAAAACTACTGACATTGAAGGTAATGGATCTGTATTGGTTGTAAATATTATGAAATCTAAAAATTACAAGGCTCGTTCATTTGTTGTGTCTGGTGCTGAAGGAGAGGATTTAATGTTTAGAGAACTATCGAAAATATGCAGCGATGCACCCTTCACATTTTGGCGAGGGAAGATTATTTTTGTTATCGTTCGGGGAAATGTACAGTGCAACGAGTAGGTATAAACGCACTGTCTAAGATACCCTGATTGGTAGCTGATTATCTAAAGCTGAAGGATACCCATTTATATACCGGACATTGCTTTCAGCGAATATCAGCCCAATTTTTGATTAATGCTTCACCATATATTTTGATGCATAAACGATATGGAGGTTGGTGTTCGTCGTCTTTAGCAGAATGTTATGTGAAAGTCGGTGCCTAATAAGGTTGAGACAGTAAGAAAAATAATTCATGGTGATGAGGGCATAAGTAAAAAAATTTGCATACAAGTCGAGACAACAGGAGGTCTTGCGGGAGCCAGTGAGGCAGATAAAGTTTCAGTTGGTTACATGTTAACTATATAAGTCACCCTGTTTTTAATAATAATTGTGAAAGTAATTTTTATGTAAACAAATAAATGTTATGAATTTTATTGAAGTTTGACAATTGGCAATTTGATGGTAGTGGGCGAAAGAATTTTTTCTCACTATTTTTGCCCACCCATTCCCAAAAAAAAAACAACTTGAGTGAACAAAACAAAGAGTTTGGAGTTTTGTATCGAAGTAACAAAGTGCGTTTCAGGAGCAGAATTAAACAAATAATTATTAAATGAATCACTAAACATTGCATCCTTATTTGCAATGTTTGCATAGCTTACTTTAATATTGGTTGCTAAATACTTTAATTCCAATAGAAACTGGCGAATCTTCGTGTCTGCTTTTACTTTAACTATTTCTTTTGAATGTCTTTTGATGAGCGGATTTGTTCCTCCCCATAATAATGCCACAAATATGAGAGACACTAAAATATATTTCACCTTTATTATTATCCTACAAAATATCAATACCTGACTTACATGTTTCCTGTAACATGATGAAATCTAGTTTTTTTACTGTATATATAACATAGCCAGTCCCTTATCTATGCTTTATATCTTCTATAATTTTTATAGTGATTTTTCCTGTTAAGAAGCACAAAGCCACAGAATTATGTGACAAAGCTCATAATATTTCATTATTTTAATTTTTAATTTAGGCTGGTAGAAGTGGTAGATTTTTAAAAGATAGGTTAAGGGTTAAGCACAGAATATCTTGGGTTAAGTGCACAGCATAGATTAATTACCGAGAAAGTGCACAGTACTTCTATTCCAACTCTCTTCATAGCAATCCATAGATAGAATATCTATATACTGAATCTGTGTTCATAGCATAGACTTACTTAGTCTATGGTTCATAGCAGCACCATTGCACTATCATGATTTTACAAAGTCTATGGATTAGTCCAAGAAGCAGAAGTCTTCTTCTTCTTCTTGCTTTTTCTTGCCCTTCGTCCATTGAATGATTTAACGTAGCCAGTAACAAGCAGGGTTGTGCAAGTGTAATAGGTGCTTTAGCAGCATGGTTGTTTTGCCCCTGCAACCGAAGTATGAGGTAAGGGGAAGGAAAATTTCTAGTTCTTTTTCATCTTAAAAGTTGGTTTAAATTTTTACACTAAGCCTTCCGGTCTACCCCCACCCTGGATTTTGTGTTTATCTAAATAAAATGGAGGATATTATTATAAATAAAATTAAATTAAAATAAAACATTCTTATTACAATGTAAGTAAAGAAGCTTATGATTCAATTTGTAGATTTTCAATATCTTAGAACCTGTCTAAAATTATTCTAAATGCTTCCGCTGGATTTATGCAGCTTTCCATAAGAATAACTGAGTAAAATTAAGAAAATTAAAATTAGTACCTAGGCTTCTCCTCTCCTTTCTTGTTACTTTTATTCCATTGATAAAATTAGGCACATCAAAATGTTTTGGTATTGATTTTTTTGCTATTTCTATTATTCTTATAGCAAGTTTCACGATTCAATCTAATGTATCTTTAATTTGAATTCAATAAATAACTGAAAATATAATTGCATCATTTTGTTTTAACATTTTTTAATGTAATTATAGGTAAATCAAAGGATTGCTAGCTGTTTGAGGGACTCATATAATACGAAAGGAATAGTATAGTTCCAGTAATAATTTACAATTATGAGTTGATGCAACATATCGAACAAAATGTTGGAAAAGTAAAAAGAAGTCTTTATGAATATCATTGCATCAGTGTAACAGTAGCAAAAATGTATTCTTGAATGATGTTGAAAACTGTACTAACCTATCGAAGTAAGATATGATTTGATGTGATTTATTTTAATCTACACTGCAATTTACACCTGAAAGAGTGTAACTAATCTTAAGCCACAAGGACAAAATAAACTATTTTCAGTGTATTGTGTAAAAAGTGTTTCGTTTACTTTCATTGTTTGGAGTTTGTTAGTAGTGTCGTTATTCATTACATATTGGTTATTGGTAATGACAAAGTGAAATTAGTGGCGTGAAAGTAACAATACTTAAAACGTGCCTTTATTGCACACACACGTATAAGAAAATATAGACACGTAAGTTCTTATCACTGTTAATAAGTAGGAACCTTATTTGTGTATAGAATAGTAGTTTTTTAAATGGTTTTATAATGCTAATGTGTTAAAAAATGTTTTGTTTGTAATACCAATTAATATTCTGCAATGGTATATAGGAAGGTATTTGAAACAATCACTTTTACCTGCTTTCAACTTTTTAACAGGTTAATATGTGTTGTGTATGTTACATATTGCATAGTAACATAAGGCAAACCGTAAACACACACATTAGTACATTTTTCTAGTCTAAATAATTCTACAATGTCTTTATTATTTGATTGAGAAATCACTACTTAACTATCTAAATCTGTTAGTAGAGAGTTATCGAGCAACGAAAACAATGTAATGTTGAAGAAATACAGTAATATTAGTTCTATACTATGCAAGCAGATAATGTATTTTCATTGAAAATCCATATCCATAAATGTCTGTTTAAGACTAACTGGATGTTGAGAGCAGCGAAGTTTCAAAACTTGCTATTAATGTAATACTGGTAGTTAAAGCAAAAGATGTAAAACATAATATGTTTATACTATTTCAGATAGCTTTTAAATTTTTGTGACCCATCATAATCGCCTATATTTTTCACTACCTCTCCTCTCCGTTATAAAATATCACGTACCTACTTGGCAGATTGCAAAAGATTCCAAGCAATATATGTTTGAGTCTAATCTGCCAAATAGTAACTAGACACTAAATACTTAATGGTAGATGAAAGAAATAGAGGCAGAGTTAGAAAAACAAAAACTTGTCGATGTACTTTTTATAATTAAATAAAAAATTTAAATACGTTTGTGATTTTTTTTACTTTTACGTTGATTTACATTGATATTTAAAAGAACAGACACGGTTTTACTTATTAGTAAATTTGTGTTTGTAATTTTAAATATTTTTGTAAATAAATGTAAATACAAGTATTATAAACAATTTTAAGGTCAATTAAGGTCACCTTTAAATTAACTCACTGTATTATCTACCGAGTTAGACACCATGGAACAAAATATTAATTTTAGTTCCAATTCTTCCATGGCCCCTGCAACTAGATGGCGCTTTTTAAAAGTCATTGCTGTTTCGATGTTGGTACAAGGAGAATGACCTTCTTCTTATAGATATTCTGTGGTAACAAGCATAAGTCATAATTATAGGCCGAAGAAAAAGTCATAGAAAAAGTTATATAGTGAGTGGGCGGGCAGAAGTCAAGGATTTTATAAAGTTAAAAATTCTTGGGCAGAAGTGAGTTCTCTCGTAATTAATCTATGGAAGTGAGCAGAAATCAGAGGACAGAAATCATTACAAACAGTTTATTGTGTCATGAAATTTGGGTCGCAAAAGGCAAATTAACGATTCTTCAAAAATAAACCATGCAGCACTGTCTTGATTTGTCCAAGAAGCAGAAGTCATAATTATGTAATGGAAGCTAACACAATAGGGCAATAGGGAGTTTTTAAACCACTTAAATTTTAGCACGTCGTTATCGTTATACTTATCATATCATGCGCAGTGCCAAAATGAGTATCAGTTTCGCCACTGCGTATGCTCAGTATAACGATAACATGTTAACAGTTAAAAATCCTTGGTATAATATAAACACACATATATAGCCCCTAACTAATGAGGTTTTCCAGGTTTCCTTCATTCCAGCACTGAATGGTGGTTAGGGCCTACCAACGTAAGTTGTTCCTGAGGCAAATGCGGCCCTCGAAATAATAATATGCCGCCCTCTCTCCCACACAAGTCCCACAAGTCACAATTAAGTCTCTCGGGCTAATATTATTATATATATATATATATATGACTTTGTAGGTATTAATAAACATAATTAATGTTTAAAGTTTATACTTACACATACTGAGCCTATATATGACACAATAAATCTGAAATAATTATACTGCGTATATAAATACATATAATTACATAATTATATATTTTAGGTACATTTACACTTACATACACTTTCTAAAAGTATTAAGTACTTGAATTGTTTTTTCTAGAATTCCTCGATTCTATAATTTCACAAGTTTTATAGTATTAGTGTTTTTTTTCTTTAAATTTCTTCCTCAAATTGTCCATAATTGCTTTTCTTTGAAAAATTACTTCGTTTCTACAGTATGCTGATAAAAGTGATGGGCACTGATATTGAACGAATTCTTCACATATGGTTCCCTGTTTACTTGAATTGCTATTCATAAATTTAAATTCACTTTCTGAATATACTGAAAAAAGAGTTAGATATATTAATCAGAGGTACCTAATACACATAACTATATACAGGATGTGTAACGCGACGAGATGTCGCAGTAGACGTATCTCTAAAACTAATATCGATAGATACGAGAAAAAAATGTTTAGATATTAAGTAAATTATATACTACCATTGGTCTGGATTCCATTATAACGCCAATTGCAACATTAGTTTTCAAACGTTTTGTCTATGGAAAAATGTGAAGCATGCGGGAAAGTTGGTCTTTTAGAACCAAAATCCGTGCGAAAATACGGTGAATCACACCGTAAAAAAAGTATTTCCGTATCTCTGTGTATAAAAGCAGTTCCTAACAAATGCACCGTACAAATATTTTGCATTTGCAATAACAATTGATGAATTTGTTAAAAAAATACTATTTGTAGCAGTTTCATCTTTTGGCATCGAAAAATGATATGACAACTTTTGTATAAAATGTGATCAAAGAGAGTGACATTGCATATTTCATTAAAAAATCACATTTTGTGTAGTATTTATGGTGGAATTTTCCTACTTCAAAATTTAAAACTGTGTGACTGCCCGGGTGTGATATATATATGTAACCCCCTAAATGTGTTGTTGACATCAGATCAGGGTTCTTGGTTGACGTCTACTTATTAGAAGTAGGTACCAAAATACGATAGGTACATGCGTATAAAATTTTATAGATCGTTCTCTAGGTTCTAGTTCTAATTACCTACACTGCAAAATAATAAATAATATGCCCCTCTCTCTCTCCCACAAAGTATGTCTTCCGGGCTCATCATTGTAATCTATGATATTGTATCATGCATGATCTATGATCATTACAACCTAATTTGTCTAGGGATCATTACGATGAGAATAGCGAGATATATCTTTACCAAATAAAAGCATATTAAAATTTAGGTACTTACGGCAGTAAACACCCATAAACAAACAAGTTTTATGGGTCGAAATGATGTAATATGTATTTATTTTGAGATTTGCTTTTATATTAAAATGACCCACGGCATAATTTGGTAAATATGGCCAGTGAGATAGTCTCTCTGAATATTTAGTTGAATATTTCCAATGATCGTAATTACCACTTTCCTCAGTAATGTCGAAATCTAAACTAAAAGTAAAAATGTAGGTATAGATATTTGAATGTAATTTTTGTAATGCAGAAAAACTTACATTGTTGGGTTTAAGTACTTCATGTTACTAAAATCAGCCACAAATTCCCATGCTTCGTTTGGATGGATTGTAGGAAGAAATACAAATGACTTGTGATCATAATTTTGTACATGAACAGATAAATATAAAATAAATAAGCAAACCAATAATGCTATTGTACGAAATGACTTCCACTGAATTCTTGCCATTTTTATTTAATAAAAATTCTTGAAACCAAAAAGTGTGATACAATACTCAATATTCTTCAATACATTATTCAAATTAAACGCTTATATAAATAGATCTACATTTCTTTAAACAGCTTCAGTGTTCTGCTGCTCAGTATGTATAAATTTGTACACTGTGACTTGTGTTGAAAACGTTTGAAGATTGTTTATCACTTCCTGTATTAAATGAGTTCCATGTGGGCAGTATCAGAAAGCTAATTACCAATAGTAATATCTTAATATATTTTATATCTCAAACCATAGATAATAGAAGATCTCAAACGAAAATCACAGCAAAAACATTCATAAAGTTACCAATTAGTAAATAGGTACATGGTACATTTAAGTATGTTTATTGCAGGTAGGATTACAATAATTATTAATGTTGTCTTTTATTTTCTAGAATATCAAAATCAAATTCTAGTGACCTTGAACTATATGCGTCCCTATAAATATACTTTGTATAACCACATTTACGATTTTTATCCTATCAGTTTCTTCCTAAAAAAATTAAGTTTTTCACAGAAAATTTCAGCATTGGTCAAAAAATACGTTACCTATAAGTAGCTACCTTTATTTTTTTTTTGTCTCAATGAAAGCCTTAAATATTTGTAAAATTGTAATCAGTAATTATCTAGTAGATTGTCAAGAATCTACAGATCTTTGAAATGGTCAATTAGTTTTCAAAAGTAAATGGAACAAACATAAATTTAACCTACTAGGTTCTCTTTCATAATTATTTTATCAAATTTTTATTATGTAGAGATAAAATCAATGCAGAAATCTTGTCAATTACAGTAATACATTAATTTGTGAAAAGTAACAATAGCCAGCTGAAAAGGGTGGTTTAAAAATCTTGGGATTGGTTTTTCTATATTTTAAATGACTCACCCTGTTGCAGGCATCTTTAGAGATCAAGATCGTTAAAATGAATGAAGTACTGTTCTAGATGTTATAATAGGTATATATATTTTTAGAAAAAGGGTGGACATTTTTTTTGCCCACCCTATCACTTAACAATTCTCTACCTATCTTGATTTTATCAATAAATTAATAAATTTAAATTACAAATTTTACTTATGGTAGTATAACAGTGGAAATAAAATATGCACATAGTCATTTTAAATAAGTATATTGTACTACAGTGAACGCCATTTTCTATTTTTCTAAAACAAAATTTGATTAAAAGTATAATAAAAAATAAACAAGGGTATAATGTAATGTTAGAATTACAGCAGTTTATCTAGATAAAGCATTTTTCATTATGAAGTACTTTTTTCCAGTATGAATATTATAAATGTTTTATAACATGCGCATAGAATATGTTCTTGATCTCCAGTGAGAGAAAGCACGACTGTACCTGTTTCGTACAAGCAATACATTTTTTTTAAAGTCAATGTAGTTGTGGATGGAAAAAAACTAAAAAATATGTAATCAAATTTATTTAATAACAAAACCCTGATTACAAAAAAGTAACTAGTATAGAAAACTGCACTGCCCAATATAGTGCCAAAAAAAATAACATATAAAATTTTTTCAGCAACTTGCACATTTTGATAATCAACATCGTGAAACATCTTATACTATGCATTATATTAATGTACCCTGAAAATAATATAAACAAAAATTTTTTAACAATAACAAAAAATGTGTTGAACAATAAGTCAGTCATAATAACATTTTGTGGTATCTTAATCAGAATGCCCACAAAAACAAAAAACAGGAAAATAAATCACTCCGATAGCTACTTCAGTAAGATAAAAGATATAAATATTTTCACAATCCTGTGAACGTGGCAGAAATGTCTATATTGTGAAACTAATATTCGTAAGCTGTTAAGACCAGACCAAAATTAAATATAACGTATTACTAAATAGCCCTCTAATATCAAAGTATCCCTATTTTATCATATTTAGCTAAAGCATGAACATAAATAGGTAATACTTAGTTATTCCAATATGTAACAAGAAAACAGGAATATATAAGAGATGCTATTCATACCTTAAAGGATGTGAATTCATACTGCAGGTTTTTTTTTTGTAAATCTAGTTATATAAACTGAAATTAAGACACTATAATAATCGCTACTTCAATTTTGTGGAAACTATAAATTTATTATTTTATATCTGCTTATATCAGTATCAGATTAATAAAAGCTTCACAATAAGCACAATTTGCCAGAATATAGAAACAATAAAAAAGCAAAACAGAGAAGTTGTTTACAAATTTTATATAAGTATGCAATTATTTTTATTTATAATTTTATATGTTCAGATATTTGTAAAACAAAACCAGGGCACCTTAAAATGGATTGTACCAATAATTAAAAGAGGATCTTCAAATGTCATTAGCACGGAAGGGCTTAAATGCCATAATAAGACATTAGCCTTATATACTACAAATCAAGTCTACTCTCTCTTGTTACTTACTTAATGATTTCGATAACATCATTAAACAACATAAATATTATACCCTTAATTACAAGATATTGGATTAATAATTTGAAATCACGAAATCAACAGCAAATTTATATCCTGTCAGTTACTTACAAAAAAATACAAAAATCATCAAATATGTTGATTTGCTACAGCACATAATTCTCATCAACAAGCAGCTGCTTTGAATCAACTGTGCATTAATTACTTTCAAAAGAATTTAACATTTTAGAACTTTTCAAGATCTAGGTACTATAAGCTGTAACGTCAGCAGGTATTTAGCTAATCTTTGGCTAAAAAAGATTTGTTATATCGGGTACATAACTAACATTCAATATTAAATCCAGTTTCAATTGGTCTGCAGTTACATAGGAAAACATGAATAAACCCTGCAGTCACTGTATGAGCTAAATTTCATTCCATTACATTATCAGACCATTCTTTATTTTTTTTTAATTAATACACATAACTCATTGCATTCTGGCTCTCCGGTAATATTCGAGATTTTTTTGATTCCCAATTTTTTGAATTTTTTTTTTTTTTTTGGGACTCCCGACTATTGTTATAATTTCTAAAGGGGCCAACAACCTTATAGAAATACTTTTTTATAAGCCATGGAAGTCTTAATTCTTGAACACCTGATTTCAGAGGAATTACATGAATCAATCTGTAATACACCCTGACTTGGCGGAAATGAGTTAATTGAAAGGAGTCACCTAAAAGTTGAGGTTAGAACTTCCACTGTCTTTTTTCAAAATGCCAATGTGTAATTATTAACATGTTTGATTTGTAAAGATTGCTCTCTGATTATTAAAAACACAAATAAAATAAAAAAATGTATAGGTGTTTCAAATATGCAATCCATTTAGAAACCCTGTCAATAAAAGAAAACAGTTTAACAATGTAATTATTTAGGTAAGTATATAAAAAGGGAGCAAACAAGTGTCGCACCACAATTACATCATAAAATTGATAAAAAATCAATTTTTACCAAACAAAAATATATGTTGGTTTTAATAGACAGCACTTTAATAAATGCATGAATTAAAAGAACAAAGATATATTTTTACTTGTAACAATGGCTGATTAAGAAATCTGGAAAGAGTTATATAGCACGTCTGTATAAATGTTTTTTTCAATCTGACTAGTAAATTTTTTTCACAAAAATGCTTGTTGCTGTTAATGTAAAAATAAAACTGGAAGATACTACCCTATTCGTCTCTACTTTTTATAGTTACATATGACCTAAAATCAATCTTTAACTTTTGACAGCTTCAAGTGTCGTCACCTTTGGCTCTTGGTCTTCAGACTCTTCACTCAACTGCCTCTTCTCAATTTCAGCCTTAAAGTTTTCAATGTCCTCTTGACTAAATGTAAAGAAAATATTTCATTAGTACCAAAATAATAGTATACAACTCATTATTCTTACCTTATTTGCACAAATAATATTCCATTTATAACATTAAGCATGTCTAATACAGATCCCATGGAAGGTGGCTGAATTTGTATTGGTGGCAGTGAAGCTCCATTTTTACCAGTATATATTTCATTCATTTTCTTTTGTAGCACCACAGCTTGCTGTGTGAGATGTTTCAAACATTCTGAAGATTCTTTGGTTTTTTCGTGATTTTCTCCTAGCTGTTTAAGTACAAAAATATTTTTTTAACAATTATATAAATCTGTAGTACGGGATGATTCACTTTCGAGTGTGTAACATGGGTATCTCGCTTATTATAAAAGATAGACTGTAGGTTTAAATTCGGCAAAGTTGCGGAATTTTGTGCTAAATAAGTTGGCGCAAAGAAAACCCCTATATCTGGTTTTGTTTTGGAGTTTGAGACAAAAAAAATTTTTTCCGGATTTTCATTTTCTCGCCATAACTTCTATATTTTCAAAATATTGGCTTATCGTTTTCACATTATTAGGACACTTTTTGTGACAAATACAATGCCGTAAACCGTTTTTTAAAAAAATGTCACTTCTATTGTAAATCATCGTCAACTTTAATTTTTATCATATTTGAATAAACCGATTTTTTCTGAATACAACAATATAATATATGTTAATATTTGCCTATACAAAATAAGGGCATTAATGAAAGAAAATAGGTATTTTTTTGAAAATGTCTAGTTAGCCATTAGTTATTCAAATATGAGAAAAATTAATATGGTGCCCATAAGAAAAAATAAAGTTGACCATGATTTACAATAGAAGTGACATTTTTTTAAAAAACGGTTTACGGCATCGTATTTGTCTCAAAAAAGTATCTCAATAATGTGAAAACAATAAGCCAATATTTTCAAAAATATAGAAGTTATGACCAGAAAACGAAAAACCGGAAAAAATTTTTCTTTGCCTCTAACTCAAAAACAAAAGCAGATATGGGGGTTTCTTTGCGCAAAATTCCGCAACTTTGCCGAATTAAAACCTAGATATAAAAGTCTATCTTTTATAATAAGTGAGATACCCATGTTACACACTCGAAAGTGAATCACCCTGTACATACCATAAAGTGCAACATATAACGTAAAGTTGAACAAAAATATATTTTAAACAATTATTATATAAATCTGTAATACATAACATACAGTGCTTACCTGTTGCTTATAAATAGCATAAGCTTCTTTTTCATTATTTAATGCAGACCTAAAATTACCCATACAACTTTGCGTCCTAGCAACTAGATGGTAGCTGACTGCAACTTTTAAAGATTTGGCCCCATAATATTTAATATTCAGTGCTAAGGCCTTTTCAAGGAAGCGTAATGATAATTCATATTCTCCTACTGCATGAAGAATTAAACTAATATTGCTCTAAAAAAAAGAACCATTTATTAATTATATAATTTTTATTTCAGTATCGTTAGCTCAATTTTTGAATTACGAGAAACAAATTTTACTTACATCTAACAAGGCAACTTCAGGATGGTTTTCTCCACAAACAATAACAGCTAAATATCTTGCTCTGTAAAGCAATTTCAGAGCAGTGCTAACTTGGCTATTAGCAAAACAGTATAAGGCCAAATGTGCCTGAAATTAATTACAAAACTTATGTTCTCAATTATTTTAAAAATCACATGGTACACCTTGTGGATTTTGAGCAATTCGTAAATATGGTCAAAACAAGAATCCAAGCGATGCAAGTTATCAGTTATAAAATTATTTACATGACGTTTAAAGGGCCAAAAATATTTATTTCCTTGTAATTATGTAATCACAGTAGTGTAAAGCTAAGCTGAGGTATATCAAAATTAAAAAAATATATATATTTCTGGAAAATAACATTGGATCCTTTATGACTTGCATATCTTTTTGGATTCTTGTTTCGAGTTTATGTATTCAGTAGACTCCTGATTATATGAATCGCAGTTACCCTCATACCTTTCGCTGTGGCAAGTGTATGAACTGCACTGTGCGAAGATATTTTATGGTTCGCGAATATATATGCGCCTACAGTAGTTCAGGCCATTTGTACAACTAATTGTGGTATTTGATTCATTGAATTTTTGATATTTGATTATAATTGTAGTGGAAAAATTAAGTCAGTATTTTATTACATTTTTATTAGCCAACGACCAAGCGTCTAAAACACACAAAAACACATCAACTACTGACCTAATGGCTTGGTTACTAGGGAGTTTTAGCACGCACTAACTGGTCCAATCTTGTAATGTCCATCAAATTGATATGGTTCCAGCCCAGCGGTCTGAACCGATTTTAATTTACAGCCGCATTTAATATTTTTACCAAAACTGAAGCTTCAACCGTGGCCACCATTTTAAATGGTTTCAAGAAAATTGCTTGCATTTCGTAGAAAAATTGCTTTATAAACAAGTTTAAAGATAATTGCAGATTAGATGCACTGAAGACAAGTTCAAAGTACGTCGAACAGCCAAATTCAATATTGGAAGCAACTAAAAATTACTTCTCTATTTTAAAATACGTATGTAAAATATGTAATGGGAAACTTTTATGTCGATATTCACTTTCTTTATATACAGCCTTATTCAGAACCCATCTAAAAAACTTCGAGGATATGTGCATCCTTAAATAAGAAATCGATATCACCAAAAAAATTGTAATACAAGTAATTAGGATTTCCCGTAAACAATGTTTAAAGTTATACCATTATAAAGGACTACGTAGCTGGGCAACTGGACTTCCAACGACCTGATATATCACATTCCTCCAAAAAACCGTAAACAACAGTTTTTGTACCTAGCGAACGTCTGGCTAATACACTTGGAGTGGGGATAATATCTCTTATTGTCTATGCAGTCATCAGTCTTTCTGTTTCGCTGTCTGTGTGCGGAGTGCGGGTGGTTTGTTTATCGAGTGTTAAACTGTAAAATTTTCAAAATGGCTCATGTGTAGAGTAATGCTGAGTTAATGGACATGATTCTTATTTATGGCGAAGTTGGACAAAATTCATTGGCAGCTTCGCGCTTGTATGCGGAACGATTTCCCAATCGACACACCGACACATCGACAGTTAGGTTTTGTGAGTGGTTGTTGCAGCAAAATGCTGAAAATCCCCAATTTACTTAATAATTTGCGTTTACAAGACCAGCAACCAGGAGGAACATTCGGTTTAGTGCGGCAAAATTGGATAAGGCGTGCCCAAAAGTGTGTACAAGTCAAGGAATATTATTTCGAACAGCTTTTGTAACAAGGTATGTGCAAATTTTTTATAAATTTCATGTTTCTAATACCTAGTAATCAAGTAGCGCAATTCTAAAAATTAGTGTAACAAAATTTTATTCATTTTAAAGACACGTCACTTTGGTTAGATCTATCTATCTTTAAGTTTATTTGAAAGTAAAAACGCTGCAAATCTTTTTTGCGCCGGGCGCGCCGGTTTCTTTCATGCTAGCTAGTTTGCATTGTCAGTCCCAAGGTCACTCCATTACAGTGGACCAGTATCCAGCGGCGTGCAATGAAAAATTTTTCAATAGTTTTCAGACCCCGCCAAAAAAATTTCTTTTTGCACTACCACATTTCTACATGTATGTTGAACATCCCCAAATTTTATTTTGGATAGGTTCTGAATAACCCTGTATATGTACATATTTGCCCATATTAATTTTAATTGATGTTGCTTTGTTGCAGATTTTTTATTTATTATAGGCCGCGTTCAGCAGACAGCAAACGGTTTGTAACATGTTTACGCTTTAAACGCAAAACGTTTATTCAGCGGTTACAGTCTGCTGAACGATCTTATTTTGTTTTCGGTTGGTTTGAAATTCGAATGTGGTGGTTTGAAATTCTACACCATTATATGGATATATTTGGCTGCAAAATATTCTTTCTCCATATTATTTTCGTTTTACGACAGCTCATGGCCGTCAACAAAATCTGTAAACATAACCTTTTTCATCTTTTCTATGCTTTCAACATGTTGAGAAAATTAAGCGTTAATATTTTACGTTTGCAAAAATGGCTACCGCTCATAGAACATGTTGACATTCAACATAATTTTCAACTATCGTTGAGCAGAACAATCACAAATTGTTTGTCAACGTTTGTATCTGCTGAATGCGGCCATTTATATACATTTTTGACAGAACATTCATCATCATACAGATTACATTAATATGTTGTATTGATACACTGTTTTCAAATAAAACTCTATTAATTGAACTTTCAGTTATCTGGAATGGGGTCATTCTATATTATTTAGAATAATCAAGAGCCTACTGTTTTCAAAATAAAAATATAAAAATATCCATAATCAATATTTCTTCATAAATTAACTACATAGATCAGAATAGTATAATCAAAGACGCAAATTGTAAAAGTTTTTAAAAAATGTTTACGATTTTGAAAATCCACAGACTAGGTATCACAAATAAGAAGATCGATATTTGAAGCCATATTACAAAGCCAATCTGTACTTACATATTCGGTAATCGTATATGGGTGATCGATACCATTTACTCTCTCAGACATCAGTACAGCTTTTTGTTGATAGGCCATAGCCTCCCCATGTTCACCCATGATGTAGTTTAATCGTGCAATCATTCTTAAACACTGGGCAATTTCAGGATGCATAGCTCCATACACATTATTCAGTAAATTGAGCGCCTCACTGATGAGCTCATAACCGTCCTTCAAATAACCCTGCTGAATCTTGTTTTGGCCAGTTGTATAGAAATTGTATGCGTCAGTAGCTCTTGGATTAATATGTTTTACTATAGGGAATATATTTAATATATCTTCCTCATAGAATATTAGTTTGTTCTTTGAATCAAAGTTATAATCCCTCAATAATATTTGAATGCCAGTTTTCAAACAGAACGACCTTAAAATGGAAATTTTCTGCAGTGTATAAGTCTCTGTAGTTGTTTCAATATCGTTGGAAATCAGTTCATAGTCAAAGTACTGTTTAAGTTCTGTCTTCAGCTGATTCCATAACGATTTTGGAGTAAGAGTTGCCCATTCATTATTATCATTGCATGAAAGAGGATTGGCTCGACCACGACGTTTATTTCTCTTCTTATTTTTGTTCTAAATATTAAAATTTAATATAATAAATTTCGAATAAAAATTTTACAATACTCACCTCTTCTTGTCCTTGTAATGGATTTGCAACTGGCCCCGAATATAACAAGCAGTTCAAAAAGTGAGCAATTGCTACCGCCAAATTCATCATTTCACATCCCTAAAATGTAAAATATCAACAGGAATTCAAGGCTGGTCATGTGACAGTACCTGCAGATAAACAGTAAATATATGTTTAGCTGAACGTAGTAGTAATTCAGAAGCTGCGATACTGTGCAAGTACTCCAACTGTTTCACTTTAGCTAAGAGGTTAGTAACCTTTCCGAGGTATCTTATGTTAATTCCTCGGTTATGCATGACTTCAGACAACGTAAAACCGTCCATTGGTGCTGAGGAATGGTCCAGACAATCCCTAATCTAAAACAAAGATTTTTGCAACATACTTCAATCTATTGATCCATAAATTAAGAACAAGAACAAAAACTTACAAACGTAGGAATCTGAACTGTTAACAAAAATTCGGCTGCATCTTTCACTAATTGCCTCTGTTTTATTAATGGAGGATCCAGGTTTTCGCAGTGCCTAATACCAGGAGAATAAACATCAGGATTAAACCTAATATCAAATTCTGTGTCCTTCAAGGACCCTACTGCGATTGAGGCCGTCTTTACAATATTTCTCGTACTCTCTTCTACTGCAAAAACCGTAATGAGTAATAAATAAAAAAATATATATGAAGTTATTTACGCTCCAATTTACTGCCATCTGTAATACTCTCAACGATCTTCTTGGCTTCCGCATCTTCTATTTGGTTTTTCTTTCCCTCTTTATCTTCTTTTTCCGTAGTTTCATCTTTACTGTTTTCCTCTTTATCAGATTTTATTTCTTCTTTATTATCATTCACTTCAGGTTTATCTTCAATTGCTTTTTGGCTACTCAACTTTTCTTCGTTCTTACGTAAATTCAATTGCTGTAAGTGATATGCTGCATACTTAATAAACATCATGTAACGTGAATCAATAAAACTATCAATTAATTCTTGCCTAAGACAACATAATTTATGTTTGTGTTCTATAGGAAAACCCAACATTTTCACTTCTTTGCTTAATTCTTCATCTTCCACTGTAAACATAAAGAAGCTTTGGATAACACGAGATAAAAATACGAATAAAACAAAAAAGAGCAATAATTCTAATCTGCATATTTATATGTAACTTGTGATAGTGATACTTGTATTCTATCTTAAACTATTTATTTTTCTTAGAAAATAGGCAATTAATGTAACGGTACAAACATTTTAGAAAGTTAACATCTGGAGGAAATGTGCGTAGCAGGTCCAAAATATAATGTCTTCCATCATTGCCAATAATTCCTTTACATTCTACACTTGAGCATAATTCCACAGCCTCATCTTTATCATTATATACATGATGTGGTAAAATTTTCAGTTGCTGGCCAGCCTTATTCAGCTGTAATACGAAAATATAATTTCACATTTAGTAAAACTCCTAGAGATAACTTACTAGATCCAAATATTTAGGATGTGACAAAACGGTTTTTCCAAAATCTATAGAACCATAAACCACTGACTGTTCCTGTTCACGTTCAAGTATTCCAGGTATAATGGACTGTGCAGTAACTCTATATCCCCTGTAATCTATAACAACTGTTCCAAGAGTGTATAAGCCGGGTAAATCTACAGCACTGTATACTCTAACACCTTGTAGATCATTTCGCTAAAAAAAAATACAGCTTTGTCAGTTTGAATCTATCCAGACTAATTTCCCATATTCAACTGTAATAATAAATCATGGAGCTATACTCAGTGCACACCAAATGCAAAAGCGCAAGCGTGTCGAAAACACTAAAGCTGGATTAAAATTATTTACAGTTTACCGGCGAGGAAAGAGAAATACCAGAGAAATTGGATAAGTTAGGTACAGGTCGTACAAAATTTGAACGCGGAGAATTTCTAGAACAGGGTAGATTAGATTTTTTGGAAATCGTAAATATTGATTTAGATCTTAGTAGGGTGCTTGGAATAAGCTGGGTATTATTTACAAACTACTTTCTAGAATTTTGCGCCCTCAAATATTATACGGCCTGTAGGAAAGTGACCATGTGATTTAGTGTGGTTCATACCGAAGAAAAAAAAAAAACATGATATTAAAGTACACAATTAGAAGAAAGTTTAGTTAAGTCTTATTTCACTATTCCAGTTCAGTGTGTTTCTGTATATTCAGTAAGTCTTTGCCTCTTGACAGCTTGTACCTTGTTTACTTTTTTAAATGATGTATTTGGCATTAGTCAATTATATATGGCCAAAAAATGTGTGAACAGTACTGGATATTTTCCTCGTAAGTCTAAATTCATCCAAAATAATGCATCACTATCAAACAAACATGAAACATGAGTATAAACATGTATGAAAATGGAAAGTCCAAAAAAGGGTTTGGTACAAAGTCTGTGACCAAGACTATATATTTTTTGAGATTTTTCTAAGGTTTGAAACAATTTAGTCAAACATTCTTCAAACTGTTAAATGTTAAAATAAGTGAAATAATTAAAAAAGAATTTTAATGTAACTAAATTCAGCTAAAATCCATCTTATAACCTAAAGAGAGATCCTAAAGTAAGATCCTAAAAATTGAACAGAAGTGATAGTGTTACGAAGCAGCCAAAATTAGAAATTCTAGTACGGCCCATATGAATGCTGACTCAAGATAATTCTAAATCAGTCAGCATATAGACAGGCTTTAGAGAAAATGAAACAGAGGACTATAATAGATGATATACCTACCGGGTTTCCCATTTCATTTGACTAATGGCAATTAACATGGGCT
Source organism: Pogonocherus hispidulus (assembly GCA_963924545.1). Lineage (NCBI taxonomy): Eukaryota > Metazoa > Arthropoda > Insecta > Coleoptera > Cerambycidae > Pogonocherus > Pogonocherus hispidulus. The sequence goes on from OZ004692.1 coordinate 91,774,590, forward strand.
ATTACATTTCATTGAATTTTATATTCCCAGGGCACACTAAGAAATATTGCTAACGGAATTGATAGTATTGACTGTCAAACACTTCTGATTAAAAAAATACTAAAGCGAAATGCTTTTTTAATTAACATATCAATAAAAATTCATTTTAAGTTAATAGGTGTAGTTTACATAACTGTTTTAAGAGACATTATTAAACGTCATCCGGTGGACTAATTGGTTGAGCGGCAGTGTTTTAAACTGAACCGCAAAATTTTGCAGGTTCGAATCCCGCCAGAGACAACTTTTTTTTACTTTTTCATTAATCACAAATTATTAATGTTTACTTATTCGATTATTCGAATAAATATGGTTCATTGTCAGTACCTAGTTATTATTTTTGAAAGTCACAATATTTGCTTATCAAAAAAAAAAAATAAAACATGTTTTAATTGGTTAGTTTCCTTTATCTTTAGCTAAAGCTACTCTCTTATAAAATAAGTAATCAACAAGCAACATATTTTTTATTTATTACATGCACTGTGCTTTTACTAATAGTGTACTTATCTCTGCTAATAGTTACTACATATTATAGGTACCTCAATCTGGATATTGAGTTAAACAGTATTACCAGAGACGTATAGAATCTACAAAGACGTTTCACCTTTATGGGCGACATGAAGCCGAAAAGTTACTGGCCATTCGTAGATGGCTCTGCTGGAATTTTACCAGCAGCGCTTGCAGGAGTGTCCATTGGAACTAAATTGGACATTCTCCACAATTGTTTCCACCGTTTAATACCAGATGTCGCTAAATAAGGTTGACTGCACATGTATAGGTGCTGTCGCTGTTGCCGGATTTATTATATTCATAACTGGTGTGAAATATTATTTGTGAATATGTTTTCTTAACAGTTGTCTACCAAATACTTCGCATTTGATATACTTACATTATAAAAATCAAATTACAATAATACCAATTTAAAACATTCAATAAATGAAAGTTTTGCAAATGTAGTCTACAAAAGTCTAATTTTTATGCGTGTCATTAGTAACACATTTGATTATTTCATGGCGTGTCACCCGAGCGTCCCAGGTTCGATCCGTAGTCGATAACGATTTTTTTCTTAAGAATTCGTGCCATATGGACGTGATGCATACACATTGTCTAAAAATTAGTACTCAATATCTCCACAATCTGCAAGTTTGGGACTTTTGTTGCTGTTTGTGGTGTTCGTATAACGAAGATATAAGGTTATAGGTATACATACTACTGTGCCTACTAAAAAAGTAGGTATTTAAATTACATTACATTACATTAATATTGCATAAAGTATATGGAAATATCTCGAACTATATAAATTAGTAATTTGTGTAAACACAATGAAGGGTTGATGTGTTTATACTAAAACACTGATTACACTGGGTTAGTTGCATAGGTATAATAGTTTTAAAGAATGTGTAAAAAATTACACCGTTAAAGATCGTAGAATGTTTGAACTGTTGGTGTTTTATTTAGGCTTCTGTATCTTAACAATCTCGTTTATTTTTTATAGCTTTTTTTTAGGTAATAGGTAACCAAAGTGTAGGTATATATGCTTTGTAACTAACTAACTAAAATGTCACTATTTTATAGAGGATAATTTTAGTCGCTGAAATAGAATTTTAGAACGTTGTTATGGAGTCCAATTTTACAAAATTCTTGTTTTTCGAATAAGTTCCCTTGGTGCAGCGAGGTAGGTACTTTATATACCTACTTATATATCTACATCTGTAGGTAGGTATTCGTCGCTGTTAATAGCTAATTTTTATATCGGTTGATATTCCAAAGTTTACAGAATATAACTATATCAGTTGCTTGCTCCTCTCCGTGGGAACTTTTATTTTTCGAGATCATAATCGTGCCGCCGCGATCGGCCATCTACGTTCGACAGTAAAATCTCCTCGTTACGAGGGACATTACAAAGATAGTTTGGTTTCGCGCCGAGAATATTTGATTACTGACTGGGGTTTTCCAAAAGTGCAGCATTAAATTATATAAATTGAAATTATTCAATGGGTAGGAAGGACTATGTTCAAAAATACATCATACTAATTATTTATGTTTAAATTGTGCCTAAGTAAAAGATGAAACACTTTTGGAAACTGGTGTCTATACCGAGCGGCTAAAAGTTTCTAAGTATCCTATTAGATTATTTCAGAGACCGAGACCACTTGGAATTAAATTTTGAAATTGGTAATAATATAATGACGTCCCTGTAGCTCTTCCGGTTACACCGAAAGTTGGCGTCAACTTTGTTATTTACAATGGAACATCGCAGTTTATTATCGCATTTTTGGATTTTAGTGTTACTTTTATCAAGTTTCCCTATTCCTAAAGTTAACCATTTTCGATATATTTTATTTTTTTTTATATGTATATATTTTATAGTTTAAAACCCCGTGTTTTTTATATTAAGAAAGATAGAGCGGTCATAATCACAGAGGAGTTAGTTAAATTCATAAGCTTTCTAATCACATCTTCAGGGTTGGTGGTTGCTTACAGGGTGGTAAAAATTTAATACCATATTAGCTCAACTGCAAGCCATAAAAACTTGAATTTTTACATGGGACACCCTGTATATTATGGCATTTTTGGATTCTACACTTTCGGTCACTTTCGGTCGGTATTACGCTCACTTTCATCAAGTTTACCTGTTTTCGAAAAATCGAAAATCCTAACTTAAAACCCTGTGTTGTTTATATCAAGAACGATATAGAACGAGAATATTCACAAGTGAGAGAGTTAAATCCATAAGCTGCATAAGCTTTCTAATCATACGATCAAGGTTATTGATGGATGCATGGATTGATGGATTGAATAATATACAGGGTGTTCCACTTAAAATTACAAAATTGACGTCAACTTCCGGTATAACCGGAAGAGCTGCAGGGACGCTATTATTTCATTTAAAGAGAGCATCCCCAAAAAACCTCAGAATACCAAATTTTAAAAATTAAATCCAAGTGGCCTCTGAAATAATCTGAATACCATTCATCTATACTATTATTAAGAAAAATTACAAATGTTGTAATTTTGAATGGTTTGTATTAACTTTGCTGGATGCTGTCCCGGTTTTTATATTTTGCTTAACAAATTTTAATGTAAAATAAATAGAGGTTCTGATATAAAAATTAATAAAATAGCCCAAAGGAAAGTTTTTACCTTGAGGTATTACTAAAAGTTATATTTAAGAAATGATTTTTTAGTGTTTTTCCAATATTTTCGTGGCAAACTAATTCCTCAAATTTACTAAACCAAATGTCTTCTCATACTACGACCAATTATCCACGATGTTTCTAAATGGTACAATTAATACCCCTGATTTTGTGCTACTATAGGATAAGATTACAGAACGTGGCTTCTCTATTTGCTAAAATTGCTACAAATTTCACAGGAATGTTGTAACACATTTTCTTAAAAAGTATTCGGTTACCAATATTGCGAGGGACAGCAACCCTCACTATAATCTACCACAGGCATTTTTACAAAAAATAAAATAAAATAAAACATAAATATATAATCACTTGTTTTTCTCATTCTATATCAATCGCACCCAACACTTTACAGGTCGAGCGTGAGCTCCTGTGTAAGTAAACGTTTGAGTGCCGAACGGTACCCGAGTGGGGTAACTTATTTTATTCTTAAGTCACTACCTATATACACTATACTAACGTGCATTTTTTATGTGATTATTAAAAAAACTATACATTTTTATAGTTTTTATTTGAGCCGTGACTATTTATTGCTATTTATTTATAACCGCAGTTGAATATTTATTCTATGAGGGCCACTATATTAGAACAAATAATTAGTAAAATTCGAGAATATTTATGTATTTGATCTTATTATAGTTATTCGTACATAATAAGAAAAGCTTATCTTTATATCCAAGAAATTTTAATAATTTCATTTTAATGGGCGGCTCATCAAAGTAAATTTTTTCAATAAACATGTAGGTACCTATAACTGTTCTCAGATAGGGTCACCCATAGATTTATAAGTTATAAGACATGGGGTCACCGCATGTAACTAACTGTACTAACCTTCCGCACACGCAAAAAAGACTCGCTGCAAGGCAAAGACAATCATTCATCTATATTTGGTACAGGTTTGGTAAACCGGAACTTTTAGTCCTCCCTCACATTTTTTAATATAACCTTTTGTATAGGATGCCGTAGAAAAATGAAGCATTAGTTTTGAGGTTTTAGGTTATATAGATACTTTTTTCTTAGGTACCAGTTTTGCAATACACATTTATTTAATCCCAATATTATTTGTTAACTGTACATATGGAGATATTGTAACTGTGTCCAATTTTATAAATTTTTTTGGATTTTTCTAATATTACGAGTAGGTACCTACTACCTACTATGATGGTTTTAATAATAGCAGCGAGGTATAAATAGTGTAGTAAGTACCTAATAAGGTCTACTTTTATTTATTACATTATTGAATTCATTTATGTACACGGCATGCATAAGATACATACAAATTTCTTTTTTATAATGTAGTAAATATTTTACCCGAAATAGTAAGTTTAAAACAGCGTAGGGAGGTAGCTCAGTTGTAAGAGCATTACCTGTTATGCCGAAGGTCCCGAGTTCGATCCTCGGATGCCGTTTAACGCCAAAGCACTTTTTATTCTACCAGAATATTAAATAAATACAATAATAAAATTATTAACGTAGGAGAATTTATTCTTCCGTGTAAAATTATTAAAATGATGTTTATGTTAAATCCATAGCGTTCGTTAGGTTACGTCTGACAACACTGCACTATTCTCTTAAACGTGTACGCTTGAAAAATTAAATTCCTGTATGGCAATGCGAAGCGATAGTAGAATCCTACACATGTAATCTACTGGTACTGTGGGGGCGCAACTTGCCGGGTTGAAATTACTCGATTTTGATTGGCTAATTGTCATCTCGTATATATGGTTGCATAAAATCAGGAAAAAGTCTATACTTCAAAAAAATACATTAGGTGAACGGTCTTTGTAGATGTATAAGTCTCTGGTATTACAGAGGAACTGTCGTGAATTAGTAATAGGTTTTTTTTAAAATAAGAATATATTTTAAAAAAACACCTCAAAAAAAACCTAATTACTTATTAAATTAAAACTCAATTACTAATTCACGACAGTTCCTCTGTAACTGTTTAACTCAATATCCAGATTGAGGTATAATATGTACTAACTACTATTAGCAGAGATAAGTACACTATTATTAGTAAAAGCACAGTGCATGTAATAAATAAAAAATATGTTGCTTGTTGATTACTTATTTTATAAGATAGTAGCTTTAGCTAAAGATAAAGGAAAGGAACCAATTAAAACATGTTTTATTATTTATTATTTTTTTTTTGATAAGCAAATATTGTGACTTTCAAAAATAATAACTAGGTACTGACAATGAACCATATTTATTCGAATAAGTAAACACTAATAATTTGTAATTAATGAAAAAGTAAAAAAAAAAGTTGTCTCTGGCGGGATTCGAACCTGCAAAATTTTGCTGTTCAGTTTGAAACACTGCCGCTCAACCAACTAGTCCACCGGATGACGTTTAGTAATGTCTCTTAAAACAGTTATGTAAACTACACCTATTAACTTAAAACGAATTTTTATTGATATTTTAATTAAAAAAGCATTTCGCTTTAGTATTTTTTGTAATCAGAAGTGTTTGACAGTCAATACTATCGATTCCGTTAGCAATATTTCTCATAATGCGCCCTGGGAATATAAAATTCAATGAAATGTAATAGCCCATGTTAATTGCCTTTAGTCAAATGAAATGGGAAACCCGGTATAGATGAACAATATAAAAGTATAAATACCTATTTCAAACTGATAAATAATGATAGAGTAAGTACTTACAGGGGCAACAAAAGCTGCAGCATCACCTCCTAATTCCTTGTAGTGATCACGTACATCAAAGCCAAGGGAGAAGAAAATATTATTCCAAATAAACATTTGCATTTTAGCCTCCTCTCCTGGATTAATAGCCATAACATTACCATCGATAACAGCCATGGCACCTCTTGTTGCAGCAGCAACAAAATCACTGTGTACTTTAAAAATAGCCCTTTCACGTAATAAACGTTCAGGTAAAGTTTTTCTCAGAAGCTCTCTTGTAGTTTGTAACTCTTCGTTCCAATCTCTAGTTTGACCGGGTATGTGTTCCTCATAACCCAATTTTGAGGAAAATGCTACAAATAATTTTCTTTCTCAAAGATTAATCAAGATATGTTAAAACTGTGCTAAATATTTATTTGAAACTGTTTGTAACTTGAAATCAGTAAGCAAACTCTGAATTACTTAACATTAACATTCAACTACACTATATAATTGACATTTAATTATAGATTAGGTTACATTAAAAATAACACTAATATTACTATAGCAGACAAATTACTAAATTAAACTAAGATCATTTTAACAAATGATAAATAGATTAATGACTGATGTTACCTGATTGTCATAAAATAAAACTAAACTCAATAGCAGTAAATCAAAATTAATATTACCTAACCAGATAAAAAGTCATTTATATTTTTTATAGTTACAACTATTGCTACTTACACAACTTATTTTAATTACTTACTATCTTCGGCTCTTATGGCATCTAAAGTATGTTCCATGGTGGGAGCAGTCCATGCATACAGTTGGTAAGGTGTAGCCACACGTTCAAAAGGATGTCGCTGACTTCTCTTTTTCTGCAGTAAGGCAAAATTTCTCTTAAACTGAGGAGATACTTGGTTCAGTAACTCAATCAGTGAATGGCATAAATGACTAGGGGATGCTGATTTAGGATTAAATTCTTCTGCCCCAGATCTGCAATTAGGAATATTTATACTATTAGAATATTAATAATTATTTCACTTGAATATGGATGTAGGATTTGCCAAAGTTTATGTAGATAAGTTTGCCAACTGTGCTTCTTAATCACTTGTGAAGAAAATTAATTGTATTGTTTTAAAGGTTTTATTATGGACTGTATATTATGATGAATTTTGTTTACAGACATACACACAATGAACGTCCTTACACTGCTTACTTTTTACACAGAATGCATACATAAATGAAAAACTTATGTGGCCAGTGCTGTACTCTAGCAAACAATTAGCAGCAACAATATTAATTTAAAATATACTATTTTACTAAGTACTAAACGATGGCAGATTAAATAATCTGATGTAAACTTACTAAGCAGCACGTACAGCAGTGAAAACATTAAAAAAAGTACTTAATTGTTAGACCCTATTGGTTAACGATATCACGTATTGTCACAAAAATGTTTTGGTTAGAAAAATAAGTGTTTTTTAAACAATTTTCAATTTTCTGTATAGATGTAAAAGATTTGTAAAAATTGTCATAACCAGCATACTGATATCTAAAACTTGTTTCTATTTTGCAAAACAATATTGAAAACTTAATTTTGTTTTAGTTATAAACGTTCAAAATCATTTACAATTGAGACCCGCAGTTACGAGTAGAATTATGAACCATAATTGTGGCCAAAATTATAGTGACTCAATGCCAGCATATGAACCCGTTCGACAGATGAACTATGCAAGGATTGCGATTCCATAATTTGGTTAAACTGAAAAAATATGTAAAAATAACCAAACATTTTTTATAGCATATATTAATTATTATAGTTTAGCGGATTTATCGTTTTTGTGAATTTTTACAATATTAACAAATATTAGACATTAAAATGAAAAGTTAAAACACTGCAAAAACAAATATCACAAAAAAATGTTAAACGGAATGTTTCTAGCCATTACAAATAGTACTTATCCGAAAATGACGCAATCTCGTCTTTTCTATGAGTATACTTTTATGACTACGTTTCAAATAAAAAAAAATCATTTGGAACTTAATTCTTATGAGGATTTTGTTAGATAATTTACGTAAATCATCTTTTACTATTGCAGTCTTAATTTTATCTTCGGGATTTCACTTTTAAAATAGAAACCACGAATTTTACTACATATAGCATATTTCATGTCATCGTCACAGACCTCAATCCCTCTTCCTATCGCTAACCTCTACCATTTTGTTTTTGCATTTGTCTACTAACCTTTTCTTGCATGATATATGCTGGTAACAGACCCTTTTGTTAACGAACTACATACAGGGTGTATTTTTTAAAGGTAAACACCTCTGTATCTCCGTTATTAAGAGATTTACACTATATGTTCTTTGGAACTTTTTTCATCATTTTTTATAAACTATTTGATAATGTGTCGACTTACGTTTCATCACTTCCGGTTTCACCGGAAGTAACCTCAACTTTCAAAATTTAAATGGGACACCCTGTATATCTTCATCCAGTATTGTTTATAATTCAATTTCAAATAAATTTGCAAATAGAACTACATTTCTAAAATCAAAAACAACGTTGCTATTTAAAAAAGAATTTTATTATAGAATGTAAGAATTGTTACAAACTATACCGCAAGAAATGATATTTAGGGCGACTCAACAAATTTTACAATGGGGGGGGGGAGGCTTGTCTTAATCATGGCGGTGGTATTTTTGAAAATAATTTGTAACGATTACAATTTAGTAAAGATTATAAGTTTGTTACTTATTGTTCATTAGCTTTTACTTAATTTAAATGACGCAGTACATTAGTTATAATAAAATTCTTTTTTAAATAGCAACGTTGTTTTTGATTTTAGAAATATAGTTCCATTTGCAAATTTATTTGAAATTGAATGATAAACCATACAGAAACAAAATATATAGGGTGTCCCATTTAAATTTTCAAAATTTAGGTTACTTCCGGTGAAACCGGAAGTGATGAAACGTAAGTCGACAGATTACCAAATAGTTTATAAAAAACGATGAAAAAAGTTCCAAAAAACATATAGTGCAAATATCTTAATAACGGAGATACAGGGGTGTTTACCTTTAAAAAATACACCCTGTATATCTACACCTGCACTTACACTTATATCATTATTCCGCGCTGCAATTACTTCAGACCATAGACATATAATACTAGGGTAGACAGAACATTCCATTAGAAAAACACCATTTGTTTACAATCATACACACTTTCACACTTGTACATAAGTTGGAAGGAGATGGGTTTATAAAATGGCAATACTGTAACCTAGGCGTCCACGTCCGATGTTATCTTTACCAGTGGTGTGCAGTTTTTTCTAGGGATCATTACAATAAGTTTTAATTTCAAGGTTTATTTATGTTAGAACTTAGATTTGTGGGGGAGCAAATAAGACATGTATTACTGCTTGGACCTATATATATTCTCAATGCTCTACAAAATCATTATTAAAATCTCAGCAGAATGTTATATAAACAGTTCAAAACACTTATAATGGTGTTTCATTCATTGTCTTTGGTCTTGATACAGCTGGTCCTAATATTCGGCCTTCCTGTGTTTCTATTGCACAGAAAAAAGTTTTGCCCATGCCTAAACGGATGCTACCTATAACATTTTAAAAGACATAGGTATGAATGATTTTTGAGAAACTATTCTGCATATAGTAGAGCGCTATACACGCATTTCTCTACTGCAGGTTTTCCTTTTGTTTACTGTATGGCAGTCAAGCCCTATTCACACATTTCTCGACTGCAAACCTTATGAATGCAAATCATTCATTATCAATATAATTTATTATTTAATTTCCTTATTATTATTATTCAACAGCTTTAAATTTCCAAGCTTATAAACACTAATATTTATACACTATTGCCTCAGTCGTTCCACAAAAATATAGTTGGATGTTTATACAACTATAAAAAAAATATTTATTTTTGTGGGCGCTATTCACGAATTCCCACTCGTATCTATTTTTATAAACTTTTACCTAATACATATCCTTATACATTTAAAGGAACACATCGGCATTATCGAGCTTTGAATTATTATAATAAACAATTAGATAAAATGTTTTTCTATGACATGTCCAATTAATTGTAATAAAAGCTGAAAAATTTTATAATTAATTAATAAACGGGTTAATTTTCACATAAAATAATAGTTTCAGCACTCTAGCAAATCAATCAATTCATCTGTGCTATTTAAGTCACTATCAGAACTAACGTCTAAATTATTTATCTATTTTTTTTAAACTATTTGCTGCTACTTACAACCATACACCTTTTGTAACCTTTAATACCAGTAGCTGTAGTTACCTTGTACAGCCCGCCATATTTTAATTTTCCAATTACCTCTTTGCCGTCTGTAACAGCACTAGCCCAACGACAAGATCACTTTTTGTAAGTAACACGTCTTTTTCTTATCAAACCTTTTCTTCATTTCCCGACTGAAAAGCTTATGAATGCAAATCATTCATTATCAATATAATCAATGATCAAGTTTTCTCTTTACTTTATCTCTCATATCTTGAATTTCTGTATTATTTTATTGGATTTGTTTAAACATTTACATTTACAGTATTATTTATACCCCAAACTTCATCAGGAAGCTTTTCCAACCACTAAAAAATCCACATTTATCTGCTCTCAGGAATAACAGGAAAGCTACAACAATAATATTCTGTATTAAAATATGAGAAACATCTAATAGGTTTATTTTTCTGCATTTCAAATAGTTGCAACAAAATTATTTACTGTAATCCAGCCTGGAATTGGACAATAATTTTATTACAACGCTACTAGATCATTTTTCGGTCTAAAATGCTTTAATTCCAAAAATTTTATACAAAACAGATAAATATTTTTTGCAATAGTTTACTTGAAATTTAGTTAACAACACCACTGCTTACGCTAAAAAAACATAACCTTACTTACCGCCGAAATACCAGTCCGAGGTTAGAATAGTCGACTTTTTTACAAACCACGCACTGTTGAACTATTGTAGATTGATAATAAAAGGCTCTAAATACATCTACTGGCAAAAAAACACTGCAAATAAATAAAAAATCCCAAAAGATCACAAACACAGCACAGCAACATTGTAACGTCATATTTTGACATAAGAGCGTCATTTGATAGCAAAACAGCCGTACAGCATTGCCATAGAATTTCCCTAACACGATAATAATTTTATGTTATTAGGAAATTATAAATAATTTTAAAAGTAGAGATTATGTATTTTCATTAAAAAACACAGATAAATATTTAGTATATTATTTTTTCTTAATTACACATAAAAATTCAGATAAAATATAATTAATATACTCTTCGTTTTCAAACACCGGCGGTAGATCTAGGGCAATCCGCATAGATTTTACATCATTGATTTTTGTTTAAAAACGATGTCTGATCGGGATAAAATGTAAACAATTCTGTCTCCCCCTTCTTATGTCTATGCTTCAGACACTTGTTTAATCATAAAGCAGTGGCGGCTCGTGGGTTCTCGAACAGGTGAAGCGTTTTTTTTTTAAAAGCAGGTACTTACAAGGGGATGTGTTTTAGCGCCGCAGGTGAAAACTTTTGGAAACGTAAAGGTCATTGTGTTTTTCAAGCACTTTAAATTTCTGTAACACTACATAAAGCACTAAATCATTAATAATCAATGAAAATGTTTTTTTTATTTCCTACTTTATGTAGATAGGTACCTATTATTAATTGATCTTGTCTCTAATGGAAATATGTCAGGGTTAAATACGCGATGTAGCCAGTGATGAAAACAATACGGGTATTATTATTGTTTGTATATAAGATCTATTCTTCTATCTTTTAAAGCTGAAATTTTAATTTTCGGTTGTAGGATTGGCCCGTTTTATTAATATTAATAGTTTTATTTGCACTTTGGCATAGATCTTGGTAAACACAAAATATCTTTTCTGTCCTCGTCTTTAAATCTTGAAAAAGGTGTTCTAGTAAAATATCCATGTATAAGTTAAATGAAACATTTTAACACTATTATTTTACACTTTCAATGGCTGACCGACCGACTAATAACTGCATTCAAAAGCGATGAATCAAATTTAATTACGATTCACTTGCTTCGTTCTGCCACGCACTACAGCAACCTGGGAGACGCGTTGCCATGGCAACCTCAGTGTTTGGTGCAACGGAATCTAGACATTTACTTTTCGCATCACTTCAGACCTCAGTCTAAGTGAACATGGTTGATGGGAGGCACCGGCACCGGCTCTAAATAATTGGAGAGCAGGCCACAGACTTTGGACACTCAATTTGTGATTCATTTTTTTATCTAACTTACTGATTTATATAGAATCCACGGGAACAAGCAGATATGTGATAATGTTTATCTTCCAATGTTACTACATAAAGGTACATTAAATCACCATGAATTTTTCGATGGCCAGGAGGAGGATTCCAAGCTGAGGTAGTTAACACCTAAAAAATGAATAATATAATGAAAACAGGAACATACAGTTTCTTATATTCTGACCTTGACACACTGAGGTACTTTTTGATCCTTCAGCTGAGGCTGTAAAGCAGTTAATGGCCTATCTTTACTATCAGGCATAATATAATCAGGAGGTGTACAATCCACACTTTCTGGTCTCATTTTCTTTTTCTCTAGTAAAAAAAAAAATATTAAAAATTATACTTACACCAAATTTCATATTTTAGAATTACTGATACCTACCCAAAATATCGCCCTGTGTTACAGTATTAAGAAAACTAAGAGAATTACATTCAACTCCATTATAAGCATCAGCTGGATCCAAAGATTTAAGCAAATCTCTTACATGCCTCACATGAATTCTGGCCTCACGCATAGTATAGGGCTCCTCTACAACCTTAATTACTGAACCTTCTTTCAGGCCTTCTATGTTTTTTAATTCAGCAAAATTATCTAATGTATTACCATCTAACTGTAATGAAAAACAAGTTCTATGGCAAGTGTCCTCTCGATCCATAAGCAACTGATGGATTTCTTGAACTAATTCCATGCTTGAAACCTGTTTTTTTAAAAATATACTCATTAATTAAACTGCTATATTTATTATTCAAAAATTGCATTATCATAAATAACTAGTAAGATATTTAACCTTAATTATTGTATTTATTTGTTATCACCAATTATTGCATTTGATGTATGATCTCGGACAATAGTATTTAGCAAATTACCAGAGATTATTTATAATCTCTGGTAATTTGCTGGCCAAGATTATTTATAATCTCTGAAATTTATTAAAAAAAATGATATACTTAAATGACAAACCTGAATATCAAAAGGCTCTGCTCCAGGGCTCACAATTTTTACGGAAAATCCAATATCTTGAATAAAAACAACTTCATCTTTGTTTTTATTTTCTTCGCTTTCATCCTTTTCTTTTTCTTCCACATCCTTCTTGAGCTTATTTTCTAATAGATAAATTAATTTATTAAATGTTGAAATTAAATGTCATTGTGCTGATAATGTTGGAAGCAAAATTGTTGAAATGGTGCCTAGCTGCCTTGTTTATTTAAATTACATAAACAATGCCAACAGCAAACAGTAGTAATCTATTGATAATATAAGTTAGTGTAATAAGTTGACCAATAAGCAATTTTTGTACTAGTTCTCAAGTATGTTTTGTAGTTTATATGCAAATGAGAATGCCACAAATAAAAAATTTTAACTCGTAAGACTTGTTTGCAATAATTATTTTAGATACACGAGAATAGACCTAAAAATATTAAGGAGTTGGTGTCAGCTACATAAAACTATATAAAATAATTATAGTTATTTTGAGATATACTTAAAATTAAAATGGAATTAAGAACAGAACATCCAAAAGCCACAATTAATTAGTTGACAATAATTAAAGCTGCTTTGAATCCTTCTGCTTTTATAATTTAACAGATTAAACCATCAACATTTACTATAAAACTTTAAATACAACAAGATCTACTATAAAGGATATTACAAACTATTGTAAAGTTTGTAAATTGTTCAGTTTCCAGACAAAGAGTGTAATTTTCAAATGATCCATTAAAAAGAATAGTGATAGTAAAGTGCTCTTATTTATTTATTATGATATACTATCGCAAAAGAATAGGCTGGTGCCATTCAGTTTTTGAAGAATTTAGAATATTCTTGTCCCCCCCAGGAAAATTGATGTATTGCCACTGTTTTTCAAGGAAATATTTTCACCATTTGATCTAAATAATCAGTATTTCTTGATATTTGTCTGCATTCATATATTTCATTTTGTTTTTCCTATATTAAAAGAAAAAAATCTTGATTTAAAACAAAATCACTTTACTTTTCTCCAAGAGTAGGAAAAGGTGAAACTCATACCATTTTCGATTACCTGCTCTCTGATGCTCCTAAAGTATTATTTCTCTTTGCTAATATTATGTAGTAAACTATGCAAGAGATACACTCAGATCGCTCTTAGATCAACAAAGAGCAAGAAACCGAAAACGGTATAACTAAAATGAAAAAAATCGTTTCTATTTTCTGTCACTTTCTACACATTTTGTAACAAATGATATGTGGTATTCATTTGTTTTATTTCATAAAACGTTATCTAGTATATTTTTAATAGGATAAGTTACCTTCGCAAAATGTCTAGGATTACTCACTGATCATAAACTAACATGGTTATTTTACTTTTTGCTAAATCACAGGTTTTTTGTGTTCAATCCTTCTTGAAGATGATTAAAACCATTGCTACAAAGATAGACATACCATCACATCAAATATTTGACTGCATTAGGTGGAGAGAAATTGAGGTAGCATGGCAATGATAGTTGAAGAATTTGATGCCAGAAACTGTTGTAGAAACGATACAGAAATTATTGTATAGAGAAATATATAGTTGATAAACTAAGTAAGGGGAACAACGGAATAGACAGAGAGGGAAAGATAAGTTAAGAAAGGCATGAGAGTAAATAAAATAGTGCCGAAGACATAGTTTCATTTGGTTCTCCGAGAGGGTAAGATTTTAGTGGGTAAAAATCTGACAGTCCCCTGTTCAATTGACATACCTATTCATGCAATGACCCTTCCCCCTTTAAAAAAAAATATTTGCGACACTTTTTAAAAGAAACAAGTAAAATAACTGTCTCAATGTACGTTGAGGTAAGTAATAAAATAACATAAAAAAACAAAAGTTATAAAACTATTAGGTACAATTTATTGAAACTATTGAGACTGTGACATGTCCCAAAACAAGTGAGGGCAACATGTTTCACATAAAGTGAGGTAACTAACCACACTAGTTTATGAACAATGGACTACTTACATTAAAAAAATAGCTTTAAACATTTTTAAAACTATTTTATTATACTTTCATAAGGTAATGAATTTATCCTTTATCCTAAGGTCAGCAACAATTATCAACATCAAAATTTATAGGTTAAAAAGGTTATGAAATTTAAAAATTCCAATGTAGTGGCTGGTGAAATAACATCCATAAACTTAAAAATGCTGTCTGTGGTAAAATCACTGAATAGGTACATATTATTTTTTATCTGGATGCTTGGTGTAAGCCACTTTTTAGAAATAGTGGAAAAATTTACTGCAATACAAGCTTCATATTTATATCAATTAGTACATAAGTATAAATTCATTTTAATGAAATCAAAATGTACAAAACTTATTTGAAAAAGCTCACAGTAATTAGTATTTCTAAATAAAAACCAACAAATAAGGTAATTATGAAATAGCTGCGGGTTACGTAATATACGATCGGTTAATTGCGGTAAGAAATAATTACACAATTTTGTATCTATCATCCATTACAAACCTGTAACTTTTTCTTCTTCGTTGGTTGTTTTATTCAACTTATCACTGTCCGGGCTCAAATTATTTGATCTCGTATCATAATCAACATCGTTAACTTCTGCTCCAAGGGCCATTTTGTTTTTTCTTGTTATTTTGACACTTTGTATTCAAATAAAATACTAAATTGTTTACAAGGAAGCAGGAATAAAATATACACAAAAATTCTGAAATTTAAAGCAGAATACTTTGCTGCAGTGACCGTAACATTTTGTTTAACACGTGCTTCGAAGTAACCCCCTCTAACATTAAGTTCTGTTCGACATTTGAACAGAGCGGCTTTTGGGCTTTTTATTCATAGAAAATAATGTTAATATTTAATTTTCTATGGCTTTTAAAGAGAGTTGGATATTATGCAAGAACCCTAAACAAAGAAGGACTGATTACTGATTAATCAGTAACAGCCAATCACATTTATTTATCACTTATGAGACGTCAGCGGATTCCCTTTAGCGAGAGATTTAAAATATTGAAATATAAATATTTTCTTTGTTTTAACCTTTAACCTTTAACATAAGCTTTAACCTTTTAACATAACTTATATATGTCACATTGACATGTATAATGTCAAGGACGGTACACAGACAGGATAGCTTAAAACGGCAAATCTGTCAGCCCCAAGGTCAAACAGTGTGACGTCATCACGCATGATTCCGTACGGGTTTGCCCTATACGACGCATTATAAATCAGTGACTCTTTCTTATATTTTCTTTCATAACTCGTATTATATACGTTGGGCAATGAAATTGGATACTACCTTTTTTAAAGTAAATTTAATGGCGAAGAAAATCATGTATTTCCGGTAACCAAATAAAAAATAACGAAAATCGGAGGATATGAAGCTGAGTGTATAAGGATCGTTCTCTCATTTGAAATTCATAATTAGTTTTACTGTTATAAATACTGAGATTGTTTTATATGCACCCGGCGCTCAAATTTGTGAAAGGTGAAAGTATACAGATTTTCTCCCTACCCATCAAACAATTCTAGGTAGGTAATTCCGTAAATAAAATAAAATTATAAAATAAAAATTCCGCCTTTAGGATAATAATTCCTGAATACAATAAGAATCTAAGCTGTGTGAAAGTGCAAGTTTTATATTTTTGACAGTGACGTGGTTTTCCACTCAACACCAAAACACTACACTAACAGTCGACGTGCGTTTCGTCAGCCAAGTAGGCATCATCTAGAGATGATTAAAACTGTTTGTTTTGTTGCTTTAACCGTTTGTTTTTATGATTAAAACTGTTTTTTGACGAGAGTGAGAGTTTTAGTCATTTCCAGATGATGCCAACTTGGTTGGCGAAGTCAACCAAGTTGACTACGTCATTGTTATTTTGACACCAAAGGCTCCAAATTCAAATAGGAAATCTGCACGAGAAATAGGAATTTACCTGTTTCTTTGTTGTAATTTTTTATAGATAGGTAACTGGGAAAATATACTTTTTCAGATTACGTTATTTAATATGCATGCTTTAACAAGTAGTAAAATTATATTAACTTACCTTTCAGTAACTCCAATTCAAGAAATCTTCTCGGTGTTTAAGATTCTTAATGACTATATTAATTATGTTTGCTACATCAAAACATCATCCTGAGTACAAAGGATAAACTTTACACATTGAAAAAGTGCAAAGTAGTAGGTATACCAAGTTGAGAATTCCAAATAATACGCAAGGTATAATTGTAAATGTTATAATGAACTCATGTTTACATCCACTATTTACTTATAATAAGTACCTACATAACATTTCTGACTTATCTATGCCCGTATTTATAGTCGATACTTGAGCACGCCTTGACAGAAATTTGAACTTCACAGTTATTAAACACGTGCAAATTTCGACTTCATTTTTGAGACCTACTCAAGATAGGTAACGACCTGTATTAAGCCATGCTTGGCTTTACCCATATTCTGTGTATTCTCGAATTTTGGGGTCGAGGCGTGCTTGGCGAAGGCGTGTTCAAGTTTGACTATAAATACAGACACTAGTCTACCTATGAACAATAGACCAGAGAAATATCCAGGCGCTTATTGTGCAGTATCAGCTATACCGAACTTATAAATTCATCTGCAACCTCTTTGTTAGATATTCTTCTAGTTCTATTTGTACGTAACGTTACTTGTAATTATGAAAATAAAGTCTGTTAACATGCTTTTGAACCATATTTATATTTTAAAAAACAAATCTATTCGGACTATAAACATAACGTCTGGTATTTAGATAATAATCGGGAAACATTGCTGAAACATCCTGATTGCATTACTGCCATTTGCCGTTTTCATGAAGAGTATTTATCTCGGAATCAAAATTTGTCACTCAAAGTACATAGTAGGTACTTCAGGAAATTATTACTCAGTATAACTACCTAGAAGTTCATTTTTCAAATCTCTTTCGTAGTCAGTTTTAGTAAAATGTGAAAAGCACACTCTAGCAGTCTAGCATTATCTGGATTAAATTTATCAGCCCTTTTACAACGATGTACTCATTCCTTACGCATCGTTAGAGACACAAAGTCCTTGCCCTTCGGAAAACCATGAAATATATTTAAGTCTTTTCTTTCTGGGGCTAGTTCGTTATTATTGCAGGAAGCAACAGCACAAATACGTCCAGACATTGTTCCTAAAAAAAGATGTAAATGAAATTCCTTAAAATAATTCTGATCTATGAAGGTTACTTACCTCAATGATTATCAAAAGCAACTTTTAAAACGCTAGAAGTTTATTATATTATGTCCATATGAAAGTAATAAACCGCCAAAACACAAAAAAGTTTGATTGGGAAGCACAAAGCCCAAGTTTCTAAATCTAAAAAAAAAAGAATGGTACTTCACATTAACAAATGCTACAAACATTTTTATTTCTCAATACCCTACTTTTATAAACACGCCGATTAAAAACCAAGGAGCTAATCACACACAAAGCAGATAATCGAAAACCTTTAAAAATTGGAGCAAATACACAATTTCTTACGGAGAACTGACAATTTCAGCATGCGTACTGACGTCATTGGCATTTCGGCGGTCCGCTAACGTTGCAGCATAGGAAATAAGCTATCCTGTCTGTCTAGTGTTCTTGGTATAATGTCTCGGCTGTCTTTAGGCGTTTTATTAATCAGCATACGTCAGCTTAAAATTTTATCATGTTTTGTTAGTAGGTTAGTTGTCAATGAGCACATTCAGGGAAACATACATATATATAATACTACTATATCGCGTATTTCCTATGTTAGCCCATAAGCGGTTTCTCCGAAAACATCAAAGGACAAAAGATATAGTGCTATCATATATATAATACTTATGAGTGCTATACTGTTCCAGGTTCCAGAGACCCTTTGTTCGATTTGCGCATGCGCAGATTTTGTCGATATCCATGATTACGGAAACTAACACATTGCTTATAGGTTGACAGACTTTCCAACTTTCAACTTTTTTTTAAAAGAAGTCGGTAGACAGAGATGCAGTATTTATGCTGCATGCTTATTGGAAGTCGCGAAATTCGTGCGCATGCGCATATTTGACTAAGGTACTCTCGATAAGGATAGAGATTGTATGTCGGCACCGTGTTGTTTTCGGAATTTTTGGGCCTCTACCCGCGAAATAGTAGTATTACATATATGCTCTATCCTTATCGAGAGTACCTTAATCAAATATGCGCATGCGCACGAGTTTCGCGACTTCCAATAAGCATGCAGCATAAATACTGCATCTCTGTCTACCGACTTCTTTTAAAAAAAAGTTGAAAGTTGGAAAGTCTGTCAATCTATAAGCAATGTGTCAGTTTCCGTAACCATGGATATCGACAAAATCTGCGCATGCGCAAATCGAACAAAGAGTCTCTGGAACAGTATAGCACTATATCTTTTGTCCTTTGATGTTTTCGGAGAAACCGCTTATGGGCTAACATAGGAAATACGCGATATAGTAGTATCACAGCTTACCATAACAAACAGCTAGGGCACTTCGTTGGCGGGAACGGTTTACGCCGATCCTCGCGCATGTTCCCAAGCTCCGCCTTTCAGGAGAGAACACAGCAGTGGCGCCCGTGTCGACTCACAATTATCGATCTAAGCCTTAGGCGTAGTTGCGATTATTTTTGAGAATTTGTTTTGAACCCTGTGTTGTGTGCTATAGTTTTGTGTTTTGGAATCATTATGAGTGATAGAAAATCAGGATATGTTTGTGCTCTTAGAAGCTGCTACAATAAACGTTATAATTGCAGTAAGAGATTTTTCAGCTTCCCTAGAAAATTTTTGAAAAATGTATCACAAAAAATAATATATGCAACGCACTTGTGGAATTATGAAATGTAATACATTTTAATCATCCATGCGATTATTTTCCAAAATTATATGTTGTAAGATTGTATTTGAGGGTAAGAATATATTTTACCCTGAAAACAAAAACAAATTAATTATATGGAGAAATGAATAGTCTATTTTTTAAATGTGTCTTTATATTTATTATATATACAGGGTGCTTCAAATTCGATGCAATATATGGGGATCTCGGAAACGGTAAGAGATGCGAAGTCGGTTAAATGGAGGCAAAGTTGCGTATTCAGGAGGGCAACATAATGGTGAAAAGAAATCAAGGCTAACTTGATTGGTTTTCGAAATATTTTGAAAAAACCGAAAATTTCGATTTTCGTTTTTATTTTTTTGCGGGCCTATTTGATAACGTTTAAATCTGGTTCCTTTTATGGTGGTATTCTATCAAGTTACAAAAATGCTTCCAAAAAATTGAAAAAAAATCCAGGTCAGTATTCAAAATTAAGTTGATGTGGGTTTCCGGGAAACGAAACGTTTTGCGGAAAATTCGCTAACACCATTCGATAAAGGGAAAAAATTCCCATGGAAAAGTGCTCTTTATTTTTGAATACCTTATCAAATAGGCCCGCAAAAAAATAAAAACAAAAATCGAAATTTTCGGTTTTTTCAAAATATTTCGAAAACCAATCAAGTTAGCCTTGATTTCTTTTCACCATTATGTTGCCCTCCTGAATACGCAACTTTGCCTCCATTTAACCGACCTCGCATCTCTTACCGTTTCCGAGATCCACATGTATTGCATCGAATTTGAAGCACCCTGTCTAGTTTCTCGAAATTTGTAAAGAAAATAATTATTATTATTATTACTATAATAAAAATTTTACATATATTTTATTTTTGACCATTTTATTTTTAAAACCTTTCCTAGACTTCCTTGTTTATAATTAAGCCTATTAATAATACTACTAAACTGATTTCAGGTAGGTAGGTACCTAATTATTTCAATTCAATAAATACCTAAACAATACCTTTTTGTTTTATTTTATCAGGTATTTATGTGTGGCACGAACATTTTATGTCCTCAAATATGATCTAAAATGAATCCAAGTAAAAAGTAATTTTGTTTAAAAAAATATTTAATACGACACTGTTAATTCTTATTTGAGATAATAGAAATATTTTAAATCCGTCCCCGACTTCTCTCCAGAGTGCGAGAGAGATAGCTAGCATCAAGCGAATCCTACCAGATCAAAGGTGCCGCCGCGAAGTTCCCTAGCTGTTTGTTATGGTAAGCTGTGGTAGTATTATATATATGCCATATCAGCCACCATAGAAAAAAGAAATATCCTTTTTCTTTGTCAGCCATAGAATATTTATAAGAATATCATCTAATAAATCTTGGTAAATCGAATTGAATTTACTATGCGTTATTAGAGACTTAAAGCAGTGCCATGTACGTATACGTAAACGCAGAAATTGACATGTACTCATGCGCAGTGGTAATTTTGTGTACGTTTACGCTTACGTCTGACGTATACTTACGGGCCCGTACGTTCCTAGTGAACGCAGGAGTGCGTTCGGATGAAGTTGTTTTACCCAGCTGAATCGTTCTCCCGGGTGAATGACGTCACAGAAATGTTACTCATAAAATACGAACGATTGTGGTAAGTATAATATGGCGGCAAACTTTTAATTCAAGCAAATGCAATCCAGGTTATGTGTAGTTTACTTCGAGTGATTTTTGAGTAGGTACAATAAGATTTTATCTGTTTTATCGTCAATAGATCAAAATCGTATTCATATTTACCAGGCTGTTGTGTTTCAACATGCACTATTTATATGAATAACTTTATGATGGAAGACAGTAGTTCAAGTGAAGATGATGATGATGAACAGGTACAATTTTATTTCGATCACGGCCTCATTTGGATAGATTACGGGACTGTTTGTTAGTGGAGTATGAAGTGTCTTCAAGAATAAAACAATTTTTGTTGAAGTTACAATTGCAAATTGCAGTGCAAATGAATGTCAAAGCAATTTTCGTATGAAAAGAGCAACTTCTCTGTCCTTGTAGTGATGTTTCTTATACACACAAATACACAAAATATCTAATTATACAAAATCTCTGACAATGTTAATAACTGATAAAATGTCAAAATTCAATTTACTCACATCTGCGCATGTCGTGTGATTATCGTCCCAGTTTTAACAAGGGCGAAAAGTTGTTGTCCTACCGATTCTCCTCAAATAACAGAACGGCACGCTCGTACAAAACGCCTGTTGAAACCGAACGACTTTTGGGCGAAAAGCTTCATCTGGACGTCGCCCGGGCGTTATATCCGAACGGCCCCCAACATATTATATTTTTCTGATTTTTCTCGGGGTGTTATATGTAGTTTACCTACAATATTTTTTAATAGATTTTAATTGTTTACCCTTTCCACATTGCAAAAAGAATTCGTTAGACTACAAAGGACGATTTACATCTTGCAAGAGATGTCGTGAGTCACAACTCCTATGAAGATCACAAATTACTGAAATTTGTGATGAAGATCCAGGAAGATGGAATTTAATACAAATTAATATGATGCAAGTAACAGGAAAAAATATCTCTACGTACGTCTACGGTCTACGTCTCGAATGATGCTTTAAGACGGAAGACGGCTTTTTAATTCTGTAACGTTGCATGATTTTTACGTTTACGTCAAAGCGTAACGTATACTTTTGTGTCTTTGCTTTAAGTCTCTATTATCACTGACCGTTTCTTGCGTTAAAATTGGACTAATTTTAATTTGTCACTAATTTCAGGTGACAAGTTCACCAATTATTCCGTAAAAGTTGATTGACATTCGATTGGATTTGACGCAGACATTTGCTGTTGACTTCTCTCATCTTCATGGTGTTTGTCTCAGCCATGTTGACCTGTATGAGACTGAATTACCAGCTTTTTGCAAGAACTTGAGGGGCATTTCGTTAAAAGGACATTATGCCCAAGTGTGATGTTAAAACCAGATATATACCAGCGACATTTGCTTGGACATTGCTTATTGTAGCTACTACGTTATTTTTTTATTACCCGTGAGTTATTTCTGTATAATGTTTATGTTTCCAAATTTAGATGTACTGTTTATTGTAGCGCCCAGTATTATATACCACAACACCCATGGGTACCAGCATATCAGGGTGTCATTACCTTCTTCGTGTTGGCAAATTTTACCCTTGCTACTTTTATGGATCCAGGAGTTATTCCGAAAGGTAAATCTGTTAGGAATACATCTCTAGTCGTTTTATTTACTTTTAATTTCTATAGCCCCTCCTGACGAAGATAGGGAAGATGATTTTAGGGCACCGTTGTATAAAAATGTTGATATAAATGGTATAACAGTTCGTATGAAGTGGTGTGTTACTTGCAAATTTTACAGACCACCAAGATGTTCACATTGTAGTGTTTGTAATCATTGTATTGAGGTAAGGTTTATTAATGTATTTTTGATCACTTTTAATTGTGGTTAGATATAAATTTCTAGAGTACCTATTTGGTACTTATACTTATGTTTTTTAAGTTGTAGACCACAAAAATATGGAAAAAGTCTGGTACTTTTGCCAAGGTTTTGGGATATTCTTTTTGAAGTGCAACCACTCTAGCACAATTTTCTCCTCACTTCACATAAGTTCCATGGCCGATTTTCTCAAGAACTAGACTCGATACACAGTTTGGCTTGCACTCTATATTTAAAGATCATATTGTTTTTATTTCAATAGTTTCAAAGTTCTGACGGTCTGTGAATTTTTATTTGAGTTATTAAGAGCTGGTGCTGCACTGTTCACCATTTTGACCCGGTAAATTTCTGACAGCTTTGGCTCTTTAAAGCTATTGAAATTAATATAACAAACATGATTAGGTACTTAAAGAAAACTTAAAATACTAAAGAGGAATTTCGTTGATATAAGGAGAAAATCATGTGTCTACACAGCAAGCCAAGTCGTAGCACTCCAAGAAATAATGTCTCTGAAAGTAGGCGAATACAAAATTACGGTCTTACAGATCTTTTTTTCAGGGCCTCACTTTCCATATTTTGTTTTCATTAAGTTTTTAAAATCAATCAGTGGGTTTCATCATCTTTTCTTTTTTGTTTCTTTGACAGTCAAAGAAGAAGGAGATGGTTTAAATGATATCTGATGAATCTATTGAAGAAATAAAAAACTCATATACCTACTTAGCAGTAGGTATACATAGGAATATACTATGGTATAAAAAAGTAATATTCCTATGTGTTCCGTTTGTTCATTATTGTTTAAAAATGAGCAACCCTTAGAATGCATTACTTTTTTATTATTATTATTGTGAAGGGATGGATAACAGTACTAACATACAATTACAAGAAAAACAAATAATTAGTCCATTATACAGTTCTGACATACTTATATGTATATCCGTATTTGAGGCATCTAAATGCAAAACTCTTTTTTTACAAAAATTACTCAAATTAAGCTAAGCACGTCCCTGGGTTGTGTTTAGCGTATATTTTTAATAGAGCTAGTCTAAAATATATATAAATCCATTTTTACATCTTATTTTCCCAATGAAATATCTGAAAAGATGTAAAACTCCCTTTTTGTTTGGTTGAAAAAGGTGCAAACTTACTCTTTACTGAGCGACCAATTGCAAGTGAAAGAGTGCATCGCATGATAATGAGGCCACAAATCATAACTTCATAATACAAACATGTTTTTGATGTGTATGTTTTCCTATGTTATTATTGTTTACTATATAAAATATATATACTTATGTTATTTATTGTTTAAACCTATTTTAGGTGCCATCTCTGGTGCCTCTACATAAAGTTTGTCATATCAAAAGGTTACAAAACTAACAATAATGCAATTTAAAAATTTACAAAACTAACTAAATATATAAGCCAAAGTGCAAAACTCGCATTTTACATATTTCTAAGTGAATATAAATAAAAACTATTTTACTGACACTGTGTTTAGTAATCACACCCCCATGAATGTATTTGACGTCATCTACTAGTGAAATTTTAGTTTTTTTCTCTTCAAAACAATTTTAGTTTTTTTCTCTTCAAAGCATGTAGACTAAACTGTTGTAGATTGTCTCAAAATCATATACCAAGAATAAAGAGAGGTTTGCATTTACACACCTCATTTAAAACCTATATCTATTGTTAAATAGGGAGCTCTCATGATGTTCTAAAATTATTAATTACTCGTTAAAAACTTACCATAATAATAATATTGCGAATATTGATGTTGAAGTTTATAAATATGGGTCAGTGGTTCAGAGTTTACCCTTGGGTTCAGATTCCCATTCCGTCAGATAACTTTTTATTAAATTGGCTACTATTATATTAAGGCATGTTCGCAGTGATGGGTTGGGCAACCATCCTGGTGTGCATTCCTAGGATGGGAAGATGCCAATTTGATGTTAATGTGAGAGATTAACATCAATTGATGTTTGACAACCCCCATAACTAATGAGATTTTCTAGATTTCCCTTACTCCAGCTAACTCTAACTAAGTCCCCATAACTAATGAAGTTTTCCCGGTTTCTCTCATTCGAGCACTGAATTTTATTGCTGCAATATTTTTTCATTTTAGTAAAGTACTTTACATTAAATTTAGGTCATAAATTTACCTATGTAAAAATTGCTTCAAATGGTCTATTACAGGTCTAGTTTTCGAAATACAATTTTTGAATTTACTCCCAATTAAACATAGAGTAACACATTTATAACATACCACTGATTCATTGATATAACTCTTGTGTTTGTGTTTCAGACTTTTGATCACCATTGTCCCTGGGTCAACAATTGCATAGGAAGAAGAAATTATCGGTTCTTCTTTTTCTTCCTCATATCATTAAGTCTACACATGATTAGTATATTTACATTAAGTCTCATCTATATTCTAAAGTATAGGCAAGCCTATACAAACCCAGAACCAATAATAGCGTATCCTTTTTTGTTTACTTTGTAGCTTTTTTGTTAGAAGATAATAGTATGTAGCTGGTTTTCAATTACTCAAATGAGTTTTTTTATTGGAATATTTATATATTCATTTTTTAAAGAAGATCTAAAGTGAAAAAATTTCAACAAATCTTTAGCTAGAATATAATAATTATTATAAAATTAAACTTACTTATACTATTGCTTTATCAATAAAGCTGAGAACATGGATTTTATATCACTACGAGTAGTATGAAATTGATTTTTATTAAAAGGAACAGAAAATGTATGTTTTAATTGTCAGATTATTATGTAATACATGACTTTAGATATTCCCATAAGGAAAAGTTAAGTGGATACTAGTTTGAGCTCTTTAAGAGGCAATGCAATGTCTTTTCTATGCAATAGCAGGACTTAAATGCAGCAGAATAGAGCAATCTGCCAAAGATAGATAGATAGAAACATTTATTTGACTACTATGTACAAATTACATTTGTAGAATGTATGATGAACGAATCGTAGAGTAAGGACCTCCAGTAATGTGTCCTAAAAAACTGCTATCTCATAGAGGGCACGTAGCATGGATATCTTAGGATATTGTCAAATATGACCATATAAACCGGAATGGTTTTTTAACTCACCGTGTTGTGAACGAATAGGTTTGTGTTGAATGTTATTGATAGAAACATCTAAAGTGAGGTCCTACTCCAGTCCATCACTCTCAGCTGCTTCTCTGGTTAATAGCACCATGTTAGAGCAAGAGATACATTGTCCGTTGTGCATAGGATTATAAAAAAATTTCTTGCGAATGAGAGCTTAAAAACGGCCGAGATTTTGAGAAGTAAGGCACAGTTTGGGGATAACACCCTTAAGAAGTCTCAAGTGTATAATTGGAGAAGCTGTTGAAAATTAAGCCCAGCAACATAGTCTGAGAGCCAGTGTGACTGAAGATAACATTTGCATCCATTGTCTTCCTTCAACAGTTATTCGTTGTCCTAAAAATTGTTTATGCCAATTATATACACAGTCTTCGTAAGTGTGTTATCCCTGAACTGTGCTTTAAGATTTCTTAAAATTTTGGTTTTACGCACTCAGGAGATATTGTAATCCATTGGGGAAAGAATGTATGTACATCTTGCTCTGAGATAGTGATACTAACCAGAGGAGCGGTTGAACCATAGAAATTTCTTTTTTATAATTTTTATGGGTTGCACCCGATGGACTGGAGGGAGCCTCATGTTAGATGTTTCTATCAATAACATTGAAAAGCCATACGCCTATTCGTTCACAATATGATGAGTTCCAATGTCACTTTCGTTTAAGTTAACTTCATTGAATGTTTGGATAATGTTTCCTTTTTTAGATATGTACCGGGTTTTCCAACGAAATGACTCACCCCCTATATCTTTTTTGTTTGTGGTGTAATAAAAAAAGTTTTATACAAAAGTTTTATAATTTTTTACGAGCTTTTCAGATATGTAGTTGAACAGCCAAAATGAATGCAGCTTAAAGAAATATGAACCTAGGTTCAATTTTTGTAAATGTAATACCCTGTTTATTTTTTGATAATTGCATTCTACGGGTTTTTCTGATTTCAAAAATATATATATATATATATATATATATATTTTTTATAATACGTTTTGGAAGCAATTACTCCTATTTGGGGCCTTGTTTCTATCCAAAGCTAATTTGATAAATGAACAATGTCTAAGGTAGCTGCAGCTTCTGTGGTGTAAAAAAGCTCTATAAAATGACAACTGTTGCATCGATTATAACACATATATATATTTTTGAAATCAGAAAAACCCGTAAATGCAATAATAAAAAAATATACAGGGTATTCCACTTAAAAAAATTGAACCTAGGTTCATATTTCTTTAAGCTGCACTCATTTCGGCTGTTCAACTATATATCTGGAAAGCTCGTAAAAATTATAAAACTTTTGTATAAAACTTTTTTAATTAGCACCACAAATAAAAAAGATATAGGGGGTGAGTCATTTCGTTGGAAAACCCTGTACAGTAGGAGTTATTAACTATGCTTGTTAAACTTATTGTAGGTATATATTTATATCTATAACTTATTCATATATACATATTTTCTAATGTTAAAAGTGTTTACCTTGACTTTGGTTTAGTATGGTGTTAATGGGGCTAGTAGCTTTATTGGCTATTCCAATATTCGGTTTAACAGGTTTCCATATGGTTTTGGTGTCTCGTGGTCGAACGACAAATGAACAAGTAACAGGAAAATTTAAAGGTGGCTATAATCCATTTTCCAGAGGTTGTTGGGATAACTGTTGTTATACCCAATTCGGACCACAGTTTCCAAGGTAGATATATATATATATATTAAAATAGGGTTTTTCCGTTACATGTTTTTTTTTATTAATTTACAGTCTGATAAAACCACATAAATACAATGCAAAACGAAAACATTGTCCTCATGGACCAATAGCTACAATTACAAACGACAGTCAAGTAAAGACTTACATGGATAATAGCAATGGAGTTCGAAATATCAACTCTAATGCTTACAATAAGGTAGGTATTATATCCTCTTTAAGTTCAGTTAATATAAATTATTTATTTAATGATTTATATTGAATAAATAAATATAACAGCATTGTATCATCTGAATTTTGACAATTGTTACCTGTCTTTGCATTAGACTATAGGTATTTAATGTATATCATGGAAATAGGCCTAATAGTAATTTTGTGATTAAATGCTAGATGTTTCATGTCATTTAAAATTAAAGATCATAATACTAAGGAATGTATAACAAACTACATAGGAATGTATTTCTATTTCCTTTCGTTATAAAAATAGACGAACGTAAAAATATACATTTGGTACTTAGGATATCTCAAGAGAAATATCTTGTGCACTCATATCAGTGAGACCCAGTTTTTTCTGATATTTTTTTGGATGCAGAATAATATTTAATAAAACTTGCAGCTCTTCTAACGATGTAGAGTTTAAAGTAGGGTAAATCACATCTATTTACATTACTGAACTTGCATAAAGACTGTATCAGCATTCTTGACATGTCACATCACACATACGTATGGTCTAATATGATTGCAATAGATGAACACCCAGTATGGTAACAAATGAGTTTATGCGGTAATTAAATTTAATAAGAGAAATACAAACTAGACGTAAATGATTGAAAGGATCCAAAATTTTTAGAAAACTAAAGAGGATAATGGAGTTTGTAATAATTAGTTTATTAAATTTTAATGGATGTATATATTTTTTTATACAGTGCGAACGTTTAGAATGGAAACCGTAAATGAAATGCGCCCTGTAGATTTTTCGCAAAAACGCTTGGACACGTCAATTCTTAAATTCAATTGCGCTTCTTTTGATACCATTGTTTTGATACCATATGACGTCATTAGGTAATCTCTGTGACGTCATCATGATATTTTTTCAAATGGGAATGTCCAGTTCTTTCACTAAATTTAAATAGAGAAAATATTCCTAAAAATGGCAATATACGACACTATGGCCTTAAAGTGGATAGTTTTTGACGTAAAGGGCTTTGATGTTTGAAAAAAGAAGAAGTAGGCTAGTCAAAAAAATTTCAATTATTTGATCCTGATCCCCTGACCTCACACTCCTTGATTTCTTTTTGTGGGGTTATCTTAAGTCTAAAGTGTATAATAATAAACCACGGGATATTAACGAATTAAAAACAAAAATTCGAGATGAAATTAGAGCTATACAGTCACACGCAGTAAAGTATTACAAGAATACCAACAGAGGCTTGCCTATTGTCAAGAAGCACAAGGATTACAGTTCGAGCCCCTTATTTAACTAGTTTTCATTGCGTTTATTATCCATTTGTTAGTTATGTTGTGATAAACAGTTTTTTTTGACTAGCCTACTTTTTCTTTTTTCAAACTTCAAAGCCCTTTATCTCAAAAACTATCCACTTTAAGGCCATAGTGTTGTCGTATATTGCCATTTTCAGGAATATTTTCTCTATTTAAATTTAATGAAAGAACTGGACATTCCCATTTGAAAAAATATCATGATGACGTCACAGAGGTTGCCTAATGACGTCATATCCAAAACAATGGTATCAAAAGAAGCGCAATTGAATTTAAGAATTGACGTGTCCGAGCGTTTTTGCGAAAAATCTACAGGGCGCATTTCATTTATGGTTTCCATTCTAAACGTTCGCACTGTATAATGTTGCCATTTTGGGATACTAGGCTATTAATTCAACATACCCTTTGTTATAAATTTTACTAACACATTATTTTAGATGTCACCTGGTCGTGACGGCTGTGAATTAGACATGGAACCTTCAGCATCACAATCCCAAGACTGTGAACCAACACCACCTCTTCAGAGGCATGGTTCAAAAAGTAACTTCTTCCTGCCAACAATCGAGGGTGAATCTCCAAGACACCCGAGAGGCGTCCACTATCCTCGCAGCAGTCCTCATCCCAGACCAAGAGGACTTGATCCCAATCGCAGCGGTACTCCTGAGAGTTTGGGCACTCAGAGACCATCTCCCACCATGCAGCAGAGAATAAAAGCATTAGGGGTCCCAACCCCCTTGGCCATGTCTAGTCCAGTTCGAAGGTAAGCGAGCTTTTGTAAGGAAATTAGCTGATTTCGACACATTTTTATTTTATTTTTAATTTATAAATTTTATTAATGCAATGGTACATAGTCTTTCTTTGTAACATTTATTTGAAA
This sequence comes from Pogonocherus hispidulus, assembly GCA_963924545.1. NCBI lineage: Eukaryota > Metazoa > Arthropoda > Insecta > Coleoptera > Cerambycidae > Pogonocherus > Pogonocherus hispidulus. Next base: position 91,805,259 of record OZ004692.1, read on the forward strand.
GATAAATTTTTATTTATACTGGATAATAAGAACATTTAAACTAGTCAGATTTACATATAGGAAACTAATGGCATAATGTTTACTTTACAATGTCTGGTATAATTACTTAAATTATTATTTTATTATAAGAGTAAGTGTTATATAATGTAGTGGTAGAATATAGGATATAGAGTAAAAGAGTGATTCATTGACAATAGTTGTAAATAAATTTGTTTTGATACGCGATTCATTTTAAGATCGTAGCGCCAAAGTGGCAGCAACCTATACTAACCTATGGGCCACTGACACTGACGTTTGAAATTGTATTCATCAAAGATTTGTTGTCGAGAACTTAAACCGGGTAAAAAGCTTGTAAAACTATTTTGAAAGGGGTAAGTAGTGATATAAAATTAAAATCGATTTCAATATTTTTCGAGCATTCAATTTGAAAATGAAACTTAACCTCAAAATATGTCAAATTCTTTATTGGGCATACGGCATACCTACCTTTATGGAAATAGTCATTCTTAGAGAAAGGTAAAGAGCACACTCTCTACTCTGCGTTCTTTAGCTTCTTTATCCATACTTGTCTCCTGTAACTCTTTAATGCCCAACTTCTAGTTTCCACGATAGTCCAGATTTTCCCACTTTTGGAAAAGTATGAAACTCATCTCGGGGTTTTTATCTCATCTCGGAGTTGTCCTCTTGGACAACCAAGATGAACAATGACGCTCACAACAATAATGATTCATATGTAATCAAAGCAATTAACTAATATAACAACGGATATTTCAAAATTCACAATAGAAATACGTATGCAAAACTTAACCAATGGCCCATACGTCAGTTGTGCGTGCCGCCAGTAGGTGCGTATTGCTTAGTAAAAATCGTCTATTGAAAATCTAGTTTTTGCAACTTGGCCAACATACTTTTTTTGAATATAGCATTTTAAGTTCTGTATTATAATCCACTCCTAGGCATCTAAATGATCAGTCTGTTATCAAATAGTTGTTCATACATCTTATGGTTTACCTAAAAAAAAAATCAGTCATTTGACAATATGGCTTCATATCTTAAAATTATTATCGACATTTAATGTTGCATGTCAGATTTACTTGACTTATTTAAATTTATTCTATAGGATGTACAATTCAGTATTGTCTATAGTTCATGACTACATATCTTATTTTACGCCTACAAGAGTCTTACCAGATGTATAATAATTGTTTCTTCTATTTCCAACAATCAACATATTTTTATGACAGTATCGCAGTGACTAATATATACAGGGTGGAGACTTTAACTGGAATAAATTCACTACCGGGAAGCCAAATAATTTTTCGAAAAATTCCCGAGACACGTGAACGTTTAAAAGTATTTACCTACCTTTTCCAAGCAATATGAGACACATAGCCCTTCAGGGAGAGCAGAAACTATCTCCAACTCTGTTTTTTCAAATGCAACACTACCGTGTAACCCCTCATTCGAAAGGTGAAGAAAGACGATTAGCGTACTGATCATGTTTAATATTTTTCAAGAGGTTGAGGGCTGCATAACATTAAAATGTAATTGTTAAGTTTAATTATTTTTCAACGTAACAATTGCTCAAAATGTGCACCATTTGCTTGTTGGCAACTTCCTAATCTGTGATAGGTTTCGTCCCTTACATTACGTAACGTTTCCGGTGTTATTGCCCTGGTTTCATCTCTTATTCTTTCCTTCGCCTCATCAATTTTGTTTGGTTTTTGAATGTAAACCTTACTTTTGAGATGTCCCTACAAAAAGAAATCCAACGGTGTAAGATCTGAAGACCTTTCTGGCCACTCAATGGTACCTCGTCTTCCAATCCACCTACCGGGGAAAATTATGTCTAGATATTGGCGAACAATAGCAGCGTAGTAACTCAAAAGTAAGGTTTACATTCAAAAAACATCCTGTCCCTTTTCCGCTGTATTTATATATACAATCTGAAGGATCTAACATATTAAAGCTGTTTAGAAAACAAAATGTACCATCATTATCTGGTAGATCACAGTCAAGTTGGATAATGCATACAGGAGTTTGTAATTGATTACCTCGTAACTTTAGAACACTCCTTAAGTGGTACCATCATGTTCTGATATTGCGAACTACAAATTCCTATTTAAATGTCACTATTCTAATAAAAACTTATTTATCTTAAAACAAACAGTTGACTAATTGGCTCCTTAAATGCCGTCAATGCCAATAAATGTGGTAAGAGCACTAAAACAGTGACAATCAAGACATTTGAAAAGTTTGGCTTTAATATGGCGGATTGTTCTGCCCACTTGATGATGTAGATTAAGGCACATTCCGACATCACTTTAATTACTCATTTAGACTGATACAGCGAAACTTGACACAAAATGAATTAGGAGGCTTTGTTCTACTAGAATTATCATTCATTTTATGCTTTAAGTCAAAGAATTAACACATTATATTTTTGTAAAATTTTATTGGTAATACCCTGGTTTATATAAAATATAGTTAATCAACTGCAGTGGTGACCTTTTGTGAAAATATGTAATACTACCAACACCGTTGAATTTGATTGGTTATTTCTATAAATGCACGAATTTCATTGGCCAGTGCACCCATTATGCACCATGATATCTGTCTACCATCCATTCACTCGTCCTAATGCGGTTGAATAACTACAGGGTGTCACGAAATTAGTGTGTAATATTTTACCAGTTTGTTCTATGGTTAAAAAGGGGACTTTTTCTTCATATAAACAAACATGGATCGAAAAATGCTTCCTTAAAACTTGAAAATCGAATCCGAAAGAGTACCTTTTTTAAGTAAAAAAAACTCTTAAATTTGATATTTTAATGATAAAACCAGGGAAAAGTTATATACAAAAAAAATTACATACATCTCATGTTATCGCATGTAAATAATTAAAGCAATTTTGCTCAAAAACGATGTTTTCTGTCCATATGAACGAACTGTACCTTTATTTAGTAAAAAATATTGAAATTTCATATTTCCTAATTAATACTTAACAAAGCTAAAGCACAAAAAAGTTGGGGTAATATTTACCTCACCTTATATTTAAGGGTAATATTTACCCTTTTGTATGTGATACAAATTTTAAAATTTTATTTACAGCAGCAGATTCAGCGTATAAGACTTAGGCAGGAACAAAATTTTGATAAATTTATCACAACTGGTTTCGGAGTTTAGAAAAAATCGGCACTAGGATGCCCTCTTTAAGGGGCTGGAGCTCCCTTATGAAGCATTTTTCGATCCATGTTTATATGAATAAAAAGTCCCCTTTTTAACCATAGAACACAGTGGTAAAATATTGGACACTAATTTCGGGACACCCTGTATATCTCTATAACCAAGAGTAATACTTTCAAACTGGATGATGTACAAAAAATGTTCATTTATTTATTAGTTGTTTTCGTAAGAATTCACATTCACATTTGTGGACAAAAGAAAATGTCACACATGAATAATTCTAAAACCAAACCTCTAGTGTTTTATTACTTTACTGATTTTTTTTTTTAACCAAAAGCATGTGCAGGGCAGAAAATATGCTGTCAATGTTCACTGATTTTGTGTTATTTATGAAGAATTTTTATGGTTAAGATGTGCGAATAGTAGACAATTTTAGTTTGTTATGACTGGTCATTTTAGATGAACCACTTTAAACTGAAAACAAGATGAAATGTGAAATAAAAAAAAAAATGTCAATAGAAATTTGCAGAAATATCTTTAAATATGCAGTCTTGTTTTGTAGTTTGATTATTTTACTGCTATGTGTGGCTATAGTAATACCACATATCAAACCGTAATACACTAAACCAAATAGACAGAAATAAAAACATAAGGTTAAGGTGTGGCATGTGAACTAAATGTTGTATAAGAATTTACTCAACACCATTTTGGTAATATTTAGGGGAAAAATGAGGGCTAAAATGATTAATAATATCACTCAATCTCAACCTAGGCAACTTCCTAACTATTGCATATTGCTCAATAACTTCTATTTAAAAACACTTTGATACCACATAAGCTACATTTTATCATTTTTCGGCAACTCAGAAAACTGTAGCAGTAATGTCATTAACATGAAAACTTGTGATATTTCTTCCAAATAAAGTTTGCATTTTACAATGATTAGGTAGGATTTATGGCGTTTAAAATCGCTGCTTCTTAAGAACAGCTTAAGTATTTAGTGAAAGACAGATGGAAAAATATATATAATATATTTTGTGATAATTTACCAGTTACCTATATGGAAGTTAGATCATTATATAGATTCCTGAGAAAATTTAATCAAGTTTTTCTTACATCAATCCCTTAGAAGATGATATTAGAATGTTATATCATATTTTGATTTATTTTTATTTAGAAATATTTTGTTGTCCTTTTGAGTAACTTAACTCGTCAAGAAATAACTAAAAGAAACAATGATGACAGATTAATCATTAATCAATTTGTAATACAAACGAATTTTAGTTACATAGTTCAAATTTATCACATAAAACTATTATTCGAAGTGTAAACATTGCGTATTGTTGTTAGAGCCTTAATTTGTAACTCAAACCAGTTGTACGAACAAGTGTTAATATACTGTTAATTAATGCAGTTTTATAAATCTTGGGTTTGCAATAATTTGGTTGCAACAACAGATGGTAACGAAAATCCTTTTTGTTAAAAAGTTTCTGTTATCTAATCATACACTGGGATTTATTGATTACATTTTAAAAGACGTTTCGACATGTCACTGTCAATAAGATATTAGTATCGTGTTTGACATGAATTTTAAATAATTTAACATCATTTGTTTCATAAAATAAGTTTAAGGTAAGCCATAGACATTGTTTTTGTTCAATATGACTGGTAAAATGAAAGCATCCTTTATATACAAATTTACAAAAATGTAAATAAAATGTAGATGCCTTTTCCAAGCTCTACATTATCAGAAGAGGTGTGAGTTTTATTAAATATGATTCCACACTCAAAAATGTTACAATAGGAGACATTTATTTAATATGTTTAATAACATTAAATCACAATTGTGCTGCCCTAGGTAGTTAAGCGTATAGTTTCATCTTTGACAATTGTAATGTAAAAGGAAAATAAGTACTGGAAAAAGTTTACCGGACATATGACATATATGACAGCACATTTTATTTCGTACTTTTTAACAACAAGAAACGTGAGTAATTATACAATAATTTTATGTGCGGCTAGTGTTTTTGAAATTTGAATTGAATGCATGCTTCGCTGTGAGATGGTTTCCTTAGAAACGCAAGCAATTTTTCGTATTATTCTGATACTAACTGTCTTTACGTTATCCATGTTATCAAGAAAAATGATTAATTCCTGAAATTATTGTGCGGAAATCTCAAGAAGCCATGGGACACCTGATACCCAAAAAATTGTCATCTTGTTACGACAAAGAATACAAGCTTTTTTGTTAGTGGAAATTGGATAGCAACGTTAATATCATGAATGAAGATGTGATGATAACTTTTACAGTCTGGTAAATTACATTATGGGTACCTACTCTATACCGTAAAATGGTATTTTCCGGACTAAAATCAAGTATGTAAAAGTGTGTTTTTCGATATAGTGTGAAATAAATAGAATTAGGTACATATCTGAATAGTTTGGGACAATCCAAATCAACGTGTTGCTACTTAGTCTTGATTACCATCACCAATCATCTTCGGATTAACCGAGCCTAGAGAATAATGATCTTGGCTACTAACAATTAGTTATAGAGTAGAGGTCTTAAGCTTCCAGGGCTATTCAACAATGTTTGCTAATTAGGGGATTGAAATTTGACATATTTCTGTATAGGTATCTGGTACTTCCAAGGTAGATGAAACAGATTTAGTTATTATATCAGTCTAATTTCTCCTAGATATTACTGAGATAGTTTAGAGTAATATCTTATATGTTCTTTGGGCCCAAAGATATAAGCCATTGTAACTAAGTCACCCTGTAGAAAGCTTTATTTAAGAACAAATTTTCATGATATTTATATATAATTATATATTATATATATTTTAAAATTTTTACATTCCAAAATATTCAGTTTTGCCTAGGAAAACTATTCTAGATAACACTTTTCGCATTAGTTTTTTTAAACATCACATGAAAGTAGATGTTTATCGTACTTGAAGTGTACAGTTTGTTGCAGAATGATTAGTATATAATATGATAAAAAGATTAATATATTTTATATATTTTATGTCGATTGTTAATTATTATATAAAATAAAAATTTATATCTATTTCTTTTATTTTTTTTTTTTGGAAAGACATAACCTTGCATTTTTAAAATGTCATTATTTTTAATTTGTATTTTGTGCATATGTTATGTAACTAATTTATTTTTACAGTATTTTTGGTTTGTAAATGCAAGTTTATAATAAATAGGTTTATACTGCTTATTATTTAATTCTTTACACCTCTTATTTGTTTTGTGAATTCTTGTGCAATGTGTTCAGTTTCTGTGTTAATAGAATGTCATTTACCATTATGGTGCATATTATAAATAAAACACTATAAACAAATATAGAAAATAACTCGCTAAATAGTTTTCACGATTCTGCTTATTTCTTTACTATATAAAATAAAATTGACAGAATCAGCAGAATTTCTTTTTTATACAAAATATAGAGAGAAAATTACTAAAAAAAATAATGTTTTTTATTACCAATAAATTTAGAAGCAAATGAAGTGCAAATTTACAACAAATTGTGCTTAATTAATTATTTCTGACAATTTAGTTTTGTTTTCATTATTTGGTTTTTTCATATCACTTTCAGTTTTTGCCATTGTTACTATTAATTTTATCAAAATGTTTGACAATTTGTTAAATAACTATTCTACTTATACTAACAGCATTTAAAATTATGAATTTTCCGCTTGTTAGCAGACTACTAGATGTTGTCAACATTATTGCCAAAATTAAATCCTCCAGTCGCTTTGGATGGAGCTAAATGGAACTAAATATGTGTTCTATTCTGCTTATCTTTCTATTTGTTTTTATTAATTTAAATATTTTTGAATTTAATTATACATTTGGTAAACCAACACTACAATGTCTTCAAATGCGTATATGTTTTGCTATAATACCTTATATACAGTGTGAGTCAATAAGAACGAATTCTTTAGTAACTCCTTAAATAAAGGAGATAGGGCAAAATGTTGAAAAGGGGAGTTATTCTATCTATTTTTTTCTGTAATCCAAAATTATTTTTAGATATACAGGGTGCACCATTGAGTGGTTACAGCATCCAACATTTGTTTTTTATATGGAACATCCTGTATTTTATAAGAGATTTTGATTAAGCTTAAAATTCCCTATACATTGGTGCCCCGCTTGCTGGTCTTGTATGCGGGGTGGCCAAGTTATTTCGGTTTTTCTAAAAATTTGGGGAAAAACATAACCTTGTAAAAAAATCATAGTAGCCTTGTTTCTGATAATTAAACGTTGAGATTCGGTATTTAGATAATCAAACCCTTATACTATAAGCCGATATCATTGTAAAATTATTTGCTTGTACAGGGTGTTTTTTCTAAGCAACTGAAGTGGTCTGAATATATTGTGTAAAAACTCGTTTTTCTTTTATGGAACCCCCTGTATATAATAACACCAGACAAACGAGTATTAAATAAGCTCTCAAATGATATATGGTTTGCTATATCTAACTAATAGTTTTCAAGATATTCAAATTTATACAAATATGGCAGTGACTTCTTTGTCATTTATGTAATTATTTATTTACTTATTTAATTAAGTATTTCAAGATAAAAACACATTTTCTAACATTTTTCTTGATCTGTACTTAGTTTTTTTAACTTTTCTTACTGCCATGAACTATCTTTTATATCCCTTAAACAGCCACCGGTATTTCCGTAATTTCAAAAACACATCCGTTAAAAAAATTTATAGGGACCTGATAAACATTGAAAAATATATTTTTTAAATAAATTAAAGAAACCAAATACTAACAAAAAATAACGAGGGATGAAACAACATTCCGCAGATTATGGTTTCAGCAAGATGGAGCACCTCCTGACTATGCTGCTGCAGTGAGACATTATTTGATCAGGTATATCCACGCAAATGGATTGGACGCGGTGGTCCAGTCACGTGGCCAGCAAGATCGCCAGATCTTAATAAATTGGATTTTTTCTTTAGCGTTTTATAAAAGATATGGTCTATCAGACTCCACCCACAACACCTCAAGATATGAGAAAAAAAATAAGAAACTTGTTTGCACATGTAAACAGGCAAATGCTCACAAACGTTGGAGACTCCTTTGTAACACGTGTTACACGACGCATTGCTCAAGGTGGCGGACATTTCCAGCAGTACTTATAATGTTGTATTAGAAATTGATGTATTTAGTTTGTGGACGTTTAAAATTATGTTGTTTCATCCCTCATTATTTTTTGTTAGTATTTGGTTTCTTTAATTTATTTAAAAAATATATTTTTCAATGTTTATAAGGTCCCTATAAATTTTTTTAACAGATGTGTTTTTGAAATTACGGAAATACCGGTGGCTGCTTAAGATGGCTACATGGTGTTCCATATAAAAAACAAATGTTGGATGCTGTACCTGCTCAACGGTGCACCCTGTATATCTAAAAATAATTTTGGATTATAGAAAAAACGAGATAGAACAAGTCTCCTTTTCAACATTTTGGTCTATCTCCTTTATTTAAGGAGCTACTAAAGTATTCGTTCTTATTGACTCACGCTGTATATCAAGGTCAGAAATAGGTGTTTCTCGTAAACACAGTATTAGTGAGTTCTGTGAATCTTATAAATAAAAAATATCAAAATATTATAAATACAATTTTCCTACATGCACAACACATCTTTTTATCAAAATAAAATAATAAAAATATCTCAAGGTGCATTTAAATTAGAGCGAACAGAAGCGAACGAACGAATTCCTTTGCTTAAGCTTGCGTAATTTATATGGAGAACAAAATGGAAGCGAACAAACTCGTCTGTGTTTCAGCATATATTAGAGAGAACAGAGATGAATGAATAAATTCGTTCGTTCGCTTCTGTTCGCTCTAATTTAAATGCACCTTTAAATTTTGATGTACAGTTAAATACTTTAATTGATAATTACAAATCGTGGTTACAACACAATATAGTGGTTTAAGTGCACAGAGTAACCCACAACTATTAAACATATTATTTATAAAACTCATAATCAAATCATTATGTCAAGAAAAATGTTATTGAAATTAAATAAAAATAATTTGTTGCTTGAACCTATCGTAAGTTTTGTGGTTGAAATGGATAACCTTTAGTGGCTCTACACATAGGAATACCATCAAATCAGAGTTTGATTATATAAGTTTCAAAATTATAGCGTGCAGCGTGCGTCTGGCCAGCAAGTCGCAAGTAGCATGTTTCTATAGTGTTTAAGCTAATTTAAATTACTGTAGTTTTTAATTAAATATATAGCAAATTAGTTATTATAAATCAGACTCCAATTAGACCAAATTTTTCAATATTATAGCGTAACCACATTAATAGATGCTACAAATATCTTGGAATGCATTCACTTGTCATTTAATTTGTGCAGTACTATAAATTTTTTGTAGATATGGGGAAAGTCATAGAGTGTGCTATCTTTGAACAGAGATTTAATCCTAAAAGACCTAAATTTAGAATTCAGTGAGGCTCGCGAGAAATTTATTGATGGTAAAAAACCATTAATTACAGTGAAGCAGAAGGTATATTACACCTTGTCCACTCCATTGCAAAGTGATTTACATTAAGGCATAGGTAATCAATTTTCTTTGGGCATATATCCAAATATCAAAAAATTCCAACTCATGATTATGACATATAATATAACTCAAGGTTCAATCATTTATTCATCTGTAAGTCGTGCTACATTACTCAGCCAATTTTTTTACATGGCATTACATTAAGTTAACATGCCCTTGCTAATTTATTATAACTTGTTTGAATTGCTTTTTGTTTCAATATCGTTTAAAATTTACTATATTTTATGAATGATAATGTTCAAGATTTGTATGTATATTATAATGTATAATATACAATAAAGCAGTAGTTTTAAGACCTTGCATGAATAAACACGTTAAGCAAGTGGAGAAGTTCGATGTATTCTTTTCTTGTGGAAAATGGACACTTTGCACATTGAAATAAAATTTTATGTTCATGTCATTATGCTAAGAAGCACTAAAAATAATGTTTAAATGAAATTAATCAAAGGAGTAAAATTTACTAAACTAGTAAATAGTAGAATTTATATTTATTATACTGTTGTGTTGCATAATATAAAAAATAATATAAACATTGTAGTAAATTATCGACCAGCAGTTAGTGACAGATTTTTGGTAGTGATTTGTCAGTATGCCATTCAGAGGGTACTATAATGCATATATTCTCATGACAAAAAGGAATGAATTAAAGTAAAGTGAGTTTTCATTTTTTGTTCGCAAATTATGCGTTTCAGTAGGATTTTAGTTAGGTTGCTATATATTTTAAAATGAAATTCAACAAAAATCCCTCGGAAAACCACCGGCATTCTGTTAGCGTGGGTTCAAAGGGCTGTTATGGTCATGTGAACTTGTAGCTGAATAAAGAATTTTCCACTTTTTCGAACAGGCTGCCTTTATAAGTAGACAACTTTTTTTATAAAACAGCTGAAAAACAAGGTGACATACTGTTTGCGTAGGTATGCCCAAGGGCATACATACATGAAAACTACTTTTCTATATGAAGAATGCAGGATGACTCTTTGATTAATTCATTTTCGTATGAGAATATACACAATATAATGCCCTCTGAAAGGCATACTGACTAAAATCACAACCAAAAATCTGTCACTAATTCCCGGTCTATAAAGAATATTTAAATTTTGAAAATGTTTTGTGTGAAATTCTACATCTAGTCTTACTGGAACTAATGTCAACTTTTTATTCCTAAATGGTAACCTACACATATATTTATATTTTCATGTCCACTACTAAATTCTTATTACGATTATATTGTTGCCTAAGTTGACAATCATCATACAAAATTGCATCCAAATATACATGTTGAGATTTTAGTGCATATTTCTTCTATAACTCTGTAATTTGTTGAGATAGAAAAGAATATTTTTGTGGTTTTTGTTGTATTTGAAAATAATAGCGAGTGGAAATTTTATTTGAGTTAGTTTATATTTAGGTAAGTTTATTTTTGGAAAGAGTACAAATGCTAGAGATTTAGGTTTGTCGACTACTAGTATTCAACGAATATTAGAAAAACAGAAGAATATCCTTTTCGTAGTATAATGTCCTGGTCGATAAAAAAAGTGATTTCCTAGAAAGCTATTTAGTTTCTGAATCAACTGGATTGGCAATTATATGCCGTACCCTTGGCCAGCTCATTCACCTAACTTAACACTTCTTGATTATTTTGTTTGGGGTATTATGAAAAACAAATTGTATACTATACCACCCACATCAAAAGAAAATATGGTGGAAACAGTCTGCTGCAATTAATTCGCTATCAGGGGAAGATATAATAAAGACTAGCTCATAATTTAATAAAAAGAATGGAAATGTTTTTGGGACAAGAACTTTTGGAATTTTTTGAGTATATTTTAAACAAGAGAAAATTAGCTTGATCTCATATATTTTGTACTTTTATTAGTATTTATTTTATTTATCATATATCATATTTCATTATTAATTAATGTTCAATCTAATTTTAACATAGAACGGGTACTTCTGACCATTTATTATTATTATATTTAGAAAATCTTCATTACTATAACGGAATTGAGTCTTTAATATGAAACGAAATCAAGGAAGCTTATTTAAAGTGTTGTTAAAAATGTCATTGAATTTTACTTGAGATTTAATGTCACAAGGAAAGGTCAAAGTTTACTATTGTTTAATTAAATAAGCGAAAACTATTGAAAATTCATAAAATTTAAATGAAAAGAATCATAAAAACTAGATTTAGGTATAGGAACATATTAAGTACAATAAATAGATAATTAACTCCTTATTCTAACTCATGATACATTTACGGGGTATTTATAAAATTTGCGTTTATTTGACTCAAAGTTGAACAAACTTTTAAAATGTATAGAGGACAACCTGTATAATAAAAGTAAATATCAGTGGTGTTACAACTCTATTGTATTATTTAAAAATATTGACAATTATGCAATGTCAGATATTCATCTAGAGATAGATCTATCGACCTCTATACCACTGTATTTGTGAGATTATTCTTATCCAAAATGTTCAAATATACATAATGTACAGGGTGTTTCATTTAAAATAAGAAGACATTAAAGTGTGCTTCTGGTAGAAATGGAAATAATACTATATAGCCATTATAGTGGTTGCTAGAAAGTAAAATATTACACCATTTTTATGATATGCTAGTTCTGAACATTTATTCTTATTTTCAAATATATGTGTATACTTATATACAAATGAGAAGAATTAATTTGAGTAATTGAAACTGTGCTATGCAGAAAGGATTTTTATAATTTGTATGTATTACAGGAGCATTTTTTTTACTTAATTAGTAATATACAGGATATACCGAGATCCTAAGATTAATTTCAAATGAATGTAAATGAAGCATTTTGCCTTGGCTTTTTTGTATTGCTAGTATTGTAGTTGCTTGTGCTATTCGCAGATCTAACCCCAGCACTCCAACTCAGCCACGACGTCCCGATTTCATTGGTGTGGTCTACTCAAACCAGACAGGACAGTACTATGAATTTCAACCACAAGAGAACACCGTTCAGCGACCAATGATGCCACAAGGATACGGCAGCCCTCAGCGTCGCTTTATGTCCGAAGGGGAACTAGTAAGACAGGAAGCGCAGCTCTCTTACCCAAGGTCGAATAATACCGTTGACAATATAAGAGAATTAGCTAATTCTCCTCAAAGGGGTGTGTACATGTGGAAAGATACATCACCAGGTTATGCACCTCCCACCCAGCATCCTGATTTTTATCGGTCAAATCCAACCAGCCCCACACAGCAGACTTATACTGCTCCTAGACCTTATCACCCAGCAATGCGAGGAGGTGTAGCAGTATATCCTCCCCAAAGCCCGCAGGTGCATCGTAAAGCCCAGATGGGGGCTGGAACTCCTACTGTGCCAGACAACAGACGAAGACCAATGTCTTTCGTCAGAGCTCTGGAAATGTCGGATACAGTAGAATTAAATTCACAAAACTCTCAGTGTTCTGCTCATATGTCACAGCGCCCCACAACACCAGATCGTACTAGTGTCTATGATATGAACTATGAAATATCAGTATAGGGTAGGTGTTGGCACTCTCGCCATGCCGAATGAGTGCATTTAGTTTCTCTGCATCAGAGACCCTGATAAAGTAAACATTCCGTTTACTGTTCATCCCACGGACCTAAGACCTTGTAGTGTGTGTATTATAATCTGTATGTTATTTGTTGTTATTCTACAATGTTTATGATATTTTTAATATTATACAGTGCAGTCTCGAAATCGTGGCTTGTGTTGTTTTGTTGACTTTTTAACCTATTTTGTTCTTATGTTTTGTTGACATTAAGGAAAATCAAATGATTTGACAGTAATATACTAACACGAAACAGTATGCTCAGGCAATTTTGTTTACAAGAATCTTTGTTGAGTGTATTATGAATAACCTAATTGTGTAAATATTAATAATTATATAATTGCAGTAAATGTTCTTATGTTATTTATGAACTGGTTTAACTGTTAAGAAGTGTTTTAAAATTGTACAAATGGATTAACTTAACAGACTATACTTTATTATATAGAAAATACCTTGGAGTGATAGGTAAGCAGTTTTAATTATTTTATACAATTTTATACCACCCCTCCTTATTTAATAGAGATTATAAATTTTGTCATCAAATGGTATAAAAAATAAATTTTAATTTAATATTACCCTGAAGTTTACTTGACCTACACCATAAATAAAATCATTTGTAGAATGTATGAAATAGGGTAAGTATGTATTTCGTATCTCTCCTCAGAAATCTATATTTTAGAAGGCTGGGAAGCCTTATAAGTACATATTTTTTATTTATATTATTACAACTACAGTGCTACAAAACTTAAATTATAGAATGTCTTCCTTGTAGCAAGCATTTAACACTACAAACATTTTGCCATATATATTTTTTAAATTTTTTTTAAGACCGCCAGTAATCCAATAACGGTAACTTGTGTGCCTAGGCGGAAAGTGAACGTTTTCCGGGCTGACAGAAGAAATGGCCACTTCTGGAAAACCTGAAAACGACTTTCTCGCCATGATGCACACATTTTTTATCCCCACAAGAAACAATCACGAAGTTCAAAATTTTTTTATATAACAATCATTAATTTACAAAAGAAAAAGTTCTTTGAAATATGGATATTAAATACATTATTAATGGTGCTATTAGCAAAGGCAATACCTTGTTTAGATAAACCCCATAACTTAGTTTGTTCTGGAACTATTGTTGAACATAAATCATTAGGAAAGCGTTCACTTTCTGCCTAGGTTCACAATAGTATATTATGTTACTAGGAATAGAAGGCGAAGGCGAGTAATAAATATTAGGTGTTCTGAGGACATAATATTGGGCTCATTCAGAACAAATACAAGTAAAAAATGAACAAATAATGGTGAGTATGAAAATGCTAACAGCATAGTTGAGTTACAAGTACAGTTCATTATGTTTATTATGTTATGTTAATTATTTATTCAAATTGTAAAAACCATACATTAGAAAATGATTATAAGTTTCTGATGATATGTTACTTAAAGTTATTAATATGTTATATATTATTACTATACCATTACCCCCATACCAATGTAATAATTAAAATGTTCTATGAATATTTGTCATAGGATGCTTCTCTAGTGCTATATAGGCACTCGTATATCTTAATGATAGCAACTACTGTAGTAGAACAAACAATGTCTTAATGTAGCCGGAGATCGAACCCGGGATCTTCGGCTTTCTGAGGCAATGCTCTTTGAACTGAGCTACCGCATTTCCACACTTCCATTCTACTATTCAGGATACCGTTCTTAATATAACTTAACATAACTGCATACTGCAGTTGTTCGGCCATACCTGACAACACAGCCGTCCTCGGCTTACTATATAAGTTGGAATGTGGTGCTGCCGGGTCAAGTGTAAATTATAATACATAATAAAAAGAAATAGTTTGATTTGGATTTTTCCATTACACTTTCCCTATAAATTAAAAACAGTATTAAACAATACACTTATTTAAAAAACCTTTTTTATTGTCTTTACATTAATGTTTACATAGGTATAAAAAAAATAAATAAATTATTCTGCTCTTAAGGTATACAATAACTAACTGGCAATGAGATCAGTCAATAATGTTACTGACATTGGCACAAAATCCTCTTTAGGAACGTCGCAAGCTGTTCTTATAACTTCTACACCGTCTAACTAGTTCAAATTTTCGGTAACGCATACAGTGCCATTGAGGAATCTGTGACATGACTTCTAAAGCCTGCAATAAAAATATTTTTTATTTACAAATGGCATCTAACTAAAATTGTAAATAAGTTAAAAGTTAAAAATAATTGTTTAACTTTTCTTAACAGTCTTAACACCCAATAATATTAAAATGTATTTTCATTAAAATTTTTCATTTACATCTAGTTTTAATAATTTCAGTTACTTAGGTATTAATTTAATTACATTTTGACATCAACTGTAGGTAAATCAGGAGAAGGAGTATGTGTAGGTAATATGGCAAAAGAAACATAAATATTACCTACTATAACCAGCAGGTACAAAAATTAATTAGTATTTTTTTAATTAAAGATTTTCTTTATCAACTGAATCTTGGAAAGGTTATCTCTAGTTTTGTTTTAAACCATGCAATAAGCCAAGTACATTTATTTTAAATGTCCTTGCAATAAGGCATAATTATCTGTAATGGTAAATTTTTTGGGTTGTAGCTGATTGGTTCATACCTCAGAGTAATAAAGTTATTGAGGTTACTAAGACCACAAGTATACTTTATACTTGTGCTAAGACTTATACCTCAGATTACCATGTTATTACTCTGAGGTTTATACAGAGATATGTCTATCACAAATCTTGTGATTGCGATTTTGCGATTGTATAATCGTTGAATCATGTACCAACTTTTTGTATTATGATTTGAACCAGTGTTGCTGTGGTTAGTTTTACAGATGTACATACTGACGCGCAGTGAAAACTGCGCTGAAAGGATTTTTTAACGATAATTAAAGGTTGAAAATATTTTTTTTCGGTGGAAGGGTGCATTCACAGATTTATAAGACAAGGTATAACAATAAATACATTTTAATAAATAAAACAGGATATTTTATTAATATGGAATATAATTTTTTAAAGTAAAAATTTTAAAACAAACTTCTAAAACACAGTTAACATATTAAAACATTTTTTTTAACTGAAAACTTAATAAAGAAATTTCTGAAACACAACATAGGTACCTACTTGCTTACTCTAACTAAAGTTAAAAATTTATTTTTATTTTTTAGATCTTGTTTTCACCAATATCCTGTCCCACTCCAATAGCTTCTTTTGTTATAAGAGCAAATTATGACATGTATATAGTAGACATGATCTTACATTAGTTTAAATAGTAGGTATAAAACTTGAACTTAATAGTAGTGATGAGATATACACAAGTACTTAGTGTCGTCTGTTGGTCTTTGCGGTCTTTGCTACTATCCGTCCGACACATAGATAAAGCCAGGTCTGACAATTACAAACAGATAATAAGACTATCGAGGGCGAGGGTCTGAAAGAGCATTCATCTCTTTTAAATGTTGCATAATACGCACGAATGCTGCAACATTTCATGACCGCGACAGTTCGGGAATCGCACTGCGTAAATTGTTTGTGCCCAAGCAACGTTTCCATGAATCTCGATCCCCGTATAGGTACCTACTTATTATACCATATTGGTACCAAAACTACCAAACCTCGTCATTTGTAACGGCATTTAGAATAAAGTATTTAAATAATCCGAAGTAACTAAAACTTATATACGCGTTGGATATGAGATGTACAGGGTGGGCAAATAAGAGAGAACGCCGGCTGTATCTCGGAAACCGCTTATCGGAGAATTCCCGGAAAAAAATTTTAATAGTAAATATGGCCAAGAGATGTCGCTGGAAATTGTTTTCAAGTTCCTAAAATGACCGCTAGGGGGCATAACGTCCATGGCCAACTACAAAAATGAACTTTTCTCGAAAATTTGCCTAATAAAGTAGTACCGGAAATAAGTAAATATTAATCTAGAGGAAATTTGAAACATTTCTGTGCAACTAATTTTTTTCTATCTTTTAAAATAAAGTGGTGGGGGGACGCCAAACTTTCTTTCCTTTAAACGTTAATAACTCGGCTCAGGATAAACCGAATCTAACAAACTTAGTCTCATTAAAAAGAGCTTTTTTTATGCATATTTAGACTCATGAAAGCTGGTTTTGTTACTTGTATTATAGCCGCTAGAGGGCGCTGTCTGCCAACATAACAAATATGGCGGATTTTCTAGAAAATTTGAAATGGCAAGGTATATTTATTATCACATATTTAAATAAAGGACAACAATCCCTAAAATTCAGTGAAAACCGCAGCTTTCTATCTCATTCCTAACGGAAGATATTACCAAAAGAATTGCAACTGGAGATTTGTGATGTAACCTTTCACCTTAGCATTTAAAATCGACTCGTGATAGCCTATTATTAATAAAATATAAGAAAAAAAAAAACTGTTGCGGAACTAAAAAGTCGATAGTGCTTGTAATTTTTTCAAAAAATATTATATGAGATAAAAGTAAAAGTTTAAAAGTATAAAAAAATTTAAACAAATTAAACTGATGCGGCAAATGCTGACTTTGTAAATGTATTCTTTATGAAATAATGTGGTGGTCCTGAAAACGACTGATTTATTTGGTGACGTGATGTTCAAGGGCCTCTCAAATGTTCAAAATATCGTCCACGATGGGCGACATTTTGAACTTTTGAGAACATTTCAATGCACAGTTCCAATCATTCTTGGGTAGATGAAACTGCAGTTTTCACTTCTGGCACGGGAATACACCTTAATACGTTCGATCATCCCTTCCCTTGTGGCGACAAGCCTCATTGCGTAAATTAGTTTTTTTAATTGCCCCCATAAATAAAAGTCCATACAGGTCAAATCGGGGATCTATAGAATAGATAGATATAATCAATTTAATTTTCAACTTGTTTAATATAATACCTAGCCGGGTTTCGTCTACCCAAGAACAGTTGTAACTGTGTATTCAAAACGATGGGCGACATTTTGAACATTTGAGAGGCCATTGAGCATAACGTCCTCAAATAAATCAGTCGTTTTCCGAACCACCACATTATTTCATAAAGAATTCATTTACAAAGTCAGCTTTTGCCGCATCAGTTTAAATTTGTCTCAAATTTTTATAATTTTTACTTTTATCTCTTATTATATTTTTTGAAAAAATGACAATTACTAACTTTTCAGTTCCGCAAGAGTTTTTTCTTTCTTATATTTTATTAATAATAGGCTATCACGAGTCGATTTTAAATGCTAAGGTGAAAGGCTACATCACAAATCTCCAGTTACAATTCTTTTGGTAATATCTTCCGTTAGGAATGAGATAGAAAGCTGCGGTTTTCACTGAATTTTAGGGATTGGTGTCCTTTATTTAAATATGTAACAATAAATATACCTTGCCATTTGAAATTTTCTAGAAAATCCGCCATATTTGTTATGTTGGCAGACAGCGCCCTCTAGCGGCTATAATACAAGTAACAAAGCCAGCTTTCATGAGTCTAAATATGCATAAAAAAAGCTCTTTTTAATGAGACTAAGTTTGTTAGATTCGGTTTATCCTGTGCCGAGTTATTAACGTTTAAAGGAAAGAAAGTTTGGCGCCCCCCCACCACTTTATTTTAAAAGATAGAAAAAAATTAGTTGCACAGAAATGTTTCAAATTTCCTCTAGATTAATATTTACTTATTTCCGGTACTACTTTATTAAGCAAATTTTCGAGAAAAGTTCATTTTTCTAGTTGGCCATGGGCGTTATGCCCCCTAGCGGTCATTTCAGGAACTTGAAAACAATTTCCAACGACTTCTCTTGGCCATATTTACTATTAAAATTTTTTTCCGGAAATTCTCCGATAAGCGGTTTCCGAGATACAGCCGGCGTTCTCTCTTATTTGCCCACCCTGTACCTACTATTGAATTGGACTACGAAGCAAGCAGATATATTATTTTAGTAGTATATATGAGGCGCCGTTTAGGACATATGTAAATTTTTAAAATATATTGATACTACTCACATATATATTTAATTTTGGTCAAATATATATTTATTTGTAAAATAATATATACGAAAAGTCAAAAATATATATATATTTACTATTTAAATATATATATATTCATTACAAGTGCAAATATTTATATAAATTTGATCTTTGGTCGTCGTCAGCTAGATGGCACCACAGGTACGACTAAGTCTCATAGGCAATAGTCAGGCAGCATGGTGCAATTTAGTGATGACTGATTGAAATTTGGAAACTTTACTGTAGTTTAGTTATTAATGTAAATAATAGATTGAAATTTGGCGAGTATACAGTATTGACACAAAGGTTTCGTTACGTGAACCGTCACCCCCTCCCCGCACCCCTCAGGGGGTGATTCGGAGGTGTATTAGGTGATTTTCTTTTGGAACACATTTTTTAAGGACGCCGTTACTTTCTATGTGCCTCAACACGTACGGGCGGTTGAGGCACAGAGAGGTTGAGCAACACGTGTGAGTTTCGAACAGAAAGCGATTTTCAAGGTCACCATCGTTTTCTACGTGCCGAGATACGTAGGACTGCTTATTTTCGTGATTTTATGAGAAAAAATAAATTCTTACTCTCGTGGACTTTTTATCGATTTTTTGAAAACTAAGCATTAAGGGGCAGTCCACGTATCTCCGTTATTATTTGCCAAAAAATATGAAATTCGAAGTACGTGGTATACAGCCGGAGTCTTTGTTATCACCACCACCGCGATTACCCTAACCACCCCCTGGAAGTGGCTCGGGGGTGGAAGGGTTGAGTTTTGAACGGCCAGAATTTATTTTTTCTCAAAAAATCGCTTGAAAATCGCTTTTCGTCGAAACTCACCGCTTCTACCCCCAAGCCACCCCCAGGGGGTGGGTACGGTAATCGCTGTGGTGGCCATAACAAACACTCCGGCTATATACCACATAGCTCGAGTTTCATCATTTTTGCTCTCTTGTTAACAGATATACGAGGACTGCCCCTTGATGGTTAGTTTTCAATAAAAACGACTTAGTCTACAAAAACTACAAATTTATTTTTATCTAAAAATCATGAAAATAGCCGCCCGTACGTGTTGAGGTACATAGAAAGTAACGGCGTCCTTAAAAATGTGTTCCAAAAGAAAGTCACCCAATACATCATCGAGTCACCCCCTGAGGGGCGCGGGGAAGGAGTGACGGTTCACGTAATGAAACATTTGTGTCAATACTGTATACTTGCCAAATGTCAATCTTTTATTTACATTAATAACTAAACTACAGCAAACTTTCCAAATTTCAATCAGTTATCACTAAATTGCACTATTGCTCCCTGACTATTACCAGATTTTATTCGTAATTGTGGCACCATCTAGCGGACGACGACCAAAGATCGAATTTATATTTTATATGTGCACTTTATTGAATATATATATTTAAATAGTAAATATATATATATATATATTTTTGCTTATTTATATATATTATTTTAATAATTAATATATATTTGAACAGTACCAATATACTTAAAAAATTTACATATGTCCTAAACGGCGCCTCATATATAGGCGGTATTACCTATATATCATCACATCCTCAAAAAAGTAACAAAAACGTTTCCTTAAGTCCGTATTACTCATTCAATAAATGCAAATAAAAGCCTATAATCTTCATCCATAGATAGTAATTTATGGGGTAGATATACCTACATAGGTACGTTTAAACAAAAAATTTGGGATTTGAAAGTCAAAGTTGTTGTTTTTGATGAGGTTTATCATTGGTTAAAATTAATGCGCTTATTTCTGTTACACGATTATGTAGAATATATCAAATTGCACTGGAGGCTATATAAATAATAAGAGTCTATTTACCACTAAAATCTTACCGACTCCAAATTTCCCACAGGAACTGCTATGCAAAACTGGAACATTCCGGCTAGAACCATTAATAAAAGACAGCCACTTGCCGGTAACCACCTCATTTCAAATCTGTTTAAATCTTAAATGTCTTCGACGCACAAAGTGCAACTTAATAATGTTATGCACTTGTCAAAGCCCTCTTATTTATACAGATGATACAAAATGCTTCAACCTACATTTTAATGATCTATAAACTGTTATAATATTGGACCTACTTTAAAACATCATATATAACCCATTTTAATTTTTTAACATTGCCTTCGTCCTACTTTTTTAATAGATTTAATTTTTGATATGTAGAACTTGTAGGTACCTACCTATATACCTACCTTTATAGCTACATTAAAACTTTAAATTATATAAGTATACAAATATATATTTTGAATATTTAACACACATAGGTATAGTGTCTGTTGTTAAAGAAATATTTTATTTCAATTAATACAAAATTAGATAATTCACTGAATGAGTTGAAAGTTGATCAATTTTAATAAAGTGAAACAAAAAACATTATTTCTTGACAATCAAAGGCTTACTTGGTACCCTAAATGAAACAAAATTGGCGCTTTTTAATAATTTTGTTGGTAGTGCTTCGAGCAATTCCAA
The DNA here is from genome assembly GCA_963924545.1 of Pogonocherus hispidulus. NCBI lineage: Eukaryota > Metazoa > Arthropoda > Insecta > Coleoptera > Cerambycidae > Pogonocherus > Pogonocherus hispidulus. The sequence goes on from OZ004692.1 coordinate 91,827,115, forward strand.
AATCCAATGAAATTTTGCTTATACCTATAGGTACTAATGGGGATTATTAAGTAAAATGTAAGCCGCAGAATATAGGATTTCTAACCGTTTTAATAATCCTTGGGCCAGAATATTAATTATATTTTGTTCAGATGAACGACCTTTATAATTATTAGGTGCCGCCTTTCTTTGTATGGGACAATGACTTCCAGATGAAGTTCGTAATTGTCTGGGTATCCTGATCCTGCTAGGAAAAACCTCTAGTACCAATTTTTTAGGATCTGCTAACTGTCGTGTCGTGTCTCCTATGGAGATGCCGATGCAGTGTTCGTAACTTTTTGTTCTAGGTTATCTGTAGATATGCACCAAAAAATCCGTAGAAATCCGTAGCACCTATATTAGCCATGCTATTAGCGAACAGAACAATTATATGGAGGGAAATTTAAAAGCAAAAAAATAATTATTTTATAAAATTTTTATATTACCTATATACTTACATATAAAAAAATAAAATAGAAACCATTAAAAAAGTAACATTCTTTTAAATATAATATAAAAATATCAGAAAAATAAAAATATAGAGGAAGCGTTAAAAGGAATATTAATTGGTCTCATTTAAATTTTGCAAATAATTTAAATGGTATTTATAAATACGTACTTCTTGTATAAATTCATTAATATTATTTTCAAAAAAGAAAAAACAAGCATATAGGTACAAAATACTTTACACAAAAAAATTATTGTTTAAATCTTCAATAGGTGAACTTCAATTTAATTTTGAAAACATTGAACGTAACCTAAAGAAATTATCACTGATTCTGTCTGAAGTGGGTCTTAGAGGTATCTAGATAGGTATATATACTAAACGCCTTAAATACTTAGAAGTGACCACTGCTTTTTTACTGCACTGTAAATATTTTAATTAAAATCTCAGTTTTCATCAGAATAAAAAAGTTTTATTTTTTATGGTCATACAGAATCTTGTTTCTACTTCATATTTCATGCTATCAACTAGCTTAGGATGGACTCACAATTCACAATCGAGGTACAATTATTGTTCATTTCTGAAGTTGGCTGAATTCCATAGAAAATCAACGTTTATCGGAAAATCCGAAAAAATATACAAAATCCGTAGATCTACGGATAAATCCGTAGAGTTACTAGCACTGTGCCGATGTAATGCAATATCAGTCGGCGCACATTGCCCATGGAGTAGTTTTCGGCATCTCCGTCAAAAAAATCATAAATAAATAAGTAGGATTGTCTTCCTTAAAGACAATAGAGGTCACTGCTGTAGTGGCACCTGCAGAGTCCTATATAAGACTCTAGGGCAGGGAGTCAGGGACCTGTACAGTCACTAGATAGGTACCTGCGGAAAAGTAGTTCGTTATTTGTCTGTCAATTTGACAATAATTGTCAGACAGGTAGTAGCAGAAACCGAAAGAGGGCACCACGGTGTGTTTTTACCACTACTAACACAACAGAGTAACTCTAAAGAAAGGAGAAACTCTTAGGAATTTGAGAACCGGTTGTCGTGTAACAAGATGCTGCGAAAAAGGCTTACGCCGGGACCAAAAGTGCAACTACCACAGAAGATTACCTTTTGTAAAGCAACAAGAGGTGACATCCATGATCGAAGAAATGTTGGAAGATGGAGTGACAGAAGAATCCAGCAGCCTCTGGTCGTCACCAGTAGTGTGTATTAGTGACGAAGAAGGACGGTTCGACAATGTCCTAGGTTGACATTAATTATAAACGGATAATTATCCGTTTTAATTAACCGGATAATTATCGATAATTATCTATCGGCTAAAAATCCTTTCAAAATTAGCAGGCTAAATATTATAGTGCCAGTGGTAATAATGGCCTCATAGGGAGATATATTGGAACTTTTATTTATTTTTTTTAATGTAATTTTTAGTTTGTTTTATTTTTTATTTTTTAATTTGTATGATTATTTTTATTTTTGATGTACACCGTGTTCCACATAAAACGACCCACTATACTATCTGGGAATCTATAAAAGATGTGGAAAAAAGTTAAATACAAAAGTTTTTTAGATTTTCGAGTTTTTTAAAATATAATACTTCCATATATACAGGGTGCCCCAATTTTGCTGGGACGACATCAACTCTAAAAATTTAAATGGGACACCCTATGTTTTTGTCGATTTTTGGATTCTTTGTCAAAAATAAACCCGACTTGCCTATTTAAACTATAGTCGAATTTTGCGTAGTTTTCGAGATATTTGAGGTTATGTGTGTGCGTTTTTGAAAAATCAAGGTATTTTTCAACACGATATAAAAAAATTATCAAAAACTAAAATTAGTCGTTTGGGTGGTCATTTCCACTTACAAAGCGTCAATGCATATACAGAATACAAAATTTTTGTTGACACTTATACAGGGTGGACATACTACGAAATCAATCTTGCACCTTTATAATCTGAAAAAAGTCGATTTTTTTAAATGAAACGCCCATTATATAATTACTCTATGTTAAAGACAATGAAAATACTATATCATACCATATACATATGTCCTATACATAAATTCAATGGTTACAGAGAAAATCGCAATTTTATAGAAAATCACAATTTCTGGTATAATGATATTGTAACGCTGCATGCTCTCAAAAAAGTCTAGGAATGAGTAATATTGAAATTTGTTTTAATTTGACAGATCTGCAACTTATTTGTGTTTATATAGTGGCAGTTGCATTCCTAAATGATTTTAAATTCAAAATACCTAACTAGGTAGGTATCTATTGTAATTTACCAGCAGAAATTAACCAACAGAATCAAACAAATATTTTAAGTAACAACTACATAATAATTAATCACAGATTACGGGAAGTTTAAAAAAACAAAAAACCATGAACAACAGATAATTTTATAATAGGTACATTAATTATAATTTTTATTTTCGGCATATTGTCCGTTTTCTGCTATAGAGAAAGTACCTATATCGCACTTGAATGTTTGCAACAGCATTTCGCACGGCTTGTTCATTGAACATTGAACGGATTGTTCATGGTTTTGTTTTTTTAAACTTCCTTGTAATCTGTGATTAATTATTATATAGTTGTTACTTAAAATATTTGTTTGTTTCTGTTGGTTTCTGCTAGTAATACCTAACAAGTTAGGTATGTTGAATTTAAAATTATTTAGGAATGCAAACTACCACTATATAAACACAAATAAGTTGCAGAACTATCAAATTAAAACAAATTTCAATATTACTCATTATATAGCCTCCTAGTTTTTTTGAGAGCATGCAGCATTACAATAATACCATTATACCAGAAATCATTGTGATTTTCTATAAAATTGCGATTTTCTCTGTAACCATTGAATGTATGTATAGGACATATGTATATGGAATGATAGGTATTTTCATTGTCTTTAACATAGAGTAATTATATAATAGGCGTTTCATTTAAAAAATCCACTTTTTTCAGATTATAAAGGTGCAAGATTGATTTCGTAGTATGTCCACCCTGTATAAGTGTTAACAAAAATGTTGTATTCTGTATATGCATTGACGCTTTATAAGTGGAAATGACCACCCTAACGACTAATTTTAGTTTTTGATAATTTTTTTATATCGTGTTGAAAAATACCTTGATTTTTCAGAAACTCACACATAACCTCAAATATCTCGAAAACTACGCAAAATTCGACTATAGTTTAAATAGGCAAGTCGGGTTTATTTTTGACAAAGAATCCAAAAATCGACAAAAATATAGGGTGTCCCATTTAAATTTTTAGAGTTGATGTCGTTCCAGCAAAATTGGGACACCCTGTATACATGGAAGTATTATATTTTAAAAGAAATCTAAAATCTAAAAAACTTTTCTATTTAACTTTTTTCCACATCTTTTATATATTCCCAAATAGTATAGTGGGTCGTTTTATGTGGAACACGGTGTACCTACATAATTAAATGATGAGGGCGATTGCGGTATTGTAAAATAAAACACAAAATAATTGCTACCTCTAGATTTAATTTCTCTTTATCTATGGCTTATAATATAATGACCTAATAATACCTATTATGCTTACCTACCTAGTAGATAAGTATATGAATAGATATTTTATTGGTAATTGTGAAAAAGTTATATATACCTACTGATGTGTCAAAAATTAAAAAACAATGTATATATTCTGTTAACGGCTAATTATAATATTTTTAGCCGGCTAAATGCTAGTTATATAATTAGCATTGGCTAAATATATAATTAGTGGCTAAAAACCCATCACTGGGTATAAGCATTATTAATAGGTATTTAGGTCATCGCATATTATAAGTCATAGATAAAGAATAAATTAAATCTAGAGGTAGCAATTATTTTGTATTTTATTTTATAATACCGCAATCCTCATCATTTAGTTAAGTCCATCAAAAATAAAAATAATCATACAAATTAAAAAATAAAACAAACAAAAATAAAAGTTCCAATAGATCTCCATATGATGCCATTATTCAAGGATTGTTAACTGTTTACAGGATTGCTCGATCCCTATACTACAATGTAATCCATAATTGTGACGTCGTCAAAGATCCAAAGATCTCGAACTTGTAGAAATAGAAATAGGTACACTTTATACTGTTATTACAAACTTTAATAAATAATAATATTAATAATCATTCAAATACGAAAATTCTTTTGCAAATGTGAAATATAACAAACACAAAATAGGTATATTTCGACAATTCGATTACATAGATCTTCGATGACGTCAGAAAGGCGGATGACAAAATTGAGCGATCGAGCAATCCTGTAAACAGTTAACAATCCTTGGCCATTATTACCATTGGCAGGCACTATAATATTTAGCCTGCTAATTTTGAAAGGATTTTTAGCCGACGGATAATATCGATAATTATCCGGTTACTACACTACATTTTCATCAGCTGATTTATGTCAGTGCAATATACACCTTATGTACGTTGATATTAGGCGCTAGTTGTAGTGCACACTCAAGGATTTTTAACTAAACAGTTAACAATCCTTGGTGCACACTGCCCTACAAGCAAATAGTGACAAACGAATGGGATTCTGAAATTAGTGTAGTTCAGTGCTACACTTTTCGAGCAAACGAAGTGACCTATTATTTGATATGGACTTGTATGGACACATGTATTTTTACGTATAGGGATCGGGGACCATAGATTAATTACACCCGGGGACCACATACCTAATTAGGTATGGAACCACATTGGGACACAAAGGCACATCGAGAAAATTCGCTTTTCTGTTATTCATTTACCTAGGGTTTTAAGTTTTTAAGTATTGGTATTGGTAGCAATTGGTATTGATGATGACGTATATAGCTTATAATAAATGATGCCGTCTGATAAAAATATTATGGCTACGAGTGGCGTTGATTTTGTTTAAAATTAACTTAATAATAGATATTTATCGAGTTTTAAGATTGTATTACATGAATCTTTAATATAAGGAAGTGTGATTAAAGAACCTTTTAAAATTAATGGAGGTAGGTAATTATGGTTTGTAATGAGAATGAGTAAAAACTACAGTAATTTATTTATTGCTATTAATTTAATATTGACACACTAGCGTGTATATCAACTAGTAATTAATTGTATCTGTTGATGTTTTATATTCTTTTGATTACAGGGAACCATGGAGTATTCGAATAAAGAAAATATTACAGGAGCAGTAGCCTCTGCTCATGAATCAAGCGAGAATTTATCTGTTCCTCGTGAAAATATTGATAAGGAAATAATATGCGAACCCGAACATACCCATTCAGGATCAAGTAATGATATAATGTCTGATATTAATTCATTTAAGGAACAAAATACAAATGTTACAGTACATAACTATACAGAAACCAATTCAGATAATGTCGGTGATACATGCCGTGAAATTGTACCTACTACACAAACTGGTTCAGAGTTCTTTGGATTAAATAAAAATAATGGCAGAAAAACAGAACAGTTGGAAGTAGTTTCAGAAGTTAATCAAGTCACAGAAAGATATCGGGAATATGTTTCGATCTCTCATCCAGAAAGAAAAATCAATCAGTCATCTGAATATGTCGGTGAATACGTGTTAGGTCATACAGAAAATGTGTATATATCAGAGGTGCAAGGTTCATCATCTGTTTATACCTCTGTAGCAGTATCAGATGATATTAATAATATACCTGACCAAGTAAATCAACAAAATACAACTACATCAGCAGTTGAAACAATAACAAATGAAAATGAAATGGGTGAGGGGAACTGGTTATCAGAATATCCTGCAGATCAAAAGGACACTAAAAATGTATCCCAAGGGGAGCAAGGACACGAAAACGATGAGTTAGATAAACATTGTATAAAAAATGAATTTGCTTATTCAAATACAGAGAGTAACATTAACAATACAGTTGAAATAGGAAATCAAAATATAGATGGAAATATCAGGAACGAGGGGTCAGTTGAAGAAGGTGGCTTAAATAATATGTCAGTTGAAGGTAATGCAATCGAAAATGTTCTAGGAGAAAGCACTAACGTTGATAGCGAAAATAGATGTTCATATGATGTTAAACAAGAAACTAGTTCTATGGAAGTCTGTGAAAGTGATTCTCTTACGAATAAGGAACAAGAATCACATAATATGAATGAATCCGTAATACATGAACAGATTATATCCACTAAAGATGGAACTGCAGAAAATGCTGATTTAACTAATGAATCGGTCGTTTCCTCAGAAAATATGGCTGTTGAAGATTATACTATAGCTGAAGAAATGGAAATGACTGAAATTCAAGAAGGAGAATATACTATAGTAGAAGGTCCAAGTTCATTGGATATATCAACTAATCAACAGGATGAGTCGGGGAATTCAGACGGAACATTAGTCGTATTTGAAAACTACGAAAGTTCCGAGGACACTATAATAGATGAACAAAATGAAATGTATTTAAGTGAATTAAGAAGTGAGGCAGAGTCACGTCAGTCTGTGAGCAGCTCAGTGAGCAGTCAGTCTTGTGAAAATAAACCAAGGAGGGGTCGAAAGTCTACACATGAAATTCCAATGCATGTTTTGGGCCATAATATTTCTAAGCCAGTGGAAAGTGTACCAAATGGAAGAGCATTGCCAAAGCCTCGACTTGGTGTTAAAGTGCCATATCGTAATTTAACCTCTCAAATTGTGTCCAAAGCTGAAATAGAGAAAGAGGTTATGGATCGTGCACGTTTAAAACAGGAACAAGCCAACTCTAGAGCTGACATACTTTTTGCAAGAAAATTAACTCAAAGACTGGCTAGAAAAATTGCACCTTCACCAGGACCTCCCAGGAAAGTTACAGAATCTAAAAAATCTAAAGATTCAGACTCTCAACTGCAAAGAAAAGATACTGATGCAGCATCTGATGAAATAACAGAGACAGATAGTAACCAGAACCAAGACAGTTCAAAGATCCATAATGATTCTGACCTGTTAGCTATATTGGAAGGCGAAGGAGATGAAATGCCTGTTTTGCCTAAAGAAGTTCCTGAGACTCATGTAGATGATACAAATCTAAAACTGCTTGAACGGGAAATTGCCCTACAACAGCTACAAGACTTGCCAAATCAGTCTCCAAAATTGGGAATTTATAGAAGACGTAGGGCACCTGTACTTACGCCTGAAGCTTCAGTTTCGAAAAAATCAACAGCAGATAATTTCAATGCTGAACTAAGAGAAACGTCTACTTCAGGTCATAATTCTATAACGAAACCAAAAGATGATCTTCCAGTGCATCTCTTATCTGATAAAGAAAATGAAACTACGAGACAGCCAATTTCTAAAGGAGGTTTGTCTACATCACCTAAAAGTGATCATAGCAATGTTGAAACACTTGGATCGCCTAAAAAGCAACCAGTTGAAATTGAACCGCAAGTTAAAGTCAATATGGTACTAAAAACATATTCTAGAAAACGTAAAACTACTGAATTTCCAGAGGCATTGATCGAGTCATCCTTGCCAAAAAAGACCATGCTTGCTGAAATTGAATTAAAAGTACAGAAAACTGATGCAACAGTACCAACGACAAATGTTTATGTTACAAAAAGTTCAAGGGTAATTAAGAAAAAAGTTATTTGGGATCCTGATGAAACCCCAACTAGATCACCAAAATCTATAACAAGGTCTGACCTGCAGTCACCCAAAATTGCCCCAGTTAAAATTACAAAACCTGTTGAAAAACTTCCTAACACAGAGAAGGTTCCAGAAAAAAAATCTTCAAGTGGAATGATACAAAAAGAAAAGATTATGGATAAGAAAAATAATGAAAAAAGCTCTAATAAAAAAAGCGTAGTATCTCAGAGTGAAAAAAAAGTTATTATTTCAAAAAGCGATGGCTCAAAAAATAAAATTCCTTTAAAAAATAAGAAAATTCGATCAGAAGTAGATAAGCTACTCATGGATGAAGGAGCAGTAAAAATGTTGTATGACCTTAAAAATAATGATGAAGCAGCACCAAAAAAGAAAAAGGATGTGTACTCTGTAGAAAAAGCTCATAAGGAAATTATAAAAAAAGCCAATGAAATAAAAACTGATTTGCAACAAAACACAAGTAACGAATCACCAAAATCCTTAAGAAAAAAAGAAGCAATGACACCATCCCCTGTTAAACCGGCACAAATTACAAGTAATACAGAAAGAAAGATGTCCAAGGATTCTACACGTAGTTCACTGCACACACCTCCAGGATCTCCAGCATATTCTCAAAGTTCTATGCTAGTTAGGAGAAGGTCAAGCAGCTCAATTTCTAGTAGTGATGAACTTGATGAAAATGATACCTCAAAAATTCAAAGAAAGAAGTCACTTACTATTTCATCAGATATCCCGAAACCTAAAAAAATTAAGAAAAATGAACCAAATGAACAAACTGACAAATCAACTGAAGACAAGGGTCTTTCTGTAAAAGTTACTCCAATTTCAGTAGAAGACAAATTAAGTCCATATAAATCATTTACTGTCAAGAAAACAAACAAACATGTTACTATTAATTTGAATTATATTAATGAGCAATGCTACTGTACAGTCCAAGTAATATATGCACACAAAAATAATTTGAATATATTAAATTTTCATGTTTTAGGTATTGGAAGAATTAACTGCCACAATAAAGAAATTTGCCAAGGAAAAAGATTGTCATGTTGTATGCATAACATCAAGTTGTAAAGCATTTTGTTTAGGATTGGATTATACTTCTTTAATATCTGATGCGGAGGATGTTCGTAAAGAGAAAGCTACAGAATTGGCAGAAAGAGTTAGGTAAATGTGTATTGTATATATGTAATACGGAAATATCTGATCCTACATATAGTATTTATTTGTGTTAAACTGTGACTTAAAATTTGTGTTCAGATATTCATAATGACTAAATAGTATAAAACAAAGTCGCTATCCACGTCTGTCTGTCTGTTTGTCCGCTTAGTTCTTAAACTAGCTAAACTAGTTAAATAGCTAAACTACGCAACGGATTTTAATGCGGTTTTCACTATCATTTAGAAAATTTCTTCCGGAAGGTTTATATGTATAATACATTCTAATTTTTAATTTATAAATAGTTGAAAAAATAGATGTTTTCTAATCAAGTCATCAAAAAAATTATTTTCTGAAGCTTAAATGACTTACGCTGGCTAAACTTTATGAGATACATCAAAATAATGTACTGCATAATTGTAGGTCCTAAAAAGGTCTACAGAAAAGTCCCCGATGGCATATGTTATTTCTAAAGGTTGACTCACAGTAACTATTTTAATCTTTTACATATTAATAAAAAATAATAGGTTATTTAAGAAGCTATTTTGATCAATATATATTCGATCCTTATTCGGTGAAATATATTACTTACCTTGAGCATTTAATGTAGATTGAAATTGCTCGTTGAATCATATCATTTAAATGAATACTTTAGAAGATATCACAGATTTAAAATTACGGGCAACAAAAAAATAAGTTGTTTGCGTGACGACACTTACGATGCTTTTTTGATTCAGTATTAATCCTTATCCAATTAAACATATTACTTCATTTGGCTTTAAATTTCGATAAAAATTGTTCCTGACCATGTAATTTAAATTTATATCTTACAAGATGTAACAAGTTGAAAATTCACTTGCAACAAAACAGTCGACCACAATGGATCTAGCGTTTCCATTTAAATGACTGCAATTTCTAGTAAAACTGTCTTTTTCAATGACCATAAAATAAATCACAGGGTCAAATATTCAATGTTTGCAGGTTTAGATTTGAGCGTTGACTGTTTTTGGCATGAACGGCTATATGTAGCCCTTTTGCGTGTTACTTCGAAGGAAAATCTGTTTATGTTGTTTAATGAACAAACAGCTGTAAATATTGTAGATATATAAAGACATTCTGTAGTTACTGGTAGTATAGTCCGATTTAAATAATAACACTTTCACATTGACAGCTAACATAACCCAAAGTCGTTGATCTGTAAGCTATGCATAAATATAAATATGCTTAAATTTCGATCTGTTTTACAATGAAATATGACGATAAAAAATATACGATATACGAAAATATACGACAAAAATATTATGTAAAGTAGGGTTACCGATACCCGTTAATATTACAACCCGGTAGCCGTTTTCAATACCCGGTATTTACCCGCTACCCGTTAATTACCCGGTACCCGTTATTTATCATATTTTATATCGCTAAACCTGTTAACAATGCCACCAACGCAAAAACAAGTTGTTATCTGAGTCACACGGAGGCCAACCGAGTGCAGGTGTTTATAGGGTTATTGGGTATTTAGTGGGTTATCAGGTATTTAACGGGTTATCGGGTACTAAAATGGGAACCGGGTAACGAATTGTTATCCCGTTGGTATCCCTAATGTAAAGTATAAGTACTTGATGCTTTTTAAACAAAATGATGCCACATTAGCAAATTGTACCCGGCGAAGCCGGGGCGGGTCGCTAATACATAATAATTTTTAGGTAATTATTGAATATTAATTTTGACAAAGAGGCTCATAAACATTAATATAATTGCCAAAATAAAAATGTTTTATGAAGAATATTAGGACCCGCATAGCCTTGGCTCAGGGTCTAATAAGTAATATATTCTGCTAATGTCTGTCTTTGTATATGTTAATGTATATGTATATGGAATAAATAATAAATAATAAATAATAAATATATTCTCTGTGTAGCAATTTTGTACATTTTAGTTTATACTAATTTATTTTCAGAGACTTCCTACTTTGCCTTTTAAAATTCCCCAAGGTGTTGGTAGCTGGAATACAGGGAGAGTGTATTGGACTAGGTGTTACCATGCTTCCATTATTTGATATGGTTATTGCAAGTGACACAGCCACCTTTAGTACACCTTACGCCAGTTTAGGTTGTGTGGCGGAGGCTGGATTCCTCCTATCTCCACCTATTTTCACTAATCATGGACTAGTAAGTGATATAATTCAGTAATACTAAAGAAATTAGGTATATTTAAATCTTTCAAACAAAAACATTTTCAACACATTTCATATTACTGTGGTATTGTAGTGAATGTGTTTTTGATATTATGATGACAGTAACATTTAGTTTAAATATTAAGTCATTAAAAACTATGATATACCTAATTAATATTATTATGATTTTATTTTATAGGCTGCAGAATTATTATTTACTACACAGAAATTAACAGCTGATGATGCCTTCCGACGTGGTTTGGTGTCGAGGCTGTGTTGGCCCGAGAAGTATAATGAAACACTGAAAAACATTATGATTTCAATATCGACAAGCTCAAAACAGGTATTATATATATGTATATTTTGATATTGTGTTTGTTTAATTAATTTATTATAAATAAATGTACCGATAAGAGTTTCTCCCAATACAGAGTTAATAACAATTTCTTTAATTGAAAAATTTTAGGGAGTACTAGGTTCTTCATAACTCGTATAGCAAACTCTAAGGGGAGATTAAAAATTATTTTTTTAAAAATCTTGTTTAAAACCAACATGTTATGATTTTCTTTTTTTGCCGAATGATCAGTCTTTTAAGTTATCGAATGAAGTATCTTTGAAAACATTGATTATAGTTTTTCATTAGTACATTAACAATTTGTAAATGTGTTTTAGCAAGTATAAATATAAAAGTTTGACAGTGACAATTTTATTTGCAAGAACAGTCTACCTACTAACATGTTGGTTTTAATGTAATTAAATGTTTTGATGTGTTGACTTGAATAAAAATAAAAAATCATACTATATAGGCCAACTCGTAAAAAAAACTTAAAAATACATTTTCAATCATCTTATTTAGTTTGGAACACTGGAAACGTCTTTGTATACTAAACTCAAAACACGTTTTAATATTTTTTACTTGTTAACAACTATAGTGTTTAAGGGAGCAAGCGGTGATGTAAAATTTGTAGAAAATTGAATTTTCCTGGAAATTTAGTAAATATTTAGATTCAGATTAAAAAAAGTTATCCAATTATTAGTTTTCATGTTCCATGAAAATGAAAAATTACAAAATTTTGACAAGTTTGGAGTATTTGTTATACTTTTTTGTGTGGCATATAAAAAATGTGAAAAGAATGCGCTTATGTGACATGATTATTTTAAAATTAAATAATATATCTTCTCATAACGGTGCTGAGGGACAAATGTACCTATATACATATATAAAAATATTTTGGCAGAATATACGAAAAGATGTCCTTTAAAGCCTACTTATATATAAGTAGGAGGAATTTTGGCATCAGTAAAATAAGCCTAGTAAAAATTCTCCTTCTTGGTACCGCAGTGGACTGACTAAAGCATGTTGTGGCAATATTTCTTATCGGGTATAGTGTGTTTGTCAGCGTTTTTTCAATATAACCCTTTTCTGGACAGTAGATTTGGGGATTGTTGTCTAATTTATTGGTTTCTTTAATGTAAAATTTAATATTTATACTTATATAATAATAGGGATATAGGAAACGAGACACAATTCTAATCAAAATGCCGAGCTCACAGCCCATGCACTAGTTGCAATGCAGAACCATCAAATGGCTGCAACCAGCTACTTATAAGCCATGCATATTTGAAATTGTATATTTCGGGAATGGATTTTGGATTAAGTTTAAATTTTCAAAATAACCATAGTTTAAATAATACTTTATGTGTACGAAGTGAGAAGTGAGAACTAATTACTTACTGAACTTCACTGAAGACCAATATATTAAAAAGCATTAGCTAAAGTTTCTTCAAATTTGATCATGATTTCATTTATAAATTTGTTACAGAGTTTAGAAGCAACAAAGAAACAATTGCGAAGGCACCTAGTACAAACAACAGAAGCAGCTATAAACTCGGAGTCTAAGATATTGGTTGAGCACTGGACAAGTTCCGAGTGCCAAAAAAGTTTTGCACAGATAATTGAAAAAGGCAATTGAATAATCAATAAGTGTGTCATTATTTTGAATCATAAATATTGTGGTACAAATAAATTTTGTTAGTAATAAGTGCAAAATTTCAAAATAGATGTTGGGTCAATCCATTTTATCAAGCAATTGGTAATTCAAAAATATTTTTTATATTTTTCATAAAGTAGTATAAGAATATCCTATTTTTAGGGTTTAGTTATTCTAGAAGATATAATGTTTTAATTTAGTATAATTATCTAAAATTATATTTCACTGACTGTTAGTGCGATAGATAGATATGGTGATTTCCCAAAGATTGGTGCAATTTATAAAAATCATAATTCGTAGAATTTTCTATTGTTTCTCTACTAGTTTTTTTCGGCATTGATGAAGAGATCACTTTTAAAAACAGAATACAATGTACAACATAATTTAATGTCTTGTCTACATACTAGGGAATATACTAAAAATTTTGAGGGTCTGTAAACATTGTATATTTATTTTTCTTTACATTTATTATGATTTATTAGGAAACACACATTTTATGCTTGTTAACTTGATTTGTTAATTTTATTAGTATGAATAAATAAAATTAATAATTAAATACATTGGTTATTTTATTACTCATTAAAACAAAATTGATTGAATTGATGAAACAAAGATAGCAAAGGACCTACCGATAGCAAAATATTGTTAAATAGCTATTATTTAAGTGGAGTTTGAACAATCTTTGATGTACTCAAAATCAGTATTTTTTAAGATTCTTAAATGTGGGTGGCAATGAAATAGGCCACACTGTAGATACGGAGATAATCTTTACCAGCAAGTCCATTTTCCATTACTTTTTACATAAAATAAAAAAAATAAATTCAGTTACTCCAGCTTATAAATAATTTCTAAAAAATATATAGGCTTTGGTTATGAAAGTTAGTAATTTTAAAATTTTACTTGGTATTTGGCCCTTTGGCCAGAAGGCAGATACATAAAAAGTCCTATTATACTTATTTAATTATAGCGTTTTTGTTTGAAAAAAAAATCGATTTGATCGAGTGTGATGCTCAGTGGTATGCCATGCATTTATTACCAGTAAATATATGTTAAATAGTTTGTTTAATATTTATTTGCAATATAAAAAACATAGTAAAAAAAATCGTGCTGAGAGCTCACAGGCGCGTCATTTGAACACAAAATAAATAAAAGTAGAGCCTTGTTAATCAATAATTGTGTTTTTTCTGATTCATTAATTTTGATTTATACCACTTTATCTCAGAAACTCTGTTTTGTGACACAAGAGAGTTTTGACAATATTGCAGTTATCTATAAAACTAATTCATATAAGTTAAAAAAATTCTAGTTTCTTAGAAGTGCATATGTCTGTTCTTGCCAGGTTTTTCATTTATGGGCACAGTTAGGCACAGACACATTCATAATCATTACCAGTCGTAGGTATTCAGTAGGCAGGTTTCAATGTTTAAATATGGTTTAAATGCTGTGATTGATGTGATTTTTAATAACAATTTTGTATTTGTTGGTAGTGAATATACATACAATATAAATACCTAATACATAATTATTATTATATTAATTTTTAGTGGTGTGTGTAAATATACCTAATATAGTTGTGTACAATGGAAGAGAACACAGTTGTACCAGATTATTCCTTATTCAGCAAATTAACTAAAAAATATATATGTCGCTGGTAAAAGTGAACTTTCAATGAGAAGAAAATGGTGCTAAATATAAAAATATTTAGCACCATTTTCTTTCTTTGCTATGGCAAAGAATCAGTCAAGAAATTGTTACAGGCTGTTCAAGTAGATAGTGGCAGTACCTAAATGGGCTAAGCAAAACTAGAAATATAAAAAGGAATAAATTTTTTGTATGGAAAAGTGTATTGAAAAAATAATCTAATTGAAAAGAGGGAATTTTAGGAGTTTCATTGTTTAGCAAAGAAATTAAATACTTTTGGTTAGAAGAACCATGGATGTATTTTATTTGGCGGAACATGATTGAATGAACCATAGGCGTGCATCAAAAGTTTGGCAAGATAAGAATGTAGAATAATCATCAATTGTATCTTTTTATTGGTGATTTTTTAATATATATATTAACAGTACCTACCTACCTCCAGTGGGTTGTGTGAACTAAAAACCACACGTTTCTGTCCACACATTCAGACAAACATGTCAAAAGTATGAGTACAAACGCGGTGAGTTGTGTAAATGTGAGGCTTCGCATTAACGTAGGCCTTTCACCGGCTGCACAAACATGTGTCACACAGGATGTTACTCTAAAATATAGAATTTTTTAAATAAGCTGTAAACAAAATATTTTTTATTAATTATGACAATTTGGCATTTGGGCATATTCTACGCAGTAGGACCTATAATAACCATAAATTATAAAGGAAAATTAAATTTGATTTCTGTGTGTGGATAACAGCAAATCGATATTCTTTGGCCACGGCGCCCTTTTAGATGCATTCACCCAAACTTGGTGGGTACCTATATGCCCATCCATGTAGGTTTCATAACCATAATGTAGTATTTGCTTTGCCCGCTCGTCTGTCTATGATAAAATAGTTAAATTGGATTTCTCTGAGTGGAAAGCAGCAAATTAAAATTCTTTAGTCACATCACCATTTCAGATGCATTCACCAAACTTGGTGGGTATATATATGCGCAAACATATAGGCTTCATAACCATATGTAGTATTTGCTTTGCCTGCCCGTTTGTCTATGATAAAAATAATTAAATTTGATTTCTCTGCGTGGATAGCAGCAAATTAATATTCTTTAGCAACATAGCCCTTTCAGATGTATTCACCAAACTTGGTGAGTGTCTACCCAAACATGTGGCCTTTATAACTACATGTAGTATTTGCTTTGCCTGCCCGTCAGTTTATGATAAAAATAATTAAATTATTAAATTTGATTTCTATGCGTGGATAGCAGCAAATCAATATTCTTTAGCCACGTAGCCCTTCCACGGCAATCGGTATTTGAACATACTTATTTTATAGCACAAGTATAAAGAATATACTCTATATCTAATCTATATCTAATCTCTATACTTGTGCTTATAGAGAGCCTTGGTATTATTGGTCTGATGAATTTTGAAGGAGCTCTAGATGAGAATCATCCCACATATCACAAAGAATATTCTCTCAACCTCTCATAAAGAATATACTTTTGTAAATATTCATATAATATTACATGAATATCTTTCACTTTGAAGACTATCTGTAGAACGTTCGTTTTAACAAATTAATAGAATAGAATATTCAAATAAGTTTAATTTTTTAATAAATAACATAAGAATATTCGCCTGAATACTTAATGAAACATGTTTGAAACCTACCTACTATTCATTGGCCATTAATAGGTTTGTTAAGCAGTTTAATCAATTAAAAATCATGATAAAAATCTTCTCTATCACTGAATAATCTAAAATTATCCCAATCATATCCAAGAACCATTCTAGGATAATCATAGAATTAAAGAGACAGTGTGCTTTTTCATGCTATAGATATTCGCTGAACAACTTCATTCATTATTGTATGATCTCAATATATTCGAATCTTCGAATATATCTTTGTGACATAGGGTATGAATATTAGCCAGCTCTCTTCTCTTTTCTAGTGTGAAGTCAGTGAGTTCATAAAGTCCAACATAAATTAATTATTTCAAAAACGTTAAAGTTTTTGAAAAATCGCTCGGACACGTCGATTGTCTTTTATTTTTGTACTTGTTTTACATATATTATTTTTTTACAGGGGGACTCAATTAAGCTACGTCGATATAAACTTTAAAATTTTAAATAGGACAACCAGTAGTGTTTTACACATTTGGAAAGAACTCTTTTTTACGAATACGGTCATGTAAGGTTTTATGGGTCAATCTCTAATAATAATAAGGGAGATATGCCCAAAAAAGTATGTCATAAGAGCAATGTATTAGAAAGAGAATATCGACTCGTTGCTAGGAACAGTCTTTCTCCAACACATCGTTCTTATGATACACTTGTTGGGGCATATCTCCCTTTATTATTCCCATAAAACCCATAAACCCATAAAACCTTATTACCGTATTCATAAAAAAGAGTTCTTTCCAAATATGCAAAACAGGACTGAATGTTCCATTTAAAATAATAAATTTTACTTATATCGACGTAGCTTCATTGGTTTGTCCTGTAAAAAATTTAATATATGTAAAACAAGTGTAAAAAGAAAAGAAAATCGACTTGTCCGAGCGATTTTTCAAATACTACCATTTTCAAAATAATAAATTTATGAGAGACTTTATGAACTCACTGTATATGTGGTATATATGGTGATGACATAAATTCAGAGCAGCCCAAAGTGTAAAGATGATTGTTCCGCTTATGGCATGTTTGTCTTTATAAATCAAAGAGTTGGTCTATGGCTGCTCATTGTAGTTCTGATTACCAAATTATAAGGCTCAACATATTATTCTGGGTCAGATGAACCATAACATGTGACATGTGTATTAATATAATTTATTTGGGACCGATGCTACAAGATGTGACACAGACCTCTGGGGCCTTGGTTTCACTAAAATAACACTACCCCAACTTTAATTTTTCACGGTCTACGATTAATCATCATAAATAAGATAAGCATTAATATAAGTCAGAAAAATACTAATGTAAGTTTTATGTGGTGGCAATGAAATAGGCCACACTGTAGATAAGTAGATAATCTTTACCAGTAAGAATATTTTCCATTATTTTTTTAATAAAATTTCTACGAACAAAATGCTCTTTGTTTATTCTCCATTTTATATCAATGACACATACACCTATACCTACATAAATTCCATTCATTCAATCGTCAAGGTTCAGCGGAAGAGATATACACCAAATTGGTTAAAATTCGAGCAGAAATGTAAGGATCTTGCTGAGAAGGAGAAGGTAAAAGGTTAATTACAGACGTCAGTCAAATTAACTGGATAAAGTGCAGATATACTAGCTACCTATTTACTTTAAAAGTGCATTAAGAAAGTGTATCGATGAGGAAAATCAATTATCAAATTTATTGGGATAGATTTTCGTTCACATTCGAAAGTGGATACAATCTTATCTATGGATCCAGTTACCTACAGAATTACCTATATCGCAATTACATAATATAAACACATGGTAAGCAAAGCCATATAGGTATTAGAAATATTCTCAATATTTTAAGGATTTAATAAATACCTAATTCATATACTTCACTTCTGCATTAAAACCCGTCATTTAAACCAGAGAGGACTATGTGTTTAAACACCTCGATACCCATTTACAGGGTGTCCCATTTTTATGCTGAAAAAAATCGGAAACATGTAGTCAGTAAAAATAATGGGACTTTGCTATATAAACTTATGTCCAAATCCATACCGTTTCTGAAATACAGGGTGTTGAAGTTGAAAAAAAAAATTTTATTTATATCTCTACAGTAATAAACCAATTATTTTCAAATTTTATTTGGTCAAAGATATTATGAACCTTTACTCTCCCACAAACAGTTTCAGCTCAATGGGAATAGGCAGTGGCGTGCAACCTGCACTCTCGGACCCCTTTTCTCAAAAATAAATGTTACGCCACTGACTAACGTTTAAAATAATACGATATTTCGATGTCCCATTTATTTCTCTACAAAAAAGTACTCTTTAATTTTTTTCATAAAACTATTATTTTATTAGGAAAAGACATGATTTTATAAAATATGGATTCACTCCGTAACGGTGTGTTTTGTGAAAAAAATGAAAGTTAATAAAATCATACCGATATGATTTTAAATCCAAAAAACCAAAAGAATTTTTTTTTCAACTTCAACACCCTGTGTCTCAGAAACGGTAAACGTACCGTTTCTATCTAGCCACCATTCAGTGCTGGAATCAGGAAAATCTGGAAAACCTCATTAGTTAGGAGAGTAGTCAAACCTCAACTGATTTTAATTTCTCACATTAACACTAAGCTGACATTATTTCTATCCTAAGCCTGTTGCTAACCCACCCCTGCGAAAAAGTCATAGTTATACAGAGTTATTCATGCAAAGCGGGTATTAGACATTCTGATTTTTTTATGGGGGAGGTTTTCGATTATTTCCGATTCAATGAAAATATTTTCAGGTTTGCATCACTTCCGGTTATACCGGAAGTAGACCACAACTTGGAACACCCTGTATATTATTGCAATTTTGAACTCTACGTAATATTTTAAACACATTTCATGTAGAATGTCCTATACCTATCTTCAACTGTTTTTGAAATATTGACAGGTGAATATTGACATTTTGCAAATTTGACACCCTGTAAAATCTAAAAGATTAGAGATCAAGCAAAACGGTTTGCACATTCCTATATTAACTTTTCAAAAGCTATTGTTTGATACTAATTTCAGATTTATCCAGAAATAAAAAATTTTCGATTAAATTTAATCTCTTGGTTATTTCTCTCTCCCTTATTTCTATCCTAAGCCTGTTGCCAACCCACCCCTGCGAAAAAGTCATAGTTATACAGGGTCATTCATGCAAAGCGGGTATTATAACGTTCTGATTTTTTATGGGGGAGGTTTTCGATTATTTCCGATTCAATGAAAATATTTTCAGGTTTGCATCACTTCCGGTTATACCGGAAGTAGACCACAACTTGGAACACCCTGTATATTATTGCAATTTTGAACTCTACGTAATATTTTAAACACATTTCATGTAGAATGTCCTATACCTATCTTCAACTGTTTTTGAAATATTGACAGGTGAATATTGACATTTTGCAAATTTGACACCCTGTAAAATCTAAAAGATTAGAGATCAAGCAAAACGGTTTGCACATTCCTATCTTAACTTTTCAAAAGCTATTGTTTGATACTAATTTCAGATTTATCCAGAAATAAAAAATTTTCGATTAAATTTAATCTCTTGGTTAAATCTGAAATTAGTATCAAACGATAGCTTTTGAAAAGTTAAGATAGGAATGTGCAAACCGTTTTGCTTGATCTCTAACCGTTTAGATTTTACAGGGTGTCAAAGTTGCAAAATGTCAATATTCACCTGTCAATATTTCAAAAACAGTTGAAGATAGGTATAGGACATCCTACATGAAATGTGTTTAGAATATCACGTAGAGTTCAAAATTGCAATAATATACAGGGTGTTCCATTTGAAATAACGAAGTTGTGGTCTACTTCCGGTATAACCGGAAGTGTGCAAACCTGAAAATATTTTCATTGAATCGGAAATAATGGAAAACCTCCCCCATAAAAAAATCAGATTTTTATCGTTAACAGAACCCGAAAAACGTCTAATACCCGCTTTGCGTGAATAACCCTGTATATCTTTTGTAAAATTCGTTACAAATTAATTTCTTAATTTTCTGATTCATTCTTCAAGGATTCTACAATTTTATGATTTTTTTTTGAACTTTTAATACTCTGGATAACGACCTATAATACCTATACTTTCGAGTTATCAGCGTTTCATTCATTTTGATGTTGGAAGTAATGGCATTTAGCTTTTAATTTTAAAGTAGTTAATTTGTTTTTATACTGCAATTATAATTTTGCTTAAGCCGTTATACTTAAGCATAACCGTTTATCAAAAATTCAGAAACGCTGATATTTAATGCATAGACATGTATGTGTTAATTCGTTTAATCTCGACGTTGACATCTTTTTACGTAAAACATTAGGTACACTACATTACACAGGGTGTTAGTTAAACATGCGGCAAAAATTCAAGAGGTTATTCCTTGGACTATTCTAAGGATATTTAGATGTCCTTTGATGATTTTTGAAAAAGCACTTTGTTGCGAAGATATAGGGCGAAAAAAATTTTCAAATCCAATTTTGGTATTTTTCACATTATTAATGTAGGTGAAATAAAAGTATGGACCGGTATTTCTACCAGGAAGACTTACCGGCGAAGTATACCGCAACTTTTTGGAACAAATGCTACCTCAGTTTTTGGAGGATGTACCATTGGCTACCAGACAGGCAATGTGGTTTATGCTTCATATGTTATGATGGTGCGCCACCTCATTTTAGTGTAGTTGCTCGAGAGTTTTTAACAGCAACATACGGATATCGCTTGGTCGAGGTGGACCTCACGTATGGCCTGTTCGATCCCCGGACTTAAACCCCCTGGATTATTTCCTATGGGGCCATCTAAAGTCATTAGTTATACTAGGCTAGTGGAAGATATGGACCATTTAAGAGATCGGATAATTGCTGGGTGTAACTCAATAAGAAACGACCCTGGTGTTTTTGAAAGAGTTCCGGAGTCTATGAGGAGACGATTGGATGGTTGCATCCGAGCTGGAGGTAGCCATTTTGAACAATTCTTGTAGGTTTAGACATGTTACATGTAATTTTTAGTAATAAATTGTTATTTGTTGAACATTTTTTCCGCCCTATATCTTCGCAACAAAGCGCTTTTTCAAAAAACATCAAAGGATAAAATATCCTTAGAATAGTCCAAGGAATAACCTCTTGAATTCTTGCCGCATGTTTAACTAACGCCCTGTATTACATTACATTATTTATTGTATTGGTACTTATTCTGAAAAGACAATGGTTTGTGGGCATTAAAATGATTTGTAAAAGTATTATTACTCTCATTTGGGTGTATTCAAAGATTTAACTATCCTAGGTACCTACTTATATTTATCTACCTAAGCATTAATTGAATGCTTTTCTTAGATACACTTACCCAAAAGTTGATCTCGTACTTTTTCAGATAATTCTCATTCTGTATGTAATAATCCCGTTTCGTAAATTCACATGGTAATTTCTATTGGAGATATACTAATTAAAATGTTTTGAAAATCCCAAATTATAAAGTACGGAAATATTATTACAACTTTTTTGTTAAAATTTGACCCTTTAGAATATAAAATCTGTATGTAATAATCCCGTTTCGTAAATTCACATGGTAATTTCTATTGGAGCTATACTAATTAAAATGTTTTGAAAATCCCAAATTATAAAGTACGGAAATATTATTACAACTTTTTTGTTAAAATTTGACCCTTTAGAATATAAAATAGTAATACCATTTAACCATTAAATTAAATTGTAATATCCAAGCTTTCAGTAGAGGTTTCATGTTTTATGACCATATAGTAAAGACCAATAAATAAAATATTACCGGTAATAAAATCCAAATATCTACTTCGAGTTCAGCATGAATCTACAGTGAAAAAATAGACCTGAAAACGGGATCCTCCAATGAAAATGTTCCTGGAGGAGCGTGTGGTGGTAAATGCAGGCGCAGGTGCCAGCAGCAAGAAGCCCTCAGGAGCCAAGGCTCCGCGCGAAGAAGCTTTGGCAGTAGTGATTGGCGCGGTTCCGAGGAGTTCACACCGACTGGAGGGCCAGCGACTCGCATTTCCACGCCGCCGAGCATGCCACCTGACAGACCACCGCCACTTTAAAGGTAACATCCAAAGCAGAGTATGATCGTTCGCCTCATATCAGACTATGATCGTTCACACGCCGTTGGGTACCAAAAGCCCTCCGGCATAGCTTGCAGATCCCAAATTAGACAGATAAGGATAACGTAAGTCCTTTGATGATATTCTGGGAGACACATTTCCTCACAATGCAGTTAGCTAATTCGTGTAATGTTTTTTTAATGCTTAGTCAGCTGTTGATAACATTAATTTAATAATCATAAAGTGTCAAGGAAGAGTAGGATGGGGTAATATTTTTAAAACGGAATTCTTTCACTTAATAACAAAATCAACTTATTTTTTGTTTTAAACAAGCTGCATGCAAGCCGAGTTTTTATATCTTATTTATTTAGATATTATATTTTCTTTAATAAAATAGTTGACATTTTAGAAATATTCATTAATGATCATAATGTTTTTAAGATTCATATGTATGTACATTCCATATCTCGCCGTTTTTCTTTTCACTGGGTATATGTCTACCCTTCTATAATATCTACAAATATATACTATATTTTTAACAAGTATACACACATGAATAAAATATAGAAGATACTCAAAACCCCAAAAAAAAAGTAATTTAGCCTTAAATATTTGATCACTTATCTAATCACTAATATTTCTAAATGATCACTAATATTTAGTACTTTTTTTACAGTCTAAATAATTGGATATGTACCTATCATATAATTTTAAGTGTATTCTGTTTTATTTTTTCTAGGTTTTCATTGTGTATTATATTTAATGCATTGTTATTTCTGTTAAACAATTTTAAAATAATTACTAATACTTTACTTCTTAAATAAATGATCCTTCTTATTTCTAAATATTTTCATAGCCTTTATTTTTCGTTCATATACCGGGTGTTTCACATAAGAGTCCTCAGCCGGCA
This sequence comes from Pogonocherus hispidulus, assembly GCA_963924545.1. Taxonomy (NCBI): domain Eukaryota; kingdom Metazoa; phylum Arthropoda; class Insecta; order Coleoptera; family Cerambycidae; genus Pogonocherus; species Pogonocherus hispidulus. The sequence continues at coordinate 91,850,827 of OZ004692.1, forward strand.
ACGGAAAGATATATTTTGATTTTGAAAAAGCAGATGATAGAACTCATCTATGGCTTCGTCACGGAGTTCAACTTGATTTTTTTCAGAGCAAATTGGAGATGGCCCTGAAGTGGAAAGAAATTTTTCGTTTGCAGGAACTTTGTAACAAGGTTTATCCGATACTTTGTTCAATTCTAAACAATTTTTGTCAAATAACTATTTCAAAAACTTAATAGTTTCAGAGATATCGGGCTGTTCATTTGGTGAGGCTCAAACTCAACCGTATTTTAGAGCCTCGAATTATTACCGTATACAATGAAACAATAATTATCCAAGTCAATTTAATAGCTCTTTTTAAGGAATAGTGAAATAATATGTATTTCTGTAAAATATGGCAAGAGTTTTTTTAAATCTCTAATTCATTTTGTATAATACTTAGGTAATTCATAATTATTTGTACGCTTGTCCTAAAATAAATCCTGAATGTATGTACGTACAAAATGCTGGCAAAACTTTTGCCATATTTTACAGAAATACATATTATTTTACTATTCCTTAAAAGAGCTATTAAATTGAGTTGAATAATTATTGTTTCATTGTATAAGGTAATAATTCGAAACTCGCCAAATGAAGAGCCCGATATCTCTGAAACTAGTAAGTTTTTGAAAAATAGTTATTTGATAAAAATTGTTTAAGAATTGAACAAAGTATTAGATAAACCTTGTTACAAAGATCCTGCCAACGAAAAATTTTTTTCGACTTCAGCGCCATCTCCAATTTGCTTTGAAAAAAAATCAAGTTGAACTCCGTGACGAAGCCAGAGATGAGCTCTATCATCTGTTTTTTTTTTAAATCAAAATATGTCTTTCTGTTGCCGAGATACGAGGACTTTTATGTGGAACACCCGATATACCTGTTTATGCCCAAATAAAACCATATGTAACATAATAATTACTATAAGTGGCTATACGATAGGATATCAAGAAAATTCAACATTAACATATAAGGGTAAGATAGTAGAAATTCCTAATTGAAGTATTTACAATACCGGAATATAAGAAAGTTTTTTACCACGTTTTTCTACATTTTATATAAATTCCACTGCAAATAAATTCAGTATTTTTGTATGTCGTTCTGCTGGTTTTTCCTACTGTTTGCCTGATTTTTTAGCTTCAAGGTTAAGCTTAATTTTCCTTATATGAGAATGGTAAGCCTAATTTAATTTTAATGTTATCAAGAATATTACTTTTCCTAACTTCTTAATACCTGAATTAGGCATCTCCTTATCTAATTTTTCATATAGTTTTGTACTTTCCTTATATTTTTTAGTATTTTCCTTAGTATAATAATACTGGTTTCATATAGATAATAAGTGCACAATCGATGTTTTGGTTATTAAAATAAGTATTTTAATAACCAAAATATCGATTGCGCAGTGATTAGTATATTCTTATTTTCCATTTCCTCCCTGGAAAATACTTCAATTTAGTGTTTTATCTATATCAATGTCTAAAACCAGTAAGAAATTAATCACAACCTTTCTAATTTAAAATATCTTTATCAGAACTGCGATTTTATCTCGGGATTTTATAATGTTTCTGTTATTATTTAGTTATCATAGATACAAGTAATTGTATTTGTTCCTCCTTTTTATAATTTTATCTATTTCTATTCCCGTTTTATTATGTGTTGGTAAGTTTTTTGCAGATTTCCAAATCATTTGTTTTTATCGGCAAGTTATTCCATTGCTTGACATTGCTATAATTTTGAATTATTTCATAGTTTTTTTTTGTAAGTTTCCAATATGTTGGAACATTTATATATAAATTAGGTAGTACTTATTTATGTAACTTTTACCAAAGTATATAAAAAATTTACTGCTAAGCTATCTATTACCTACTGCTAAATTATACTTATAGAATTTCAAAATATTTTATTAAATTTTAATTATTATCAGTTTTAACCAACTAGATGTAGAGTAGCGATATTTAACAACTTTTTGCGATAATTTGTAGATACAAGCTTGACAATATACTTCTAATTAACTAGTAACTCCTATCGTTATAATAATGTGATATAACCTTTTAATATACTGGGAGTTCACCTAAAACGGTCATATTTGTTGTTTATAATAACCCGAAAACTAAAAAAGACAGAGTGCGGTTTGTACAGGGAATTTACAAGTATTTAAAGCCAAATTACTTATTTTTTGGGGTTTTGAATATTCTTTATATTTTATTCGTGTTATATATTAGATACCTGTAATGTAATCATTTATTTTTTTGCTGAATACCTTTAAATAAATAAGTAAACAAAATAATTTATATTTTAACATAAAAAAGGGTCATCATTCTATATTTTTCCAATATGTACCTATGTTATTGCCAGTGTCTTAAGAATAGGAATTACCACAAAATTCAACTTTTTGGCGGCCCTCCTTCGTATATCTGAATATTTTATGATCTTATATTTTTGTGCTAACAGTATAGCCATGGAACGTATCCGTATTTGTCTTTTAAATAAAAAAGGGAAAAGATAAAGTCTTTTCAAAAGTGAAAAAGTCCGAATAGCACTTCTTACTGGCGCATTCGCCACATTTTAAACATTGAAAATTGTTAAGGTGTATGTATGGACACACGTACAGAAACATGATGCTGAGGTTTATTGTATTACAAGGGCTATCGAATAAAATTATTTAGCATTATATAGGGGGTTCTGTTACAGAGTATTTAATTTTCCTTTATTTTATGCAAAAATATGTACCTATACTTTGCTGCTTTTCAAGTCGAAAACTTATTATATACTTAACCTAGCCGTTTCCGTGATGTTGAATGTTTTATATAACAATAGCAGGTGATGGACATGATGGGATAGGGTTCATATACCACCTTTATAACTATTTTCACAGGGTGATTCGTAAGTAATCCACTTAACTGTGGATGGTAGTTAGTTCGTAGTCAAAATATAGGCAACTATAATCATGCCTTCATAAAATGTTGATAGATAAAAATATGTAAGATGTCAAACTTAAAATTTCATTGTTTATAATTTTTTCCTCCGTCATTTAATGACTAATGAGTTTTTAGAATGCTAGAATGAAAGTTGGTGGGTAGGGTTATTTGGGGTGGTATAATACAGGCACCTTCAACTTTGATTCAATGAAACAAGCGCTTTAATTACCTTAAATATGATTTATTGTATCTTAAATCAAATTATTCTTATCTAGGCCTTAAGGTATAGGTACCGGCAGAGGGTTTTAAGAGGGTTTTAAAAGGATTTTATCCAAATCGTCGAGGTTTGTTAAATTTTCAAAATAAAAAAAAATATTGTTCTCGTCCATTGTTTAGAGTATCCGCTGTTGAGAGATACACATATACATATATTAACACATATATTAACGGACTGTGTCTTGAAAACTGCCCCTACATGGAGGCCTTCATTGAACAGAGATGTCCGTTAAAAGAGTCCGAGAGTTCACTGAATTCAATTGTAATTGTGATAAATATAAGTAATATTAGCAATAAGGTATAGTAAGTATAAAAATATTTAGAACACTGTTATTAGTTGTGGTATACACAATATTTCATAAAAGAAGCTCTATATTTAAATTAGAAACTGTTTTTTAAAATGTTTGCAAGGATTCTTCTTACTAACAAAATTGAAGTAAATAAATAGGCTTTTCTTTACATTTCATCGATAATAATAATTCCAGTTATAAGCAGAGGAGTGGGTTGTATTGTGCTATTGTGAAGTTGCCTCAATGTGTACAGAAGTACTGACAGTATTAAAACTACACTCAAATTTATAAAACATCGGAGAAATTAAACAAAACTGAGAATAATAGTAATCGCAAATATTACATGATACTATAAACTATTTTTTGTACACTGTTACAGAGAAATTGTGAACAACAAGGTGTGTTAACATGGCTGAACTTTATAGAAAATATAGCATTTTGTATTAACGTGTTACAGTTTAATAATATTCATAAAACTGTTGAAAAGGCGTACCTAAGTTATACTTTAATTTCATGTAAAGTTGACATGAGAGGGTCACGAAACAGCATATTTACTTAATTATTTATAAAACATAAACCAATAAGAATTCCATGGAAATAAATGACTAAACTACAAACACTTAATCACGGCATAACTATAGTAATTGTACTTATTAATGTTTTAACAAAACAAGAATTGACGATATCGGTTTTAAAAAAAATACTTAAAAAGTTTTACAGTGATTTGAGTATAGGTACGTGTGTGGTACATGAAATATATAAAAACATATTTTAATAGTCGTCACTTGTCCATAAATCCAATGTGGAATTTGTAAAACTTGACACTGTTAAAGAATTAAAACAAATTCGGTAAAACTTGTACGACTTACTGCACCGCAACATTTTTTTTATCAAATCGGATATAAGTATAGAAAAGTAGCTGACTAGCGTACACATGTACATAATTCTATAAGCACTTGTACTAAATGATTACGTATAAATTTATTTTGAGTTTCATCAAACACCCCATCTTACCATCAGGATTATTTTGGAGTCAACGAATTCAGGCAGCTTTTTTATTCAGTAAATATACTACAGACAAAATACAGGGTAAATAATGTAGACTGAACTATTATTTATCGATGAGAAAGGTTTTTTTTAACTAAGGATGGTGCTACAGTCGCTGGCATTTTTTTTAATGGAAGAAAGTATCAATTGGGTGTTATTAAAATAGTTATTTGTGCAATAAGTTAGGAAAATTGACTTTTTTCCGCATCAGGTGTAGGTTTTTTAATCGAGGCGCCAGCCAAGATAAAAGAATACGCCATATACGGAAAAGATACTTTTTCTACGAGTTGCACGCTTGACTTTCTTTAATAGTGTTTTGAAATTAACTGAAATAACTGTATTTATCATCATTTTTTATTAAAAATTGCGAATTTCGAAAATGTGAATTAAGAATCCTGAGGGAATGTTGATATAGAAACGAGTTTGTTTATTAGGTTTTCGTTTCGTTAAAATTATTGCATAGAATAAGGTTTATAGTGAATTATTGTGTCAGTGATTTATGAACAATGTCCGAATCTTCTGCCTCAAAGGATAATATGGAAGATGATATAGAAGAATCAGCAAAAAGCGCGATTCAATCATTATTGCCCACAAAATCTAAAGATAAATAATATGAAAAAGCGAAGATATCGCTTATCGTCATCAAAAGGATGTAACTGTTCTGATGTTTTTTTCCTGCATGATAATGTTTCCCGCACTAAGGAAAAATCGAACTCAATTTAGTTACTAAATGTAAAAATTTTTAAAAAACTTAAAAAATATTTCAATTCTCTATATATTCGTCATAAAACCAAAATAGAATAATAGGTACATTCCCTACTTAAAAGTATTTCTACGATTTTAATTAAAGATTAAGAGAACGAAATTCTTAAATGAATGAAATGCAGGCATCCTGAACAATTTAATGAATTACGAACATATTTTAAGAAATAATAGAATTGTTGCCACTCGCAAATAGACAGTGCTAAGCAATTTTAGGCGGTAGTTTTAGTGATAAAATATTTTTCTTCATTTGATTTATTTCTATCCTGATTTTAAACCTCATACAGTTCGTACCATGTACCCGGAGAGACACCAATCTGGCCCTTATTTATTGTATTTCTGTTTATTTATTTAAGTAGTATTATTTATTGGGTATTAATAAATATTAAGCAAATAAAAAAAAAATTAAAGGATCCACTGATCCTTCGGCGCGGGAGCTTATTTCATAATATTTTTTTTTATTAGATATTTTTATAGAATACTATAAAAAAAAAGAATATTTATACAATGCCACATATAAGTATTAAAATTTTTACATCATAATTAAAATGGAGATTTTATTAACTTTATTCTAAAAATCACTGCCTCAATTATCCAAAACACAAAAAAAAAAAAAAAAAAAAAAAAGAAGGCAGATACTTCATTCGTCAACATCAGAAGTGTCTGTTAGGTTATAAATCCAAGAGTTATAAATATGTGGATATTGTACTTGATCATCAAATTTCATTTTCATTAATTCAGCTAGCTTTATTGAACTTGAATTTAAATAGATGTAAGGTTTAATGAAACAAATCAATATTTATTTTTAACTTATATATATCTAGGTTCCGCAATCACTATATTGCTCTTTTGTTAAAGTGTTTTGAATTTAACAAAACACTCTGCATCACGTTTCTATATTTATCAATTAAAATCTGGGTCAGGAGTGAAATGAGCAGACTTACTATGTTTGCACCTATGTAGTGAAAACATTAACAAATTGTAAAGTACTTGCCAGCCAATTTTAATTCGACCCATAGCCCCAATAAAAAAAAACAATGACGCACCTATAGATATCGAAGTTTCCGAGTTTTATAATTCTGTAGAATAATTTGTACCGCATATTCCACTAAAAAAAAAATAAATAAAAATTATCCTGTTTTCCTGTTTTTTTTGCAGTTTTTTAACAGTGGTATGCACGTACATACTCATAAGAATCATTTATTTCATTGTGGATGTGCACCAGAAATAGTTTCCAAGCAGTGTATGAAAACTAGTTAATATACTTTAATAAGCAATAATTCCAATAATAAGCAATAATCCCAAGAATTCAGTTTACTTACGAAATTGAAAAAAACAATAGCATAAACTTTCTAGATTTAAATGTTGCATACAATCACAACAGTGGAATCATTGAGACAAACTGGTATACAAAAGAAATTTCATCTGGAAGATATATAAATTATAAATCGCATACCCCTAACAAATATAAAAATAGTGTAATTAACAATTTGACGGACCGCGCAATTAAACTCTCACATCCCAAACATAGACCCAGTAATTTAAAAAAAGTTAAAAGATCTCACAAGACAATTCATACCCAAAAACCGTTTATGAACCAATTATAAAAAAAAGAATCCATACAATATATAACAAAACAACCACCCAAGAAAAAAATAATAATAATAAATATTTCTCGTTACCATACGTACCGAATTTATCGGAAAATATAGCTAATATTTTCAAAAACCATAACATAACTGTTGCACATAAACCATATAATACCACTAAACGTTTTTTCACTAATACTAAAACACCAATCCCACAACCAAACCAAACAAACACAGTATACAAAATAGATTGTAACGATTGTAATAGTACATATATTGGGCAATCGAAACAATATTTACATAAGAGAATATACGCGCATAAATACAGCATAAGAAGTCAAAATGATTCTCAAACTGCTTTATCAAAACACGCTATTGAAAATAACCATGACTTCAATTTTAATAATGTACAGATTTTAGAAAAAGAAACAAATTATAACAAAAGAACAATTCACGAGATGATCCAAATAAAAAGACATACTAATGCAATAAATAACCGCACTGATACAGAAAATTTAAGCGAAACTTATTTCAATATAATATAATTCATTATTAAATATAATAGCTACTAATTAATATAAATAAAATAAATACAAATAATAATAGATCATTTACGGGGAAAAAAAAAAAAAAAAAATTTACATCTCACACAAAAAATACTAAATTAAGTAAATTTAGTTTGTAATTTAACATGTCGGAACAAATATTATTTTTAAGTTTCAATTATACCTCTACCTAATGCATGTATATGAATATTATCAGCAAATCTGTCAGCTTTTAAACAAAACTGAACCCAAACCACTTTAAAACTCAGTCGCGTCAAAGCCCTCAAACAACATGTATGCAGCAAAATAACGCAATAATCGTTTCAAACAATTTAAAATTATTATAATTTAGTTAGTTTAGTTAGTGAAACATCCTATAAATGTAAGTATAATATATCAAAAAAATATTAAACAAATAATGTAAAATATAATCTTCTGCAGAATCTCTGAAGATGGCCTAATAAAGCCGAAACGTCAGAAATATATATATGTATAAAAAAATTTAACCTTTTTTATATGTAATTAAGTGACCGATATACCCAAGAAAAACAATCTGTGTAAAAAAAAAAAATACTTTAATAAGTAAACTTTTAACGCATATAGCCAAACTTCCAATATTACATGAGGTAACACGCAATGTACTATTTAATCACCTCGATCTTAATCTATCAGTTTATAGTAAAAAAGTGTGTTCATGCCAAAAATCCATATTATGCATGCTTAGCATGCGGGATATGTTAAACACAGTTAAGCTCACAAAAACTCTTTCATAACTTTACAAAAAATATTATTTTATAAGTAATATTTCTATTAATTTACTAATTACTAATTTTTCTTTATATTTTTGTTAGTTGGATACAGTTTTCGTGTTCTCATTATTGATGACTTTTATTAGAAGAACAGTTGTTGTAGAAAACATTTAGTATTTATTTAAACGTATTTTTATGCATAAGAATATTTTAATTCTGCTGGAGACATACAAGATGTGAGGAGGAAAATAATGAGACAAACAGGGTAATCAGAGTTTATTTTGAGAAAAAGCATGTAACTAATTAAGCTCTCAATGTACTTCCATTATGCTTAGACGGGGATTTTTGAATTTGCTAGTTTTATCGGTTGCTGCAGAACTGAGTGTAACCAGACCATGCAGTTGAAGGACAAAAAGTCTCCTTTCGTGTATAACAGAGGACGGAAGGAGAATATTTTACATCGCATGAAGGCTCAAGGAACCAATACATTGACTTCTAATAGATGCAGCACGCATCATGCAATACTTATAATTAATAAAAAAATATGAAATTATTCAAGACAAGGCAATTATTATTGAGGCGAAATAGTAGTATTTTTTATAACTACAATAATTTTTTACTTATATGATGATTATAAGATTATTCTTATAGCCATGTTTGGTTGGAAAGCTGTTAACTAACCAGAATCCGTAATTGGAAGGCCTCATATATTCATGGGCGAATCATGGGCGAATGAGTTTTAATCTGTTTTTTTTTTATAATATAATCGTTAAATATTCGTGAATTTTATGGATTTGTTATGTTTTCTGATTGCTACTGGTTTCGTTTTTCACCAAATTATCATAATTCAGGTTTTCTCATGGCTAATCAGAGCTGTAAAAATATTTGAAGATATAGACGCATCATGAAATGGAGTGTAAATAAAAAAAATGGTAAAGCGTAATTACCTGGAGGGTAATCTAAATCTAAAACTAATTGTGGTGAGTTCTTGAAGATGAATATAATTAATTAAGACAAGGAAGAAAAGTGTATTGTCTTATTTAATTAAACTGAATTTAATCGTGGCGCATTCGCCATATTTAAAAATTAATTTATTAAATTAATACAAAGTATTTTACTTTTCTATCAGAATACTTACATAGAATATAAATCACACAATTTTTCAATATAATTATTCTTTAGTTGCACAAAAATTATTATTTTACCTTAGTAACTAATTACCTTCGACCAATCGTTGTCAAGATACACTCAATATGTATAATAAGAATCAGGTTGATGCTCTGAACTCTGGATGCTGCATAAATAACTTCAATGCTGCTAAAAACCTGCTAAATATTTATTGTATTTTCTTAGCAGAGAGTATATGCTCCAGAAATATCATTGCAAATCGAGAAAAAATTATATATGTCTAGCAGTAAATAGAGAAAGTATAGTGTGTAAATGTTCAGTTTCTATGCATCTAAAGACCAATAGTATCGACTCGATTTCTGAAAAGTAATCAATATAAATAAACTAGAATTAATGGCTGTAGAATCATTTTAAAATATGTATTGGTTAACAGCTATTTGCTTTCGTGGAGCAGCAGAAACCAGTTTCTGTAACAGAACTAATAATTTTAATAAAAATCTATCTACTTCCAATCTTTGTGCGCTGTAGTGTAAATATCCGCCATAAAATTAAATTCGAATGTCTAAACAAGCGAGTATTGTAATATCAGTACTTGAACTTCATTTAAAGGCAAAAGATAAAACTGCATTACAAAAATGAAATATAATTTCTATTTGATATTAGATATTATATTATGAAAGTTTTTACGATATAATAAAAACAAAAAATCTTTTAAATTGACTTCATATTTCTTCGCATATATATTAATTAAAGGTAGATATATAGATACAGGAATACAGAATAAATTATTGAAATTACCAATATTAAAAATAAACGTAACACGGTAACAATTAATTGTTACTTATATTTAAATATAACGAAAAGCATATGTAGTAGAGTCTCTATAATCCGGCACTTCATTACATCGGCACGTCCAGTAGTCCGGTACTCCTGATGGGCGGGGAACGCTCTAAAACACGTATAATGATTCATTTACCTTAAAGTTTCTTATACAATCCAGTAATCTGAACATTCCAGTAATTCGAACATTCTAGTAATCCGGAACACCCTGATTTTTATTAGTGCCGGATTAGTGAGACTCTACTGTATAATTAAAAAAATGCAAATACAGATATAGGTATATTCAATGAAAGCAAATAGTGATTTAGTCATCTACCAAATCAAGAAATTAGAACATTATATTTTACCTTTATATAATTACACTATTACTATTACAATATTGCGGAGCATTATCAAAATCAGAAAAATATGCGCTATAAAAACTTATACATTATACAAAAATTACAAGCTTTTACTTTAATGTTACACCACATACTTAGGTAGTGAACGAAAATTACATTCCCCTTATTCTTCTGCACATGTCTGTGATAACTTTTACAGATATTTATTATTGAATATGTTATGTACAGTCATATACAGCAGTGTAGCAGTTATGTAGCAGTGTGAAGAGTAGTCGGGAGTGTTCAGTTATAATACCGTACTCGCTTAATGAAGTAGCGTTTTATTTCATGGAAATGATACGGTGTTATCATTTCCAATGTCTCCGATGGTTGCAAGGATTGCAAAATCTGTGAATTTTTACAGAGAGATTCATTGTAATTGTGAGATAGTACTCTATTATTGAAACCTATAAAAACATACTGGGTTTTCAATGAAAAAATGTCGTACGTTTAGCATATACAAGTATGTATGGTACCTATATAGTATGGTAAATTGTTTTATTAAGAGCGCGGAGATATGAAACTAAAATTTCCTGAAGTTTTCGACTTCACCATTTTTTATGTTGATTTGTTTCCGACTCCGACCCCGAGTGTATATTTTTGGGATCGACAACAGGTAAGTATGAGAAACTCGCAGACTTACACTGGCTAAAATATGACAAAAAAATGCGGCCTTGCATTGGCTATATAATAAAATAAAGGCTATTCCATTACTTCGAGAAAGAGATTTATTATAAGATTTATTACACTCAGAGAAATATTTGGTAATTAAACTTAGTATTTGGTGATATTGGAAAGTTGTTGGCTGTTTAAGTAGAATTTATTTTTTCAATAAAAAACAAAAAATTTTTCATTATTTTTAGTTTTAGAGGACTTTCAGCCAGGTACATGGACAAATCATCCTACGTTTCGACTTTTTCAAGGTTAATAGCTAAAAATAAGGGTTTTACTAATATATGGTTTAATATGGGGTAGTTTTATGTTGTTTTTTATCATTTTTATTGTGTGAGTACCTACCTATGCAATTGACGTGTAGTATAATGAGTTAAGTAGAGAATGGACAGTACCTATTTGGTGTCGTCGTTTCTTTTTTGAGAGCAGGAAATTATGCTAATGCTTATCTGTAAATATGCTATCAGTATCAGTTCTTAATGATGTCGTTCTTTTAGTAAAGGTTTAGTAACAATACGAAGTATTTCATGTATAATTACTAAATTAAAATTGAAATCAAGATTTATTACATACAAAGAAAATACTGTCTTCAAAATCATGTATTCATATCTAAAATAGGGGAAGCTTTTCCCCCAGTGTAGCCAAACTCTTTCGTCCATTTAAAATGGATGATGAAGACAATAGCAGAGAATTAATATATTGGGCAGTAAAATTTGTTCTAAAATTAACTTTCCGCTGTATTTAGTCACAAGCCACAAAGGATTAAAATAATACCTAATACCCCTCAGCATTTGTTCCTTGCTAATCCCCGTAATGAAAATGATATACGGAAAATTAGTTTCCAGGTATTGTATAAAATGAATACGTTATCGTGTTTTTGCAGCATATTGCAGTAGCTTTGTTAAGAATTGGAAAACTTATTTAATTCACCTTCGGACTATTCTCCACGTGGAAGTTTTAAAAAATGTATAAACTTTCTTAATTAAAATGAAATTGTAACTTTTTGAACGTAAGTTTGGAAATAGATGAACGTAAGCAGCACAGGTGTGCATAATATTGAAAAATTAAAGATGATTGTTATTAGGGTGAAAGGGTCAAGAACTTCATATCTCTTCATTCGAATAAATTACCCGAGGACGAAAAATCCGAAATATATTGATATATATTCCATATTCTGCAAACACTGCAAACTCAATTATTAATTAATATTTTTAATAAAAAAAATCACCCGGACACGTCGATTTGTCTTTTTCTTGGTCAATTTTTGATCTAATTCACTAATATACAGCGTGGTATACCAAAGAAAAGTTACAGAAAAAGTTATATTTTTTTAAATAGAACACTCCATATATAATTTCATTTTTGGTTAGGGCCTTGTCGTATGAATATATGGTTTATGTTTAGATAGATGCATCAAATCCTATTTGATGCATCTATCTAAACATAAACCATATGCAATTAACAATGTATTCATGAAAGGACGTTCTACCCAAATCTGTAAAAATACACAGGGTTTCTATTTAAAAAATATAAGTTGTGGGTAAACCTCTCATCTTTGAGACACCCTATATAAATGAGAATAATATGAAAATGTGTACTACAAAAAATTATTGCACTTTTAAAATATCAAAAATGCAAAGTGAATGATTACTCACATATTATCTTATTGGCGATTCCAAAAATGAATGCGCCCTCTACATGAAAATATTTGAACCTACTTAAAAGCTAATTTTTGGAAGCTTATTGCTGATATAATGATAAATATCACGTATTTGGGTTTGTTTAACGTAATAATTTAGTGGTGCTTGTGATTTTTTTGGTATTACAAAGTTCAAAACGACCTGGTTAGTATTTGTAGATCTTTATTTTTACATTTTAAAATGGCATTCAAAAGAAATCAGCATAACACAAACTGCCGTGTTTATAGGTGTCATTCCAGAAAATGTGTCAATAGAAGTGTTTAAGATTGAAGATAGGTAGAAGTTTGGCCCTAGTATAAGAAACTGTTTCTCAATCATTTCTCCGAAAGGCATGTAACAATTTAATAACAGAGAACACGTTTAGTTACAGAACATAACAGCTTTGTTGCAGTTTGTCTATACTTTTCTATAAAAACAGAATATATTTTAATTTAAACATTATTTAACAAAAAACAAGCACTAATATGGTATCACCATACAGTTTATCACACTTATTTTAGCCCAAAATGTAAGTAAACAAAAACTAGGGTACCTGTTTCAACCCAAAAAATTCATATAATTAGCAATGCAGCACTTATGGGACGTTTGACTACTTTTACCACTCTTTTTATCCTTTATTTCACCCTAACTAGCACATGAAGTGACTATATTTATGGCAGTTGAATGCTAAATTGCTAGATGATGTGATATAAAATGCAAAATTTTTACTCGTTTTCCTCCATATTTGTTTATAATTTGCAGCGCCTTCATCAGTAATTTGAATCGCCAATACATATGACATTTATACATATTTGAAAACAAGCCACTACAACAATGCAAATACGCTAAAACAGTTAAATAACTAACACCACTAAATGATTCATATACAAGTCACAAAAATAAAATGAAATTCTCAGTTCCTTGTTTTTTCAATTCTGAAGCACAGCTTTAACTTCGTGCTGAATTTGTCTAATGAATCATCTTATTTGAGCATGCACTACCACAAAATACCTTGGCCAATGTTAACTATTAGGAAAACCCATATCCCCATTAACCTCATAGTCTTACACAACTGCATTGATTGTCTACTTGCAAGTTAAGAATACAAAAAGTTATAGCAAGTCTCAGTGCAATGATTCACAGACGTGCCAAGAAAATGTTTTGAAAAGTTAACATTGCCCGAACGTGTTCTATTGGCATCGTTTCGTGTTGCCTACACCTTGAACCATTATCCGTAAATCATAGCAGGGAACCCTCGTCAATAACGACTATAATAAAAGAGCGTTTCTTTCCGAGCATTCCGATATCTATCGAAAATAGTCATAAAGAGGCATGTAACAGTTTAATGTCCAATCTACAGTATCTATTATCAGAATCGACAAATAATCTCATAAAATAAAAAATAATCGCACTAATTTACTTGGCTTGCAGTTTTATGTTACATATTTTTGGACATACATAGTTGTGCATGATTGAACACATATAAGAATGTGTAAAATAAAAATAGAATAAAAAGAAATAGCTGCCCAAATGACACTACTGAACTATTTTGAACTGTAATTATTTTAAAGCTATAAAAACTCAAAATAAATATGTGTCCAATTTACCTATTGCAGCTCTTTCGGTTATTCATGAAGTCAGTGGGACACCCAGAAAAACAGAAAACATCTTGAGGGGGCCAATGCTTCAGATAATCGGGGATTCATAATAAATAATAATTCATGATAAACGGAAGAGTCATGTATGTGTGTCTGTGTTTAACTGGGTGTATATCTGCTTGTTAAAAAATATACTAAACAAATATATTTTATATACGAATTGCACACCAAATGGGATCCTCAAAGTCGACGGTACACCGTGTTATGCATGAACAACTCCTCTACCCCTACCATTTACGCGTACAAGCTTCAAATTCTGAAGATTATCCACATCGTTTAGCTTTTTGCCAATAGTTTTTGGGTCACAACTTAATAGAACATCACTTCTGAGAGTAGCAGTGTTTTTTGATGAGGCATGTTCCACGCGCGATGGTTATTTTAATGGTAGAAACCACCACATTTGGCATGATGAAATCCTCACGCTGTGGTCTCTAGAATACACCAGCAACAATTTTCTGTAAACATGCGGGTTCGTATTGATGGAGAGAATCTAATAGTTCACTTACTGCCTGCTCGTTTGAACATACAGGGTGGCCCATTTGGACTTAGGACACCTCTGTAAAATGGATATTTTAAGTCCGATTTTGATGATTTTTTTTTAGGTTGTTACTCATGGAAAATTGCATTTTGTGGCAAATAGACAGATTTCTGTTACACAAATCAAGGCCTACTTTGCAATTTTTTTGGGGGCGAAATTTCGAGAAATCGTATTAGCGATTTTTTTAGACGAAAACTAAGTACGCCACTGTATTCTGCGCCCCCTCAAATAGCTCTGTACCAAATTTCATCCTAAAGTACAGGATATTAATAACAATTCTCACTAAATTAATTTATGCCCCAAAATACGTTGTGAAGATCAAGTAACCCATGAAATAAATACGTAAAAGCAACTGAGAAACGAATTATTTTATTTGAGTAACACAATGCGAAATATTTAGTCTAAATTATATTCTTGTGGCCTCTACTAAGCCCCTATTTAGCTCTATGTTTTGTGGTATTGCTAGATTTGTAATAAAAGTAGCTCTTCGATCATCGCTACATGTAATTTTCTGAAAAAGGCTGATTTCATCGAAATACTCTGCCTGTGCCCACTAGTAAAAATCCAATCTTCTTTCTTCATTGCATGGTCACAGAGGATGTAAATAATTTATCCTACATGTTTTCAATTTTGTTTTCACAAGACAACCTGCCACAGTTTTTTTTTTATAAAGCAGGCCTAGAGAAATGATAGACAATTGAAGTGCCATATTAAACAATAAATAATGAATTACCTGTCAAATGCGTTGACTGTTGAGTTTGATTATTTTAATTATTGTGTGTAATTTACTGTGAGTGAACTATAATTATGGAAAACCTTAGTTTAAATGAAAAAATTGAACTAGTTCGACTTGTTGGTGATAATGTTCGTTCAGTAAGGGATGCTGCCAGAGAATTTAATAATAGACATCCAAATAGACCCCCCGTAAGTTCCAGTACTGTAAATTATATAAACAGAACGTTCAATGAAACGGGTGCCGTTTCACGGCAAATTCTTAAAAATAGGGGACCACATCAACGTGAGTTAAGAAATAATGAGCAAATAATAAATTATTTTGCAAATAATCCTCATTCGTCAGTAAGAATTGCTGCAATAGACTTAAATATCTCCAAAGAAACTATTAGAAGATGTTTGGTGAGAAACAAGCTCAAACCATTTAAGCCAAAGTTTTTACATACTTTAGAACCGGGAGATGAAGAAAGAAGAATGGATTTTTGTCTGTGGGCCCAGGGAGAATATTTAAATAACCACAACTTCTTCATAGAAATTTTATTTAGTGACGAAGCTACGTTCACAACAAACGGAATAGTATCTTCCCAAAATTCAAGATATTGGGCTGTTGAAAATCCACATTGGGTCATTAATGCTAAAAGGCAATATTCTCAGAAAGTTAATGTGTGGTGCGGAATACTTTCTGACAGAATTATTGGTCCCTTCTTTTTTGACACCAATTTAAATGGAAATCTCTTTTTGGAATTTCTAAGACGCAAATTTTGGGACGCAATACACGATCTACCAATTCAGATGCGGTTAAATTTGAAGCTACAGTTAGATGGATCTCCTGTTCATAATGCAAACATCGTTAGAGATTGGTTAAATGAAAATTTTCAAAATAAGTGGATAGGACCAAACAGTCCTCTAATTTGCTGGCCACCGAGGTCACCGGACCTGACGCCACTAGACTTTTTCCTTTGGGGTATGTTAAAGGAAAAAGTCTATAAATCGAGACCCCAATCTGTGCAAGCTCTTCGTGACAGAATTACAGAAACATGTGCTGAAATCACCCCTATACAAATTAGAACAGTTATACAGCACATAAGAAAGAGATATGATAAGTGCATTGAGTTGAATGGGGGCTTAGTAGAGGCCACAAGAATATAATTTAGATTAAATATTTCGCATTGTGTTACTCAAATAAAATAATTCGTTTCTCAGTTGCTTTTACGTATTTATTTCATGGGTTACTTGATCTTCACAACGTATTTTGGGGCATAAATTAATTTAGTGAGAATTGTTATTAATATCCTGTACTTTAGGATGAAATTTGGTACAGAGCTATTTGAGGGGGCGCAGAATACAGTGGCGTACTTAGTTTTCGTCTAAAAAAATCGCTAATACGATTTCTCGAAATTTCGCCCCCAAAAAAATTGCAAAGTAGGCCTTGATTTGTGTAACAGAAATCTGTCTATTTGCCACAAAATGCAATTTTCCATGAGTAACAACCTAAAAAAAAATCATCAAAATCGGCCTTAAAATATCCATTTTACAGAGGTGTCCTAAGTCCAAATGGGCCACCCTGTAGATATTTATCTCTATTTTCTGCAAAATGTTTTGCCTCTATTATTAGAAAATGTTTCTTTATACATTACAAATAACACGTGGTTTCAACGTGACGTAGCACCGTCACATTTTGGTTTGAACGTGCGCCAGTATTTGGACCAGCCGATGGATTGGAAGAGGAGGTCTCGTGGCCTGGTCCGCGCGTTCTCCCGATCTCAACCCCCTGGATTTTTTCTTTTGGGGTCATCTAAAATCTTTACTCTACGAAAAGCCTATTCGTAATGAGGAAGATCTCTTAGCAAGAATAATAGCCAGTTGTACACATGTAGAAGCCGTTCCTGGAATATTCCATAGGGTCTGCGAGTCAATGAACCGACAGTGTAATCGTTGTATTGAAGCAAATGGACAACATTTTGAATACTTATTGTAAACCATCATTTATTTATCAAAGAAACAGAGTCCAACACGAACAAAAGTGATTTATTAATGTCCTCCTGAAAATTTTTTGTAAATGAATATTAAGTAATTATTTATAACTGAAATAAACAAAACTTAAAAAAACATGTTTTCCTTTTCTCTGCCACAACGGATCATTTGCGGATATTTATTAAACAAAAAGGTTTGTTTTCGTGTCCCCTACCACTTCTTAAAGTTTGTCCGGTGTATCTTTGGGTCACCCTGTATATGCTCCGTATATAAAAGCTCCATAATTGACTCCCTAATACTTAACAACTTTTTTGTGGTTCATTCAAGCGAAATTTCTCTTTGTAAATGTTATAGTAAAATCAATTAATCAGTTAATCCTGGTCGGTAATTATTTTAAGTAAAAATTCCTGGAAGTATCTTGATTGAGTTTCAGTGTCACATTTATAAATTAGGGTCCTTATCCTTAAATTAATCAGTCTGTAGGGTTTTTAAATAATTACGTTATAAAGGAAGATTCAGGTAATTACATTATTCACTATCTGTAAATTTATTCTATAGAAAAATGTATTTTAAACATAATTTACAAAATTATTGATATTTACTGGTAATTTTTTTTATGGTAAGATATGTATTCATCCTAAAATAAAAAAACGAAATTCTTTACCAAGTTGGATGATTGAATAAAAAGTAAAAAACTAAATCTTATCATCTCTATTCATATAATTTATTTGGTTTATTGTTTTCACTTACTGATTAATTATAAACATTGATTATATATTGATTAATTATTATTATTATTTGATTATTTTACTGAAGTAGAAATACTGTATGCCGTGCATCTAAATTTTTAGCAAAGCCCTTTATTCAGAATGCTCCACCAAATAAAAACATAATGCAAAAAACGTGATGAAGAATTATGATGATATAGAACTTTTGAATGAGAACCGAAAGATACCGAAATTAAATGATTGTAATAATTTAAATGATGTATATCAGAGTGCCGTAGGAAGTGGAAATATACTACCTATGGCACTCTGATGAGCATAGAATAAGTGCAAAACCGGTCAGTGTCTGGTCTGTATATAAAGTATTTTGTATTTTATAAAGTTTATTATTTATTAATAATCTTTTCTTTTACCAATACCTGCTCATTTTTCGGCAGGCATGAAAACATCACATCAACTTTAAAGCTGCGAGTTAGACATGGCAGCACCAGAATCAGAAGGCCAAAATTGCACAGATAACTCTTTCAAGTCAAAAATTCCAACCGAAAATGATGCCAATTGTAAGAAATCGCCCAACAAGAGCAAAGACAAAAACAACAAACAAAACAAAGACAACGTCACCAGGGTTGTTGTTGTAGCGTTAACACCAGAAAGGAGAAGAGAAACATGGAACAAAAAAGTGGAATTTCTGCTCGCTGTGGTGGGATTCGCAGTGGACCTAGGAAATGTTTGGAGGTTTCCATACATCTGTTATCAAAATGGAGGAGGTAATTTCTTGTCAATAATTCATTTATAAATACATTTTATAAAGGTATATAACTCACAAAGTCAAAATGTTAATTAAATTATGTTAATGAAATATATTAATTAAAAACAAGATTGGGCAAAATGTAGGAACAGGTCAAGAGTTGGAAGTATTAAGTCCAGTTAGTATGTTAAGTTAAACACTTTTAACAAATTCATATGATTTAAATATGAATGTATTGAAAAAATATGAATTGAAGAACTTAAGAAACAAATCGAATAAGCCGTATGACTTGATTTCTCATATGAATAGCTTTCACTAACGTATTTAATTTTACAGATGCGGCAACTATCAGAAAAACGAGGTTGCCCTTGAGTAATAACGTAATACCTTTGAGTGAAATACAATAAACATTTAGTAAGTGATAATTACTTAATAAAATTAAATAAAAAACATAAGGGTTCGAGACCGAGGCAATCAGACAATCTCTTATAACAATATCAAATTCAAATCTTTGTATAGTCTATATAATGTCAATTGAAACTGTAAAAAAAATTCTGTCAAAAGAAACACCTGCACCTTGACAGCGGCCTCTTTGTTTTACGCACGTGTGTCGGAATTTTTTATGCAGTTTCAATTGAGATTATAAAGACTATACACGGGTATTTTAAACTCACTAAATATAAAAATTATTTCTGAGCAAGCTATAACTGTTTAGTTTTAATAAAAAAATTTCATCAATTTATTATGAGTTTGTTTAAAAGATAGTAAGTTAAATATTGTACTGCAGTCTTTTGAGCCGCCTGACATGAGACTTAATTTAGCACTGAATTCAGTACTCAAATTGCGCGCGCAGATTTAGCTAGACTTGGATGCTAGAAATTAGAACTTGTTCTGATTTCTTGGACGAAATCAGCACAGTACCTATAGATGCGTAGTAGTGCATCCAAGTCCGCTAAATCTGCACGCGCAATTTGAGTACTGAATTCAGTGCTAAATTAAGTCTCGTGTCAGACGGCTGTTTTAGCACTGAATTCAGTACTCAAATTGCGCGCGCAGATTTAGCAGACTTGGATGCTAGAAATTAAAACTTGTTCTAATTTCTTGGACGAAATCAGCACAGTACCTATAGATGCGTAGTAGTGCATCCAAGTCCCCTAAATCTGCGCGCGCAATTTGAGTACTGAATTCAGTGCTAAATTAAGTCTCGTGTCAGGTGACTAGACTACTAGAGTAACATCCGAATGAAGCCGTCTTTATAGAATACATTAATGCTGAAATATTATGTAATACTATTAAATAACAGTTTGACGTTGTACATAGAATTGATTTGTATACGAGTATGTATACAAATCACCAGCAAGGACAACTTTGAATGTCAGTTTTGAATTGCCCTTTATGCATCCAAATTCGAATTTACTTATTAAATTGCTCGTTAGTTTGAATTCATATTGATGTATAAATTTGCTATCTTACTTTATTGAATTTGGTTCTACATAGTGTCCCTAAATTAGTTCGCTTATTAGATAAATTCAGCATGAATGGTAATCAAATAGAAGTCTATATATGCGATTTCTAAGATACTTATTTGATTAAAACTGCGATGACAAATCAGAGGAAACTGCTGTACTAAATCTTACATTTTGCAATAATTGTTTTCCAAGTTATTATATCAATTTTATAATCTAATATAACCGTTATATTCTCTAAAAGAAGTTGTAAATGTGCCACTTAATAAGCAAGATAATGATTGTTTACAAAAATATATATTTTTTTAAAATATTTATCCCTACAGTTAGAGATTACACATTATAACATCAAAATATTGGAGTGATAATGAGAGAAAGTTCTATATAAGTACCTATGTCAAATATATAATAAATATGGCGTATTTCCAGATAAACCGGAAGTGCTGTGGATATACTGATAAGATAACAGAAGAAAGCTGAGTATCATCAGCTCACTCGGTTTTATTTCTTAATTTAAGTAGATTAAAATTATTTGCATTTTCTCTTATAATCTTTTAATCCATCGATAGAAGAATATATCCAAAAATTTTCACTTGTGATTTAATTAACGTATGAAAACTTTGAGTAATAAAGCAATCTAAACTTCGAAACTTTCCGAAATAACTACAGAATGTGTAAACAGATCACGATGATTTTGTTTTATTTCAGGTGCCTTCCTGATTCCATATACCATCATGCTCATTTTTGGCGGTCTTCCGCTTTTTTATATGGAATTAGCTTTGGGACAATTTCATAGGAGTGGTTGCCTTACTATATGGAAAAGAATATGTCCTGCTTTAAAAGGTAAGCGTATTTCAATTTAACCGCCTCAGTAGCTTAGAGGTCTAGAGCGTTTTGTGGCAGCATCTCTCGGTCACACGGCCTATTGTGATCTGGGTTCGATTCCCAACTCTCATACACCTCTGAAATATCTAGTTGCTATTTGATTGATACTATTTTCCAGTAATATTTTTTAGAAAATTTGTATACGTTTAATCTATTTTAGATGAAAATTTTTAATGTACGAAATAAAAAAGTAGGTAAGTGATAAAATTAATTTCTGAATCTTGTAGGAAATCTCTAAATTGTGCGGTAGTAAATACATAATCTGAAATTTCATAATACACAAATAAATATTAGAAATGGATATGAACTATCCATTTCTAACGATTTCGAATCAATACCAAGTATCCTTATCTTAGGTGCCCCATATTGGTCTGATATACGAGTAAAGACATACTTGATACTCTGATATACATTTTAGATTTGGAAATTATGCCTACCTATCATCATTAATTCCCCATTTTCACGCATCATGCCCGATGCAGCTTAAATCAGCAGCTTTTGATATTCCAATCTGGTCTGTCACTTCATCCTAACTTTAATTTTATTTGGGCCGGTCAAAGTATCAATCACCTCAATTAAGAGCGATTTTAATCTTCTATTGACTCATCTGGATGTTGTTTGTCGTGAATACAAATTTTAATTTTATGGTATCGATAACAGGATGAGGATAATTTTTTAGACACTAATCCGTAGGACGGGACCATGAAAGTGAGTTAGATGAGCTGAAAGTTATATAATGTATCCACATCTTTATTAGGTACGTTGTGTTATTACAAATTTAGCGCCTAAATATAATTTGTATTTTGCAAACACACTAAAAAATTGGTTCTTCTGCATCTAAATATTGATTTATTTTGTCAATTTTTTCTTAGGACGAGCCGGTAGCTCAGGGTTTAGTGGCTCGATTGCTCAACTCAAAAGTCGTGGGTTCGAATCCTCATTCCACCAGATAATTTTTAAATTAAATTGTCTACTCGTGGATTAAATCCTTTTTGCAGAACTGGGTTGGCAACCATCCTGGTGATGGCTTAGGATGGGAAGGACATTCAGCTTGGTGTTAATGCGAGAGGTTAAAATCAGTTAATGTTTAACTGCCCCACTCAAATGCAGGGCGCGAAATAATAATATTCCGTGCCCTCTACCATACAATACTTTCGGATGTGATTAGAATGAGGGGTAGATTATTATTATTGTTATTTCAACGATGACTAATTTTACTTTAAAATTATAGTTTCCGAAATAGGCCTCTTTTTCGTTTACAGTTTCAGAATGTATGTGTCTGAAGTTAAAGCTAAATTACAGAAAATGTACACACTGTCCAATTTTTGAAGGGAATCCAGCCATTGTTTTTTTATTTTTGATTTACATAGAATATAATATTTAAAATTACATCAACCTCTGACAAATTCTAATACAATGTTGTGACTTTGAGAGGTGATATGAAAATTAAATCAATTTCATCAGATCAGGTAAGCGAGTTGAACTCAATTGACAAGAACTCAACTATGGAGTGTGATATAGGTACTTATTGTTCGAAGGTAGACGCGTAACAGCCTTGTATATAGATTCTATATATACAAGGGTAACAGTAAAGAATTGAAATATATACAAGGTGTTTTACTTAAAAACCTCCACTTAGTCTCGCAGCTTGTAAATTATTAGTAGCAAAAGAATGTAAATATGCCACTGAATTCTGCTGTTTCGGCTTGTTAAGCCTCATCAGTGTCATTCCGGCCATTCAGAATTATGCAATTTCATACTTTCATCTTATTCACCCTGAATGACAGATGGCGTGGATAAGATCTAACAAATATAAACAGCTGATGTCTTTCATTTGATGTCAGGAGTGGTTAAGGGCTATAAAAATGAGGTTATACTTTTGTGTTATATTATTTTAAAAGTGGATAGTAATTAAGTAGTAAATTTTAGTAATTAATTTTCACTAATTACGTAGAAAGGAAAGCTTTGAATAAGTAAGTCTTTAGAGAATACGATTAAGTAGGTATACCAAATTCACTGCGAAATAAGATTCTGTTTAAATTATTTCTGTTCCTGCAGAATTCACAATTACTTTTATTGATTTTCTCCGGTAATGTATATAAGTATTTTGTATATATTTTGTTAACTACAATAGATAAGTTTTAACTAACACTAGGATAACATATATTTAAATTATTATTTATGAGTAATAAGAGAATTAGCGTTGACCTTGCATGGTGCCGTTAATACTTACGTGGTGTTAATCTTGTAAATAATATTTTATCACGAGTATTTTAACATGCTAGAAAAACACTTATTCCATAATAAAATCTGTTGAAAAATATTTTCTGAATATCTTTGGTTAGGTACAGAAGCCTGTCATATTGTGTTCTTGACTCAGAAGTATGTAGAAATACCCAAACATAAAGAGGCTTATTTAAAATACAATATCGTGTCGTTAGACCGGATAGTTTTTCTTCTTTAATCTAGCTTATACGAAACATGACAAATATAAAAATATAGTTGTTTCGGGACACAAATAGTTTAACCTTATTAATACAGTAACTGAAAAGCCATTTATTACATGTGTGACTTGAAATCGTCAACAATTGATTCAGAATCCATATTAGTGTCCATCGTTTATTTGAATCTAAAAATATATTCCATAAAGTATATTCCATCAGAAGTATGCACTGTGTTATAATTTATGGAAACTTCCTACATATATTTTGTACATAGTATACCTACCCAGATCTAGTTAAAACTTTGTCAATTTATAACTGATTTTCATATAATTTTAAAATAGTTGAAATATATTCTATAGACTCCGAAAATATATATCATCCAAACATAACATATACTGTATTAAACAAATAGGGAATAATAAAGTCTTTATAACTTGTAATTTGTAATTATAAATTTTCAGAAACACAATAAAACATACGAAAAATAGAAGTAAAAATTCAGTGAATATTATTAAGACGTTAAAAGCAATAGTAATTAAGCTTTTTACATTTGACACGTTTTCATTTATTTATCAAGTCTCCAAGGTATATAAACAATACAGGGTGTTCCACGTAGACCTTCCATTAGACGTTTCTAGAATACTACATGCATTGGAATTTTGAAAATTTATATACGGGGATTTCTCACAATTTTCTATTGATTAAAAATATTGCTGATGACGTCATACTTCCAGTTCTAACGGAAGTAGACATCAACTTGCTTATTTTAAATGTGACACTCTATATATTATTCAATTTCTGGATTATTCTACGTAAAATTCTAAACACATTTCATGTAGGATATCCTATACCTATCTTCAACTGTTTTTGAAATATCGACAGGTGAATATTGACATTTTGCAACTTTAACACCCTGTAAAATCTAAACGGTTTGAGATCAAGCAAAATGGTTTGCACATTCCTCTCTTAATTTTTCATAAGCTATCGTTTTGTAGTAATTTTAGATTTATTCAGGAATAAAAAATTTTAAAAATTTTCGGAAAATTTGAAATTTTTTGATAAATCTGAAATTAGTACCAAACGATAGCTTATGAAAAATTAAGATAGGAATGTGCAAACCATTTTGCTTGATCTCAAACCATTTAGATATTACAGGGTGTTAAAGTTGCAAAATGTCAATATTCACCTGTCGATATTTCAAAAAACAGTTGAAGATAGGTATAGGACATCCTACATGGAATGTGTTTAGAATTTTACATAGAATCCAGAAATTGAATAATATATAGGGTGTTACATTTAAAATAAGCAAGTTGATGTCTACTTCAGTTAGAACCGGAAGTGTGCTGTCATCGGCAATATTTTTAATCAATAGAAAATTGTGAGAAATCCATATATATAAATTTTCAGAATTCCAGTGCATGTAGTATTCTAGAAACGTCTAACGGAAGGTCTACGTGGAACACCCTGTATATAAAAATGTATAACTGATCGATTAAAATCTTCTGCGATGAAAAATCTTATTGAAAAAGTAGAATGTAATTTGAAATTTTTAACGAGGGATAACATAATGAGGGTGTGAAATCGAGATGGACAGCAATTGCCTCTATCCACATCTAATGAGTATTTAAATAATTTCGGTTTAATGCATAAATGTTTTTCCAAACGTATTTATATTTTATTTCACTGAATACTTTTAAATTTATTGATCTACATAGTGTAGGGTTGAGGTCAGAGTGTATTTTTGTCACACAAGTGCTAAGTTTCCTTTAAATCTTGGTACTTATGCAACTATCTTCCAGGCAGAAATTTACTCCAAACAGCTCTCAAGTTGTCCAACACTTCTAACCCGTTTGGGTAATAATAGTCCAGTGGTTTTAATGTGGATACCGTGTTATTTTGTCTGAAACACGGTGTACCTAGAAAAAGAATCCTTCTAAATGTATCGGACTGAAATCGGCATTTGGTATATCTTCAAATACTGGCAATAATTAATTAATTCGAAAACATTTGTAATAAATCCTTCATATTCACCAGTGCCTGACAGAATATATTCCATATACCTATCACTCCAATTCGAGAAAGGATCAGATAGTTACTCAATATTTTTTTGCAAAACTATAAAAGGATCTGTCAAAGGATCTCATCTATAACATCAATTTCAACAAGATGCAGGTCCTGATAACTGAAATATCATCAGGTATAATCCATAAGAGATATGATACTTTCAGAAGGAGGGTCTGGTTCTCGGCCCAATAGTCAATGCTTAACCTAAATTGGAATTCAGCATTTCTACAGATCTTGGTTAGATTTCATCGGTAGGCAGTTGAAGAAGAGTTCAAGACCATTCAATATTTAGTTTACGAGGGAGGATATTCTTTCTTTAATTGGGTATTTTCACACACTTATTGTTGAAACTTAACTTGTGCACTTGACGTATATAAAATGTTGATATAACAATAAATATTTGATATAAAGATGATTCAAATTGATGGTTAAAATGATGGTATTTTAATGGTATTATATACTTAATTTTTTTACAGCAAAAAAATTGTAGGTACTACAAAAACGTCTTTTATATCTCTTATATAAAGTTTCGTGTAAATTGAATTCAATAATACTTTTCCAAGAGATACTATTTTCAGAAACTACACTACTGTACCGGGATATCAAAAATTATCTTGGTCAAGGGTGGTTGTGGAATGTAAAACGTGTGTCTTACTTTAAATTTGAAATAATTATGTCACTGTCACACTGACATCATCAATAACCTACAAATTTCATACCTATTTATTTCAGTTGTAAAACAATAATGAACTACAAATTATGAAATAATGGTTTTAGTAACAAGAAAAACTAAATTACAGTAATTGTTGGAAATGTCCCCCGTTTTGTTTGATGCACAAGTTGACGCGCCTCCTCATGCTGAGAAAAGCGTTTTGCAGCATTTCTGGCGTTGTGGTTGCACATTGCTGAACAATTCTTTGTTGCAGTTCTTGCAAATTATTTACCGGAGTTGCGAAAATCTTGTTTTTTAAGTAAGGAAATATAAAATAGTCCATAATTGTCAAACAAGGCGATCTCGGAGGAAACTCAACTTCTGTATGCAAACTTATCAGCCGGTCATCAAAAAACTCGCGGAGGAAAGCTATATTTTCTCGTGTAGTATGTGCTGTTGCACCTTCATGCTGGAAATAACCGTACCGAAGTTCATCATCGTTTCATCAACTGTTGCACAAATTCAGCCAAAAAGTTGTGTCTGTACCTTTCTGCGTTGATGGTGAAATCGAAAAAAATTGGCCCAATTATTCTTTTGCGAGAAACTGCCATCCAAACACCAACTTTTGAGCATGTAGTGGCGATTCAGTCAAAACATGAGGGTTATCATTGCCTCACATTCGCATATTTTGAGAATTGATGTATCCCGAAAGGTGGAACCACGCTTCGTCAGAAAAAAAAGTTAAGTCCAGAAGATCGTCATTCATTAAATTATTGACAAACCAATGGCAGTAAGCAAGGCGTCTGGGGTGGTCTGCGGGCAGAAGAGCTTGATGTGCTTGCATCTTATATGGATGCATGTTCAAGTCTTTCTTTAAAATCTTATGACATGTTCCATAAGAATTTCCTGAGAAAGACGTTTCAAAGGTTTTGCAGGCTCCTCTTCCATACGTTGACGAACGTCATTGACAACTTCTTCTGTACGAACTCTTGGTCTACCAGCACCTTTTTTATGAGTCACACAACCAGTTTCGCGAAACAATTCAACACAATTTGTAAGGCACGCATAAAAATTGTCCGGTAATATTGCCACGTTTGGGAAGTGCTCTCGAAAATTGTCCAAACACAAACGTTGACTGTATTGCGAATTTTCATTAACTAGCGCACCCGTTCGAAAATAGGCTTCAATCATGAAAATTTTGTGCTGTGTGGTAAGAGGGATGATTCAAAAACTGGATTAGAAAATTTCAGCACAATGACTTGACAGATTCTGACACAACAAAACATATTCAAAAATTTAAAGTAAGACACACGTTTTACATTCCACAACCACCCTTGACCAAGATAATTTTTGATATCCCGGTATATAGAATAGCTATCTACATCGTATTAAGAACATTAATACAATATTTTATTATTTATAAGTGACAGGTAAAGAATAAAAGCGATGCAAAACTGATTCCTGCGACCCTAAGTAAAAGCATTCCCTAGTCGACCCAATACGCTATTAAAAAAATAAAGGAAAGTGGCACAGTTGCCACCAGAAATAAATCTATCGTGTCACTGCGGTACAATTGCTCGTGGATCGTGGAGTAAACAGTGAAAAAGTGTAATTTTGCAAACAAACACTAATTAAGCCCCACATAATGGGTAATACGACATTAATTATAAGAGAATTTTCTGTCTGTTTCATTCCGGGACAATCCGTGCAATAATAAAGAGTGCACAAACAATGGCTCGACTGGAGGGGCGTTTGTTTAATCTGGCGAACACGCCGAGTCTGCTTGCCGGTGTACGATCACTCAAAAACCCTCCAGCGCTTCCTCTCCATCACAACAATAATCGTTTAAACAGAGACCATCATTCCATCGGTCAACACCCACTTCGTTCAACCTGCATTCTTTTGTTAGACGCATCGCTTCTTCTGTAGATTTTCTCTTAAATGTCTGTTTTTCACTTTGTGGTTAGTTTTCAATAGACTTTGATTCGCGATAGATGCGCACCCAATTATCGGACAATTTTTCTTCATAATGACCCAGAAAGGGTGTTAAGTAAATTGAATTGTATAGGAGTTCACAGGGCGTGGGATATTTTGCTTATGGGAGCATGTGGCGTTGATAAAATATAAATAACATTGTAAGGTAATCAATCCTACTTGAGGGATCATATTGAGACGCCATAATCTTTATCCATAGTGTTTAGAAAAGATAGAGGTATTTTACATTAACTACCCATGTGGTGCGAACGATAGAGGTTGTACAGTATATTGCTGATATGAAATTTCTGTATAAAAATATTAAATTATTTATATTTCAACTGATGAATGGGGAGACATTATTTTTCAGGTAAGTAGGTACGTTTTAATAAATGCAACGTTATTTGAATAATAAGTTGAACATTTAAAGTTGAAGTGAAAAGAAAATTTAAAATTATTTTGTTCAGTCTCTAAATATAGAAGTTGTTTCAAAATAATAAATTTTCTTATATAGTGTGTCCAAAATAAGGATGAGAAGTATGGGGATCTCTGAAACTACAAGAGATACAATGCTGGTTAAATCGGGAAAAAGTTGGGCAATTTTATTTCCAAGAAGAATCCAAGATTATACTTGCATGAATTCCTTCCCTTAAATAGATACAGAATGAAAATAAAAAATTTTCAGGACAGGGATAGCAGTCAGTAAGAACTTCAACATTGGTCTTTAAAAAATTTTAGGTTCTAGATTGTGCGCTAGCATTCTTAACTTTTGTTTTTTTTTATGGGCACTATGTTGGATTTTCGCATTTTTGAAAACTCCGTAGAAATCTTTTCAACCATGTATAAAATGCATATAAAGGGTGTCCAAATTTAAACTTCCGATTTAAATGGGCCATTTATACCAATCTTAATTGACAGTTTTCCTATAGTGACGGATGTCAGGTAAAAACTTTGCGATTACTTGTGGCTTGGTCACAACACAGGCTTGATCATGGAACGATTGTCCATTGACGAACAGATATTCATTGTGAAACTAATTACCAAAATGGGATGTGTTTTGCTGAAACTCCAAGAAGATGCTGTAAAAATTTCGGAAGAAATTTGGCGCCATCTGAAATTTGAACATTCTGGGTCAGTAAAATCTAACAAATAACGTGTTTACAGTCGCGGTTCTCGATCAGAATCAAACATTCATGCGGTAAGGGTGAGATGGAAACCCGAAAATGTTAACATTAAAAGATCCAGTCTGCATAATATTTTAAAGAAA
This sequence comes from Pogonocherus hispidulus, assembly GCA_963924545.1. Lineage (NCBI taxonomy): Eukaryota > Metazoa > Arthropoda > Insecta > Coleoptera > Cerambycidae > Pogonocherus > Pogonocherus hispidulus. The sequence continues at coordinate 91,880,841 of OZ004692.1, forward strand.
GATCTTTAGCTTATAAAATACAGTTGGGTGAAGAATTACAACCAAATCATCACGTGTTCCCTTGTATGTTAGTGAATTTATATCTTAGAAAGAAGGCAAAATCATAACGATTTTTTTTCAAAAAATAATCTTTAGCGACGAAGCTCATTTCGAAATTGGAGGATACGTAAGCAACCAGAATCGCAGCATATGGGGTGAGGAAAATCCAAGAACAATGCTGGGGACACGACTGTATCCAAAAAAGTGACTGTGTGGTGTGGCTTTTGGGCGAGTGGCGTAATTGGTCCTTATTTTTTCAGAGTGAAGCTCTAGGTGATGCAGTTACTGTGAATGAAACTCGATACATGATTTATTATTTGTGGAATCAATTGGAAGGTATGGACATCCAGAACATGTGGTTTCAACAAGACAGTGCCACTTGCCATACAGCGGATGAAAAACTAAATCTTTTAAAACAGATTTACCTATCGAATAATTTCTCAAAGAGCTAACGTTAATTGTGGGGCATTTTGAAGGAAAGAGTTTTCGCTAATAATCCTCAAACAACCGAACAACTTTGAGTTAACATTACTCAAGCAATTGGAGAAATTGGACCGAATGTCTGCGAAAATATTACCGAAAATTTTGGAAAAAGAATGTTAGCATACCAAAGAAGCAGAGGGGGGAACTTGTCTAATATCATTTTTCATCATTAACTGCAACATTTGTACTTAAAAATAAAATATTAAAATAATTATATTTAAAGTGTTTTGAGTGTTTTATTATTAATTAAATCAGGTCAAATGTGAAGGTTAAATCAGAAGGTGGGCGTTATAAGGAAAGCAGTAGGTAATTCATAGTTTACTAAAGAATATTTAAAGGTGTACAGGGTGAGTAATTATTGAGTGGCAATGGATACAAGAGATATCTAACTAAAAAATCAAATATCTACAATTTTTTAAATGGAAACACAATTTTTTTAAATTTTAATGAATATATTTATTTTAATGAATCTACGTCTAAAAATATGGGTAGTTTGTATTCACTTCCCTATACTTAATTATAATGGTTTCTAAGCTCTTATCAGAAATTCTATAAATCCAACCAAATGTTGTATATTTTCTTATTTAATTCTACGTATAGGCCATGTCAAATGAAAATCAGGTTCTGTGAATTTGTTAATGAAATACCAAGATGAAAATTTCCTAGAAGTTGTTTGGACTGACGAAACTGAATTTAGAAATTTTAGAAAAATCCCGTCAGTAGTTTCTGAGATATAGTTCGTGTAAGCTCCTGGCGGAACACACTGTATTTTAGTGCTTTTACTAATTGGCACCCGTTAAGTTTCTAGTAAAAAATGAGGTTTCTGATATTTTTGTTCATAGTTCGCTAAGTTTAAAAGTTTTCTCCACCGACTATAAAGTGGTTTTCTCTAATAATTTTGCCAGCTTACTGAAGAAATATTTACTATTCACCTAGAGTTTTATATTTCACAGCCAATTGATTTCTATCACTCATAATATAAAATATAAATTTAAAAACCAGAAGTTACTGGTGATAGTCTGAAGTGTAGTGAATTAAATGGTTGAAAAGAAAGTGTAATGTGGTGTTTTCCCCCATTTCCAGTCTCACTGACTCCGTGAGAATAAACAATTGGTTTCATCAATCGTAGAGTGAGTATTTGAAATTGAAATCTTTTTCATAAATATGTAGGCCACCGTATACGATCCATAACGTCATTTATACAGGAGGAGTGTCAAAGATAAACGGCTTAATGAATTGAACATGAGCCAAATTACAATTCCAATTCTAGTTAAAAGGTTTCTGTTGTTTTCCTCATCTTCAACTTAACACTTCACCCTATCGGACGCATTTTTAACTTACTGATTTAATTTCTTAACTCCAACACGAGCATTGCAAGAGACGCCGATTGATTTGCAATTCTAATAAAGCTCGCTAAATGGAATAGCTATAAAATAAATTGAGAGTGATATTTATCGATGGGCTTTGATTTTTAATGAATAATTGACATTAGATTAGTGAACAGTGATTAGTTGACAAGTGAAACTTAGATTAGTGTACAGGGTGGGCCGTATAAGACTGCGTATCCCCTTATCTCAGAAACTATGTGAGATAGAAAAAAAAGTTTTATTTAAATGTTGTTTGCGTTAAAGATGTCGGTATTTTTTTAATATAGTTATATTTGTAGCTCTTCAATATACAGGGTGATGAACTAAACTTATCTTTTTTTAAATGGAACACCCTGTATATTATTACATTTTTGAAAAGCTCTTCAAAAGACTTGTTCAACAATATATAATATGATGGGTCTGTAGCCCACCGTTTCGGAGCTATTGACTGTTATCTTCAGGAAAAGGTTAATATTTATAGCGAGCTAGAAAAGTTACTGATTGAGGTGATAAGCTGTAATTTGGGCCAAGAAATTCTAATTTGGTCTATTTTATGAAACTTCTGTCTAATACTAAAATAAAAAAAATTGCAACAGTGATGCCAAGTTTCGTGAAATTTAATTTTTCATGATTTTTTAAATGGAACACCCTGTATTTTATTACATTTGCTGAAAGTCCTTGCAAAGACGAGTTTATTGATATATAATATCAGGGGTCTACGACACACCATTTTGGATTAATCTGCGCTTCTCTTCAGGAATTGACACATAAGTTATATTTATATATAGTTATATATATTAATATCATATTAGTAATATGATATTAATGCATCTACATTTTTCAAATTATATATCTAGAATTTTAATAACACCATCCGAAACATGCATAACTTATGTGTCAATTCCTGAAGAGAAACGCAGATTAATCCAAAACGGTGTGTCGTAGACCCCTGATATTATATATCAATAAACTCGTCTTTGCAAGAGTTTCAGGAGATGTAACAAAAAATACAGGGTGTTCCATTTAAAAAAATCATGAAAAATTAAATTTCACGAAACTTGGCATCACTGTTGCAATTTTTTTTATTTTAGTATTAGACAGAAGTTTCATAAAATAGACCAAATTAGAATTTCTTGGCCCAAATTACAGCTTATCACCTCAATCAGTAACTTTTCTAGCTCGCTATAAGTATTAACCTTTTCCTGAAGATAACAGTCAATAGCTCCGAAACGGTGGGCTACAGTCCCATCATATTATATATCGTTGAACAAGTCTTTTGAAGAGCTTTTCAAAAATGTAATAATATACAGGGTGTTCCATTTAAAAAAAAGATAAGTTTAGTTCATCACCCTGTATATTGAAGAGCTACAAATATAACTATATTAAAAAAATACCGACAACTTTAACGCAAACAACATTTATATAAAACTTTTTTTTCTATCTCACATAGTTTCTGAGATAAGGGGATACGCACTCTTATACGGCCCACCCTGTACAAAAGTATCCCTGAACATGTTCAGTAAGGAGTAGCCGAATTACGAATTTTTGAACATCATCTGGTATTCAAAGACTTTCTATACGGTCTATTTCAAAGGTTTACATATGATGTGTATCTTAGTTGCTTATGCATATCATTTTTTGAATATATTTTAATGCTACAGATAAACATCTCTATTGATTTTTTATAGTATATTTTTAATATTATTTATTGGCTTATTTAACTGTTTATATATTTGTTTATATAAGAATTATGCCAGAAAGTTAACTAAGAGATAAATTATTGATATCTAGATATTTGAAATATATCTAGAATAATTGAGGTATCTATTATACAGGTAAAGAGTGAAGCCTTTTAGTTGATATTGCAAAATATCTCAGTTCCTATATCACTTTAGGACACAGATAGACAGGAACAGATAGACAGAACAGAACAGTATATAGATTTAGGAGATAAATTTTAATATCAGAACAGATTCCAATATCTCCATTAGTTTTAGAGTTATAAGCCGGTATTAATTTTTTTTAATATTTTCGCAGGATACTACGCCCAATGTTAAAAGTCGCATCTGCAAGGTTTTTTCCTGTAATATTTACTACTTAAAAATTTTAATTATTTAAAAAAGATACGGGTGTACCAGACTCTAACTTTTTTTACAGAACGCACTATGGAACAATTATTTTACAAAAATTAAAATCTGTTTTTCTCTTAACTCGCCGGAATATAACTCTTTGGGGTTAACTCCAATAGTTTTCAAAATATAACAACTGTAAATCCTAAGTAATTATAATAATATTAGTCATTTAAACAAATGAGATTGTCTCTGAAAGAATCCTTCGTAATCTCATTAAAAAATGAAATATTTGTATGGCAAAAAATGGCAAAAAATGTCTGAATTTTGTTAATTTTAAGTTTAATTTGTTGATGATAATAATATTATTTTTTTATTTAGATTTTAATCATTTCTGATATGAAGTTATGTAGTAAATTTTTATTATTGTAATAAATATACTATATTACCATCTTAGAGTAATAGTAATACTAATAACAACATACTATATTATTAAAAATAAATCCAATGACTAAACTGCAATAATTGGAAGTGCAAAAATTTCGAAAACTATTGAAGACAACCCCAAAGAGTTATATATCGTTAGACTCAATAAAATACGACACTTTAGTTTTATCACAATACCTATATAGTGTGTTAATTAACAGAACAGTTAAAATTTCAAATCGGAAATAAATTTTGATTGAAAAATCACATGGATCTACTTTTTGAAACAAATAATATGTCGAGAATTAAGTGGACTACACTGAGCCTACATTACAGTGTGTGTACTTGTGTACATTACATCTCTATAGTGATACATATACATATATGATACATTTGGGACATTTGCTGAATTTATATACGTATTTACGTATATATTTTTTTCAACGTTATTGTGGGACCTACCTACGTAGTTCACTTATGAAGTCCACACAGGAATTGTGATGTAGGTATATAATTTGGATCTGTATACAGGGTGATTTTTTTAACTTGTCCATTAGAATATTTTCAACTGCCGATAATGCTAGAGGTCTGAAAGTTGGTACACGCATATTAGTGACTATGCCAAATTCGGGGAAAATATGTTCAAGATGGCGGCCCTTCTGTCAACCCAAATATCGACGCCATATTGGATTTTTTAAATTGCAACCCCCATTTTTTATTCGATTTTTTAAATCTGCGCTCTTTTGCGGTTAAAATGAACCCAATGTGTCTAATACTTACTTGTTATAGTTTTTGAGATATGTTACTTTTTCTGTTAAAATTTGCGTTTGCAGAGGTTGTTTAAAAAATTCATAACTTTTTCACTATTGACGCAAAATTAAAACTGCTTGGTTCAGTCGATAGCTGAAGGTTTGTAGAATATTCAGGTATGTTTCAAAATAGTTAAATGTTGTTTAGTATACCTGCAATAATTTTTTAAAAATAAAGTTGAAAAAGTGTCAAAATTTCAATTTTTTTAAATGGCACGACCACATTCTACCATCGTCACTGGATAGGAAACTTAATTCAAAAGGCACTTTTAATAACAATCCCTATACCTATTTGCATTATTTTCGAAGATATTTGGATTTATTTGGAATTTTCTACCAAATATCGTTCACGCGATGGACGAGTAGGCCATGAACTTTAAAACAATGCCACTATTGTGTCAACGCTAACTCTTGTTGTCAACCTGACAGCTTTCTTACAAGTGTTTTGCAAATATTTGATCATATTACGACGGATATTACGGACAAGGCAAAATTTGCTCAACGGGGTGTATTTAATAAAAGGAATCGCCATTTTGAGAAAATAAAGGTTCCCATTTGGTCATACATGTGGAAAATCAAATTCAGTTTTCAACAAATGTATTTCGTTTGTTAATGGATAATCATCGAGTACAGTGGTGGGTTCATGTCTGAAGAACATAACCAAGAACAACATAACAAACATAATAACACAAAAAAATATAAAAACAATAATAAAACTATGGGATACTATGGTTAAACTATAATAGTCTACACGTGTTCAATGTGCCTCCCATTTTTATGCAAACATTCAGTAACACGTTCTTGTACTGCGGCGATTGTGGCTCTTCTTATTTCGTTTTGGTCCAGAGAGTTCATAGCTCGTGTAATTCTTCCGATTAAATGTTGCAATGTTCTTGGTTCTGTTTGGTAAACTTCCTCTTTAACTCGCCCCCACAAGTAAAAGTCAAGTGGGGTAAGGTCCGGTGAACGAGGCGGCCAAAGCCACGGACCCCTATTTCCCCACCACCTATCTTGAAACAAGTCTTCCAATTTACGGTGCACAGCTCTTGTTGAATGGGCTGGCGCACCGTCCATCTGGTACCATGCGTTTATCATTTCTGGCAGAGGCAAATTGTCAAGAAAATTGTCTACACAATTATTCAGAATTTGTAAATAACGCTCACCATTTAAATTTTCTTCATACATGTACCATTGTACTTGATTATCCATTAATAAGCAAAAAACATTTATTGAAAATTGAATTTGGTTTTCCACTTCTATTATCAAATGAGGATTTTGATTGGCCCAAAAATGGCGATTTCTTTTATTAAATACACCTCGTTGAGCAAATTTAGCCTCGTCCGTCCAACAAATTCTTTTCAGAAAATTACCATCTTCTTGTATTTTTACCAACAGTTGTTCGCAAAAAGTTACCCGCTTAAGGTAATCCGTTGGCCGGAGTTTTTGCAACCTTATGAATGCATAAGGATGAAAATTGTGCAAAGATAACACCTTCTGAATGGAGGAATAACTAAGTCCCAAATCACTGGAAGCTGCTCGTATTGACGCCGTTGGAAAAGCGGCAAAATATCCCAAAATATTTATTTGGTTTCCTTCATTTCCGGTGACCACTTTAAGCCGGTTTCTGGGTGGATTTATGCTTCTAGTAAGAATAAATTTATTACGCAGACTGGAAAGCTTCTTCCTATTCATTGGAGGTAATTCTGGATATTTCAAATTGAAGGCACGGCAGGTTCTCTCAATTATGTTATCGCATCTGCCGTAAATAGCGATTAAATCAAAAATAACATCATTAGGGTAGGCATTCATCGTAATATGAACAAATATTTGCAAAACACTTGTAAGAAAGCTGTCAGGTTGACAACAAGAGTTAGCGTTGACACAATAGTGGCATTGTTTTAAAGTTCATGGCCTACTCGTCCATCGCATGAATGATATTTGGTAGAAAATTCCAAATAAATCCAAATATCTTCGAAAATAATACAAATAGGTATAGGGATTGTTATTAAAAGTGCCTTTTGAATTAAGTTTCCTATCCAGTGGCGATGGCAGAATGTGGTCGTGCCATTTAAAAAAATTGAAATTTTGACACTTTGTCAACTTCATTTTTAAAAAATTATTGCAGGTATACCAAACAACATTTAACTATTTTGAAACATACCTGAATATTCTACAAACCTTCAGCTATCGACTGAACCAAGCAGTTTTAATTTTGCGTCAATAGTGAAAAAGTTATGAATTTTTTAAACAACCTCTGCAAACGCAAATTTTAACAGAAAAAGTAACATATCTCAAAAACTATAACAAGTAAGTATTAGACACATTGGGTTCATTTTAACCGCAAAAGAGCGCAGATTTAAAAAATCGAATAAAAAATGGGGGTTGCAATTTAAAAAATCCAATATGGCGTCGATATTTGGGTTGACAGAAGGGCCGCCATCTTGAAAATATTTTCCCCGAATTTGGTATAGTCACTAATATCCGTGTACCAACTTTCAGACCTCTAGCATTATCGGCAGTTGAAAATATTCTAATGGGCAAGTTAAAAAAATCACCCTGTATGATATTTATTTCGTAGTATATGGAATGAAGCTTTATTAGTTTTGTTCTCGTCAAGTTCTTGATGAGTATATAAGAGTTCTGGCAGTTAGCAACTTAGGAAGATTATGTTGGTATTAATAGAAAATCGTATAATGAAAGGGTTCTAACGTCTGACTGATATAAGAAAGATCTGTTTTACCCTCAAAAAGATTAAACAGGCTGATTTTAGATAGATTAAATAGGGATAGCTCCATGGTTAGACGTTAGAAGTTACCTATTTAAGCTGCTTATACTTCATTTAATAGCTTTTGTTTGGGTTATACCGAACTCTTTATTTAGACATAACTTTTATCAGATTGCGAAATTCAGTTGCGTGAGGACAAATTCTTGTTTTTTCCCATTGTTCAATATCCCCATTTATTTGTCCAGTAGACCTTATTTGTTTGTGGGCAGGCATATAGTTTTGCATTATTTAAAATAGAAATTATGAAAATAATATTTTTTATTCTCGCTACTTTTAAGAAATTACTCTTAGTGACGAAACTCATCTTAATTTAAATCGTTAAAACCATAGATACCTAATCATAGTTGAAGTAAAGTTGGTAGAACTTGAAGGATTGTTCCAAACTAATATCTAATTATTCTGGTTATTCCAAGGACTCGTTTTAGAGAATGGTATATACGGGATCAGTTTTTAGTGCACAAATATTTGACATTTTCTTAGATACTCAATTATTTTTAATAGAAATTGTTTCCAAGTAAGTTATAATTATAGTCTACTTGAATATACCTATTGTATTTAATTAACTTTGAGGTTCTTTAGTTCTTTCTTCTTAATTCTTCGTTAGATCCTTAGTCTTCGATAGTTCGAAAATAGAACATCATCTAAATAAATCGTCATTGTTTGGATAATTAAATATATTATAATTCCTTGTGTATTTAGAAGTGAATCTTTTCCTTATATGTAAAAAGTTCTATTTATAAAATCATAGTTAAGAATTAATTATTTTCATAGATAGCAATCGCGACAAATAGTTTCTCAAACAACATAAAAAGTAGTCAATAGTAGGTAGTTAAACCAACTCCTTTAAAGAAAATCGCTTGTATCAATGATTGTTTATGGTGTCATTAAAATTAGTCCAAGATTTAATTTTATAATGCAGTTACCAATACCCAGATCAGATCCACACTGATTCCGTTGTCGGTCAAAATCTAGTTTAGGAAATTTTAATATTTTTTTTATTTTTTCGGAATCATCCCTTTTTGACCAGTCATCCCTGTCTGACAAATGAAGTGAAGGGCTGGGATTGTTTATTTTGTTATTCTTAACAGATCCACACCGATCTTGTTGTCGGTCAAAACCTAGTTTAGAAAATTTTTATATTTTTCTATTTATACGGAATCATCCCTTTTTGACCAGTCATCCCTGTTTGACAAATGAAGTAACGGGCTGGGATTGTTTATTTTGTTATTCTTAACAGATCCACACCGATCCTGTTGTCGGTCAAAATCTGGTTTAGGAAATTTTTATATTTTTCTATTTTTACGGAATCATCCCTTTTTGACCAGTCATCCCTGTTTGACAAATGAAGTGACGGGCTGGGATTGTTTATTTTGTTATTCTTAACAGATCCACACCGATACCGTTGTCGGTCAAAATCTAGTTTAAGAAATTTTAATATTTTTTTTCGGAATCATCCCTTTTTGACCAGTCATCCCCATCTAACAAATGAAGTGATGAGCTGAGATTGTTTATTTTGTTATTCTTGACAGATCCACACCTATACCGTTGTCGGCCAAAATCTAGTTTAGGAAATTTTAATATTTTTTTATTTTTTCGGTATCATCATCGGCTGGGCTTGTTTATTTTGTTATTCTTAAAAGATCCACACCGATCCTGTTGTCGGTCAAAATTTAGTTTAGGAAATTTTTATATTTTTCTAGTTTTACGGAATCATCCCTTTTTGACCAGTCATCCCTGTTTGACAAATGAAGTGACGGGCTGGGATTGTTTATTTTGTTATTCTTAACAGATCCACACCGATCCCGTTGTCGGTCAAAATCTTCCCTTTTTGACTAGTCATCCCTGCCTGACAAATGAGGTGATGGGCTGGGCTTGTTTATTTTGTTATTCTTAAAAGATCCACACCGATCCTGTTGTCGGTCAAAATTTAGTTTAGGAAATTTTTGTATTTTTCTAGTTTTACGGAATCATCCTTTTTTGACCAGTCATCCCTGTTTGACAAATGAAGTGACGGGCTGGGATTGTTTATTTTGTTATTCTTAACAGATCCACACCTATACCGTTGTCGGTCAAAATCTAGTTTAGGAAATTTTAATATTTTTTATTTTTTCGGTATCATCCCTTTTTGACCAGTCATCCTCGTCTGACAAATGAAGTGATGGGCTGGGATTGTTTGTTCTGTTATTCTTAACACATCCACACAGATCCCGTTGTTGGTCAAAATCTTCCCTTTTTGACCAGTCATCATCCCTGCCTGACGAATGAAGTGATGGGCTGGGATTGTTTATTTTGTTATTCTTAAAAGATCCACACCGATCCTGTTGTCGGTCAAAATCTAGTTTAGGAAATTTTAATATTTTTATATTTTTACGGACTCATCCCTTTTTGGCCAGTCATCCCTGTCTGACAAATGAAGTGATGGGCAGCTACCATAAAAACCTGCTTATTGCATCGCTCTTATTCCAAATGATTCAAAATTACCAGATATATGAAGGTAGACTTGATATATTTGTTTTCTGACACATGTTTTAATAAATTTTAACGCTATAACTAATCATTTATTTTTCGTTTGTTTTTTTATCAGTCTTTTCCTCATATACTATTTTATTTGGCTCAAGATATATTTTGGTCGCTGTGTTTGATTTTTCATCTTCAATATTACGCTTTTGAGAGAGACAGGCATCTACACAATCTATGATAGACTTTGACAATATAGGTAGATATTTTATATATTAAGTTTCCTCTGAGCTATCCTCCTGATTTCTCGTAAGTTCACTTGTGTTGAAAGGCAATAACCGCCAACAAAAACTTAAAAATATATAGGGAGATTTTGATTACCTTAATTTTTAGTTTATCGTTATCGTAATCTTTATTCTGAGCAGGCGTAGTGCCGAAAATGATATTTCCTTTTACACTGCGCATGCTCAGTATTACGATTATGATAACTTAGCTAAAAATTAAGGGGTTCCAAATCTGCCTATTCTTAATTCTAAAAGGCTTAATCAGGTTTTATTTAAATTTTCTCTTAGATTGTATGACCTCAAGTAGGTACAGAATTTAAGTTTGTTTTACTGACTAAAATACAGTGCTTTCCATTGCAAGCAACATTGTAAAAACTGACAATTTAGAAAAAAAATTTGTTTTACACCTTTTTTTGTCATAATTTTCTTCAAGAATAATATGTTTCTCATGTCCAGATATTCAAACATCAAATATGAATTATGAAGCCATCAAAGCTTGAAAAGGCACTAATACATTTAAATTGAAATCCACTGTCGAGAAGAATTTAGTCTGTTTACATTCCTGAATACTTCCTTTACATTCCTCACTAAAAGTAAAGAAGGGAAAAATGTATTTAACGGTATTATTGATGCTAAAACTTCAGGTCAGGAATGTTGCTTACTTACTGAGGTAGATACTACTCAGAATTCCGGAAATGTAAAACATAAGTTTCTAATAATATATACGAAGTGGTAAAATGTAAATCATATATTTTTTATCTGAAAGTTTTTATCTGTAAATTTGATATTCAGTAAAATATAAAATTACGTTAATAATTATTATTACTTACAAAATATAAATACAAGGTGGTCCACCTAAAAGTAAAACCTTAGTAAAATTCGAAAGATTTCCTTGATTTGATAATGTTTTCCTTGATAATGTTTTAAGGAGTATGTATAAAATACAGGATTTTTCATGTTCATTTAAAGGTTTTTCAATTCCAAATACAAAATATAACTTTATGTTGAAGTTATGTAAGTAGTTAAAGCATACAGTTGACCATGATATGGGTATTAAAAAAATTACCAGAACTGTCATTGTTTTTAAATAAATAAAATAAATAAACAAATCTCCCTTTCGGAATAGCAATAATTAATCATATATTTACAAAGTAGCCTTAAAAAAATCGAGTGAAATTCAAAAATATAATAAAAAATGTAATGTTCCATTGAAAATTAATGTCTACACTGTCAAATAACTCGTAATTGAATATATTAATTCCGCATTTATCCGTATCCAAAATGTTAAAAATTTCGTTCTGATAATAAGTTGAAAAACTTTAGATGGCGCGTTACGAGTATAAATATAGTAATCTTAATATTAACAATATTTTCTTACTTGCTACTATATAGTACTTGGCAAATATAATTAAAAATGAAAATACCTGTAGCAGATTGATTTCTTACCTTGGCTCATCAAAAAAAAAAATTATAAAAATCGAGAATTGTCCAATCTGGACGAAAGACTCACTATTATGTCTATTGTCAGAAATATTGTGAAAAAGATTTTTTTTCATCTTAACCAATCGAAGGGAGAGTCATCTCCACCGTTTGGATGTTACACATTCTCGAATTTAGAGGAGGAAATAATTACAAAGCCAAACTGCAAATCATGACTCTTAAAAAATAAATTACCGATAGAATTTCTCGCTCGCTTTGACTCAAACGTATTCAAAATACCACGAAAATTAAAATACCACACAGGACGCTGAGAAAATGCATTCTGTTTAGTGTTTATGCGCTCTATACACTGTCAAATATTTTTCATACAGTTAACACAATTCTATTGTTAATTTTTCAACTTTTTACTTATTTTTCATTTCATTTTTCATGTTATTTAATGGCATTATAGTTATTCAAGACTACTATACTTTAATCAGCCGAAATGTAATTTTCACTGATTATAATTTACTTCTATATAAAATGATAATAGTAGCGTACGAGCGGATGGTGAAAAGGAATTATATATTTAACATGAATTTAGTAAAATATTTATAATTGTTGAGATTGACAATAGACTTCTTTACAAAAATTATGCAACCAATGAGTGAATTCATTAAAATAGTAATAATAAAATATATCTATTATAGGGATATTTTATACTATTTACAGGTATCGATTTTTTATTATGATTTAAGGATAATAAGTATAGGTAACGTAAAATAATAATTTTAAGCGTTGAGTGACCAAGATACTAGGTCACAAACATCAAGGTTTTTTTCTAAGACACGTCGAATCATATATAAAAATGACACAATTTTTGTATTTGACATTTTTCTGTAAATACGACATTAAAGACACAAATCGAGTGAGACCGTTAAGCTGGATTCATAATACGTAAAACTTAAGCCGTAAGAGTAGAGAAGTATAGACGGTTCAGCCCCTCCTCTGACCTTGGGGGAGGAGGTGACCTTGAACCGTGTGACCTTGAACGCGGCCGATTCGGCGGTGGGTGACCTTGACCTTGACTCGTGTGACCTTGAACGCTGGCGTTTCTGGTGACCTTGAGATGACCTTGGCCTTGACCATGACCTTGGCCTTGACCTCGAAAAAGGTCGGTGGGTAACCATGACCTTGAACGAGGGTGACCTTGAACGCGGCCGATTCGGCGGTGGGTGACCTTGACCTTGACTCGTGTGACCTTGAGCGCTGGCGATTCTGGTGACCTTGAGATGACCTTGGCCTTGACCATGACCTTGGCCTTGACCTCGAAAAAGGTCTGTGGGTAACCATGACCTTGAACGAGGGTGACCTTGAATGATGTCGTTCTCGACTCTCTTTGCGTGACCTTGAACAAGCTTTGTGGATATCGCCCTTGACCATGCGGCCGATGTGTAAATCTGTATGAGTTGGGGGGGAGGGTCTGATGTGACGCGTGGATATCGCCCTTGACCATGCGACCGATGCGTAAATCTGTATGAGTTGGGGGGGAGGGTGACTTGACGTAGCAGCCGCACGATTATAAAAGAGGTCAGAGTAGCCACAGAAAACCAATGTTAGTTAGGCCTCATACAATAAAGAGTTAAATATGTATAAGTGCAGTGCTTGTGGTGCAACTTTTACACGTGGTGATAATTTGCGACGCCATCAGAGGCAATCATGCAAGAACCTAGAGCGAGGTGGACCTCCAACAAAGCAGCCCAAATTGGTGCGGGGTGGACCTCCAACAAAGCAGCCCAAATTGGATTTAAATCAGCAAACATCTACAAATGTTCAAACAAATGTTCAAAATTGTGCATGTAATAATAGGCCATCAACGTCTGCAAATGCCCCAGTTTGTAACTGTCATAATAGACCTTCAACATCTACGAATATGCAAACATGTGACTGCTGCAATGTTACTCTAACAGCGACTCAAATGATAGGTCACAGAAGATCATTGCAACATAGATCAAATTCGTGTGTTCCTCTCACTGATGGTGTTGAAATGGTCCGAAATGCTTTTAAACGAAGGATTGCTAGCTATCGAGTACATAGTGAAATCAGCCACATAGATTATATTAATTTCTTTAATGAAATTAAGAATAAAATTTTGCATCTACTCGAAGAAGCACTTCAAATTCATAAAACGATGAAGGTAAATATGGAGACGTTTGCTAGGTACATATTGCAAACAAAAGAAGTATCCGATATTAAATCATTTAATACTTCCAATCAAATCGTGGATCAGGCGACTAATTTGAGTGATGCCTTTGATGCATTTGTGGACATGATGCTTACGCAAACTACGGAATTTCAGGAACGCGACTCAGGTTTGTAAACTTTATTACGATCGAAAATATTTACTATTAAATTCATTCTTTTTAGGATGGGCTCTCGAACGTATAGAATTTGTGGAGGTTAACATCTGCAAATACAGTCCTCTAGGTGGCTCATCATACATTAAATTGCCCAAGTTCATTGCAGACAAGAGGGCCATAATAAATGTTGAGAATCAGGATAACCATTGTTTTGCATGGGCCATTACCTCAGCATTGTATCCCGCAATCAACCGCCACCCATCTGCGATGTCATCATATCCACATTATTCAAGAGTCTTGAATTTGACAGGTATGAATTTTCCAGTAAAATTACGAGACATATCAAAATTCGAAGAAATGAACAATATTTCGGTGAATGTATATGGGTTAGAAAAGAAATTTGTAAAAAATAAGCTAAAATATGAAGTTGTAGGGCCTTTGCGTTATTCTGGGAAAAAATTGCGGGTACACGTAAATTTGCTCTTAATTTCCGGGGAGTGCGATTTTGATCACCATTGTAATATCGATTGCGCCAACACACACTATTGTTGGATAACAGATTTGTCTAGGCTAGTCTCAAGCCAAATATCATCCCATGAGCATAGAAAATACTTTTGTGATGGCTGCCTCCGATATTTTAGTAATGAACGTCAGCTTATGTTGCACCAGAGAAATGATTGTAATCATGTCTATACAACAACACCCTCAACACAATTTAGGATCGATAAATATGGCAAAGAAGCGCCCGAAAATATATTAAAATTTGAGAACTTCGAAAAACAGATGCAGGTGCCATTCGTGGTGTATGCAGATTTTGAATCTATTTTGAAACCGGTTAATACTTGCGAACCAAACCCTCGGTATTCTTACACGAATAAAACGTTTAAACATGAGCCCCACTCTTTCGCATATTTTATAAAATGTTCTTTCGATAATTCTATTTCAAAATTTGAGTTATATAGAGGGCACGACGCGGCTATAGTGTTCGTCTCACGTATAGAGGCTGACATAAGAGAAATATACAATAAATATATGAAAGACATAGTTCCAATGGCAACCCTTACTGCACAAGAAAGAAAAGACTTTCAGAGTGCAACGACATGCGGCATATGCGAAAAACCATTCGTAGAAGGCGATGTGAAAGTGAGAGATCATTGCCACTTAACGGGGAAAATAAGATTCGGTGCCGCACATTCAATATGTAATTTAAATTACAAAGTACCGGGTTTTATACCAATTATTTTAAACAACATGACTTCCTACGACAGCCACCTCTTCTTGAAAGAGCTATGTCGCCATAAAGATAGAATAGATGTAATACCCCAAAATAGCGAAAAATACATATCATTCACAAAACATCTATATATGCATGATTATGTCAATAAGAATGGCGAATCCAAAAAAAAATTTGTTCAACTAAGATTCATCGATAGCTTTAAATTCATGTCGGCATCCCTACAAAATTTATGCAATGATTTAGCAGATAATCAAATGACTACGATGAGAATTTTTTTTCCTGACAGCGAAAAATTCAGTTTAATGCGACGTAAGGGTGTCTTTCCATACAGTTTCGTGGATAGTTTAGAGAAGCTAAATACCAAAAATATACCATCCAAAGAGCAATTCTATGATAAGCTTAATGAGGAAGAACTATCAGAGGAAGACTATGAAAGGGCTAAGAATGTGTGGAACTTATTTAAGTGTCAAAGTTTGGGCGAATATTCCGATCTCTATTTAAAATCGGACGTCCTTATTTTGTGTGACGTATTTGAGAACTTTCGCAAATTTAGTTTAGATAAATATGGCTTGGATCCTGTGCAGTATTATACGGCGCCGGGGCTATCTTGGGATGCCATGTTAAAATTAACTAAAGTCAAATTAGAGTTGTTGACAGACATAGATATGGTCCATTTTTTTAAAAAGGGGATAAGAGGAGGTATTAGTCAATGTTCGGAAAGGAAACATATCGCTAATAATAAATTCGTTCCTAATTATAATCCAGAAGAACAATCATCGTTTATTTCTTATCTTGATGCCACAAACTTATATGGACATAGTATGTCACAACCATTGCCAACGGGGGGATTTTCATGGCTGTCTGAAAGAGAAATAGCCGATTTAGACATCACTAGTATTCCAAATGAAAGTGCCCAGGGGTTCGTACTAGAAGCGGATATATCTTACCCCCCGGAAACGCATGACCTACACTCAGATCTACCCTTTTTAGTAGAAAGTATTGTTCCACCAGGGCGAAAATCAAAATTTCCAAAATTGATACCTAATTTAAATGACAAGAAGCGCTATGTTGTTCATTATAGAAATCTTAAACAGGCTATAGAGAATGGCCTAATTGTGACAAAAATACATAGGGCTCTTAAATTTAATCAATCGCCTTGGTTAAAAACATATATCGATCTGAATACCAAGATGCGAAATAATGCCGCGAGTAAGTTTGAAAAAGACCTATTTAAATTAATGAATAATGCTGTTTTCGGCAAGACAATGGAAAATGTCGATAATAGGAAAGTGATCAAATTGGCAACACACTGGGAAAGTATTAGAAGAGCTGTGGGTGCGAATGCATTAATAGCTAGACCTAATTTTAAAAAATGTTCAGTTTTCTCTGAAGATTTTGTAGCGATTGAAATGGGAAAACTGAAGGCTGTTTACAACAAGCCCATATACGTAGGGTTTACTGTTTTGGAATTATCCAAAACGGTGTTGTACAATGTTTTCTATGACGTAATAAAACGTAAATTTGGTCAGAGGGCCTCTCTGCTGTACAGTGACACAGATTCTTTGGTCTTAAAGGTGTTTTGTGATAATTTTTATGACTTTATAATTGAAAACCCCGAACACTTCGACACATCGAATTACAAAGAGGGAAATAGCTTTAATGTTCCCAAGGGTGTATCAATTTTAGGTAACATGAAGGATGAATTTCCGGCCGACCCGATAATTAGTTTCTATGGTACAGGGGCCAAGGCTTACTATATACAATCTGTGGTAAATGAACTGAAAAAGGCGAAAGGTGTAAAGAAATCCGTTATTACAAAAGAGCTGTCAAAAGATGACTACAAGCAGATCGTAGAACAGGGGGGTTCAATAGTTCGAAAAATGAATACTTTTCGAAGTTACCTACATACTATGTATACGGAGATGAAAAATAAGGTTGCATTGTCATGCTACGACGATAAACGTTTTGTCATCCCCAATACAACAAAGACTCTACCTTGGGGACACTCTGATATTGTATTTTTTCAAACCGAACCTGAGCAAAATGTGGAATGGCTTATGTCGGCGATAGATAGCGTACAGGCGGTGGGGGATGTTGTGGCTGAGCGACATGAGCGAAATGAAAATTTGGATGCATTAATTTTAGCAATAGCCGAACTTGAGTCACAAAATCTTCTATGAAATGTAACGCAAAGGCTGTAAACTTTTAATTAGCAAATCTCGTAGTTCTGGGAAATTCATTTTTGTACATAGTAATAATTGAAAATATTTTATTTTATGTAAGAACTTGTAATGTAATGCGCTAGAGTAAAGTACTGTATCTGTATATATACTGTATCCCATACTAATGTAATAATGTTGTAAATGATGGATTCAAATAAATCATATGTGTAAAATCTTCTATGAAATATTGTCACAACAGTAAAAAGGACATAAGAAGCATTGTAATGAGAATTATTAAGGCGCCCCCTAGGTTGAATCTCTGAACATCAAGTCGCCAATCTGTTTCCCTGGTATCCCGTGCACAGATGCTGAGAGACTGAAAATAACTGAAAAGATTTTATTTTATATAAGACGACGCTCTAAAATCATATATATATTAGTTGAAGTTTAGGGTTGATCACACACATTGTATGATTGTAATCTAAAGTACTAGAGAGTACAGATATATGTCCCATACTAATGTAATAATTTTTATAAGACGATGCTCTAAAACCATATATATTAGTTGAAGTTTAAGGTGGCCCAGACATTGTATGATTGTAATATAAAGTACCTACTAGAGTATAGTACTTATCTGCATATACTAATGTATTAATTTTGTAAATGAAGGATTCAAATAAATATAACATGATTTAATATGTTATCATCTCAACATTCCCCATATAATCGTACTTCTATAATCAGCCTTCAATTCAAGATCAACAAGCCGGCGACCTTCAACATGTGAAACGAGGCCGGCAGGCTATAGGATGCAAGGACAAAGTCAAATATGTCATCACTTCATATATTACACATGCAATTGTATTTCTATAAAAATTCAGCGACCTTCACTTCAAGATCAGCAATAAGTTAGGTACGCTAGCGACCTTCAACATGTGAGACGAGGTCAGAATGATATAGGGCTGCTGTTAAGGGGATGAAAGGGGTACCAACGCCAAGTTACGACCAATAAGAGCAGAGGGTGAAAAACAGGGTAGCTAAGTTAGCTCAAGCCAAGCGACGCCAATTCTGTTCGTCTCCACAACCTCCGGGGTTAGTTTAAAGTGCTCTCGTGCTCCGCCGTTTTTTTGTGTGGCATTTTTCAGTTTTGTGTTGTTTCTCAGTTATTGTTTATACAGCGTAAAGATGGTAAGAGACGGTGAGAACAACGACGATTGTCATAACCATCCTAGGCAAGCTTTAATTGATTTTCTCACCAATTATAAGGCGTCGTCGGACATGTCTGAAGACTCCATTGATATCACCGACAAACAGCTCCCCGAGGTGCCGCAATTTGTTGGATATTATGAAAACGTCTCACCACCCCGGAATGTGGATTATAGTGTTCCGAGTGCATGTGTGACCGATGCAGATGTGGCCGATATCGATGACATAATGGGCATACAGCTCGCATACCATGGATATTGCAATTCTCCATGTACAACTGCAGCTGCTACAGAGGACATCCCTGTGTTACATGTGATGAGTCAGGACTTCGATAAAGTTCGCCCCGACGCCGCTGACTTGGTGCATGGCACCCAAATATCAGATATACCCGCGGTCGACGTCGGTATATCTAATAAAATAGAGTGTCAACCGCAGTGTCTCACCGACATTACAAACCAACAGCAAGTGATTTCTACTACTCCGTTACTCAGTGTGAAATCGCGATCAGTGAGGCCAAAATATAAGGCCCCATAAAACATCGTGTTATAAAATCGGGGAAATTTAAAAATAGGGCCCGTCGTCCCATAAAAACATCTAAAAAAGCGCAAATTATGGGCGATGGGGGCATTTTAAGGGGGCTGCTAACGAAGCCAACTGTTTTGCCCACTCCCACCTGTCTTGAAGTGCAAAATCTTGCAACCCCAAGAATAGATGGCGGGTGTGCAAAATGGCTGGCTTCAAAGGTGGCGGTGTCATCAATCGTAACTTCGGCAAATACATCGCCAATAGACCGGAGTAGTCCGATTCTGAATCAGGAATCCGCTATCGTGACAGTGGATTCTGATTCAGAATCGGAGATTTACGCTCATAAGGATCATGTGCATTTAATTAAAAATTTTATTAACGTGTATGGATTCTATAAGAGCGAACATGCTGAAAATTCCGCGGCTTGTAAAAATTATGCCGCTTTACGTGACCAAGCCAATACAAGCATACGCTGTGCGGAAGAGAAAATTCGGGGAGCCGACGCGGCGATAGCTAATGCGCGATTGACGATCGCCGAACAGCGTGCGGTATTGGCCGAAATTGAATTACGCGGCATCGCTCTTGACAAGTCGCGGAAAATAGTTCAACAAATAGAGAAACAAATCAAAAAAGTATGAGAGCACTTGTGGGGGTGGAAAGATTTTTTTTGCTATTTTATTTTTATATATATGTATCCTGATATTTTTTAATTTGATTTTTTGCTACTTTTATTTTTATAGGTATATAGATATTTCTTAATTTGTATATAGGTATATATATTTTAATTTATCGTAGATTTAGTAATTTTTCAATTGTAATTTGTAGCTTCAAGATTTATTTACATGTATTTTGTTAGTTAAGTATTAATTTTAGAAATAAGGGAACAAATCCAAATAGTTATTAGTTTTAACATTTATTTGTATTTACATTTACTTAGGCTATGTATTAATTTACTTAAAGCTGATGGTTTAATATGCTGTAGGTTTAGAGATTGCAAATTTTTCCATCTGATGCCATCATCAAACTGCCATCGATCGCTCTGGTCTGGGTGATCTTCTTCGTTCGAGGAGCTTTCACTGTCCCAGTAAAGCATTCGCCACTCGCTTCGATCTGCAGGACCAATCCCATTATATAATACCTCTACCATGTGGCCATCTAATGACCAGGGTGGTGTTTCACGCATAAAGTCGGTGGAAGATGTGACGTCTTCTGCGGTAGAAGCACCTGGAGATTCTACCGGCTGCATCTCAGACCCACAATCACTACTAGAACTTATACAGCTGTCTTGTACATCTGCCATGGCGTGATACAGTGGAGATGCTCTGAGGAGTTGTGAGTATATATACACAATGCTACCACAACCACTGGTATTTTATTGATAGGGTCTATTGCACAAACAAAGCAATATTATTCCCAAAGTCAAGTCAATGTTTCACTATATGTACAATACATATCTTAAAAGTAAACTGCACTATTTTATTAGATTGTCTGTACTAAACTACTAAAACTAAACTATCTATATTGTTTTTAATCAACCTTCCTATTTTTTTTCTCAGATGTGTTGCAAACACAGCAAACCTGGATGGGTTTTAAGATCACCAGCCCACTCTTACAACTCGCACAGCACTCGTTTGCTAAGGCCTGTTGTAGTGTCGTTGTCGTGTGGATGTCTATGTGTTTATGACTTGCAACACCAACTGCAAACCTCACAGCAAGTTTATAAGAAACGAAACATCTTTCACATAGTTGAATCTTCTCATTCTGGGTACCATCCTCCGAGACTCTGTAGACTACCGCAAACGATGTGGTATTGCACCATAGCTGTTCAGATTTGTCAAGATCTTCGGTTGACAGGTACTTTTCAGTATACGCTATTTCTTCTGGTTCATCTGCAACTTCTTCGCCGAAGCCTTTATCCGACTCATCATCAGAGTCTAGTGGTTCAGCAGCAGCGTCACGATTAGCTAGCCGACGCAAAAACTGAAAATCTGCACCACGTTGACCTGCCATTGTTACACTTTATATGGAGGGAAGTAAACTAACTATTCTATGCGGCCACCTCTTTTATCGAGACTGTCTGTACTAGTAGAGCAAAGCTCTAGTGGAGACAAGGCCAAACATTATACACGGTCATGGCCAGATCTGACAAGGTTAGGTATTGTACTAGTCAGGGTCAATATCAGAGCTTAAACTGCAAAGCTGTATTATTTGTTGTCAAGGACATCAGTGGTCAAGGTCAGGCATTGCACTATAACCAAAAAACTTATGTTCTCACAGTCAAGGTCAGATTTGTTCTCAAGGGTGCCACGAATGGTGGGGCATTGTACCATAGCCAAAAAAGACAAGGTCAAGGTTCTCATTGCCAAGGTCTAGGTCTTTTATTTTTATATGAAAACTATTTTTTATTTAAGTATATACTGTATATTTTTTATCCAAATATATATTTATCCGAATGTAGATTGATGGTTGCTTGTATATGCTTTATTACAAACTTATTTTTATATGAAACTATTTTTTCTAAAAATATAATGTATATTTTTTATCCAAATGTATATTTATCCGAATGTAGACTGGTGGTTAGTTGCTTAAAAGTATGTACATAACCTTCCAGATAATAATCACATATAATGGGATTTTGTAATATTTTTGTGTATGAATGTGGTGTTTTTTATATTATATTTATCCTTTAAAAAAGTTTTTATTTAAAACATTGCCTACCATATTGAATTTTATATCATCAGAGCACCCCAAAAGAGGTGTTTTTAACTGTGTCAAATTCAAATGTATCTATATCCATTAGCACAATTCTGAACAGAAATGCTTTTAAGTAAAATATATGCAAATTTTGTTTCAAGTTGACGGGTATATCTAGTATATTTTTATTTTTTATTTATTTTAATTTAAAGCCCAACAGGAAAATCCCAATTACAGGGCAAATTGACAACAAAGATTACAAGATTACAGAGCATTACAAATACTTATATAAATGATAGAAAAAATACATAACAATCAATAATAGATAAAAAAAGAATAATAATAAAGCACATTACAAATAATAGTGATACAGAAATAAGTGGTAGTAAAAAAAAAAAGCAAAAATAAACTGTAAATTGTACAATAATGTCGAGCACGCATAGGTACTTAAATAAACACACTGATATTATAAGTAAACAAATGGTACAAATGACAGAAATAAATAAACACTATAACCGATCTAAAATAGGTTTTAGAAAACTATTCAAAGAATTAAAATTTATGTCAGTCAGGTAATCAAACTCATTATATTGCTGGCATATTCTGTTTAGTGGAGACATGAGACCAATATTACTATTAGCGGCTTGCAAGTAAAAATACCTATGAACCCTACAGGAGTGTATTGGAATATTTATATTTAGTTTGCTTAAAAGTTCAGCACAGTTTATATTATAATGGTACAAACCATACAAGAATTTGAGATTAACAATTGTTCTTCTGTTTTTTAGCGATTGCATATTGAACATGTTCAACAAAATCTGATGATCGTAACCTTGTGTCGGGTATACTCTTTCAGTCTTGAAATACATGAACTTTAAAAATTTGCGTTGAATATATTCTACCGCATTAATGTACTTCAAATAGAGTGGATCCCAGATCAAACTTGCATATTCTAGTTGGGATCGAATCAAAGATACAAACAGTTGCATGAGAGCTGCTGAATTCGTGAAAGATGAACAGTTTCTAAAAACAAAACCTAATGTTTTATTTGCTGATGCAACGACATTCATTACATGTGGAGAGAAAGTTAGTTTCTCATCCAACGTAACGCCCAAATCCTTGATATGGGATACTCGATTCAGTGGATGATGCCCTATCGTATAATTGTGTAAAACTTTATTAAATTTCCTTGTAAAAGTAATAATGAAACATTTGTTAATATTTAGTGGTAATTTATTAGCAGCACACCATAAATCAAGTTTATTTAAATCATTCTGAAGATGCACTGAGTCAGAAAAGCTGTCGATTCTACTAAACAATTTAAGATCATCCGCAAAGAGCAATGATTCACACTGAAAATTATCCGCTATATCGTTTATGAATAATAAGAACAATAATGGTCCAAGGACTGAACCTTGTGGGACACCAGAGGTAGGTATAAATGAATCAGACTGAAAACCATTGTATTCTACAAATTGCCTCCGATTTGTCAAATACGAGTGGAAAAATTTAAGCATATCCAAGGAAAAACCGAATGATTGTAATTTTGATAATAATACATGATGGTCTAGCTTGTCGAAAGCTTTCGAGAAATCGGAGTAAATTGCATCAACTTGGCCAACATCATCCAAAACAGTACTTACATAATCGGAGAAACAACATAAATTTGTTACCGTAGACCTTCTAGCAAGAAAACCATGCTGACGCTCGCTTATAAGATGTTCAACTTTGCTATAAATATAAGAACGTATAAAAATCTCGAATACCTTCGAGAATCCGGATAGTAAGGCAATGGGTCTGTAGTTGCTAACTTCATTTAGACTACCTTTTTTATGAATAGGAGAAATTCTAGCCATCTTCCAACAACTTGGAAATGTAGAAGTCTTTAAAGAAAGCTCAAATATTTTCCTTAGTGGTTTACAGAAAACGACAGCACAATCCCTGATCAGAAAACTAGGTACAGCATCGGGCCCGCAACATGTCTTTGGCTTTAGTTTGCGAATTGCAGCAAATACTTCATCCTCAGTTACCTGACTGAGATTAATATGTATATCAGAACCACACCCCAACTGATCCAAATCAACTACTGGGTTATCAGCATTTACAGAGTATACACTAGCAAAATAGCGGCTAAAACAATCCACAATTGCCCTAGGTTCGCAATATTGAGTATCTCCATCGGAGATGACACCCGGAATACGCGACACTTTATTTTTGTTTTTTATGAAAGCCCAAAAATGTTTGGAATTTACTTGTACACTATTTTCAACAGAAACTATATAAGATTTATAGGCATTATTTATTTTAGTTTTAACTTGAGATCTAAGACATTTAAACTGATGGTAGGATGCATCTGATCTAGCTGTCCTGTGCTTACGTAATAGCCTGTTCTTATGTTTTAAATCAGATATAATTTCTCTCGTATACCAGACTGGGTATTTACTTTGGTTGTTTCCCTTTAATGGTATGTTATGTCTAAAAATATCTAATAAAATACTATAAAATTTATCGCATGCTTCATTTACATCTTTGACATGCTCCAAACAAGAAAAATCAGCAATCGATAATTCAGAATAAACAATTCTCAAATCACACTTTCTAAAATTATACATTTGAGAAAAAGGATTAATAGGAAATACAACACGGTGCTTTGATTCTATGCTCAGTGTTATATTAAGAGGAGGGTGATAGTTATCAACACTTACAAGCGGCTGGTCTTCCTTCACAACAGAACACGTCACATTAGACATGACTAAATCGAGAATTCGACCTGAAGTGTTCAACACAGTGTTAGATTGTTGTAAGTCATAAAAATTCATGAAGTTAATAATCACTCCAGATCGCTCATCTATATTATGTACATTGTTATCATTTATCATATTAATGAAACCGGGTATATTGAAATCTCCGAAAATAACAATACGCTTACCATATACCCTCTCAAAAAGCTCAAAACAACCAAAGAATTTTATGTACATTTCTACTGACGTGGCTGGAGGTATATAGATAGCAAAAACAAAAAGAGATATAAATGAGTTAATAGTTACACAACATCCAACAATATTAATACTAGGAACTTCACTAAAAAAGTTTTGCAGATCCAGTTGGTTGACCAGCCAATTATTTTTGAATGCAAGTAGAACTCCTCCACCTTTGCGATCCGACCTGTCATTCCTGAATATTGCATATTGATTGATGTCAAAAATTTCGCTGCTGTTAACATTACCAGTCAACCAGGTTTCGGACAACGCTATGATGTCATACTCTAGGTCACTAGTTGTAGGATATAACACGTCTATTTTACTGTTTAAACCACGCGTATTTTGATAATAACATAAAACTTCAATATTGGATTTTGCATTGGGCACAACTAGTTTTTTTAATAATGCAAGGAATCCCCTTTATATGTTTAATGAAAATATTAATTTCTCCTGCTTCTTTGCGTTCTTGAAGTTGACTTTTTATCTTCTTAAAATATTCAATTTGTCTAGGCGTTTTATCCTGGGAAATAAAAACTCTATTAAAATTGGGATTAGTTTTTAATTTACTTGACCGTTTTAAGATGGCAAATACATCCTTCTCCTGTTCCAATACAATTTTCATAGGTCTGATGGAATTTGGATTACCCCTACCAATTCTGAAAAAATGCGCTATGGGAAAAGCAATGCTGTTATCTAGAGCTCCTAATACAGAATTGATTGCTGTCTTCTCATGTTCAAGTTTCTCAGCAGCATCCTCACAGATAGTTTCCTGCAGACCAAAAATTATAATATTCTTTTTTCTCTTCTCTCTTTCACCCAGTTCCTCGATAACTTCATCAAGAGATAAGTCTTTCTGCGTATTATCAGCAGTATTTACCATCGATGCTTTATGGGTAATAGCTAAAATTTGTTCACTCATTTCCTCCAGCCGAGCTTTCAGTTCCACAATTGTGGATTTAAGACTATTTATGTCTTCCCCTACCGAGTCACAGGAAGCACATAACCAAGAAAGCCCTTTTTTGGAGTTTGCATTTATAACACGAACATCGGATGCAGTTAGCTTGACACAGGTATTGTTAAAGTGTTTTTTGCATATGCGACATGTTACTCTCAGATGATCATCCACAGTTTTCTTACAGTTGTCATTACAAGAACATTGAGACATCTTAAAATTTCTTACTAAGCACCCGTGCTAATTTTATATTTATATTTACAGGTTTTTATTTCTTCGCTTTTTGTATGAGTTTAGTTTCTTATAGGTTTTTACTTTTAATACAAACAAAATGCTGCACCTGTCTCAAATCATAAACTATCTATATTTATTAATAAATTAGATGACTTACAAATATACTTCTTCTTTCAGCTGATCAAACTCACTCTTACAAATTAGTTTGCGAATTTACAGCAAATTATTTCGTGATTAACCCACTTCTATAACTGACTTTTTATGGAGAGACAAAACAAGCTCTTGGTCTTCTACATATTTTGTACATATATTGTACATTTATATATATATTTTTATATATGTACATTTTTATATATTTATTTGTATATATTAATTCTTGGGTTTCATCTCTTTATTACATATTTTTTTGATTACAATACATAATATATATCATATAGTCATTACATAGTTGCAGATACATTAGCAAATAATTATAAAATACTAATTAAATACATTTATAAATCTACAATATTTCAATAAGTAAAATAAAACATAATAATTACTATAAAAATGATACAACACTAATTTCAATCATTTATGGTAATATAATAAACGTTTTACATGGAGCTAATAAAGCCTGTCTGAACTGGACCACCTAGAGCGTTGTAACTTAACATTGCGTCGTGGATAATTAGGGCATAGACCCTCATTTGTTCGGGAAATTTTGTTTTTCGAGTTTCGAATTCTATTTTAACATCAACCGTCGAAGATTTTAGGGCTTCTGGTTGGCGAAGCAATCCAAAACAAACAGGGGGTTTTTTCTAAACTGTCCAAGATCCATCATTGGTTCAGCCATGTCTTTACCATAATAGCTACGCTGAAAATTTTCATATGCAAAATATGCTGGTGTATCTAGCTTCTTGTCGAAATCCAAATTCCAGCGCTCGTATGGATAAACTTCACTATTTAGAAATAGTCGAATATTATTAATATCAGCATGTACAAATTTGGTGGCATCTTTTGTTCGATTATCTGAGTGTGTATTATTTTGAAAGCCAATAATTATGTAGCGAGGCCTCTCCATACTGGATGTTGTTTTAATTGCCCATATGTCAGAGGCTGTATTACGTAGGCTAGGCAATTCATATAAATCCCATATACGATAGGCTATCTTAATTTTTGTATTATGGCTTTTCCTAATCCTGTCGTAAAGTTTTAGCTTTTGTCGATCGTCAGGTACGATGTGCCTTATTTTCCACTCGATTTTGTTAATTTCCAGTGTGGCATCAACGTCACCAATGTATGAATCTTTAAATGAGCGGGCTATTATTAAAATAAGCTCCTGTTTAGCGTTCATTAGTCCTTTGAAATTATCCTCTGCAAATCCAAATAGAAATTTTAGAGATAACCTCCCACTGAATATGTTGCTACCATGGTCTAAAATATCCTGTTTTTGTTCTGTTAGCCCCCAACCTGACGTTAGCAGAGTTTTTGCATGTGATTCAGAAAATGACACCATGGACTTCATTGTAGTAGTAACACCTGGCTTACGAATTTCTGCAACCTTTTCTCCTCCCATTTCAAGACGCATTTCTTCGAATAGAAATGCCAATGCATTATTGGATAAGTAACATTTTTTAGTGGCATCACTAGGTGTAAATTTTCCCTCTATGAATATGTAGCTGTCGGCAATATCCAGAATCAAATCTTGAAAATTTATGCAGATGTGGACCTCGTCTGAATTTTTAAACTGCGGGGAACCATATGGCTTGTATGTATGCTCGTGTAGACTAATCAACGAATTATCCAGAAGAGGTTCGCCAAAAAGTTGAAGTTTCTCGCTGGTTGCAGTGGACACCATTTTATTGCTATCAATTTCGGAGCTTTAATCCAATAGATCGGAGAAATGTACGATCCTTAGTTGACAGTCTATGTCGTCTTAACTGTTTAACACCCTTACGTGGAATGACTCGATTATCGCAACGGGTCTTGTTTTTATTACGACTAATGCATAATGTGGGCAGTCTAGTGTGATTATAACAGAAACCCATTTTAGTCTGATGTCGATATTACGTCAATTTCTTCAATTCTAGCTTCACAATAATTTTTTCGCCACGAAAGTTAATTAAATGACCGCTGTCGTCCAATATCCGTAGAGTGATGTTATCGATAAACTGCCGTTTTTCTGGTCCAACAGGCAAATATATTATATTACCAGGCTCCCTAGAAAGTTTATATCCTGGTTCAACATCTATATCAAACTCGAATATGGTGTGCGATTCTTCGGTATTCAAATAAGCTCCATAGATAATATTGCAATCTATACGTATCATCCTTACTTTCATAATATCAACGGGCAGGGTAGATTCGTGGACCGTGTTTGGTTGTAAATGTATCGCCTCAAACCCCAATAGGGCACCTATTGAGTTTTTCTGTGTAAAGTCTATTTCATACTTTGACCAAATCTCACATTTTAATGTATTGTTGTTTGCCTTTAAGGAGAACACTTTTGTTGAGTCCTTTTCACCTATACCCATAACATTTAGCAATGCGAGATAGATTTCATCAATTTCGTAGGCACCCACAGGTATATAAACGGTGTGGAAACCATAGGTGGAGTTAATTTTATATCGAAAACAATTATTTGTTTCATCGACGTTGAATATTGAATTGTATGAGTAGAATCCAGTTAATCCTAATCCATATCGACCACATGTATCTAGCTGGATGGGTGGGTAAAACTCTGTACTAAGCACACTTGAGCGACCTGATAGAGTGAATGTGACAGACATGACTAACACACTTGTTGACTGCTACGCGAACTTATTGTGTGCAGCAAATATGGGAGAATCTTCTCTTGCGCGACGGTGGGACCTCATTATTACTTGATACCACATTTATATCGCTCACTTTACAGATGCAACAAAACATTTTTCGTGGTGGGGGCCATCATTGACATCACAATCATCACAATCGGATGTGGAGTAATGTTCTTGGCAGTATTGATATTTTAATATATCAATATCAGTCTGGAGATGTTTGGGTAACTTATCCCACACTAATGCAATTTCATGTGCTGCACAGCCAATCATTACCTCTTTAGGCATGTCTGAAAGTTGTTGTTTGGTCATCTTGAGCAAACTACGTACTCTAGAGTATGCGAGTAGCGAGTGACCCATTCGTTTAATGCTGTCTCGATCCATTGCACCCGTCACCACAGAGTTTTATTTCACTTTAGGGAGAGATACTTTAGACACAAGTGACCGCACCACACTGTATCGAAATTTTGTTGTCTCTTATAATTATAATAGATTTTATCAGCAGATTTTAAACTCTTGCGCATGTATCCGATCAATTCTGTAGGAGGCGGCAAATCTCCAAAACTGTCAAAGTATGTGACTAAAGCACCCCGTTTTTTATATGCCACCCAATGGGTTCCAGGACCCTCTATACTATCCAAATTTATTATGGCAGATTCATTGCGGCGTGGCCCAGAGCTAGGTAGACCATCACGCATAAAAACACCCCGAAAATAAGGTATTGCCATCTTCTTAGCATAATATGTAAGATCGATGTCCGTAAGAGCTCTCCGTGGTAGGGTGTTTAATAGTTTTTTGAATTCTGTGGTTTAAGATAAAGACCCAATCCTTTGCGATATGATTTCAAATATAGCCCTTTGCCTGTTTTTCCTACAGCAATTCCCTCCATTTTTCTATTATGGCGATTTGCCTCTGCTAATTCCTCTCTGCCCACCTTTGCATCATTTACGGCTTTGGCTATGCCTGCAGCAGATCCAGCTATACTGCCCAACGCAGACAATCCGGCAAAAATAGGTATTAAGGAAGAATTCCACCAACTTTGGGTATTGGTATTATGCGAGGTGTGCGAATATTACGTTTTCCGCCGGCTGCCCTCAAGTGTTGCCGTGCTGCCTGCAATGCAATTTTTGCTGCTTTCTTTGTGTCTTTTACGGCAATTTGTCGACCACCCGCTTTCCGCAGCGTCTTGCGCACCTTATGAACTATTCCGGAGCCAAAAGCTATTTTTCTATTGTTCTTTTTATTATTTTTCTTGTTTTTTATGTTTTTTCTCTTTCGAGCATGGGATTTCTTAGATGTGCAACCCATACCAAAACGCTGCTTTCCCTTCATTATTGTTGTAACTAGCCAAGCAGCCGCCTTTTCTCCAATGCTTGCGTCTTTAGATCTAACTCTCTCCCATGCAGTCTGTTCAAGTTGATAATCTGCCTTGTGCCGAGCTGCTAGATTAGTCGGGTTTTGATCATATGCAATATCGTGATGCTTGCATGCAATATCTAATTTGCTTATGCCAGGATCACCTCGTGCTAATCTTTTATGTAGTTTAGTGCCTGGACCACAATATTGAAATGATGGTAGATGTAATTCAAATGGAAGTTTATTTATTAGGGAATTAACTACCCCTCCACCTATCTTTACTAAACGCCTTTTACTTGTGCGTCGCTCGGTGGATAACATTTAAATAGTGATTGTAAAACATATTGCAGCTTATATAGTCTTCAGCTGTGGTACGATGCGTATAGTAAAACAGAAACAAAGTTTTCCCATAGATAATTTAGATGCAAAGGTTGGGTGCGGATTGGATGGGGCTAAGAAGCGACATGGACCACTATTACCATCAACTGTTCGCGGTATCATAATTGGACCTTCAAACTGTGGCAAGACAAATGTAATGCTATCTCTGCTTACCCACCCTCTCGGAATGTGTTTTGCAAATGTATACCTTTATTCAAAATCGCTAAATCAACCAAAGTATGAGTACTTATATAATGTTTTAGCACCGATTGATGGATTGGGATTTTATACATTCAGTAATAATGCACAAATAGTTGAGCCGAGGCAAAGCCGGATTCTGTTTTTATATTTGATGATGTAATATGTGAGAAGCAGGATGTTATAAGATCATATTTTAGTATGGGCCGGCATCGTAGTGTGGATTGTTTCTATCTCGCTCAGACATGTTCTCGCGTACCTAAGCAGCTCATTAGGGATAATAGTAATTTTATTGTTTTGTTTAAACAGGATGATATGAATCTGCATCATATATTTTCTGATCATGTTTCACCCGACATAACATTTAAGCAATTTCAAGATATGTGTGCAGAGTGCTGGAAAGATAAATATGGATTTTTAGTGATTGATAAAGATCGGGAAGTACATGAGGGAAGATACCGAAAAGGCTTTGACAGTTTTATATATCCCTGATATATTTAAAAACAACTCAATCGACCAACAGACATCGTAGGGGTTATATCAGAAATATACGTGTACATATAGTAATTTATATTGTCGACAATGATGAAAAATAATGTTAATACTGCGGAAATTAACAATGATATAAGCTTAAAACGTCAGCTGGTCCTCGCAACAGACGCCGTACGTAAGAAATTCAACTCCATTAAGAATATGAATGCAGAGAATCGGCTAGCGCTTGAGAAGATATATGAGCCAATAACAAAACCATTAAAAGTAATATCCTCAGCGTCAGAGGTAAAATCACACACCCAACCGATGCAAAAGAAGATGCCTAGCCGAAGGGTATATTCAGAGGATAGTGATGATGCCACTACGAGCACCTTAAAGGTGACACCTGATAGATCGCAACCGCCATCTTTCATGGAAACACCGCCAACATCAATATTTACCACACCTGGTTCGGAAACTTCTTTTATTGATAGTCCGAAAGAAATACATCATATGGTTAAAAAGCACATAGAAAATCTAAAGTCTGGTAGTGCTAAATATGATACAACATATGGCGTTCGTGTAGATGCTGCTACAGGTAAACTACACATTGGTAATGCCGAAATACGTTTTTCCAATGGGGATATTGTCCTGTGGCGTGGTAATAAGAAACTTGGAGAATATCCGGGTAGTTCCGAGTTGTACGATAGAATATTTCTGAAATATCCTCCCATACTGGATAATGATGAAGAAGTTAATACCACAGACAGTGATGGTCGAATCTATGGGAATATATTAAAAATTACAAGGGCACCATATAAAAATTATAATATGAATAATGGCCTGAACAATAGCAAAGGAAAAAAATTCCGTCTCATTATAAAACCACTAGTATCTACTGCAGTATTAACGAGGTCCGCCAAAAAAGGTTTAGGAGTGTCAAATATACCTACCCAGAAATTATACAACAACAGACCTGTGGATTACGTCTACTGGAACAAGCCCCAGGAATTGGTAGCCCGCCTCCGTCTGCTGTGGAGTTCAAAAATGGCTGGTAACAACAATGTTGATAATGAGATACTAAATCTGATTCAAGAACTGAGGGAAGAGAAAATAGTGTATTAGAAAATAATATGCCGTCAATAATAGCTATAATATACTTTGACACACCTAAATCGAATCATATGTAATCAGAAATGGCTAGTGTAAAGAACACCATTGATAAGTTTGGTCGTAGAAGGACAGGTCCGAACAAGTCCATTATTCTACGCGGACCGCCAGGTGTTGGCTTTCAGCTCACCAGCGCAGGGCATTTCGATATTCAGAATAGACGTTTAACGAATGTTGCAAATGCCACTGATGATGGGGATGCCGTATCATGCAATTTTTTATATAATTATATAAAGAAATATAGTGATGAAGCTAACAAAGTTTTGAACGAGAAGACGAGTGAGATAGAAACACATAGTGCTGCCATAAAACAAAATAATAGTGAAATTATCAAATTGAGACAATATGTCGATAAAAAACTCTCATCTCTAGGCTTCAAACGTACTAAGGGTGGTGATATCGATATTGAGAATAAGCATTTAAAGAATATTGCAGAACCTGCGGGTGGTGCAGATGCTATAACTCGTGATTTCCTCTATGATTATATAAAAAAATATAATGATGGTGTTAATGGAGTTATTTTTGAGAAAACGAATGAGTTGGTTAAACTTAGTAAGGCTATAAAAAATATTAGACAATCCCTTACTGAGCTGAAAGATTATGTTAATGAAAAATGTTTATTAACTACGGCTAAATCATAATTATAATGCTTTAAATGTCACAACATTAGCAAAGTGAGCCACACTAATGTAGAAGCACACACACATGGAGCACACATGCATAATACTTTTGGATGTCAATAATAGCTGCAGATAAATTTCAAAATAAGTAAAGATATGATGGCTAGTAATGTGAAATTACAGGTTGTTAATGAGTTGCATCGATCAGCACGTAGAAATTTTCGTAGAAGAAGAACCGTGATTAAAGGTTATGGTGATTTATGGCAGATTGATTTGGCTGAAATGCAACCCTATGCTGATGATAATACAGGTCATCGTTATATTCTAGTGGCCATTGACTGTTACTCCAAGTTTGTGTGGACGAGGCCTGTAAAAAGCAAAACTGGTAAAGAAGTGATGCAAGCTATGAAGAGCATTTTCCAAGAATCTAATTACTTCCCCGTTAATTTACAAAGTGACAATGGTACGGAGTTCTACAATAGATATTTCTCCGCATTAGTTAGGCAACACAACATTAATCATTATTCAACATATAGTGTAAAGAAAGCTGCAATAGTGGAGCGTGTAATACGCACCTTAAAAAATTTATTATATAAAGAATTTTCAGTTCGAGGTAAATACAACTGGCTGGATATTTTACCTAACATTACAAAAGTTTACAACAACCGAGTACATCGAACAATTGGTATGAAGCCTGCTGATGTTACGCCAACATCACGTTTAAATATGTACAATCATATAAAAATTGCATTAAAGCCCAAATTTCGAATTGGAGATATAGTTCGAATAAGTAAATATAAGGGAGTATTTGACAAAGGATTTACACCCAACTTCTCAACAGAACTTTTTAAAGTTGTGAAAATAAACATAACAAATCCCACAACTTACCTGCTTGAAGATATGTTTTCTCGACCAATTAAGGGGTGTTTTTAAGAGCTGGAATTACAAAAAACTAAATACTCCGACGTATATCTTGTGGAGAAGATCTTAAAGAAAAGGGGCAACAGAGTATTTGTGAAATGGCTGGGATTTTCGGAGGATCACAACTCTTGGATTGACAAAGCTGATATAGTTTAATATGTTGTATGTTTAGAGATTGCTTACTGCATTATTTTCACAACGAAATTTTTTAAATGTTAAATAATATTGCTTTTAATGAAACTTGTAAAAATATAAACTATGTTTTAAATGTATTATATAATCAGGTCGTTAATAAAATACATGCAACCTTATCGTTATGTCTTTTATTTATTCTTTCTTTGAAATCATCAACAAGCTAAATAAAACCAACATATACAATACATAAAAATATATTTCTTGAAACATAAATTTACATTGAAAATGGCATCACATGTATATTCACTTATTAATGTAGCTAGTCATCTTCATCTATATCTTCACCCTTTTCCCCATCACCAGATTGTTTTAGCTGATATTTCTCAATAACTTCTTTAGGTAAAAACTCCTCAATTTCATATAGAAAATGTTTCAAATTTACACAGACCATCTCTTCACAAAATACATCTAAACTTGAATGGCCACAGCAATATCTTTTACATATATTTACACCCATGCCGTACCTAGTAGAATTCTCTATAAGACGACGACTTTCACTGGCATCCCAACAATAATCTAGATCGTAGTTGGAGGCGTGCAGGGCATCCATACTTAAGTCGTATAATTGGGAAGATAACCTTTCAATAGCTGAATCGATGTTCTCTGCTTTTGGCCACCCTTGAGCTGAATATTGCATCCACATATTTGCCGCTTATCTGGAAATTAAATATTCAAATAAAGAAAAATTATAAGTATATTTTAATTAGCTACTTACACGGATGAGATAGATGCAATTTAATTTTAAAAATAGTTATGTTTTATCTACCGTAGGAAAATGAGCAAATGAGTAACCCCAATGAATTAAGTATTATGAATTTATGATTATTTCACTATATACTACTTATTAATTAGTTAATGCTACAAAAATATGAATACTATACATTTTAACGGTTGCTTGAGAATCACTCAATGTGGTTCAATGTTATTAAGGATCTAGATTTTGCACCGCCAAAGATTGGACGACTCTGTCCTAAATATGTTAGCGTATATTTATCGTTTGATGAGTTTATTGCATCAACAATATTCGACTGTAATTGTTCCCCGACTCGTTTCGGTAAAAAGGATTTAAATGTAAGCACAGCACTTTCATCAAATAAAACAGCAATTAGCGACTTTCCAAATCGCGTATCAACTGCAAGTATTTCTTTTATTATATATGGCTTATCTACGGTTAGCGATTTAATTGGTTTTTGTTCTATAAACGGAACATCTTTACCGATAAGCTCATTAAGTTTTGATAAATCAGCATTTGAGACTGCCATTTCTAAATGAACAAACTATATAGTGAAAATTTTCAATAAATATAATATAAATAACCCTCACTCAAAACGGTTGAAATCACAACACTATGCTCACTTAGCTGTAGGAGATTTAAACTAACTATAATTTTGTTTGGCTGCCCTCATCTATTTTATAATCATACAGCCACTGCGTCACATCAGACCCTCCCCCCAACTCATACAGATTTACACATCGGCCGCATGGTCAAGGGCGATATCCACAAAGCTTGTTCAAGGTCACGCAAAGAGAGTCGAGAACGACATCATTCAAGGTCACCCTCGTTCAAGGTCATGGTTACCCACCGACCTTTTTCGAGGTCAAGGCCAAGGTCATGGTCAAGGCCAAGGTCATCTCAAGGTCACCAGAAACGCCAGCGTTCAAGGTCACACGAGTCAAGGTCAAGGTCACCCACCGCCGAATCGGCGGCGTTCAAGGTCACACGGTTCAAGGTCACCTCCTCCCCCAAGGTCAGAGGAGGGGCTGAACCGTCTATACTTCTCTACTCGTAAGCTATAACCGTACGCCATATGACTTAATTTCTTGAAAGTGCATTCATAATGTACCTACATAACGTAAGCCGTACGCACGCTCAAAGAACTGGCAGATGAGATATGTTAAATGTCAAATCAAAATTTATATCAATAATTGCTGTTTAACTTTATCCAAGTTAGGTAGAAGTGGTTCAGCATTTGGCATTTTCAAATTTCCGATTTGAGGTTTGTATTCTATTAATAATACGAAGACACAGAACATCGTTTCAATTTCTACACTTTGTGGTCTATGGTCAGAATAAACTTCGATTCTATCCGATCGCCAGTGGTTTTACCCGATTCCGTAACGATAAACGTAAGAAATAAAAATGAACCATTTCTTACGGCATACGAATTATGTTACGGTGACTATGAATTGTCATGCGGATTTCATATAATTTATTTTTAATACGTCTTACGGTTATAGCTTACGGCTTAAGTTTTACGTACTATGAATCCAGCTTTACGCTGGACACCTCATTTTATGATTAAAATCATCATTCTACATCTGACATTCTCATTTTAATTTTGCGGAAACAATAATTATTACTGAGATGTGCTTCAATAAATAATAAAAATTACTGTTTCATGTCAACTAATATATAAAACATCTATAAAGCCGTTAACTACAAACGTTTACTCTACCAAAATAACTCGTCCAGTTATTTGAGATCTGGCTAAATGTTGCAATACATAATCGATTTAAACATGCACAGATGACTGGGCACACGAAATTAGAACACATTTTAGCGTTTTAAAAAAGTTTTTAATCCTTTTATCGGGTTGAATGAAAATTACAAAAAGGATTGCTTCCATATTTAGTAAAATAATACAGGTAGCAGTACGTAAATAATTTTGATACCGGTATTTTTTTTTAAATATATACACACCTCAGATGATACTAGTCTGGCAGTTTCATATACAAACTGAAATATTTTCCTTAGTCAATTTAGAAAACTCGCTGTTAATAAATTAATTTGCCATTAATCATTAATTATGTATTTAATAAAAATATGGGAAAGCAACCAAATGTTAAAAACACCATATGTTGATAAGAGAGAAATTCAAATTCAATGATTAAATAAATTTGTTCAAGCTGTTTCCGCTTTAGAAGTATAAATGTTATTTACTTAAAAACTAAATAAAATGAACACAAAATATATATTTAATAAATGTTGTTAATAATTATTAAATGTTACTTTAATAGGAATATTAAATATAGCAGGCATTTATCTATTAATAGAATTTAAATATTATTTTAATTTAAAATTTATGTTTCATTTAAATATTTTTGACTGTAAGTTATTCGTTTTTTGCATAATTTGATAAATACGGATCTAAAGCCGGCGCTACACGATGCGACTAACGTTGGACCGCAATTTTTATACGCAGTAACATTTGGAAATGTATCTGCTACACGCGAGGTTAGTGTTTGATTCGAACATTGGCATTTCCAAGTACCTACTCCATAAATCGACATCAGTGTCGTACTTTTTATTTGTGTAGGTATCTATAGTCTATTCGTAGAACAGAACAATACAATGGAGGTCGAATATATAACGACTGCTGGAATTGCACTATTTTGATTAATATAAATGAAAAAGATCGAAAACTCGAAATACGTACCTCTTAATAATTGGTAAATACGAAAATAAAATGTAAAAATTTACATAAACAAACGAACGTCACTCGCTACCTGCCACTATATAATGAGAACTAAGGTAAACAAGTTTTAACAGTTAGAATTTTTTTGCAAACGCATTTTTCGCTGTCTACGCATGCGTCGAGATACTATTTACCGTTCGAAGTCACCCCAGTTGGCGGTATTCTTGCCGCCACTGATTCATCCTCAAAATTCGTTATCACTCATGTGGTCGTATTTCGAACTTTGGAAGTATGCCTTGACGCGGATCAATTTACCTTGCGCATGCTGTGCGCAAAACACCGTGAAGTACTTAGTGATAGCGTTTTTTCTTATCATCCAGGCAACCCAAGTTCGATACTCGATGTAACATGTTGATGTTATACCACAAAATGAAATGCCATCTTCTTCAAAAACAAACAATAACATGTATTGTAAAAAAACGATCAATCAGGACAAAGAAATGCCAGGAATTTATTTAGAAAATTGCAGTAATTTTACTATTAATTACAAAAGTAAAGGTTTATTAAAATTAAATAATTGTTGTTTTATTATGTCAAAAAATCATCGTTGTGAAAGCAAAACTTAAACAAGAAAAAGATATAATACATCCCTCTAATGTGATTTAAATGCAACAGTAGGAAAAGTATACTGTAAAACACGTGCGAAAAGCATTTTTCACACTCGTGAAACTTGTTGCACTCGTCTTTTGGGCTCGTGCACAAACCGTCTCACTGCGTGCGAAAAATATCTTTTTCGGCACTTGTTGTACAATATACTATTTTCTATATTTTGCCAACACTTACACTAATCAAAAATATTTTTGTATTAATATACTTATAATAGAACACGGACCACTAAGGAAATGAATTCCTGCACGAAACAGTACCTATAACTTTGATTCAAAACTATTTGCAACACGTA
This sequence comes from Pogonocherus hispidulus, assembly GCA_963924545.1. NCBI lineage: Eukaryota > Metazoa > Arthropoda > Insecta > Coleoptera > Cerambycidae > Pogonocherus > Pogonocherus hispidulus. The sequence goes on from OZ004692.1 coordinate 91,919,814, forward strand.
CTAATTGTTGTAGGTGTGGGATATGCAATATGTTTGATGGATATCTATATGGGAATGTACTACAACACAATAATCGGGTGGGCCTTATATTACCTCATCGCATCTTTTCAATCAGAGTTACCGTGGACGAAATGTACAAACGATTGGAACACAGTGTTTTGCAGGCCTGTTACCGAACTTCTTCCTAACATCACCGCTTCCAGTCCTGCGAGGGAGTTCTTTGAGTAAGGAGTTGTGAATGTAAATTTACTCATAATATATGAAATTTACGAATTATTTGCAGTAAATTAATCGTAGAATTTTTAAAAATTCAAATATTATTACACAATAGTACTTGTACGCCACTGGTGATTAGTATCGTTTCTAAAATTTATAAATGTCGTTGCCAGTATACATTATGTCAAGTTTCCCAAGCCAAGTGAAAACAAATGGATGATTGATTTCTGAGACATAGTCAAAAATTATTTACTTTTAATCAACTTCAACACTCCGTATTTTGGAAACGGTAATTTTTTTTCAATAAGTTTATAAACGAGTCCAACTATTTTCACCTTTTCTATGGTTTCCCCATTTAAATTGGACCACGTATATATAAATGCAAAAATAAATTAAAATCAACTTTAAGTCACACTTCTAACATTTTTTGATGTTTTTATGGTTAATCTTATAAGTGAACAGCCTAATGTCTAAAAGTACTAAAAAGGCTAATTTATACGAATGTAAATTAATTACTGAAATATTTACCTAAAAATGAACAGTATAAACAAGTTGGTAATAGGATAAATGGAACAATATTTAGTACCATTACATTGCGTTTATTATATGTGAAAACCGGTTAATGTGATAAATTTCAGTATATCTTTAAAAATTTATTATGCTCATAAAATTTAGTGGTGATTATGTATAATTACTGACATTTATTCAAATCCGCCGAATTAATCACATTCACTGTAGGATATAGGTATACATTTCAAGACCTATTCAATACTGCATTCAGAAACAAAGTTCTTGTATCTGTTTTATTACTGAGATATTTACTGAGGCAAAAAAAAGATTTTTTATATTTAAGAAAACCCCTTGTATCTTTGTAAATTGGCATATGACGATTTTTTGGTGAATGCATTATTAGGGTACTTTCTAATGTCCACTATTAACTAAAGTTTTCATTTCCATTATATGTATATTTCCGAGATAATATCAGGCACCAACTCCGATCAGACTGAACAGGAAATTTTTTTCTCTTCAAGGATGTAGGATAAATTCATTTTAATTTTTTCTTTTGTTATAAAATACCAGTTTTTCAATATTTACCTTAGTAGTCCATGGATTGGCAAGTTTGGTTTTTATTTACCGCCAATGATACTTTTAGACAAAAAATTAAAATTGAAAAAACAAAAAATCCTTTTCAGTTGTATCAGTAACAAATAATATGACCTCCACCATAATAATAATCAAAGCTGATGCCATTATCTTGGAAAGAAGCAATGAAACTTCAGATGACACTATAGGGTGGGCTTTAAAAAGTGCTTTATTAATGTAGTCGTTAAAATGTCGCCTTCAATCCATCTAAAAATCTACCTATATCAGTTTACACACGAGGAATTTCCAAAAGGCCAAACATTACTTTTTTGCCAATATCTCAGACATAAAAACAGTCACAAGAAATTTAAAAGCTACATGGAAAAGTTTGATGTCAATTAATTTGTTTTTAATTTATTATATTTTTTTCAGGAGAGAAGTATTAGAACAATATAAATCTGACGGCCTCAATAGAATGGGTCCTATAAAACCAGCATTGGCCTTGTGTGTTTTCGCAGTTTTTGTACTTGTTTATTTTTCGTTATGGAAAGGAGTAAGAAGCACAGGCAAGGTAAAACATTTTATTTCTATTTCTATTCTGTTTTATTACAGACCTACTGAAGGTCTTTCAGTAGGTATTGATCTTTTGACGGCTACAAATAGTATTTTTTGCGACCATTAATTTATTGTAAACAAGTTTTATTTTTATACATACTTGACTATTTTACTTCACAGAAGGGAACAGGCGTTTTTTTTCATGGAGTATAATGTAATCGAAACTTAAGAGCCGGTTCCATAATCAAATCTAAATGAACTTTAGCTAACGTTGCTTTTAAATACCTTGGATACTATTGTTTTAATAATAGTATCCAAGGTATTTGAAGGTAACTTTAGCTAAAGATACTAATAAAAAAATCAGTTTTTAAAATTTTTACTCTATGTTTTCAATAACAAAAATTGTACCCGTCCTTCTTGGCCTAATGTAAGTACGGCACCGATCTAATGTCGGTGTAGAGATAAATCCAGTTAATTTTGACTGGATTAATCGCTAAAATTCTTTAACTGTTACATTTTTAATCATTTAGCAGTAATACGTATTGTATATTAAGCCAAGTGTCCTTGGGGCGGGGGAAAGGGAAGAAGAGGTCAACCTTCATTTATGCTCCAAAAATTGCCCCCCCCCCCAAAGATTGACCTGTTTCGGCAAATTTATATATATCTTGTTTTGTTCTCGAGATATTAAGGGTTTCGTTTTAAATGGGACACCTTGTAGGTATCTGCCACACTTTGTACCTATATCTTTATGGGTTAGTTTTTCTTATAGAGTTTGGTTTGATAATTTTCCTTATTTTCACAATCACAATCGACAGTGACAGTCGCCCATTCAAATTTAAAGAATAATTAGATTGTTATCGCATTGAGAAGTTACTTTTTAATTAATATTTGCAGTTTCAAATATGAGATACTAACACTTACTTATTTAAAATTGTTGATTTTCACTGAGCAAAAATATGGAATTCGAGCGAGGCATTCGAAAATGTGGACGATTAAAGTAATGTTGTTAATGAAGTCCGAGAAGAAGATAACAGTGATCATTAGCAGAGTTCCACGTTCTCATTTCGGTTCTAGGATCCCCACTACAATCCTAGTCCTATTCCTAAGTAATCTTGACAAACTCGTCAAAACAAACAGAATGTAGGTCAAGAGAGCTTGAGGTTATACAATTCAAGAGGTGGAAAGCCCACTGCCATATTACTGTTTACTTTAGAGATTTAGATGTGCATTGGTCCAAGTATCTTAATCTGTGAATACGATTTTTATATTTAGCCATGTTAATACTTCAGATGAAAATATAACGTTCGTGAAATTTTAATATGAAGAACAATGAAAATATATACAGGATGTCCCACGACGAACTGTGGCGATTAATCACAGTAAAGTAGAAAAGTAGCCGTCGGAAAATTTTGAAAATTTAGTAAGTAATATACTAATGTTGATGGGAGCAATTCGGCTAAAATATTTTCAAAATGGTGGCACTTCCAGTTATACCGGAAGTAGATGTCAACTTGCTTATTGTAAATAGGACACCCTATATATTATTTCATTTTTGGATTCTACATCAGATTCTAAACACATTCTATACATGCAATGATATATATGATATATATATACAGGGTGTTTGATGATTTTTGAAAAAGCGCTTTGTTGCAAAGATATAGGGCGAAAAAAATTTTCAACAAATCCAATATTGGTATTTTTCACATTATTAATGTAGGTGAAATAAAAGTATGGCGTACTGCACTGGACGTATCAAGTAAAAGACATGTAAGAAAAAGGAGTTGTTTTTTCTTACCAACATCGCGTGATACTTCGGAGTGATTATTTTGTATGTTTTTGTATGTTGTGTTTTTGTAGTTTGTATGTGTCGCATTTGTTAAGATTGATTGACGTTTGACTAGTTGACGTGTAAACGGTTGTTAGTGAAATCTTCTATCATGGCTCGCTATACGAATGCCGAGATGGCTGGCATGCATTTTATTTATGGACTTGCTGATGGCAATGCATTAGAAGCTAGGCGACTGTACATTGAACGATTTCCTAACCACATTGCTTCCGACAGAAAAATTTTTCAAAGTATTCATCAACGTCTTCGAGAAACGGAAACATTGAAGCGAAGTGGAGGACCAGGAAGGCCAAGGACTATAAGAACGGTAGACGTAGAAGAGAATGTGCTGGACATGATAGAAGAAGATCCAGGTACTTCTACGCGAAGAATTGCGAATACTTTGAATGTAAGTAATAATTGGACTGTCTGGAAAATTTTGAGAGATAATTTGTTTTACCCATACCACATTCAACGCGTTCAGGCACTTCTTCCTGCGGATTTTGCTCCACGTATTGCATTTTGTAAATGGCTTTTGCACACATTGGTTGAAATCCCTCAACTACTTACGCTGATTCTTTTTACCGATGAAGCCAGTTTCTCGCGAAATGCAATAAGGAATTTCCATAATAACCATGTGTGGGCTGACGAAAATTCACATGAGATTTGTGAAGATCGGTTTCAACATCAGTTCTCGTTGAACGGTTGGTTGGAATTGTGGGTGACTGTCTAATTGGACCGGTATTTCTACCAGGAAGACTTACCGGCGAAGTATACCGCAACTTTTTGGAACAAACGCTACCTCAATTTTTGGAGGATGTACCATTGGCTACAAGACAAGCAATGTGGTTTATGCATGATGGTGCACCACCTCATTTTAGTGTAGTTGCTCGAAAGTTTTTAACAGCAACATACGGAGATCGCTGGATTGGTCGAGGTGGACCTCGCACGTATGGCCTGCTCGATCCCCGGACTTAAACCCCCTGGATTATTTCCTATGGGGCCATCTAAAGTCATTCGTTTATACTAGGCCAGTGGAAGATGTGGACGATTTAAGAAATCGGATAATTGCTGGGTGTAACTCAATAAGAAACGACCCTGGTGTTTTTGAAAGAGTTCGGGAGTCTATGAGGAGAAGATTGGATGGTTGCATTCGAGCTGGAGGTAGCCATTTTGAACAATTCTTGTAGGTTCAGAAATGTTACATGTCATTTTTAGTAATAAATTGTTATTTGTTGAAATTTTTTTTCGCCCTATATCTTTGCAACAAAGCGCTTTTTCAAAAATCATCAAAGGATAAAATATCCTTAGAATAATCCAAGGAATAACCTCTTGAATTTTTGCCGCATGTTTAACTAACACCCTGTATAGTATATCATATATCATATGTTTACGGTACTCGTTTACCTTTCGGTAAAAAACTCGTAATTTGTTCATAAACAAAACTGAAGAATACTGTATTTTTAACAGATCAAGTTAAGCATATGATAACAGTTGCTTATAGATATTAAATTACCTATTACAGGCGGTCTGGATAACCGCCCTCGCCCCCTACGTCGTCCTGATAATCCTGCTGGCTCGCGGAGTCTCACTGCCCGGTGCCGCCGACGGGATCCGCTATTACCTCACCCCCGAGTGGGACAAGCTGTACAACTCCAAGGTGTGGATCGACGCCGCTTCCCAGATCTTCTTTTCGCTGGGCCCCGGCTTCGGCACCCTGTTGGCCCTATCCAGCTACAACAAGTTCAACAACAACTGCTACAGGGACGCCATACTGACGAGCAGTATTAACTGCCTGACTAGTTTCTTGGCTGGTTTCGTCATTTTTTCGGTCCTGGGTTATATGGCGCACGTGCAGCATAAGAGTATAGAGCAAGTTGGATTGGAAGGTAAGCAATGTATAATATTCAGACATAAGAATTTATTTCTTCAATAAAAACCAAAAAAACTTTTTTTTTCTTTTATTATTTTTATTTTTAGACAAATATCCTACGTTTCGTCCGAGTTTTCGGACTTTTTCAAGGTTAATAGATAAAAATATTGGTTTCACATATGTATTAAATTAGATTAATGACACAATAAATATTCAGAACAGTGTTTTCTTACCTAAAATACATTTAAATTTCATTGTGTATGGGGTGGTTTTATTTTGTTTTTCTTCATTTTTATTGTATAAGTATGCAATGTACGTGTAGTTTGAAGAGTTACGCAGAGAATGAGCAGTATTTGGTGTTGCTCATTATGCGTTTATTTTTGAAAGGAGGAAAGAAGAAAAAAAAGGATTTTTTTATTGAAGAAACAAAATCTACTTTAATAACCAACAATGTTTTCCGTTTCAAAAATAAAAGCATCGAGGGCGCACCAAATACTGTATAAGTAAATAAAATTATACTTATACTTTGTCAATATTTGTGGTTTAAACACTCTATTATTGCTTTTTAAGTCATCTAAATAAAATATAAACAGTTCTCTGTTAAATTGTTAATAATATCACTGATATATAAGCTGTACAAATAAAGATGAACTTCGACATATTAATAGGTAACCGTAGTATAGTAGGTAATGTATACCTCTGTTTTGCATATATGTAACAAATAAATTCAAACTGTAATCTGGACAAAGTCAAAATGAGAAAAGTTTATATAGGTATACAAATTTCAACTTATACAAAAAAATATTTTTATATAGTGTGAGTCAATAAGAACGAATTCTTTAGTAGCTCCTTAAATAAAGGAGATAGAGCAAAACATTGAAAAGGAGACTTGTTCTATCACTTTTTTTCTACAATCCAAAATTATTTTCAGATATACAGGGTGCACCGTTGAGCGGTTACAGCGTTCAACATTTGTTTTTATATGGACCACCCTATATCTTATAAGAGATTTTGATTAAGCTTAAAATTCCCTATATATTGGTGCCCCGCTTGCTGGTCCTGTATGCGGGATTGCCAAGTTATTTCGGTTTTTCTCAAAATTTGGAGAAAAACATACCCTTGTAAAAAAAATCATAGTATCATAGCCTTGTTTCCGATAATTAAAGGTTGAGATTCGGTATTTAGATAATCAAACCATTATACTATAAGCTGATATCATCGTAAAATTATTTGCTTGTACAGGGTGTTTTTTCTAAGGAACTGAAGTGGTCTGAATATATTGTGTAAAAACTCGTTTTTCTTTTATGGAACCCCCTGTATATTATAACACCAGTCAAACGAGTATTAAATAAGCTCTCAAATGATATATGGTTTGCTATATCTAACTGTAATAGTTTTCAAGATATTCAAATTTATACAAATATGGCAGTGACTTCTTTGTCATTTAATTATTTATTTATGTAATTAACTATTTCAAGAAAAAAACACATTTTCTAAAATTTTTCTTGTTTTGTTCAAAACTAGTTTTTTTAACTTTTCTTACTGCCATGAACTATATTTTATATCTCTTAAACAGCCACCGGTATTTCCGTAATTTCAAAAACACATCAGTTAAAAATTTTTATAGGAACTTGATAAACATTGAAAAATATATTTTTTAATTAAATCAAAGAAACAATAAAATACTAACAAAAAATAATGAGGGATGAAACAACATAATTTGAGATGCTCACAAACTGAATTCATCAATTTCTAATATAACATTATCTAATATAACATTATAAGTATAAGATCTTGGAAATCATTTTCTAGAAAATTTAAATAATTTTGCCCATTTACGTGTCCGTCAAAAAAGTATGGGCCGACTAAATGGTTACCAACAATCCCACCCCAAACAGTCACAGTCCAGTTGTGCTGAAAATCAATTTCTTTGATCACATGAGGGTTTCGATCACTATATTTTTTCTTTGGGGTTTTATAAAAGATATGGTCTATCAGACCCCACCCACAACACTTCAAGATATGAAAGAAAGAATAAGAAACTCGTTTGCACATGTAAACAGGCAAATTCCCCCAAACGTTGTAGACTCCATTGTGACACGTGTTACACTATGCATTACTCAAGGTGGAGGACATTTCCAGCAGTACTTGGGTACATGAATTTAGTTTGTGGGCGTCTAAAATTATGTTGTTTCATCCCTCATTATTTTTTATTAGTATTTTGTTTCTTTGATTTAATTAAAAAATATTTTTCAATGTTTATCAGGTTCCTATAAAATTTTTTAACTGATGTGTTTTTGAAATTACGGAAATACCGGTGGCTGTTTAAAAGATATAAAATATAAGTCATGGCAGTAAGAAAAGTTAAAAAAACTACAGTTTTGGACAAAACAATATAGAAAATGTGTTTTTTTCTTGAAATAGTTAATTACATAAATAAATAATTAAATGACAAAGAAATCACTGCCATATTTGTATAAATTTGAATATCTTGAAAACTATTAGAGTTAGATATAGTAAACCATTTATCATTTGAGAGCCTATTTAATACTCATTTTTCTGGTGTTATAATATATAGGGGGTTCCATAAAAAAAAACGAGTTTTTACACAATATGTTCAGACCACTTCAGTTCCTTAGAAAAAACACCCTGTACAAGCAAATAATTTTACGATGATATCAGCTTATAGTATAATGGTTTGATTATCTAAATACCGAATCTCAACCTTTAATTATCAGAAACAAGGCTATTATGATTTTTTTACAAGGGTATGTTTTTCTCCAAATTTTTAGAGAAATCGTAATAACTTGGCAACCCCGCATACAAGACCAGCAAGCGGGGCACCAATGTATAGGGAATTTTAACCTTAATCAAAATCTCGTATAAAATACAGGGTGTCCCATATAAAAAACAAATGTTGAATACTGTAACCGCTCAATGGTGCACCCTGTATATCTAAAAATAATTTTGGATTGTAGAAAAAAAGTGATAGAACAAATCTTCTTTTCAATATTTTGCTCTATCTCCTTTATTTAAGGAGCTACTAAAGAATTCGTTCTTATTGACTCACACTATGTACTACATTAATATATTACTGTTAAGTATAAATTAAATCTTTCGGATCGTTAAACATTTGTATTTATATAAATATATGTAGATATGCTTTGAAAATTTGTACCTACTTAATATTCTCCTTACGAATATACTCTTACGTTACTGTAAATTAATAAATACAACTGGTGCCTAAATCCTCATCTTGAATGGTTGATAGTATTTAAACGGACAAGATTCAATTTTATGGCGAATGCGCCAATATTATCGCATTTATATTCAATTTTATGCAGGAAAATTCGAGGACGGATAGATCTCTTTAAAATAATATGTGTTTGCCATATAAACATATGTCTGGAACGGCTTCGTCTTGGAGATACAGGGTGTTGAAGTTGAAAAAAAATTTCAACATTAAATATTCAGAAAATAATAATAAATGTACCGGGTGGCCAAATTTGCTTGCTATTATAGGACATCTCGAGAACTAAGAGAGATACAAAAAAATTAACCCCCCCTTTCTCGAGCTCTTTTTCTGAGACAAACTTAATGCCGAAATGCAAAGTGACCTATCTTCTTTTGTTTTTGAGATATTAGCGAATATTCGATTTTTCAAATTTTCGATGCCTGCGCATATCTCGGTTATTTTAGATACTAGAAAAAAACAACTTATATGTTCTTTAGACACTTTTTTAAAAGGAATGCAGTGGCGTAGACAATATTTTAATAAGTTGATAAAATTTCGAGTTATGACATAAACTTGTATTTTTTTAAATGAAAATCATAGTCGGCTATGATTTAGTTAGAAAGATAATTTTTTTCTCTTTTCAGCGATATATAATAAGTGTGGTTAATTTATTCGACAACTATTTTTTATAGAATCTTTGACTTTTTAAGGTTATTAATAGCTCCCATTTGTTTCCTAGAAATTTTAGAATACTTTTAAATTTCAAGAATGGCATTTCAAAATTATGAAAAATTTGACATGCTGGAATATCATATAAGAAACAATAATTATTACCTGCGAAGTTACGCCCAGTATGCCAAAACAAAATGGCAGCTATTAATAACCTTAAAAATTCTACGATTCCTTAAAAAATAGTCAAGCCGAATAAATTAACCACACATATTATACATAGCTGAAAAGAGAAAAAAATTATCTTTCTAACTAATTCATAGTCGACTACGATTTTCATTTAAAAAAATACAAGTTTATGTCATAACTCGAAATTTTATCAACTTATTAAAATATTGTTTATGCCACTGCATTCCTTTTAAAAAAGTGTCTAAAGAACATATAAGTTGTTTTTTTCTAATATCTAAAATAACCGAGATATGCGCAGGCATCGAAAATTTGAAAAATCGAATATTCGCTAATATCTCAAAAACAAAAGAAGATGGGCCATTTTGCATTTCGGCATTAAGTTTGTCTCAGAAAAAGAGCTCGAGAAAGAGGGGTTAATTTTTTTGTATCTCTCTTAGTTCTCGAGTTGTCCTATAATAGCAAGTAAATTTGGCCACCCGGTACATTTACCAAATAACAACTAAATAAGAAACAAAATTAACGTTACGTATTTCATTATTACGTTATTACGTTACGAAGTTTCCTGCATAAAAATCGGACCACACCGAGGTATAATTTTATTTTAAAGTATTATTTTTTTTAGGAAAGGACATGACATGGTTACATAAAATATCGATTTACTCCGTAACGGTGCGTTTTACGAAAAAATGTAAGAATACTTTTTTGTAGAGAAATGGGTGGGACATTGAAATTTCGTGTTATTTTAAACACTAGTCAGTGGCGTAACATATATTTTTAGAAAAGGGGTGTCAAGAGTGCAGGTTGCACGCCACTGGCGGTTCCCATCGAGCTGATTTTTTTTGTGGGACTTAAGATTCACAGTAGCACCTACCAAATAAAATTTGAACACAATTGGTTTAAAACTGTCAGATATAAATAAAAAATGAAATTTTTTTTTCAACTTCAACACCCTGTATCTCCAAAACGAAGCCGTTCCAAACCTATGTTTATATGGCAAACACATATTATTTTAAATCCGAAGATCTATCCGTCCTCGAATTTTCCTGCATAAAATTTGAACCACCCTGTATATTATCATTTGAATCACTTTTCAATTTGCTTTGCTTCAAATTGATTGAGAGCTGCCCTTCTCAAAAAGTTTCTGAAAACTTCTCTTTGAACAAGTTCGGCATAAAAACGATCTCAAAATTTACATTTTTAATATTTTGCAAAGGTAGATCATCAAGCCTTTCCTCCAAATCGTTTTGTAAAAAGTGTAAATAATTACGAGAAGTTAATTTATCAATAATACGATAAGGCCCTAATACCGCTGGTGCCATCACAGCAGTGACCTTTATTTTATTTGAGGAAGACAATCCCACTTATTTATTTGGCCGCTATATATTATTAACGCTATATCATTTAAAAGATAACAAATTTTATTATAACTACAATTCTAATTTTTATTTAAGTTCAACTAGTTGTCTCTTGTTTACAAAATTCGAACTTTATTTGGGAAAGACATTTGAATATTCATTCGTGTTAAATCTGTATAGAAGTGCTTAGATTACTTACAAGTTATTAAATTTCTAAAACCGAATTCTAATGCTACCCATAATTTTCGTTATGAATCGGTATCTATGAGAGATAGAATGTATGTAAAAAATTGATAAAGTTTGTTTCAAATCCGTATAGTCCTCCTTGGGATGATGGATATGTATTAACAAGAGGATTTAACATTATTTTTTAAAGAATAACAATAACCAAGTTAAAACGAACCTGGTTCTTTAGGTCCCGGTTTGGTATTTATCGTATATCCAGAGGCAATAGCCATGATGAGTGGATCTGTATTTTGGTCCATAATCTTCTTCCTCATGCTCATCACCCTCGGACTGGACAGCACATTCGGTGGCCTAGAAGCGATGATCACTGCTCTCTGCGACGAATATCCGAAGGCGCTCGGAAGGCATCGAGAGACATTTGTTGCTGTTCTGCTCTTCGGTATTTACATTTGTGCCTTGCCAACAACAACTTATGTAAGTATCATAATGTTCTAGACCTAAAGGATATCAGAAAATTTGCACAAAAATATATACTTATACACTGAGTACGATTTTAGTAGTGATAAATATGCTAAATTAGACGATGTTCATATTGACCGCTCGAGCAATCCAGTAGTATCAGTAAAAATTAATATTCACAAATATTCAATATTAACGGGTTCACAAATCTGCGAGAATTATTAGGTTTGTTCCAAAATTCCATTTTGTATCGTTCATTAATCAATTTACAACTAAATTTGAGCGGCTTTCTCAATTTTTTAAATTCGCTTAACGATAATATTCAGTTTACAATGGAAAAGGAGGAAAACAATCAATTAAACTATTTGGATATAACAATAAGAAAGGTAGAAAATAAATTAAAATTCTCGGTTTATAGAAAACCAAGAACTTCCGACGCAATTATACCAGCAAGTTTGCAGCAGTCCTGGCAAATAAAAAAGTCGGTTTTCCATAGTTTAATACATAGGCTTTTAATGTTTCCGCTAGAAAAAGCAGATTTTGAAAAAGAATTAAGTACAATCAAACAAATTGCAAGAAACAACGGATATAAAGAAAAACTAATAGATAACATGATAAAAATCAAAAGGAGGAAATTAATTCGTCGGGAGTTTTACAATATTCGGGAAAAAGAAGCCACCTATAGTTATATTAATCACGTCCCAGGTTATAGTGAAAAATAGCTCGCAAATTAGAACGAAACAGGTGTAAAACGATTAGTGTCAACAAGCGTACTATTGGGAGGATTTTGATAAACAACAAAGAAAGGGTTAATAAATTAAAACAATCGTGAGTATACCAAATTAACTGCGGGGATTGTAATGCCGTGTATGTGGGTCAAACCGGTAGAAGTATTGAAACTATAGTAAAAGAATATACAAAATCCATACCTACTAAATAACGCAAAAAATTCAGGATTTTCGAGGCACTGTATAGAAAACAATCATTTTATAGATCAGAAAAATTTAAAGGTACTGCATCGTGAAAAGAAAGGAAAGCGCTTAACGCGCTTGTAAACATTTAGTAATAGACATTTACTCTATTGAAAGGGCCTAATAAGCCGAAATACTAGTATATAGAGTGTTTTCTATATATTTCTTGGAACATCTAAATGAGATCAATGTTTTTTCAAAACAATTAAATTTACAACTGATTCCGCAAGTATCAGTTTGGCATTGTTTGGAGACTGGAAAACCAGATTCAGTTGAAACTGTTGGAACCACGAGTTCATGTGGTTTTGTTCTACATTCTGTGACTTCCTAACATCAATTTAGTTTTATATGTAATGTTTTTAAATTTGTACCTAAATAATTGCTGTTTGTAACTTTTGGTTAAAGCACTAATTTAGCAAAAGTTCCTCATCTAGATCCTCTTCACTGGATTCATCAGTATGAAAATAATATTCTATGTATATCACTCACTTTACCTCGATGGTAAAAAATATGAAACCTAAATTTAGTAGCGTCAGCAGGAACTTAAAATGTTTAGCACAGTTTTAATTACCACGACAGAAAAATAAATGAAAAGAAAAGGCAACCACAAAAGTTACAATTGGTAAATCTCAGGTTAAATTACATGCAACAGGTTAATAAAAAATTTACAAAGAAAACTGGTAGAAAATACTTATTCCTTTTTTTTTTAGTTTCGATTGAACTGTATTTCTAAAATTGTTATATTATGATCTTAAGTTTTATATCACATTTTGACTACTTGTAGATTATGGATCTTAAGATCAGACTACATATGTTTTGTCCATCGATTGTGAGTTACTAAGAAAGTTGTTTGAGCATCGATCACCCTCTTTGCCTCGTTCTAATGATTAGCGAATAACTTTAATCTATATAAGTCATGTCTTCTAGAAGCCATGGCTTCTGACAAACACAAGAAATATCCTGGATAAACTCATTTAATTAGGTTTTAAAAGAAAACATTTACAAAAATGTCTTCTTTTATCACGAAAATGCACATATGAGGAACATTTTCAAATGTCTGAAATTTTCTTTGAAATTTTAATTCAGAATTAGATCCAATATATAAATTAATATCTATAGAAAATAATAGAAAAATTGAACAAAAAGAATTTATAAAGGTATAACAAATTATTTTTGATAAATAATTATCTGATGAATAATTTGTCTCAATTTTGTTTTATTTTATATTAGGGTGGAGTATATTTAGTAAACATGTTGAATGTCTACGGTCCTGGGCTGGCCATCCTGTTCGTCGTGTTCGTGGAAGCTGCAGGTGTTTGCTGGATATACGGTACGGATAATTTCGCTAGGGACATCGAGAAAATGATAGGTCATCGTCCTGGCTTATTTTGGAGGATCTGTTGGAAGTATATCAGCCCCATATTTATTTTGGTGAGTATAAATTTCAAATTGTATTGTATAGATGTATTTAGTTGAAATTTGTTGAATCTTATATTTTATAAGTAATGATAAATATATCAGAATTCTTCACATAAAGATATTTGAATAGGCCATCCCAAGTAACAACTTAAATGCCAACAAGTATTTATGGGTTTTATCACAGATTTAAGAAGGTAGAAACCGAACTGGGTTTTATTATTTCTTTTGTGCATACCAATTTATTTGCAGATAATATGTACTTAAAAAAAGGCCTTCAAGTTATCTTTAAAGCAATTTGTCGAACCTCTTTACTCTGTAAGACCTACTGGTTTTATAGCCACTTGATTGCTACATTATTCAAAATCATAATAAACTCATTAATTTTTATAGTGGATTTAAAATCTTTAAGTTTTGTGGTAGACAACTATGTGGTAGACAGGTATAATTTTCTGAGCAGATTGCATTCTATAAACCATCTTAGCAATCTTTTGTGACTGCCATTAATATTTTCCATTATCATAGAAAAAAATAATTACAGAATTTGTTGATCGTACTGTACCAAATATTAACTAAATATATCATCAGCCACATCAGCAGATACATTTCTTTCTCAAATGAGAGATCATACCTAACTCTTCCCGAAGAGTTCCCCTTTGTGAACCAGAAGTAGGTTCTACATTTTACTTTTCTAGGAGTTTTATGAAATGGTTGGAATTATATGAATATACAGGGTGAGTCAGTTTATACTAGCAGGACTCTGGCATTCGATAGAACACCTGATTTTAAGTTAAGTTTGTCATATAAACATATGTCGGAAATCGCTTCGTTTTTGAGATACAGGGTGTCAAAGTTATGTTTTTTTTTTAGTGTTTTCCACACAGCTCCTATAGTTTTTTCATAATAATGAATTCATGATAATTTATTCAAATTTTTACGGTAGATTACCTATGATGGTCCACAAATTTTGACATGTAAACGATTTGAAAACGTACAGGGTGATATTTTTTCGGGGGTCAGGCCCCCTTTTATCGTTCAGAACTTTTTTGTGGTGCGCCACTGACTGCTGATTTGCCAAAATTTGGATTCCATATTCAATTTAGAAACTTTTTCGTCTCTTGGATTTTTATCGTAGCTGTAACAGTTATCGAGTAATTTGAAAAAGTCTATGAAAGAATATTTTATTAAAAAAAAATATTTTCATCAAAACTTTCACTAAAAACTTATTGCCAAACGAAAGTTCATTAATCTAAATTGTCAAAGGTTACATACTTACAGTACAACTTTTGCCACTAATTATTTATTTTTTTTTAGCATTTCAAAGACTTTTAATAACTAAGTAAAATAATTAAGAATTAATAATAAACCAAGGTCTACATCCCGGCGACGAACAACGCAGAATGAATTTTTGTCGTTGGATCCTTAACACATTAGAAAATAATAAAACTTTCTTATCCAACGTATTATGGATTGATGAATCTTGCTTCACCCGACGTGAGATAGTAAATTTCAAAAGTCAACATATTTGGGTAGAGCAAAATCCACGTGCTATTAGGCCAAGAAGATTCCAAAATGAGTTTAGCTTTAACGTATGGGTAGGAATTTTTGAAAATCGTTTATTTGAACCATATTTTTTGCCAGAAAGGGTCAGTTCGCAAAACTTCTTACAGTTTCTAGAAACCGAGCATCCTAATATGTGGGAAGATGTCCCTCTAAATTTAAGACAGCAAGCTTGGTTCCTGTTGGATTGCTGCCCAGCTGATTTTGAAAAAATGGAAGAGCTTGGTTAGACGACAATTATCCAGAGAGGTGGATTGGACGTGGAGGTCCAATCGCACGGCCCTCAGGTTCTCCAGATATAACACCAATGGATTTTTTTGTGTGGGGCTTTTTAAAAAAAAAAGTGTATGCCACTCCTATTCAAGATGTTGGCAATCTTAGAGAGCGTATAAGGCATGCTTGCGAAGACATAAAAGTTCATCACTTAGTTTCAGCAAGAAGGTCTATTGAAACGCGATGCCGATAATGTATCCAACAAAATGGATCACATTTTGAAAATTTTAATTTGAAAATAAAATTATTTCGGGTTATTTGTAAAGTTATTTGTATTTGCCTTGGTTTATTATTAGTTCTTAATTATTTTACTTAGTTATTAAGTCTCTGAAATGCTACAAAAAATAAATAATTAGTGGCAAAAGTTGTACTGCAAGTATGTAACCTATAATAATTTAGATTAATGAACTTTCGTTTGACAATAATTATTGTTTTTAGTGAAAATTTTCATAAAAATATTTTTTTTAATAACATATTCTTTCAGAGATTTCTTCAAATTACTCGACAACTGTCACAGCTACGATAAAAATGCAAGAGACGAAAAAGTTTCTAAATCGAACATGGAATCCAAATTTTGGCAAATCAGCAGTCAGTGGTACACCACAAAAAAGTTCTGGACGGTAAAAGGGGGCCAGACCCCCGAAGAAATATCACCCTGTGCGTTTTCAAATCGTTTACATATGTCAAAATTTGTGGACCATCATAGGTAATATACCGTAAAAATTTGAATAAATTATCTTAAAAACTATAGGAGCTGTGTGGAAAACACTAAAAAAAAACCAAAACTTTGACACCCTGTATCTCAAAAACGAAGCGATTCCCGACATATGTTTATATGACAAACTTAACTTAAAATCAGGTGTTCTATCGAATGCCAGAGTCCTGCTAGTATAAACTGACTCACCCTGTATATGAAGTTTAAAAATATCTTATTTCAAATAACGATTTAGTTTCATAAGTTACGATTAGTAATCAGTAAAAATACATGTACAGTTATGAAATTGTCGATCCGAAATTACGATCGATTACTAAGGCTAATAAAGTCTTATGAATTACACGTTTTTATTTCGTTTATTTTAGTAATGATGTCATCATTATTTTACTGATTCTGCTGAAGTGTTACCTCACATATAGGTATACTGATATATAGGGTCGATTTGTCTATTACCTCTAATATATGTTCAAAATAATGTGTAGTAAAGATTTAGGTAAGGATGCTATACTACCTTTTACGTTTTATTTGGTACTACCTACCAGATGAATTAAATTACCCAATATTAATGTATTTGTAACATAACGTTTATCCAAATATACCTACAAAAGTATAGTGTTTCTAAAAATAATTTATGTCATATCTGCTCTTTAGGCAACATGTTGCTACTCAGCTAAAAAAATAGACATAGCTGAATTTTTTCTTCAAAATATGTAGCTCTTGAAGACCATAAAATAATATTTGCGTTTTATTTTATTTTTCAGATTATTTTCGTCTTTTCACTTTTAAGTCACGAACAAATGCTAGGAACAGAATACGCGTATCCTGAATGGAGTCTGCAGGTTGGATACGTACTTACAGCTTCGTCTATAATGTGTATACCAATATACATCGTTTATAAATTCGCAATTACTCCAGGAAATTTAGTTCAGGTAAGAGTCAAATAAATACTATAAAACTTAACAATAATTATTATACTTCCTCTTTGGAGTGCATTTATATAACACCGATATAAAATTAATATTTTAATGTTTGTGTTTAAGGGTCTATCTATCTCTAATAAGAGGGGAAAGATGCTCAAGAAGTATGCTATACGGACAAGCAATATATCAGACAAATAATTTTGTGCTTAGTTACAAACCATTTATTTTTCTGATTGCTGTTATGCTGCACTTTTCTTAGCGATATCTTCTTTATCATTAGATATACATACATCTATCAAATCCTAGCGAGACTGTGTACTGAGTACTGGCGAGAGAACGTTTTACCAAAAAATTAAATTTACAATCTGTTCCATTCTGCTATCCTGTGTAGATAGATATACTTCGGAGATGCTAATAAAATTAAAATTAGTTTGAGCTATCTATATGTTGCAACTCAATACCATTAGGGCACAACTCCCAATTAAAAAAAAACATTTTGACAATATTATTACGTACAATAAAAGTAATGCCGTAATAATGCTGGTTTGGCATCGATGTCAAGTTTTGATATACCCAAAAGTCATATTTTGGTCTCAAGCATGATACAACTACACAGAGTTGCTAATCCGCATAGTGACGTCAGTTACGAGGAAAAACAATTGATAAACACGAAAATAATTATATCACTCCCCTTAAGAATTTTCACATCGCATTGCCATTTTTCCCTCACGAATGACGTCATGCGCAAATAAACGAAAGTTATGAGCATATCTGTGTAATTGAATCATGGTCTAAAGTGATTTTTTTAAGTGAATTTGTTCACTTTGAATGCAGACATAGAGTAAATCATCGATTTGTCTATGATGCAGATTGCAAAAAACTGGGAGGCGAAAAATTCCTCCTAAAATTATGATGTCAGAGGTCGAGCATAATATGTTAAAGTCTTAGGCTACCTGCACACAGATAAAGCGAAAATGCAGTTAGGCAAAACGCTTTGCTTTATGTCAAGACTGGCATTCACTTAAAAGGCAGAAACGTTTTAATCTATACAGACGCACATTGATGAACCAACATTATTGTTAAATCAACTTAACATAAAACAAAACGTTTTTTACAACTGCGTTTTTCTGTCATTCGTTTGGTAGTTTGGTGGTATGGATTCGGATGAGGAAGAAATTGTTGGCGTGCGTCTTTGGATATATTTACAAATGTATAGTGAAACCATAGATTTATAAGACAAGGGAGATGTAATTGTTTACATTTTAAAGCAATCAGAGATCCCCTTGTTTACTCTTTATCTGGTCAACTGCAAGGTCTACTTTATGATTGTACGAAAAACTGTTGCCAAACTGTCAATTGTGTAATTTATATTTTCATATTTAAACTACCATGATTATGGGTTAAAGTTAAAATATTACATAAAAATATTTTTCCGTTTCCTAATTAAGTAGATAAATCATATTTTGTTAAAAACGTTGCGATAAAAACTAACTTCATAACGCAAAAATGGAATGAACAGGCATCATTGCTCCCTACTCCAATCCGCATGTCCATTGCTGCACGTGAATCGTAGTATTTTATAGTATTTCTTTTGTGCGGTGTTGCTGGCAGTCGGAATTTTGCTTTTGTAAATTTTTCAGTGTTTTTCGTAAGGATTTTATTACTATTCTTCAGAAAATGGTGCCTCAGTGTCAAGTGTATGGAAAAATGAATTCTTTATATTCAAAACTGTCTTTGAATATAAAGAATATCTGTCTGTTTTGTTTGGTTATTCGGTCGCTATATTTGTCACGCCATATTTACGGATTTTCAGGGGCGTGCTGGCTGGCTTCCTTATCATTTTACGGAATATAGTATATATATATACTATATTATATTATGGAATTGCTTTTGTTATTTTTTAAAATATGGCTGATGTGTTAGTTTTTGGAGTTACCTACACACATACTTAAATACGATCAAAACAAGAATCCAAGCAAGAAGCTAAGGCATCATTCAGCACTTTGCTGCATAACAAATTAAAAAACCTATAATGTTTGGTAAGTGTGAAGCCAACATGCAACGTTTGCACACAAAAATTAAAATCAGTTGCGTAACCAAGGTAATTTTTAAAGGTATCCTTTATACTAATCTAAGAGAAAATCACCATTATCAGGCTTTTAAAGAGTTATTTTGAAAACAGTAAGTCAAATAACTTGAAACAAAAAGTTGAATTAAAAATTAACACCATGTACATCTTTCTTATTTTAAATTATATTTCACTTTTAAATGTAATCGAACCCTGTATACAGAGTTTGGGTATCTTTGAAAAACTGAAAAATACTTTTTTACACTACTGTATATATAAGTTTTTGTAATGTAGTAGGTGTACCATCTTTACTTAATTCAGAATTTTAAGTGTTCAAATTTCAATTCATATTCCCTACATTAAAACTCCGATACTAATTTAATTTCTAATCTCACAAGCTTTTGCTGTTGCAATGTATACTTAGTACTGATTTTCTTAAAATTCCTTTTTTGATGTTTTATTATCATACCCAACCCTTCCAAAAACAGTACGCCTTTGGCGTCGGAAGCAAGTTCTCCCAAAACTTTTGCAACGTTGCACGGAGTCGGAATTTAGCCGTTCTTTCTCTCGGTATTCTTTGTCATACACATTGCCAATGATTGATACAAAACAAAAGGTTATTTATGAATGAACCGTGAGGTCTCCTCTTATTAAGTCTGTGAGTGAAACATATGACAGAAATTATTGGGTGCATCCTATAAATAGTATAAAATAAAAATCGTCCGATACTAGTGCTACTACCACAGTTTATAAATCTAACCGAGATCTATAAACTCCTATATATAACTATTTATCTATGCTATAAACCTTGATACTACTGTACGTGTGTCGACCTGTTTTTGAATAACACAATAACACAGGTGTCAGTGTTTGCGCTTCTATCAAAGAGATTCTTCGCAAAACGTTTAAAAGGTTTTACGTAAATACACTTGTAGAATGAAAACGCTTTTATATATAAAACAATTTGTTGGATGAAAATCATTTCAAACAAATTAAAATATACTAACGAAACGAAAACAGCTTGAATAAAAAATATTTTGTTTAAAACGGCTTTACGACGACACAACATGGTTTTTCGTTTTGAAGTACCAATGTGTATTCATTGATATAAAAAGGTGAGAGAAAACTACTTCTAATTAAATTATTCAAAAACGTATTGAATAAATCCGTTTTCGCTTTATCAGTGTGCGGGGAGCCTTACATGAATAAGAACACCTAAATTCGTAAACGTATCAAATTTATATTACCCTGTACAATATTACAAATAAAGCAGGTCATCGTATGCACTATTGTATTATCCTCATTTTTTGTCTTTTTTTAATTTTTTTTTAATATTCCAAACCGGCAAAATTGATTTATTTGACTATAGGAGCATTTTTACGATACTTATCAGTAAATAAATCTATGGTGACAAATAAAAGTATTCAAAAACCAGTAAAGTGCAGTATCGATGCTAAATTTTTAAGTTTTCCTCAGGGAAACCTCTGTATAAGATATAGGTACCTAATAAATATAATACTATTTTTCTTAGGGATATTAATTTAAAACAAAAAAGTTTTAAAAGTTTGCCTTCATAAGTACTGCTTTATTAGTAATACAATATAATTATTTTGCAGATGCAGAAAAATTTCTTAATGTACAAATTCAGCAATTAATTCATGGTGTTGATTCTATTTTTGATCTATTATTTTAATTATTTAAATAATTTCTGTTTGTTTGTTCTACTATTCATTTATTATTTTTTTGAGAAAAAGAATAATATATGAATAACAAATAAGTTGTAGATAGGAAATAAATAAATAGTTTTTATATTTTCTAATAAATTTTTCAGAGTTCAGTTTTCAGAGAATTCAGCTAAGCTGAAGTTTTATTAAATACGTCTTACCTTTAATGAAACGATCTAGGCAAATGCCCCAGAATATGACAGCGTTATATTAAGTTTCAACCATTTCACTATATTCTCTTAAATTCTCGCTTGGTAAATTTAATATACAGGACAGGCAGTGTTTATCGAACATATTCATCGTCCTCTAACAAGCGACCGTTTGTTTAACGAGGCCCGTATATCTGAAGTGCAATTTAAGATAATGACTGTTATGTTGTTCAAACATTAATTGAGTGGTGACCTGTGGTGGTGAATGACCATTACAGAAGGAGATCCCAAAATTATGCAACTAAAATTTATTAAGTTAAATATAAATAAATTTATATAATTTATTTTATACGATGTTCTTCATATGTATAACCTGAAGACAAATTATAATGATTACAGTATCAATACGATAATTATTAAAAACATTCGGATTTGAGTGATTCGCTGTAGCACAATTCTTTATAGTTAAAACCATCAGATGTAGCCGGCAAAACTAGTAAGGATTTCTCTTAATCTCTTCTTCGAAATGTCCGCTTCTAACTTCTGCAGATATATTTTTTATTTTTAATGTATTTTGGGATTTATTATTTGGTATCTCATTTTGTGTCTCCTGAAGGCTTTGTGTTTCAAATATATCAAAATTTCTTCTGTTAAATATAGGAATAAATACTTCTCATTACTCCACGTTGAGAATGTTCGCTCTGTGTTTAATAAAGAAAGTAAAAGCTTATACTACCATAAACCGCTATATCAGAGTCCAGTTACTTGTGTTCGTATTTGTCTGCCTATAATCGAGTACCCAAGACATTGAGGAGGCTGTGGACTCTTGAGTTTGGAGAGTCTGCACAGCAGAATGGTACAGGATGGAGCCTGCAATGTAATGAGGAGTTCGGATTCCTTCATCTGCATGGTCAAGTTTATGCAAATGCAGGGGTCTGAGCATTGCTATTTAAGGCAGCATAAAGAGCAGCTGATGAATTCGGTCTCATCTTCGCAGAGCCCAGATGTTGTCACCGTGAAGGGACCCGTTCTTGAAAGGCCGCAATCTTCTGCAGCTGCATAAGGATAAGTCATTGCACGGTGTCTTCTATAAGAGCCTTGAAGACCATGGCTTATCCGAAAGGCTGACCTTTGCTTTTTTTAAGGTGAACGGGGCTTAAGTCAGAGACCAAGAGATTCATAATGGCTTGTCAGGATGGTGTATTGAATCGACTATCGAAGCCGTGTCATGGGTGTGGAAGTCTCTGATGTCAACTGCAGTGCCTGCCACAGGCCCCCGGAGACAATTGTGCATCTGTTCTCCGCTGGTCCCGTATATGAGGTCTCGGCCTATATCCATAGACATAACGCGGTTTTACGCGGTTTCTAGTGCTTTACTTTTCTATGGCACTCGTACGACGTAGACGAAACAACAATGCTGCTATACCCTCCGGGGGATATTGAGTCCGTTGTTGGGAATGAAAAGTTCCGAATTTATTGGAACTACTCATTTGCCACTCTCAGGCAGATTCGAGGCAATAAGCCTTATGTAGTTCTCCTCGACCACCAGCTCAAGACAATGTTTGTCATCAAGTTATCGGCTCCAACCTCCAAAAGAGTCACCTACCACACTGTATCCCATTACACTCTATTCTGTAATACCATTCATAATGTACCATCTGACCAAAACATAGGAAAAAAATATACAGAAAAGAAAGAAAAATATCAATAATTACCAATAGAAGTTGAAGGAATATGGAAACAGAAACAAATGTTCATATAACGGTGACGAATTTCAGTCCACACTCATTCATAAATCATCTCACTTAACTTAGCCTGGAAGATAGTGTAAATACTCAGTCACAAACAGCAGCCATAGGTGGTATACATGCTACTATACATGCAATATAGTAACAGCGTATTGGTATTCGTGAAATATTCTCCTCTCCTTATTTTTTGGCTTAAAAATGTTTTAGACTATTTCTTTCTTATGGCGAACTACTGAGAAATAAACGATATCTATATTTATCCCGATACCAACATTTATAGATATCAAAAGTGACAATATGAATATCCCAAGCTTGATTTATTATTTCTCTGAAACGCGATCTTTTCAGTTGTTTTTGTACTAAGAGCACTGATATGAGAAGGAAACTTTCCTAAAACTTATATTTAGAATTAATATATTAACACGCGTCGATTCGGTCTCGCTCTAAATTCCGTCGCCAAATCGACGAAGTTTCTAAGTTATCACCTCCGAGCGGTTTCGCAATTTAAACGCATTTTCGAAAAACCTCTGCAAAATTTTCGTCGATCGCAGTTCGACGAGAAAGATGCGGTTAGTACCGGCGTTGGTTCTCGGGCCTAATGGCCTCGTCACGCCTGTCGAAATCCTCACTTTTTCGCGGGACACTCTCGACCCTTTTTCTAATTTTTACGGCTTCAAGAACCGCTTCACACGATACTTATGGGGATAATGGGGTGGGGAGGGCCCCATTGATAAAATTGATAAAAATGTTTACTAAAAAATTAATTCTACTTTCAGCACTTAAAAATAATATTATTCTTGAAGCTTTTGTCACCCAAAGGGTGACCTCAGGCCGCAGGCCTGGACCTCCAATAGGGCTAGAAATGAGAACGACAATCGCGATAGCGATTTTCTCTCATTTCTAGTAGTTATAGAAGAGCCGAAAAGGAACAGGTTTATATGTCAATATAATTAATTCCTTATTTGAGGAAAGAGCAAAGGTGTCTCAAATACTGCGTTAAAAAAATATACACTTTTTAAAGAAACACTTACTTTTATTAGCATCAAATTGCAATGAAAGGAATACAGTAAATAATAATGAGAGCTCACTGTAGACCTCACAACTCGATATATTTTTGAGACTATTAAAGTTCTATTTACCATTCAATATCGAATAATTTTTTTTGTTACAGAGGTGGAAAATGATTTGGCAAGCAGAACATTCGTCTGATAATAGCGCACTAACTTACTGTGGCGGTACCGAGGTGTGACCTGAGAACATTACTCATTCTTATACAATTGAATGGTTAGTTTAGGTTAAAATAATACTGTTTTTATAACACGAACAAAATATCAGCCATATTTTGTTCGGTGTATGCGTTTGTTTTTATACATATTATTTTGTTGTTTAGATGTTCTTAGGTAGGCAAATTAGAAAACTAGTAATTTGTAAAGAGTAAAATGTAAACTTGGTGTGTATAAGCTGTATACGATGTAGATAATGCCAATTGGGTATAACAACAGCCATTGTTAAACCTAGGGCTTACCTAATAGTAATAGTAGAAAAAAGTACGTCATAAATCGTCTGTATGTTATAGTAGTATTGTATGTAGTATGTTATGTGGTAGTAGTAGAACAGAATTTGTGCAATACAATACGTATTTTGTACAAATTGATGTAATTTTATTGTCTGAAATAGAAAATCTTTTGTAAATAATTTATTGCGTGCAAAATATTTGTAGGTACGTCTATATTCTCATTCTTTATTATAAATTTTGTATATTTATCGTAGATAGGTTCAAAGTGTAACGAAGCTCAACTAAATATCCAAGAAGAATATAATCGTACTGTACACATTAATATTTTTATCAACTTTGTATAGTATTGATTTATTACTAACTAGTGTTAAAAGATCAGTATTATACAGTAAATAACAATTTACTTAATGCAATAATTTGACTATATTAAGCTGGTTGTTCCTATAAGAAAATATGATAGTTGTTACCTAATTGTTTATTTTTTAAAGTAATAGTAGTAATGTTTGTCCTAACAGTACCATCACTTAAAGGTAAAAATGTAAATTTATTATTATTTTTCTATATTTTTGGATAAAATACAAGGTTCGCAGGAAATATAATATCACTTATAACATTGTAACATAACAATATGAACAAAATATAATAACATATGGTTGGGTTCAATATACAAGATCATTACTTTGTAAAAGAAATCGTAAAAGCAGCCGTTTGACACACGAAATAATTAAGTATATATTGTACCATGAAATTAAAAATGACAATGAAATTTACGCAGTATTGCATACCCTTTTTTGTCCAACGAGCCATTTAAACTTTTTTTATGTAAGGTAAGCAAATATTATTTCTGATTGTCTTCTTGATACTTTATATTTTAGTTTTTACCCTACAGATAAAAGAAGGTAATATGCGGATTTCTCTCGTATCTTTAACACTCCAGTTAAATGTGAATGTAAAAGCCAAATGCCAAATTTGTTATATGGGTATTATGTTTCGTGCACCACCCTGTATATAGAAAATGCGTAATAAATATATTTGGGTAAATGGTTATATTACTTCAAAACATTTAAAAGATATAAATTTATAATGTCTTTTAAAGTTTAAGTTAGGTATTTTTACATTGAAAGAATGAACCAATGCTATTACTAAATTTAATACCTATTTTGAAATTTAAAAATCTACCAGTTTGGAATATTTTGTTAAAAACTAACCTGAGATCATCATCTTGAGTTTATAAAAGTTCCCTATTGAAAATACAAACATAATTTTCTCATTTTTGGTAGTAACTCTGATCTTTGTCTGGCTACTGAAAAAATCTACTGCAGCGCCTGATAAGTTTCATCGCTTTACTGTCCCTCAAACGCATTCCAACTCATAATTACAATTTTTTAAGTGAATTAGAGGTTATGTAGGTACTATAAATACGTAGTACTATACGTAGATTTCCTAACTGCGTTGACAATAATTTTGTCATAATGTCGAACATTATCCATTTGCAATGTACCTACTTTATGTAATGTATATTATATTACATAGCAATATTATTTTTTATATTTCCTATGACGTATTGTAACTATGTATGTGTAAGATAGTTAATAGGTATTAGTTGAAATTTCTTATTGATATTCCTTTAATACTTGTCACAAACCTGGTGAAAAATTTTAAATATGGATGTATTTATTTTTTTTTAATTTCTAGATAAGAGAAATTGTGGTTTGTACTACAAATCACTTTGAAATACCTAAGTATGTCCCTCGACAAAGCAAACAGTTTATTTACTTTCCTAGTAACTAAATTATCAAAATGACAATATAGGTACTAAAACAAAATTAGGGCCTAATGTTTGTGATACCTAATGTCAAACGTGTTAAATGAAATACCAGCCATATTTCGTTTAACGTATACCTAAATGTAAAATTTTTTATATTTATGTTCAGATAATATATTTCTCACCCATCTCAAACAACGACAAAGAGAATAGCACAAGTGGAATTGACGATTACCTACGTTAGATACGTAACATATATTTATTACTGTCACCAATTATACAGGGTCATTCACATCCTATTCGAAAAATGCCACGTTTAGTGCGATCCACGTAAAACTGACCCGCACCTTATTGTCTTAATTTTCAACATAAAAAGTAACAATAATATTATATTAACAACAAATTAAATTTAAAATTAACAAGTTTAAGTAATTAGCGAACTAAAAAAAATTTAAACATATTTTCTATTATAGTACCATTTTTTGCCATACAATTATCCCATATTTTAATAATATTACACCATAAACTCTTTTAAGTTAAGTTTTGCATGTACCAGAATGTATGTACAATGGATTTCTACAAATATTAAATAAAAACCATTGTTTTGATATCGTAAACCAAAGTCCATTGTATTGATACAGAACACCATAGAACATATTATTCTGTACTTCAGTCAAACTTAAAGTTTTGATAACCAAAACGGATAAGTTTTCGAAATGTAACCATTTTTAGTTGATGTGTTTAATATTGTATATTGTTAATCTGCTTTTTCGTTTGAGAGTTCTTGATTAGACAAACATATTTTTCAAAAAACCAACATTTGACTGATCCGTCGGCGCAGAGGCTGATTATTATTTTTTTGTATTTTTCAGTGTTGGCATAA
Organism: Pogonocherus hispidulus; assembly: GCA_963924545.1. NCBI lineage: Eukaryota > Metazoa > Arthropoda > Insecta > Coleoptera > Cerambycidae > Pogonocherus > Pogonocherus hispidulus. The sequence goes on from OZ004692.1 coordinate 91,947,170, forward strand.
TACCCAAATAAATAAGAGTAATTAAACAATGCCACAAATAAATACTTTCATACACCATAGAACACTTGATAAATCCATATATCCATATATAAGGGGGCTGCAATAGCATTCAATATTACTTTTACTACAATATTTCTATAAATTGTAGTGAAAAACTAAATTTTGTTACAATTTTTTTGACTATATTAGTTACAATTTTAACGGTGAATCGTCCTTAAAGTTCTTCGAATAAGATCTGAATCACCTTGTATAATGTTATTTATTGTATGTCCAGGGGCAAACTCTAGAAGGAAAATTTTTAATGCATTTGATTGTTTTAGTGATTTATTTAGTACACTACTATTTTAAAGTACTGTATGTAGTTCTTTATAATTACTTCACAGATAACCTTCAGTGGCGGATTGGAAAGAATTTTTAGGAGTGGGTATGAGTGGTACCGATTGGGTACTGTATACAGGTAAAATTCCTTTTAATGAGAGAAGATATGAGAAAAAATAAGTAATTTAAATAATAATTGAAAAACGCCCCCTGCGGCTTAAAACAAAATCAACGCTATAGCGTAGCTCATTAACTACTATTCTAAACTAATGTTATATGCAGAAAATTTCGTTATCTTTTATGAAAAATGTATTTTTCCTAAACCGGGTACAAATTAAAAAAAATAACAGTAGGCCTATCCATTTGAAATTTGGAAACTCCGAAAACAGAAATTTAATTAATCATTAATAAGATCCTTCAATACGTATTTCTTATACGAAAAGACCCTTGACTTGCAGAGAAAATAAATTCTGAACAGCAAAAGTATTGAACTATATACTCCAAATTATTTTGGTTTTATACAGAATGTTCCAAAAACATACCGACAAACTTTAAGGGGTGGTAGGGAATATGAAAACAAACCTTTTCTGTTTAACAAACATATGTCCGCAAATGAGCCGTTTTGGCAGAAAAAAGAAAAAATGGTTTTAGTAAGTTTTGTTTATTTCAGTGATAAATAATTGATATTCATTTACAAAAAAATGTTCGGGAGGACATGAATAAATCACTTTTGTTCGTGTTAGACCTTGTTTCATTGATAAATAAATGATGGTTTACAATAAGTGTTCAAAATGTTGACCATTTGCTTCAATACAAAGATTGCATCGTCTGTTCATTGAGAAGTGGACCTTATGAAATTTTTTTTTCTCTTAACGAGAAGCGTAGTTGAAACAAAAAATGTTGAACGAAATACAGTGGTGTCCAACTAAATCAAGAATTAATTTAGTTATTTGGGTATGATTTGAAACATTTTATTGCTCTACAACCCAAACGGCTCATTTCCGGACATATGCTTATTAAACAAAAAAGGTTTGTTTTCATGTTCCCTACCAGCCCTTCGGTATGTTTTGGGACACCCTGTATATACTTACTTCTTTTACTAAGTATGTTAACCATCATTAATCTATAATTATTTAGGTAATTGAAGGCTTAAAGTATAAATGCCATATATTAAAGTAAAATCACAATCTAAATTTAGTGAAAGCTAACTTTTTATTAAATTATGTTAAACAAGCATTAAAATTTGGACATTTGTCAAGTATAACAAAAGTATAATTATATTATATATTATTTTTTTTTATTTTTACGTTTAATTATATCTATTTTAGTGGTAATCTGGAGGTACATCATCAAACACGTACCTTCCCCTATTCTATCCAGTCCGCCACCATAACAATAACGACAATACATTATGCATAGTTCTTGATTTCTCAGCCATGAAATTGAGAACTTAAAATTGTATGTAAACTACTTCTCAGATTTATAATAAACTTGTTTATTTTTTGTATTATAATTTTTTCGATTTTTTGACTTCCTTTCCTTTAAGAAAACACAACCAAAGTTTTATAAAATTCTTTCATAGACATAAAGAAACTGGTTGTTGACGAGTTTTAAAATGAATAATCATGACTTAACTATATAGATTAACGCAGAGCAATTTTGTTTACAAATCTGCACTGAGGAAAAAGATAAAGTAATTGTAATTAAAACCATTTGATTGTGCACAGATTCCTTAATATGCAAGCCATAATCCTGATAACATTTTTAGCTAAACAACTAAACACATTCCAATTTTAGATTTAAATAGTTATATGATTAGGAAGATATTTTCTTTAGATTAAACATTAAATAAAGCTTTAACTTCAGTTTTAATTTAGTAATTATAAATCAAATGTTTTAAAATATTACTAAACCTTAATTAGAAAAAGGCTACATTTTACTAAGAAAATTTACCTGATTCGTGTAACCTAGTCATTATTTTTGAAAATTTTAGATTTGATAACATTTAATTTTTATAAACTTTGTCTTATGTGACACAAGTTTACGAATCAGTAGATGCGGTTTCATCTTGTATACAACCTATTTCAAATGACTGCAAAGAAAATAATCCAAAGGACTTAAATCTGGTGATCGCGGTGGCTACTCAAAATGTCCTCTTCAACCAATCCATCTCTGTGGAAATGTTTAGATATTGTATCACTTCAACTCCCTAATATAGCGGGGCCTCGTCTTGCCGATACCACATTTAATTTCATACTCGTTCAGGTGCGGATTTGCCTGGTTTGGAAATAAATTGTTTCATGCTGAAATGATTTACTCGCGCAGAAATTGTAAATAACGATTCGAGTTTAAATTCTCTTAAAGAAAAGAATGGTCCGATGATGTTTCCTCTGATTATTCCCGACCATACACATAACTTTTGAGGTTACTTGGTGTATTTGCTTCAATCCACTGAGGATTCTAGTCTGTCCAGTATCGACAGTTACTTTGATTCAGGCAAAACTATTCAGGAAAAATGTCGATTCATCGGAAACTACTATATTATCAAGAAATTTATCATTAATCTCAATGCACGCATTATTTCCTGACAAAACTACATCCTTCCAATCATTACCAATCTCCTCTCAACAATTCCTTATCTTGGATCTTCTATTGTTCAATGACTTTGTCGAAAATCAAAATCCCCTTCCACTCATATTTTTTATATAAAGATATTACAGGTTTCCTTATAATTATGTTACTTTTAATTTTAACACTACATTCGCGTTGTCTTCTAGGAGATCCAGATAATTTCACCTGCCGATCCTCTAGTAACCCCAACCCACATTCAACCAGAATGATACCAGGATTGAAATCGTTGGTACTATCCAACCAAGGATTGTCTATCCAACATCATAAAGTAACCAAATATTTCCTCTATGCCACCATAAACAAGATCTACTCTAAACATGCTTGTTAGTTAACTGTTTGCAGCTGTTATATCTTTAATCTTTAAAACTAGTACAAACGTCAAATCAAATTTAAAAAATGACATATATGGACTTGTCATAGTTTTTAAACAAATTTCAGTGTTACAATCAATTAAAAAACATGATGGATTACATTAGAAAAATGCATTCAAAATATTTAGAGGATATGCTGGCAACCTCAAGGCTAGATGCTAATCCTTATTCAATTGTACCAACTGTAGTATTTTTAGTTTGTACGTTTGCTCTTCTGTATGTTTATCTTCATCGATATACTTTCCCATCTACCAGATGGAAGGCGAGACTTTATAAGGTAAGATAGAACAATTAATTTATTTATGTATAAATATTTATTACATTCACCTTCATGCATATACAAAACCAAACAGTGGTAGGTATCTATTTATAATTTAAAAGTAATACATTTAGATGCACTTCTTACTGTTAAATAATTAATATATTTTATTGTAACCATTTTACTGATCACAGGCGAAATATTACTAGTGTAAACGGTACTATAAGTTTAGTACGAGATCTGCCAAATTAATAATAATAATAATAATAATAATAATAATAATAATAATAATAATAATGATAATAATAATAATAATAATAATAATAATAATAATACACTATAATAATTATAATACATAGTTCTGGCATGGGCAATGAAAGCATTGCAAAGAAAACTCATTTTCAGTTAAATTAAAAAAGTAAGAATTATTTAAAAAAAATTATACTTTTTTTTTCAAAACCAGTCAAACCGCTTACAAAAACCGGTACAACCGCTTACGAAAACCGCTTTTTAAACCGCTCAAACCGGTATAGCCAGTTATAGCGGTTTAAAGCGGTTTTCGAGCGGTTTTTAGATACCGGTTTAAGCGGTTCTCGAGCGGTTTTTAAATACCGGTTTGAGCGATTCTCGAGCGGTTTTTAAATACCGGTTTGACCGGTTTGAGCGGTTTTTCCCCTATGGTGAGGTTAACCTGAGATTCTATCCTGAAGTTAGCTTCTGATGGTCGCTGCTGATGGATATATGCCATCCGGAGCTCAGTGACCTTGAAGTGGCTTGGTAGCGGTTTTGCTTACCTACTCTCATACAATTTAGTTGGATGGTTCAAACGGATGAAAAAGATATACGGGCTATTTTTTCAAGTGCTACATTGTCATCATAGAAACGCTAAAAGATACAGGGTGGCTCAGATTACAAAAAATAGCGCAATTTCTTGCTGAGGCTAATCTTGAAATCAGAGCCGAAATATATCTGCTAGTTCCGAAAATATCCTGAAAAATATGAAAAGTGCGTATTTCTATAATGGCTTGTAACTCCCTTATTTTTGGAGATCTCTTCATAAAATTTGGTTTTTAGCCGTAAGTTGACCTGCTGATTGTGATGAAGAAGTTAGTTATTTTCTATCTTATGCGATTTTTTAGAGGTGATAGTCAACTTTTTTTTCAATGGACGCTATATTATTTTTCTTTTTAATATTGTAGAGAGAAAAATGATGATTCTAATGATATATCACACTTGAGTATTTTCGTTCGATATCACGGTGAAAACGCGTGAAAACTGTTATATATAATATTACTTACCTATTTTGTAATGCACATTTTCCACTGGCTGTGTTTACTTCTTCATTGCCTGTATATATAAAAAAATACGTATTTTTCAAGTAAAGGCATTGTATCTATTGCTGTATAAATTTTCGCTTAAAAATATTTATACCTGGATTAAATTTATCAATAAACGTCAATAATCCTTCAGAAATCTTTCAGATTTCCTTCACCTCCTCCTCCTTCCATTAAGGATCTTCTCGAACCACATGTTAAAGATTGATTGAGTGTGGGCCTATTTACGAGTTAGCTAAGCATATTCCCATATAAATATGAACTTCGACTTAATCCAAAAGTGATTTTCTCTTTTTTATTTTAAGTGGGGCACCCTGTATATTTTTACATATTTGAATAAATGTTCTGTCACGATTACATCGATATAGGTTAGGTTAAGTTAGATTAGGTTCAAAAGTGAGTGGGCCGTAAACTAGACCCTCCACCGCAACCATGTGGTCTATAATTGTGGCTCACACCTATTTATATTTCACCCAACAGATCCAGCTGTTTAATGAAGCTGATCACCTTATTGGGTGAGAGCTTATTCAGATCCTCTGGCAGAAGTGGTCCTTTGCCAAATAATGAGTATCTGATCCTTTCCCCGGCGGGGCAGGTGGATAATATGTGTTCTGCCGTTTCATCATCTTCTAAGCACAGGCGGCACTCAGCATCTTCTGCTAGGCCGAATTTGCACAGATGATATTTTAAACGGCAGTGACCAGCATCGATATAGGAGTCGACCTTTGAAAGTAAGATAGATTCATCCAAAAGAGTGTCCCATAAGAGTAACGATATTTAAAAAAGGATGAAATGTATTGTTAAAAGTTACAATACCACCAGATCTCTTAAACATAGTGAGTCAACGCTATGGCCACTCGTTGAAAAATAAGCTTCTGTATTCCCATAATCGGTGTGTTATTCATTATTCTCATCAATGTTGCTATGCACGGTCTATGCTTGTACGATGTTTAGTAAACGCACCGTTAAATTTCGCCTTTACTAATAATTAAAACATTGAATCTCATTCCCCTTTACCAATTTATATACATATATTTATATTTTAAAGGGAAAGACATTAAATATTACTGAATAATAATATATAATTCCAGCTGAACTAATAAAGTTATCATTATTATTATTATTATTATTATTATTATTATTATTATTATTATTATTACCTATTATTATTATATAATTAATTATTATATACAGATTTATTTTAGAAATTTTCACGTGGTTATTTGTTGTAGGATGCTGTGTTCCATTGGATATTCTTTTACATTGTGAGAATCTGGTTTTTATTCATGAAATTGGGAAGGTATCTTTTATTCTTGTTGGACAATTACATCGAGGTTTGTATGTATACATGTATAAACAACACCTATATTTTATAGGTGGACAATTTTCAATGGTACTAAAATGAAAATATCTATGGGCTGTTAGAAATTCTCAGCTTCTCACCATTGGGATCTTACAAATTGTAAGAGATACGAGAAAGTTTAAATGAGGGCAAAGTTGTTGAGACCAAAATAATGCCCTAAAAAATCAAGGCTAACTTGATTGGGTTTTGAAATATTTGAAAAAAAAAACCGAAAATTTGGAAATTCGTTTTTATTTTTTTGCAGCGTTATTTGAGCAGATATTGAAAAATGAAGATCATTTTCTCTAAACAACTTTATTGGCCAGGACATAAATATAAATTATTTTACAAGCCATTTCTCTGAGTAGCCCATTCCAAATTAAAGGTACTGCGTATTTTAAATCTGGTTTTCATATGGTATTTTGTATTTTGTAGATGACTAGCCCCAAGGACGAAGTCTTCGCCAATCAGACGATTAACCACGCCCTCATTTTCATGTTTGCCTTAACTGTGTCCACTGTACCACTTTTAGTTTTGAGTGTGACTCAAGTATCTCGGAGGAATATACCCAATTTCTTAATGTGGTAAGTTTTTATTATTTTATATTAACTGACATTCAATTATGGTGAAATATTTAATATCTACGCTAGGAGACGAGCAACCTGGAAATTTTGCGGAACCCTCACTTTTGTAGTAAGGTATATAGGGATTTTTTTATTTGTCTACCCTAGCATCTTATAGACAAGGGACATCCGGTTTTACATCTTATCCGAGTGATAGTACGTCTTCTACATAAACCTAGCAGAATCTTTTACAAGAAATCTAAATATGTCATCGTATTTTCCAAGACATCCTAGATTCACAATTAGTGGGATGGTTACAATAAACTTTGTTTTCTTGCATTGCCGTTATTTTGGATTTCACATTTTTGAATAGCGCACATTTTTTGAATATCAAAATAAAATTTTTTCAAAAAAATTAGAATATCTAAAAAACTATGAATTTCTCGTATAGGTTATGCCACATTAAAAAAACGTAGATTTTAACGTAGAAATGAAAAATGTAAAAAATATAGGGAATTCCATTTAAAATAAGAAAGTCGACAACAATTTCCGGTATAACCGGAAGTGCCAGAAGAACGGAAACACTTCAGATGAATAGAACTTTCTCGAAAACCCTCGTATCCAAATTTTTTAAAAAATGTCCCAACGGGAAGTCCTCAAACTTTTAATGAACGGATAGCTGAATCACCCTGTATAGTATGCAGTATATGCATAAGTATTGCAGAAAAGTAGCAATTTTTATATACTAATTAAGCTGTTTTAGCATTTTTTTAACCTCAACTAGACAAAAAAATGGATTTTATTCCATCATTTTGAGACACACTGTATAATCATCGCTTACATCTTGGTCTAAATGAAAAAAAAAATAAACGTTTTGGACAAGAGTGCTTCAGAAACCATACTAAATACTCAAAAATACTGAGTCGACCAAATAAATTTTTGGATAATTTCAATCAGGAATATATTGCTTTGCTTCAATACTTGTATGTTAATAAATTTGTTCAAAGAAAAAGAAATGCCTAGTATGTATTAAGTTTTCGTTGTCAATTAAATAATTTGTCATAAGTCATTTGTTATTATTCTGTAGGGTAGCAGAAGATCCATGGATAAGAAGTGAAATTGGGACGTCGGGACACTATCTGGAGCGTCCAGCAAGAATTCTACATTCATATAAGAACAAAAATAGTGCATATCGTTCCCGAAGATCTACAAGCGTTGATGCGGATATTTTTGACCAGAAACAATCAACGGCCTTTAGATCTTGTAAATCTATGGTGGTGCTAAACGTGGTAAAATGTATCGACGATTTAGCTGAATAAGACCTCTATAAAGTATTTTCTTATTACATGTTTGTTTTGTAAGGTTTTCATGAATAAATTTTTTTTGTTAAATTTAACATAACGAATTGTTAGATTCATTTGCATGAATGATTTTTTAGTGTCGCTGTACAGATTACAAGAATGGAGTTTGCTTTTTGTTCAAGCTGTAAGTTTTCAATGAAAGCATCAATACTCTGCTTTTTTCAGAAAATACAGCATGTCACTCAAACTATAAATATGCAGCGAATTTACCATTTTATTTTCAATGCAAACGGATTTAGATTGCACTTGAATACGAATATAAATACGCGATATATTCCAACAGGGGACTGACAAGATTGCATTTAAATAAATACTTAAGTATGATGTTTGAATTAATAAAACGAACGGCAGTATTGCATTTTTACAAAATGTTTTTTAATTTAGATAAAAGGAAGCTACAAGTCTTATTACAGTTTCATGTGGAATGCAAATCTTTTTTACACGGGGTGATTAAAATAAATTGGTGTTAAATTACCTAATATCATCAAAACAAAAAATTAAATTGTTTAAACGAACTCGTGTATACTCTTCAATTTAAATGTTATTTTCTATAATAACATTTGTAATGTCGTTACAAGCCTGTCCTCGTGGTATGTCTTGTATAAAAAAATCATCATGCAAACGTTAGTTATGTTGTTGGTATAAATATTACTTGATTATTTAATGGCAAACATATTGAATATAAAAGAATAAAACACGTTTTCCTAAAATTATTCAATTTTGGCTTAATTTGTGAACACTTCTATTTAATTATGAATTTTGTTTTATATCCCAGTTTTATGGTGAAAAAATTCATGAACATGTTGAACCAGTAAAATAATGGGACTTTGCTATATGAACTTATTTCCAAATCTGTACCGTTTCCGAGAGATCGGATGTTGAAATTGGAAAAAAAATTTAAGTCTGACAGTAATTTTCAAATTTTATTTAGTAGATGCTAGATTCTACTATGAATCTTTACTTCCATAAAAAATTTCAGCTCGATGGGAATAGCCAGTGACGTGCAACCTGCACTCTTTGGACCCCTTTTCTAAAAAATATACGTTACACCACTGACTAACTTTTAAACTAATACAATATTGCAAAGTCCCATCCATTTCTTTAAGTTCAAATAGTTTAAAATTTAAAATTCACAGGTTCTTATTAATTATTCTTGTTTTCATTATTGCTTTATGTGTTTTTTGGCCTTTTTCTTTAAATGCCGTTCATATAAATATTTTTCATTTCGTTGTTTAATTTGTTTACAATTTATTGTTACTAGTTTGATTATGTTGTTTTTCTTCCTTCAGCTTAGGCATTAGTAGCAAAAATGATTCATTTGTGAAAAGTCATATATTTCTCTGGTTTATAATGACTAAACTATTTTTTCCTATGTGTGATACATTACTGAGAAGGTAAAAAATAGTTATTTGTTTAACTAGTACAAAAAATACACGTTTTCGGAACGAGGGAAAGGGTTGCTGGACGACGCGTAGCGGAGTCCGACAATTTTACGGGGCTCGAAAACGTATTTTTTGTACGAGTTTAACATAATATTTTTTTTCCAACCGCTTCTAATTAACACCTCCAGGTTACCGATTCATCGGAGTCACTATCTGTTTCTATTTTTCTATTTAATTAAACTTCAATAATATATTATGTGACATGCAATGCCAATGTCAAATTACTTTTCGGTACTGTACAACTGTACAGGGTGGGCAAATAAGAGAGAACGCCGGCAGTATCTCGGAAACCGCTTATAGCAGAGTTTCCGGAAAAAAATTTTAATAGTAAATGTGGCCAAGAGATATCGCTGGAAATTATTTTCAAGTTCCAGAAATGACCGCTAGGGGGCATAACAGTCATGGCCAATTAGAAAAATGAACTTTTCTCGAAAATTTGCCTAATAAAGTAGTACCGGAAATAAGTAAATATTAATCTAGAGGAAATTTGAATTTTTTTTGTGCAACTAATTTTTTTCTATCTTTTAAAATAAAGTGGTGGGGGGGCGCCAAACTTTCTTTCCTTTAAACGTTAATAACTCGGCTCAGGATAAACCGAATCTAACAAACTTAGTCTCATTAGAAAGGGCTTTTCTGGATGCATATTCAGAGTCATGAAAGCTGGTTTTGTTACTTTTATTGTAGCCGCTAGAGGGCGCTGTCTGCCAACATAACAAATATAGCGGATTTTTTAAAAAATTTCAAATGGCACGGCATATCTATTTTCACATATTTAAATAAAGGACAGAAATCCCTAAAATTCAGTGAAAACCGCAGCTTTCTATCTCATTCCTAACGGAAGATATTATCAAGAATTGCAATTGTGATGTTGGCTTTTACATCAGCAATCAAAATCAAATTATATGTGACTCACGTAGATAAGGCTTTAAAATCAAGTAGGTTTTGAAAAATAAAAAACAGACGAAATTGTTTGAAACAATTCCTTATGTCAAAATTCTATCGCCTCAAGTTTCTACTGTGTCGTGTCGTACTGGTTTGCATTTCTTAGTATTTAAAAATGCCAATTTCAAATGAGGAAGCATTTGATTTGATCACTGTGTATTTTGAATGCATGCAGAATGCAACCATTGCTGCAAGAGTTTACGCAGGAAGATATGGTCAAAGGCGTCATTATAATAAAAATGTTTTTATACGTTTGGCACGGCGTTTGCGAAATACCGGAAGTGTAGATCGTCCTGTATACCGGAGACGTGGCAGGGGCCGGAGTGAAGAAAATGTCACAAACGTTTTGGGATACGTGGAATTTAATCCAAATTTTAGTACTAGGCAAATTGCCCGGGACTTGGGCATTAGTCGGACTACCGTGCGAAATATTCTAAAGGACCATAGGTAAATCTGATTTTGAATAACCACTTTCCTGCTTTATGTTATACGCGTATTATTTATTTTAGGCTGCACCCATATCACATATTTTTCCATCAGACTTCAAGATTTTGATAGGAGATTGGACCATTGCCACTGGATGCTAAATATGCTAGCTGAAAATCCTCGTTTCCTTTCCAATATTTTGTGGACTGACGAGGCTACATTTAATAGTGATGGGCACGTCAATAATCATAATATGCACTACTGGTCTAACACAAATCCTCACTGGATGCAAGAAGTCCAGCATCAAGGAAGATGGAGTGTGAATGTCTGGTGTGGAATTTTGGGCGGAAGGATTATTGGCCCATACTTATTTGATCAGGCACTTAATGGCGAAACATATCTACATTTTTTAGATAATTCTCTGTCAATTCTTTTAGAAGAAGTGCCTTTGGAAACTCGGCGAAATATGTTTTTCCAGCACGACGGGTGTCCGGCGCATTTTTCTCCAAACGTTCGTCAATTCTTAGATATGACATTTCCTGGTAGGTAGATAGGAAGAGGAAGTTTATTCCCTTGCCCGGCTAGGTATTATATTAAACAACTTGAAAATGAAATTTATTACATCTATCTATTCTATAGATCCCCTGATTTAACCTGTATGGACTTTTATTTGTGGGGACGATTAAAGGAACTAGTTTACGCAACGAGGCCTGCCACAAGGGAAGTGATGATTGAACGTATTAGGGACAACATTCACCTTATTCCCGTGCCAGAAGTGGAAGCTGCAGTTTCATCAACCCAAGAACGGTGGGAACTGTGCATTCAAAATGATGGGCGACATTTCGAACATTTGAGAGGCCACTGAACATCATGTCTCGAAATAAACGTCGTTTTCAGGATCACCAGATTATTTCATAAGGAATTCATTTACAAAGTCAGCTTATGCCGCATCAGTTTAAATTTGTTCCAAATTTTTATAATTTTTCGTTTTAGCTCGTATCATATTTTTTAGAAACACTAACAACTTTTCAATTCAGCAAGTTTTTTTTCTTATATTCTAGGCTATCACAAGTCGATTTTGAATGCTAAGCTGAAAGGCTACATCACAATTCTCCATTAGGAATGAGATAGAAAGCTGCGGTTTTCACTGAATTTTAGGGATTGCTGTCCTTTATTTAAATATGTGAAAATAGATATGCCGTGCCATTTGAAATTTTTTAAAAAATCCGCTATATTTGTTATGTTGGCAGACAGCGCCCTCTAGCGGCTACAATAAAAGTAACAAAACCAGCTTTCATGACTCTGAATATGCATCCAGAAAAGCCCTTTCTAATGAGACTAAGTTTGTTAGATTCGGTTTATCCTGAGCCGAGTTATTAACGTTTAAAGGAAAGAAAGTTTGGCGCCTCCCCACCACTTTATTTTAAAAGATAGAAAAAAATAAGTTGCACAAAAAAAATTCAAATTTCCTCTAGATTAATATTTACTTATTTCCGGTACTACTTTATTAGGCAAATTTTCGAGAAAAGTTCATTTTTCTAATTGGCCATGACTGTTATGCCCCCTAGCGGTCATTTCAGGAACTTGAAAATAATTTCCAGCGATATCTCTTGGCCACATTTACTATTAAAATTTTTTTCCGGAAACTCTGCGATAAGCGGTTTCCGAGATACAGCCGGCGTTCTCTCTTATTTGCCCACCCTGTACAATAATCTCTTTTTCGTACAGTTGCTATGGCGATCACAAACAGTCCCGAAATGGCCCTCTTTTTATACAAAATAATTTAATGTATAGTGTCTTATTCGTATGGTTGGAAAAAAATAATCTTTTTAATGAGTGAAAAATTCAATATGGCCGTCATAAAAAATATAGTTGATGATTTTTCAAGATAACAGAAACGGTGTAACTGAAATCCGATGAGACAGACATATTCAACATAAAAAGCTGCGACTGAAATGTTTTTATAAATGTTAAAAATTCTTATAGAGAAAGAAGTTACAAGAGCTTCTTCAAAATGCAATATTTCAATTTTTTCAAAATATCTCAAGCACCTGAACAGCTAGAACCTCTCCGTTAGCGCCATTAAGTTTCTCTACTATCAAAATTCTCTAAAACTTTTCCCATTTAACCATTTTTCTATCTCTTATAATTTCGGAGATATCAATACATTCACCACCAATTTGAGACACACTGTATAGATAATATATATTACTATTTTTAATATTATAATACAATATAAAGACAGTGGATAAAGTTTAATCTACAATTATTTTACGAAAACATGTGACTGAAAATTATAAAAGCAAATATTTAGGAAGCAAACAATTCGGTTCCATTTTCACTGACTGAATAAATTTTAATAATAATAATAATAATGTTTCGTATACGCAAGTCCATTCTATCGATTGTGGCATCAAATTTAATAAAATTTGTAAGAATTGCATGTTAGTTCTTTATAATTTTAAAACATTAATAAGTACTGCTATAAGCATATTAATAAAATTTTAATATCTACTATTTCTAAATTCATCATAATATGAAGGGATGTTTATTTGTTTAGGATATTTGAAATAATATACTTGTGACTGGTCCCAAATGAGGCATGTTAAGAGTACGTCTCTAATTTCACACGGATCTTGTATTTATTTTGGTAACAAAAATAATACCGGGACGCTAAGAATAGGGTAACACATCATTTTGTCCAACCACAGAGCCTTTAAACTTTGCAATTTAAAATAATTATATTGGCCGTAAAATGAAGCATGGAACTTGTTTATTTTTCTTGTAATTCAGTGCAGCGATTTATGCTAAGTTGATACAGGATATTGTAGCTTTGTAAATGACACTAATAAAACATAATGTCTTGTTGTTAAGGTTCATCTATCATAAAACAGGGTGATTAACAAGGCAAAATTATGAGAATGGTGTTTATTTATTTTGGACGCCTAACACAGAGACAAAGCCTCAAGCGCCTATAGAAATAAATATAATCGTATTTAATTCAAAAAGATGTTTAATATTACCAGGTCAAAGATAGTGCATATTTAGTAAATATTTTCAGTATCTGATTAAAATCGTTAAAATAGAAGGTATGTATTTGTTTAGTTTTTGACGTAGTTCATGTGAGCAAAAATAAATTACCTATGTAAAGGTCATTCACGTTAAGTTTAAAGTGACGTCACCCTGTCAAAAAATACACCGTTGACAGGTGAACTTTTTTGCGGGCAGGAGTTTGAAAAATGTCACAGAATCACAACGGTTTTAGTTCTGAGAAGAACTGCTTTTAGCGTAAATAAAGTGAATAACTTGAAAACGTAAATAGCAAATACACGAGCAAAATTTAAGCAGAACCAAACACAAAAAACCAGCAAACAATAGAGAGGCAAAACAAATAAATAACAACTCGACAACGCAGAGAATGGTTGCCAAATATAAAACTCTTTGTAAACGGCAAATGCTACGCTAATTTATTGGTCATTTGTTTATCGAATATTGACAACAATTAATTACTGAAAATGACGTCACTTTAAACTTAACGTGAATGACCTATAATAAAAAAATATAAATACATATTTTCCTCAAGTAATTTTCACAAGTACATATTATATATGTACCAATTCAGGTATGTAAATAAATATAGATCTCTTAAAAGAGGCATTAGTTTGCATGGGGTTTGTTAGTCTGTTTTTTACTAGAAAATTAAAATTAATAAAAATATGTTTACCATTTCGGCTTAAAATTATATAAATACAAACATAATGAATAATTAATACAAGTGTCCTTACTGTTAAGGATTTTTATTCCACATTGATTAAAAACTTACATCTACTAAGGACATATTAGAATAGTAATCAAGACTTCAGTTTTATACTTGCGGAAATTCATTAGCTTACACTGACGCCTTAATTATCAGTTTTATTTTTAGTAATTTCATAATAAGCTGCTGGAGTTTCTACCGCTTGACAGTGATAAAAAGTGTGAGTTGCATGGGAGAAAGACTGACATAGCATTATGTGTTACTAAGAGGAAAATGACTCAATGAGGTTACAGACATGTCCCTATGCTTGACGGACAGTATGTACATGTATTTTTGTTCTATAATACTCGCAGATAACACTGACGTGGTTTTCCACGTAACACCAAAATACTATACCTACTGCCCTCGACGCGTGTTTCGCCAACCAAGTTGGCATTATCTGGAAATGATTAAAATTAAACCTATGTTAACACTATGTCCTATTTATACCTAAACTATTGTTAAGGTTCAGTAAACCGTTGCAACGGTTCACTGAGCCGTCGTAATGGATCAGTGACCCGTGAGTTACTAACCAATAAAGCAGACTGTATGGAATTGGCCCTCTGTCACTATTCATACTATTTTTAAACTTTGCAATTTCCAAACTCTCAAATTTATCCAGCTGTCTGGAATTTGTTACATTCTATTACCTATCTACTATCTATTTTATGGTTGTTCTCAAACGCATATTGGGCGACACTAGACTTATCTATTCTACCATATTTGAGATGAGCCATATGTTCCTTGAATCTAGTTTGAATTGAACTTCTAGTTTGTCAAACATACTTTTGATTACAGTTTTTTCACCTAATTTCGTAAATCCCTGACTTTTCCTTAGTTTCTATTTTGTCTTTTGGATTGCTTAAAAATTGTTATAGTTTATTTCCCGATGAATAAACAGCTGACATACCTATATCTTTAAAAACCTTACCAAAACCACGGGTGAAACGAAGATCGTATGGAATAGATATGAATTTTGGATTTTCTCTTTCATTATGAAAAGTCGAGGAATTTCAAAGTGTCTCTTTAAATTTACGTTTCCTAATTATTTTATCAATTAAACTTACAGATTATCCATTACTGGCGGCTATATCCCTAATCAATGCCTTTTCTTTTTCAAATCTCTTCTTATTTAGGGGGAAGCTTAGGGGGAAGGAGGGGAAATTAAAACTCACCATTTTGTGTTAAGCACAAGGGTGAGACCCCTAGGGGTATATCTTAAAGTAATGGTAACTTTTCTGTATATGTCAAATTCAAACTTATTTTCACTATTTCTAATTATTAATACATCTATAATGGTAGTTGTAGTTGTTCAGAGTTTTCAATTTCCTATGTAAATTTAACTGACGCGAAACTATTGTTTAATTTAGAAACAAAGTTGTGAATATCAGAACCACAATCTTTGAATGGTGGATGCACAAGTTCCACCATCCAATACATCTTTCTTATTGCCACATCACATACCAGTATTTAAAGCTTGTCAATTTTCTACTTTATGTTTAAAGCATGTTCAATACAAGGTGAAAAAACAATATCTCCTTAAACTGCCTATAAGAGGTTTCAAAAGGCTCGTCTTGACGTTAAGCTTGGCTTGAAGGCCTGATCAGTCAACATAACTAGTTATGTTTTCATAAATAACATTTTTTTTTGAGAACAGCTAAAAATATTAATCGATCCAAAATATTTTTTTAGAACATTCTGTTTTATAGGAAAAAATGCCCTTGAATAAAAAATAGAGGGATTTTTTAACTCTGGTAGATTACTCGGGGGATTTTAGATAGTAAGTTTATTACAACCAAAATATCAGATTCTAATATCACCAAATATTATTTAAATCGATTTTCGTGTTCAATCCTCACAGAATATTAATATAAACATATTTTTTCAGAAACTTTAACGCCCTTTATTATATATAGGTAGGATGGCTTCAATTATCAATCATAATAGTTTATCTCATAATTACCCGATGGTATATAGAGTTCAGGGACGCCTTGTATAGAATTTATTATTCAAATAACCCTAAACAGAAAATAGATGTGTGAAATATTTAACAGCAAAAGTTTTTAATCTACGTCAAGGATGTTAATAATTCTCTAATTCTAATTCTAGTAGGTAATTTAATCTAGGAATAACTTCATTTTCATTTACTATATTACTGTATTTGTGAAAAACTTCTTATAATAATTATGCAAATAAGATAGACAATCTGCTTAAAATATTTTTTCTGAAAGTTTTCAAAAGCCTCCTGAGTAAATACCAATTAATATTTTTTAAATTATACCCATAGAAAAAAATATTGTAACGCAAGTTACAGTAGGTTGGTAGGTTTGGAATGGCTACAGTTGAAAGTGGATACTTACATATTTATTACTTACAATTTGTAAGAGTATACTACAAATAGTAATAGTATATTACAAATATAGAGTAAAAATTCGTATTGATCAACTAATGATCTACAATTTTTGCTAAAACAGTAATTATAGACCACGTCTCCAACATTCATAAAATACCCTCTGTAAAGTTGTTATAGTAATTAGTTTATAGAATGAACACACTCATAATATATCTGGGAATTTATATATAATTGGAGTAAAAAAAGATGGCTTTAGTATGCATTAGATGTCCTCTTGAAAAATGTCTAAAAAGCCGAAACAATGCAGAAATTTTTTAAACATTATAAAGCATTTATTATAACATTATAAATTGTGAAATAATCTACGGTGATCCATTTATAAAATTGTCTTTCAAGCTCTTAAATTCAAGTCAAAAAGACCTTTAAGAAGATATATTTTATTTTTTTCCTCACACTTATAAAATCTCTGATCACATCGAACTTTGTATGTACCTACTTATACCCTCTCCCCCATTCAATAATAATTATAGATAAGTAAGCATGTCATATCAGGATTGTTTCGAGATATTAGACTTTATAAAAACTCTAAACAATACGACAATATTCTTATATTTAATTATAGCCACACCAATAACAAAAGAATAATAATATGGTTATAATGGGTATGTTCAGTTTATAACATTGAATTTACAAGTATAAATGTTATTTACCATGCCGGTACACATCAATCTATTCCTGGATCCTTGGCATTCCCTCCCTGGTTGGTGGCCTCTGCTAGTTCCCTAAGGATGTGGGAGGAGCACTTACCCAAAAACCCGCCTCGAGACTTTCAGCAAATCTTCACACTCAATTAGTCAATTAGTGGTTTGTGACAGTGAGTGTTTTATTAAATTGTGTTCAAAATTCAGGTAGGTAATTAATAATTAATAAGAAGCATCATAATTATTAAAGAATAACACAAAATAAATATACCGCATGTGACAAAAAATTGGCCGCCTAAAAGTTAGATGATATATAGTAGGTACATAATATATAACTAGTGATACAAGACATATTTAATATCGGTAACTTATTTGTTGTGCGTTTTCATGATTCATAGTTTTCTTACAGCACCACCTGTGGTGGATTACACCACCTGTATAATAACAAAAAGCAGGAAATCAGAAGCATTCAAATTAAATATTTAAAGTGCAGTATCAAGCCAAACTTCTAAAGTTTACCCCAAAAAATCACTGTATGTGCAATAAAATAAATATTTGATAAATTAACTAAATTTCACCGGTGGTTTTTTAGTTTTATACAAAATTTTGTAATACTACAAATCATATTTTAAATTATATTTAAATAAAATAATTATTATAATAAAATTTAAAAGTAATTAAACACTTAACTAGCTTTCTCCTAAATGTTTCAAGTTGATCTTCAACTCGTTGTCAATAGAAGGTTTGTACGAGAAAATGTTTTTGTCAGATTGACATTTTTAATTCAAAATGTCATCACATGCACTGATCACTATGCATTATTAATTTTCCACTGGTAACATCCTTCTGGAGTTCAGACGAGACACAGTTGTCACCATAAAGTTTCTTTTAACTGATTTTTCTTTTTTTTCTAAAATTTTAGCTTGTGTCCCAATGTTTTGCTAATGTAGACCTATCAACTTGGTAATAACGTAATTTTTATGTTTGCGGACCCTTATTTGTAACGGTCTAGATGCTTCACCAATATTATATTTACCACATTCACAAGGAATTTGGTAAAAACAATGTTTTGAATTTTGATTATTATTAATTGGTTTTTGTTTTTGTAAGTATTGATCTTAAAGTGGTTTTCGTTCTAAATGTAGTTCTTATGTTAAAATCATTACCAAGCTTTATAAGTTAAATACATTTGCCTTGATACTGAACTTTGAATATTTAATTTGTATGCTTCTGGTTTCTTGCTTTTTGTTATTTTAGAGGTGGTGTAATCCCAAAAGAAAACTATGAATCATGAAGACATATTTACCTTCTTCAGTTCACCTTTATAACTTCTAATTTATTAGCTTCTTGTGGAGAAATTATATCGGATTTCCCACTTTTTGAAGCTTGTCTATCTAGACTATAGCTTTTAATTTACGCGAGATCAATAGGTTTAAATTACATTTCTTTCATAAAAAATATTAAAATGTCAATATCTTAAGTTCTTGACTAGAAGGTTCCGAAATGTAATTGAGTATAGTGTGTGCTACACTATACTCAATTACATTTCGGAGTATGTAATGTAGTTGAGTATAGTGTGTGCTACACTATACTCAAGTACATTTCGGAGCCTTCTGGTCAAGAACTCAAGATATTGACATTTTAATATTTTATTTGGTTTTAAATACAAATCGCAGAATTTCTCAAACCACTGGGTCTTTATAAATTACATTTTTTAAAAGGATTCTTGTTGAAAACACCTAAAGTATGTAAATAATCCGCTAAATATCTAGGATTAATTTTATTAGCACTCAGCTTAACGCTGATATTAAATGCAATTTTAAAGGAACAGTACCTATCTACTGGTAATATTAAAAAAAATAGTACACATTTTAAAAAATAAATACTGAAGGGAACATTTCGCATCATAAAATGATAAATATTACAAGAGAGGGTAGAAATAATCTTTAATCTCTTAAAATAACCTTGTTAGTAAATAATTATTATAATTAACAAAAGTGCCTTATGCCCAGAAACCGAGTTTCATAAAAGTATTTAACATTTTTTGTACATGATAATAATAAACAATTACTGTAAAAAGTAAACCTAGAGAAGAATCCGGAGTCATTCGTTTTATTCTAATTATTGTTTGTCATTTTACTACGCTACACAATTTATGCCTTGTACTTTGTTCGCAGAATTTGCAGAATTATGAAATCTTATCAAAGCCATCTTATTGAAAACATTGAAGTCATTTAAATATGTATTTAGATTACTTAAGGGGAGTATAAAATTAAGAATTAATTTTATTAACACCAATTTTATTGACACTTTAACTTTGATAATAAATACAATTTTAATTGGGTAAAGGGTAGAAAAAAGGATCCACAGAAATTATTTTGTTTTTGAAATTATTCTCTTTTTGATATTATAAATTACAAGATATTTTCAAAATGTTAAAAGATAAACATAAAAATTAAAACAAAGCAAACAAAATATTGAATAGTGAGATGGATTTTTTCGTTGAACCAATCGATATGGACGATTCAACGCAGTACCAAACTGACCAACATTGTCATTACTTCTCAGGCTTCTTAACAATGTATAAGAGATCCTCAATCGGGGATTTCTATCGAAAACTAATATAAAGTATCTACTTAACTACCTATATCTTGCGCGAATATTGTATTGTAAGCGTATAGCTATTTACCTAACAAGTGCGGAAAATAAATTTTTCCGCACGAGTCTGCCGTTCACCGAACGACGCGTAGCGGAGTTCGGTGAAGCAGACGAGTGCAGAGAAATACATTTTCCGCAAATGTTAGGTACAATAGTTCTTCTACAGACGTGCGGAAATAAGTATATATAATTCGTAATAATTTAATAACTTTTAATAACTATGGCAAACATTAACAATACATAGTAAACAACAAAGAATAAAATTATTCTTTGTTATAATTAACATGGTAGGTAACCGAAAACTGGCAATTATAAGCATTATTAATTAAACTGGGAGCATTTTGATGGTGAGCTTCGTTAGCAATAATGTTGACACTTTTTCTTCTCAACTTGTCATGCTGGTGCTGTTTCACTAGTTCATTGTTGTCAGCAATAGCATCAATTTCACACGCGAAACTTGTAGAAGGTAAGGGCGAAGGCGGAGGTACACTTTCCTCGAAATTTTCTCCTTTAGAATATAGAATTTGGTTGGCTATTCGTTTTTTGTTCCCCATGGATTCGTCCACATATGATTCTGCAACTTTCGTCGATTGCCATCCCCCGAGACGTTTCAAATTAGTAATATCCACTCCAGCGGCAGCCAACATGGTAGCCGAAGAGCGTCTATAACAATGTCCAGTAAAGCTCTCTGGATTTGGAAGTTTCAAAAAAGCAGCCACATCGGATGGCATCTTACGAAACTTATTAATGCCAACAGTTTGAATAGTACATGTACCTTTTTGGAAATTAACAAAAAACCTTTGATGCGGTGTACTTTTGGGACGCAGAGACATGTACTTCTTGATTAAATTAAGATTTTTTTCTCCAGTTATTACAAAGCTTCTACTCTGGTGAGTCTTGCTATCCGGTATTTTCACCAAAAATAAATCTCCTTGTTCGACTACGTTTTCACACAACAGATAAGTCAATTCTTCGCGCCTACAGGCTCCAGCGATTCCAATGATAGTTGCGACTTTGATTAGTAAATAAGTATCGTCAGGCGCAACGCTTAAAAATTTTTCAATATGTTCCTGATTTAACACTTTAGACTTTTTTGGTCTAAAACCTATCATTTTCTTTTTTAAAAAAGCAATCAATTTAAAATGCCTGCTAATATCAACGTTTTTCTTAATTTTTAGTATAGATTTCACCATTGAGTACTTGGACCACATTGTAGAAGGTTGAAAATTCTTTGAAATTTCTTGAAAGTAAACTAAAAGTACCTCTTCTTTACTGATGTTCGTTATTTTCTTGTTGATGCACCATTTGACGAACTTTTCGTATTCTTGAATGTACCTGACTTTGGATTTTTCTGGAAGCAAATTCATATCTACTTCTTTTGCTGCGCTCAAAATATATTCTGGAACCCCGTCTTCCATGGCCAGATTGTCAAATTCACCTTCAATCATTCTAATAATGCAGAATTACGAAAAATACACACTTTTAAAAAGCAATTAATCACAAATTAATAATAATATCGAAATGTCAGTTTGTTGATTTCTAATGATTGTTTAAGCGTCCTTAGTAACTTGGAAACCTGGTAGCTAAGCAAGACGAAATGCATTAAGCCTGTTACACACTCTGAGATACATATCAGAGACGGTCAATTAATGAATTAATAAATAATAAATAATTATTGTTGCTGCAGTCCATGTTGGTACAAAATATTGTTATAATTTCCTGTTATCTCCATTCACGTTGAGATATGCATTGATATGTGTATCGCGACAAACAACGATGCGTGTATAGTAATTTTCAATATTACGTGCGGAAAAATATTTCTGCACTAGTGCGAAAATTTTTTCCGAACTAGTGCGGGAAAATCAATTTTCCGCACGAAAATCAGTGCGGAAAATCGGGTTTTCCGCACGGCTATAGAAAAAAATATATACATATACAGGGTGTCCACCTAGTGCGCGTAAGTCCAATATCTGGGTTAATAAAAGAGATAACTTAATTTTTTTTCTACAGGGTTGTCTAATATCCCGAGCTGCACAAAATGAAAATATATTTACATATTCAGGGTGTTCAGTTTTTCCTGGACCGGTACCAACTTCGTTTTTCTAAATGGAAATATATATTTTTTATTGCTTTTTCGAACTAAACCCTTGATTTTAGTAGGACTTTCATCAGCCTTCCCTATACCTAACTTAAACTGTTTTTGAAATATTGACGGGTGAATATTGACATTTTTGCAACTTTGACACCCTGTAAAATCTAAACGGTTTGAGATCAAGCAAAACGGTTTGCACATTCCTATCTTAACTTTTCATAAGCTATCGTTTGATACTAATTTCAAATTTATACAGGAATAAAAAATTTTCAAAATTTTCAGAAAATTTTAAATTTTTGGATAATTCTGAAATTAGTACCAAACGATAGCTTATGAAAAGTTAAGATAGGAATGTGCAAACCGTTTTGCTTGATCTCAAACCGTTTAGATTTTACAGGGTGTCAAAGTTGCAAAAATGTCAATATTCACCCGTCAATATTTCAAAAACAGTTTAAGTTAGGTATAGGGAAGGCTGATGAAAGTCCTACTAAAATCAAGGGTTTAGTTCGAAAAAGCAATAAAAAATATATATTTCCATTTAGAAAAACGAAGTTGGTACCTGTCCAGGGAAAACTGAACACCCTGAATATGTAAATATATTTTCATTTTGTGCAGCTCGGGATATTAGACAACCCTGTAGAAAAAAAAATTAAGTTATCTCTTTTATTAACCCAGATATTGGACTTACGCGCACTAGGTGGACACCTTGTATAAAGTCCATATCCCTATTTCTTCTACACTATTAGAGAAACATACAAAAATGTTCATAACTTTTCCATTGCTACTGTATTTATTCTACCTATAAAATGCAATATAACACTTAAAACTTAATTTTATTAGATTTTCCAAATTACTTCAAAAGAAATAAATTTATTCCGAATTTTTGTCGACATACATTCGATATAAATATTGACAAGTATTGTCTAATGAACAATTATTACTTAAAATATTATTAATTACCTAAAAATTGTATTAAATAGGCTCTGATAAAGATCAAATAAATAATCTTGAATTTAAATAGTTTTCGACAGTATATTCAGTGGAGCCGTTCATTTGTATTTAATGGCATTAAATACAAGTTTTATATAAATTAAATGTTTCTCAAGGATATTTAAAAACGATTGCAAGAGAACTGTGTGAATATTATTATAAAATATGGTTAATTACCACTATATAGAGTAAATCACATACAATTCATACAATCGTAGCGCAGCAAATATTAAGAATAGCAACATCTCAGAATAAAACATTTTAACAGTATCCGTCGCTATATTTCATTACAATATATACTCCTGTCTTGTTTTAAAAAACAAATACTTATTTGAATATCTCGAAGTGATCGAGGTTAACATTTATAACCTACCTACCAAATATGGATTAATTTCATTATACCTAAATATTTTTACCTAATTTATTTTTTACCTATTATTAGATATATTTAGAAATAAGCACATAGAAATAATTATTCATGAGTTGCTTAACGTACTGATATGGTTTACATTTTTCTGGATGGTTAGTATTAAAACTCGTGCTGTAGCTTTAGCAGAATCCTGATTTCTGTACCAAACTTGATTAATTTCTACTCTTTCTGCGATAGAATAAACCATTTCCAAAACAGGGTTACACTTTCAACAACAGACTGAAACTAACGATTTAAGAGGTAAGATTTGAATTTGTCAAAAAAGTGGATGCATGCCTGGAAAATACAGGGTGTCCACCTAGTGCGCGTAAGTCCAATATCTGGGTTAATAAAAGAGACAACTTAATTTTTTTTTCTACAGGGTTGTCTAATATCCCGAGCTGCACAAAATGAAAATATATTTACATATTCAGGGTGTTCAGTTTTTCCTGGACAGGTACCAACTTCGTTTTTCTAAATGGAAACCTATATTTTTTATGGCATTATCGAATTCTACGTAAAAAATTAGTGGGACTTTGTGCATAACACTGCTATTGAAATATTGATAGTTTTCGAGATATTTGACTTTTAATTTTTTTTTCTTATGTTTCGTCACTTCTAATAGTTGACATAATTATGGTTGTATGACAGCTAGAAATTTTTTTTTTTTTTCAGAAACTGTAGAGTGAAGATGGCTCTTTCGAAAAACGTATCAAAAGTTGACCTGCGATATACAGGAGGCAACAGAAATCGTGCCAAACCTGATGGTTTAAAATTTAAAAAATCTCGACTTTTTCAAATGGAACACCCTGTGTTTTATGATTTCATTAGATGCCTTTCTGTAGACTCTACAATTTTATAATAGCTTTCCCTATACCTAAGTTGCGTAGTTTTTGCAAAAAACCCACTTTTATGAAAAATACCCGATTTGCGCACGTTCCTTTCTCGGGAAAAACGCAGTGAGCGTCTGTCACGCAATAAAATTTGTGACAATCAGTTTACATGTCATTTCTTCTTTTACTGAATATTCACGTACGAGTTTAGAGTAAGTACTAAGCGTGCATACAATGAACTATTCAAAAGAAGAATTAGTGAAAATGGTTTATGCCTTAGGAGAAGCTCATGGAAATTGTTTGCTAGCAGCACGTATTTACAAAGCAAATAATCCAGATTTACAGAGATTTCCACGTGCTGACTGTTTTGAAAATGTGAAAGAAAGATTTGAAAGAACAGCAAATGCGAATTATGAGAAAACTACCAGGAGACATGACGGTAACAATGACGATATTCAGTTTAATGTTGTGGCGTCTGCTGTTGAAAATCCAAATATTAGTGTCAGGAAAATCAGTAATAATCTTGGAGTTTCCAAAAGCTTGACAAACAAGATACTGAAGAAGAATAATTTTCATCCGTATCATATTAAAAACCATCAAGCACTGTTACCTCAAGATCACCTAAACCGCCTGCAATTTTGCCACTGGGCATTGGATAAAATTCAGGAAAGTCCAAACTTTTTTATGAATGTCTTGTTTACTGACGAATCAACATTTTCAAACACATGCTTACCCAATCGTCGCAACTTTCATCACTACGCTGACAATAATCCAAGATTATTGAGGGTACTAGATAATCAGCATCGTTTCAAAGTGAACGTGTGGGCTGGAATTTGTGGAGAACATATTGTTGGACCGTACTTTTTTGAAGGCAATTTAAATGCCAATGTGTATTTGCATTTTTTGCAAAACGAACTTCCCCTTCTACAGCTACAGAATATGCCCGCTGATTATTTGGTTCAACAATGGTTTCAGCATGATGGTGCCCCTCCACATTCCACTTTGGCGGTACTGTGATTATTTTATTGTTGTAGTACTTTTCCTATTATCTATTCATATTTCAGATTAGAGAACACCTAAACCACGTATATCCAAATAAGTGGTTAGGTCGTGGTGGTCCAGTTCCTTGGCCTGCACGTTCGCCTGATTTAAATATTCTGGACGTTTTCTTGTGGGGGTTATATCAAGGAGCGAGTATACGAAGTACCACCAACGGATATGCAAGACTTGAAAGAAAAGATCCAAAATGAGTTTCTAACCATAACGCCCGAAATGTTAAGAAATGTTCACATTCATTTTCGTCGTAGATTAATGCTTTGTGTTGAAAACAACGGTGGACATTTTGAGCATTTACTTTAGGTTAGCTTGCTTGTATGAGTATTGCGTATTCTTTTTTCAATACTCTATGTATATTCATCCATTTCACTAATAATTTTTCTAACTACGGTAACACCGTTTGGTTTTCAATATGATACGTATGAAACTTCTTCTTCAATATCTTATTTGTCGAGCTTTTGAAAACTCCAAGATTTCTACTGATTTTCTGATACTAATATTTTTGGATTTTCAACAGCAGAAACCACAACATTAAACTAAATATTATCGTTGTTACTCCCATGTCTCCTGGTAGTTTTCTCATAATTCCCATTTGCTGTTCCTTCAAATCTTTCTTTCACATTTTCAAAACAGTCAGCACGTGGGAATCTCTATAAATACGTGCTGCTAGCAAATAATTCCCATGAACTTCTTCTAAAGCATACGCCAGTTTTGCTAATTCTTAATTACATGTAGAGCTTTTATGATTTTTTACTCTTATTTACAAATAAATGGTAACTTTCCATAAAGACTTGTTTATTAAACTGAAATTATCTAAATTTTTCAGTTATTTTTATTTTAAGAAGTGTAAACTAATACATTTTATAAAAATAAATAGCCTTACAATATTTTTTCCGTCAAAGGAGTGTGCAAATCGGGTATTTTTCATAAAAGTGGGTTTTTTGCAAAAACTACGCAACTTAGGTATAGGGAAAGCTATTATAAAATTGTAGAGTCTACAGAAAGGCATCTAATGAAATCATAAAACACAGGGTGTTCCATTTGAAAAAGTCGAGATTTTTTAAATTTTAAACCATCAGGTTTGGCACGATTTCTGTTGCCCCCTGTATATCGCAGGTCAACTTTTGATACGTTTTTCGAAAGAGCCATCTTCACTCTACAGTTTCTGAAAAAAAATAATTTCTAGCTGTCATACAACCATAATTATGTCAACTATTAGAAGTGACGAAACATAAGAAAAAAAAATTAAAAGTCAAATATCTCGAAAACTATCAATATTTCAATAGCAGTGTTATGCACAAAGTCCCACTAATTTTTTACGTAGAATTCGATAATGCCATAAAAAATATAGGTTTCCATTTAAAAAAATGAAGTTGGTACCTGTCCAGGAAAAACTGAACACCCTGAATATGTAAATATATTTTCATTTTGTGCAGCTCGGGATATTAGACAACCCTGTAGAAAAAAAATTAAGTTATCTCTTTTATTAACCCAGATATTGGACTTACGCGCACTAGGTCGACACCCTGTATAGCATACATAGGGCAATAGTCTTTAGAATACGCATCAACAAAGTAATGTGGTTAGGTTAGATGTGTAGTAGATAAAAAGCTTATTATTGGCGGGCATTTCTGTAGAAATTAATACGCGGATGTCGGTTTGTTAACTTTTCGTTTTTAGCCAATAACTCTGTCAAATATCAGTCGATTGCCAAAAACGATGCACCAGTGGATTCGCAATGGAAAGTGTTTTAAATATACACATAGTTGGCTACTTCCATGCATAATTTTTATATAGTAAAATGACAGTTTTACTTCTAAAAATCATTTCAACATGTACTACAACCTTGCGTTGATGTATAGGTTGGTTCATTTTCGATGGGAATTCAGGGTATCTCAGAAACCACTAAAGATATGATAAATCTGACACCTTGTTACTTAGTACGGTAATAAAATTAAAGGATTAATTTTATTAGCACTCAGCTTAACGCTGATGTTAAATGCAATTTTAAAGGAACAATACCTACTGGTACTATTAAAAAATAGTGCAATTTTAAAAAATAAATATTAAAGGGAACATATTGCATCTTAAAACGATAAATATTACAAGAGAGGGTAGAAATAATCTTTAATCTCATTAAAATAACCTTGTTAGTAAATAATTTTTATAATTAACGAAAGTGCCTTATGCTTAGAAACCGAGTTTCATAGAAGTATTTCCCGTTTTTTGTACATGATAATAATTAACAATTATTGTAAAAAGTAAACCTAGAGAAGAATCCGGAGTCATTCGTTTTATTCTAATTATTGTTTGTCATTTTACCCTCCTGTGTTTGTAAAAATAACTATAGCATGTGATATATTGCTAAAAAGCAAAAAAAATATACATTTTTTTAGGCCATGGCCAGCTATGATTTCCATTTAAAAAAATATAACTTTGAGTCATTCCTCCGCAATCTTAATATCTACTAAAAAATCTAATACCGGCATTCAATTCTACGTCAAAGAATTAGTCTAGAGCAGTTTTTACTTTAACTCTAACTTATTTAACAGCTGATATACAGACATGTTCAAAAATGTCACAATAACGAGAAATGCACTGTAACTCAGAAACAAATGAAGATAGCAAATTTCTGACTTTGCCATGAAAATCGAGCTCGAGAACGTGGTGTCAGATTTATCATATATTTAGTAGTTTCTGAGATACCCTGAATGCCCATCGAAAATGGACCAGCCTGTACTGATCATAACTTAACGTTTACCCCTTTAAAAAAATCGAAAGTTCCACAATAGGAGACATGTTTTTAACGTACTTGAGGCGATTTGGGTCAATCTTAATCCCTGACTAAAAATAAAGTTTATTCAGAAATTATCCATCCGCATTAGCTTTATTATATCAGAAGTTTACAGCCACTTCCGGTATAATCAGAAGTGCCGGAAGTAGATTCCGGTACTATTTTGAATAAATAGAACATTATTGAGACAATCCCGCCATGCCAATTTTCAGATTTCGATGTAGATTACTTTTCCGCATTAGGTGAACGGCTAGAGTCATCGAGACATATCCTGTAGAAATCTTGTTCACATTAATAGTACCTGCAGAAAATTTAACAAAATATAACATTTTTTTTGTGTTGCAATATTTTGCAAATGTTTAATGAACACGGATTAAATAATGTGTGTTATATGCATAGGTTTCTTTACGTATCGTAGATGGTGGCAACTTCTCTTAATAGGTACCTACATTAAAAATTATATCTAACACAATTTAAGTAACCTTTATATATCTTATTTAAAATAATTTTTTTGGAAATTTTACACTACAGTACCTTTTGCATTACAACAAATAGTTAAAAAATAAGAAGTGCATGTAGGAAACATACTTACCTACTTGCAGAATAAATTTAAAAAATATTCACTTATGAATATTTAATTTTATTATAGTGACGATAAAATTGTCTAACACAAGAGAAACTGCAACATAACAAATTTTTTAAAGATTATTCTCAGAAACGTCTCGAAAATCACATATTATTTTTAAAATGTTCGCCACAGCTACGCTACTTTCTGATAATTAATTTTAATTGTATTTTGAAAATAAAAGTGTGGTATATGTTTTCAGACCTTTAAAGAGCCGCGATTCAATAGCATATGAAGCGGGTCAAAACGGACATGCGCGAGCCGCGGCCTCAAAATGCTTTTCACGTCAGTATACTGTTGCCTATGTTGTAGTGCGGATGAGTTTTGAATACATTGTTATAAATTGTACTAGTTTATTCTGTTTATTCTATGATTCATTTTTATTCTGTCAGTCTTTTAAACAGCTCTCATAAAAAAATTAGGAAATGTTTTAACTTCCATTTTCCATTGGCCGCAACGCTTGTTATATTCTTTAACTATTACGTTTATTCAGTAATCTTCAATCTTCTTTATATTACCCGTCTACTACCGAATTTATAAATAACATCGAAAAGCAAAACAGTTGAACACAGCGGTTGGCGGTAGATAATGGTAGTGGTTGTAGAAGATATCTAGTTTCATAAATTACTTAGAGGAAGCAAATTTTACATGAAGGCCTGATGACGTTGAGTGGCGTGTTTCTTCTGGCCTGCTTCAATATAATAGATATACTGTTTTTTCGAGTTTCTTCAATATCCCTTTGCGTTCTGTATTTTTCCATTCTTTGAGATAAAGTTATTCTTGAACTATTATAGAATTTTCTGGCCTACACAAAAATTGGCAGTATAGGAACGGTGGTAAATGCAATCATCGGGAAAGACAAAAGACAGTTGTCCTATCCATAGACCAACAGTTACTCTTTCTTTTCTCACAATGTTTTCAGTTGTGTTTATAAATATAGCCGTCTTAACAAAAATACGTTTGATGCCTGCAGAATACTACCTTGCAGAGTTCATTATTACTTACATTAACAGATAATGAACATAAAAAATATTCCGCTTGGTTGATAAAAGTGCTAAAATATGACCCGAAAATTCATATAAAAAAGAGCCCTCATTTTAATTTGATTTTTCTTCTCAATTTTGATTTTTGAATTGTAAATAGAACTGAATCTATTTATCGAATATGAATCGAAAAAAATTGTTCTCCAGTACTCATTCTCAAACCACCTGTTATATCTCATCTCTCTACAAAAAGCATACTTGAGAAGCGCATAATCCGCAAAACACCATACGAATAGTTAATATTGCATCTGCAGAAGGCTGCAATCTTCCGTAGCTGCATAAGGAGAAGTCAATGCACGGTGTCTTCTATAAGAATCTTGATGATCGTGCGGCTTATCCGAAAGGTTAACCTTTGCATTGTTAATGTCATCGGGGCTTAAGTCGAGCGAGGGTTTCATAATGGTTTGCCAGGATGGTGTATCGTCTGTCCTCGTCTATCGAAGCCGTGTTATGGGTATGGAGGTCCCTGATGTCAACTACAGAGCTTGCCATAGGGCCAGAGAGACAATTTTGCATTTGCTTTTAGCTTGTCTTGGCAATGCTGTGCAATCTTGGCCTATAGATCCATAGACACAAGCTTTATTAGTGCTTTATGCTACTACTGTTACTGGTAATCATACGAGTATTTCCATATGCTCCGGGGAATATTGAGTCCATTGTGGGGAATGAGAGCCGAATTTATTGGAATTATTCGTTTCCCACCCTCAGGCAAACTCCAGCCAATAAGCCTGATGAAGCCTCTTAGACCACCAGCTCAAGATAATGTTTGTAATCATGTTCTGAGCCGAGACAAACATTGTGGAGGAGGAACCGAATTAATATCGAGTACCTTCTCTTTGAACTGATCCATTAAATTTTCATCATTCCACTCATCCATCGCAGATTTCATCTAGAACATACTGTGAAGCTTTTGGTACTAATTATAGATTCAAATAAAGTGGGCATTGCCTCTATACTTACCTTTTGTTAATAATATTTAAAAATAACATATAGTAGGTATAAAATATCACTGTTCATATAACGCGACCTGATTTTGTTACGATATACTTACTAAGTATTCTAAATACTTCACGAAAATACAATAATAATAATAATAATAATAATAATAATAAGAACTCCCTAAATGAGTGCTAAATCTTTTGCACAATTGTGTTACAGTTTTTACCAAGTCAAAATGAAAATGAACCTGAGCATTAATTAAGAATAATTCAACAATTTTTTTAGATGCAATATGCCAAGGAAAAGACGTTCGACGGAAACGGACTCCGACGACGACTTCGACGACGCAAGGCACCCCCAGCGGAACGCCGCGAATGCCAGGGAACGAGCTCGGATGAGGGTGCTGAGCAAGGCGTTCTGTCGTCTGAAAACTACCCTGCCTTGGGTGCCCGCCGACACCAAACTGTCCAAACTGGATACCCTTAGATTAGCCACCAGCTATATCGCCCATCTCAGAGCTGTGTTGATGGATCAGCCGCTGCCAAGTGAGCAGTTACATAAGCACCCTTTAACACTAGTAAGTATTGGCACTTATCGTGGCTGTCTGAGAGACACCTTCATTTTAAATATATCGGAAATAACAATAAAAATATTGAAATTACATTGTATTATATAGTAAATCACTTGTTGTGATAAATTATTCACAAAATTGCAAAAGCTTAATTATTTAAAACAAATAATATACGGAGTGGAGAAAATTCGTTTCTCACCATTATGAGATCTCCAAAACTGTAAGAAATACCATCTGAATTGTGACGGTTTACATTTTTATCATGTAATTTCAGAGAAAAACTGAAGATCATGATATTTGCCGAATGAAATTATAGAAATAATTGTACTCTTTAAGTATAATTTATTATTTTTCTAATTAGCTATTATAGGGATATCAAAAATTATCTTGGTCAAGGGTGGTTGTGGAATGTAAAACGTGTGTCTTACTTTAAATTTGAAATAATTATGTCACTGTCACACTGACATCATCAATAACCTACAAATTTCATACCTATTTATTTCAGTTGTAAAACAATAATGAACTACAAATTATGAAGAACGGTTTTAGTAACAAGAAAAACTAAATTACAGTAATTGTTGGAAATGTCCCCCGTTTTGTTCGATGCACAAGTTGACGCGCCTCCTCATGCTGTGAAAACTCAAATTCTGTATGCAAACTTATCAGCCGGTCATCAAAAAACTCGCGGAGGAAAGCAATATTTTCTCGTGTAGTATGTGCTGTTGCACCGTCATGCTGGAAATAACCGTACCGAAGTTCACCATCGTTTAACTGTTGCACAAATTCAGCCAAAAAGTTGTGTCTGTACCTTTCTGCGTTGACGGTGAAATCGAAAAAAATTGGCCCAATTATTCTTCTGCGAGAAACTGCCATCCAAACACCAATTTTTTGAGCATGTAGTGGCTATATACTCCTCTGTGGTGGCGATTCAGTAAAACATGAGGGTTATCATTGCTTCACATTCGCATATTTTGAGAATTGATGTATCCCGAAAGGTGGAACCACGCTTCGTCAGAAAAAAAAGTTAAGTCCAGAAGATCGTCATTCATTAAATTATTGACAAATCAATGGCAGTAAGCAAGGCGTCTGGGGTGGTCTGCGGGCAGAAGAGCTTGATGTGCTTGCATCTTATATGGATGCATGTTCAAGTCTTTCTTTAAAATCTTATGACATGTTCCATAAGAAAGTTCAATTTCCTGAGAAAGACGTTTCAAAGGTTTTGCAGGCTCCTCTTCCATACGTTGACGAACGTCATTGACAACTTTTTCTGTACGAACTCTTGGTCTACCAGCACCTTTTTTATGAGTCACACAACCAGTTTCGCGAAACACTTCAACACAATTTGTAAGGCACGCATAAAAATTGTCCGGTAATATTGCCACGTTTGGGAAGTGCTCTCGAAAATTGTCCAAACACAAACGTTGACTGTATTGCCAATTTCCATTAACTAGCGCACCCGTTCGAAAATAGGCTTCAATCATGAAAATTTGTGCTGTGTAGTAAGAGGCATGATTCAAAAACTGGATTAGAAAATTTCAGCACAATGACTTGACAGATTCTGACACAACAAAACATATTCAAAAATTTAAAGTAAGACACATGTTTTACATTCCACAACCACCCTTGACCAAGATAATTTTTGATATCCCGGTATTAGTCAACAATATGACTTACTTTTAAATAACGCAGAAATATTTCATCTTCATGAGGCGTCAGCTTTTATAAAAAATAACTTAATTCCTGCTTATTGAATTTACTGCAATAAGTTAAATAGAATTCAATCTCAATATGTTATAAGTATCAGTAAGTTCAAAATTTAGTAAGTTATCTGCACCATGACAAAAAAAAAAAATAAGTACTCGTATATAATATAGTAATCAGTTCGACTGCTTTTGATGAACTGTATTCGGTAAATTTGGATAAAATAGGGAGATACTGAGAGTTATCGAAAAATACTGTGATAAGTCGTGCAAACTCCGATTCAAGTGCTCTTGAGGAAAACCTTGGTGGTATTCTTGATTTACTAATTTGAGTAACTATTAAACCATTGAGCATTCAAATCGGCTTATTTTGGATGCAGTAAATTGTAAAAGTAAAATTCGATGGAAAAATAAGATTTAAACATATAAATATCTTTGGTTCATAAATTTCTCACAAATCTTTTTGTCAATGCGAAAATTGGCATTACATTAAATTAAATATGGAAATAAACACTACAGTTTAACACTTCTAGGACAAATTTAAAAATGACAGTGGATCTCTGTTTCAAGTTATAAATGACATACGTTTTCTATTTTGATCACCCGTTCACTATTCTGTTGCCTCTTCTATAGATAGGTACTAGATATACTACAGGAGTTCATCTTGTATTTGAAACCTTTTCACCATGCCTTCGACAAGACAATTTGGATTATCTGTAGCCTTTGAGTTACATCAGTATCTATCAGTAAGATTTTAAAGAAGTTGATTCAATAAATTTTATGGAATGTGGTAACAATATCCATTATTGGAAACTTCTCAATGGCTTACACAATAACACTGAGTGTAGATTTATTTTCAAAGCCTCCTTGATAAACTCAAACTAAATCCTCTTATGCTAACAACACTTCAAAAACTGCAAAAACATATGGTTTTGAAAGAAATATTACGTTGTTTAAAATAAATATGAACTAAAGTATATGTAGAGTACATTTTCTAAAAACATTTTCAGTGGTAAGGATTACACTAATCCAAACTAATTACACTATTGAAAGTTTTTGTCGGATACCCATCATTCCAGGACACTACTTAAATTAATTAAAAAAACATATTGCTATACCTACATTTCTCACATTTCTCTGAAGCGTTCCTGAAAATTACACCGCATAATTTATAATCAAAATTAAAATAATCGTTAAAAATCGATAAAGAATTAATAACATAATTATATTATCCAAGTTATGAAAAAGTATCTCATATCCTAAAAATAATAACCTCATATTTAAGGTTTAGATAGATACACAATAAATACACCATGAAAAAAAATCACAATGCTCGGAAGATCTTAACTTGTTGCGATTAAGAGAATAATACCCTGTTTAAAAATTGACATCACTTAACGATCAAATATATTTCCGGATAATTTTAGTTTGCTTACATTGGAAGGATGTGCAGCGACCGAGTGGCAGCACTTCGCTTAAACAAACATCTAGAATGTCATAGAAATAATTAGAGGCCGCCGACAAATGGTTCCAGCTGTTCGATTTTCATTAAGAAAATAAAATTTCGACGTTTACATCCCATAAATTCTCTTTGTTTTGATTTCTTTTGTAATGATAAACAATGGCCCGTAATTGTTATAAACGGAACGATTTCCATGAAATGAAACAAACACAGAGGAATGTATATGATTATAAAATAAGAAATTTTAAATCATTTCCGTTTTTTATTAGGTACTAGATAGGTAGTTTTATTTTAATTATATTTTTGTGTTATATTTTATACTATAAGGTTAGATATAAATAGCCTCACCTCGCCTCACCAACTTTTAAACCAATCCGGATAACATAAAAAAAAAATTGGATCAAGTGGCATCGAGTATACTATTTTCTGATATATAAAAATGAGGTCTAGAACGATGGCTCTCAGGTTACCCGGATCAATTCTAAAATTTGGCAAGATAAGCATTAAAATTGAGTATTGCAAATACTGCTGGGCATTGTGGGTACAACAAGTGGAATAGGTGGGATGTATAGATGACATATTGCCATATTCTACAACTTTACCGCTGAATTTGTGGTCAGCGATTGTAGAGGCCAGTGAGCCACAAAATACTTGTCACGTATCTATTTCCCAAACAAATGGAGTAAATATATCATTAAATCCAGTCTCGAAATACACGACTAGAAATTTCTTGACTGGTTTACAGATAAATGGAAGACTGATGAGACCTCGGGAGCGTGAATCTCTAGTATACGCTCCAAAGTGAAATAACATTTTTCTTTGAATTGGATATTGGAAGTGTATGTCGATTTTTCACCGAAGCATTTGCTAAATCTTTAATAAACACACTATATTTGCACATTCATAAAAAATTTTGTAAGGACATACTCAAATCAATATATTCATGTAATTTCAAATCAAATCAAATTTACGGCGATTGAATCGATACTTAGATTTCCGAAATGTAACGAGTAACAGTAACGAGATCTATCGGCTATTGTATAATCGAAAAATCACTAGAAGAATGATCAAATGAAACGAATGATTACCTAGTCTCGGCTCTTTTTTAAAGTTCTCTGGTCTAAAATAACATGAAAATAACCCATTTAAACATAGTTTGAAGGCGTTATATTAATTAGTTAAAGATGCGGAGATATTCTTACTCCGTTTCTTCCGTATTCTTAAAATGTTTGTCATATGTTGCCAACAATCTGGCAACATATAAATCTGCACGCAGATGGCTAAATTTTACTTATTTAGTTAATTGATTAATTAATTTTAAAATCAGTTACTTTTAATATTTAAACTTTTTTAATATTAAACATACATATTAAAATAATTTACTTCGACATCACGACGAAGACACAGGTAGACTGTGACGAAGAGGTGTTCTTTTTTTTTAGGACAACAAAATAATAAGCTTATTTCTTTTGGACATGTTAGTTTTTCCTTGGACTTGGATTTAGCAGGGCTAACTCTGTTTGGTCTTATTGATGGACAACACTTATTCTGTTATATATATTCTGATTTATGGATAACGTACAACCAATTTGGAATTTTCTGATAAGGAAAGATAACAAAAATTAAACCAATACATAATGCAGTCCAGATAAATAAATTGTCATTATTAGAATAAAATAAGTACATCCTTTGTTCTACCATTTTCCTTAAAAGTGGTTGGAACCTTTGGTGTGAAGACAACACTGACAAGACTAAAACATCAATACTGCACTAGACGCGCGTTTCACCAACCAAGTTGGCATCATCTAGTATTTAGTATATATATATATATATATATTAATATTCAGTTTTAATCATCTTCAACTACGTCAGTGTTACCATTTTCCTCTTGACCTGCTATTGCTTGCGTATATTTTATAACCATTATAATTCCTATAAGACCTGTATGATTTTGAACCAACTTCAAGTGTATTACCTACCAAGGGAGATGATTTGTTTTGATCGTGGAGGCGCTTCAAAGTGTCTATAAGGTTGTTTTTGTACAATTCTGACACTAGAAATGGGCGTCATTCAGAAAATTTTACCAAGAACCATATTTAAATCGTTTTGACTTTATTTTAACCTGATTATACAGAATTATAGAACCTTAAAAAGGGTCCCCCAAACCAACGCGGATAATCGCAGCACCTGCGGAAGTTCGCACCGCTTGCGATTCGCATCATATTGTTTCTATTGCGTTAAATATGCAAGTTCAGACCAACGCGATTTTTTTCGTTTAGACTGCGAATTGTCTGCGTTTATTTCGTACGGAGTTTTTGTTCGCAATTGGCTGCGTTTTTTCTCGGATTCGTAGAAGTTTCGCAATGTCTTAACTAAGAAAGTAATTAATAAAATGGAAAAAATCTAATTTAATAATAATTTTAAACAATAAATTGGCATTATCTTCTTCCAATGCAAGCAACACAAATGCTTCTTTTTCATCCGATGATGTATACATATTTTTGTATGATAGGTAAGTATGTAAGTACAAGTACAAATTGTTTGTTTTTCGTTTTTAGCAATAGCAATCAACCTTTTCGATATTGAAAATATGACGCATATGATGCGATTACATTCGCTTTGGTGCGAGGTTCTCTACGGATTCCGCCACGAATTTCGCTGCGAACTTTCCATCACGAATCCCTTGCGAATAATTCGCGTTGGTTTGGGGGAGCCTTTACTCCTTATCAGATAAAACCATCAAACTGATCAGTGAATGTATCAGTGGGATTCGCGTGTTTAGAATTCGGATCGATTATTATCCTTCATCGTTTTTTTGCCATATTACCGGTGTATTCTAAATTAACTAGTGGTTATCACTGTTTCATTTTAAATATAAAGTATCTCTAATTTTCCATATTGAGTGAGTTTAATATCTTGTATATTGTTTACAGAGTGTTGCTCTTATTGACTTCCAAAATAAGTATTAATATTGGGGATTAAAAATTACCATACATACCAGAATTTTCAGTTAAAATAAGACTTTGTTGTATCTCTAAAATACACTTTTATACGTTCTGTGTAACAGGAAGTACTAAGGTAACAATAATTAGTTGTACCGAAATAGATCAGTCAATTCTGCATCACCTTAAGTAGTTTGGAAGGCATGTTTGACCAAATTTTGACTATTTATAGGAAATTAATATTCAGTATATTAACTTTCAAAAATGTATTTGAAAGTGTACACTGTGTAGACATTGACAGTGTATACCGTTTTGGAGATATATGTATTTATGAGATAGGTAAATGAGGATAGTTTTATACAATTTTGTCACTAACCTAAAACTGTTCGCGAAACGGTCTATGTTTTAGAGATGTTTTGTTTTTTTTTTCTATTTTGCTACTGAGAATTGAGATATTTTGAAATAAAACCAAAAATATGTTTTAATTAATTCTGTAGAAATTTTTTCAGAGCCCGTAAAATTTAACTATCTAGTCATATTTTAGTTATAACGTTTCGATTATTTAAAATTATCATAAGGTTTTTTTCTTATAGCGTCGTATTGGATTTTTCACTCGTTAAAAGAGTGAAAGATTTTCAAAGATACATGTATCACTTGTAGACAAAAATGAAAAGGTCTTTGAAACAAACGATAAAACAATTTTTTTGATTAGATATCATATTACCTACCTCGTTTTGCGAATTGCTTTAAGTTAGTGACAAAATTATCTAAAAATGTCCCTATTCAACAATTTTTGTATGTATAACTTATAGTTTCCAACAGGTCAATACATATATCATCAGAATGGTCCACACTATACAGGGCGCCCTATTTCTTGACCCGTTGCATGGGTAACTTTTTTATTAGTAGAGATACAAAAACGTTTAAATGAGCAAATTAGTGCAGTTTCGTATTAGTAATTCTACGGTAAGGCGAAAAATTATATACGGGGGAAGGTTGAAAAGTTATTGACAAAAAACGAAAAATCCAACTTTTCTATTATCTCTCGTAGCTCGTTCATTTGAAGAGTTAGAGAAAAATGCTTCACATGTTTTTTGCAGTATTTTTCATGTAAAATGACATGCACTTGCTACTTTTTATATATATCTTAAAATGGTTGAGAATCACAGTAAAATATATTTTTTTTAAACGTAATGGATAGGTGGCTGTGACATTAACCGAAAGTCCCCTTTTTTCTCTTTCAGATGATATAACATAGTCCATATTTTATCCTTACAAAAGTAATAATAATCGTTGTTTTTAAAGAAAGTTTATTGTCACATCAAGAATGCTATGGATTATGGAACAAAAGAATGTTTTGAGAACAGAAATTATTAATTAATTAATTATATTGAAGTAAATGTTCGAAATGACAACCATCCTGTTGGATACATAGTAAGCAACGTTTCTGGATACTTCTTAAAACATTATTTATTGTATGTCCATGTATGCTTCTAATTGCATCTTGAATCCTGACTTTTAGATCCTCTATATCTAGAGGAGCTGTCACATAAACTTTATCTTTCAATAACCCCCAAAGAAAGAAATCTAAGGGGGTCAAATCAGGTGTTCGCGCTGGCCAGTCGATATCCATTCTATTTCCTATAACATTATCAAACTGTTCATGTAAATATTGTTTTACCTCGCGGGAATTATGCGCAGGTGCTCCATCGTGTTGGAAGTATTTAAGATTTCTAAAAATATGAAGTGGTAATTCATTTAAATATTCCTCTGTTAGAGTATTCCTTAGAAAATGAAGGTAATTATTCGCATTCAAATTATCTTCGTAAAAATATGGGCCAATAATTTTGCCACAAAAAATTCCACACCACACATTTATCCCAAATTGACGTTGATTTCTTCTTTCAGAAACAAGATGTGGATTTTCTCGGCACCACATTATGTTATTATGGCGGTTAAAAATACCATTGTTGGTAAATCTACTTTCATCACTGAATAAAATCTTTTTCCAGAAGTCTAGATCCTCTTCGCATTTTGAAATGTACCATCGACAAAATGTCATCCTTCTTTGATTATCAGCTGGATATAAAGTAATGCATATGGAATAATGATAAGGCTTTAAATTGTTACCTTTTAAAATAGCTCTTACAGTTTCCTTGGAAGTGTTGCAGTGATGTGCAATTTCTGCAGTTGAAGAATCAGGTTTAAAATTTACATAAGCCAAAACATTTATTTCAGTGTCTTCATTGAAGTTTCTTTCATCCTTAGGCTTTGAAAAAGAACCGTATAATCGTATATTATTTTCCAGCTGTCTAAATATTCTATGATGGGGTTGTCTTCGTTCCATGTAAGTTTTAAAATAAAGATTCGCTGCAGCTTGTGCATCTCGATTTTGGTTATAATAACAAAATAGCATATCATTTTTCTCTTCGTTGGTGTACATATTTGCAACACTATTATTTTGTATGCAGTATTAATAATAAACAATAAACTACTTAACAAAAACTAAAAATGTCACTTATGATCTGTCAATAATTAAATGCCAACTAGACGTTTTTAAAAATATCAGGAATCTTATTTTTTGTTTTATTTCCATAGCATTCTTGATGTGACAATAAACTTTCTTTAAAAACAACGATTATTATTACTTTTGTAAGGATAAAATATGGACTATGTTATATCATCTGAAAGAGAAAAAAGGGGACTTTCGGTTAATGTCACAGCCACCTATCCATTACATTTAAAAAAAATATATTTTACTGTGATTCTCAACCATTTTAAGAGATATATAAAAAGTAGCAAGTGCATGTCATTTTACATGAAAAATACTGCAAAAAACATGTGAAGCATTTTTCTCTAACTCTTCAAATGAACGAGCTACGAGGGATAATAGAAAAGTTGGATTTTTCGTTTTTTGTCAATAACTTTTCAACCTTCCCCCGTATATAATTTTTCGCCTTACCGTAGAATTACTAATACGAAACTGCACTAATTTGCTCATTTAAGCGTTTTTGTATCTCTACTAATAAAAAAGTTACCCATGCAACGGGTCAAGAAATAGGGCGCCCTGTATATAGAATAGATAATCACCGAAGCTACCTCTGTTTTTGGACTATAATGCCAAACGATCACGCTTTCACCACAGTAATTCACACAATTATTTTTATTTATTGCAGACATGGCCCTTTAGTTTTCAACGTCCCGACTCCTCAACAGATGTGAGTGGTGAAAGAGATCCGCAACCGTGGGGAGATGTTCCTATCCAGCCTGTCGTCAGGGATAAAGACATATCCTATTACTACTAATTTATTTGGATGGTTCACGCTACCATGGCTGCGTCTAGGAAGAGAGCGATTATACCCGACAAATTGTGGAACTTTCTTTAAATTTATGAACGCTATTTATTTTGCGGATAAGTGGTGTCAATATTAGGCACACATGATATTTTCAACCTTTAATTTATTATTTAGTTGTAAGAGTGTTGTGCGTAGGTATATATTATTACAGAGTGACATAACTATAACATCTGTTTATAGTAATTTAGAAAAGTGTGAATATAAAACAGATTTTTTTTATTTATTACCAAATTCATAAAGGATTCAGTTTTAACTCTGATAAAACCGAGAGTAGAGGGTAAATAAGCATCTGCTGTAATCTGCTTTACAATCACCTTTGTACTGACAATGAATAACCTTTTGCTATAGGTGCATCGTGATACATTAGATACGAGAATGGCAATAATAATATAGAAAATGATTACACCAGTGCTTTAGCTATAAAAGGTAAACAATAAGTATCAAGAAACATAAAATAAAGTTTATGATTATTGGGAAAAGGCAGAGATTATAAATAGGTACACTAATCTCTGGTATGGATTACTTTGTAGGGCTGGTTTATTAATATTCATCATGATCGACGAATTTAGAAAATTTATAATCGATAAAAATAAAAAAGTATTTTATCTAATAAACTTTGAACCACCTTATAAAGGTATTTGTAAAATTATATGTGTAGTATTCAATGAGGCCTATTGTATTTAATAGAATTAATATAAACAATTTTCAGTAAACAAGCAAATATAATTGGAATTTGTTTTCCATTCCACCCGTTACCTCCTAATATCAAAATATAATATTTTCATCCTCGATTATCTGTCCATGGATTGGTTTCCATTGAATATGCTCGAACAGGTCAATTTTTATTTGGAGGACATTTTTATATTTCTGATACACAGGATGGTACCTATACAGGGTGTCAAATCGACCTGTCCGAACATTTTCCATGGAAACCAGTTCTTTGACAGCAGAATATCGAGGATGAAACTTTTGTTGAGTCACCCTGTATATTTAAACAAAAAAAAAATAGAATGAATTAGTGAATCATAAATCTTAAATACATTTAAAGAATTATATCAAAATACAACTTTCTGATTCCCTCAAGTACCTATATACTAAGTATACAGACAGAAGTGTTTCATCATCACTACGTGACTGTCAATCACCCTTAACGCTAAACAACAGATAGCTATTTCGACTTATAGGTTTCCTCAGTGCCACACAGGTCTCAGAGTGAAGACAACATACAGTGGTTTGGGGATGGCCCATATACTAAGTAAATATTATATCTAAATATTTCTAAGAAACGCATTAGCACTATTACCATAGCATACCACGTGTCATATGTATAACTACCTACATTATCCCGATTTTATATATTCAAGAGGATTTAAAAGGTTCTATTAAATTATCAAAGGTTCTCATTAATACAATTAATTATACAAAGTTCACGCGGGAAAACAGATATATCAAAACTAAAAGGCTTATTTGGGGATACTGTTACAAGAGGTTACAATTTTTTAACGTTCTATCTACCAGTGGTAGATCAATCAGGTAAAACCAATGTAACCTAACATGTAATTGACTTAACAAGTCATTAAATTAGTCATAAAAAAATGCCTAATGTTATGGTTACATTAATCTTAAATAAATAAAATAAGGCAAAAGTATGAATTACTGACATTACTGGCATAACTGTATGATTCTAATAAATACATTTATTGTAGGTTAAACGTTGAAGAAATAAACTTAAAAACTTCATGACAATATATGATGGTAAATTAAAAAAATCACTAGCTGTTAACAGAAATATTTGATCTCAACACACAGTTCATTTTCTCTAACAGGAAGGTGGAAAAAGATCTGCAAAAGTGTCACGAGAGGTGGGTAATTAAAAAATGGTACAAAGTATGTGGGGTTGGTACAACTCAAGCGCATATACAATTTAAGTCACTCCTTTAAATAAATTTACAAAATATTCTGAACATTCTACTTCTGAGAAAACATAAAAGTAAATGCCGTCAAATAAGAAAAGTCAATATTTAAATTTATGAGTAAAATCTTCATTGCCTAGCTGAGTTATAATAATTAGATACGTTGTAACTGTGGTGATAAAAGTTAACACAGTGTTCCTGTTAATTTCAAATAATCCTCCTGCACTGAATATTGGATAATTGTATTCGGCCATATTTGCCAGTTTTTTCAGCTCTTCTCTTTCCATATCATAAATTCTTGGCCGTTCACGCAACTGATAGCATAATGGAACAATTTTTTTGGCTTCCGTTGTAACTCCATCGCATGAGATAATTACACTTAATGTCACACTCTGAAACAATAGAAAAATAGGGATAAATAGTTTTCTTAGAAACTATCTTTTGTGTTTCAGGGTACTAAACTCTAAATTTTATTTTCAGAAAATGAATCTATAGCAGATATACCTATAAGGATGTCTTGACGACATACAAAAAAAAAATATATAAATTCAAAAG
Organism: Pogonocherus hispidulus; assembly: GCA_963924545.1. Taxonomy (NCBI): domain Eukaryota; kingdom Metazoa; phylum Arthropoda; class Insecta; order Coleoptera; family Cerambycidae; genus Pogonocherus; species Pogonocherus hispidulus. The sequence goes on from OZ004692.1 coordinate 91,990,947, forward strand.
ATTCAAATTCCTTTTGTGAGTAGTTAGTGTGAATTTTTACAAACCAGTGCAATTCAAAACTGTTTTCCTTTTTTTTGTGGACTAATAAAAGAGAAAACATCTGATGGAACACAATTATGTATTTAAAAACTTACACTTAATCCACAACAAAACACAACTGATAATTGCAACTTTACGTTTTTACTCTACATATGGATATAAGGGTTGATGAATGAAATAATGTGTTGTATAACATATTGCGCAGTTATTAATTAAATAAATACATCAAATCCAACGTCAAAGTATAAGATATGCTTGATATGTTATTTTTGTAAAGTGAACAGTTTTAAAAATTTTCAGATTTTTAATGCTCCACAAATCTATATGATGTTATAGAAACAAAAATCTTCAGTCTTCGTCTAGTTCTTGAGAAAATGACTGCCGAATTTTTTAAAACATAAAACACGCCACAGAAATGGGCAACCTTCCTCCTGAAAGCCTCAGGCTTGTGTAGGGGAGGGTACACACGAAAAAAAAACGCTGACACACAACCATTCCCTGGGAGAGGTGCCATTTCTCCCCTGGCGAGATTCGAACTCGCGCCGCAATATACCATTCTGTTAGTCACAAGCTACCACCCAGCACCTAACAGACTGAGCTATGACTTATAAGGAGTTATGACTGTGAACAGAATGCTGTTCACAGTAAAGTCCTCTGCATTAAGTTCATCCAGCTCTGATTGCAAGAAGTGTGCAGCATTACCTACTTATTTATATCGTTCCAGCACCACCCAGCACCTAACAGACTGAGCTATGACTTATAAGGAGTTATGACTGTGAACAGAATGCTGTTCACAGTAAAGTCCTCTGCATTAAGTTCATCCAGCTCTGATTGCAAGAAGTGTGCAGCATTACTTATTTATATCGTTCCCCGATAACCGTAACCGCATACCCTCCACATCTTCAAAGAAAAATTGACCAATGATTTTTTCAGAGCAAATTCACCTCCAAACAGTGACCTTTTGATCATACAAAAAAGTCACTGTTTGGAGGTGAATTACTCACTGGTATTTTAGTTTACACCAAATACTTTAATAAGTACTAACTACTATTTATTTTTCAGAGTCAACATTGACCCCTTGATCATAAATGGACAGAATTATAAAAATGAAATGTTCAGAATGTAACAATATCACCATTTGATAACTGATGTGGATAATTAAGTCTTTATGATATTAAATATTTTTGTAAATTTGCCTTCTTGTCAAAAATAGCAAACATTTAGAAAACATATTTACAATTTGGCAAAGGATTCAAAAATATTTTACGGTTGTAAGGGATTTTGATAGATTTAATTTTCGATATAAGTAACATAGAGGGTGTTCCATTTGAAAAAATCGAATAAACCTCATCTAAACTTATTAAAATTTAAACTTAAATTTTAAGTATCCTGTACATAAATATGTACAGGACAAAAACATTTGAACAGTACTTGTAGGACTCTGATACTACTGCCTACAAAAGATTTTTGTCAAATTCAAAATAGTGATTAAACTGTGACGTATTTAGGTACTAAGACCCTACAAAAGTACAAAATTTAAGAAAATAACAATAACTTGGCAACGCAGCAACGGATTGAGAAAAAAAATTAAGGCTGGATAAGCATCGAACAAATGAATATTTCGGGTGAAAAATATAGCGTGTCCCATTTAAAAGAGGTACAGTTTAAGTTGTGCTGCTTTTGTGAAACGCACTGTATAGTTACAAATATTTTTAAAACGTGCACCATTGGCAACCAAGAACCTTTTGCATTTGAAGTTTTTCTCTAAATGTAATAGTTCATAAGATATAGAAAAGTTACACACTAAATGGACACACTGTATATATACTGAAATATAAGTATTTATTTCTTGTTTATATATTTATTGTTTAATTGTCCAATAGAAATTTCCTTTTACAGAGTAAAAAGTACATCTAGCTAGTAAAAAAATAGTGGCATAACTAATACTTAATACAAAATGGTTTTTACAATTTTTCTAAAACATTACACATTAAAAATATCAACATCAAAGCAGTTGTATATACGACTAATTTTGTGCAACGGTGAATTTTTAAGGTAATTAGTTTTTGGAATATCAAGATAGAGTAGATTATATAATTTCTTGTAATACTTGGGACTCGTAGTTCGTAGATTTATCTTTTCTCTAAACACAATATCAATTATTAATTCATATAACAGTTTATAAAGATAAATTACAACCGTCACATTTCGCCTACAGTCTAATTTGATAATATCCTACTACTTCACTTCACCATATAAATAATACGTATATTATATTATACATCTTGGGCTCTAAACTGTAAGCATAGTAAAAATCGTCTCGTGAACTTTTTCCTATACTTACATGAACATATCACTCACCGGAAAGTGAGAAATTATGACATTATGACGTTATAAAAGTAATACATACTGAAAAATACTTACTACAATCCATAATAAATAGAAATTTGTGGCAAGTTTTAAGTTATAATTTTTGTTGAAGAGGGCACTTGATTGCTTTATAATTTCAAAAAATGCAGCCGACAATATAAACAGCATTCTCCATGAATATATCTTATTAAATATCTGCACTAAATCATTAAGTCGTTTATACATTCCTCCTAATTCTCGTATATTCAAGGCGGCTATATATTCATCCAGTGTCATAGGTGTTATCGATTTCTTTGTCAACATTAATGCATCTGTCAAATAACAATTCAGATCTCTGTATCTGCATTTTAAACAGAAAGCCCAAACGCAAATAATGAAGTGATTTACCACTACATTAAATATTACAATAGCGTTTATAACACCGATAACGATAACCACTATATTAAGTGTTACAAAACTAATATCAAGCGAGAAGGCAAATATATTTCCATAAAGAAATAACAAAAGTATTGGAAAACTACCTAATAAGTTTTTGGTAAGACACTTTTTTGACTTAAATTCCTGATTCAAGTTTTCGTAGTGTATTAAAAATTGTTGCCATAATCGATCTTTGAACCACATATCGAACACAATAACCATTATACAACAACATACTGTACCCGATTGCAGAAAATTTAAAATTACTTTTGCATTTAATCCTGGTTGATTTTCAACTCCTACTACTTCTACTGTCGTAAAAAAGCTTGAGCAAGCGATACAGAGATCAATAAAGTAGATGAAAACCCAGATGCCCCTAACAAATTTATAAAGTTTAGACTGACTTAGAAAGTGTTTCGTCAAATCATACCAGGGTGTGCTGCCTACTAAATTTCCAAGTTTGAATGCAATATGCATCAACTGTATATCTTCTATTCGAGCCAAACTCATCATCTTCATTTAAACTTTAGCACTGCACTGTATACTGCAATGTTAATGTATCAAATAATGTCGACTAATGTATCTATGAATAATAAATATTAAAGTTGGATTATAGCTTGCACGAAAAATTTAAAAGTTTAAGGAAATCGATTGCAAGTGTTTCAGGAAATTATAAATATATTAGGCACATGTTGTAAAGGGTTTTCATTCATATTTTCTTCAGAATTTGCTTCCGCGGAAAAACTGTATTTTATAATAAATATTTATAATAAATTATTATTTAACACAGCGAATATATCGGCTGATTACTATTATGACAAAATGATCCACTTTTATAATGTCAATAGGAGACATTGGGGCTACTGCCGTAGGTATTAAAAAACTTTCTAATTATTTCGAAGCAGTAAAAATTATTATTTTTTTTTAATATCATACCCTATAACCAGGTAATCACATATTTTGGTTTTGCAATCCATAGTAGCCTGCCCGTTTGATAGATAATAATTACTAATCATTATTATCAGTATTCAATATATTTTTTTGTTGAAAAATAGCAAATAACTCCTCTCATTAAATGCTGAAAATGTTCCAGAACAAAATCTTAAATACTCGATCCTAATTATAATAATTATAATAACAATAATAATTACTGATCCTCATTTATATCATCAGTGTTTAGTATATTTTCTGTTAAAGAATAATTATTATAACTACCCCCATTAAATGTAAAAAATATTACAATTACTTATAATAATATGCGCGGAAGTCAAGGACTTGTTTGGGAGAGGCACCGGCTTATTATTATTTTGCTGGCCGCGAATGCGCCCAAAAACGACTTATGATGTTTTCACTTACGATGTTTTCACTTTTACTTAACTACCATTTAGTACGAGACTAAGGGAAACCTGGAAAACTGCACTGAAGGAAATGGATCAAATAAAATGTTTTGCTAAGACGATCTGCTTTATGATAGCACTTTTTCTTATTACCATTATATTATAAGGCACTAACCATAAGGAAAATCGTTTTGCTAATATGCTTTTACTACCTTAAATAGTCATTTTGCTGTTCCCATATAGTGCGTTTTCTAATTATTTTTCCTAGCATTTATTTTCCTAAAGGTAAGTAAATAAACTTTTATAGTAAGTGTGTGCACCAATTTGAGACTTAGTTAGTTGGGGTTACTTTACCTTAGTTTATGACAAGTCGGTCCTGACTTACCGTAACTAAGTTATTATTTGAAAGTCATGTAATGCGCAGTCGCAATAGAGATCACTGTACAGATTTCTCGCTAATCGGTTACTAGCCGCACGCCATTTTACGCGCATTTTACGTGTGTTCACTGTGTTGACTGGGTGTGTACCGCGTGGAGTAAACGTTATTTGGTTAGTTTATGGTAAATTTAATTTGGTCAAAGAACGTATTAGAGGCTTCAGTAATTAGTCTTTCTAATTCTTGTATAGATTACGAAAGATAAATAAATAATTTTAAAAGGGTGTATTTATTACCTAAAACACTATAACTTCACCAAAGTAGATATGCATAGATAAAACAAAGGTGCTTCAGTTATTTGACAGTGCATTACATGACATTACATCAGTTATTATGGTAGTTTACAAGAAAATTGGTATAGGAATATGGACACCACCAATGTAAGAAATGTCTGTGTTTTGAAAACTATTGGAGGTTAAGTTTTGTAGATACTTTGCTGGAAAACTATTAATTTTATGTAGGTATAAATTATGTATGTGGGTGTGTTAAGCTTAACACCATACAATTATATACTAAACTAATACTAAAATACATATTCTAATAACAATAGTGTCATTTTCCTAGAACCACTGTACTTATATCATTCTATGCTAATAAAGTGAAGTTATTAAGACAAATACCAGTACTTACTGTAATGAACCAGTAATTATAATTGTTACTAAAACATGCTGTATAATGGCTCAAAAATAATTTACTAGTAGTAAGAAAAAGTTTTTTTTGTGGCAACAAAATATTAATACTGCATTAGAAAAGTATCTGCTATCCCCAAAAAAAACACTTATTAAGCATAAAATGGGCCTTCATTACTGACAGCAAAAAATATCGATTTACAGTAATAAGAAAAAGTTAACAAAAAGTTTTTTTAATGGTAAGTAGACAGATTCAACAAAACCGTTTATGCTGTAGTAACTATGCTGTCTATTTGGAGCCTATTTAATGCAGATATTTTGTTGGGGATATGCGATTTCTATTTACAGTTACTTGAAATTTCTTTCAGTGTGTATTAATTAAAGTGGACAGTAGGTTGTTAGCCGTTTATACAGTGATATTACGGTACTAGTTGCATATTAAGAACGCTACCAGTTTTATGCACACAGATTTAAGGCAGCAATTAGAAAAAGTTAACCGGCGGTGAGATTCGAACCGTCGTCAATTGCGGGGAATGAATAAAAACCTGACGTCTTTAACCGCTATACTACGGAGCTCCGAAATTCTCGAAATACTTTCTTATTTCTACTATAATCAATGATTAGTAAATAGTTATTATCGATCACACGAGCAGGCTGCTATGGATTGGAAAACCGAATTATTTGATCAGAGTAGTAAGTATAAGGACAAACAAAAATAACTGAAAAAGGATGCATAGCTCAACCATGTTCAAGGCCATATTCTACGAACACTCGACCCATGACCTTTTAATTGGTTTGACGAAGATAATATTTCAATCTTATGAGAGTTCTAGATGATTTTTGATTTCCTAAAATAGTTTTTGTGAATCAAAATAGAAAATAATAAATGACATATTACTGAAATATACTTACTATAATCCACAATAAATAGAAATTACTGTATAGAGACAAATTATCAGTGTTGTTCAATAGGGCACTTAACTGCTTTATAATGTCAAAAAATGTTGTTGCCAACATGAGCAGTATTCTCCATGAATATATCTGATTAAATATATGCACCAAATCATTTAGCCGTTTATATATTCCTCCTAACTCTCGTATATTCAAGGCGGCTATATATTCATCTAATGTTATCGACCTTATCAATTTCTTTGGCTTCATTAACGTATCTGTCAAATAGGAATTTAGATCTCTGTACCTGCATTTTAAACAGAAAGCCCAAACGCAAATAATGAAGTGACTTACCACTAAATTAAATATTACAATAGCATTTATAACACCGGCAAAGATAGCCAGTATATTAAGTGTTACAAAACTAAAATTAAACAATAAGGCGAATATATTTCCATAAAGAAATAACAAAAGTATAGGAAAACTATTTAATAAGTTTTTGGTAAGACACTTTTTTGCCTTAAATTCCTGATTCAAGTTTTCGTAGAGGATTAAAAATTGTTGCCATAATCGATCTTTGAACGACATATCGAACACAGTAACCATTATAGAACCACATACTGTACTCAACTGCAGAAAATTAAAAATTATTTTCGCATTTAATCCTGATTGTGTTTCTGTTTCTACCACTTCTTTCGTCGTAAAATAACTTGCGCAAATGATAAATAGATCAATGAAGTAGACGAAAACCCACGTGCCCCTAACAAATTTATAAAGTTTAGACTGCTTTAACAAATGTTTCGTCAAATCATACCAGGGCGTGCTTCCTACTAAATTTCCAAGTTTGAATGCTATATGCATCAACTTTATATCTTCTATTCGAGCCAAACTCACCATCTTCATTCAAACTTTAGCATGTGTATACTGCAATGTTAATATATCAAATAATGTCGACTAATGTATCTATGAATAATAAATATTAAAGTTGGATTATAGCTTGCATGAATAATTTAAAAGTTTAATGAAATCGACTGCAAGTGTTTCAGGCAATTATAAATATATTAGGCGCTTGTTGTAAAGGGTTTTCATTTATATTTTTTTCAGAATTTGCTTCCTCGGAAAAAATTTATTTTATTATCAAAGTATAAATAAATTATTATTTAACACAGCGAATATTTCGGCTGGTTACTATTATAACAAAATGGTCCACTTAATTTTTTCTTATGGGCACCAAATTGGATTTTCACATAAATAGACCAATTTATTCGGATTTCAATAATATGTTACAGTTTGCTTCCTTAAAACCACAAGTATTTAAAAAAACTAATATTTTCTTGGTTGGCTTTGACTTCGTTGAACGTTTAAATTTTTTTTTATGTGGTGCATTTTAATGAGCAGATATGAAGTTACCGGTCAAAGAAATTATTCTATAGCTGAATAGAACATTACTTTATAAACATATTAGACAATTTTCGTAAGTTTAAAGTAGATATAACAATAACAAAAAATTAAAATTTGGAATAAATAAGGAAATAAAGGAAATGAAAGAAATTTTTATGTCAATAGGAAATATTGGGGCTACTGCAATATTAAAAAACTTTCCAATTATTTCAGAGCAGCAAAAATTATTGTTATTATTTTTTTTTAATATCATGCCCTATAACCAGGTAATCACGTAATTCGGTTTTGCAATCCATAGTAGCCAGTCCATTTGATAGATAATAATTACTAATCGTTATTATCAGTATTCAGCATATTTTTTGTTGAAAAATAGCCAATAACTACTCTCATTAAATGCTGAAAATATTCCAGAACAAAACCTTAAATACTCAATTCTAATTATAATAATAATAATTACTGATCCTCATGAATCATCATCAGTGTTTAGTATATTTTCTGTTAAAGAATAATAATTATTAATTACCCTCATTAAATGCAAACATTTTTACAATTACTTATAATAATATCTTATAATAATATCTCTATCTCTCATTCTCATCTTGATGATGAGTCCGGAAGTCAGCGACTTGTGTAGGAGAGGCAGCGGCATATTATTATTTTGCGGGACGCGAATGCGCCCAAGAACGACTTATGATGTTTTAACTTTAACTACCATTTAGTACGAGAATAAAGGAAACCTGGAAAACTTTATTAATTAAAGTGGACAGTAGGTTGTTAGCCGTTTATAAGTGATATTACTAGTTGTATATTAAGAACGCTATCAGTTTTATACACACAGATTTAAAGGAGCAATTAGAAAAAGTTGACCGCGGCGGTGATATTCGAACCGTCATCAACTACGGGGAATGATTAAAAACCTGACGTCTTTAACCGCTATACTATGGAGCTCCGAAATTCTCCAAATACTTTCTTATTTCTACAATAATCAATGATTAGTAAGTAGTTATTATCGGTCACATGGGCAGGCTGCTATGGATTGCAAAACCGAATTATTTGATCAGAGTAGTAAGTATAAGGATAAACGACAAACGAAAATAACTGAAAAAGGATGAATAGGTCAACCATGTTCAAGACCATATTCTACGAGAGCACTCGACCGATGACCTTTTAATTGGTTTGAAGAAGATAATATTTCAATCTTATGAGAGTTCTAGATGATTTTTGATTTCCTAAAATAGTTTTAGTGAATCAAAATAGAAAATAATAAATGACATATTACTGAAATATACTTACTATAATCCACACTAAATAGAAATCACTGTATAGAGACAAATTATCAGTGTTGTTCAATAGGGCACTTAACTGCTTTATAATTTCAAAAAATGTTGTTGCCAACATGAGCAGTATTCTCCATGAATATATCTGATTAAATATCTGTACCAAATCATTTAGGCGTTTATACATTCCTCCTAACTCTCGTATATTCATGGCGGCTATATATTCATCTAATGTTATCGACCTTATCAATTTCTTTGGTTTCATTAACGTATCTGTCAAATAGCAATTTAGATCTCTGTACCTGCATTTTAAGCAGAAAGCCCAAACGCAAATAATGAAGTGACTTACCGCTACATTAAATATTACAATAGCATTTATAACACGGACAACGATAACCAGTATATTAAGTGTTAAGAAACTAAAATCAAACAAGATGATGAATATATTTCCATAAACAAATATCAAAAGTAGAGGAATAGTACCTAACCAGTTTTTGGTAAGACACTTTTTTGACTTAAATTCCTGATTCAAGTTTTCATAGTGGATTAAAAGTTGTTGCCATAATCGATCTTTAAACCACATATCGAACACAGTAACCATTATAAAACCACATACTGTACTCAACTGCAGAAAATTAAAAATTATTTTCGCATTTAATCCTGATTGTCTTTCTGTTTCTACCACTTCTTTCGTCGTAAAATAACTTGCGTAAATGATAAATAGAATAATCAAATAGATGAAAACCCACGTGCCCCTAACCAATTTATAAAGTTTAGACTGACTTGGCAAGTGCTTCGTCAGATCATACCAGGGCGTGCTGCCTACTAAATTTCCAAGTTTGAATGCAATATGCATCAACTTTATATCTTCTATTCGAAGCAGACCCATCATCTTCATTTAAACTTTAGCATATGTATACTGCAATGTTAATATATCAAATAATGTCGACTAATGTATCTATGAATAATAAATATTAAAGTTGGATTATAACTTGCACGAAAAATTTTAAAATTTAAGGAAATCGATTGCAATTGTTTCTGGCAATTATAAATATATTAGGCACATGTTGTAAAGGGTTTTCATTCATATATATTTTTTTCAGAATTTGTCTCCGCGGAAAAAATGTACTTTATAATAAATATAAATAAATTATTTTAACTCAGCGAATATTTCGGCTGATTAGGTACAATTATAACAAAATGATCCATTTCATTTCTTCTTATGGGCGCCATATTGGATTTTTACATAAATGGACCATTTTATTCGGATTTCAATATTATGTTATAGTTTGCTTCCTTAAAACCACAAGTATTAAAAAAAACTAATACTTCCTTGATTGGCTTTGACATCGTTGAACGTTTGAATTTTTTTTAAATATGCCGCTTTTTAACGAGCAGATATGAAGTTACCTGTCAAATAAATTATTCTACAGCTGAATAGAACATTACTTTATAAACAGATTAGACAATTTTCGTAAGTTTAAAGTACCTAGATATAACAATAACAAAATCTCAAAATTTGGAATGAAGGAAATAGAGAAAATAAAAGAAATTTTTATAATGTCAATAGGAGACATTGGAGCAACTGCAATATTAAAAAACTTTCCAATTATTTCGAAGCAGTAAAAATTATTATTTTTTTTAAATATCATACCCTGTAACAAGGTAACATAGTAGCCTGCCCATTTGATAGATAATAATTACTAATCATTATCATTATTCAGTTTATTTTTTGTTGCAAAATAGCAAATAACTACTCTCATTAAATGCTGAAAATATTCCAGAACAAAACCTTAAACACTCAATCCTCATTATAATAATTATAATAACAATAATATTACTGATCCTCATCAATTATATCATCAGTGTTTAGTATATTTTCTGTTAAAGAATAATTATATTGACTACCTTCATTAAATGCAAAAAATATTACAATTACTTATGATAATATCTCTATCCCCCATTCTCATCTTGATGATGAGCGCGGAAGTCTGGGACTTGTGTGGGAGAGGCACCGGCTTATTATTATTTTGGTGCCCGCGAATGCGCCCAAAAACGACTTACGATGTTTTAACTGTAACTACCGTTTAGTACGAGAATAAGGGGAACCTGGAAAACTTTATTAATTAAAGTGGACAGTAGGTTGTTAGCCGTTTATACAGTGATATTACGGTACTAGTTGCATATTAAGAACGCTACCAGTTTTATGCACACAGATTTAAGGGAGCAATTAGAAAAAGTTAACCGGCGGTGAGATTCGAACAGTCGTCAATTGCGGGGAATGAATAAAAACCTGACGTCTTTAACCGCTAGACTATGGAGCTCCGAAATTCTCCAAATACTTTCTTATTTCTACAATAATCAATGATTAGTAAATAGTTATTATCGATCACACGAGCAGGCTGCTATGGATTGGAAAACCGAATTATTTGTCAGAGAAGTAAGTATAAGGACAAACAAAAATAACTGAAAAAGGATGCATAGGTCAATCATGTTCAAGGCCTTATTCTACGAGAGCACTCGACCGATGACCTTTTAATTGGTTTGACGAAGATAATATTTCAATCTTATGAGAGTACTAGATGATTTTTGATTTCCTAAAATAGTTTTTGTGAATCAAAATAGAAAATAATAAATGACATATTACTGAAATATACTTACTATAATCCACACTAAATAGAAATCACTGAATAGAGACAAATTATCAGTGTTGTTCAAGAGGGGACTTGATTGCTTTATAATTTCAAAAAATGCAGCCGACAATATAAACAGCATTCTCCATGAATATATCTGATTAAATATATGCACCAAATCATTTAGCCGTTTATATATTCCTCCTAACTCTCGTATATTCAAGGCGGCTATATATTCATCTAATGTTATCGACCTTATCAATTTCTTTGGCTTCATTAACGTATCTGTCAAATAGCAATTTAGATCTCTGTACCTGCATTTTAAACAGAAAGCCCAAACGCAAATAATGAAGTGACTTACCGCTACATTAAATATTACAATAGCGTTTATAACACCGACAACGATAACCAGTATATTAAGTGTTAAGAAACTAAAATCAAACAAGATGATGAATATATTTCCATAAACAAATATCAAAAGTAGAGGAATAGTACCTAACCAGTTTTTGGTAAGACACTTTTTTGACTTAAATTTCTGATTCAAGTTTTCATAGTGGATTAAAAGTTGTTGCCATAATCGATCTTTAAACCACATATCGAACACAGTAACCATTATAAAACCACATACTATACTCATCTGCAGAAAATCAAAAATTATTTTCGCATTTAATCCTGATTGTGTTTCTGCTCCTACCACTTCTCCTTTCGTAAAATAACTTCCGTAAATGATAAATAGAATAATCAAATAGATGAAAACCCACGTGCCCCTAAACAATTTATAAAGTTTAGACTGACTTGGCAAGTGCTTCGTCAGATCATACCAGGGCGTGCTGCCTACTAAATTTCCAAGTTTGAATGCAATATGCATCAACTTTATATCTTCTATTCGAAGCAGACCCATCATCTTCATTTAAACTTTAGCATGTGTATACTGCAATGTTAATATATCAAATAATGTCGACTAATGTATCTATGAATAATAAATATTAAAGTTGGATTATAGCTTGCAAGAAAAATTTTTAAATTTAAGGAAATCGATTGCAAGTGTTTGAGGCAATATACAGGGTGTTAGTTAAACATGCGGCAAAAATTCAAGAGGTTATTCCTTGGACTATTTATCAAAGCATAAATTATTATTGAACACAGCGAAAATTTCGGCTGGTTACTATTATAACAAAATAATGATCCACTTAATTTTGTTCTTATAGGCGCCATATTGGATTTTTACACAGAGACTATTTTATTCTGATTTCAATAATATGTTATAGTTTGCTTCCTTAAAACCACAAGTATTTAAAAACAAACTAATATTGTCTTGGTTGGCTTTGACAAGCTTTGACGTCGTTGAACGTTTTTATTTTTTTTAAATATGTAGCTTTTTAATGACCAGGTATGATGTTACCGGTCAAAGAATTTAATCTATAGCTGAGTAGAACATTACTTTATAAATATATTATGCAATTTTCATAAGTTTAAAATATAAATAACAATAACACAAAATCAAAATTTGAAATGAAGGAAGTAAAGGAAATGAAAGAAATTTTTATAATGTCAATAGGAGACATTGGGGCTACTGCAGTATTAAAAAACTTTCCAATTATTTCGGAGCAGCAAAAAAAATTTTTTTAATATCACCCTATAACCGGGTAGTCACATAATCTCTAATAAAATAATTCGATTTTACAATCCATAGTGGCCTGTCCAATTGATAAATAATAATTACTAATCTTAAAAAACAATGGACTTCGTGGGAACGTATTTAATTTAATTAAAAGCTATTTAACAGATCGAGTACAATATGTTAATATAAATAATTTCTTGAGTTCACCAAGTAATGTCAAATATGGAGTACCTCAAGGTACAGTGCTAGGTCCCATGCTGTTTACGTTGTATATAAACTAGCTTCTATCACGAAACATAACGGGCACCATTCTGAGCTTCGCAGACGACACCGTAATCCTTTTTAAAGCAAAATCGTGGGATGATCTAAAACAAATTGCCATACGTGACTTTAAAAATTAAAAAAATTGGTTTGATTATAATGTGTTAACAATTAATTACAAAAAAACAAATTATATGCCATTTACTAGCTATTCTAATCATTTACCTAACCTAGGCCCACTCAAAATTGATAAGGATATTGAAATACCGGAGGCTGTTTCAGTTAAATATTTAGGCATTATTGTAGATCGTCATTTGCGGTAGGATTTGCAGGTTTCGAATTTAACAAAAAAAGTAAGAGGATTACTACCAATAATTAAATATACAAAAACTTACCTAACTATTAATCAATTAAAAGTTCTCTATTATGCGTTAGTTCAATCTTTATTGTCGTATGGAATTATCGGTTGGGGAGGAGTAAACAATATCCACCTGGAACAACTATGTATCGTACAAAAATGGATATTAAGAATTATATTTAGTAAGGAAATAACTTATCCTAGCGATTTACTGTACGACAACTCACAGTTACTTGATACAAGGCAATTATATTTCTTGAAAATAGCTTTAAAAACTCATAAAAATGTAAATGATTTGGAAAAATTACAACATTATTACGAGACAAGAAATAAGGAAAATACCTGTCAAAAACCCCGTAGTTTAAAAACAATTGGCCAAAAATCATATTCATATTTGCAGTCTCGTGTTTACAATGCTATACCACCAAATATAAAATGTGCTGAAAAATACAATGTATTAAAAAATATACTTAAAAAATGGCTACTCACTACGTCAAGAGCGCATATACATAATATTATTAACCAGACTATACTTACCTGAAAAAAAATAATTGTATTTAGATTATGTTAGATTTAAAGAAATTATTAAAATAATTTGTCACTTATAAGCAAAGCATTGCTTTTATGTGATTTCAGTTTATTTTAGTTAATAGGTACATGTAGGTATTATATTGAATTGTAAAATATTGTTATATTTATTGTATATTATTATTACATAAAATCTACAATACATGTAAATAATGTAAACACATTGTAACCATATTCATGATAAATAAACTTATTATTATTATTATTATTAATCATTATTATCAGTATTCAGTATATTTTTTTGTTGAAAAATAGCAAATAACTAATCTCATTAAATGCAGAAAATATTCCAGTACAAAACCTTAAAAACTCTATCCTAATAATAATAATAATAATAATAATAATTACTGATCTCATCAATTATCACCAGTGTTTAGTAAATTTTCTGTTAAAGTATAATTATATTAACTACCCTCATTAAATGCAAAAAAATTTTACAATTACTGACAATAATATATTATAATATCTCTATCCCTCATTCTCATTTTGATGATGAGCCCGGAAGTCAGAGGGTTGTGTGGAAGAGGCAGCGGCATATTATTATTTTGCTGGCCGCGAATGCGCCCAAGAAGGTCTTATGATGTTTTAACTTGAACTACCATTTAGTACGAGAATAAGGGAAACCTGGTATACCTTATTCATTAACGTGAACTGCAGGTTGTTAGCCGTTTATACAGTGATATTACAGTACTAGTTGGATATTCATAACTCTACCAGTTTTATGCACACAAATTTAAAGGAGTAATTAGAAAAAGTTGACCGGCGGCGATATTCGAACCGTCATCAACTACGGGGAATGATTAAAACCTGACGTTTTTAACCGCTACACTATGGAGCTCTGAAATTCTCCAAATACTTTCTTATTTCTACAATAATCAATGATTAGTAAGTAGTTATTATCGGTCACATGGGCAGGCTGCTATGGATTGCAAAACCGAATTATTTGATCAGAGAAGTAAGTATAAGGATAAACAAAAATAACTGAAAAAGGATGCATAGGTCAATCATGTTCTAGGCCATATTCTACGAGAGCACTCGACCGATGACCTTTTAATTGGTTTGACGAAGATAATATTTCAATCTTATGAGAGTTCTAGATGATTTTTGATTTCCTAAAAAAGTTTTTGTGAATCAAAATAGAAAATAATAAATGACATATTACTGAAATATACTTACTATAATCCACAATAAATAGAAATTACTGTATAGAGACAAATTATCAGTGTTGTTCAAGAGGGGACTTGATTGCTTTATAATTTCAAAAAATGCAGCCGACAATATAAACAGCATTCTCCATGAATATATCTGATTAAATATATGCACCAAATTTAGGCGTTTATACATTCTTCCTAACTCTCGTATATTCAAGGCGGCTATATATTCATCTAATGTTATCGACCTTATCAATTTCTTTGGCTTCATTAACGTATCTGTCAAATAACAATTTAGATCTCTGTACCTGCATTTTAAACAGAAAACCCAAACGCAAATAATGAAGTGACTTACCGCTACATTAAATATTACAAAACCGTTTATAACACCGACAGCGATAACCAGTATATTAAGTGTTGAGAAACTAAAATCAAACAAGATGATGAATATATTTCCATAAACAAATATCAAAAGTAGAGGAATAGTACCTAACCAGTTTTCTGTAAGACACTTTTTTGACTTAAATTCCTGATTCAAGTTTTCATAGTGGATTAAAAGTTGTTGCCATAATCGATCTTTAAACCACATATCGAACACAGTAACCATTATAAAACCACATACTATACTCATCTGCAGAAAATCAAAAATTATTTTCGCATTTAATCCTGATTGTGTTTCTGCTCCTACCACTTCTCCTTTCGTAAAATAACTTCCGTAAATGATAAATAGAATAATCAAATAGATGAAAACCCACGTGCCCCTAACAAATTTATAAAGTTGAGACTGACTTGGCAAGTGCTTCGTCAGATCATACCAGGGCGTGCTGCCTACTAAATTCCCAAGTTTGAATACTATATGCATCAACTTTATATCTTCTATTCGAACCAGACCCATCATCTTCATTTAAACTTTAGCATGTGTATACTGCAATGTTAATATATCAAATAATGTCGACTAATGTATCTATGAATAATAAATATTAAAGTTGGATTATAGCTTGCACGAAAAATTTTAAAATTTAAGGAAATCGATTGCAAGTGTTTCAGGCAATTATACACGGTGTTAGTTAAACATGCGGCAAAAATTCAAGAGGTTATTCCTTGGACTATTTTTTTGGACTTATTTTTTTCAGAATTTGCTTAATTTTATTAAAAAATAATTTTATTATCAAAGCATAAATTATTATTGAACACAGCGAAAATTTCGGCTGGTTACTATTATGACAAAATGGTCCACTTCATTTTTTTCTTATAGGCACCATATTGGATTTTTACACAGATAAATAGACTATTTTATTTTTTTTTTTAATATCACTCTATAACCAGGTAATCACATAATCTCTAATAAAATAATTCGATTTTACAATCCATAGTAGCCTGCCCATTTAACAAATAATAATTACTAATCATTATTATCAGTATTCAGTATATTTTTTTGTCCAAAAATTGCAAATAACTAAATTAAATGCAGAAAATATTCCAGTACAAAACCTTAAATACTCAATCCTAATAATAATAATAATAATAATAATAATAATAATAATAATAATAATAATAATAATAATAATAATAATTACTGATCTGATCAATTATCATCAGTGTTTAGTATATTTTCTGTTAAAGAATAATTATATTAACTACCCTCATTAAATGCAAAAAATATTACAATTACTTATGATAATATCTCTATCCCCCATTCTCATCTTGATGATGAGCGCGGAAGTCAGAGGGTTGTGTGGAAGAGGCAGCGGCATATATTATTTTGTTGGCCGCGAATGCGCCCAAGAACGACTTACGATGTTTTAACTTTAACTACCATTTAGTACGAGAATAAGGGAAACCTGGAAAACTTTATCAATTGAAGTGAACAGTAGGTTCATATATATACAGTGATATTACAGTACTAGTTGCCATTAAGAACGCTACCAGTCTTGCGACTGATGATTACAAACCTGACATTTTTAACCGCTAGACTACGGAGCTCTGAAATTATCCAAATACTTTCTTATTTCTACTATAATCAATGATTAGTAAGTAGTTATTATCGGTCACACGGACAGGCTGCTATGGATTGCAAAACCGAATTATTTGATCAGAGAAGTAAGTATAAGGACAAACGAAAATAACTGAAAAACGATGCATAGTTCAACCACAAGTATAAAGATATATACAGTAATTTCACTCGGCAAAATCTCTTTGATGTTGGTGTCTTTAAGTTTTGTTTTTTTAACCCCCCAAAAAGACCACTGCGCATACTACCCAAGCCCAGTCATGCGCATTAGTGACCGTTTTTGGAAGATACGTACAGGTCCGGATTATTATTTTTTCAAGAGTCAAAAGGGTGGCCTATAACAAAAAGTTATGTTATATCAGAATTTCGTTTACAAATGAAACAATATTTTGTGGCTACGTTACGCACAATACAAAACACTTATAAAAATCACAAACACAAACGCCTAGACACACAAACGTATGCTGATTACCTGTAAAGCAAATGTGCGCCCATAAAATAGCGTACACCGGCCCATTCTTCCCCTTCTACATATCTACCAACGCGCATACTATCCAAGAACAGACATGCGCATTAAAAACTTTTGTACAAAAAATTTAAAGAGTGAAATTACTGTATATATCTTTATACTTGTGGTTCAACCATGTTCAACGCCATATTTTACGAGAGCACTCGACCGATAACCTTTTAATTGCTTTGATGAAGATAATATATCAATTTTATGCGAGTTCTAGCTGATTTTGATTTTCTAAAATATTTTTTGTGAATGAATATAGAAAATAATAAATGACATATTACTGAAATATACTTACTATAATCCACACTAAATAGAAATCACTGTATATAGAGAAATTATGAGTGTTGTTCAATAGTTCACTTGATTGCTTTATAATCTCAAAAAATGTTGATGCCAACATGAACAGCATTCTCCATGAATATATCTGATTAAATATCTGTACCAAATCATTTAGGCGGTTATACATTCTTCCTAACTCTCGTATATTCAAGGCGGCTATATATTCATCTAATGTTATCGACCTTATCAATTTCTTTGGCTTCATTAACGTATCTGTCAAATAACGATTTAAGTCTCTGTACCTGCATTTTAAACAGAAAGCCCAAACGCAAGTAATGAAGTGATTTACCACTACATTAAATACTACAATAAAGTTTATAACGCCAACGATAAATTGTATATTAAGTGTTACAAAGCTCAAATTAAGTAAGACTAATATATTTCCATAAAGGAATAACAGAAATATTGGAAAAGTGCCTAACAAGTTTTTGGTAAGACAGTTGTTTGCCTTAAATTCTATATTCAACTTTTCATAGTTGATTAAAAATTGTTGCCACAATCGGTCTTTAAACAATATATCGAGGACAACAGCCATTATAGAACCACATATTGTACTCGTGTGCAGAAAACTAAAAATTTTATTGGCATTTAATCCTGGTTGTGTTTCTGTTTCTACCACTTCTTCCGTCGTAAAATAACTTGCGCAAGTGATAAATAGATCAATGAAGTAAATGAAAACCCACATGCCCCTAACAAATTTACAAATTTTAGACTGATTTAACAAGTGCTTCTTTAAATCATACCAGGGCGTGCTGCCTACAAAATTCCCAAGTTTGAATGCTATATACATCAACTTTATATCTTCTATTGAAACCAAACTCATCATATTTATTTAAACTTTAGCATGTGTATACTGCAATGTTCCCGTATCAAATAATATCAACTAATGTATCTATAAATAATATATATAAACAAAGAAAAGTGAAGTACATAACTAAATGGTAAATTGGGTTATAATTATCATGAAAATTTTTAAAGTTTAAGTGAATCGATTATGGGCGTATCAGGCGCGTGTATAAATTATAAATGTATTTGGTTTATGTAAAAGTTTTCGTTTGATATTTCTTCAGATTTTACTAAAATCACTGATTTTATCATTCAAAGTACCTACCAATAAACCTACCAATATCGCCGTGAACCCATTTAATTGGTTTCTGTTATACAGAGTGACCCATTAAGAATGTAAACACTCGCGTACAAAATTTGTTTATGAACCGATTTGAACCGGATTTTTTTTTTAAAATAGATCTCCAAAAGCTCTATGTTGATGCAAAATTTAAAGACGAGATTTTGAATTTCAAGGCCTACACCTACTACGAATTTTTTTTTAAGTGAAAAATAGCAAAACTTTGTTATCGATTTTTTTATAAAAAATCTGACTAGACCACTGGATTTAGGAGCCCCTCGAATGCATTTTTACCATTTTTTGCGAAAAAAAGTTTGTTCCTAAAAAGTTATGACAATATCGGCATCACCAGTGTGCCTTTGTCGGTGAACCTGTTCTTTTATAAAATTAGAATATAACCCAAAGTGAATCAAAATTAAACACCTTAAACACTGGTGCAATTATTAATAACAACCATAAAAACCAGTATACACAAAATAACCAACAATTACTCTAATATAAACAACAATTGATAGGTAAGTTCGTCAAATTATTATTATTTCGTGGTTATTATGCCAAAACTTATATTACCTTCTTAGATAAAAAATAACTACATTATAATTTTTTATTCAAAAAGTGTGAATCAATTCGACAGACTCTTTTTTCATTTTTAAAAATGTAATTTTCTAATCATTACTTTTTTTTTATCAATTGTTGTTTATATTAGAGTTATTGTTGGTTATTTTGTGTATACTGGTTTTTATGGTTCTTACTAATAATTACACCAGTGTTGTTTAATTTTGTTTCTCTTTTGTTTCTATTCGATTTTTATAAAAGAATATAGGTTCACCGACAAAGGCAAATACTGGTGATGACGATATTGTCATAACTTTTTTAAGAACAAACTTTTTTTTCACAAAAATTGTTACACATGCATTCGAGGGCTCCTAAATCCAGTGGTGTACTTAGATTTTTTATAAAAAAATCTCTAACAAAATTTTGCTACTTTTCACTTAAAAAAAAATTCGTAAGTAGGCCTTGAAAATCAAAATTTCGTCTTCAAATTTTGTATCAACATAGGGATTTTGGAGATCTATCTTTTAAAAGAAATCCGGTTTAAATCGGTCCATAAACAACTTTTGTACGCGAGTGTTTCCATTCTTAATGGGTCACCCTGTATATACCGAACTATATTATAATATAAGGCAAATTTTACAGTTGGCAAATAAATTCATCCAATGCAAACCGCCCGGCCCCGATAGCGGGCGGGTTGTAGCATCATTTCTCAACCACATTGTCCATTATGGTCTGGCTGCGATCTTCAACTCCGAACTGACAATGTCGGTCATTATGGGGGTTTGTTTGGGTTTTTTAATGTGTAACCCCCTCTCGGACAGCGTTTGGCTTTGGATTTGGGGGTTGTCTATTTTATGTAGTGTATTGATTTTACTAAACTATATTAAACGTCAAATTTCAAAAACGTGTTTATTTAATTTTTGTGAAATGAAATGCTGCTTGAAAACATAAATTTTTCCATAAAAGGCTTCCGGAATTTGCATGATTTACAGAAATATTCGATCTGTAAAGCTGAATATTCGCCCAAAATGCAAAGCGGTTAGTGGAGGAATAAGAAAGGGATGAAAGAATATATTTTTATTTACAACTGATTCATCGTTTATATAAGCACTTTAGACAAGTTGATCGCGAATTTAATATTACTATAACAAATAAAAAATAAGCAAATACTTTCTATAAGTGGTATTTTTATTATGATGTATGTTTTGTTACAAGATAAAAACATTAATAACAATAGGTAGGATATAGAGGTAATGATTATTAGGACAAACAGGTAGATCCTCGAAGACCCACTTTATACTTAGTAACTGCCCTTAGTAACTTTATGCTGCTTCTTGAAGCCATACCAAGGTGTGCTGCCTCGAAGATTGTCAAGTTTGAATCCCATGTAGTTGAAATTACTTTAGTAATTTAGTGATCACCTTTATAACACTTAAGCACTATTAAAGTTTTAACTTTATATCTTTCTTTCCCTTCTGGCAAATTCTGTTAGGACTATTGCGCAATAGGGTATATGCCCGAGGCCTCGTTTTTCTGTATCCGCCTCAATTTTGCATTACCTAATATCCGATTACGTATTCTAAACTCTATTCGAACATTAAAGATACACATGGAGTGCAAATATAACTAGATAACCAGAAGAATATCTCGTAAGCGGCATCTTTGATGTGGTTAGCGATGGATTCGGAACCTTGGTTCCAAAAAGGAGACAATTTTCGAGGTTATTTTATTACTTTTCCATAGAGGTATGTCTATGTTTCAGTTTTGTTTTGGAAAAATGTTTTAATATTATAATAATCACAATTTTTTAGATGAAATAAAACAAGTACTTATTTAAATAAAGTAATAAATAGTAATAAATTAAATATTGAATTTTCCAAATTATAAGTATTTTGTTTTTTGTCGTTCCAAAGTTTATGTTTATATATTTAAGGATATAATATAGTTTCACTCTACCAAACAATTTTATTAAATATTTTTGATGAAAATTTTTCCATGGGTGTAAAAATTTAACGGGTGTACAAATAATTTAATTTTCAAAACTTTTATTAACCCTAATTTGTAAAATAATACTTTCGTGGTTTAATAGAAATAAAACTTCAAGCAACGACATAAAACTTACAAAATCATTGTGAGGTATGTTTAAATTGCCATATAAAGCCAAATTGGCATTTTCGTAAGCATTATAGTAGCAAAGTAAAACCGATTAATTGAAACGATGGGCTTAACAACATTGTTCAAAAACATCCCAAGTATGTTTAGTGAGACATTTTGAATATTTCATTATTTAAAAGATGTAAATAACACTATTAAAAAGAAAAATAGGTATATTAGACAATAAACTGAAATTATATGAAGATAGGCCGTTGTAATTCAATGCTGGGGGTACAGGGTATTCGCGTATATTTTGAACCCTACCCTAAAGGGGTTATTAAGAAAGTTAGAAAAAAAATTTAAATACAAAAGTTGTTTGGTTTTTCACGTATTATATTTTGGCAGGGTGTCCCATATATTTTTATATGGGACACCCTGTATAATTTTACCCGCTTGGGGAAACATTTTTTAACTGATTTCAAAAATATATATTTTCTTGACATTACACTGACAGTTTTCGAAATATTCGACAGCGAGTATACAAAAAATACAAAGAACTAAAAATATTTAACACTAGAAACCAACAGTAATAAAAAATGTTTAACGATCTTCGATGTAAACTCCTTAGTTATTTAAACATTTTCTAGTATTTTCATTTTTTAATATTTTTTTTATAATTTATTGTAAACATCAAATATTAAATATTTCGAAAACTGTCAGTGCAAATGTCAACAAAATATATATTTCTGAAATCAGAGAAATTTTTTTTCCCAAGCATCTAAAATTATACAGGGTGTCCCATTTAAAAGTATTTTGTTCAATTGGGTTCCTCAAATTTACGACATGCAATTTTTTTGACCTAGGCAAAAGATAATACATGAAAAACGAAACAACTTTTGTATTTAAACTTTTTTTCTAACTTTCTTAAGAACCCCTGTAGGTAGGGGTCAAAATATACCGAATACCCTGTACATATTGCACGGAAAGTAGTAGTTTTTTTTGAACATATCTTAAAAATAATAGTTATTTCATAAATAATGTATCTCTTAATGAACTTTTTGGCTTAATTTCTATATAAAGAAAAATATAAACAGTTAAATAAGCCAATAAATAACAATATTAAAAATATACTTATTATAAAAAAAATTTTATGTACTATATCCTTGAAGAAAAAATCCGAATCTTGTTATTTTTTACCCATATGTAACTATCAAGTGATTCCTTAATATCAAACTTTGTTTGAATATCTGGAAAATTCTCGCATAAATTCAGGTAATTGTGTTCATCTCTCAATTCTGTCTCCATTTCGGATATGTGTCTTATTAAATAATTATAAAGTCGTACCTATAAAAGGTTTAATACATAATTCTCCGGACGCACTCAAATGATGGTCTTTTAAGTGGTTAGTAGATAACATTTGATAAAGTGGATACTAGAAGCGGATGGTTCTTTATGAAACATAGACCTCATTTAGATGTTTCAAGAAATATATAGAAAACACTCTATATACTAGTATTTCGGCTTATTAGGACTTTTTCAATAGAGTAAATGTCTATTTAGTCTAGAGTAAATTTAATTTTTAATTTAATTATTTAATCTAGAGTAAATGTTTCAATAGAGTAAATGTCTATTACAGTAATAGACATTTACTCTATTGAAAAAGGCCTAATAAATAAATAAATAATCTTTATTTCCATTAGACTCACAACTGTAAGTATAAGATAATGTCAAAAAAAAGTAGTACATAACACAAAGACTTCTAAACATATAGCAAGTCAGTCAATAAAACATAAACACAAAAATAACACACTTAAGGCACGACATCACAAGTTTACATGAGACATATACTCGGACACAGAGTAAAAACTATTAGCCAGCAATTTTTTCTTAACGGCAGCTCTAAAACTATTTTTACTTACAATTTTCTTAATTTGGATTGGCAGGTTATTGTATACTTTAATGGGAAATACCATTTGGCTGTTCGCGACGATGGATAATCTGTGCCGTGGAATCCTAAAGTTATAATTCAGGCGTAGATCATAAGAACAATTATTATAGCTGCCCCTACTTAATTCGAAATTTTCTGGATTGGCCCTAACATAACTTACACAATTCAGTATATACAATGAGGGAAGTGTTAAAATGTTCAATTGTGTAAACAATTCCCTACATGGGTGTGTTCTAGGTTTAGAGAGCATAGTTCTAATTATTCTTTTCTGCTGAACAAAAACTTCTTTAACTCTCACACTGTTACCCCAGCATATAACTGCATAATTTAATAGAGATTGAATATAACTGTAATAATACATTAAGAGGAGGTCGATGCCCACCCTAGATCTTAGTTGCCAAATCACAAAGCAATGAGTGGCCATCTTCCCCAACACAAAATTAATGTGATCAGACCAGGACAAACGGCTAATAAGCCGAAATACTAGTATATAGAGTGTTTTCTATATATTTCTTGAAACGTCTAAATGAGATCTATGTTTTTTCAAAACAATTATAACATTTGATGTTTATTAAGTTCTAAAAGATTCTTAATTGGACATAATAATTCTTAAAAATCATAAGAAGAAGCCATAAGTAACACTACTGAAAAATACTTACCACAGTCCATATCAAATAGAAAGCATTGGCCAATGAGAAATTATAAGGGTCGTTCAAGAGAGCACCTGATTGCTTTATACTTTCAAAAAATGTTGTTGCCAACATAAACAACATTCTCCATGAATATATCCTATTAAATATCTGCACCAAATCACTTAAGCGTTTGTACATTCCCCCTAATTCTCGTATGCTCATGGCGGATGTATACTCTTCCACTGTTATCGGCGTTCTTGACTTCTTAATAATAAATAATAATTCAGGTCTCTGTACCTGCATTTTAAGCAATAAACCCATATGCAAATTATGAAGTGATTTACTACTACATTCAATATTATAATGGTATTTATAGCACTGACTGCGATAATCAGTATATTGAATTCTACCACGGTAAAATAAACCGACAGGAACAATGCGTTGCCATAAAGAAATAACAAAAGTATTGGAAAAGTCCCTAAAACATTCTTGGTAAGACATTTTTTTGATTTAAATTCCTCATTCAGTTTTTCGTAATGGAGTAAGAAGTGTTGCCATAATCGATCTTTCAACAATATATGAAGCACAACATCAATTATAGAAGAAACTATTACCATCATATGCAGAAAACTAAAAATTTTTCTCGCGTTTAAGCCTGGCAGTTTTTCAGTTTCTATAATTTCTTCTACCGTAAAAATACTGGATATAAGAAGGGCACAGAGATAAATAAATATCCAGGTGACCTTAACGACTTTATAGAAATTAGACTGACTTATTAAGTGCTTCTGCAAATTGTACCAAGGTGTGCTGCCTACAAAATTTCCAAGTCTGAATGCTATGTGCATCAACTTGATATCTTCTCTCGGAAACAAATAACTCAAGTTCATTTTTAATGCTCTCCACGTGTTTAATACAATGGTAACGAATAAAGTCAACTTAATGTTTTTATAACAACTTAATGCAAAAATAAAAATTAAAGTAAATATTTAATCATGTTGAATCAATTAACATTCAACTAAAATTGAAAAGTTTCTTTAATACTAGTTTATTATTATAAGTGTGCCAATTATAGGTAGGTACATATTAGGTATAATTATAGGTAGGTACGTATAGGAGTCTCTATACTAAGGCTAATGTTTACATGCACGTATATTGACTTTATAACCTATAAGCTATAAAAATATTCAGGGAATGATACAAAATTTCCGGTACATAGAGAAGAAATAATTAATCCCCCGCATCATAACCCGAAACATAAGTAATGTGGATAAATAGTTATTATCCTAACCAAGTGAGGAAAGAGTCAGTTTTCTGCATACGACAGCCATTACTGAACGATGCGAAGCTGGCGGGTAACGAAGCTGTAAGTTCGGGTAAGCAGTCTGAACGGTTCGCGATTTACAAGGCAACAAACTTACTGAATGTCGATTATTTTTTTAAATATTGTACCTATATATAAATATATAAATATAATTATAATTTATATTGCACCGTTGGTGCAAACTTCCCATAATGATACATTTTTTAAGTCAGCTCGAAGGGATCTTTCGAATGGTGGTAAAGTATTCCTTTGTTGCCATTTACAAACATCCAAGATGGCGTCATATCTGTCAAAAATGACATCTGGGGAAACTTTAGAACCCACATTTGGAATCATCGGAAAATTTCAGTTTGGAAACAGTTTTTGGAAACACAAAATTTTTCCGTGTTTCGGGATTTTTCAAAGAAATACACAAATATCGAGAAAATAAGGGTGGCAAGTTTTGAAATGAACACCCTGTATATGATATCTGAAGAATATGTTCCACTTGTTTTTAAAACTTGAGGTTACTGTTGAACTAACCGAAAAATTCTTCAATGTTTGCAAAAGTCGGTAGGAAATAGACACTTTCCATTAAGGGTTATGGAAAAATGGTTACCATTATGAATGCCTACCAAAGACAATCAATAGCGCTCTCGACTCATCTGAAATGACTATTCGATGCCAAACCAAATCTGACTAGATCATGATTACCTAATAGAATGAACAGCCGAGTCAGTGTCTCGAGTATAAATGTGCAGCTGAAAATCGTCGACTGGTTAGTGTACCTAATATAAGTCAGTTAAGAAATTAGACGCCAGCAGTAGCCGCAGCGGCACTAATTTATAAATGTAGAATATTGTAGGGTATGTATGTATGTATGTATGTATGTATGTATGTAGGGTATATGTACTTATGGGGCGAAATATAGAAGCCGTAGAAAAATCCAAGCCGTCGAATATACCCCATTCCTTGAGAGGCATTTGTTAACATAACAGTTAAACGATTACGTAGATTGTATAATCAAAGACAGTATTTTAAGATTAATATTATTTGTGCCTATCGGTTCTGTTCGCTCTACATACATCAGAGGAAAAAAAGATGCTAGAGGTTAAGAAAAATGGAAAAATCAGAGATGGCAGTCATTGCAGAGGAACTCACCATTTATAGAGTAGAAAGTAGAAAGCAATATGAACAACCCATAAGAAAACGGTAGCATAATCAAAGAATAAAGAGAACAAAATATATAGAATTAAAAATTAATGATGAGGATGGATTTAATGGTGCTAGGAAACTATATGTATTTAAGATGAAAAATACTGAGAGAATTCGTCTACTAAGAAGCGAAGGACCAAGGAGCAGCCACAAATTAACCGAAGCCAAACCATTTAAATACAAATCCAAATTTGTATTATTAGTCGTAAGTAGAGAAGTATAGACGGTTCAGCCCCTCCTCTGACCTTGGGGGAGGAGGTGACCTTGAACCGTGTGACCTTGAACGCGGCCGATTCGGCGGTGGGTGACCTTGACCTTGACTCGTGTGACCTTGAACGCTGGCGTTTCTGGTGACCTTGAGATGACCTTGGCCTTGACCATGACCTTGGCCTTGACCTCGAAAAAGGTCGGTGGGTAACCATGACCTTGAACGAGGGTGACCTTGAATGATGTCGTTCTCGACTCTCTTTGCGTGACCTTGAACAAGCTTTGTGGATATCGCCCTTGACCATGCGGCCGATGTGTAAATCTGTATGAGTTGGGGGGAGGGTCTGATGTGACGCGTGGATATCGCCCTTGGCCATGCGACCGATGCGTAAATCTGTATGAGTTGGGGGGGAGGGTGACTTGACGTAGCAGCCGCACGATTATAAAAGAGGTCAGAGTAGCCACAGAAAACCAATGTTAGTTAGGCCTCATACAATAAAGAGTTAAATATGTATAAGTGCAGTGCTTGTGGTGCAACTTTTACACGTGGTGATAATTTGCGACGCCATCAGAGGCAATCATGCAAGAACCTAGAGCGAGGTGGACCTCCAACAAAGCAGCCCAAATTGGTGCGGGGTGGACCTCCAACAAAGCAGCCCAAATTGGATTTAAATCAGCAAACATCTACAAATGTTCAAACAAATGTTCAAAATTGTGCATGTAATAATAGGCCATCAACGTCTGCAAATGCCCCAGTTTGTAACTGTCATAATAGACCTTCAACATCTACGAATATGCAAACATGTGACTGCTGCAATGTTACTCTAACAGCGACTCAAATGATAGGTCACAGAAGATCATTGCAACATAGATCAAATTCGTGTATTCCTCTCACTGATGGTGTTGAAATGGTCCGAAATGCTTTTAAACGAAGGATTGCTAGCTATCGAGTACATAGTGAAATCAGCCACATAGATTATATTAATTTCTTTAATGAAATTAAGAATAAAATTTTGCATCTACTCGAAGAAGCACTTCAAATTCATAAAACGATGAAGGTAAATATGGAGACGTTTGCTAGGTACATATTGCAAACAAAAGAAGTATCCGATATTAAATCATTTAATACTTCCAATCAAATCGTGGATCAGGCGACTAATTTGAGTGATGCCTTTGATGCATTTGTGGACATGATGCTTACGCAAACTACGGAATTTCAGGAACGCGACTCAGGTTTGTAAACTTTATTACGATCGAAAATATTTACTATTAAATTCATTCTTTTTAGGATGGGCTCTCGAACGTATAGAATTTGTGGAGGTTAACATCTGCAAATACAGTCCTCTAGGTGGCTCATCATACATTAAATTGCCCAAGTTCATTGCAGACAAGAGGGCCATAATAAATGTTGAGAATCAGGATAACCATTGTTTTGCATGGGCCATTACCTCAGCATTGTATCCCGCAATCAACCGCCACCCATCTGCGATGTCATCATATCCACATTATTCAAGAGTCTTGAATTTGACAGGTATGAATTTTCCAGTAAAATTACGAGACATATCAAAATTCGAAGAAATGAACAATATTTCGGTGAATGTATATGGGTTAGAAAAGAAATTTGTAAAAAATAAGCTAAAATATGAAGTTGTAGGGCCTTTGCGTTATTCTGGGAAAAAATTGCGGGTACACGTAAATTTGCTCTTAATTTCCGGGGAGTGCGATTTTGATCACCATTGTAATATCGATTGCGCCAACACACACTATTGTTGGATAACAGATTTGTCTAGGCTAGTCTCAAGCCAAATATCATCCCATGAGCATAGAAAATACTTTTGTGATGGCTGCCTCCGATATTTTAGTAATGAACGTCAGCTTATGTTGCACCAGAGAAATGATTGTAATCATGTCTATACAACAACACCCTCAACACAATTTAGGATCGATAAATATGGCAAAGAAGCGCCCGAAAATATATAAAAATTTGAGAACTTCGAAAAACAGATGCAGGTGCCATTCGTGGTGTATGCAGATTTTGAATCTATTTTGAAACCGGTTAATACTTGCGAACCAAACCCTCGGTATTCTTACACGAATAAAACGTTTAAACATGAGCCCCACTCTTTCGCATATTTTATAAAATGTTCTTTCGATAATTCTATTTCAAAATTTGAGTTATATAGAGGGCACGACGCGGCTAAAGTGTTCGTCTCACGTATAGAGGCTGACATAAGAGAAATATACAATAAATATATGAAAGACATAGTTCCAATGGCAACCCTTACTGCACAAGAAAGAAAAGACTTTCAGAGTGCAACGACGTGCGGCATATGCGAAAAACCATTCGTAGAAGGCGATGTGAAAGTGAGAGATCATTGCCACTTAACGGGGAAAATAAGATTCGGTGCCGCACATTCAATATGTAATTTAAATTACAAAGTACCGGGTTTTATACCAATTATTTTACACAACATGACTTCCTACGACAGCCACCTCTTCTTGAAAGAGCTATGTCGCCATAAAGATAGAATAGATGTAATACCCCAAAACAGTGAAAAATACATATCATTCACAAAACATCTATATATGCATGATTATGTCAATAAGAATGGCGAATCCAAAAAAAAATTTGTTCAACTAAGATTCATCGATAGCTTTAAATTCATGTCAGCATCCCTACAAAATTTATGCAATGATTTAGCAGATAATCAAATGACTACGATGAGAAATTTTTTTCCTGACAACGAAAAATTCAGTTTAATGCGACGTAAGGGTGTCTTTCCATACAGTTTCGTGGATAGTTTAGAGAAGCTAAATACCAAAAATATACCATCCAAAGAGCAATTCTATGATAAGCTTAATGAGGAAGAACTATCAGAGGAAGACTATGAAAGGGCTAAGAATGTGTGGAACTTATTTAAGTGTCAAAGTTTGGGCGAATATTCCGATCTCTATTTAAAATCGGACGTCCTTATTTTGTGTGACGTATTTGAGAACTTTCGCAAATTTAGTTTAGATAAATATGGCTTGGATCCTGTGCAGTATTATACGGCGCCGGGGCTATCTTGGGATGCCATGTTAAAATTAACTAAAGTCAAATTAGAGTTGTTGACAGACATAGATATGGTCCATTTTTTTAAAAAGGGGATAAGAGGAGGTATTAGTCAATGTTCGGAAAGGAAACATATCGCTAATAATAAATTCGTTCCTAATTATAATCCAGAAGAACAATCATCGTTTATTTCTTATCTTGATGCCACAAACTTATATGGACATAGTATGTCACAACCATTGCCAACGGGGGGATTTTCATGGCTGTCTGAAAGAGAAATAGCCGATTTAGACATCACTAGTATTCCAAATGAAAGTGCCCAGGGGTTCGTACTAGAAGCGGATATATCTTACCCCCCGGAAACGCATGACCTACACTCAGATCTACCCTTTTTAGTAGAAAGTATTGTTCCACCAGGGGGAAAATCAAAATTTCCAAAATTGATACCTAATTTAAATGACAAGAAGCGCTATGTTGTTCATTATAGAAATCTTAAACAGGCTATAGAGAATGGCCTAATTGTGACAAAAATACATAGGGCTCTTAAATTTAATCAATCGCCTTGGTTAAAAACATATATCGATCTGAATACCAAGATGCGAAATAATGCCGCGAGTAAGTTTGAAAAAGACCTATTTAAATTAATGAATAATGCTGTTTTCGGCAAGACAATGGAAAATGTCGATAATAGGAAAGTGATCAAATTGGCAACACACTGGGAAAGTATTAGAAGAGCTGTGGGTGCGAATGCATTAATAGCTAGACCTAATTTTAAAAAATGTTCAGTTTTCTCTGAAGATTTTGTAGCGATTGAAATGGGAAAACTGAAGGCTGTTTACAACAAGCCCATATACGTAGGGTTTACTGTTTTGGAATTATCCAAAACGGTGTTGTACAATTTTTTCTATGACGTAATAAAACGTAAATTTGGTCAGAGGGCCTCTCTGCTGTACAGTGACACAGATTCTTTGGTCTTAAAGGTGTTTTGTGATAATTTTTATGACTTTATAATTGAAAACCCCGAACACTTCGACACATCGAATTACAAAGAGGGAAATAGCTTTAATGTTCCCAAGGGTGTATCAATTTTAGGTAACATGAAGGATGAATTTCCGGCCGACCCGATAATTAGTTTCTATGGTACAGGGGCCAAGGCTTACTATATACAATCTGTGGCAAATGAACTGAAAAAGGCGAAAGGTGTAAAGAAATCCGTTATTACAAAAGAGCTGTCAAAAGATGACTACAAGCAGATCGTAGAACAGGGGGGTTCAATAGTTCGAAAAATGAATACTTTTCGAAGTTACCTACATACTATGTATACGGAGATGAAAAATAAGGTTGCATTGTCATGCTACGACGATAAACGTTTTGTCATCCCCAATACAACAAAGACTCTACCTTGGGGACACTCTGATATTGTATTTTTTCAAACCGAACCTGAGCAAAATGTGGAATGGCTTATGTCGGCGATAGATAGCGTACAGGCGGTGGGGGATGTTGTGGCTGAGCGACATGAGCGAAATGAAAATTTGGATGCATTAATTTTAGCAATAGCCGAACTTGAGTCACAAAATCTTCTATGAAATGTAACGCAAAGGTTGTAAACTTTTAATTAGCAAATCTCGTAGTTCTGGGAAATTCATTTTTGTACATAGTAATAATTGAAAATATTTTATTTTATGTAAGAACTTGTAATGTAATGCGCTAGAGTAAAGTACTGTATCTGTATATATACTGTATCCCATACTAATGTAATAATGTTGTAAATGATGGATTCAAATAAATCATATGTGTAAAATCTTCTATGAAATATTGTCACAACAGTAAAAAGGACATAAGAAGCATTGTAATGAGAATTATTAAGGCGCCCCCTAGGTTGAATCTCTGAACATCAAGTTGCCAATCTGTTTGGCTGGTATCCCGTGCACAGATGCTGAGAGACAGAGAGAGGGCGACAGCTAGCCGTTCCAGTGGAAGATGACACAACTCCCACGTCTTCACCTACATATTGTATGTAATAATGTTGTAAATCATGGATTCGAATAAATAAATTGTTTAAAATTATATGTGTGAAATATTCTATGAAATATAGCGCTGTAATGAGAATTATTAAGGCGCCCCCTAGGTTGAATCTCTGAACAACAAGTTGCCAATCTGTTTTGTTGGTATCCCGTGCATAGATGCAGAGAGACAGAGAGAGGGCGACAGCTAGCCGTTTCAGTGGAAGATGACGCAACTCCCATGTCTTCAATTACATAATATTGTTAATTTTTAAAATAATATCCACTACCATACTACCTTACTATAATACAATAAAATATAAACTAAAACCATAGCGTTTTATAACGCAAAGGTAGTAAACTTTTAATTAGCAAATCTCATCATTTTGGGGAAATTCAATGTAAATTATGCAATGAAATAAATGGCGTACTTATTACTAATAACTGAAAAGATTTTATTTTATATATGACGACGCTCTAAAATCATATATATATTATATATTAGTTGAAGTTTAGGATTGATCACACACATTGTATGATTGTAATCTAAAGTACTAGAGAGTACAGATATATGCCCCATACTAATGTAATAATTTTTATAAGACGATGCTCTAAAACCATATATATTAGTTAAAGTTTAAGGTGGCCCAGACATTGTATGATTGTAATATAAAGTACCTACTAGAGTATAGTACTTATCTGCATATACTAATGTATTAATTTTGTAAATGAAGGATTCAAATAAATATAACATGATTTAATATGTTATCATCTCAACATTCCCCATATAATCGTACTTCTATAATCAGCCTTCAATTCAAGATCAACAAGCCGGCGACCTTCAACATGTGAAACGAGGCCGGCAGGCTATAGGATGCAAGGACAAAGTCAAATATGTCATCACTTCATATATTACACATGCAATTGTATTTCTATAAAAATTCAGCGACCTTCACTTCAAGATCAGCAATAAGTTAGGTACGCTAGCGACCTTCAACATGTGAGACGAGGTCAGAATGATATAGGGCTGCTGTTAAGGGGATGAAAGGGGTACCAACGCCAAGTTACGACCAATAAGAGCAGAGGGTGAAAAAACAGGGTAGCTAAGTTAGCTCAAGCCAAGCGACGCCAATTCTGTTCGTCTCCACAACCTCCGGGGTTAGTTTAAAGTGCTCTCGTGCTCCGCCGTTTTTTTGTGTGGCATTTTTCAGTTTTGTGTTGTTTCTCAGTTATTGTTTATACAGCGTAAAGATGGTAAGAGACGGTGAGAACAACGACGATTGTCATAACCATCCTAGGCAAGCTTTAATTGATTTTCTCACCAATTATATAAGGCGTCGTCGGACATGTCTGAAGACTCCATTGATATCACCGACAAACAGCCCCCCCGAGGTGCCGCAATTTGTTGGGTATTATGAAAACGTCTCACCACCCCGGAATGTGGATTATAGTGTTCCGAGTGCATGTGTGACCGATGCAGATGTGGCCGATATCGATGACATAATGGGCATACAGCTCGCATACCATGGATATTGCAATTCTCCATGTACAACTGCAGCTGCTACAGAGGACATCCCTGTGTTACATATGATGAGTCAGGACTTCGATAAAGTTCGCCCCGACGCCGCTGACTTGGTGCATGGCACCCAAATATCAGATATACCCGCGGTCGACGTCGGTATATCTAATAAAATAGAGTGTCAACCGCAGTGTCTCACCGACATTACAAACCAACAGCAAGTGATTTCTACTACTCCGTTACTCAGTGTGAAATCGCGATCAGTGAGGCCAAAATATAAGGCACGCCGCCCCATAAAACATCGTGTTATAAAATCGGGGAAATTTAAAAATAGGGCCCGTCGTCCCATAAAAACATCTAAAAAAGTGCAAATTATGGGCGATGGGGGCATTTTAAGGGGGCTGCTAACGAAGCCAACTGTTTTGCCCACTCCCACCTGTCTTGAAGTGCAAAATCTTGCAACCCCAAGAATAGATGGCGGGTGTGCAAAATGGCCGGCTTCAAAGGTGGCGGTGTCATCAATCGTAACTTCGGCAAATACATCGCCAATAGACCGGAGTAGTCCGATTCTGAATCAGGAATCCGCTATCGTGACAGTGGATTCTGATTCAGAATCGGAGATTTACGCTCATAAGGATCATGTGCATTTAATTAAAAATTTTATTAACGTGTATGGATTCTATAAGAGCGAACATGCTGAAAATTCCGCGGCTTGTAAAAACGATGCCGCTTTACGTGACCAAGCCAATACAAGCATACGCTGCGCGCAGGAGGTAATTCGGGGAGCCGACGCGGCGATAGCTAATGCGCGATTGACGATCGCCGAACAGCGTGCGGTATTGGCCGAAATTGAATTACGCGGCATCGCTCTTGACAAGTCGCGGAAAATAGTTCAACAAATAGAGAAACAAATCAAAAAAGTATGAGAGCACTTGTGGGGGTGGAAAGATTTTTTTGCTATTTTATTTTTATATATATGTATCCTGATATTTTTTAATTTGATTTTTTGCTACTTTTATTTTTATAGGTATATAGATATTTCTTAATTTGTATATAGGTATATATATTTTAATTTATCGTAGATTTAGTAATTTTTCAATTGTAATTTGTAGCTTCAAGATTTATTTACATGCATTTTGTTAGTTAAGTATTAATTTTAGAAATAAGGGAACAAATCCAAAAAGTTATTAGTTTTAACATTTATTTGTATTTACATTTACTTAGGCTATGTATTAATTTACTTAAAGCTGATGGTTTAATATGCTGTAGGTTTAGAGATTGCAAATTTTTCATAATGACATTTTGTAAATGGTAAATACCAAATACCAGTTTGTTTAATTAAGCTTGTAAAAAATATACACTTTGTTTTAGATATACCTATTGCACATCATTAATAAAACACATGTAATCCTACCAATATGTCTTTTATTTATCTTCTGTTTCAGTTGTCAGCTGGCTAATATAGCAATAAAAAAGATATTTCTTAAAACATAAAATAATGAGTGATTTATTGGACCAGCTATTTTGTACAGGTATAAGTTAATAATGAGTGTGATTTATTGGACCAGCTATTTTGTACATTTATAAGTTTTGTTGTGAGGTGAGTATTCTGATATAAATTTCTATAGATATATCTCTATCTCTGTTTTATGGCATAAAAAGATATATACCTAAAACATAACAGTCAAGTGTTACAGGCTAAATATGGCAATATATACAAAACACAAAAGGTGTTTCTTTACAATAAAATATGAAAATATATGTAAAAACTAAATTTGTTATGTTGTAGCAATAAAAATTACACATGTTTACAACTAATCTAATGTAATTCTTATTACATTAATCTATTGCAATTGTTCCAATTGCATACCAGCTCCAAATACCCGTTCCACCATACATGTTTCCCAAGGTCAAGTCAAATCAAGTCAAGTCAGGGACATACCGATGTTGTTACATTACACTTAATATTTACAATTAAAACACAATCTATTCCAATATGTAAGTATATTGCACTATGTATCTATGGTATCAGGCAATTGAATACACTTAATAATCTAATAGATCATGGTCACGTCACTACCCAAAATGGCTACTTAAATTGATAAGGATATGTCTCTCCGAATAGTTTAATTGATAATTTTTGTTATTAAACAGGATTAATTACCTATTATATGGCCAAGTAAGTACATATATCTTGTAGTTTCATAGACGAATCTTTTTAATTACAATATGGCCTCGTTGTTTTGCAATTCATTATTCAACTTGCATGATACCCTTTTTTGATTAAGATTTTTTATGTAACATGGGAAATTCACCCCCCAGGCTCGCTGGAAACCTGCTGTAGGAAACTGACTGGATTTAAATTGCACCCACTTTAATTTTTAGTTGTACAAGGTAGGCTATTTTTAATAATTTGAAGCTTAAAATGCATCCAAAAATTATAAAATGTAATATTCATTTTAAATCATACTTGATATATTCGTTGGTGCAATAGGTACTGCTTTATGCCACAAATGTAGTCAAGTTAAAAATTTTTTTATTTTTTTTTTGTTGGATGCTTTGAGAATATGAGATTAAATATGAGGTGTTTTAAATAAAAGATAATTTTAAATGGTTTCAATACGATATAATATAAAAACTGACATGCAGAAATAAGTGTACAAAAATAATGGTTAATATATACAATTACATTTAAAAACATTCACTCATATTCCAGCTCTGCCGTTGGATCCTCTTGTTCCACAAGCTGGTCTGGCTCTTCGTTTGGCACAGTCTCAATCGACCAACCAGATGGTGAATTAGATCCTGACCTCCCCATGTTATGTGGCGATGGAGTCCTCCAGGTTGCACTCAAATCATCATCGGATGTAAACATGGGTGAACGCTGCCATCGATCGCTCTGGTCTGGGTGATCTTCTTCGTTCGAGGAGCTTTCACTGTCCCAGTAAAGCATTCGCCACTCGCTTCGATCTGCAGGACCAATCCCATTATATAATACCTCTACCATGTGGCCATCTAATGACCAGGGTGGTGTTTCATGCCTAAAGTCGGTGGAAGATGTGACGTCTTCTGCAACAGGAGCACCTGGAGATACTATCGGCTGCATCTCAGACCCACAATCACTACTAGAACTTATACAGCTGTCTTGTACATCTGCCATGGCGTGATACAGTGGAGATGCTCTGAGGAGTTGTGAGTATATATACAGAATGCTACCACAACCACTGGTATTTTATTGATAGGGTCTGTTGCACAAACAAAGCAATATTATTCCCAAAGTCAAGTCAATGTTTCACTATATGTACAATACATATCTTAAAAGTAAACTGCACTATTTTATTAGATTGTCTGTACTAAACTACTAAAACTAAACTATCTATATTGTTTTTAATCAACCTTCCTATTTTTTTTTCTCAGATGTGTTGCAAACACAGCAAACCTGGATGGGTTTTAAGATCACCAGCCCACTCTTACAACTCGCACAGCACTCGTTTGCTAAGGCCTGTTGTAGTGTCGTTGTCGTGTGGATGTCTATGTGTTTATGACTTGCAACACCAACTGCAAACCTCACAGCAAGTTTATAAGAAACGAAACATCTTTCACATAGTTGAATCTTCTCATTCTGGGTACCATCCTCCGAGACTCTGTAGACTACCGCAAACGATGTGGTATTGCACCAGAGCTGTTCAGATTTGTCAAGATCTTCGGTTGACAGGTACTTTTCAGTAAACGCTGTTTCTCCTGGTTCATCTGCAACTTCTTCGCCGAAGCCTTTATCCGACTCATCATCATCAGAGTCTAGTGGTTCAGCAGCAGCGTCACGATTAGCTAGCCGACGCAAAAACTGAAAATCTGCACCATGTTGACCTGCCATTGTTACACTTTATATGGAGGGAAGTAAACTAACTATTCTATGCGGCCTCCTCTTTTATCGAGACTGTCTGTACTAGTAGAGCAAAGCTCTAGTGGAGACAAGGCCAAACATTATACACGGTCATGGCCAGATCTGACAAGGTTAGGTATTGTACTAGTCAGGGTCAATATCAGAGCTTAAACTGCAAAGCTGTATTATTTGTTGTCAAGGACATCAGTGGTCAAGGTCAGGCATTGCACTATAACCAAAAAACTTATGTTCTCACAGTCAAGGTCAGATTTGTTCTCAAGGGTGCCACGAATGGTGGGGCATTGTACCATAGCCAAAAAAGACAAGGTCAAGGTTCTCATTGCCAAGGTCTAGGTCTTTTATTTTTATATGAAAACTATTTTTTATTTAAGTATATACTGTATATTTTTTATCCAAATATATATTTATCCGAATGTAGATTGATGGTTGCTTGTATATGCTTTATTACAAACTTATTTTTATATGAAACTATTTTTTCTAAAAATATAATGTATATTTTTTATCCAAATGTATATTTATCCGAATGTAGACTGGTGGTTAGTTGCTTAAAAGTATGTGCATAACCTTCCAGATAATAATCACATATAATGGGATTTTGTAATATTTTTGTGTGTGAATGTGGTGTTTTTTATATTATATTTATCCTTTAAAAAAGTTTTTATTTAAAACATTGCCTACCATATTGAATTTTATATCATCAGAGCACCCCAAAAGAGGTGTTTTTAACTGTGTCAAATTCAAATGTATCTATATCCATTAGCACAATTCTGAACAGAAATGCTTTTAAGTAAAATATATGCAAATTTTGTTTCAAGTTGACGGGTATATGTAGTATATATTAATTCTTGGGTTTCATCTCTTTATTACATATTTTTTTGATTACAATACATAATATATATCATATAGTCATTACATAGTTGCAGATACATTAGCAAATAATTATAAAATACTAATTAAATACATTTATAAATCTACAATATTTCATTAAGTAAAATAAAACATAATAATTACTATAAAAATGATACAACACTAATTTCAATCATTTATGGTAATATAATAAACGTTTTACATGGAGCTAATAAAGCCTGTTTGAACTGGACCACCTAGAGCGTTGTAACTTAACATTGCGTCGTGGATAATTAGGGCATAGACCCTCATTTGTTCGGGAAATTTTGTTTTTCGAGTTTCGAATTCGATCTTTACATCAACCGTCGAACATTTTAGGGCTTCTGGTTGGCGGGAGCAATCCAAAACAAACAGGGGGTTTTTTCTAAACTGTCCAAGATCCATCATTGGTTCAGCCATGTCTTTACCATAATAGCTACGCTGAAAATTTTCATATGCAAAATATGCTGGTGTATCTAGCTTCTTGTCGAAATCCAAATTCCAGCGCTCGTATGGATAAACTTCACTATTTAGAAATAGTCGAATATTATTAATATCAGCATGTACAAATTTGGTGGCATCTTTTGTTCGATTATCTGAGTGTGTATTATTTTGAAAGCCAATAATTATGTAGCGAGGCCTCTCCATACTGGATGTTGTTTTAATTGCCCATATGTCAGAGGCTGTATTACGTAGGCTAGGCAATTCATATAAATCCCACATACGATAGGCTATCTTAATTTTTGTATTATGGCTTTTCCTAATCCTGTCGTAAAGTTTTAGCTTTTGTCGATCGTCAGGTACGATGTGCCTTATTTTCCACTCGATTTTGTTAATTTCCAGTGTGGCATCAACGTCACCAATGTATGAATCTTTAAATGAGCGGGCTATTATTAAAATAAGCTCCTGTTTAGCGTTCATTAGTCCTTTGAAATTATCCTCTGCAAATCCAAATAGACATTTTAGAGATAACCTCGCACTGAATATGTTGCTACCATGGTCTAAAATATCCTGTTTTTGTTCTGTTAGCCCCCAACCTGACGTTAGCAGAGTTTTTGCATGTGATTCAGAAAATGACACCATGGACTTCATTGTAGTAGTAACACCAGGCTTACGAATTTCTGCAATCTTTTCTCCTCCCATTTCAAGACGCATTTCTTCGAATAGAAATGCCAATGCATTATTGGATAAGTAGCATTTTTTAGTGGCATCACTAGGTGTAAATTTTCCCTCTATGAATATGTAGCTGTCGGCAATATCCAGAATCAAATCTTGAAAATTTATGCAGATGTGGACCTCGTCTGAATTTTTAAACTGCGGGGAACCATATGGCTTGTATGTATGCTCGTGTAGACTAATCAACGAATTATCCAGAAGAGGTTCGCCAAAAAGTTGAAGTTTCTCGCTGGTTGCAGTGGACACCATTTTATTGCTATCAATTTCGGAGCTTTAATCCAATAGATCGGAGAAATGTACGATCCTTAGTTGACAGTCTATGTCGTCTTAACTGTTTAACACCCTTACGTGGAATGACTCGATTATCGCA
Source organism: Pogonocherus hispidulus (assembly GCA_963924545.1). Classification (NCBI taxonomy): domain Eukaryota; kingdom Metazoa; phylum Arthropoda; class Insecta; order Coleoptera; family Cerambycidae; genus Pogonocherus; species Pogonocherus hispidulus. The sequence continues at coordinate 92,031,209 of OZ004692.1, forward strand.
ACGGGTCTTGTTTTTATTACGACTAATGCATAATGTGGGCAGTCTAGTGTGATTATAACAGAAACCCATTTTAGTTTGATGTCGATATTACGTCAATTTCTTCAATTCTAGCTTCACAATAATTTTTTCGCCACGAAAGTTAATTAAATGACCGCTGTCGTCCAATATCCGTAGAGTGATGTTATCGATAAACTGCCGTTTTTCTGGTCCAACAGGCAAATATATTATATTACCAGGCTCCCTGGAAAGTTTATATCCTGGTTCAACATCTATATCAAACTCGAATATGGTGTGCGATTCTTCGGTATTCAAATAAGCTCCATAGATAATATTGCAATCTATACGTATCATCCTTACTTTCATAATATCAACGGGCAGGGTAGATTCGTGGACCGTGTTTGGTTGTAAATGTATCGCCTCAAACCCCAATAGGGCACCTATTGAGTTTTTCTGTGTAAAGTCTATTTCATACTTTGACCAAATCTCACATTTTAATGTGTTGTTGTTTGCCTTTAAGGAGAACACTTTTGTTGAGTCCTTTTCACCTATACCCATAACATTTAGCAATGCGAGATAGATTTCATCAATTTCGTAGGCACCCACAGGTATATAAACGGTGTGGAAACCATAGGTGGAGTTAATTTTATATCGAAAACAATTATTTGTTTCATCGACGTTGAATATTGAATTGTATGAGTAGAATCCAGTTAATCCTAATCCATATCGACCACATGTATCTAGCTGGATGGGTGGGTAAAACTCTGTACTAAGCACACTTGAGCGACCTGATAGAGTGAATGTGACAGACATGACTAACACACTTGTTGACTGCTACGCGAACTTATTGTGTGCAGCAAATATGGGAGAATCTTCTCTTGCGCGACGGTGGGACCTCATTATTACTTGATACCACATTTATATCGCTCACTTTACAGATGCAACAAAACATTTTTCGTGGTGGGGGGCCATCATTGACATCACAATCATCACAATCGGATGTGGAGTAATGTTCTTGGCAGTATTGATATTTTAATATATCAATATCAGTCTGGAGATGTTTGGGTAACTTATCCCACACTAATGCAATTTCATGTGCTGCACAGCCGATCATTACCTCTTTAGGCATGTCTGAAAGTTGTTGTTTGGTCATCTTGAGCAAACTACGTACTCTAGAGTATGCGAGTAGCGAGTGACCCATTCGTTTAATGCTGTCTCGATCCATTGCACCCGTCACCACAGAGTTTTATTTCACTTTAGGGAGAGATACTTTAGACACAAGTGACCGCACCACACTGTATCGAAATTTTGTTGTCTCTTATAATTATAATAGATTTTATCAGCAGATTTTAAACTCTTGCGCATGTATCCGATCAATTCTGTAGGAGGCGGCAAATCTCCAAAACTGTCAAAGTATGTGACTAAAGCACCCCGTTTTTTATATGCCACCCAATGGGTTCCAGGACCCTCTATACTATCCAAATTTATTATGGCAGATTCATTGCGGCGTGGCCCAGAGCTAGGTAGACCATCACGCATAAAAACACCCCGAAAATAAGGTATTGCCATCTTCTTAGCATAATATGTAAGATCGATGTCCGTAAGAGCTCTCCGTGGTAGGGTGTTTAATAGTTTTTTGAATTCTGTGGTTTAAGATAAAGACCCAATCCTTTGCGATATGATTTCAAATATAGCCCTTTGCCTGTTTTTCCTACAGCAATTCCCTCCATTTTTTTATTATGGCGATTTGCCTCTGCTAATTCCTCTCTGCCCACCTTTGCATCATTTACGGCTTTGGCTATGCCTGCAGCAGATCCAGCTATACTGCCCAACGCAGACAATCCGGCAAAAATAGGTATTAAAGGAAGAATTCCACCAACTTTGGGTATTGGTATTATGCGAGGTGTGCGAATATTACGTTTTCCGCCGGCTGCCCTCAAGTGTTGCCGTGCTGCCTGCAATGCAATTTTTGCTGCTTTCTTTGTGTCTTTTACGGCGATTTGTCGACCACCCGCTTTCCGCAGCGTTTTGCGCACCTTATGAACTATTCCAGAGCCAAAAGCTATTTTTCTATTGTTCTTTTTATTATTTTTCTTTTTTTTTATGGCTTTTCTCTTTCGAGCATGGGATTTCTTAGATGTGCAACCCATACCAAAACGCTGCTTTCCCTTCATTATTGTTGTAACTAGCCAAGCAGCCGCCTTTTCTCCAATGCTTGCGTCTTTAGATCTAACTCTCTCCCATGCAGTCTGTTTAAGTTGATAATCTGCCTTGTGCCGAGCTGCTAGATTAGTCGGGTTTTGATCATATGCAATATCGTGATGCTTGCATGCAATATCTAATTTGTTTATGCCAGGATCACCTCGTGCTAATCTTTTATGTAGTTTAGTGCCTGGACCACAATATTGAAATGATGGTAGATGTAATTCAAATGGAAGTTTATTTATTAGGGAATTAACTACCCCTCCACCTATCTTTACTAAACGCCTTTTACTTGTGCGTCGCTCGGCGGATAACATTTAAATAGTGATTGTAAAACATATTGCAGCTTATATAGTCTTCAGCTGTGGTACGATGCGTATAGTAAAACAGAAACAAAGTTTTCCCATAGATAATTTAGATGCAAAGGTTGGGTGCGGATTGGATGGGGCTAAGAAGCGACATGGACCACTATTACCATCAACTGTTCGTGGTATCATAATTGGACCTTCAAACTGTGGCAAGACAAATGTAATGCTATCTCTGCTTACCCACCCCCTCGGAATGTGTTTTGCAAATGTATACCTTTATTCAAAATCGCTAAATCAACCAAAGTATGAGTACTTATATAATGTTTTAGCACCGATTGATGGATTGGGATTTTATACATTCAGTAATAATGCACAAATAGTTGAACCCTCCGAGGCAAAGCCGGATTCTGTTTTTATATTTGATGATGTAATATGTGAGAAGCAGGATGTTATAAGATCATATTTTAGTATGGGCCGGCATCGTAGTGTGGATTGTTTCTATCTCGCTCAGACATATTCTCGCGTACCTAAGCAGCTCATTAGGGATAATAGTAATTTTATTGTTTTGTTTAAACAGGATGATATGAATCTGCATCATATATTTTCTGATCATGTTTCACCCGACATAACATTTAAGCAATTTCAAGATATGTGTGCAGAGTGCTGGAAAGATAAATATGGATTTTTAGTGATTGATAAAGATCGGGAAGTACATGAGGGAAGATACCGAAAAGGCTTTGACAGTTTTATATATCCCTGATATATTTAAAAACAACTCAATCGACCAACAGACATCGTAGGGGTTATATCAGAAATATACGTGTACATATAGTAATTTATATTGTCGACAATGATGAAAAATAATGTTAATACTGCGGAAATTAACAATGATATAAGCTTAAAACGTCAGCTGGTCCTCGCAACAGACGCTGTACGTAAGAAATTCAACTCCATTAAGAATATGAATGCAGAGAATCGGCTAGCGCTTGAGAAGATATATGAGCCAATAACAAAACCATTAAAAGTAATATCCTCAGCGTCAGAGGTAAAATCACACACCCAACCGATGCAAGAGAAGATGCCTAGCCGAAGGGTGTATTCAGAGGATAGTGATGATGCCACTACGAGCACCTTAAAGGTGACACCTGATAGACCGCAACCGCCATCTTTCATGGAAACACCGCCAACATCAATATTTACCACACCTGGTTCGGAAACTTCTTTTATTGATAGTCCGAAAGAAATACATCATATGGTTAAAAAGCACATAGAAAATCTAAAGTCTGGTAGTGCTAAATATGATACAACATATGGCGTTCGTGTAGATGCTGCTACAGGTAAACTACACATTGGTAATGCCGAAATACGTTTTTCCAATGGGGATATTGTCCTGTGGCGTGGTAATAAGAAACTTGGAGAATATCCGGGTAGTTCCGAGTTGTACGATAGAATATTTCTGAAATATCCTCCCATACTGGATAATGATGAAGAAGTTAATACCACAGACAGTGATGGTCGAATCTATGGGAATATATTAAAAATTACAAGGGCACCATATAAAAATTATAATATGAATAATGGTCTGAACAATAGCAAAGGAAAAAAATTCCGTCTCATTATAAAACCACTAGTATCTACTGCAGTATTGACGAGGTCCGCCAAAAAAGGTTTAGGAGTGTCAAATATACCTACCCAGAAATTATACAACAACAGACCTGTGGATTACGTCTACTGGAACAAGCCCCAGGAATTGGTAGCCCGCCTCCGTCTGCTGTGGAGTTCAAAAATGGCTGGTAACAACAATGTTGATAATGAGATACTAAATCTGATTCAAGAACTGAGGGAAGAGAAAATAGTGTATTAGAAAATAATATGCCGTCAATAATAGCTATAATATACTTTGACACACCTAAATCGAATCATATGTAATCAGAAATGGCTAGTGTAAAGAACACCATTGATAAGTTTGGTCGTAGAAGGACAGGTCCGAACAAGTCCATTATTCTACGCGGACCGCCGGGTGTTGGCTTTCAGCTCACCAGCGCAGGGCATTTCGATATTCAGAATAGACGTTTAACGAATGTTGCAAATGCCACTGATGATGGGGATGCCGTATCATGCAATTTTTTATATAATTATATAAAGAAATATAGTGATGAAGCTAACAAAGTTTTGAACGAGAAGACGAGTGAGATAGAAACACATAGTGCTGCCATAAAACAAAATAATAGTGAAATTATCAAATTGAGACAATATGTCGATAAAAAACTCTCATCTCTAGGCTTCAAACGTACTAAGGGTGGTGATATCGATATTCAGAATAAGCATTTAAAGAATATTGCAGAACCTGCGGGTGGTGCAGATGCTATAACTCGTGATTTCCTCTATGATTATATAAAAAAATATAATGATGGTGTTAATGGAGTTATTTTTGAGAAAACGAATGAGTTGGTTAAACTTAGTAAGGCTATAAAAAATATTAGACAATCCCTTACTGAGCTGAAAGATTATGTTAATGAAAAATGTTTATTAACTACGGCTAAATCATAATTATAATGCTTTAAATGTCACAACATTAGCAAAGTGAGCCACACTAATGTAGAAGCACACACACATGGAGCACACATGCATAATACTTTTGGATGTCAATAATAGCTGCAGATAAATTTCAAAATAAGTAAAGATATGATGGCTAGTAATGTGAAATTACAGGTTGTTAATGAGTTGCATCGATCAGCACGTAGAAATTTTCGTAGAAGAAGAACCGTGATTAAAGGTTATGGTGATTTATGGCAGATTGATTTGGCTGAAATGCAACCCTATGCTGATGATAATAGAGGTCATCGTTATATTCTAGTGGCCATTGACTGTTACTCCAAGTTTGTGTGGACGAGGCCTGTAAAAAGCAAAACTGGTAAAGAAGTGATGCAAGCTATGAAGAGCATTTTCCAAGAATCTAATTACTTCCCCGTTAATTTACAAAGTGACAATGGTACGGAGTTCTACAATAGATATTTCTCCGCATTAGTTAGGCAACACAACATTAATCATTATTCAACATATAGTGTAAAGAAAGCTGCAATAGTGGAGCGTGTAATACGCACCTTAAAAAATTTATTATATAAAGAATTTTCAGTTCGAGGTAAATACAAATGGCTGGATATTTTACCTAACATTACAAAAGTTTACAACAACCGAGTACATCGAACAATTGGTATGAAGCCTGCTGATGTTACGCCAACATCACGTTTAAATATGTACAATCATATAAAAATTGCATTAAAGCCCAAATTTCGAATTGGAGATATAGTTCGAATAAGTAAATATAAGGGAGTATTTGACAAAGGATTTACACCCAACTTCTCAACAGAACTTTTTAAAGTTGTGAAAATAAACATAACAAATATCACAACTTACCTGCTTGAAGATATGTTTTCTCGACCAATTAAGGGGTGTTTTTATGAGCTGGAATTACAAAAAACTAAATACTCCGACGTATATCTTGTGGAGAAGATCTTAAAGAAAAGGGGCAACAGAGTATTTGTGAAATGGCTGGGATTTTCGGAGGATCACAACTCTTGGATTGACAAAGCTGATATAGTTTAATATGTTGTATGTTTAGAGATTGCTTACTGCATTATTTTCACAACGAAATTTTTTAAATGTTAAATAATATTGCTTTTAATGAAACTTGTAAAAATATAAACTATGTTTTAAATGTATTATATAATCAGGTCGTTAATAAAATACATGCAACCTTATCGTTATGTCTTTTATTTATTCTTTCTTTGAAATCATCAACAAGCTAAATAAAACCAACATATACAATACATAAAAATATATTTCTTGAAACATAAATTTACATTGAAAATGGCATCACATGTATATTCACTTATTAATGTAGCTAGTCATCTTAATCTATATCTTCACCCTTTTCCCCATCACCAGATTGTTTTAGCTGATATTTCTCAATAACTTCTTTAGGTAAAAACTCCTCAATTTCATATAGAAAATGTTTCAAATTTACACAGACCATCTCTTCACAAAATACATCTAAACTTGAATGGCCACAGCAATATCTTTTACATATATTTACACCCATGCCGTACCTAGTAGAATTCCCTATAAGACGACGACTTTCACTGGCATCCCAACAATAATCTAGATCGTAGTTGGAGGCGTGCAGGGCATCCATACTTAAGTCGTATAATTGGGAAGATAACCTTTCAATAGCTGAATCGATGTTCTCTGCTTTTGGCCACCCTTGAGCTGAATATTGCATCCACATATTTGCTGCTTATCTGGAAATTAAATATTCAAATAAAGAAAAATTATAAGTATATTTTAATTAGCTACTTACACGGATGAGATAGATGCAATTTAATTTTAAAAATAGTTATGTTTTATCTACCATAGGAAAATGAGCAAATGAGTAACCCCAATGAATTAAGTATTATGAATTTATGATTATTTCACTATATACTACTTATTAATTAGTTAATGCTACAAAAATATGAATACTATACATTTTAACGGTTGCTTGAGAATCACTCAATGTGGTTCAATGTTATTAAGGATCTAGATTTTGCACCGCCAAAGATTGGACGACTCTGTCCTAAATATGTTAGCGTATATTTATCGTTTGATGAGTTTATTGCATCAACAATATTCGACTGTAATAGTTCCCCGACTCGTTTCGGTAAAAAGGATTTAAATGTAAGCACAGCACTTTCATCAAATAAAACAGCAATTAGCGACTTTCCAAATCGCGTATCAACTGCAAGTATTTCTTTTATTATATATGGCTTATCTACGGTTAGCGATTTAATTGGTTTTTGTTCTATAAACGGAACATCTTTACCGATAAGCTCATTAAGTTTTGATAAATCAGCATTTGAGACTGCCATTTCTAAATGAACAAACTATATAGTGAAAACTTTCAATAAATATAATATAAATAACCCTCACTCAAAACGGTTGAAATCACAACACTATGCTCACTTAGCTGTAGGAGATTTAAACTAACTATAATTTTGTTTGGCTGCCCTCATCTATTTTATAATCATACAGCCACTGCGTCACATCAGACCCTCCCCCCAACTCATACAGATTTACACATCGGCCGCATGGTCAAGGGCGATATCCACAAAGCTTGTTCAAGGTCACGCAAAGAGAGTCGAGAACGACATCATTCAAGGTCACCCTCGTTCAAGGTCATGGTTACCCACCGACCTTTTTCGAGGTCAAGGCCAAGGTCATGGTCAAGGCCAAGGTCATCTCAAGGTCACCAGAAACGCCAGCGCTCAAGGTCACACGAGTCAAGGTCAAGGTCACCCACCGCCGAATCGGCCGCGTTCAAGGTCACACGGTTCAAGGTCACCTCCTCCCCCAAGGTCAGAGGAGGGGCTGAACCGTCTATACTTCTCTACTGTCGTAGTTGCTTAAATTAATGAAAAATTTGATCATTGCAAACATGAAACTCGAAAAGAAGCTATGTACTTGGTCCATATAAACAAAGATTAACAATAAAAGAATAATGTTAACTGCTTTCTTAAAAATTCCCAAGGTACCTATAAATGTGCGAGTATGTAAAAAAATCCTAAAATATACCCATTAGGTCTAGACGCATTCTACTATGGGTTAAAGATACATTCTTAGAAAGCTCACTTACTACAAAGGTGTCAAGTTATTATTGCAGAAATATTTATGTTTATAATGCTTATGTGGAATTTTCCTATAAAATCACAGCACACGTTCTATGAGAGATGGTGCCAAAAAATAATATTAGAGAGTTTTTGAACCGCTTAAATTGTAGCACGTCGTTATCGTTATCGTTATTCTGCGCATGCGCAGTGCCTAAAAGAGTATCATTTTTGGCACTGCGCATGTGCAGAATAACGATAACGATAACGACGTGCTAAAAAGGGGTTCAAAAACTCTCTAATACCACGGATGACACTGATGACAGCAAAACTGTATTCGCAAGCCCAGGGAAGACTAGTGCGAAGTGCGACACTAGTCTACACCATAGACATTATTATGTCTATGGTCTACACTAGTAGAGATTTGGTAAAAAAGTTGTTCTGATATCTGACGGTTGTAATCACCGTTGTAAGTTTTTTTTGTTTTTAAATATAAACAAATGTCAGTCAATATCGTCGTATTACTAATATTGTCCTGTAAGGAGGGACGTAATAGTATATTATTCCCAACCATATAAAATGTAATAAGTTTATTACTGACTTTTTAGAAGTTTGAAAATTAGTCATTACTAACTGTTGCTACTGTCCAGGTCGGGAAGTGATCACTTTCCACCCAAGGGTGGAAAGTAAAACATCTGAAAGATACGTGATGTTTGTATTTTGAGTGACGTTAATTTTGACAAGGTATCAGTCTCAGATTAACCATGTAAAAGATAAGTAACAGCAATACCCAAAGCATTAATATGCCTGTCCACCTAATAAACAACCATTTACGAAAGGGGGGAGTGTTTATTTAACTGTTTGTAAATAGCTACCAGTGGCGGCCAGTATTTCTCAAAATAAGAGGGTTTATTAATGTTTTTAAAGGTGTTTCTAACAACGTAAAGTACCTATTGCCTCACGATTTAAAAAAAACACCTAACATCTACAAAAACTAATGTGTAGGTAGCTATATAACATAATACGCAATACATACTTTCCTTTATTTAGCTATTTTCCTAAAATTCAGAAAAAACTAATAAAAAAGTAAGAAAATAAACCTCTGCACCGAAGAGTCTGTTAGAGTTTTTTCTTAAATATAGATACATAAATATCATAGAACACAATACATTCTTCTGACAGTGAAGTTTCCGAAATGTTAGTGCTTTTTTATCTTAAAGTGTGTATTATGCTTTATGATATTTATACATTTTTCAGTATGAGAACTGATTAGTCAAATTAAAAAAAACTTTAATGGGTCTTTTAGCGCGGAGTACGTATTGTTTACTCAAAATTTTATTAATTTGTTCTGAATTGTGGCCAAATACCCAAATAAAGTAGCGATATAATATAAAGATATTCATAATACTTTATACCTACTAAAAACCTGAAAGTGAAATAAGAAAATACATTTTTTCACTTTTCATTCTAAATCAAAACTACATCTAATACTCTTATTTATATTTTAAATTATTCGAGTTTTTTTTTCAAAGAGGGGTAAACATTTGAAATTTTCCTTATTTCATTATTAACCTTCACCAGGCATAAAATTATCGGAAAGAAAAACGATAAAAATTTCATTGTCTCCAAATAATTTTATGAGGATCAGAAACTATTATCCATAGAAAATATACAATATAAAACTACAATATTATCTATATTACTTATATTACCCATGAACATTATACGTAAGTTGAATTCCTAACGAATGATACGTCTATGGTCAGCTTTGTTTACTTACCGGTGGAACGATCTCCCATCACCTTTTTTGCCAGATTTATGGAAAACTATGCATTTAATAGTCATTTTACTGTCCACAAAGATTTTCCACAAACTAAAAATCTATAACACAGCCTAGATTATTGACTGATGACCACTTATATCACATAAAATACTTAAATAAATTTACGTTCACAAAACTTCAAAACAAATATGAAGTCACGAATCGTTGTGTCGTGTATTTCCGGCATATCTCGGTCCGTCAAAAACTGTAACGAACCAATGGCATGCAGTGGGATTTGTTTATCTAATTATATTTCATTTCGTGGACATTTTTCTCTCGCTGTTATTTATCTTGTATATGGTTAATCTGAGGTATCAGTCATCAGGAAAACCCTTATATTTTATATTTATTTATATAGAATCAGTTTACAATAACAATAATTTTGGATTTTAGTTTTTTAGCAAAAACTAAAAAAATAATCAACTGCTGTCTGTGTGACAGTAAACAATTTATGCCCCCTATATTAAATAATAATGTCAGCGTCATAGAAACGGATTTTCACTGTCTTCTAAATTGAAAAGTAGTATGAAAAAATATGAATGAATAAATGGATATATTCCCGTTTTCTCGTTTTTTTAGAGATGGTTGTGAATAAAATCGTATACATACCTCGGCGGAAGGTTTCATTCCTGTCTCGCGCTATAGCTTACCTCGGTGCACCTCGGTTATCTAAACAGCGCTCGACAGTAATGAAACATTTTCCGCCTCAGTATGTAATATACTATTACCTGTGTAAAAGTGACACTTGTCACAAAGTAATCATTTTCCATCCTGATATATGCCACTTTCCATCTGGATATGACAAAGTCAGAAATGTGTTTCTTTCAAACTGAATTTAAGTTTGAAATATCAACATTAAACGCATAATATACGAGTATAATAAATATTACAGCCCATTCTCATAACAACTGCCAATACAGATATAAAGTGCCACTTACATTTCGAAAAACAATGTCACACCAGTCTACTTACAAGGTAGGTATGACGAAAAAATGATTGCATTTGCCAATTTTAAAATATTTAGGGTATGACGAAAAATCTCATATGCACCACAGGTCGTACAGGAAATTTTATGATCTAAAATACTTCTAAACCGTATTTTCGAATACGCAGGATTTGTCGAATTCGGTTGACAAAATGCAAATGCAAATTGCAAAAAATTAAAAATTGGCACATGGGTTTAAAAAGTATATCACAGTTTCCTTTAACGTTTTTAAAATTTTCAAAAATAGTACCATGTCATAGACAATTACTTATACCTTTATCGGTGACCATGTTCAATTCAAATTTGGCCAATATTTTCTAGAAAAAACCATTGATAAAGTCGAAGTTTAATTAAATCGATTAATAACACAGTTTGCCTTAGTATATGTAGACTTTCTTGGTGGCAGAAGAGAGTCTACATACGTAGATATACCTACATGTATATACAGGGTGGGAAAAATTTTAATGTGCAGCATTGGTATCTCGGAAACGGTAAAAGATACAACGTGGCTCAAATTAGGAAAAAGTTGCTCAATTTTATGCTGATTCAAAATATGTGAACAAGTTTAATATATTCCGGGCCGTTCGGGAGTTACACCGGAAAAATCCAAATTTGCCAATTTCTTTTAAGTCAAATAACTTCTCTTGAAATAAATGTAGACTTTTGAAATTTGGTACGTTTACATAGTTTGATGAGAGTTTTGGATTGCCATACTAAAACATGTTCTAGGCCTACTAGTTTTTCCGCAACAATATTCAACTTTTGAATTTCTTATGGGCGCCATATTGGATTCTTACTTCACTAAATACAGAAAGAAATTACAAGCACGGTGATATATCACACTTGATACTTTCTTCAATAAATATGGATAATACACGCGAATAACGATAAATATTATTTATTTACAAATAATAAACAATCATTCATTTATAGTTAATTGTTACAAAGTGTGTTTTTAGCTTTTTAGAGGAACTAATTATTATAATAAGAAAAACAACTTATTTATCTGCTCGAATTGGCTGCCGTTACTCTGAATACAAAGTTGAGTCCTTACAGACATGTCATCCACTGCACGTCTTACTGTTCCACCATCTATTGAATTTATGTAAATATTTGGTGTGGAATTTTAGATAACAAGGTATTAGGGCCTTTTCGTGTTATTGATAAATTAACTTCTCGAAATTATTTACACTTCTTACAAAAGGATTTGGAGGAAATGCTGGATGACTTTCCTTTGCAAAATATACAAAATTTACAGTTGTTTCAACAAAATGGATGCCCTTCACACAATGCTAGGATTGTAACCCAGTACCTAGATCAACGTTTTCCGAATTCGTGGATGGGTACAAATGGTCCCATTCTATGGCCACCGCGATCACCGTGTCTAAACCCCTTAGATTATTATTTCTGGGGAGCTGTTAAAAATTATATCTACCATAATCCAATGCCATCGACAGAGGATGAAATATTGGAAAGAATTAATGAATACACAAATTCAATAGATGGTGGAACAGTAAGACGTGCAGTGGATGACATGTCTGTAAGGACTCAACTCTGTATTCAGAGTAACGGCAGCCAATTCGAGCAGTATAAATAAGTCGTTTTTCTTATTATAATAATTAGTTCCTCTAAAAAGCTAAAAACACACTTTGTAACACTTCACTATAAATGAATGATTGTTTATTATTTGTAAATAAATAATATTTATCGTTACTCGCGTGTATTATCCATATTTATTGAAGAAAGTATCAAGTGTGATATATCACCGTGCTTGTAATTTCTTTCTGTATTTAGTGAAGTGAAAATTCAATATGGCGCCCATAAGAAATTCAAAAGTTGAATATTGTTGCGGAAAAACTAGTAGGTCTAGAACATGTTTTAGCATGGCAATCGAAAGCTCTCATCAAACTATGTAAACGTACCAAATTTCAAAATTATTACAAAATTATTACTACACTTATTTCAAGAGAAGTTATTTGACTTAAAAGAAATTGGCAAATTTTGATTTTTCCGGCATAACTCCCGAACGGCGCGGAATATATTAAACTTGTCCACATATTTTGAATCAGCATAAAATTGAGCAACTTTTTCCTAATTTGAGCCACGTTGTATCTTTTACCGATTCCGAGATACCAATGCTGCACATTAAAATTTTTCCCACCCTGTATGTGTAAAATTACAAAATGCGCTCATATGAAAATCAAGTAAGTAGGCATACTAAAATTTTTTAAACTTACCAACAGATTTATCGTATCGATTTATGTAATCACACACTTAATTTAATCACATTTGATTCAGTAATAAAGAGGACATGGAAGAAATAAGAAAATCCAACTAAGACGTCTAATGGTACATATAATACACTTCATTAATGTGTACATAAAAATCGAAAGATATCAATTGTTAACATACTTACCACAATCAATATAATGTAGACATTATTATAGAATGAATATGAATAATTATTGTTCAGAACATCTCTTGCTTGCCTTAAAAGTTCAAAAAAAGTTGTTGAAAAGATTAGCATGATCTTCCATGAAAATATATCGTTGTAAATATCGACTAGGTCTCTCATTTGTTTATATAGTCTTCCTAAATATCTTATGTTCTTGGCAAATTTATGTTCATCCAATGTCCTAAGCATCACTGGTTTCTTAGATAATTTTAGCATATACTTCAGATAACAGTTTAGATCATTGTATCTACATTTTAAACAAATAGCAAATATGGCCATAATGAAGGTAGTTACCATCACATTGGATATTATAATGCTATTTACAATAATAATGACTATAACTTGCCAGGGACGTTGACTCACACTTATATTAAGAAATAAAGTGAATAACTGTCCAAATATAAATAATAACAGTATTGGTATAGATGCAGATGTATTGTTAGTGAGACATTTCTTTAATTTTAGTTCTTCGTAAAGGCGTGTATAACGAAGTAAGAACTGTGGCCACATTTTTTCCTTTAAATATACATCAAGGGCAATCATTGTTATACTAACAGACATAGCGACTATATGTAGAACACAAAATATTTTTCTTGCATTCAACCCTGATGGCTGTGCTCTTACAAATTCTACCACATAATAACTGAAACAAATAAAAATCATTGCACTCAAATAAAGAAGAGTCCATGCGATTTTAAAAAATGAATGAATAATTGATTGACTTATCGAGTGCTTCTTCAAATCATACCAAGGTGTGAGACCTACGGCATTTCCAATTTTAAAAGCCAAATACATTAATATGATATCTTCTTTTGGAAACAACGCAATCATGATTCACCAGTTGAAAAGTAGGTAATAATATACCTACCTATACCTATTCATCGATTTAGCACTTATGAACTAAATTTTAAATTCAAATCGATATTTAACAATGTAAAAGTAAAATTGAAAAGTTTTGTAAAATTAAGCATCAATTATTGATATAGGTACTTAATTCAAATCAGTTAATAAATATAAGTTAGATTTTCTTTCCTAGACTAAGTTTGAGACACATATAGGTACTCTATTGAAAATTTCACGCTAATGTTAAAAAATAAAATGGGAGCATTTTTAACGCTGCTATGACAATCTATGTATTTCTTCGGAAATTTTCTCCTGCGGGTTGAAAATATTACAGTGGAAATTTTTTGACATATCTAAAAAAAAGTGGCAGCGGGTCTTTATGGAAAGATAATAATGACTAAATAAAATATAATAATAACTCCAAAAACCAGGTAAATGTTTTTATTTACAACCATGTGTGTAATGTTGATATTTCAAAGTTAAATTAAGAAAGTGGCATATACCAGGGTGACCCATGGTACACTTGTATCATGTTTCCACCCAGACAAATGTCACTTTCAACCCAGGTAAATGTTATTCATATTAAGTTAAGTATTAGCTGTCACTTGCATTTAAAAGATATGGTTGTAAATAAAATAGTATACAAAACTCGCTGAAAAGTTTCATCCTTTTCTCTCGACAAAAATGAAACACTTTCCACCTCCGGTATGTAAGTAATATACTATTTATTTGTATGACTACAACTGCGGTCGTTTATATAGGTAAGTGGTAAGTACAACAACTGACATATTTTTCTCGAAATTTGACATTTTAAGGTAAATTCAAAGCCTTTTATATTTAACCACGTTTAATTACTACGAAGTAAACACAATAAATATTGTAAATAGCATTTTTCTATTGTAAATCCATTTTGTTGTGAAATTTTCTTACCGAATACCACTCGAGATCAAATTATAATTATATCTGAAAATTTTTTCTCGCTCGCGAATATTTTCAGATAATGATCCCTCGTCTAACGACACGGGATAATTTTCAAAATATGCGTGAGCTCTAAAAAATTTCCGGGTATAATTTGACCTCTACTGGTATTACATAATGTGATAATCCAATGAAGTGATATAGATAGGAAATAGGTAGGGAAGAATGGGGCAGGACTAGGTACCAAATACATATAGGTATTTACCATTAACAAAAACTGGGCGAAAAAAGGCATATAAACCACATACAGATATTATCATAACCAATTTTGAAAAGAATTTGTGCTATTATTAAAGGGTATGTTTTCTAATAAAAAATGTTTTTAAATGTGACATACTCGATCATACTACATAGGTGGAGTAAAACCGGGTATCAACTTAACATCATGAATTTTATGTATTTCTATAAAACATCAACAGTAACTTATTTCAAAAAATTCATAAACATACGTTTTATCCCTTCTCTGCACTGCCTCATATGAGCCTAATTGTCTCTTCATTTTAACGATAGATCTGAGCAGCCGTAACTAAAACACCCATACGATGTGAAACAGGACCGCACTCATATTTGGTTCAATGAATTTTTGACAAGTCCAAATATGACACTTTATTTAAAATGATCAACTTTACTTAATTGCTAATAACTTCACAAAGTAAGTCTTGTGATGCCCCTCAACACATACCTACTTGTTTTCTACCGTTTGCGAGTTATTTTGCAATTTAAAAAAAATCTTCTTTTCATGTACAGTGTGTCACTAGTGATATCAATGCAGATGTTTATCCTGAACACTGCTTTATATTCTCCTGATTAATGTCGATTTATATCATCCCTGGCATTATTATTTAAAAAATACCTATAGATCTGCAAGTGTCCTATCTTATGAATCACAGCAGTCAACTATTGAATATATGAAAAAATCTATTTTTCCCAACCATTAAAAAATTTATATTTTCAAATTTACAGACTTTTTGTAGGAAAGGTTAGTATTACAATACCTACATCTAGTAGTTGCTACCATTAAAAAAGTGAGTACCTACTAGAAAATACTAAGTATTTCCTAACAGCTGTTACTGCTGTTAGTTAGTCTATGTACTGCAAAAATTATTGAAAATATACTCGTAGGAATTAAGCCAAAAAGTTAACTGAGAGATAAATTATTAATGAAATTATCAAATATTCTGGTTCAATAAAGTTTTTAATTTTCCTCGTTACCTATAACCTAGGTACGCAAAGGAATAATTTTATTATTTTTAAGATATGTCCACTACTTTGCGCGAAGTATGCACCCGCCCAACATTGAATTACAAGGGCATATCTTCCTATAACCTCAACTTATTGTCTTTAATAAATTTTCTTCTTAATAGTGTTATCTACATCTTTTAAAAAATGAAATATTAAACAAGCATCTACGTATTTCTGCTTCCGGCGGCTTCAGGCGCATGTGTGGCAGGAGGTTTAATATCTAAGAACTAGAAATGGGAGAAAATCGCTATCGTGATTTTCGTTCCCATTTCTAGCACTACCGGGGGTCCAGGCCTGAGACCTGGGGTCACCCTTCGGGTGACAGATGCATCTAAAATAATATTATTTTTAAAAAAATACATATTAAAGAAATTTTATTGTATCTGGAATGATGATGTAATTATAGATACTAAACGATTTTTCTTAATATTTTGATGAATTGTAAGTGTACTCTATTATTGATGGTAAAACATCATAATTTTTTAAGTGTTGAAAGTAGAATTTATTTTTCAGTAAACATTATTATCAATTTTATCAATGGGGCCAAAATATTGTATATATTTACTTTTGTAAGCTAAAATGATGAATTTAACAGACTGCCAAAATGAACGAATTAATTCCAAACTTTACGTGCTGAAAGAATAAAAGCTACGGGTAATGAAACAGAATAACTAAACACTAATACTAATAAATAATTGCAATTAAAAAGTAAAAAAAAAATTGCCGCCAACCTAACTTGAACTCGCGAAATCAGCATTATCACGTTTAGAATCCTACGACTTTCCCATTGCTCTACCGCGCCTGTTGTCAAAAGGTTAACCTGAGACGGTTAAGTATGTAAACTGTACGTGTCAACCTGAAAAAATAATTTTTACCGATTTTCTAATTGGAAAAGCATTTCGCTTCAGTATTTTGGTAATCAGAAGTGTTTGGCAGTTAGTACAATCGATTCCGTTAGCAATATTTCTCGTAGCAAAAAACATACCTAAGTTTAATTAATTTGACAGTTTTCGTGGGAGGTGCTTGTCTCGTTAATGCAATCTCACATTGGCAGATAAAATAAGAAACAAGTTGAGACGGACGCGACTCGAGATTTTCGAAGACGAAATAGACGTAGAAGGACCCGTGAAGCGGGTGAAGCGGAAAGCGGTTCGCGTGAAGCGGTTCTCGAAGCCGTAAAATTAGAAAAATGGTCTAGGGAGTCTCGCGAAAAGTCGGGATTTCGGCGGGCGTAACGGGACCATTAGGCGCGAGAACAAACGCCGGTGCTAGCCGCAACTCTCTCGCCGAACGGTGAGCGACGAAAATTTTGCAGAGGTTTTTTGAAAAGGCGTTTACATTGGGAAAACGCGTAGGAAACGGGACGAAAATACCCCTACGCATTGGAGAAAGGCCGGGGGCGACCTCCGGTCACCCGCAGGGATCACTCCGCGATCCCCCCTCGGAGGAGATAGCTTTGAAACTTTGTGGATTCGGCGACGAAATTTAGAGTGAGACAGAATCGACGCGTTTTAATATATATGGATGGATTATATGGATTATTAAAAATTACAAGAAATATATGACAATTAAACTGATTTTAAAATTAAAATTATTTCAATGTCAAAATTGTCAGTTTGTAAATAACTTAGATGTTTTTAATAAAATGTCCCTAATTTCCTAAATAGGTACCTATCTAATCTATAATTTATCCTAATAATAATGTTCCTATAACTCTGGTGGTTTTTTATACTATATTTTTAATATTATTTATTGGCTTATTTATTTATTTTTATTTAGTTAACTTTTTTGCTTAATTCCTATATAAGAAAGATATAAACAGTTAAATAAGTCAATAAATAATATTAAAAATATACCATAATTTTTAGTGTGAAAACTTATGCAGATATTTGATTTTAGATCTTTTAGATCTTGTAGGGTCATTCGGACTCGCTCATCTAATCTTCAGGCACCAGAAATATTAAATATTCTCATAAATATTAATGCAGCTTATATAAACTAGACAGGTGAATGATAAAATATGAAAATAAATTTTCGATACATTGCGTCATTCCTGAAATAGCCTAAAAAAACTGAAAAATTTAATTTTCTTATTTCTTTAATATCTTTTTTATTACGGAAACAATGCAATTAAATTTGGCATGGTATGGATACCGTTGAGTAACAAATTGTCACTCAACGATCTATACGCTAAATCTACTGGAAGTTTCAGGCAACTTTCGATTTTCATATGGGCGCTATAATAATATAGCGCCAACATACATATATAGATACAAACCTAATATAAATTAGGTTTGTATCTACACCATTGAATAGAGAATAAAATTACGATTTCAACGATGTACAATTGCGGATCATCCGACTTGGTCAAGAGAATTAAAACTTAGTTATAAAATTGATTGAAACGTCTTAGTTGCAATGAAATAATGATTTTGAGGATCAAACTATCACTTACTGCTCTAGTTAAATACTTAGTGCTTTAGAGCAGGAGTGTTATTGTTATTATTTAAGCAGAATATTAGGTATATATTATAATTATGGTACATCGTTGAAATCGTAATTTTAATCTCTATCTTATGTGTAAAAATCTAATATAGCGCTCATATGAAAATCTAGTAGGCCTAGTATAAAATTTTTGAAGTTTATCAATACATTTATGCTATTGATTTATATAACAGCACACTAATTTAATTGTACATATTTGCTTCAATAGTAAAAAGGATATGGAAGAAATAAGAAAATCCAAGTAAGACATCTCAATGGTAGAGGTACACATGTTAATGTGTTATAAAGATCTAAGGAAATCAGTTGTGAAAATACTTACCACAATCAATATAATGTAAACATTATTAGCGAATGAATAAGCATAATTATTGTTCAGAATATCCCTTGTTTGCCGTAAAAGTTCGAAAAAAATTGTGGAAAAGAGTAGCATGATCTTCCAAGAAAATATATCGTTATAAATGTCGACTAGGTCTCTCATTTGTTTATATAGTCTTCCTAAATATCTTATGTTCTTGGCAAGTTTATGTTCATCCAATGTCCTAAGCCTCACTGGTTTCTTAGGTAATTTTAGCATGTGCTCCAAATAACAATTTAGATCATTGTATCTAAATTTTAAACAAATAGTAAACATGCCCATGATGAAGGTAGTTACCACCACATTGTATATTATAATGCTGTAGTCACTAATAACGACTATAACTTTCCAGGGATATTGACTCACACTTATATTAAGAAATAAAATGACTAAATGTCCACATAGAAATAATAAAATTATGGGTATTGTTGCTGATGTATTGTTAGTGAGACATTTCCTTAATTTTAGTTCTTCGTAAAGGCGTGTATAATGAAGTAAAAACTGTGGCCACATTTTTTCTTTTAAATATACATCAAGGGCAACCATTGTTATACTAACAAATATTGTGACTATATGTAAAACACTAAATATTTTTCTTGCATTCCACCCTGATGGTTGTGCCATTACAAATTCTATCACATAATAACTCAAACAAATAAAAATCATTGCACTCAAATAAAGAAGAGTCCATACGATTTTAAAAAATGTATGAACGATTGATTGACTTATCGAGTGCTTCTTCAAATCACACCAAGGTGTGAGACCTACGGCATTTCCAATTCTAAATGCCAAACAGATCAATATGATATCTTCTTTTGGAAACAACGCAATCATGATTCACCAGTTCAAAAGTAGATAATAATATAATAATAATAATAATAATAATATGAGTAGGTAGTACCTACCTACTCATCTAGTGAACATTTATGAACTACAGTACACCAAATGTAATCCAAATCGATATTTAACAACGTAAAAATAAAATTGAAAAGTTTTGTAAAATTAGGCATCAATTATTGATATAGGTAATTTAAATCAGGTATTTATTTATTTATTTATTTAAAATTCGTGTTAATATACACCAGGGTGTTTACACTCGTCACAAAAACCAGAATACGGAGATTACTTACGTACTAGCTAGAGTACAAATAATCATATTAATGTGCCTATTATTAAAAGATTAAGATCAATAAATAACAAGTAGAATTATAGATACATACATATTACAAACAATAAATTAAAAGAAAAAAATACTACGAACAAACAAATTTAAAATAGTCACTAGATCTCGCGAAAGTCGCTTGATAAAAATTGATTAAAATCATAAAACGCGTTCATCAGTAAATAATTCTTAATTTTTTTTAAAATTTATTCAAGTGTAGAGTCTTTAAATGGTCAGGTAGGACATTAAAAAATTTTACACCCAAATAACCAGTACCATTTCTTGTTCTTGTTAACCTTAGGTATTTATCTGAGGAGTAATTTCTATTACGGGTGCTATATGAGTGACTTTCATGGTTGCAATGGACTGACTCTATATTTTTCTTAACATGAACAAGGCAATGGAATATATAAGTACAAGGAAACGTGAGTACATTCAACTTAACAAACTGATCTCTACAATCATCTCTGTATTTTAAACCCGCTATAACCCTTATAGCCTTTCTTTGCTGCGAAAATACTTGATTGCTAGAAGGTGCGTGACCCCAAACAAGTATCGCGTAGGATAAAACAGAGTGCATAAAACTATGATACACCATTAATAATGTATTCCTGGACACTACACGTGCTAGACTTCGAAGCAAGTGGATATACTTAGACATTTTAGAGCAAACGTAGTTGACATGCTGGTTCCATAATAATTTAGAATCCAGGTGTACCCCCAGAAATTTAACAGAATCAGGATTACTTATATGTTCTGAATTTCGTAACGTGAAAATCATAGTTTCGGTTTTTGTCGTGTTGAGACTTAAGTTATTAGATGAAAACCAGTTATTAACATGTGATAGAGTTTTATGCCTTTTTTCTGTCAGTAATGTGAAATTACTATTTCTAGTTATTATATTAGTATCATCAGCAAAAAGTACACTACTTATATTATCTTTATTTAACGAATTTGGGAAGTCGTTTATATATATAAAAAAAAGAAGAGGGCCTAATACTGAACCCTGAGGCACCCCATGTAAAGGTATTTTAATATTGGATTTGACTTGATTGTATTGAACATATTGAGCTCTATCACTTAAAAAAGATTTCACCAAATTTGAACTATCACTTGAAAAGCCATAATAATATAATTTCTTTATCAGAATAAAATGCGAAACACAATCGAATGCTTTTGTTAAATCCAAAAACTGGGAGGCTAGTACTCACCATTCTCAAAACTAATATTAATCATTGTTGTTAGATAGTCAATAGCCAATGTAGTTGATAGGTTATTACGGAAACCATATTGATGACAGCTGAAAAGCTTGTTAGACTCAAAATATGTTGCTATTTGTATATTTAATAAATTCTCATAAGTTTTTGCCATGACCGGCACTACGGAAATGGGCCTATAATTTGATGGATCATTGATATCATTTTTTTTATATATAGGAACAACCTTAGCTATTTTAAGGCACTGAGGAAATATATTATCCTTAATAGAATAATTAATCAGAAAAGTGATAGGGTTTAACACACTGTTAATTATACTTTTCAGAATTTTAGTTGACCAGCTATAACTATCCACTGATGTTTTATTTTTAAGGTTACTAACAACATTAGCAACCTTCCAGGGCGAGACACTCGAAAAAGAAAAGCTATTTAATACGACAAATTGTTGTAGATATTTCTGAAAGTCACTATTTTTAGATGGTAATCCCTTTATTATGATGTCAGCAGCATTTATAAAATAATTATTAAATTCGTCGGATGATATATTTGATGGACTCTGAGAATTATGTTTAAGTACTTTATTCAAATTATTGACCAGGTTCCAGGCAGCTTTTACTGGATTAGTATGATTTTGGATATAGTTGTCACTTGACAGTTTCTTAGCATTGACGATTTCTTGACGGTACCTCGATCTCAATCTCCCACAGATATCCTTGTTACCTTCAGTTGGATGTTTTTTATAAAATTCAAGAAGGAAGTGCAAGTGGTTACGCATGTGTAATTCTATACCTTCGGTTATGAAGTTTATAAACATTTCGAACCGTTTACTTATGTGAATTTCACAGTCGTGGATAAAATCCCAATTTGCAGTATCCAAATATTTACATAGCTGCAACAAGTTAGAAGAACACAAAGACTTATAAGAGATTTTTATTGGTAGAAAATTGGAATCTATCTGAGCTTGCAGATAGATAGCAAAATGATCAGACATGTTTGTGTCTAATGCTTTTGAATTAATCCTGTTTAATGCAACATTTGTGAAGATATTATCAAGACAGTGAGTATGTCTTGAGAAACCATAGAAAGACTGAGAAAACCCAAAAGAAGTGAACATATATTTATTACTTGTATCGATCGTTTGTTGTTAGACTCATGAAAGTATACATTAAAGTCCCCAGAAATAAACATTATTTTATTACAATTTGTGAAATAACTTAAGGCTTGATTTAGTACTTCTAAGAATAAATCGAAATCGCCAGTTGGTGATCTATAAATAGTCATGACTCTGATATTATCAATATCAGCAGCGACTACTTCAAAGTGTTTTTCAATGGAGAGTGTATTTATCTGATCTAAACTTATACACTTTATATAATGATTCAATGCATAAATAGCTACACCACCATGAATTAGATTAGTTCTACAAAACTTAGAGACCAAGTTGTAATTGGATATACTCACATATTTCGATTGTTCCAGATTTAACCAATGTTCGTTGATTAGTAAGATATTGAACTTATTTTCATTTGATAATATTTCTATTTCTTCCACTTTATTTTTAATACCCTGTATATTTAAGTGAAATAGTACAAAATTATTAACTACATCATTATTATTCTTCCTAAGTGTTAATAAAAAATCCTCCACATTAGCTTCAGGATTCCCATTATTGACATCTTCTTTGTATTGAATTTTAAATTTAAATCTCTGGAAAGCTACATTCTTGGCCCAAAATTTAGGATCGTACACCATATCCTTCAAATCGAACTTAATGCCAACCTGGAAGCACCTACAGTTAGGTCTGGACTGTTCAATTCGTGTTTGTAGATGTTTCACAACCACATCTTCCTCATTACCTATATTAGCCTTTTTTATAATGAAACTTTTAATGATTGATTCATCTACGCTATCAGGCACCTTGGAAATAAATAGCCAGCCTTTTTTAATTTATCATCTCTTCCTGTAAATTTCTCTGTTTTGTCCACTTCTCCTGTACCCACAAAAATAATTTTCCTTGGCCGAGGAGAGTTGGTAGGTATACGTTTCGTATTTTCAGATATATTTCCAGCAACCTGAGCCCATGTCATGGGAGCGCCACTGGTATTAGGGATGTTAGAGTTCGTTTTTGTTTTATTTTGTATACTTGCTACAGTATTATTATTCCTAGGAGGAAATAAAAATATATCTTTTTCATTATCGGCAGCCGATTGAGGAGTATCTGAAATTTGTGATATTGGGCTATCTAATCTATATTTTTTATTATTGTCCCTGTTGTTTGTTTCTTGTCCAGATCTTTTTTTCAAAGTGTTTACTTGTTTTTCTAATGCAGTAACTTTTTCTTCGAGTAGCTGTTTATTTTGCTTTATTAAAATGTTATTCTCCCTTAATTCTTGAATAAGTGCCTTTAAATATGCATTTTCATCCTTTAGACGATTAATGATAGAGTCATTCATTAATACTACTTAACTACATAGGTACTTAGATACCTACATTATTTCATAGTCTAGTGGTCTAATTTTGAGATACACAGAGATAGGTAATGAATTAAAGAATGATATATATATAGGAAACAGGTAGGGAAGAATGGGGCAGGACTTATAGGTATCGAATACATATTTACCATTAACAAAAATTGGGCGAAAAAAGACATATAAACCAGACACATTAACATAACTAATTTTAAGATGAATTTGTGCTATTATTACAGGGTATGTTTTTCAAAATAGAAAAAAGGCTTGACTACCAATGAAGCTTTTTAGTGTGACATACTCTATCTCTCGATCATACTACATAGGTGGAGTAAAATCAGGTATAAACTTAAAATCATGAAGCAAACTTTATATATTTATTACTGTAAGTAAAATACTCATAGATAATAGATATATATT
The DNA here is from genome assembly GCA_963924545.1 of Pogonocherus hispidulus. NCBI lineage: Eukaryota > Metazoa > Arthropoda > Insecta > Coleoptera > Cerambycidae > Pogonocherus > Pogonocherus hispidulus. The sequence continues at coordinate 92,055,810 of OZ004692.1, forward strand.
GAAAATACTAAACAGTAACTAATTTCACAAAATTCGTTTACGTACGTCGTTTTACTCTCTTCTCGGCACCAGCTCATACACAAGAATAAATAGATGAGCATATCTCTCTATTACGCGCTCTATTCCCTCCCATAACCACGATGATCGTAGCAAAGAATATTAGTCTTTGTGTAGGTTCTATCTGGGTTCTATAGGTTCTACCCTGAAACGACCACAGCGTCTCGAGTGTCAGTATGTTCGCAGCGAATTTTTTCTTATGGATTGGATTTAATAAGACATTTTATCTAGTTTTTTAAATTCTACTGCCTTATGTTTCATTAATTTTAATAACTCAGTTAATTTGTAGTTACAACCGAATTGCAGAAACAGCATATTAGAAACGAATTTGTAAGGTACATAAGGTATTTTACAGGGTATTTATTAAACAAAATGTCTCTCTAAACATACATACGATGTTTGTGAAAAATTTTCTGAAGCCCACCAAGATTTGGGTGAATCTGCTTTATTTTGCTACTATAAAGCTTACAATACAGCCAATTTGTATTTTTTTGACAATTTAAATATGCCTCGTAATGATTGTATAAGCTTTATAACATTGCTTGAAGTTTTATTAAACTTTGAAAATATTGTTTTACAAAACAGCGGGAAACATTTTCCTCATAAAACTGTTTGTAGAGGGAAACTATATTATACACTTAAAAGTATAAACAGAAACTTCAGTACGACACAGAACAAAATACTTATAATTTGGAAAAATCAATAAATGTTATTAAGTAGAAAATTTTTTGACGCAAAAACACGTGTGCAAAACCAACCAATAATAGTCACATTACACTGATAACAGCTAATGGGTAGTTATCAAGGATTGTTAACGTAAACAGTTAACAATCCTTGGGTAGTTATCACTTATGTCATCGTACGTTGACAGCGAACAAATTTTTTTTGACTCTTCTATAATAATACACCAAAAAACACTGTTAGCAGTAAAAAGTAGGTATACTTGGAAAATATTTATGAACTTTTGCAGCACGCGGAAATATACCTACATTAGATGGAAATCGTACAGTTGAAGGACTGGCGTTGATAGTCAATGATTGGGCGGCTAATATGAGAAAAAGGGATGGTACGGAGTTTAAGGAGGCTACAGTTAAAACTATGTGGAACGTAACAAGTAAATTATTACAAGAATAATTGTATTTTCAAATAATTTTGAATGACATTTTCATAAAAATTGCAAAAAATTTTCTCACCGAATACCCCTCGAGCATTGATAAATAACTCAGAATTTTCTCACAACTTTCTCAAGCACGTTACTTTTTGATAACAGCCCTCCGCCTACGGCGTCGGGCTGTTGTCAAGTAACGTGCTTTCGAAATCTGTGATAAAATTATCTCGTAGTTATCAATGCTCTTGGGCCATTATAGGTGATAGTTGTATCATGGGTGATAGGTGGTATACAGGGTGTACCACATGAACTTCAATTCGCTGATTCTAGAATACTACGCGTACTGGAATTCTGAACATTTTTATGCGGGGGTTTCTCGCAATTTTATATCGATTAAAAATATTGGCGTTGAGGTGCGACTTCCGGTTCCACCGGAAGTTGTTGTCAACATGACATCAACTGATGTCACTGTCTTGATAGCTAACCGACTGACTATTCTCGTTCTGGCAATAATGTCCAAATATCTTCAAATTGGTCGAATTTAGGTATAGGGAGAATTAAAAAGTACATAGGTTAACATTATAAAACACAGGGTGTTCCATTTACAATAAGTGAGTCATTGCAGGTTTTGAATTTGTCATAATTGGTCGGCCCTTTTTGAACACCCTGTGTAATTTACTTGTAAGTTACTCCATTCAAATTTCAAGTATTTAGGTTACAAACTGAAAGATATAGAACGGGATAAGTGCAACTGTTTTTTGAGATTTTGAAAAAATCAAAATATCTCGAAAACGATTAAGAATAAGGATAGGGTATGCTTATGACACTTCCTTAAAATTTGACGTGGAATCCAAAAACGGAATACCTAGCATATTCCATTTGAAATAAGCGAATTGACATCAACTTCCGATAGTGCCGAAAGTCGCACCTCAACGTCAATATTTTTAATCGATAGAAAATTGCGAGAAACCCCCGTATACAAATTTTCAGCTAGTATTATAGAAATTGCTAATTGAAAACATGGTACACCCTGTATAGGTAGGTACTTGTTTTATTTCATATAAAAAATTGCGATTGTTATGATATTATTAAAACCTGGTAGCCACATCAAAGATATGCCGCCTGTGAGATTTTCTTCTTGTTTATTTATTCATTCTTATGCCTCATATGAGCCCATAAGTCTTCATTTTAAAGATAGTCCTTCGCAGGGCGTGACTAAAACCCAAATAGCACAAAGTGATTCAAAAAGTAGCTTCTGAATATTTTTTTCAAAGATTCGAATATAGGTACTGAGATCATACATTAATGGATGAAGTTGTTCAGCGAATATCTACAGCATGAAAAAGTACACTGTTTGGATATGATTGGGATAATTTCAGATTATTCAAAGTGAATAAAAAAATTTTTATCACGATTTTATATTGATTAAACTGCTTAATAAACCTACTGTTAGACGAAGCAAGTCTTAATGAAAAACCCCAGGCGAATATTCTTATATTATTTATTAAAAAATTAAACTTACGTGAATATTCCCGTAATGTTTTGTGCAGATTAGTTTATGTTAAAACGAACGTTCTATGGATAGTCTTCAAAAAGAAAGATATTCATGGAATATTATATGAATATTTAAAAAAATATATTCTTTATAGGAGGTTGAGAGAATATTCTTTGATTAGTTGTTGTGCTATGTGGGAACATGCAGGCGATGTGAAACAGGACCGCACTCAGTTGGTTCAATGAATTTTTTATCGAATATAACATATAAAGTTCGAATATGACATTTTATCTAAATTGATCAATTTTACATTTAATTGCCAATAACTTCGCAGCGCAAGTCTTGTGATGACGGTTAATCAAGGATTGTTAACTGTTTACAGTTAAAAATCCTTGACCTCAACAACTTACCTACCGTTTGCGAGTTATTTATTTGCAATTTTAAAAAAAAAATAGTTTTTACTTCTTACTTCATGTACAGTGTGTCGCTATTGATATAAATATGTTGGAGATGTTTATTCTGGGCACCACAGATCATATATCTGGGCACTGCTTTTATTTTAAGAAATCCGTGGCACTGCTTTATTTCCTCCTGACCCACATCCAATGCATCCAAAGTAGTATGGTAGGCATCATAGACAGACGCTGTAAGCAAAGAATATATATGGTCTTTGCTTGCCACAAAACAGAAAAATTAAGAGTCTTTGCTGTAAGCATCCTTTCCGCATACATACATAAAACCAAGAACCCTAACAAAGAAGGACTGATCAATTCATTCATAAAAATTTGAAGGTCATTTTCAACAGATTTCTCGTACACGTCAGTGGATCCCCTATTGCCAAATTTGCCTCTAATTGCAATTTCAAAAATTTTCAGTCAAAATATCCAACCCAATATTATTTCAGAGACTGTATTAATGCAATCAAATGTGATTTTAAAGTACTTATATATGTATTGGAAGGAGATGCCGAAAACAACTACTCCACGGGCAATATGCCCCGACTGGCGTTGCATTACATCAACATCTCCATGGATGTCGCCACATCCTTCATCAAGACCAAATACCAGACAATGACCGGTTTCGATCTTGTTATGATCTCATCAGATTGCCATAGGTATCGGAATCGATGAATGATATGGCGACATTGATTGCCTAAGGGGCATATGTGAATGTTTGTAGTGGCGAGATACAGTGAAATACACTGCAGTGCCCTCTTTGGGTCTTTGCTACTACCTGTCTGACAATTATTGTCTAATTGACAGACAGATAACGATCTGCAGAAAGCAGATGCCATTACAGCGACCTCTATTGTCTTTGAGGAAGACAATCCTACTTAATTATTGGAAGGAGATGCCGAAAACAACTACTCCACGGGCAATATGCCCCGACTGGCGTTGCATTACATCAACATCTCCATGGATGTCGCCACATCCTTCATCAAGACCAAATACCAGACAATGACCGGTTTCGATCTTGTTATGATCTCATCAGATTGCCATAGGTATCGGAATCGATGAATGATCTGGCGACATTGATTGCCTAAGGGGCATATGTGAATGTTTGTAGTGGCGAGATACAGTGAAATACACTGCAGTGCCCTCTTTGGGTCTTTGCTACTACCTGTCTGACAATTATTGTCTAATTGACAGACAGATAACGATCTGCAGAAAGCAGATGCCATTACAGCGACCTCTATTGTCTTTGAGGAAGACAATCCTACTTAATTATTGGAAGGAGATGCCGAAAACAACTACTCCACGGGCAATATGCCCCGACTGGCGTTGCATTACATCAACATCTCCATGGATGTCGCCACATCCTTCATCAAGACCAAATACCAGACAATGACCGGTTTCGATCTTGTTATGATCTCATCAGATTGCCATAGGTATCGGAATCGATGAATGATCTGGCGACATTGATTGCCTAAGGGGCATATGTGAATGTTTGTAGTGGCGAGATACAGTGAAATACACTGCAGTGCCCTCTTTGGGTCTTTGCTACTACCTGTCTGACAATTATTGTCTAATTGACAGACAGATAACGATCTGCAGAAAGCAGATGCCATTACAGCGACCTCTATTGTCTTTGAGGAAGACAATCCTACTTAATTATTGGAAGGAGATGCCGAAAACAACTACTCCACGGGCAATATGCCCCGACTGGCGTTGCATTACATCAACATCTCCATGGATGTCGCCACATCCTTCATCAAGACCAAATACCAGACAATGACCGGTTTCGATCTTGTTATGATCTCATCAGATTGCCATAGGTATCGGAATCGATGAATGATCTGGCGACATTGATTGCCTAAGGGGCATATGTGAATGTTTGTAGTGGCGAGATACAGTGAAATACACTGCAGTGCCCTCTTTGGGTCTTTGCTACTACCTGTCTTTGCTACTCAATGTCGCCAGATCATTCATCGATTCCGATACCTATGGCAATCTGATGAGATCATAACAAGATCGAAACCGGTCATTGTCTGGTATTTGGTCTTGATGAAGGATGTGGCGACATCCATGGAGATGTTGATGTAATGCAACGCCAGTCGGGGCATATTGCCCGTGGAGTAGTTGTTTTCGGCATCTCCTTCCAATAATTAAGTAGGATTGTCTTCCTCAAAGACAATAGAGGTCGCTGTAATGGCATCTGCTTTCTGCAGATCGTTATCTGTCTGTCAATTAGACAATAATTGTCAGACAGGTAGTAGCAAAGACCCAAAGAGGGCACTGCAGTGTATTTCACTGTATCTCGCCACTACAAACATTTACTTATATATGTGTTTTACGATATATATCTTACGATTTGAAGTGCGTTGTGCAAAAATCGTTGTCGATTTGGCAACTGTGATAACTTGTGTTTTGTTAATCAGTGCACAGGTTACTATAATATGATACAGAAATACTTTGATATGATGACATGACTGATGACAGTGATGACATTCCAAAGCCAACCGAGACATTCTACATGACAATGTGACATATATAGGTTATGTTAAAAGGTTAAAGCTGTCAAATTAAAACAAAGAGGATATTTAAATTTCAAATCTCCCGCTAAAGGGAATCCACTGACGTCACATAAGTGATAAACAAATGTGATTGGTTGTTACTGATTGATCAGTCCTTCTTTGTTTAGGGTTCTTGACATAAAACAGGTTCACTGTGCGTGGCCAAGTGACGTAAGAAAATGCGTTGCCACGCCAGGTCAGGATTATTTAGAATTATAAGTCAGAAATGGGGAACCAAAATAACGCAATAAAATAAAACATCAGTTTGAAATAAAATGGTCATACAGATGCAAAAAAATTTTTGTTCTTTAAATAATACAATTTTATTGCTGTACCTATGCCTATATATAATGCTTTCAGATTTATTATTTTTTTTACGAAAGTAGTACATAAAGTGTATGTCAGCAAACACTTTATGTACTATACTCGCGGAAATCAGAAAGGCATTTTAATGTTTAAAAATAACAGACAGATTTGCTTTAAAGGAACTTAGTGACACAGTGCCACTGAATATACCTAACCAATCCTTAGCTCATACAGTGTGCCAAATTTCCAATTTTTCTAAGCAGCCGTTTTGGCAATATTCAAAATTCAATAACTTTTTTTCCAAAATTTCAACACCCTGTATTTAGAAAAGGAAGCTTTCTCGGATATAAGTGTATTGAGAATCTGCCATTATTTTAACATTATCTATATCATTTGATGAAGTCCTGCTATTATAAATTGGACCACCCTGTATATAGAAATAGACATGTGTGTCCATATATTTCACTTTGCAGTCACAACTACCCAGCGCAAACTACTGGTGTTTGTGTGGTAGTAGTCGTAGTAGTCACATATCACATAAGTCTTCCATTGTGCACTATGGTGGTTGCATGGCGGTAGCAATGGTGGCGTTGGAAATATAGGGATAACCAACCACATTAGATACAATATTTTGACAGATCATAGACATCTCATAAAAGTATATTTTAAAAATATTTTGGAGCATGTGGGGTGTTCTAGAATTCTGAGCCAGACCAAACTTATATATTTTTTTAAATGGAATACCCCATTTTTTTATTTAATTTTTGGTCTCAGTTCGTTTTTCCCATATGTATAATACTACTTTCCCTATCTGACAATATAAGGTTATGCTAGTCTGAACAAGGTAGTTCAAAAGATATGACCACTTTTATGTCATAGTCGCGACGAATTCATCACCATATGTATCATTCTCAAGAAAATAAATATGGTATATTTTTCCCCGTCACCGATTATACCATATGGTGTAATTTTAATTTCCTTAAGGACCTGACCGCAATGTCATTACACATATATAGAGTGAAGTAAAACTCTGATCCAACATTTTCTCAATTTTTTTAAATGGAACTTTATATCAATTTGATGAACATATTTAATTACATTCAGCATAAGCATTCCCTATACCTATACTCAACCGTATTAGGTATTTCAATTTTTATGGCTCAAAACCAAATTTCAGTATATTTTGAGTGTGCTGTGCAAAACAAGTATTATCATAGATTTACCTACAATGTTAATCTGTGGCGGTATACGTTGACAGCTTCAAAATTATATTGACAGTTGTGCACTCGATAATTTGTAAAATGAATTTCTCTGAACAAGACTTGGTTGATATGGTTTTTGTACTAAGAAAAAGTGGTAGAAACTGTTTATTAGCGCAAAGAATTTATAAGCAGTTTCAAATGAAATTTAAAATTTAGTTTTTTTAATTTTTCCTTCAGTATAATTCATACGGAAGTTAAGTAGTTTAAAAAATACCCTTAAAAGTTATATATAAACTTTATTTATTAAAATAAGATGCTTAATAGTACTTATAATTAACAATCGATAGGCCAAATATTATTTCATTTGCTTCTAATAGTATCACTACGCCGATAAAACAATAAATAAGGAACACGGGTTCCTTGTGGCTTTAATACGTGTTCCTCCGTAACAGGCTTAACGGAGGCATCATCATATCTTATCCAACTGCTGTACCCTACATGAAATGCATCAGTCACATAATGTCCTTTGGTGGCTTCTTTACCATCGTGATAAACTACTGCAAATAACTTGTATTGTTTTTCTTTAGCTGTCTGGGTTTTTGACGATATCAATTCTAAAAAAATATTTGTGGTTTTAGTTTACAGTGCTTTGTGCAAATTATTTTTTGTAGTACAGTATATACTACATAGACAGAATTATTTAGGATTAGACACTATAGTTAGGTCTATGTCCGTAACTTTTGTTTTCCAGAAACATGGCATTACTTTACAATTTATAAAAAAGTATATAAATGTAAATGTATTTATGGAGTTTCCATAAATACATCAGATATGCACAACATTCCATTCAAACATCACTTAAAAAAATATCAGAAGATATTCACCTCCACTTAAATAAAAATATATCTAAAAATACTCACTAGAATCAATTTTTAAATCAATTGGAAACTCCAAGGCTTTTATTATCTTCGTACAACCATCCAATTGAAAATCAAAACACTTCAAATGTAGTACCAAAATAATAGGTAATTCATCTAACATAACTTGTTGCCAGGCCTCCACTTCTTCATTTGTTTTTGAAGATGTTAAACCTTCCAACTGATTTTTTGAAACAAGCGCCTCCAGCGCTTCTCTTACAGATTTTACTTTCTAAAATATAAAGAAATAATCAAAAAATGTCACCGTCAAACAGATCCAGTTTAATTTCTACACCTCGGCCATCGCGGATCACCCCATTATATTACTTACTTCGATATTTAGTTGGAGAGTAAAAAAGGGCTGTATATTTTCTGTAACATGATCTCCAGTTCTATGTATTCTTGACTTAAGAAATCCTCCAAATATATCACTAATAGGTGTCTTTCCAAAATCAGTTCTTCTAGTAACACTTCCTTTATTTTTTGGTCCCATTACCTAACACAAAATTTATATAATACTAACTATTAACTGTAATATAAATGTTGCCTCATTTAACTTGATATTAACAACTATAATTGCTAAGTAGTAGTTATTTCTACTTCATAGGGAGGCAAAAACTTCATTAAACAATAATATAGTTTAATCAATAATATATATTGTAGTTTAATTTTCTTGGCTAAATACATTAATAAATCTATATTCTACAATTACTGTTATTATACATATAAACTGAACATGAGCGATGCTATGAAATTAGCATCGCTCTATTGCGTTAGAATTTATTTGGCTAAGTTACTTCTAAACCGACAGGGTCTACGAGTAGTCCTGTATTCAGTATTCCTGTAGATTTATTCAATAATTCGCCAGCCCAATATGGGCCCGTTATTATTATTATCTTTCCATAATATGAGAAAAATAACAGTTACTGAAACTGGGAATTCTTACAAAATCACATGTACATACAAGGATTTTGATTTTTACCTGCCATTCCTTATCTACATCATTTTCATTATCAGAATTGCCGGTATTTTGCCAAGCTTCATCACAGTCATTTTTCACCAATTTCATCAGCTAGAAATAAAATATCAGTATTATAAATGAGTAATATTTAAATACTATACTTATATCAGAAATAAAACAATATTTGCATAAGCTTTGTTGTAAAAATGATTTGATTCGCCCTTTAATAGTTTTAAGAATAACAAGATTTAACGATTTTCAAAAATAATTATCCAATTAAACCATATTTTTTTGAACAGAAATACCAAAAGTTGCCACATGCAAATATACGTAAGATGATAGGTTCCCGAGTTAAGCCCTCAAATTAACCATGTGGTTAATCTGAGGTTAATGTCCAGCCAGGTTTTCTTTCTGTTTATTTACTTGTATTTGTAACATTGATTAAGGGGGCCATATCCTAGTAAAATAATATCCCTAACCACCCCTTCGAGAGAGAAATATTTTATACCATCGATAGATGCTGATATACCAAAAAGTTACAAGCACTACTAAATTATTACGTTAAACAGACCCAAGTAAGTGTTATTCACCATTATAACAGCAAAAATTATCTTTTAAATAGGTTCAAATATTTTCATGCAGAGGGCGCAATCATTTTTGGAATCGCTAATTAGTTTTTTAACAATTTCCTTTGCATAGAACTAATCCCAACACATGAGTTTCCTTAGTATTGGGTATGACTGTATCTTTCTCTGCATGTAAGAGAAAAAAAAAATGTTAAAGTGATTAACCAAAGTGAGTGACAAGATATTTTTTTATGGGTTGTAAATATATCTGTGGCAATTTAAATGCCTAGAATGGATAACTGAAGCAATATAACTTTCTATTATATTTTTCTATTATGATTTATACAGAAAAATGGTTAAAATATTGTCATTTTAGTCCAAAATATGGCAACCTTAATTTCTTTTCATCCATTTTGGATTTTAGAAGTTCGTCACTATCGACAATGTTTCAATAATAGCACGGCCTGTCTGTTAGTTTTGTAATAATTGTAACGCAAATTTAAAGAATACTATAAAAAACAAGTTACCTCGAGCATTTCATCATTTAGTCCATTTAATAAGCAACCAAGAAATTCTTCAGCATCTTCTTGTCTTCCTTCAATTAGATCACTTCTTATTCCATTTAACATTTTGTAAATCCAAGATGGTTCAAAAGGTATGTCAGTGTTTATCAATATACCATGCTCCTTTTTCTGAACTTTACCATCAGATCTACGATTGTTTACTCTCATATTTGCAGGTAAGTGTTTGAATTCTTTTACAAAGCGGCACCTACAAGTGTCATATATCATATTAATTGTAAAACAAACTTTGTTGTAAAACTATTACTGATAAATTAAAATAGATTGATTTACAATAATTATTAACCAATATAACGTTCTTTACCTATGATCAAAAGAAGTTTTACTATATTTACACATAATTATAATAAATGTAGTAATTATTTTTTACTGATAATAAAATAATAAGTTAATTTACACCAATTTATATGAAACATCATTTTCAGTTAATATAATGTGCCGCAAAATTAACTTACAGTAGACTCCCGATTATGCGAACTCCGCATTATCCGAAACGACACATGAACCGCATTATCCGAAATTTATGAAATATGTATGTAAATATTTCGATGAAAATCGAAATACTTTAAAATTGAAACCATGACCAATTACCTCTTTCTTGAACTTATGAATATTGAATATATATTACCATTATAGAATGCAGATTATGTATTACCTATTATTTATCCCATACATATGTATGTATTACATATGATGTATTGTTAGGATTTATTACATACATCTATAAAAGTATATGTAGTTACTTTTCCTAAGTATGTACATATTTAAATATATATTTATATATTTGTTTTGTTGTTTAATATGTATGTATTTAAATTGGAAATTTAATAAATGTGCCTTAAACAGACGCAATATGTACATCATATTAATGATTTTCCTCAATCTCCGCATTATCCGAAATCGGTCCGGTCCACATTATTTCGGATAATCGAGAGTCTGTATATATTTAAAATTTCATGTGATACCCAATATCAGGACATTTATTGTTAATAAAAGTTCATGCATGATATCGTCAACTGTTTTAAGCAATATTTTTTTATGGTTTCATGTAAAACCTGCAGATTCCCGTCCCGTCTCCAGAAACCAGTCCTTTATTATCAACTTAAACAACAAAGGATAGATCTATCTCAGTTCGCACTAAATGCAAAAATGCAAGCAAGCCGAATTCACAATAATACATTTAATATAAATTTTGAAAGTTGAATTAAATTTTAATTTAATAGTATTAGCAGAATTAAAAATATAACATTTCCAAAGAATTATGTTTACTATAGTTAACCTCGTAATCTAAAATTTTAATGTATTCGACAAAAAACATGATTTTTTAAAAATGATGTGAACCGAGTGATATTTTTTCTGATTTATTAATTTTCTGTAACAGATGTTTACCAAAATTTGTCATCTCCTGCACACAAATATAAATAAGGAATCACCTTTTGTACCATATTCCATTTTACAATAAGAAAATTAGTTTGTGACACATCTAACTATCTAACTACACTGGCTATTTTTAAATAATGTAAAAAAGGCATAACGACTGTTGAAGAATATAGTACAATAGGCATTATATTGTACTATATTCTTAAGCGAATTGTATAATAGAAATAAAATACTTTTTTTTTCAGCTTTTTAAACTTATCAAACTTACATTCCATCAATTACGGGTGTAGGCTTTCTCTTCTCATTTGATGAAATATTCTGTGATAATCCACATAACAAATTATATAGAGGTGGGCATGCAATCAGAGCCTGAAGTATTGAGTTTATATAGCAATAATTACTTTGATTTATTAAACCTCTGGGTTGTAAGCTTACTGTTCTGCCATCTACAGAGCAATTAGTTAAATATTCTAAAATGAAAATTAAATATAATGAATTATACCTACACAAAAAATTAAAAATGTACGAGGCGTTCAAAAATAATTTGCAACTCCTTAAAGGAAAAAAGATAGACATAGACAGGACATTTTTGATTTAGAACCGACTTACTAAAATTAAAACTGAAATTATTATCTACAAAAGAGAAATGTTTATTTCAGGTAATGTCCCCTGCATAAAAAAGTTAAATCTTTTTAACTTTATTGTTATATGTTTGTGTGGACATATCTCTATAGGTATTCAGGGATTAAACATGGACCATAATTTTTGTAAGCACATCAACATCTATATCCACGGTGTTATATGCAAATATGTGAAAATATATAGGATGTTTCATTTAAGAAATACAAATTAAGGTTATATCTCAATCTGACAAAAATTTAAATCACCTAAAATTTATAACTTTTTTGTATTTCAAAAAATAACATAGTTGAGGGTTAGTCGAGAGCTTCAAAACTATTCATGAACACCTTGTAAATAATAAAAAGTTATATCATTTGTAACCTCAATAGGGTGTTCTCACATATTTTTTTTAATACCAAAAAATTGAGTTTTCCTTCCCTATTATACATACCTATGTCTAGTTAAAAAAAATTACAAACACTTACATATTCGAAAAAAAGTGAGTTGAAATTTAAATTCGGCATTTGGCGCGCAAACGCGTCTACTATGGCAGACATATTTGTGACGTCATCAGGCATATAAACAAACAGTTTGACAGGAAAGCTATCAACATCAGTCATTATATTTCCATTATAATAAAGATCAGCGAGTATGGTAACAAGTTTTTTTAAGTTATTGTAACGTTTGTCTAACCTCCAAACTGATTAAACCAGCTTGTTCGACAAAACAACGCAAATCTTTATTGTCACTAGATACAAACTTCAACTCTTTTTCACAACTGTCAACACAAATTCCTTAGTTTGACGTTTCGACTTAACGCGCTCACGCTTTCGACTAAAAAAACTCCCCCTCCTCTTGAAATCGCGAGTATTTATATATTTTTCAAGCTTCTGGAATATTCGGGAGCTTCTTTTTGGATTCCGGAACATAATGGAACGATTCTATGACTTAAATGAAAATTCTAGATTAGAAACGTCAACCTAAAGATTTTACAAATATTAATTTATAAACAATAAGAAATGAATTAACAAAACAGACATTCACTAGCAAGGTAGGTGAGCTTCCGTAACACTGCTCCCCTCTCAGAACTGATCGTCTCGATCAGGTTACTCCATTGTCCGCATGGTGTTCTTGATAAGGCGTCAGTCGATCTATGTGAACAATCTTCATTTTGGATTGAGGATTTCTTTGGATCCTATACACGACATCGTTTAACCTGGTCACAATCGAATAAGGGCCTTCCCAAGATCTCTGTAATTTAGGTGATTTGCCCTTAGTCCTCTTTGGGTTGTACAGCCAAACTTTATCATTTTCATGAAACCCACTACTGTTGGCACGTAAGTCGTAACGGGTCTTCATTCTGTCACTTTCTATTCTCAGCTTTTCTCGTACCTCCTCATGTACCAACTTTATTCGATCTTTCAGGTGGCGGAGATAGTCACTGATATTTTCCTGATGTTCTGGTCTATTTGCAATGAGGTCTATTGGTAGACGTAATTCGTTGCCAAAAATCACACTGGCTGGTGTTTTACCAGTGGTTTCGTGAACTGCCGCTCTATATGCTAAGAGAAATGGAGGAAGGCAGGTGTCCCAGTTGGTCTGCTTTTCATTCACGGCAGTTTTCAGGAAATTTTCAATGGTTCGATTGAATCTCTCGACCATTCCATCTGATTGTGGATGAAGAGGTGTTGTTCTAGTTTTCGAGATACCTAGTAGTTGGCAAACATTCTGAAATACCTCAGATTCGAAGTTCCGTCCTTGGTCAGAATGGATTTCCCTCGGAACTCCATAACGGCATATCCAGTTTTCAAATAGGACCTCTGCTACGGTGACTGCTTCCTGATTAGGTATAGGATATATTTCTGGCCACTTGCTAAAGTAGTCCATAGCTACCAAGATATAACGATTGCCAGAGTCACTTCGAGGAAATGGGCCAGCTATGTCAATAGCTATTCTTTCAAATGGAGCACCGACATTGTACTGCTTCATCTGTCCGCGACTTCGAGTCATTGGTCCCTTACTAGAGGCGCAGGTTTCACAACGCCGGCACCATTCTTCCACATTGGAACGACTCCCAAGCCAGTAGAATCGCTCTCTGACTTTGTTCAAAGTCTTATTGATTCCAAAATGTCCACCACCAACGCCACTATGAACCGCTTGGAGAACTTCTGGAACTCTTGTCCTGGGTAATACAGTCTGGTAGTTCCTTTCTTTGCCGTCCGGACTCTCCCATACTCTTTTTAGTAGGCCATTTTCTACAACTAGGGAGTCCCATAATGCCCAGTAACTTTTCAGAGATGGAGATTTATTGGAAATATCCTGCCAATCAGGTCTATCCATTTTATTTATTTTCCATTGGAAAATTGGGCCAAACTCTGGATCTTCACTCTGTTCTTTAGCAAGGCTTCCACTATCCCAATGTTCTGGGCCTTGGATGCTAATTCTTCGGCAATGAAAATTGTCCTGTTCCCTTGCTTCCTGTCGCAAGCAATATCTACAATCAGGAAGGCATGGCCTTCTGGATAAAGCGTCAGCGTTGCGATGGCTCTGTCCTCTTCGGTGTTCAATTTTGAAGTCGTACTTTTGCAAACGTTGAAGCCATCTCGCCACTTGGCCTTCCGGGTTCTTGAATTGCAAGAGCCACTTCAATGAAGCATGGTCGGTTCTCAAAATGAACGGCTGACCATAGAGATACTTGTGAAAATGCTCCACTGTTTTGACAATGGCAAGTAACTCTCTCCTAGTCACACAGTAGTTCATCTCTTGCTTGGAAAGGACTTTGCTAAAGTAGGCAATCACTTTCTCTTGTCCTTCCTCTACTTGCGATAGTACCCCTCCAATTCCAGTATTGCTGGCGTCAGTGTCTACGATGAACTTCTTTCCAGGAATTGGATATGACAGGATCGGGGGAGAACACAGGGCGCCTTTAAGCTTCTGAAAAGCTTCCTGACACTGTTCCGTCCACATAAATGGTTGGCTGTTTTCGGTAAGTCGATGCAGAGGTTTGGCGATATCGGCAAAATTTTTCACAAACTTCCGATAGTATGTGCAAAGTCCCAGAAAACTCCTTAATTCATGTTTGTCTCTCGGCACTGGCCATTTCCAAATGGTTTCAGTTTTCTCCGGATCAGTCTTGACTCCATCTGTAGAAATAATGTGTCCTAAATACCGGACTTTCTTTTGGAAGAGCATGCATTTCTTGGGACTTAGCTTCAGTTGGGCTTCTCTTAACTTTTGCAAGACTTCCTGGACATTCTTTAAATGATCTTCAAAGTTTTTGCCAAGTATTATCACATCGTCAAGATAGACTAGACAGGTTTTCCACGTCATTCCACGGAGAATTGTTTCCATCAGTCTTTCAAACGTGGCTGGCGCATTACAAAGCCCAAACGGCATAACGTTGAATTGCCACAAACCTGTCCCAATGGAAAAAGCTGTCTTTTCTTTGTCGTCCGCATGAAGTTGGACTTGCCAGTAGCCACTTTTCAGGTCTAAAGTAGAAAACCATTGAGATCCAGATAGTGTGTCCAGAGTGTCGTCTATTCTTGGCAACGGATAACTGTCCTTCTTGGTGACATCATTTAATCTTCGGTAGTCAACACAAAATCTAGTAGAGCCGTCTTTCTTCCTCACCAAAACTACTGGAGAGGTCCATGGACTTTGCGATGGTTCAATGACTCCCTGTTGTTGCATCTCGCTCAACAATTTCGATACTTCTTCTTGTTTGGCCAATGGAATTCTTCGTGGGGCTTGCTTAATTGGAGCGGTGCCGCCGGTATTTATGCGGTGTTGAACTAGGTCAGTTCTTCCTACATCGTTCTCAGTTAGTGAGAATACATCTTGGTACTGTCTTAATAATTCTTCTACTTTATGAACGTCCTCCGATGGCAATGATGACGTGGATCGGTTAACAAGGTTTTGCAGAATTTCCGGCAGTATTCGAGGATCACAGCGTGCTGTTGATGATTCTACATTCTTGAAAACCACATCGACTATCTGACAAACTCCCAAGGATTCTCCTTTCTTCACTTCTTGTGGGTAGTCTTTCAGATTTAATATTCTCACCAACACTGAGTCGTTCTTCTTTTGTGTTAGAGTCTTTCCTATTAAAATTCCTCTTTTGAAAAGATTGCTCTCCGGATCTGGTTCCACAATTACTGTTTCTTCAAAAGCCGCTGAACTGTTACAAATTGCCTTAATAGTTACTTCTGATGCCGCGGGTAGAATAATGTCTTCTAATGCTTTAACGGCTTTAATCGGTAGATTTCTCACTTCAGGATAATGCATTAAAATTTCTTCACCTTTGGTCTTTAGTAGTCTCTGAGGAAGATCCAGGATAAAATTATGCTCAGTCATGATATTCAGACCAAGAATGACGTCATCGGTGATGTCGGCTACAAGGATGTCTTGTTGGAATGTATTTGTTCCTAAACAGATGTTTGCCACATGGATGCCTTTTACTGGTATGACTTCCCCATTTGCTGTTTCCAAAATGAAGTTTCTGTCTGGCTTCTGAATTCTACAATGGGCTACGATGTTTGGCCTTACTATGGTGTGACTTGAGCCAGTATCAAGGACCATTTCGCATTCCCGGCCGCATATTCGCCCTGGTACTACCAAGCTATTGCCGTTGTTGTGCAGCCGGGTAACCTTGATCTTCATGGTTGGTGGGGCTTGGTAGCACCTCACCAGCTTTCGCCCCTCAAAGCTGGCTAGTTGGCGTTTCCCTGGTCCTGTTCCGATGTGTTTTTAGGGCATCGATTCCTGAGATGCCCTTCGTCCCCGCAATTCCAGCATCGTACGGGTCTACGTCTGCTAAATGTAGCAGAGTCGGTATGATTCCGTTCGGTTTGGAAATTGTTCAATAAATCTTGAAAATTTTTCAGCAATACCTCCACATTTTTGTCATTACTTTGATAGTCGGCTGGCTGATATTTAATTAGCCTTGCTCTGCCTTGACCCCGTCTGGATGCTTGTTGAGCAGCTTCAATTTCTAACGCCTGCGCCAAAGCTTCGGAAATGGTTTTGTTTCTGGCTAACCTCAACGCCTGACTGATTTCAGGGTCTCGCAGTCCATCTATGAAGCTACTTACAGCTAATTGCTCTTGGAACTCTACAGGGGCAGTGGGGTAAGCTAGCTTCACCATCCGGGCTATATCGGCCTCATATTGCTGAATATTTTCTCCGAATCGTTGTCTTCTACCCTTTAATTGAGCCTGGTAAACATGTTGCATGTGGGCTTCACCATACCTCATTTCGAGAGCACTTTTCAGCATTTCATAATCGGTTTTGTTCTGCTCAGGCATCGTTCTTAAGATTTCCATAGCCTCACCTCTTAGAGCTACAGTTAACGATATCGCCTTTTCACCTTCGGACCAGTTATTTGCCATGGCAGCCGCCTCAAATTGCTTTAAGTATGTGCTCCATGGTACCTTTCCATCAAATGTTGGTGGCTTGACCCTCGAAGATGCAGAATTACCTTCAACTTTAATAACTCCTGTCGTGGACAGCTGTGTGAATTTTCGGTTGACTTCTTTCTGCATTTCGTTGACTCTCTCTTCGACTTCACACCTCAGCGTACTCACACTTTCTTTTACAATTTGGACTTCGTCTTGCATACTATTTCTCAATTGATTTATTTCTTCTTCTACAGTTTCTTCAAAATCTTTGAATCTTTCTTTCATGAGCTCTTCTAACTTTTTATTACTTTCTTCTAAACTGTTCTTTAGTTCTTCTTGGCTGTTCTTCAGTTCTTCTTGGTTATTCTTCATTTCGTTTTTTAATTCATCTTGACTGTTCTTCACTTCAACTTTTAATTCTTCTTGGTTATTCTTGATTTCCTTCATCATTTCCATTAATTGTGTCAAGGTCTCATCCATTTTTATCGATTTCGATCTGGTAACTGGCATACACTTACTATTTGATCCCTTTTTTTTTTTTTTTTAATCTTCGAACGTTTCACGTCGTGGAACGTCGCACTTCTGACACCAAAATGTATCGTTTGTCTAACCTCCAAACTGATTAAACCAGCTTGTTCGACAAAACAACGCAAATCTTTATTGTCACTAGATACAAACTTCAACTCTTTTTCACAACTGTCAACACAAATTCCTTAGTTTGACGTTTCGACTTAACGCGCTCACGCTTTCGACTAAAAAAACTCCCCCTCCTCTTGAAATCGCGAGTATTTATATATTTTTCAAGCTTCTGGAATATTCGGGAGCTTCTTTTTGGATTCCGGAACATAATGGAACGATTCTATGACTTAAATGAAAATTCTAGATTAGAAACGTCAACCTAAAGATTTTACAAATATTAATTTATAAACAATAAGAAATGAATTAACAAAACAGACATTCACTAGCAAGGTAGGTGAGCTTCCGTAACATTATTTTATGAAGTACCTAGTTATATTGTATGTCTTAAATATATATAAAAAGTTCCAGTCAAAATATGTAAAAAACAAAACTAAACGGCGGCCATTTATATGCTTAATGACGTCATTTGTGTTTTGGTTCCCGTTTAAAATAGATCCTTTTTTTAAATTTTCTAACTTCGATTTTATTCTGAAAAATGCAAAATTTGCATTTTTAACACATTGCAACTTTTTTGTGGATGTATTACTAAGTATGTATAGGTTTATAACTTGATTTGTCACATACGGAAAACACCCTATTGCCTTACATTTAGTACAACTTACCTCCCATTCTGTAACAATCGGGATCTATAAATTTTGTTCTTCTAGGATGTTTAATAGGACAAAGAGGTTCATTATTATTAAATTCCTTATTCACAGCCTTTTCTACTATGGGTTTTTCTACTCCTTCTTCGACAGACTGACTGTTAACATCATTATTCGATTTATTTGATGTAAAAAGACTTGCCCATGACTTATTTGCAGGCGATGAAGTACTTGTACTCTCTTTAGTTGAATCAGTTTTCACGCCATTTTGAACTACAGTGGATGAACTAGGTATTGACTGCGGGGAAACAATTATTTCTTCTGAAGTGTTTTGGCTAACAGTTACCGAACCTTGATTAGAATTGTTATTGATTGTGTTTGGTTGCATATGAAGAGATGAATTATGCTCTGTTATTTCAGAGACTTGTCCATTGCCATAGTGTTGCTGCATAATGACTGGTTGTGTTGTGGTAATGTATGAGTCTGTGATGGTATTATGTATTTGAACCGGCTGACTTGTAACGGTATATGGATAGCTATGAATGACATTATTGACAGTGCTCTGAGGAATGACATATAGCGGCTGGGGATAGGTAGATGAAACCGGGGAAAGAGTCTTTGCATAATAAACAGGATTGGACTGGATACCACCATAGCTTGTGACTAGTGGTGGTATTACCACAGTAGCTTGGTGAAAACGATGTTCTTGATATATATTATTTACCAGTGGCGGCACAGGCGGGTAAATATAAGTGTGGTTTGTAATGGCTGTCCTTGAAGATTCAGTTTGCTTAACATTTTCCTTCTGTTTCCCTCGTAATATTCCTGAAGCTACAAATGTACTATGTTAAAATAACACATTGAGCCAATATTAATAATTACATAATAGTTTCAATAATTTAATTTTATTAAGTAGAATGTATTATTTTTATTGGACGATTATTAACATCAGTTCAGACTTTTTTTGGGATTTGTTTTTTGAAAGTCACTGAAGTATCAATGAATAATGAGAATTACATTTTTTTATTTAGAAATATTAACAATAACACAATTATAAATTATTTGTTTATTGTAGGTATTTTAATATATTATAGTTACTCAAATTGATATAATACAAACAGGTCCTAGTCCTAGAATGTCACATTCCCAAATATTAGATATTACATTAAATTTTCCAATGAAAAACAAGGGAAAGACAATATCACCAGAATATATTATAGGCGTTTTCACAAATATCTTAAAATTGAAGTTTATTAATAAAACTGTGTAGGTATAGATTAATTTGATATATATCGATTTATAATTGATAATAACTGTTTAACATGGTGTTCAGAAATACCATTTTATGGAATAGATGTAATTCAGATTAAGAAAAGTGATGTAGTAGCAACAGCTGAACTAGTTTGAAGGGCCATTGGTGTATAACATCACTTTTATTTTGCAAATTTTGTTATTGCACTGTATCTGCTTATAGAATTTTGACTAAACATTGTCTATCTCTCTAACAGATGACCTTGTTACTGAACAGTGGATGGCACTGTAGTGGCTTATTTTTTTACTGATTGCACAGAATACCACATTCGCCAATGCATGAATATACCCTGCAGTATTAACACCATTATCACCCTTTTATGCTTCTAGTTATTTAAAAAATTAATGGTATCGGGTATAGGTATTGGTATTATACAATTTATCGGTATATATGTATACAGGGTGTCCCATGGTGACGAGACATTAGACATATTTCAGAAACTACACGATTTTAATTTTGAAAATTTGGGCAATAGTGCTTTCGGGCATGCCCTTCTCAACTAAAATAATGGCGTCCACCCAACGCTTCTGGTTATACCGGAAGTTGATGTCATCTTCGTTATTTTAAATGGAACACCCTGTATATTATTGCAATTTTTAGGTGAACTTTCATAAAGGTTTCCTATTCTTAAAGTTAACTGTTTTTGATATACATATTTAATTTTTTTCAAAAAAAAAATTAATAGCACTGCCTAATTCAAAAGGATGTCTATTTTACAATAATAAAGTCAGAGCGATAAAATTTATAAGGGACGTAATTAAAACTCTAAGCTTCCCTGCCATAATTTCATACAGGGTGGTAGAAATTTATTGCCAAATTTAGTCAACTTTAAACCATCTTAACTTATTTTTTTTTAATGGAACACCCTGCACAGAGCACCTAACCTGTCACTAGTTTATTGTTGTCAATTTAACACATACAGTGAATGTTTATTTGAGTATTATTTATTGTTAAAGAATGGAAAACGTTAACATTCATTCAAATTCTGACATTCTAAATTTATTATGTAATCATGGAGAGGCCACAAGACAATAAATAGGACTTGCAGGGTATGTAATGAGAGATATCCTCATTTACCACCAATGAGCAGACACATTTTAAGAAATCAATTAAAACATGGTCGAATTTCAGCACATAGAATTTTGCCAAAGTCGGTAACTTTAGATGAAAGTAACATCATCAATGTTTTGGCATATTTTCATGCTTACCATGAATTATCAGTTCGTGCTGCTGAACAGGACTTAGGCATTTCAAAACCTTGTATCCAAAAGATTTTGCAAACTAATGGTCAGCATCCATTTAAATTCAATTTTGTACCTGGACTTCAACCCCGGGGATGCTGATAGACGAACCCAATTCTGTGAAATGATTTTTACGCAAAATCATTTGGACAGATGAGTCAAAATTTAGTAACAAAGGTATTTTTAATAGAGAAAATGGACACTTTTGGCCATCAGAAAATCCACGTCATCTGCGAAGGAAATTTTCAACACAAGTTTAGTGTCAACTTATTTTGATTAGTTAAAGACAATCGGGTGAGGTACTTTATTTACGAGTACAATTTAAATACACAAAGATACCTCCATATTTTGGAGGTAAATGCCAGTTTATTTCAAAGAAAACCTAGTTGCCCGTTTAAGAGAAGCCTTTGAAACTTTACTTTCTGCCCAAACATCCAGAGCTGTGCATCTATTGCATCTATGAGTATTATTTATTATCTTGTGGCACTCTCCATGAATAAATAACAAATTTAGAATGTCAGCATTTTTTCATTTATCCAGTAAAAAGTAATATTAACCAAATAGTGTCTTGTTAAGTTTAACAAAACAGTCAGTAGGAATAACAGTAGAGTAGGTTAAATAATTGAAAACAAAAACTATGACATTAGTCTAGGTTATTCACGTTAAGTTTAAAGCATCGTTTCAGCAAATTTTCAGTAATTAATTGTTGTCAATATTAGATAAACAAATGGCCAATAAATTAGCATAGCATTTGCCATTTACAAAGAGTTTTATATTTGGCAACCCTTCTCCGCATTGTCAAGTTGTTAGTTATTTATATTGTCTATCTATTGTTTGCTGTTTTTTTTTTGGTGTTTCGTTCTGCTTAAATTTTGCTCATGTATTTTCTGTTTACGTTTTCTAGTTATTCACTTTATATACCTATATTAAAAACAGTTCTTCTCAGAACTAAAACCGTTGCGATTCTGGGACATTTTTCAAAATCCCGCACGCAAAAAAGTTAGATCTGATAACGGCGCATATTTTGACAAGGTGATGTCATTTTAAACTTAAAAGTATTTTTTATAGTAGTAGACAATTGCTGACAAGCCGACATGCCAGTGCAAGCCTAAATTTGACAGTAAATTATCTGAATTTTTAAATAAATCTATTGATTGCTATTGCTATTAAACTATTATATCTCTATAAACAAGGCTGACTATTATATATGACTTGCATTGATTTCATATGATTTGGTACATTAAACTTGAAATACAACCACTAGCAAACATAACTACCTATATATAATAGTAAAACCACTACAAACACTTACCCAATGATTTATTATCATTTTTTAACCAAGGTAATTGAACACTAGAGTCTGTTTGCAGTAAAGAAGCTCTAACCCTAATCTGCTCCTTTTCATCAACATCACTCAAATCCAGAAACTCTATGTTTTCCTGCAATAGATGAGAGTATGATTTTACTAAAGAATTTATACTCAAAAGTACTTAATTCATGACGAAAAACAACTATAAATTATGTAAGTTAATTAACCGAAATGAAAATATGCCTTAGTTATTTATGCAAAGATATTGAGCATAAGTAATTTTAAATTATTAATAATTCCTTACCACGTCACTCATATCTGTTACTGAGTCTTTTTCAAATTAATGTGCATCATTTAAATCCATCACTTTAATAACAAACAGGCTTTATTTAACATCATTTTATAAAATTTACCACTAAAGGGTTAAGTTTCACGTTCCATACTGTCACTTGTCATTTCTCAAATATTTTTTATACTTTGATTACTTTTAAGTTCTGTGTTGATTACGTGCCCGTGCCCACAGAAATAAAGACTAGAATGGAAAAAGTATATTACCGTTCATCGTAGAATTAAATCGTATACAGGATTTGGGTAGACCGGAAACACAAAACAGAAAACCGGAAATGAAGGATTCGATGATCGAATCCTACATTTTCTGTTTTCAATCGAATTTCGATCCGGTACGGATTATGTGCAATTCATCAATTTACGTTTGATGCCGGAAATCGGCATTTTTCTTTTACCTTCGGACGATGCATCAAGAAAGAAGTGTCACACGATATTTATAAGAGCTCAATAATAGTATACCGAGTTTTCTAATAAACTCGGTATTAGAGATGTGTCGTTCGCGAACGACTCGTTAGATTAAACCGGGTCTCAATCGCGAATGAAATGAACCGACTCGCGTATTTTTAATGAACCGTTTCCCGACTCTCGGCAGCAGGCTTGTTCAGTCTGTGGTTGCGGCTCAGTTTCTCACCAACTATTAAATGAACTGCTCAGTGCTAACAGAACTGCATATTATTTACACAAACCTTTCATTGACGTTTATAGCTATATTAATATTATTTTCATTGAGAGCCTTCTGTTAAATACTTTCGAAAATATAATGCTCATGGTTTTTGATTTACCTACAAACAGAGTGATCATAAAAAAATAATTAGAATCAATATCGACGCACACGCGATGCTGTCGACAACTGACAACTCCATTCGTTCTTCGTTCATTTCGTTCATTCGTTCGCAAATCAAAACTCCAACCGGCTCAATTGAGCCAGTTCAGAGGACCGGATCATTCTATTGACCGAGAGCTGGTGATCCGGTTCTTTGAAAAGAGCCGGAGTGCCCACGTCTACTCGGTAGTGATGGGTTTTTAGCCGCTCATTATATATTTAGCCAATGCTAATTATATAATTAGCATTTAGCCGGCTAAAAATATTATAATTAGCCGTTAGCTTATCTCATCATTTAATTAAGTGCATCAAAAATAAAAATAATCGTACAAATTAAAAAATAAAAATATAAAACAAACTAAATTAAATTAAAAAATAAATAAAAGTTCCAATATATCTCCCTATGAGGCCGTTTTTTCCACTAGCACTATAATATTTAGCCTGCTAATTTTGAAAGGATTTTTAGCCGACGGATAATTATCCATAATTAGCCGGTTAATTATAAATGGATAATTATCCGGCACATCACTGGATTAAAGTAAATTATAGTCTCCCGATATTGGTCAGTGTAGTAATTAATTAGCATATAATAATTAACCATATAAGTCAGAAATTTGGCAGTGCTTTGAGAAAGGTATATGAATAGGTATAATAGGTATTCTGATCTGATTTGTCAAAAATTAAAAAACAATGTATATAGTCGTCATTCTGATAACGGCTAATTATAATCAGCCTTATTAATAATAAAACTTAGAATGTTCTAAGACATAACTAGAATGTAATTAGTGAAAACTGCATTAATAATGACATTTAAATGCATGTTAACGCTAGAATGATGCTAAATCACTAGTTATCAGTTTGGGTATGTTTTACAATAAGTTAAAGTTAACCTAAAAGTTTGACAAAAATGTCAGCAGTTTTTCTTTTCCCTCCCAATTAACAGATCAAGAACGTTTTTCTGAAATATTAAATAATTTAATGCGAAATTTTCCGTATTTATATGTCAGTAACCTCAATAATTATTATAAAATTTTATTATAGCATGGTTACTTATCGAATTCATTAGGGAGTTTTTGAACCCCTTAAATTTTAGCACGTCGTTATCGTTATTCTGAGCATGTGCAGTTCCAGAAAGAGTATCATTTTTGGCACTGCGCGTGCTCAGTATAACGATTGCAATAACGATAAGATAAAAATTTAAGGTGTTCTAAATCTCCCGTAACCCCCGAGTTAACGTGGGCTACGAATCTCCCTATTATAAAAGGCAAAGTTAATGATTATCAAGGGCGGATTTACCATGAATTCAAATTTTACATTAGCAAAAACGTAATTAGTTTAAAAAAATATAAACGTACTTCACTTAAGGATATTTTATTAAACACTTCTATTTGCTATTTCATGTTTGTCCAAAGAAAAACGTACCTACCTATCTAAATACACAGATAATTTCTAATTTCACTACATTTTTTAAAAATATGATTCTTTGAGATACTCCCCCATGTTGAAAAGCTAAATCCGCCCTTGATTGCTTTTTAACACAAAACAGTGTTGACACAAGACACTTGTCAGTCTTGTCACTTTGCGTAAATGTTTGTAAATGCAGGCAGAATGCAGGTTAGATTTATTGCAGTGAAATTAGCTCTATGTATAGAATGAGATGTTGTCACATTAACTTCTTATTTAGCATGCTGTTAGTTATTTGTCTATAAATATTTAATTATTAATATGAACTACTTAGATTGATTTAAGAATACAGTTAGTTGTCATTAGTTAACTTCATGTTATTGTGATTATTATTAATATGGGTGTATATTTTTAGCTGGCTAAATGCTAATTATATAATTAGCATTGGCTAAATATAATTAGCGGCTAAAAACCCATCACTGCAATCAAATGTGATTTTAAAGTACTTATATGTGTTTTATAATATATATCTTACGATTTGAAGCGCGTTGTGCAAAAATCGTTTGTCGATTTGGAAACTGTGATAACTTGTGTTGTGTTGATCAGTGCAGAGATTACTATAATATCACAGTATAATGCTAATTAGCATTATACTGTGATATTAGAGAGTTTTTGAACCCCTTAAAATTTACGTTATCGTTATGGTTATTCTGAGCATGCGCAGTGCCGAAAATGATACTATTTTTGGCACTGCGCATGCGCAGAATAACGATAACGATAACGACGTGCTAAAATTAGAGAGTTTTTGAACTAGTTAAAATTTACGTTATCGTTATGGTTATTCTGAGCATGCGCAGTGCCGAAAATGATACTATTTTTGGCAATGCGCATGCGCAGAATAACGATACCGATAACGACTTGCTAAAATTTAAGGGGTTCAAAAACTCTCTAATTAAGGGGTTCAAAAACTCTCTAATATGACAAAGAAATAATTTGACATGATCACATGACTAATTGACAGTGATGACATTCCAAAGACAACAGAAACATTCTACATGACAATGTGACATATATAGGTTATGTTAAAAGGTTAAAGCTGCCAAATTAAAACAAAGAAGATATTTAAATGTCAATATTTAAAATCTCCCGCTAAAGGGAATCCACTGACGTCACATAAGTAATAAACGAATGTGATTGGCTGTTACTGATTAATCAGTCCCTTTGTTTAGGGTTCTTGGAAAAGCTGGGGTCAAATTCACATTTCTCGATTTGATAGTAGTAGACGAATTAGAAAAAGAATATATTACGAAATGTGTTGGAGTGTAACAAGGATACACAGTCGATTCAATATCGAATCAAGGAATCAGAATTTGGCCTCAGGTCCTTATCTGTCTGTTAATTTGATAATTGTCAGGCAGATAGTAGCAAAGACCCAAAGAGGGCACTACAGTGTGTTTCTCACCACTACTAATATTTATATCTGTAACATAAAAACACATTTTTTGCACTTATTAAAAAAATACAACTAACTTTCTAATATTATTATTTTATTGTGTCATATAATTCTGCATTTCTACGTTTAAATTTTTTTCGAAGTGGTAACTCACTGGTACTAATATCCTTTTCACTACTTCGTATTACTGGCACATCATCACTAGACAACTGGCTGCATTTTTCTAATTGCTCTTCGATATCATTTTTAGTATCACTTTCAAAATGACTGTCTAATTTTGGATCTGGCAAACTTAAACTATTAAATTTCTTTATTGGGGTGGAACTTTGTGACACTGTTGAGTTACTGCTGTCCAATCTATCATCAATAACATCATCACTAGACAACTGGCTGCATTTTTCTAATTGCTCTTCGATATCATTTTTAGTATCACTTTCAAAATGACTGTCTAATTTTGGATCTGGCAAACTTAAACTATTAAATTTCTTTATAGGGGTGGAAGTTTGTGACAATTTTGAGTTACTGCTGTCCAATGTGTCATCAATAAAAGAATAAGTTACACTCTGATCGATACTTAAATTTAAGTTACTTCCGTCTAACTCAGAGACACGACAGACTGGATCATCTATGGCAAGGGTTTCACAAAATAATACTGTTTGTGGATTTATTTTGGCTTCAGGCTGTTTCATTTTATTATTTTTTGGACTGTCAACATTATATGCAGGAGCAGATTTTTCAAAGTTGTTGGGAACTCTCAGTTCATTATTGAATCTTGCTAAGACATGCTGTTTCTCTTCTTCTGAAGGTGTGAAGTTGTACCTGTAAAAAAATATGAGTGCTATTAATGGTTAAATTCCTGGAATAATTTAAAAAATGTTGCAAATAATGTTTAAAATATTATTCGAGATACTATTAATAATTAAACCATAGATAGTACCGACTTTTAACTTAATTGCTTGGATTAAAAGATGACACTCAGTGTTTTTATCCAATATACCAAAATTGATATTTTTCCTATACATCCTAAAGATTTAAATAGTACCTAATTATTTTCTCATATTATAAATCTTAAAACTGATATTTACCTTTCATTTCCTCCAGGTCCAGGCATGAATGTATTAATGTTCTTTACGCACAATAGATGATTCGTTAAAAACAGAATTGTCAGCCATTCCAAATCATATTTTATTTCTAATTTTGATTCTTTATTGTGTGGTATATCTACAACTTGCAGAAACCTTCTTTTAGGTAAACACTTATCCAATGCTAAAAATTTTGTTACACTCTTGTCATCATGTGGTATTAGTGCTGCAAATTTACAGTGCAAATGAGCTGAAAACCAATACCTGGGTTTCAACTGGTATAATAATTCTTCCGTTGGTTTACTGCCTAACTGGCCACTTTCTACATCGTCCCTAAAAAAGTTTATATTTAATTAATCAGTATTATATAGAGTACTGTAATAATTACTTGAAAAAAGGTTTCCGTTTTAATAGTTGATGTAGATTACCAAACTTGTAAACTCCATTTGGCCAATCATGTGAAAGAAATATATCGAGTGGGCCAGACAAATTTTTAAGGCGAAAAATTTCCAGATTTCTTATATGATATACACTTCTTTTTGTATTTTCATCGTATGGTGCTTTTTCAAAATGACCTCTTATATAATCTCTGCTTTTATAAATTCCTGATAATCCACCTATTCGGATACCTACAAAAAAATACAATAACATACAGGCATGAAGAGTTTGTACTAGATGTTTATAGAAAAATAATGCAATTAAAATGTTGAAATTTTTGCAGATATTTTCGATTAAGGCTTATTAAAAACACTCAAATTCCAAATACAAATGGTTATACCAGCGTTTTTTATTACTATGTTAGATTAATTTAAATGAAACATCCTGTATACAATTTAATTTTAGGATGAATCATTCCCTTTCCAATACATTAGTATAAGGTTTGCTAGGTTTATCTGGAATTGAGTATAGAAGAGTGGTTTTTAGGCCAATTTCATGATGGTCGAATAATGTATTTAAGCTATATGTAATGAAATTATTATTTAATAGTCATATACAAATGACATACCTACTTTCAACATAATAAATTTGATATAAAAATTTTTCCTCATGTTCCTTACCTCCAATATTTATAACACCAGCATATCCCAAGTAATATATATTTGGTGCCACCCAACCTCCATAAGGTAATTCTTGTAAATAATTAGATGATTCATGGTTTCCTCCAATAAATATTGTTAAAATGGGAGCTTTTTTCTCACCTGAATAATACCTGAAAAATTTGTGTTAATTAAGTTATGTTTATAATCGTTATTACTTTTGTCAAAATGCAAATCCAGGGACGGCTACCATTTTTTTAATACTCCCAATTTTTTCAAAGACAATTTAGCAATTTTTTATTTAAAATTTGAGCCAACGGCGCTAATAAATACCCGTAAAAACCCCCATTTACCAAATTGAACAAAAAATATAGAGGGTGTTCGGTTCTACACTGTGTTAAAGCTGAGCAAAATAAGGACTTCAAAGGCACCTGGCGAGTCAACCATGCCATGGAATTATTTCAAAACAGTTGAAGAATTAACAGGACCCATATTACACAGGACAGGAAGTGTTGATGGACGAAATTGCAAGAAGAAATATACAGGATGTTTTTCTCTTCAGCGTCTGAAATTTTTGACTCTTTTAGATTTTTATGATGGTCAAGTTTGCCTTACAAAATGTAAAATAAATTTGTTTTACATTTAGTAACATTGTTTCAAAAATCCAAGATAAACTTGATGATCATAAAAATCAAAAAGTCAAAAATTTCAGATGCTGTAGAAAAATACACCCTGTATATTTCTTCTTGCAATTTCGTCCATCAACACTTTGGGTGGTCCTGTTAATTCTTCAACTGTTTTGAAATAATTCCATGGCATGGTTGACTCGCCAGGTGCCTTTGAAGTCCTTATTTTGCTCAACTTTAACACAGTGTAGAACCAAACACCATCTATATTTTTTTTCAAATTTGGTAAATGGGGGTTTTTACGGGTCCGGATTAACGCCGGATTAACGGATTGTATCAGATATTAAATAAAAAAATTGCTAAATGGTTTTTGTGAAAATCGGGGGTACAAAAAATATTGTAGTCGTTCCTGAATTTGCATTTTGACAAAAGTAATAACGTCAAAAGGAGCGTTTTTTGAAAACATTTCGAACCAAAAAAAAGTTTTTGAAAATATCTCACAAAATAAACTTTTTATCAATTTGTATATACTTAAAAGTAGACACCCTGTATATGATATACCTACCATACTATAACTACCATCTACAGGTATGATTTTCAAAATGAAAGCAATGGAAACCAAACTTTTAAAAATGAGAAAATTTTATAATTAAAGTTTTGAAACCTTTTCCAAATAGGCATGGTGCACAGGGGCATTCCCAAAATAATTACTCTAGAATTTCTGTTTAGAAGTATTCAGTTACATAATATATGTAATACATTTATGGCATACAGGTACGATGCTCACTGGAAAATTGTCTTTGTTAGCTACCCTCACAAAATGGCCAATTTACATGGGTATAGTAGCTAAAGCAAGTAACGAAATTTTAGTGAATTACATTTTAGTGTGTCTATACACATTTTAACAATATGATTAGTAGCTTAAATAATTCAAGTTAAAATAGCATCCATTGAACGTGCATGTATGCCATGCAATAAAATAAGTCTATAAATTTTGTTTTTCATTTTTGCAACTCCAAACCCCATCCTATTATTTGTTGAATTTATCCATAAGCTGCTTAGCGGGCATTCCTGTTTTGCAGATATCGGCGTTCGTGTTCCACAAACATTCTCTTGCTTGATATTCCTGAACATATTTCAGTATGGTAAACTGATCTGTCAAGGCATGTTTAGTGTCCGTATTTACTTAAAATGGCACTTTGTGGGGGGCCAACTTGCTCCAGTAAATAGGAACCCGATTTATTCTACTTGCCTAAAATTTGTACTAAATTCGCTACTAAATACTACTAGGCATACTAAATACTAAAACCAACATTCACACAATGCAAGTATCTAAATTTAGTCACTTGCTTTAGCTACTATACCCATGTAAATTCGCCGTAAGGATGTGATAAGATCATGATAAATTAATAGAGTAGATAATGTGCAATAAAAGGTAAAGTTCAAAATTACTAATTCTGTTAATAAGATAGGCAGAATGTAAGATTAGCTTAAATAATTGCAATTCTAAAATAAATAAAAGTGTAAAGACATAAAAATATATAACATCCATAGAACAAACCACAATAACCACATACTTAATTTTGAATGAGAACGATAAACGATCACTACATCTACTCCACAGTATAACATAATATTGGTATTATAAATATAATCTACTTATTAATGTGAAAACATGTTATTCTCAATACTTACTTGTAAAAAGAGCACATTTTAGCATATTTAGCAGGCACTGCCATACACAATAAATCAGCTTCATTCCTTGATGACTGAAAATCTCCACAACATATAAGCAAATCAATTTTAATAGCTTCTTTTTCCTCTAAAACTTGAATAGTATCATATATATTCTCCAATTCACCATGAGCACATCCTTCTACGGCAATTTTCATGATAAATAATTTAAAAGTTACAAAATATTGATATATAAACAAAACAAATTAAAGAGGTTAACTCAAAGGAAGACACATAACTAGCCACAGAATGTAACTAGCTAGCTAGCCACAGACCACAGAATATTAGTTAGCTATCTATACGCGATTCATTTTAAGATCGTAGCGCCAAAATGGCAGAAATCTATACTAACTTATGCTCACTGACACTGACGTTTGAAATTTTATTCATCAAATATTTGTTGTCGAGAACTTTAAACCAGGTAAAAAACTTGTAAAACTATTTTGAAAGGGGTAAGTAGTGATAAAATAGATTTCAATATTTTTCGAGCGTTCAAATCTGAAAATGAAACTTAACCTCAAAACATGTCATTCTTTATTGGGCATACGGCATACATACCTTTATGGAACTAGTCATCCTTAGAGAAAGGTAAAGAGCACAATCTCTACTCTGCGTTCTTTAGCTTCTTTATCCATACTTGTCTCCTGTAACTCTGTAATGCTCAACTTATAGTTTCCGCGATAGCTCCAGATTTTCCCGCTTTTGGAAAAGTATGAAACAGATTTCGGGGTTTTTCTTTGTACAAGAGGAACAATGACGCTCACAACAATAATGATTCATATCTAATCAAAGCAATTAACTAATATAACAACGGATATTTCAAAATTCACAATAGACATACATACGCAAAAGTGAACCAATACCCCAAGCGTTAGTTGTGCGTGCCGCCAGTAGGTAGCGTATTGCTTAGCAAGAATCGCGTATACAGAAACCAGTGATGTGCCGGATAATTATCCGTTTATAATTATCCGAATAATTATCGATAATTATCCGTCGGCTAAAAAATCCTTTCAAAATTAGCAGGCTAAATATTATAGTACCAATAGTAATAATGGCCTTATATGGAGATAAATTGGAACTTTTATTTATTTTTTTGATTTAATTTGGTTTGTTTTATTTTTTAATTTGTATGATTATCTTTATTTTTTATGTACTTAACTAAATGATGAAGATTGCGGTATTATAAAATAAAATACAAAATAATCGCTACCTCCTAGATTTAATTTCTCCTTATCTATGAATTATAATATCTATTATATGGTTATATACCTATCTACCTAGTAGGTATAGGTATATGAATAGATATTTTATTGGTAATTGCGAAAAAGTTTTCCAATGTATGAAAAATTAAAAAACAATGTATATTCTGCTAACGGCTAATTATAATATTTTTAGCCGGCTAAATGCTAATTATATAATTAGCATTGGCTAAATATATAATTAGCGGCTAAAAACCCATCACTGACAGAAACACGGACGAGTTCGTTCGCTCCCGTTTTGTTCTCCATATAAATTGCGCAAGTTTAAGTAAACGAATTCGTTCGTTCGCTTCTGTTCGCTCTAATTTAAATGCACCTTTATAGATATTCTGTATTTGACATATATATAATACATAGACAACAATACATAGAAAAAGGATTTATATCTTTTTTCTATGGAACAATATATACTTTTTATATGCTTTTTATCTGTGCAGTGTGCACCAGAAACACAAATTAAATTTGTGTTTTGTGGTGCAGTCAACCAGTCAACTGTATTATGAAATTGTGAATTATATATATTTGTAGGTCAGATATAAAATTCACCATGCTGTCGATATTATCATTTCAGTGAAAGTTGAACAGTCAACCAGAAATGTTTAAGACAGTAGGAGTGATCTTAGTTAGTGATATTTTTCTTCGGGGGACACAGGAGAATACTTTGAAAAATATATTAACAGAACTAAATTGTCTAAATTATTTGGTAAAAAAGATTTCAATTTTACACGAAAATGAGCATATAATATCTAATGAATTAAATATACTGTCAAAGCAATTTGATATAATAATTGTTCTGGGCAAATTGTCAGAGGATACTATCTTTAAGGCACTTGCGAGTGTAACATATCAGAATCTTACAACAAATTTCAAGCTTAAAGCAATACTCGATAAACTAAACGAATCCAGTAGTTACCACTTACCAGTTGCTGCTAAACTGCTCACGGGAAATGATGGTATAATATATCCAGTTATTCAAGTGCAAAATATATTTATTATAAATGAGAAATATTTGGAAGCACATTTAAATATTCTGAGGAAACGTTTATCACAATATAGAATTCAAGCTAAATACTCAAAAATATTACAAATTCAAATGAATGGCAACTCGGTTCCAATTTTGAACCGAATGAAATATTTACATATAAAAGATATTTGCCAGAAAAATGAAGCCGAGCATTCTTTTACATTAGAAAGTACAAACTTCGATGACATTGTTGAAATTGAAACAACTATAAAACAAGAATTTAAAAATAATGTTATTGATTCTTACATTGTCAGTGATGTTTCAGAAAACATATATAGGGATCCAGATGAACAAATTCAACACACAATAGAAGTAAGTAGAAGGTAAGACACCTCCTAATTATATTTTTACTTATATACCAAGTGCAAAATTTCTGGCAATTAATTTGTGCACTTGGGATATTCGGTAAGAAAATTTCACACCGAGGAAAAATCAATTTGAAATTTCAATGTTATAATTTATTTATCGGATTTTGAGAGTTTGATGACTACATGTCTAACCTTCAAAAACACTTGTGTGGTATTTTCACGTTTAATTGTGATTATAATTTACAATGTTTCGTTATGGAATTGAGAATCCTTCAGAAATTCCAGATAAAATTCAACACATGATTCTGGTGGTAAGTTTATATTATATTATAATGTCACTTTTAAACTCATCTCTTAAATATCAAAAAATATTCACTTGAATATCCCTAGTGATTGAGTTATATCCGAAAATTTTTCTGAGGGCACGAGTATTTTGAAAATTATCCCGATTCCCAGACGAGGGATAATTTTCTTAACATATTCGTGTACGAGTAAAAATTTCCTGAATCAATTCAATCACGAGGGGGCTTCGGTAAGAAAATTTCGAAACTATTAAAATTTTTGAAATATTGAACATTTTTAATACAAATGAAAAAAAAATTCTAACTAAAAATAAATAAATAAATATACATTAACATATTTTATGCACCAAATATTAATATGCTTTTTTGAGTCGACAAATAACTTTAAATTCGAAAGCTACTCTAATATTCCCGCATCATTATTGTGACATTGAAAATGACAGAAATATTTCCAGTGTTGTAATTTTTTTGGGAAGTTGGAGGATGAATATTTCCGAACATTTTTTTTGTTGCCATGCTAATGATTCAAAATGAAAGTGTGTAAGTGGGTTTACTGCTATTGTTAAACTTATCTTCTTGCCGACAATTTCTATGCCCGCTAAGGTACAGAAATTGCTCGAATTTTAATAAGACAGCGATAAGTTGATGATTAAATATATTAAAATAAATTATGATATTTAATATGGTTTCTTTAAAACTTTTTTCAGTTCAGTTACCTTAATTATTGTATTTATGTTAATCATTCAGCCCAACCGCGTATCACTTATGTTACCGTAACGTGCATGTTAAAGTTCGTCTGGGAAAATCTGTTATGTTATATTCAAATTTCATACTATGTATCGTCAGAAAAACGACACTTCGTTAACATGCATGTTATTATCTATACGTTATGTTATGATAACAAGTGACACATTTCAATTGCTTGTGAGGTGTGGCTAAGTGCATAACGTGTCCGATCTGACAAATGGCTTTTGATGGGATATTAAATTATGCTATAATTTTCAAAAAGTGCTACTAGATATATGTATAGATATTTTTACAGATACTTTGTAAAGGTATCTACAAATAATTATAAAAAAATATATTAGAAGGCTAGGTACCTACTAAATAAAAAAAAACAGCATATTTGTATGATTTAAAAAAACTTGACTAACATCCTTAATAGCTAAGCAACTGATATTGTTTTTATTTAAATAGATTGGGATAAAAAATAAAAAGATATAATGGTTGGTAATTAAAATACATATATATTTTTTCTGAAAAATGTAAAACTGCACAAGTTTAGGGAGAAAAAAATTAGATGTTATTAATTTGGAAGCAAGATTCTGAAGTTATAAATAAATGTTATAATATTGTTGTAAATTTATATCTTGAAAGGGTAAATTTATAGTAAATCTGAAAATAATTAAACTACAGTTACCTAGTAAATTTTTTAAAAAATATATTTGCAATAGTGTTCAAAAGTAAAATGTTGCAATCTCAAGTTTCATTTTGTTTAGATGTCCTAATACATCATTTTTTATAACTATTTGTTTAATGGCGTATGGACATGCTTCAGTAGCCTTCAGTTATATGTATACCTACTGTTACTATGTTAATAAAACATTAGATCATTAAGTATTTTTAGTTCAGTAGCACAGTTATGGTAAAATTGTACCAGATGATGACATACTTTACGTAGCTATTAACTGTTAGTTTATCAGAAAAAAATCACTCATTTATTCAGTGTTAACAAATTAAATTCTGTGAAAGATTTATTTATAGATCTAATAAAATAGTATAGAGTTTTGAATATGGCTTCATTAATTTATAAAAAAAAATCACTGATTTAAATATTGTGTAGTCCAGTTATTAATATAATTTATTTTCAATATTCTCTTTTCTAGTACTTATCATACTTATCATTTTGTATGAAATTATGTACGAATTGCTGTGTTATAAAAGCACACATTTTTTTTATTAAATGTATAGTCAAGTCCTGAAAATTTTCCTGAAATATGCTAGTGGTGAGGTTTTTTATTTCATATTTGATTTCTTTGACAAAATTTAAATTTGGGGAATTTAAATGGCAACCCTTACTTTTTTTTATTCCTATTAATTTCTGCTCGAGAATATATAATAATGTAAAATTGCACTATACTTACAGAGATTTTATGAGACTAATATTGAAATAATGTATAATTATTATGAAAAATCTATTTTATAATACTTTAGGTATAAGTATGAAACCGAGAATGAAATAGTTTGGGTGATTTGTAAATTTTTTGAAGATTGAAAATTTTTATATAGGTACATCAATAAACCAAAAACTTCTGGATTTTTATTTCTGAAAAACATCAGCAAAAAGGCTTTCATTTAAATTAAGAAGGTGTATTTTGCAATATTTACATTCTGTTCCAATGTTTTTAATATAGCATGTTCTGTAAATGTAGTTTCATTTATATGTACTGAAATAATTATTCTTTCAAATTTCAGACCATAGAAAAATGTTTTAAAGATTATGGACCCAAAAATGTGTTTCTTAGTTTCAATGGAGGAAAGGATTGTACAGTGCTATTGCATTTAATACGCACAGTGATGAATGTTAAATATCCAAATTACAAAAGTCCCATTGTTTGTTTGTACGTAAAAAGTGAAAATGCTTTTCCGGAGCAAGACAAG
Source organism: Pogonocherus hispidulus (assembly GCA_963924545.1). NCBI lineage: Eukaryota > Metazoa > Arthropoda > Insecta > Coleoptera > Cerambycidae > Pogonocherus > Pogonocherus hispidulus. Next base: position 92,092,622 of record OZ004692.1, read on the forward strand.
TTTATATCACAATGTCAAATTTATTTTAATTTAGAAGTAATAACTGTGGTGCAAAGCATTAAACAGGCACTTAATACAATATTGGTAATGAAACCAAATTTGAAAGCTTGCTTTATGGGAACCAGAAGAACAGATCCTTTTTCAAGTAACTTAAAAATATTTCAGGTAAACAAACATTTATATCTAACTGGTTGACTGAAGTCTGGTTAATCACCAGACTGCAACCAACTCAAAAAGATAAGGTTTGAAACTTTATTTTTTGAGAAAAAAATACGAATTTCGTTAATTTTTGTTTATTTATTTATTTATTTTATTTTATTTTGAAAGTACACTGTTCTACAGGCAAAGCCCAACTACAGAACAGGAGGGTAAGAAAAAAAAAAAGAAAAAAATATATATACAATATAAGCAACACAATACACAAAGAAAACAAATATGAACAAAAAATGAAAAGCAGCCAATACACAAACAATTATTTTAAATAAACAGACTTAAGGTCACTAATGCTGCACGAGAAAATATCGACCTGATTTTTTACCTTATTATAGTTATTACACATTGCATGCACGGGTGAGAATTTTAGGACATTCGTACGAGGAGTGTTTAAGTAAAATGTCGCATTATCGCGGGAAGAAGTTCTAGGACAATGTAGACATAATTCCTCAAGTATCTGTATGCAATCAATTTTATTATGTAATACGTTAAAAAGAAATAATACAGAGTGATAAGTGCGTCGGTCCAACAGACTAGTTACAGAATGTGCCTTCAGAAGTTCACTCTGCGGATAACCTATCGGAGGGTAAACCCCATCCGATTTGAAAGTCAGTAACTTTAAAAATTTACGTTGTACAGACTCGATGCTGTTAATATGTACGTCGTAATGAGGACACCAAACAGTGGAAGCATATTCCAGCTTCGATCTTACGAAACTGTTAAAGAGCATTTTGATGGTTTTGGTCTCTGTAAAATCTCGACTACAGCGGGCAATAAAACCATATGTTTTAAATGCATCTGAAACAATAGACTCAACATGACTGGTAAATGAAAGCTTTTGATCAAAAATTACTCCAAGGTCACGAAACGTACCAGGCCTCTCTAGCGGAATTCCATCAATATTATAATTAAATGATGATCTGGAAGTCTTCAGCGTAAAAGACATGATATTACATTTTTTAACATTTAAATGGAGATTGTTCACTTGACACCAACTAACTATTTTATTAAGGTTGTGTTGCAAACGTTCGCAATCGCTGGCACTTTTAACTGCAGCAAATAACTTTAGATCATCCGCATATAAGAGGTAGTTGACATCTAGATCGTCACCAATGTCGTTTACAAATATGTTAAATAATAGAGGGCCAAGAATAGAGCCTTGCGGAACCCCTGAGGTAGCCAGATATTCGACGGACTTGAAACCATTGAAAACAACATATTGTTTTCTATGCCGAAGATATGAATTTAGAAGAACTAGAAGTGGCTCTGACAAGCCAAAACCTTTAAGTTTACTTAGTAAAATGCTATGATCAAGTCTGTCGAACGCCTTGGAAAAGTCTGTATAAACTACATCGGTCTGAGTACAATTGTCTATGGATCGCGCAATGAACTGTGTCACCTGTACTAAATTTGATACAGTAGACCTACCCCTCATAAATCCATGCTGAAGCAATGAAATTCTGTTGCCAATGCTCTGATATAAAGTTTTATGAAGCAAATGTTCAAATACTTTGCAAAAGTTGCATATAAGAGAAATAGGACGGAAATTTTCAATATCCAGTTTGTCACCTTTCTTATAAACGGGACAGACTTTCGACATCTTCCAGATACTAGGAAAGTTTGACGTTCTAAGGCACAAATTGAAAAGAGCAGTTAGTGGTGAAGCGAGTACACAGGCACAGTCTTTAAGAAAAAAAGCAGGCACAGAATCAGGTCCAGATGTTAATTTTGACTTTGCAAGCCTCAAAGCTTCAAGAACATCTTCTTCCTCAAACTTATTGATATGCACATACTGACTGTAAAACGTATCAACATGGTCCACCGCACAGTCCGTGGAAGGCGAAAAAGAAGTACTAAAATATTCCGCATATGCGTTTAAGATATCTGAAGGATTATCCAACGTTTTGCCATTAAAATGCATGCGATTTGAGACACTAGTTAAACCAGTCTTACTTTTTATGAAAGCCCAGAATTTATTAGGATCGTTATGAATGTTATTTATATGGAAGTGGCTATCAAATGATCTCGCAATGAGTCTTGTCAGAGATATTTAGATGGTTAAAATCTCAATTTCACTTAGCTGCACATTTTAATAAATCCTTTAATGGTTTAATGTATGTATTAGGTCCTAGACTTTATACTGAAGGAATATACAAGCTGTTCCTACTTTTGTGCCATACATATCCCTTGGAATACGAAATAGTATAGAAATATCAAAGAGAGAATTCAAAATGTTTGCATAGAACTAATGATCAGGATAATATGTCATTTCTCTAGTTATATGAATTATATATCCCGAAGGATGTGTATTACAATACGCTCTATTAGTGATGACGTAGGGCCAGCCATTTTGTTCTGGTAGGTCGCGGTTCACGATCTAAACAAAGCCCGATTAACAAGGCAAATTTACAGAAAAGTGCTATTTTGACGTTGTTTGAAGATTTTAAGGGGAAAAAACATCGAAAACGGTAAAAGTGTAGTAAATGTACCCTATAAACGCATTCATGCAAGACATATGGGTAATAATACCTGAAATATTAATAAAATCTAAATTTAACATAACCTCACTTTATATAGTTTATTGTAAAAATAACTTTATTTAATGATTTTTACAGTACCAATCTTACATTCACCATGGTTATGTGCTGGGCTCCGGATTGCAAGCACTACAATCAACAAGAAACTTGTAGATTTTTTATATTTCCGAAGGACCCTAAGGAACGCAACCGTTGGAAAAACTTGTGAGGTAGGTTTGAAATATACCTTTTAATTTTGGATAGGTAACTGTTTAATACAAATATATTGTATATTATGACACGTAGCGACGAACCTGGACCTGGTGCATTTTTATGCAGTTGTCATTTCCGTGATGGTAAAAGGGAAAGTGGGCCTGAAATCTTCTTGCACAATGTGACAAAGAAATTCACTTATACAAGTCCTGAAAAGAGAAAAAGAAGAGAGCAGAGAGTGGTAGTTCAGGAGCATCTGGAAGGCCTACCAGCAAAGCATCGACAAGGTTATTTTGAACCAGATGTATCATCTCCACCATCTGAAATGGAAATGTGAGTGATATTTATGTCAAAAATGTATACGTTATACAGATTTGATTGCGCTGACTGCTAAATAAATACAGTGCAATAATAATCACTTGTCATAACGAACAAACCGTTTAATCGACAAACCTAGTTTTTGATCGTTCGTTATGACAAGTAATTATTATTGCACTGTATTTATTTAGCAGTCAACGCAATGAAATCTGTATAACGTATACATATTTGACATAAATATCACTCACATTTCCATTTCAGATGGTGGAGATGATACATCTGGTGCAAAATAACCTTGTCGATGCTTTGCTGGTAGGCCTTCCAGATGCTCCTGAACTACCACTCTCTGCTCTCTTCTTTTTCTCTTTTCAGGACTTGTATAAGTGAATTTCTTTGTCACATTGTGCAAGAAGATTTCAGGCCCACTTTCCCTTTTACCATCACGGAAATGACAACTGCATAAAAATGCACCAGGTCCAGGTTCGTCGCTACGTGTCATAAATATACAATATATTTGTATTAAACAGTTACCTATCCAAAATTAAAAGGTATATTTCAAACCTACCTCACAAGTTTTTCCAACGGTTGCGTTCCTTAGGGTCCTTCGGAAATATAAAAAATCTACAAGTTTCTCGTTGATTGTAGTGCTTGCAATCCGGAGCCCAGCACATAACCATGGTGAATGTAAGATTGGTACTGTAAAAATCATTAAATAAAGTTATTTTTACAATAAACTATATAAAGTGAGGTTATGTTAAATTTAGATTTTATTAATATTTCAGTTATTATTACACATCTGTCTTGCATGAATGCGTTTATAGGGTACATTTACTACACTTTTACCGTTTTCGATGTTTTTTCCCCTTAAAATCTTCAAATAACGTCAAAATAGCACTTTTCTGTAAATTTGCCTTGTTAATCGGGCTTTGTTTAGATCGTGAACCGCGACCTACCAGAACAAAATGGCTGAAGCTACGTCACACTAATAGAGCGTATTAATATTTATTGAGGAAGCTATTTTATTTTGTTTTAGGTGACTGATCGTGATTGGCCTCAAATAATGAGAGTGAGTCCACTATTAGACTGGCACTATTCAGATATTTGGGATTATCTCCTTTACTATAAAGTTCCATATTGTAAATTATATGACATGGGATTTACTTCTCTAGGAAATGTTTCAAATACTATCAAAAATCCATCTTTATTATATAATGATATATATCTTGGAACAGAAGTGTATTTGCCAGCATACAAAATGTTGAATGAAAATAAAGAGAGGAGTGGTAGAAATATATGAAATTACTATAAGAGATAGATGAATTTTATTTGTAAATAAATAATTTATTAATGGTTTAAAATGTTTTGGTTTGCCTTATTTAACCCTAGAATACTGGACAACTTTCGCTGAACGTGAATACTCAACTATTGTGAAATTTACTACTTTTCAATAAAACTGCTGTTTACCAAATAAGTTTAATTAGAAAAAAAAATTATAAAAATCATATTACGTTCACTTATCTTTGGAAAGACACTAATAAAACAATAATAATTAAATATTGTAATCTACACTGCCTATGGTACAAATAGTTCCTGGTGTTCACCATATATTACGCGTTTACAGCGCTTGCAATAGGTAGTGGTCATGTGCCTTCCATTACTTCAACAATAAAAAAAAGTTTATGTTGCTTTGGTCTTAGGGGACAGTATTTTTATTTTTGACCGTGACCTGGATATATCTTAGTGAAGGTTACGACTTAAAATTTTGATATTGATTCTATGCTGTATCTATCGTTTTGCGAAACACAAAAGAAATAAGGCATGGACAAAAATTAAACAACCCCATACACTATTATCTAGTTACACACTGAAATGAAAGGTAACCGAGCCCCTCAGGATAGTCTGTTAACTGGAAGTTAGTGTTGGGTAGGTAATAGAGTATCGTTATATGCAAATATCTGAAGTACCAAATACCTACTTTTCAAAGTAATCATTACTTTATTTAAGCACTCATCTACAAGCACTTATCTACTACTTTGTACGATCTTACAATAAGAAAAGGTATTGAATACAGATAATGAAAAGCAGTAATCAGTATGTGTTAAGTTATCAAATATCTACTTATCTACAAATTTGTTTGATCTTACCAGTTCATATAAAGGTACCTACTGATTACCGATGTTAATGAAATGAAGTAATCAGATGTGTAGTAATCAGGTACCTTTCTGATATTTTATACAATCTTACAAATTGATATAAAGGCACCGATTACCGATGTTAATGGAACGAAATAATCAGTATGTGTAGTAGTGTAGTGTATTAGTCGGTTACTTTACTAGCACCTTCTTATTTCCTACTTCAGAAATCTAACTTAATGATGACAAAGTAACGATTACTATCCATGGAAGTAACTATTAAATACATGTATTCAAAAGTAACTAATGACTATTCCCATCACTACTGATGGGAATAATTTCACATCACTAATTTCAAGAAATAGAACTAGCACAGGTACAGCACAGGTACACAGTGGGGTCATAGTTATCATTTTCGCCAGTATTTAAGAAATAACTTGGTTTAAAATACAAAAAAAAAAAAAATGGGTTCCCTAATGCTTATTTTATGGAAATATGTTCAAAATTTTGATGACCAAAAACTTTAATTTTAAGTTATCAGCAAAAAAGTGAAACATAACTATTTAGATATGTCTCTTATGAAAAAGAATACCAAATAAGACTATCGTTACCTACGAATCACAAATATTGCACATACTTACATATTATTTTGCATTTAGAAATACAAATAGGAAAAATATTTGGCATCAGAAAATACTTGTTAAAATGATGATAAATTCCACCAAAAGGTAATTATCAAAACAGATTTATTCCCCGAGGGCCGGATATTAATGCCAAAAATTAACTGTTACTGAAGTACCTGTTCTTCACAAGATTCGACAGTAATAAATATTGTTGTGAAACGACATACTTTTTATAAACCCTTCTTAGATGGCATTACCCACTAAGTACTTAATTGTATTGTTATCATAGAAATTATAATATAACAAATTTGCATGCATATAAATTGATTTTTAAATAAAAGAAAATTTCCAAATTAATAAAAGAATATGTTAAATTAATAAATATTTATAAAATATGTACAGAAGTTATGTGTACAGTGGAATCGGTAATATTGGCAGCCACATACTGACCTCTATTTCAGTGCAGCAGGCAAACCAAAAATACGATGAATAAGTATAACAGTAATGAACAGACACCAGTATCCAAAAATTAACAATATTTGGACATCACTAATACCAGATCTGATTATGCTGGTTAATAGAATAGCCATAATTTATCTCTTCAAGTATAATCAACACGCATATGTTTACTACCATTGTGTACACAATCGTACCATGATGAATTAATGCCTAAAGGACATAATTGATTAAAAAATATAAATCAAAATCAGTACCCACTAAGAAATTATCGCATAAGTTATACACTCTTATATGTGTAAGACCCCTAAACATAATAATAAAGCTGCATCTCAATATATTTATTTTCTAAAAGTTAGACAAAAACACCTGTGGTTTGTAAGAGCTAGTTTTTAATTCATTTTATAGACATACCTATTAAAGAGAATTGTACTATTTTGTACAAATGTCAGAAAAATCAGATTTTGTAATATTGGAATTAACAGGTTTATTGCAAAGTTAGGTAGAAATATTCTTCACTTCACAATATCTTTTCAGATATTTTCTTATTTTTGGTATACTTAAATAATTCTCGAATGCATGCATGTCTCGTAGACTAAATGTAGAAATCAGGTTTTAATAAAAAATTGAAATTTTAAATAGGTACGTAAAAATAATTTATACTTAGGTATGTCCAAATGAAAATATTAATTTACTCTTGTACCTCGTAATCACTTCTACAAAGAAACAAGTACATTTACTATACCACAGTAAATGTGTTTTGCTGTTCATATTAATCATTGTGTTTTACAGATATTTAAACTTATGTTATAGATATTGCAGTTCTTCTCACGACAGCACTTAGTAATTCATTCTTATCAGGTTGTTCTGTCATTACTGCAACCTTAATCCACTCGCGAGTTTGAGATGACTGTCTTATTGCACTAAGTACAGCTTGCACGTATAAACCATCTTCAAAGTTTGCAGCTGAACAAACTGGTTCTTTAATCCAACCAGCTTTTTCATTCACTGGTAGGAATGCTTCTCTCAAAGCAGATACCATTTTACATAAACCCTTGATGAAAGTCTTGGGCAAAATTGAATTAGGTACTGGACATTGCAAATCTTCAACATCTAGATAAATGACTTCCTCATTGCCTTTATTTTTTCTTCCAAACAAATCTCCTCCTCGAACAACCAAATGACCTGTACTACTACAGATCATCACCTCTTGCTGAAATGTAGTTCCCACTGTGTGACTATTTAAAGTTGCCGTTACTAAAATACCATTTTCCAACTCCATTTGGAAAGTACAAAAATCTGGGGCAGATACATTACGGATTCCATTAATATTTTCTGTATTTTTTGTAAATGTTCTTACTAATCCGTGGACCCTGACAGCTTTTTTCCCTAATAAGTATGTTATCAAATCGACGACATGACTTCCTATGAGATTCAAAGTTCCACCTCCCATTGTATCGTCACATTTCCAATCAAATATATCTGAATCGCTAAATAAACACCCACTTTGAATACGAATGTCAATTAGAGTAATAGATGACATTAAATAATTATCTTTCAATGCCTTCTTCATATGTGTAAAAGCTGGTAAAAATCTGTATGGGTGATTAATAAGTGATATTAGAGTTGGATAGTATTGGCCCGCTCTAACCATTTTTAATGCATCTGCTTGACTCAAACCAGCAGGTTTATCACAAACTATATGTTTTCCAATTCCAAGGGCTTTAACAGAAATCTGGGCGTGCAAATTTGGAGGGCATAGTACAAATATCAAATCCACGTCTTTACGCAACAAAACATCATCTATTTTATTTGTAGAAAAGGGAATTCCAAGTTCTTTGGCAGCTTCCTGTGCATCTTGTGTCGTTCTGCTCCAAATTGCTTCGATCTTAAACCCACTTTCACGTAAAATGGGCACTAATGCTCTTACCACAGGTCCAGTACCAAACACGCCAATTCCAGGCAACATTTTAACAGATTTTGAATTCTCAATTTTACCTCTTTAACTTATTAACAAGAATTACTTCAACTTTGATCATCAAGATAAACAACACTGAACATATTGAAATATTGAAATCAGCAAATCATAGAAAAAAGATATTATGTATATCCTTTTTCTATGCAGCAAATCACTTAAAAGTTTGGTTATGTTTACTTTTCTCACAGCTCACAGAACAGCTTTTAGTAAATGATGTGCATGACGTTTTCATGGAAAAAAGATATTTCTTCTTCTTCTTCTGCTGATTAATGGCTTAACACTTGTGTTCATTCAGCCAGCTTCTCACTTATTTTATCCTCTTTTTTCCTCAGGAGATGTGCCAATTAAAAAGCACGTCTGGAATTTCCCATATCTTCCGAGATTTATTCTTGCCTTTATTTTGTTTTATTCAACTTTCTATAGGGTGGTGTTTCACTTTTCTTTTTTCTTATATAATCGTGGAGAGATGTTAGTTGACAGTTGACAGACAGCAAGGATTGTTAACTGTTTACAGGATTGCTCGATCGCTCAATTTTGTCATCCGCCTTTCTGACGTCATCGAAGATCTATGTAATCGAATTGTCGAAATATACCTATTTTCTGTTTGTTATATTTCACATTTGCAAAAGAATTTTCGTATTTGAATGATTATTAATATTATTATTTATTAAAGTTTGTAATAACAGTAGAAAGTGTACCTATTTCTACAAGTTCGAGATCTTTGGATCTTTGATGACGTCATAATTATGGATTACATTGTAGTATAGGGATCGAGCAATCCTGTAAACAGTTAACAATCCTTGGACAGACAGTACATTTTGCCGTAGCACACTGGGAAAATCGTAGGACTCAAAACGTGGTAATGCTGATTTCGCGGGTTCGCAAGTCACGATAGAGACAATTTTTTTTTTACTTTTTAATTCCAATTATTTATTAGTATTAGCGTTTAGTTATTCTGTTTCATTGTCCGTATTGGAATTAATTCGTTCATTTTGGCAAATTCATTATTTTAGCTTACTAAAGTAAAAAAAATATCTACAATATTATTTTGCTGCAACAATTATGACAGCAATATATTTTTGGTCCAATTGATAAAATTGAAAATTGATGTAAATGTTTACTGAAAAATATACATTCTACTTCCAGCACTTCAAAAATGATGATATTTTACTTTCAATAAGCATAGAGTAGGTACACTTACAATTCATCAAAAGATTAAGAAAAATCGTTTAGTATAATTATATCATCATTCCAGATACAAAATTTCTTTAATATGTGTTTTCTTAAAAATTATATTATTCTAAATGCTTTTGTCACCCGAAGGATGACTCCAGGCCGCATGCCTGGACCCTCGGTGGGGTTGGAAATAGGAACGAAAATCGCGGGAGCGATTTTCAACCATTTCTATATATAATAAGCTGTGCCACAACCCTGTAGAGTAGGTTGTGCACTCTCCGTATCCACCAGTCAGAGGCGTACACACGCCTAAATTTAAATTTTAACAAAAGCCAATTTACTAATCCACAACACTTTAACAAAAAGAAATTTTATATTTCCGTTAGACCCTCAAAACCTGAACTATTTACAAAACTGTACATCCATACTGCGTTTTTTTCATTTTTCATTCAAATTTAGTCGTTAATGTTCACAGGCCATTTCCTACGCATCTGAAAGTCAGCCCAGTACCTATAACATAAATAATAGCACAAGTATAAAGAATATATCTTTATACTTGTGATAATAGTAAAAATAAATATAAATAATATTTATAGCCCAGCAGAAATTACTTTTCCGATTATAGGACAATTATTTAAGAAAAGTTAGTAAATTTTACGTATCGAAATATACATGAAACTTTAGTTTCAGGTACTTATTTTGTATGTATTTCATGCACACCTATAACATTTTTATGATGATTTTTAAATCATCTTAAAAAATACAAAAAAAAAAACATCGCAAAATGCTTATATCAAATAAGTAAGCAACAGAAAATTTATACCACTTATAACGGTTTATATTAATAAATTTACTGGTCTTATTAAAATTTAAGCACATAATATATAATATGACTGCACTCTGTTGGTGCTGTCATAAAAAAATATAAATCTGGCAAGAATGCAACTATTAGATTGTGCAAAAGCGTAAATAAAAACACACGGTTTGTATTTACTCTACGATTTTCTAAATAAAGAAAATTAAATTGTGCCAATAAAGGCATTATGCTCATTATCCCGATGCAGAATAAATGCCATCAATCTTAGCAGACACAAACTTAAGAAATCTTAGCTGGATATCCTCCAGCATTATTTGTTTGTGTTCTTGATCATGTCGATACCATATTAATAATAATAATAATAATATAATAATAATATCTCTACCCCTCATGCTAATCACAAGGATTAGCCCGAAAGTCTGCGACTTGTGTCGGAGAGGGGGCGGCATATTATTATTTCGCGGGCCGCATTTGCGCCTCAGGAACGACTTACGTTGGTAGGCCCTAACCACCATTCAGTGCTGGAATGAGGGAAACCTGGAAAACCTCATTAGTTAGGGGGACAAGTCAAACATCAACTGATTTTAATCTCTCACATTAACACCAAGTTGACATTCGTCTCATCCTAGGCCATCCGCCAGGATAGTTGCCAAGCTATCCCTGCGCATAAGCCTTGATCTACGAGTAAACAATTTAATGAAAAATTGTTTGGTGGAATGGGGATTAGAACCCACGACCTCTGGGTTGAGCGATCGAGACGCTAAGTCCTGAGCCACCGGCTCGAACCATATTAATAAACAAAATTCCAACTTAGAATGTATGTATATGGTTTCCAAAGCTTTAACATTATGAAAGGAGCTATACAATTTCTAATAACGAACCAAAACATCTTTATTGCCGCCCAAGTAATTTGCTCTAGGTATATGCTCAAATGATAATTCATTCATAACTTATATTTGCTTATAGATAATTAATATTTATGCCCAGGTATAACAGAGCCATATTTTTTAAAGTCGTATTATTTAATTAGTAGAAAAACAATGTACTTTGCCAACTGCGTGTATAAAACCAGACACTACCTACATTTTGAGATATTTAATAACAATAGTTATTTTCAGCACACAAGTTTGCAATTATAATTAACTGCACATTTAGTTTTATACAGTCTTCAACTGAATAGACTCAATTTTAGAACATCAGGGAAAAAATATTGTTACATGAAAATTTTACTTTATACTATAATTTATACTTTTTTATTGTGAATTAATAATTAATCATCACAATACGTTTTAAGTAGGCACATAGATTCTTTTAAATATTGTTTGTTACACCATCTCCTGGTACATTTGTTATATCTAGGATCTAGGAAGTGCATGGTGGTTTGTTAGATAGGTATGTAGTACTTAGTTAGGTATAATACGTTTGCTCATTAAACCATGTAGGTACTACAATTTTCCATAAAGCTTTTTTATTACCCGAAATGCTTTTATTGGTACCTAAACTTATATTGTACCTATCTAAAATAAGGTAAAACAGCCTTTATTGGTAGGTACCTTTCTAGAATAAGGACCCTTGACAGGGTTCTGAAGTTCAGTTTAACAGAGGTAAGGGGAATTAAAAATAAAATTTATTATATAATAACAAAGAAACTAAGTCGTCAAAATGTTTGGATTATCAATAAGTTTTCGAAACTGAGGAATGGTTTTCACATTTCCCAAATCGACTTATATAAAATTAATAGTAGCATTCAAAAGAACTTGTACACTAGAAATTCAATCATTAAGAATACTTGTTAAGTTTACCTGATCACCCTGTACAGGGTGATTCACTTTCGAGTGTGTAACATGGGTATCTCGCTTATTATAAAAGATAGACTGTAGGTTTAAATTCGGCAAAGTTGCGGAATTTTGTGCTCAATAAGTTGGCGCAAACAAAACCCCCATATCTGCTATTGTTTTTGAGTAAGAGGCAAAAAAAAAATTTTTCCGGTTTTCGTTTTCTGGCCATAACTTCTATATTTTTAAAAATATTGGCTTATCGTTTTCACATTATTAGGACACTTTCTTGAGACAAATACGATGCCGTAAACAGTTTTTTTAAAAAAATGTCACTTCTATTGTAAATCATCGTCAAATTTATTTTTTCTTATGGGCGCCATATTAATTTTTGTCATATTTGAATAAACCAATTTTTTCTGAATACAACAATATAATATATGTTAATATTTGCCTAAAAATAAGGCCATTACGAAGGAAAATAGGTATTTTTTTGAAAATGTCTAGTTAGCCATGGCCATGAGAGTCAGTTCTTGACAAACCACAAATGTCATTTATAATTTTTATAAACTGCATCTGTGGAGTACTTTTTACATTGACTAACGATGTATTCAACCGAAGAGAAACAAGATATTATAGATATTTATTACAGATGTAACAAAAATTTTAACAGAACAATTGAAGAATATTTAAACACATATCCTGAAAGACGACAACCATGCAAGACATATTACTAAACTACACTGTAATTTAAGAAATTATGGTAGTTTTTCTAAACCAAGAAATAGGTATGGATCTGCCATAATTTCTTAAATTACAGTGCAGTTTAGTAATATATGTCTTGCATGGTTGTCGTCTTTCAGGATATGTGTTTAAATATTCTTCAATTGTTCTGTTAAAATTTTTGTTACATCTGTAATAAATATCTATAATATCTTGTTTCTCTTCGGTTGAATACATCGTTAGTCAATGTAAAAAGTACTCCACAGCTGCAGTTTATAAAAATTATAAATGACATTTGTGGTTTGTCAAGAACTGACTGTCATGGTCATGGCTAACTAGACATTTTCAAAAAAATACCTATTTTCCTTCATAATGCCCTTATTTTTTTAGGCAAATATTAACATATATTATATTGTTGTATTCAGAAAAAATCGGTTTATTCAAATATGAGAAAAATTAATATGGCGCCCATAAGAAAAAATAAAGTTGATGATGATTTACAATAGAAGTGACATTTTTTAAAAAAACGGTTTACGGCATCGTATTTGTCTCAAGAAAGTGTCCTAATAATGTGAAAACGATAAGCCAATATTTTCAAGAATATAGAAGTTATGGCCAGAAAACGAAAACCGGAAATAAAAAATTTTTTTTTCTTACTCAAAAACAAAAGCAGATATGGGGGTTTTGTTTGCGCCAACTTATTGAGCACAAAATTCCGCAACTTTGCCGAATTTAAACCTACAGTCTATCTCTTATAATAAGCGAGATACCCATGTTACACACTCGAAAGTGAATCACACTGTACATTCTGGTTCATTCAACACGCACTCATATTCATACACTTTCACTAATTTCGAAGAAAATTTACATAAAAATTATACGCACTCAATAAAATTGTTAAACGTAATTTACAATATTTTTTGCCAACAATAGGTACTGCAAAATTGTTTCCATGAGATATATAAAACTATTATTTCCTTATTATTGACACTATATATAATATATCAATTGAAAGACAATTCATTCCTGCATAACTGATAATAATATATTTACAGGGTGTGTTATGTAAAAAATTGTGTTTCCTTGGCTCAAAGTTGGAGAAACTGATAAATGCAGAGGACAACTTGTATAAATAATAAAAGTTTACAATTTACAATATAACAATGCCACGTATTTCCTGAAAACCTTTTGTCGCATAGTAGGCACTTTATTTAGGTACCTCATGACGACTTTCTTTAGTTTAGTCTTTATACTAAACTCAATCGTTCGGTTTAGGAGTAGGTAGGTATCTGTTGTTGGAATGCTAACTAACTATTTGGTATTTACCAATAATTATTGCTGGGAGCAATCTAAATAAAAGTGACCACTATGTAGATACATTGTGTATTGTTGTTAACTATACCTATTTAGGTACCTATGTCCGAATTAACTTGATTTATTAGGATTAGACTTAAATCTCAGTTTAATATAATTATGGGATTAAGGTCAACATTATTCGATTAAGGCTTTATAAAAATCAAATGCAAGCCAAGGGATATTGTCAGTTCTGAGTAAATCTATCTCGTTCTGTTCAACTTGGATTAAATGGCACCATGGTTTTACTCAACTGGACCGCTTCACCTCTCTCTGAAGCCAGGTGAGCACTTTGTAAAGTGTTGTAAAGTAAAGTTTTATTTTTATGATATATTTTTATTAAGAAAGTTTAAACAAATTTCAGTACATAGTAATAAACTAAGGGCCGCTTTCATAATCAAATTTAAAGGAATTTTAATTGGTGACTTTTTAATATATTGGTTACAATTGTCTTAATAATAGTATCAAAGGTATTTAAATGTAAATTAAGCTAAATGTTCTTTATGTTTTATTATGAAATTTGGCTTAAAAATATTATTAATGTAGCAACTAAACAGGGCTTAATAAAATAATGTCGTCTAGGTAATAATTTAAATGTTATATAAGTATATTTGGCAACTCACTAGCGTTTTTATTGTTTCATAACACAACAGCACAAACGGTGTTAAACAACTAAGTAGTTACTTTATTTTTCTGATATACAGTAAACTACATTCCGAAAACGCTCCTGTACAGGGTGATTCACTTTCGAGTGTGCAACATGGGTACCTATCTCGCTTATTGTAAAAAATAGAGTACAGGTTTAAATTCGGCAAAGTTGCGAAATTTTGTGCTCAATATGTTGGCGCAAAGAAAACTCCCATATCTGCTTTTGTTTTTGAGTTAGAGGCAAAAAAAAATTTTTTTTCCGGTTTTCGTTTTCTGGTCATAACTTCTATATTTTTGAAAATATTGGCTTATCGTTTTCACGTTATTAGGACACTTTTTTTCAGACAAATATGATGCCGTAAACCGTTTTTAAAAAAATTTCACTTCTATTGTAAATCATCGTCAACTTTATTTTTTCTTATGGGCGCCATATTCATTTTTCTCATATTTGAATAAACCGATTTTTTCTGAATACAACAATATAATATATGTTAATATTTGCCTAAAAAATATGTAAAGACATTAATGAAGGAAAATAGGTATTTTTTTGAAAATATCTAGTTAGCCATTAGTTATTCAAATATGAGAAAAATTAATATGGTGCCCATAAGAAAAAATAAAGTTGACGATGATTTACAATAGAAGTGGCATTTAAAAAAAAACGGATTACGGCATCGTATTTGTATCAAAAAAGTGTCGCCAATACGCCAATATTTTCAAAACTATAGAAATTACTGCCAAAAAACGAAAACCGGAAACATTTTTTTTTTGCCTCTAACTCAAAAACAAAAGCAGATATGGAGCTTTTCTTTCCACCAACTTATCGAGCACAAAATTCCGCAACTTTGCCGAATTTAAACCTACAATCTATTTTTTATAATAAGCGAGATACCCATGTTACACACTCGAAAGTGAATCACCCTGTACAGTCCTGTATCGAATTTAAACCTACAATCTATTTTTTATAATAAGCGAGATACCCATGTTACACACTCGAAAGGGAATCATCCTGTACAGTCCTGTATAGTTAATTTTAATCTAACTATTACTAGTAGGTGTTTGTTTAATTTATATTTATATATTTAATTTAGATACACTATTCGAAAAATGGTAATACTTCTTACTCCGATATTTGAATAGGTCAACCGCCGATTTCAATAATAGACAAAATTATGATGCACATTTTATATCTATCACTTCCTTCTAGGTAGCTATAGTATGTTTAGGTAAATGTTAGAAAGGAAAAGGGTAAAACCTGCATTACATATTTAAACACCATTAGGTAGGTACATATTTAAAACAAAAAAGTGCATAATTTGTTTTGATATACCTACCTACTGTGCAGGAAATAATTTGGAACATATTCATTGTGGTAAATAGATTAACTTCTGCAGAATTATAAGAAGATATCAAATTTGATCTTACAAGAATATATTTTGAATTAATAATAACAACTCATTAGTTAGGGGGACAGTCGTACATCAATCAATGTTTATTTCTCAAATTAATACCATGTCGACTGTTTTAACCCGTAGGTTGAATGTTCGAATAAAGATATAAACTGTATAAATACCTACGTAAAAATTTATTCTAATGAATACCTACATAAATCTGACAGAGATTTGATTATATCATATATATAATACTACTATATCGCGTATTTCGTATGTTAGCCCATAAGCGGTGTCTATATGGTTGTTGAGGATAATACAGTTAATACAATATACCTACGCGGTTTATACCGCACAGACGGACCGTCTACATTGTACAGGGTGTCCAATATAAGATCCTCTATCCCCTTATCTCAGAAAGTATAAAAGGTACAGAGAAAAGTTAAATACGAAAGTTTTTTGTTTTTACCTGAATTTTTCATTTTTATAGTTTTCTTGAATACAGGTTGTTCAGTTTCTCTGATCCAGGAATCAACTTTCTTTTTTTAAATGGGACACCTTCTTTTTTTAAACGTAATTCAATTACGTTTTTGAACTCTCCTTAAAATTCTAGGTCGATATTGTTAAGAGTACCCTATATCTATCATTTACCGTTACGAAGATATTAGCATCCAAAGAAAAAAATCTTCAAAAAACATGGCTCAAAAAATCTCGGCAAAATAAATAAGACAACCAAAAAAAAATGTAAACCGGGTTTATTTCGTAGACAATTAGACTCAGAAATTACTTCACTGAATCGATATTACCTTATTAATATACAGAGTGTTTTTGAGAGATGGCTCAAACATGTATATATTAAAACCCCAGAAAATCGAAAATTTCTTATGGAACACCCTGTGTATTATTATATTTTTGGATTCTCTATTAAATTTTAACCATACTCTATATAACTTTCCCTATTCTTATTTTGCTTACTTTTCAAGATATTGATGAAAATGTGAGTTTTTTCGTTTAAAAGACCACTTTAACTAATTTAATGGTTAGATATTTTCTTTAATCAACTTATATGAATTTGTTAAAATTTAAACGCCCTACTAATACGTTTTTACTCCATAAGTTACCTGAATTCAACATACTTGGTCTATTAGCGCCAACCAAATTTTATTAAGTGTGCCATAAAAAGAAAAAAAAGTTGTATAATGAAATGTGAAACGGTGAGTTGTCAGTATAAAGTAGATTAGCAGATTCATGCAAACTGTGACAAATATATTCTGAAGAAGGTTAGATGAGTACCATGTCAAAAAATAACAAGTGTTGCTCTTATGTACCGTAAGAGCTTCTAAGCAAGCGTTTTCTGGAAGAAGAATCCTGAAAAATCATTTTTTTTAGTGAAGATCTACAAAAGCGCGGTATTGTGAAATATAAAAAAAGGAATAAATTATGCAATGTTTTAACACAAGGGTCACAATCAAAGGTCTTGCTATATTTTGAGGATATGTCTGAAAAATCTTAAGAGATACCAATAGATATTTGAATATGGCCAGATCCACAATTTACTTGTCCATGCAAATTAATAAATATAAGGCATACTTATAAATTTGCAGTCTTTTACAAGAGTTGCAGCTTGCAGCCAAGAGATAGCGTTCTACGATTTGAATTTTGTAGTTTGACGATGGATCGTTACTTTGACAGAATGTTCATGTTTGGTACGCTAATTTTAAGAGACACATTTTAGGCTCTGTTTTTCTTGACCAATATTTAAATGGTCCCAGGTACATTAATTCATTACAAACTTGCATTTTACCTTCATTGGATGCCGAAGAAGATGCCAATCAGATCATCTATCTATCAGATGGATGGAGCTCCATGCCACAATACTGCAGTTGTAAGGAATTTTATTAACAACCATTTTGTGGAATGGATAGGACGAAACGGGAATATCCCCATGGCCACCAAGGAGCCCAGATTTAACAACACTTGATTACTTTTTATGGATTATATTAAAAACTCATTACATTAAATTACATTAAAAGAGTAATAATCTGGATGATTTAAAAATTAAAATCAGGATGTCATCAGTCAAATCAGTCAAAGTGATTGCGCTTTAAGAAGACTTTGAGTTATATACACAACATGCATAGTTGAAAATGGAGGACATATAGAACACTTGATTTAATTTATTATTTTTATTGTTATTTGTTATTATTATTATTATTGGTTATTTGAGGTTCAAGTTACAAGTTTTGTTTATATTGGTTAATTAATGAAATAATTTTGAAAAATATTAGTTTTTAATAATATAATATATTCATAATGTGTATTAAAGGTACACTTACTATAATATACCAAATAATGGTAAGATATATTTTTAATAAAAGCTGATAATGGCTGAATAATGAATAGCTGACCATTTTTCCACATTTTCGTCAATATCTTGAAAACTAAGCAAAATAAGAATAGGGAAAGTTATATAGAGTATGGTTAAAATTTAATAGAGAATCCAAAAATATAATAATACACAGGGTGTTCCATAAGAAATTTTCGATTTTCTGGAGTTTTAATATATACATGTTTGAGCCATCTCTCAAAAACACTCTGTATATTAATAAGGTAATATCTATTCAGTGAAGTAATTTCTGAGTTTAATTGTCTACGAAATAAACCCGGTTTACATATTTTTTTGGTTGCCTTATTTGTTTTGCCGAGATTTTTTGAGCAGATGTTTTTTGAAGATTTTTTTCTTTGAATGCTATTATCTTCGTAACGGTAAATGATAGGTATAGGGTACTCTTAACAATATCGACCTAGAATTTTAAGGAGAGTTCAAAAACGTAATTGAATATAGGATGTCCCATTTAAAAAAAGAAAGATGATGCCTGGATCAGAGAAACTGAACAACCTGTATTCAAGAAAACTATAAAAATGAAAAATTCAGGTAAAAACAAAAAACTTTCGTATTTAACTTTTCTCTGTACCTTTTATACTTTCTGAGATAAGGGGATAGAGGATCTTATATTGGACACCCTGTACAAACAGAGTATTGTACACCGACATTCTTCCCATCCTAGGCACGTCGCCCAGGATGGTTGCCAACCCATCCTTGCGAATAAAGATTTTAATATACAGGTAGGCAATTTAATTAAAAATTATCCGACGGATTGGGGATTCAAACTCATATATATTTAATTTAATAATAAATTGTACTCAGAAATATGAGCGAGATTGATACTTAGAGCACTAATGAGGATTTAAGTATTTCCACCAAAAGTGTGATGTTGGTAGAGTCTGCGTTTTATAGCAGTGTTAAAATTAATATATTGTTTATGTTTAGGATTATGGATTCGCTGGATGATCGAACAATCCATCATTTAGGTTGGAACCTACCACCAGAAGACCTAATTCACATACCAGAACACTGGCTAAAATATACAGAACCAGATTATTCACTACATCTACTTCTAGGATTGGTATATATATTTTTCTTTTTAGCATCAATTATTGGAAATGGTATAGTATTATGGATTTTTTCAAGGTAAGTAGAAACCTAAAAATTGGGTAAGAAAAAGCGGTAGGTATTGGAAACACGATTTTTATAAAATATTGTATGTGTAGTAAATACAGGATGTTCTCGGCAAGTAATTTTGACAGTTCTGTGACTTCCGGTTGTACCGGAAGTAGATAACAACTTGCTTAATTTAAATGGAATACCCTATATATATGTCCATATTTGGATTCTGCATTAAATTTTAGGGCCACTAGTGTGATAAACCCTATTCCTAAAATTTAAGTTTTCAAGATACTATTTCAAGAACTATCGGGGTTAGATGTAAGAAAGGCAGTAGGCAATTAACGGGTTATTCAAAAATATTTAATTGTATATGGTGAGTACAGTGGCAATGGAAATATTCAACTAAAAAATCAAATTTCAATTATCTTTCTTCCTTATATTTCTTTACAGAGTTATAGGACATTGAGATATCAATATAAAAATTACCGTTCTTAATTAACCTATTTTATGAAAATAATATTTATATGTCATTATTACCAAAATCAATGGATTTTGAAGTTTTGTTGAAAACTATGATATATAGAAAAACTATTAGGTATACTTTCTACATATGATAATCAAAGAATGATTCAAATCATCATCTTATATCTGTTCCCAGTGTTCAGATTTATAAAACATCTTTAAAAATCGACTTTTGACTGACCTCTGCATTCTGCATATCATAGTTCCAAAGTTATAAGCAAAAACCTTATGTATATTGGCAACGCTCACTTTTTGAACCCATATTCATAAACATTTCGCAGTATTTTCTTACTAGGCATATGTATGATTTCATTACTTATATATCATTGGATTGCAAATTTAAAATTACTTAGATTGCCGGACATCCTTATAAAAATTATAAGTTTTAACTAGTGCTTACCTCTCTGTTAGAAACTATTAGTGTGCTTACATTAAAGATCTCTAAGATAGTTATAGGGATAGGTAAAACATTAGTTTTATATAAACTTCTATATTTCTGAAACACTAAATAAAGGATAAAATTTGTCCCACCGTCATTAGAACAATTTTGGTCCATCCATATACGTTCATACACAGGTAAGGTCTTCTTATGCCTAAACCTGAGCCATATTAGACTTATAAAACTAACAACTTCCACAAACTCAAAATACTATCAACTTGTAAATTCAGTCAAAATTGCAGTCAAAGCAAGCATATTTATTTTTGATGGTATGTTTGGGTCTGTACACTTTCAAAAATAAACAAGATTGGCAGAAAACTGCTACAAAACACGAACAAAACAGAAAGTGGCATAGATGTTTTAGAATTGTCGCCAGTTTATCTTCAAACCAGCTAGTCTCTGTTTTGTTTTGGTTTTACCAGATTTAGTTCAATTTGGACATCATGGTGTTGTTTATGCTCTTAAAGTGTTAACCACTAACTGTGTCTGTCGGGCCTCTAACCACTGTTAGAGGCCCGACAGATATTTTGCATAATCTCTGGTTGCTACTTAAACTATTTTGTAGTGCAAAGGGTTTACGTACCCCGTCAAATATGTTTGTGGTTAACCTGGCCTTCTGTGACTTCATGATGATGCTGAAAGCCCCGATTTTTATTTACAATTCGTTCCACCATGGTTTCGCAGCAGGTATCCTGGGTTGTCGAATATTTGCCACCATGGGCGCCCTCTCAGGAATAGGGGCCGGTATGACCAACGCGTGCATAGCATATGACCGTTATAACACTATTACTAGACCGTTTGATGGTAAACTGACGAAAACTAAGGCACTTATCATGATAATATTCATATGGATATATACAATACCTTGGGCTGTATTGCCTTTGGTCGAAGTGTGGGGAAGATATGTACCAGGTAATTCTTTAAAGTTCTTTTAGTCGGCAATCTAATGTTAGTTATTTAAATTAAATGCCCATAAAAAATATATTTTTTCACGTCTTTAGGTCAAAATGAAACTCTTAATCGGATTGTCTAAATACTCACCGATTTGGTTGACCCTATTAAATGTTGTGATTATTTTATCCTCAACTGTACGTTTCTTTATTCCATTAGCTGACATATTTTCATCTGGTGGTTCACCATGAAATAGATATCTTGTTATTCAGTCAGCTCTATACCAATATAGTTCTTCGTTACTATCGATATTCCATAGTATGTATTTACTTGGATTTCGATATTCAACCTGTTGCTTTTTCATTATAGAACTTCTATAAATGATGTAGAACCATTCTGGTAACAAAAGTTAGTATTTGCACATAACTGGATATAATGTAGGTATTTAATCTAAAAAATAAATATTTTCTGCTCACTGCTTCTCCGAATAGTGTGATGTAATAATGATCATTGCATCCATTTCAATAATCACGTGTAGGTTTGAAAACATGCAACATTCTTAGTTCTTCAGTTGATTAGATAGAGCTATAATATCATGTGACAGGTAAACTGCATCTAGGTTGCAGCCACTTGAAATTTCAATCTTATATTTACCTTGTTCCTACCAGAAATAAATTATAAATGAAATTTTTATGGCTGACAGTTCATTTCTGAAGAGAAGTACGATTTAATATTTTTTCCAATAAGTGAATTGTCTGAAAAGATGAACTTACCTGTAAGTTCTCGTATAAAAGTTATGTCGATAAGATGTCTATTTAAGGAAGCTATTGCTACAGGTTCTCTTGCAGAAACAAACAGGAACATTATTTTATAAGTTTACTAGAAATTCCTGTAGCACTAGTAGCTTATGGCTTACTATTTTTGTGTCTGTATTGATTTTATCTCTCTACTCACCAAGAAACCTCATCCATTCCAATCAAAAGTTATGCTTGTGCCGCAGGGCGGTTATTCCTATCATCCAGCCTCTCTTATCATTAACCCTGTTTAAGGTTTATAAAAGTTGGAGTATCTTTGGCAGTTTTGAAGCAATTCTTAGTCACTGACCTTTAATGGATTCTACCCCAGCATCTGTCACCTTCAAATCATAATACTTCCGATGTCACGCATCAGACAGGGAAATTGGAAATGATTTAAATCTTATTTTCTTTCGTTTGGAATTGATTCAGTTCACCTTTTTAGTGTTTGAACATTCTCTGAACAGTTTGACTTTTAATATCGTTTGAAGTATTTATTTATAATAAGAGTGAGGGTTGGGATACTTCTATCTCCAACTAGGAGGATTATAATTAGGGTGGTTTTCTGCGACCTCCCTGAAAAGGGATTTTAACTATTATATCTTTGATTTATACGAGTCCCACGAATTATACGGAAAAATAGTATACTACGCCAGGTGCTATGCGAGGGCAAAGCTGTTTACTGTAAGTAGACTAGAAGGTTGCTCTATGTTCTGGAGAGGTAGAGTCTACTATTAATATATATTAACATTTTACAATAATTACCATTTTGCAAAAAATGAAATGTTATATGCTTATTTATTTTAAAGTAAATAGTAGAAAAGAATTTTATATTTTAGAGGGATTTCTAACGGCATGTTCCTTTGACTATTTGACTAGAACTTTCGATATTCGCCTATTCATTGGATCAATTTTCGCATTCTCCTATGTGATTCCTATGTCTCTGGTCATTTATTTCTACAGTCAAATTGTTAGCAAAGTATTCAGTCATGAGAAAGCACTCAGAGAACAGGTAAAATTTTCGATTACGGTAAAATGCATATTTATCTTAATTAATTTGTGGCATATTGTTTATACCTAAACGCAGTTAGTGCGTTCGGTAATAGTTTATAGATATTTTAGAGTATTGTTTATAGCACACATTTTAAAGTTGGCTTATGTAGGGTACAGTAGTGCAGAACATAATAGAATAATATTTAAGGATAGCGAAGTAGGGCTATGAAAAACTAAGCTAGCTGCATCTTCAGTATGAATCTAATAAATTATATTATGTAAAACTATGAAGAGTCACTTCAAGGTAGTCGAAAATATCGACTTCTCAGATAGGTTGGTGTAATCTTCAAAATTTTGAAATGACGTTTCAAAATTTATATTTAGTGAAAGGGATAATCTATAAGTTTAGAGACTCATATTTTTTTAATAAATTGTGATTGCCGTTAGGTAATACTAACTTACTTATGTATTATTAACATACGGATACTTGGTTTTTTGAGTATCCTCATCCCCACAGAAAGCAATTTATTTTTGCTACAGCAGGTCAAACAACGGGTCTACCTGTCCCAATCCATCTTTCCGGGAATTTATATCAACATATAAAATAGTCAACAGTCAACATTTTACGTTTAACAGCTAAATTTATTTGTTTAGATGTTTGTTTCCATCCATGGTTAACTTGACAATAATTTTTCCAGAAAGTCTAAAAAAAATTGAAAACCGAAGAAAATCGCAATTACTCGTATTTCAAAGATGTTGTAGCCTATACCCTTACAATGTCTATACAATATTAAATTGAGCTTAATTTTGCATAACTCTATCTAAAAAAACACAGTGCTCCATTTTAAATTCCTAAAATGTAACATGGAAAATCGAACACCCAGTATGCTATTTATCAAAATTTTAAGCATATGATATATCGTTTGACTCAGAATTTTACGCTGTCTCATAGAAGTAAAAATATACAGGGCATTTAATGGAAAAAAATTAATCTCACCTTGCCACTATTAAACGAAACACCCTGTACACTAACTTTAAAAAAATGCCCTGTTAATATCCTGTATCACCTGTATTTAGTATTTTTTGTGTTTTCCATAACAATAGAATTATTCTACTTTGTCACAATATTCGTCCACCCTGTATGTTTAAATTCATTCTAAATAAGCTATATTTTTTAACACAAAACATAAACGCAGTTAAAAAGCCCTATAGGGGACGACTTTCTTATACTCGCATTAACATATCTGACATTAAGAGTTTTGTTTTTCACCAAATTATCATGATTCAGGTTTTTTCATGGTTAATCAGAGCTTTAAAAATATTTGAAAATAGGTATAGACACATCATGATATGAAATTTAAATAAAAAAATGATAGAGAGTAATTATCTGTAGAGTAAACTCAATCTAAAACTGATTGAAGTGAGTTTATGAAGATGAATATAATTAAATAAGACAAGGAAGAAAAGTGTATTGTCTTTTTAATT
The DNA here is from genome assembly GCA_963924545.1 of Pogonocherus hispidulus. NCBI lineage: Eukaryota > Metazoa > Arthropoda > Insecta > Coleoptera > Cerambycidae > Pogonocherus > Pogonocherus hispidulus. Next base: position 92,117,586 of record OZ004692.1, read on the forward strand.
AAACTGAATTTAATCGTGGCGCATTCGCCATATTTAAAAATCAATTTATTAAATTAATACCAAATATTTTACTTTTCTATCAGAATGTTTGAGCTACAGAGCTAAATATATTCAATTTTTGACCAAATTGATGAGCCTCTATGCTTCGCTAATCAAAGCTATATTGCAAAATGCTTTCAATATTTAAAAGATACTTTAAGTAGGTATGTATGTAAATAGATATTTAAATAATTAAGTTATGAAATAGCTAATTTTATGTAATGAAGAGCCTGGGTCTTGTTTAATGAACTAAGCAAGTTCCCCGAAAATCACACAAATTAGACTTTAGATTTATTGATTTTGCTAGTAATATGCTTGTTAGTTTGAAGTGTCGAGCATTTGTATTTTGAAATTATCTAATTAGAATATCTAATTCTGATTTAAATTCAGATAACATATCAGGTGATTATGGGACTGTAATAAATATATATTAGCCTAAATGTTTCAATTGACTTAGCTTTATATAATTTATTTTCTAAGTAGGTGATGAACTTTTTCTGTCTTATATGAAAATTGAATTTCCTTGTAAATTGTCCCCTTCTCTGTAACTTTCGAGTAAGTAGTATCTACCATTAACTCCAAAAAAAAAAAGAACATATAATTTTGTATTTGTGATTATGTTTGCAATTTGAAACAGAAATGACGTCACTTTCTAAACTTACCTAAATGGAATATTGTGTATATTTTTAAATATTTAAATAAAATTTCTTCCACAAAACATTTATATTGAGATATTGATGAATCCGTCTCTGCTAATAACAGAGATATGGTCTATTGGAAAGAGAATATCACTTCATTACTTGCTTCGTTGCAAACACTAAACGAGTTTTTTGTCCAACACATTGTTCTTGGCACTATCTTTAGGTAATTATCTTCCTTATTCTAAGAATAAGAGAGATAATTGGGGATAAGTGGGATCCATCTAGGAGATTGATAGATTAACTTACTCCGATATCGACTATGGAAGAACGCTTTATTTGAAAAACGCTCGGGGTTTTCCACTTAAATTTAGAAAGATGACATAATTTTATATTAAACTGAATATGTTATCTATCGATAATCGCAAAAGTACCTGTAAACAGGTAAAAACTTAAATCGTATTGCATTTGGTTACATTTTTATTCACAGGCTAAAAAAATGAATGTCGAATCTTTGAGAGCAAATCAGGCCCAACAGACGGAATCAGCAGAACTAAGGATAGCTAAAGCAGCGATCACAATTTGCTTCCTCTATGTTGCTTCGTGGACCCCATATGCAGTCCTTTCTCTAATAGGCGGCTTTGGAGACCAGTCCCTTTTGACTCCTGGAGTATCAATGATTCCTGCTCTTAACTGCAAGCTCGTTGCGTGTATAGATCCTTACGTGTATGCCATCAGTCATCCAAAATACAGGTAATATTACTTATATAAATTTTACTATATAATATTATAATATACTGGGTGTCCCATCGAAAAGCACCACATTTCGTCGCCTTATATCTCAAAAACTAAAAGAGGTATCGGGATGCGGGTTGGACAGAACGACTTAGGATTTTTGTAAGTTTTTTTTGGCACTGTTGCCAAATCTCCAAATATATTAGTAAATTTTTTATGGAATTTGCTCCTCTTTGGAGTAAAATTACTTGCTTATATTAAATGGAACACCCTGTATATTTTGCCATAATCAGAAAGCCTAATCACTCTACTTTTCAAAAAGGTATGTATTGTTTACATTATCTTGAGAATTACTCTTATTTGGGTTATTACGAATGAAAAAAATACCTCCGTCTTTGTAAAGTTATTTTTAAGTTTCTGTACACTTATTTTAAATAAAATACCTTATATATTTTATCATTTTAAAATCTCTGATCAAACTTGATGTGGAACTTGACTGCATTTGCTTTTTAAATGAAAACAGATAGGGAGAAAAGAATAATTCTTTAATAATCGGTAGGAACGAGTTTTGTTAACAATAACAACAAAGCACAATGATAGTAATAAAAATAACAGATAAAATAATCAAAATAACTGTATAAATAAAAAGTACTTGAATAAGTTAGAAAACAATTTGTTTTAACTGCCCACCATTTACTTCAATATACATTTGTGTATCCTTAGTTAGTAGTAAATGATCAATAGTGTGTGATCCTTCTAATGTGAACATTTTTATATCTACATACATTTCAAATATTTGACACAACTAACAATACAATTTACTATTGTACTTTTGTTTTTCATGGCTACTGTGAAAACGAAGACTAGCTTCACCAACTGTTCAAATAAGAGGTGCTCCCATTCAACTGAATTTTGTGGATCCAATTCTCAAGATAATGTAAACAATGCATACCTTTTTGAAAAATAAAGTGATTAGGCTTCCTGATTATGGCAAAATATACATGGTGTTCCACTTAATATAAGCAAGTAATTTTACTCCAAAGAGGAGCGTATTCAATAAAAAAATTACCAATATATTTGGAGATTTGGCAACAGTGCCAAAAAAAACTTACAAAAATTTTAAGTCGTTCTGTACAAACCGCATCCAGATATCTCTTTTAGTTTTCGAGATATAAGGCGGCGAAATGTGATACTTTTCGATGGGAAACCCCGTATTATGGTTAAAGGTTGACTGTGCCGCTAAAATTTACATATCTGGTCATATGTACTCTGCAGGTGTGATATATGTGCTGAACGATATCTATTAAAAGTTAAGGCACCATTTGGTTGAGGTATACAGAGTTATATGAAAGTTACATTGTAAAATTGTTTAATGGATATACCCTGTATATTTTGAAATTTCGGAAATAATTGCATTTTATAAAAAGTGTAGGTAACTGGTGCAAGATCGGTATGTGATTTCTGGCATGCAGTAAAATCCTAATATAAGGACCGTTCATAGTTGGTTTCTTTTGGGATTACACCACCTGTAAAATAACAAAAAGCAGAAAACCAGAAGTATACAAATTAATTATTCAAAGTGTAGTAATACTTACTAAAACAAAACCAATTAATAATGATCAAAATTCAAAAAATTGTATTTACCAGATTCCTTGTGAATGTGGTAAATATTATATTGGTGAAACATCTAGACCATTACAAATAAGGATCCGCGAACATAAAAATTATGTTAGGGATTACCAAGTTGATAAGTCTACATTAGTAAAACATGTATGGGATAACGGTCACCGAGTTGATTGGACACAGGCTAAAGTTTTACAAAAGGAAGAAAAATCGGTTAAAAGAAAATTAAAAGAAAGTGCTTTCATTAAACTTAATGGTGATAATTGTATTTCGTCGGAAACAATATTCATAGATCAAACATGGCTTCCTCTACTCCAAAAAGATGTTACCAATGGAAAATTAATAATATCATAGTGATCAGTGCATGTGATGACAATTTAAATTAAAAATGTCAATCTGACAAGAACTACTTCTCGTTCATATAAAGAGTTCTCAACATAAAAATAGTCTACAGAAGAAGAGTTGAGGATCAACTCGAAACATCTAGACGAAAGCTAGTTAAGTGTTTAATTTCTTTTAATTTTTTATTATAACTATTTTATTTGGACATATTTTAGAATATGACATGTAATATTATAAAATTTTGTATAAAACTGAAAAACCACTGATAAAATTTAGTCAATATATCAAATATTATTTTATCACACGTTAATACAGTGGTTTTTTGGGGCAAACTTTAGAAGTTTGCCTTGTTACTACACTTTGAATAATTAATTTGTATACTTCTGGTTTTCTGCTTTTTGTTATTTTACAGGTGGTGTAATCCCAAAAGAAACCAACTATGAATCGTCAAAATACACCACAAATAAGTTACAGACATTATAAGGACCGTATTATATATAGGAAAGACTATATTATCCCATGTCTCTTTTGGGACATTTGCCGTCTTTTTGCCTATTGTTTTAGCTTCCCAAACTCTTCTAATCGATATTGAACTTTTTAATCGTTGTAGATGTCCCCTTCACCCAAGTTGTCTTTGAATCTATGAATTCTGTAGATTTTATTCCTCCTCTCATATTTGTTCATTCCTAATTCTGCCCTTTCTCGTGATTCCCTTCACTTCTCTTAAATATTTTATTTCAGCAGCACCCATTTACTTACCCACTTTACTCTTCTTCTTTTCTCAATAGCACCGATAATTCACATCCATATGTGAGTATAGGTCTATATATTCTATATATTGCTTTGTAGTCTTAAATTTTTGTTACTTCTTTTTATTTATTAGTCCTTTGCTCATTGTATAGTATACTTTATTTGCCTTTTCTATCCTATTATTTATCTCCATTTCTTGTTTCACTGTTTCGTCTATTGTACTTCCCAGATATTGATAACTAGGTACTGATCTTGCTTCATCAATTCTCCTGACATTCTTAAATGTATTTCTTCTTCTCTTTTGCCACTACCATGACTCTCGTTTTTAGCTTGTTCATTTCCATTCCATTTATTACCAGTACTTCATTCCAGGCATTCAAGTTTCTTTCCAAATCTCTTTCGCTCCCTGCTATAATAGCTACGTCATTTGCGAAGGCACACTCAGCAACTTCAATTGTTTCCAAATTTCTATATATAATGGATATAGATTCTACTACAGAATCGGTTGAAGCTAGCAACCTACAGCTTGTAATGGAACTATCTATTTAGAGAAGAAACCTTTAGAAGGAATAGAATGAAGTTATATCATATCATGGTTATCTCGAGATACCCAGTAGTGTTAATTACTATTGTATTGATTAGATTTTGTGAATCAATGATGAAAATATAATTATGTAGGAATCTAGTTACAGTTCTGAATTAATGTAGGAGCAGATTTTACATGGTAAAATACAGGCTATACTTTGATGTTTTATGTCATATTTTGTTCTTTAAATTACATACCTAAAAAAACATTAATTCGCTTATTGAGTGATATAAGAAATTTAAGATGTTTTTGGAATGTGGAAGGATAAAATGTCTGAATATTCTAATTAAACAATATTTTTTAGGCAAGAATTGCAGAAGCGACTGCCCTGGTTAGCCATCAATGAATCAGCCAGTGACACCCAGTCAACAGCAACGGAAACGACAACTGCCCCAACAGCAGCTACTACGTAATATGTAGTAGTATTTTGGTACTGTAATAATATAATTGCTATAAATACGACAACATGGCACGATTAAACGGAATATGAGTATGTTCACGATAATTTTGGTAAATTATATTTAAAAATAATGGAAATGTTAGTTATGTGTAGCACAATGAAGTACAAAATGATTTTACCAAATTCTTCTGAATTTGATCTTGTTCTACTAAAATAACTGAAAAGTTCCATTTTTCTAGTAAATATAAATATAAAAACAAAGGTATTTTTTCTGTACTTATAGCAAACATAAACAAATATAGGCAAAAAATATAGTTTTTTTAATAAATTTAAAAGTATGATTTTCATATTTTGTATAAATTATTACGAATTCATTTATGCACAGGTTACATGTTGTGATAGTTATGTAGACAAATTAAATGAGCTACTAAATACGTAAGAGTAGGTATATGATGGCTATAGGGACAACATTAAATTTGTTTCAACAACAATTAGGAACAAGCTCCGAATTTTTCAAAAGTACCGACCTTTGAAGTGTGTCTCAGGTACATTTTACTCCAGTCTAGCTTAGTCAATTTATAAGTAGTATTTATTCATTCTATTTATAAGAGAACAATAATAAGAGCATAAAAATAACAAAAACAACTTTTATTTACACTATGAGAAATCTATTGTTCAATTAAGTATTACATATTCTTTCCAAGTAAATTATGTACCTACTTATCTGCAAGTATATGAAGAATTCCCTTTAAAAATGTCTCTTGAAACGTAATGTAATCTTGAAACATGAATCAAGAAGAAAATCGTCATGTATAGTTCATCTTCTATAATAGACTGCAGAGAGCTAAAATCTCAATAAAAAACATATATAATTGGAGCTTCATTATAATTAAATAATAAACATATTTCATATATTTTGTGTAATAAACTCTTTTTTCTTTTTATTTCATTACAAATTTAGTAACTTCATTAGTCAGTTCGTTGTAAAGAGGTTAAGTAGGTGGAGTGGTGGTAAATAGTCTTTGGAGTTCCACCTCAAGAGAAGGAACTTTCTAGACTAGCTCATTTGGTCCGAGGTTTCTGAGAACCGATATCCCAAACGCGTAAGCATGTAACTTTTAGTTCAGAACCTTCTGGATCTATCAAACAAACACAGCTAATATGTATAAAAATATACGACGCCACCATTCAACCAGCAACTCCTAGTTAGACTCCCTTAGATTATCTAGGAGATGCTGATTCAACAAGGATTCAACCAACAGAAATTGTTGAATTATCACCACAGGATCCATATTCCATAATCCAAACAATGAAATAATTGGCAGTACACACTGACATTGGCGGATGTGAACGATGGCGGAAATTAGATTGGGTTCAGCGCATGCGTTGCCAATTTATTCTTCAGGAATCAACTTCCTAAGTAGAATTATCATATTCGTATTAAGAAAAATAATAATAACTATTTCGATATTAACTATTATTCGTATATTGCTATATTTTATGCTTGATTTAAGACAATACATTGAGAAACCAAAATATTTAAATTTAGTTAATAACACTACTATTTTGAAGAAGGCATAGGGTTATCAATCTTCTTCATACACATATTGCAACACAGCAGGTTTATCCTTGGTGATTAGCTCTTTTGAGTCGGATTATCTTAGTAAGTCGGCCCAATTCCAATTATAGACGATCTGGCGACCAGTCTGCCTTTATACCTACCACCCTACTTAGTCTTTGGAGGTAGGTATACCTCAAGCGATTTTTAAAAATCCTTGGGTATACATACCAAATTTTATCCCGTAAACACACAATCACAGTCGGAAACATTGTTGGAATAAAGAAATTATAAACAAAATAAAATAAAGCGATTACAACTGCGTATTAGATAGGGTAGGTATCTGTATTATTTAGTTAAAGGTACCTACTCACTACTTCGTTTGTTTATTTTTAAAATTAATTTATCAAAAATATTAGGGTACATATCCTGGTATAATACTTAAACAAACTGCAAGTAAGCACGAAAAATGTAAAAAAAGAGAAATATTATTTGTGAAAAATTTCTTAAATGTAAAAAATCTGTATATTGCTTACCACCTATATATTTTAACAAAAATAAACGTAAAGTATTTTAAGTTTTATTTATCTTTTTCAATATATCTAGGTATTGGAAATCATATATTGAAGTAGAACGATCGTATCTTCAGAACTTGTTACTTTTGTTACATTATTATAGTACCTATATTTAATTTTAGGTACAGACATAATAAAAAGTTTATCTCTAAATGAATTTTATAAAGTTATTACCTACCTATTAGATTATAGTAATGTTTCTAATATCAAAGTCAAAAAACAAATTGATAAGTGTGACATCCTACAATATAAGGGATATTTCATTTAAAACAAATAATAACTTGTTTTATTCTCAATGATAGGTGTTCTCCTGTAGCTGAAAGTTTTGAGATAATTCCAGGAAACTTCAATCGAATCTGGAATCAGATCAATGTATTATAGCCTCAGATAGGCTGGACATAGATATGTTAAAAGATTCGACTATTTATTTATAATATGTATGTAATTAACTAGATACCGATTATGCAGAACGTATGTTGATTCTAAATAATATTTGATGATTTATTTGGAAAATTTTAACAAGGATTAGCCTGTAATTGACATGGCAGTATCCATAGACATTATGTCTATGGCAGTATCTACCCATGAGATTTAACATAATGAATGTTATACATCGAGAGATAGGGAGAACATAATAAATAGATATGTACACTATTGAAAAGAAGAAAGAACATATTTTGTTAAAGTGTAAAAATATACGAGAAAGAGGACTAGTTATTTTTTCGGCCGAGGCAGGAAAAGTAGATTTTCCGTACCGAGTGATTGCCAAGGAAACGATTTCATAAGCAATTAGATTGTAATGAAAAAGTGTAATACATTAATAGAAATTTCTTAATTTATAACAATATTGATTACGATTTTAGAAAAAATAGTATGTATACCTCGCCCTCGCAGTAAAAGTACATTCCCGGACTCCCGCAATGCTCGCAGTCAATTTACATTGTCGTCCGGGAATATATTGTTTTTACTTACTACTTACACAATGTATTATATAAAAGTAAGATAATAATTGGGCTATCTTTACATTAACGTAAAATTTACGGTGATTTTTTTTGGGCGTCTATTGTTGTTGTTATTGGAAGGCGGCGCGGTTACCTGCAGCACTCAGGTCTTTCGACCCATTGTGCCTGCTGCTAGTCGAGAGCTATTGGACTCGTGCTATGTGCATAGACCAACACCCGTTCTAGGAGAAGCTCTCTAATGTCCTGGAGCAGGAGAAATGCTGCACCCAGATGTTTGTGTCTCTTGACCATGAGCCAGGCACAGCGAGGGAGGATGTGAATGGAGTCCTCGTTATCGTGTCCGCAAAACCTGCACCTTCTGGTGTCACTAGTGTTAAGTTACTTGTTAAGATGTCCGTGACCTGTCAGCAGTCCTGTGACAACCCTTATGCTGTTACGACTTAGCGCAAATATTGATCGAGTTGCGTTCAACCAAACCCCTTCAATTAAGAGCCTGGCTTGTCGCAGCCTAGTCCCGTTCGACCATTCTTCCTCTGATCTTTCCTTGATCCAGTTTCCAATAGATCTTGTTACATAACTAGGCGGAAGCCCCAGTACTGGTTCGGGACCAGTAAACTGTATACCTGAGCCTCTTTTAGCCAGTGCATCGGCCTCCCCATTTCCTGTTATGTTGTGATGACCCGGTACCCAGGTCAATTTTACTTGGTTGTTCTGTCCTAATTGGGCCAGGCCATTAATACACTCTAGGACCGCCCTGGAGGTGATCCTGTAAGAGATCAAGGCACGTAAAGCCGGGATCTTGCGTAAAGCCGCCTGACTGTCGGTGTATATCTGGATATGCTGATTAGAATATCTCCTTTTGAGATTTTCCTGAACACATTGAGATGTGCAAACACTTCCGCCTGAAAGACCGTGGCATACTTTCCCAAGGAGAAAGATGGTCTCGCTCTTGGGCGCACGACTCGGACTTGAGCCATGGTCTGTCTTGGACCCATCCGTAAACCAGACGAGCCCATTCGAGACCTGAACTTTGGGCGTCTATTAGAAGCATCTCTTTACGGAAAATATTTTCCAGGCGAGATGTACTTCCGGAAACATCGGAAGAAGATCCTAACTTTGTTGTTCCTAATGGAATTCCCAGTTTTTTATTACTATTTTGAAATCTGCACTTAATTTGAAGTTACATTATGGCTCAATTTAATATTTTTCGAGATATAAATTCTTTCCCTACAATTTTACAGAAAACTTCAACAGAATAAATTGTTTCTCAGTAACGAGCAAAACTAGGACAAGTGTTTGTAAGATATTTCATATGCAAGTGTTGGTTAATATGTTGTATTTAAAAATAAACGTTTGTTTTTTCTGAAACTGCATTTCTTGTTTTATATTTAATATTCTTGATTAAATAAAGAGATACTGGTTTTTATTTTACTGACTCCAATTTGATTGCGTCTTGGTAATCTTTCTCATCTCCACCTAGCTACTCCTAGAATATAATAATATATTACGCTACCTATATCTTTGACTATACTACTATAAAATAATGTAAACATGACAATTAAGAGTATGTATATATAAAGTTGATAGGTTTGTAAGATAAGAAGTTCAGTGAGATGGTAGGATGCACCACTGCTTGAACATGTGTGAGCGAGAAAAAACCAAAGAAGTTGCTTCAAAAATTTTTAAAAATTGCTTGTAACCTATACATTCAGATTAATGTAAAAAATTGTTGAAAGTAGGTAGGTAGCTATATGATGGATAATCTTCATCGATAGCTTTTTGAAGGTAAATATTCCTATATATTAAAATGCCTTAAATAACTTATCGGTAATTCTATAATAAATTAAAAATTGATAAGCTACTATATTTGGTCTAAATTTGGATCTAATGGGCCACTAAATTTGACCGATATTATGGTTTCTAATAGTTGAAATCGCTGGGTAGATTTGTTATAGAGGGTGGCCCAACAGTGTGGCCAAGTACAATAGCACGGTTATTATAGGAGTTAGAGGAGTTAGGTATAGGATAAAAAATGTTAATAGTTGTAGGTACTGCTGAGAGCTACAAAATAAAATTGTTTCCATTTATACATTATACAATATAGGGTTGGTCGTGTATTCTTATTCTTACATTACATAGACTCAAATGTCTCTGATCTTGGTATTAATCTATTATTGCTGTTCTATAATTAAAGTCTGAAATAGGTACTGTCAATTATTACCGATCCTATAGATAAAAAATTGAAATCTGCCCACAAATTAATGATTTTATAAATTCCATTAGTGTTGACCAAAACATGATTTTGCTTCGGAGCTTTTAGATCGATTAAACCTTTAATACGAAGTAGGCTAATAGTCGGTAGCCAAGGAAACATTCAAACAATTTCTGAAATATCGTATATTGGCACAAATTTACACTTGTCTTTCAGGGGTCAGCAACAGAAAGGCGTTGTAAATACCGCGAATTTGATGGAGCCGGAACATCCGAGCGGTGGTGACAGCTACGCCATAGGTTCCGGTTCTAAGTCCACGGAAAAATTGGGGGCGGTGGGCAACCCAGAGAAGCCCATCCGAGGTGCTGCGGGGCGGCTCCTTTGCCTGCCACCCATCAAATATAAAAGGTTAGTCTGGTTTCAAGGTAACTGCAACTGTAACAAAAATGATAACTGTAAGTACTTACATAGGTATAATTCTTTGAGAGTAACAGTAATCAGATGATGTGTGAACAAGGCTATTGTAAAAATATACAATTTGTCTGTCACGTAAGCGTTATTGGTTTATGCAGCTTTCTATAAGAATAATTACTTATAACTTTAACATTAACAGAATGCATGCACGAGGATAAAGTAACAGTAATAAGAATAACAGTTGGCAAATCTTTAAAATCATTACTTCACTTTCTTATTCCCTTTGCTTTGCAGTGGAGCGCCTTTTCTAGTTTTTCCAAATTTTTATAATCAAAATAAAAATGATTAATAAAAAAAAATCAATCAATTTAGCCTTTCAATACTTAAGTTTAACGAGTTTAATTACAGTTTACAAACTTCTTTCCTACAAAAATCAATAAGCATAGATAAATTACTAGAAGCAATACGTGAGGACGAGGACTCAGGTGTCAGGTTACGTTTTGTGTTGCTTATTTTAAACATTTTTCATTTCCCAGGTTTATTACAGACACTTGCGCATGCTTAGTTTCTATTTGGATATAAGAATAAGCATAAAGTTTAAAGTTAAGCAAATCCAAGGTCACTTCTTATTTATTATTATTATTATTATTATTATTATTATTATTATTATTATTATTATTATTATTATTATTATTATTATTATTATTATTATTATTATTATTATTATTATTATTATTATTATTATTTCAACTGCATGAATTACCTCGTTTAAATCAACAATTTTAACTCTTATTAGTATTAGTTTTCTTATTGCTATTGTTATCGAATGCTGCCATAAACGTACAAACAGGCCATTTAGCCCACTATATTTAGAACCAAATAACGGCAATAATTAGCTTATCTATAAGATAACTGGTATCCTATGCGCCAAAAAGCACAATCTTATTATAGGTATCATGAAAAGGTACATACCTACTTAATTAAAGGTAGGTACATTTTTTGTAAAATCACCATTTTACACCACTCTTAAAATTATCAAAGATAATGTCATACGTATGTCAAACAGCGATTATTTAAAAAAGTTGCGATTCAAGGTTGCAGAAAAAATAAACGAAATACTTAATGTAAACAAAATAATTCCACAAATTTTTATTTTACAGATGGTGTAATTTCCAAAAAAATTACGATAAATTTTATTACCTACATTTATAATTATTATACCATCCATTATACCTACGTCTAGATTTCCCTCTGGTAATAGTAAATTAACAATACAGTATTGGGAAAACACGTAAAATATTTTCGTGACGCCCAAATAAAAATTATAGGTACCTAATTCTTTTATTTCCAAGTGTGTTACCTAACAGAGTTTCAAATTTAATTATTAATCATTTCTAACCTTTACTAAACATTTGTATAAGTTGCCTTGAATACACCATTTTCATTAAATATCCTAATTTAATCTGTGGTTAAACAATCATATTGCAACCTTGGCTTTTGAAATTTTAAGAGAACATTGAAATTTCTTTCTAACATAATCAATCGTTTCCAAATATTATAAATAACAAATATTACAAAATCTTTAGAAAATAAAAAAGTAAGATAAGTACTTGAAATAGCCTTTTAAACTACTTAACCTAGATATATTTTTATAATTTTTTTTAAATCTTATGCTTAATTTTCTAAAATATCCTACATATTCACTGTCTAAAACTTACTAAATCAAAATACTATTCAGTAATAAGGTTCGTGGTACTTTTTATAATAGTAATTTTAGTATATAAAAGATTTTAAGATTCATCAAGTCCTGATTTCTCATTTCAGAGTCAAAAAAGACCATTTTAACATTTTTAAATACATCCATTATGCACCACATTAAAGATTTAAGATCTAGATCTGTCAATTTAAGAGTTGGACAACTTTTATTTTCTAAATGTTTCCTTAAGTGTTAAATCTTAAGTGATAAATGTTAAATGTGTGTCCGTAAATCTACCATAACATTCAGAATAAATATTAAAACCTCATGGAATGATTTTGGAATTAATTTCTTTGTCAGTATTATTGTAAACATAAATATAGGTACTCATAATGAATATACTAAATTATTTTACTTACATTTTGAATTCTGAATCTGTGAAAAATCTGTTTTTGATACACCAAAATGAATTGTAGACATTGTTATAATTTTGCTTTCGTTACTCTTGGATACCGCAAAGATTTCATTTTATCTGTTATTTTTAGCGAGTGGCCAACTCAGTATTATTCAGTGTTAATACCCGCAGTATTACTATTATCCGAAGCAATCTAGATTATTCGCTTGATTGAGTCTATAAAGCATAGCTAACCAAGCGTTGGTTTTAATAGATTTTCCCCCTTTTTCTGTAGAAATGAAACAAGTAAAATGAAACATTTAACCGACGAAAACAGAAGAAACATTTATCAGCTTGTAATCCAAGCCAAGCCAAGTATTTTACGCGGTAAAAAAGTGTCTTTTTTTAATTCATAAGGTTGCCACTGAAATGTTTTAGTGAAAAACTATAATCAGCTAGATCAAACAGATTTGTAGCTCAATCTCCCTAGTCCCTTTTGCAGGATTATATTGATTAGTTTTCTATAAGCCACAACATTGTCCCAAAACAGTTTACAGTGTGTATTTTTCTTTGTTTTGCATGTATGTACAGGGTCAACCAAAGGTTTTTTTAGAGGTTGTGTTCTTTGAGCCTCCCATAAAAATAAATAAAAAATAAGAATGGTCAGAAAGAAGGTCAGACGGGGTGAAATAAAGTTAAGGATTTCGATATAAAAATATTTTTATGAATATTTTTTATTAATTTCTATGATAATTGCTCTATGATTTTTCTTATTTTTTTAGATATTGTTTGTCATGTAAAAGTGTAATTGACCTATCAATTATATGCTTTTATAATGCATACTCATGGCATTTATTTTTGACACTTGCTCTGAATTGTTCTTAAATATAGCAGCACTATAATATTCTATTCAAGCTCTAATATGAAAAAATCATAATTTTTAATATTTTTTGTGTCTGTAAAGTTTGTAAGATAATGTATTATTATATTTCTATCTATAGATTATAATAATTGTTTTTATTGATTTTATTGCTACAGGGAACACTATTTTTTTAGGCTATTTACTAATCATAGGGCAAAAATATCAAGTGTACCTTCAGCAGATAAAAATGAATAAATAAGTATATATTGGCCCTACATTATCCCCTTGGTAGAAAGGGGATAATGTAGAACGATTATAATCTCTGAAAACTGAATCTACTATAGACGCGATTCTCGCAATTAGTTAGGAACCTTATATATGCTCATTGAATTTCCTGTTACTGTCTTGTGCTTAAATCTGTTTTCAATTAGGATTTTTGACATACCTACACGGAAATTAGAATGGATTCTAGTTGAGGGCACAAAGAAGTTCCAGAATTATTTTCATGTCAACATTCTGTATGACACTCTCAGTTGAAGTCGTTTTTCCGTAGGTAATGAGATTATAGAATATTTTTCTTTGCAGGGACCCCGGAGTAATTCCTTTCCATGTGCCACATAAGAAACTATTGGAAAAAATTGAATATAAGAAAGTGCACCCTGAACCATTAGTGAGTATTCGGTATAATAAAAGAATAAAATTAGAATTGAAAACCTAAACAATAATCAACTAGCTTAAAAAATCTATTATTTGAAAAGATATGGAACGACATTAAAACCATTAAAAACAATATCGCACTGTAGCATTTTTAGATGATAAGAGCAGCAATTTTGAAATTTGTTTAAAAGTAAAATGCCACCTTCCGTAAATAATGACAAATTTATACATTGGGTACTACAGTAGGTAAAAATTTTGTTTGAAGTTTCAATTAACAAGTAATTATTTTCTTAGACTGGATTTAAAGAACGCCAAGAAACTTTAATAAAGACTAGGAAGAAATCCATAACCCAAGTGAAATCCGAGGAAGCAGCAGATAATTTCGATTTGCTTGGGAGACCTCGCCAAGGTATATAATTAATAATTATACAGGTATATACAAAATTGAGGAATAAATTGCATCTTAATGAACATTTTCAGTGGTTTTCCTCGTTCAACTTTAATTTATCCTTGTGAATTTTAGAGATACAACAATAATATAAAGGATATAGTCCAGAAAGGAATCAATATATTGAACGAATTTTTGCTTTCTTAAGAGGAATATTCCGTATATTTTTGCAAATTTGAGAACAATATGGACAAAAACTTTGTAACTCTTGTAGCCTAGCAACTAATTTCAGTTCTCTCTCCAACACATTATAGTACTGGACATCGATATAAGGGAATAAAAGAAACAGCATAAAAAGTGCCATAAAATCATCAAAGCCTACCGCGTGTTTACTGGTATGATATAGACAGGACCGTATTTACTTCGGATACCAATATTTGTTCAATTTCGCCAATAATAATTTTAAATAAAATATTACCTATATAAAATATAAATGTGAATTTTGGAAAAAAAAACAATGCTAAATACATATTTTGATTAAATGTTATTATGCATTTTTAAATTATTATTGCCCAGCAAGGACCATGGGGAGGTACGAGCATTCCCTGCCAGGAGGGTGGGATTAGGATTGGGTAGGGTAAGGGTTAAAGGGAACAAAAAAAACAAACAAAAAATAATTAACAAGTTAAAATATACCTCTGTAAAATGAAAACATAATAATATACAGGGTGTGTCACGAAGAGGGCCTATTAGAATTATTTCAAAAAGTAGTCAGAATTGAAATCTGAAAATTTGTATACAGAGGTTTATCAAAAAGATCTATTCAATAAAAATGGTGTCAACTTCTTGGCACTTCCGGTTATACCGGAAGTCGACATGAACTTGCTTATTTTAAATGGAATACCCTATATTTTATTTAATTTTTGGATTCTACTTAAAATTATAAACACATTTCGTGTAGGATGTCCTATACCTATCTTCAACTGTTTTTGAAATATTGACAGGTGAAAATTGACTTTTGTGCAACTTTGACACCCTGTAAAATCTAAACGGTTTGAGATAATGCTAAACGGTTTGCATATTCCTATCTTAACTTTTCATAAGCTATAGTTTAATACTAATTTCAAATTTATCCAGGAATTAAAAATTTTCAAAATTTTCGGAAAATTCTTAATTCCTGGATAAATTTGAAATTAGTAAAAAAAAGATAGCTTATGAAAAGTTAAGATGGGAATGTGCAAACTGTATTGCTGTATATCAAACCGTTTAGATTTTACAGGGTGTCAAAGTTGCAAAAATGTCAATTTTCACCTGTCAATATATCAAAAACAGTTGAAGATAGGTATAAGACATCCTACATGAAATGTGTTTAGAATTTTACGTAGAATCGAGAAATGAAGTAATATATAGGGTGTAAATTTAAAATAAGCAAGTTGATGTCGACTTCCAGTATAACCGGAAGTGCCAGGAAGTTGACACTATTTTCATTGAATGGATCTTTTTGATAAACCCCTGTATACAAATTTTCGGATTTCGATTCTGACTACTTTTTGAGATAATTCTTATAGGCCCTCTCCGTGAGACACCCTGTATATATATATAGACACATAACAACATAATACACTAACATAAATACACTAATAAATACACATAAATACATACACACATACACATAAATACTAGCACTAACATTCGTCCGAGTCACTATTAATGTCACTTGTATCCGATTCTTCATCGACAGTTATGATGAATCGACTTTTATTTGGTCCAATCAATTGGTGCAGCTTTACATATTCGTCCTCAATTTTTATGACATGTTCAATGCATTTTTTCCAATTAGCCGATGTAATTGTATCCACCTCGCTTCTTATAACATCTATAACTCTTTTGTCAAATTTTGGAAAGGTATTATTTCGTCGAATGCCTCTTTTTAGTTGGCTCCATATTAGTTCAATAGGATTAAAAACACAGTAGTATGGAGGCAATCGTAGAATGGTATGTCCCTGAGCCGCAGCCATCTCATCGATAATGTATTTCTTTTCAAAATTTTTGCTCTTGACTATTTGCAGCAACTCATCTTTTTTCAAACTAGCCTCGTACGCAATTTTATGGATTTTAAGAAATTCTTGAATATCCTTTTTTTTTTTGTGCCAGTACCTGGAATCCTTTCTGAAAGTCTTGAATGATATGGAGCGTTGTCTAATACAATAACACTATTATTTTCCAGTTTAGGAAGCAGTGTATGTTCAAACTATTCTTCAAAGACATCAGCCGTCATGTTTTGATGGTAGTCCACGTTGCAATCTGCTAGCTTCTTCCCGCTTAATTTTAGGCAGTTTTCAACCCATCCTTTATCAGAACCACAATGTAAAATAATTAGTCTGTTTCCTCGATTTGGAGGCAAATCTACTTTACATCTATCGGACTCATCCACCCATCCTCTTTTGACTGTATCATGTGTATCGTACCAAGTTTCATCCAAATAATAAATAGATCGTTGTTCATCTCTATATTTTTTTATGTTTTCTAAGTACTGTATACGCCACCGTACAATCCGTTCACATTCCATTATATTTGCTCTTTTGTTAATGATTTTAAATTTGAATCCGATTTTTAAAAGCCATCTATGAAGCGTCCTGAGAGTAATAGACAAGAATCCTTCCGATTTCAGTTCCCGGTGAAGAGATTCTACAGTTGGTATTTGATTTTTTTTATAATTGCCATAAATTTTATCCCTTATCAATTTGACGCGTCCTGGATCAAGTTCCTTTGTTATTCCTTTGTCACACCTCGTTTTACGTTTTTTGGGGCCATTCTTCATAACATTCTTCACTATGTTGTAGACCGACTTGTACGGTACTTCGGTTAAATAAGCCGTTTTTTCAAATGCCCTCTGTTCTCCCTCACTGTGTTTTATATTTTTATATACATTATATATAATTAATTGAGCTTGTTCGCCAAGATGTTGTCGAGAATTTATATTTTCTATATCGTCCGTCCTAATCGTCACATCTTCTTTATCACTATTCGTTTGATCTCTACTTGTACAAGGTTGAGGTTCTTCCGAGAAATCCTCCCAAGGTCTGAATATTCTCTCCATATCTTGTTTGGTATGCAGTATTTAATACCACAATATAAGCCGAAAAAACGAATAGGAACTTTTAGAGGCACTAAGTACTAGATAAATTAAAACAAACACTCACTTATTCACACACACCAACACTCACTACACAACACAACACTACACACTACACTAACTAAGTACCTACTCACAACACTAATTATTATTCACAGCACTTTAAACAATTAATTTTGTATTCACAGCACTTTACACAATTAATAATGTATTCACAGCACTACCTTATAATGAGCAACCGATAATAGTAATTAAAAAACACCTACCTAGTATTATATCATGAAAGCACAAATTGTATTAAACCTTGAAACCTATAACACGCTTTAGCCCGCGAAATCACCTAGCACCACAAAATATCCTAACACTGTAAAGTACCGCCCTGCACTACCAGTGAAGAAACAAGTAAATAATGTAAGTTGCCTCGTTATCTGCCCTCTTTGTCTTCCTTATCGTGTCCAGGAGCGACGTATGTCGTTGAGTTGGCAAACATCATAGAGTGGAAAATTGCATAGTTGCCAAGTTTGTAGCCTACGGCTCACAAAATTTAACAATTTATTAAAAACGTTATTGTGCATATGGGAAGTGCTAATAATTCGAAATGTCATATATACATACATATTACCTGTTAAAATACTAAATTTTATAAAGCCAAAGACCCATTTCCGAGATGTGTTACAGAAAGAGGTTATTATTATGTTAGATATGACAACGTTGCATTCAAATACAGGGATATGACCAGGTGAATTTGCAAGTTTTTATATTCGGACGAGTGGGTTCGACTGGGGCAAAATACAACTTGTTGATGAGGAGACATGAAATATTACCATAATAACCACCCCGTTTTGGATAATTATGCTGTGATATTAAGTTAGACGTTTTAAATAGATATCATCTATAGAATTATCACATAATACTATGCACAAATCCACATATTCTAATGAATTTTATATCACTTGCTTCAAGTTATGTTGCCCCACTCTATTCCACAGCTTGTTGTCGGTGTTCTTTGAAATTTTTTATATTCCCTTATATCTCTGACATCAACTGTACACTTGGCAAATTCTTTTGGTTATAACTCTCTTATTATTATAGATCGACCCATCAAATCCCAATCTATAGTTAGGAAAAATCTGGAAATTTGGTAGCATATCAATGTCGAGAGGGGCCATTAGGCTAAAACGTTTTCAAGGTGGCACTTCCTTCCAGTAAAAGTGGAAGTAGATGTCAACTAGCTTCTTTTAAATAGAACACCTTATATTTTATTTTATTTTTAGATTATACGCGGAATTCTAAACACATTTCTTGTATTATGTCTATAACTAAGTCTAACTGTTCTTGACATGTTTTATGTAAAAATGTTTACAGACCGAAAAATAATTGGCAACTTTGACTGTACCTTTATTATTTAATTTGGATTGGTTTCCATGTAGAAAGGGATCTACTTTAGCAGACTTCGTACAATATTTTGGAAATAATTAACACAGTATGCTCAAAAAAGAAGAATAAAAATCAAGTTGAAAAAACTGTCAAAAGTCCATTCTGAAAATTTTTAGTTATCGAAATATTGGCAATTTAATATTTTGTATTGCAAAAATGCTACGTCTTTTATGTTCAGTTACTTTTAGTTGGCCATGAGGGCATTAGAAACTGCTGAAAAATGCTACTTTCTAAAAATTATCAACAATCATGCCTGGAATTATTATTAAATTGGCAATATTTCCATGATACAACTACACAGATATGCCAATGCGCATAGTGACGTCAGTTACGAGGAAAACAATTGATAAACACGAAAATAATTATATCCAAGAACCCTAAACAAAGAAGGACTGATCAATCAGTAACAACCAATCACATTTGTTTATCTCTTATGTGACGTCAGCGGATTCCCTTTAGCGGGAGATTTAAAATATTGAAATTTAAATATCTTCTTTGTTTTAATTTGACAGCTTTAACCTTTTAACATAACCTATATACGTCACATTGTCATGTAGAATATCAGAATATCTCTGTTGTCTTTGGAATGTCATCACTATCATCAGTCATGTCATCATATCATATCATATCATAGTAATCTGTGCACTGATCAACACAACACAAGTTATCACAGTTGCCAAATCGACAAACGATTTTTGCACAACGCACTTCAAATCGTAAGATATATCTCGTAAAACACATATATAAGTACTTTAAAATCACATTTGATTGCATTAATGCACAGTCTCTGAAATAATATTGGGATTGGGCTGGATATTTTGACTGAACATTTTTGAAATTGCATTAGGGGCAAATTTGGCAATAGGGGATCCACTGACGTGTTACGAGAAATCTGTTGAAAATGACCTTCAAATTTTTATGAATGAATTGATCAGTCCTTCTTTGTTTAGGGTACTTGAATTATATCACTGCCCTTAAGAATTTTCGCATCGCATCGCCATTTTTACCTTACGATTGACGTCATGCGCAAACAAACGAAAGTTATGAACATATCTGTGTAGTTGTATCATGAATATTTCTAAAACTACAAATTTTCGAGATAGACAACCTTATGCAAAATTAACCTTATTTTTATTACTGAATTATATGGAATTATAACAGGAGTGTCTACTTGAAAAATTGACTTTTGACAACTTTTCAATAAATTTTTTTAAAGCACCGTGCATTAATAATTATTCAATCCCAATTATCTCAATACAAATTAATTTTAAATACGTCAAAAATGGCTAATATTCTTGTGTACGGTTAGTAAACTTGGTACATACAAGACATTATACATGAAATGTGAATAAATTATGCGTAGAATCTAAAAATGTAGTAATATCTAATTGTCCTTTAAAAATAAGCAAGTCTACTTCCGGTATAATCAGAAGTGCCACCATCTTGAAAATATTTTAGCGAAATGGCCCTCATCGTGGTTGGTATTTTTTCCTCAAATTTTCAGATTTTTCCATAAATGATCGATGGAACGATGAAACACCCTATATATAGAGAGTGCCTGACGGGCTGAGGTATAGGCCATCTTATTTATTAGCGGAGATAGACAATCGGTTCAATATGCAAAGTAGCGGAGAATTGAATTATTATTATCTTATTTCTGTTTTGATATAAAAAAAAATTAATATTTTGCTTTGCTGGCTTTAAAAGGCTATGCAGTGGTGTAGTTAGTTTTTTCTGTTTGCGATGATTATAGTAATTTTTCCTTTTTCTTACAGTAGGTGCCACACTATCATTTATATTATCTATAAGTACTAATAATCATGCTATCCCATGTCCCGTGAGACCTAGTCTATTCTAAGGCAAGATCAATTATTCCACAATCTAATCTTAAAAATTGCACTATCATTTTCAATATTACGATAGTATCTCGTTATTGTATAAAATTTATATTGTATTTGTAGGTATTGTATAAAGTTTCATGTTTGAAAACAGGTTTTTTTATTTTTAATTAAATTTTAGTTAAAAAGGCAGAAAGTAGCCGTCGTAGACGAAGTCTTATAAGATCCAGGAGAAAGAAAGATGTACTGGGTCTAATGGACCAGAAGGAATGGATTGAAAAAATGAGGAACATGACAGATGGCTCTTTTGTATATTTAACTTATGCTGTTCCAAAATCTTCAGAGTTGTTCAACCCTTACATGCTTAGGTGAGGTTTATTTACTTACTTTAATAAAGTAACATTTGGTATATAATGTGATAACTCATGAACTAACGTTTTTGATATTTGTAGAGAACATCTGGAATATGTATTCATATGCATTTCATAGGCGAAAATTCGGGCCCGAAATAATAATAATATACTGCCCCATCTCCCACACAACTCCCAGGCTTTCGGGCTAATCCATGTGATTAGAATAAGGGGTAGAGATATTATTATTATTATATTGTTGATCCGCATTTGTCATCAATGGCCATATTTGAAATGCATTTACCTGTATATTTATACATTTATATGGTTTGCAAGGACGTGCTTTTAATAATAAGGGATATATTTATGAACAAAAAAGTTTATCGCAAAGACAATGTGTTGGAAAAAGACCAGCGTCAACGGTATCGTCAACCATTACACTTATAGTACACTTTTATGTATACTGGGTCCTTAAAGGAAAACTTGAACCCCCTATGATTATAAAATCGAGAAAAAAATTAGAATTCGCCGAGAGAGGTCGATTTCTATTCTTGTGGGGAGCATTTTTATATTAAAAGTTCTATTTAAACAGATTTAAAACAGTATTCAATTTTATGGCGAATGCGCCAATATTATCCCATATACATGTACTATCATTTGGGCCACTTTTGAATTTCCTTTGCTTTGTCGATTAAGGGCTGCTCTACTAAAAAAGTTTCTCAAAACTTCTGTTTGAACAAATTTGAATCAGTGTGAAAACAATCTTGAAAATTTACATTTTTACACTAAATTATATTACACAACAAGGCGCTATCGCTGACTACTACATTGTTAATACTGATATTATATACAGAGTCTTTCAATGAAAACTTGACCCCCCCTATAATTATAAAACCTAGAAAAAAATTAGAATTCGCCGAAAGCCGTCGATTTCTGTTCATTTTTAACAGTCAAGCTAATTTGATTTGTTCAACCCCCTATTATACCTAGCAACCCTAACTTTAAACCTTATATCTTCTTAAATAATAAAAAATTACGGCTTGTGGCCACCAAATCGTTAGTCTTAATGTGGTGAAAGTGAAGGTGAAAGTGCAAACGTGTTTTTGAAATGGTTTATTCTATCGCAAAAAAAAGTAGAAATTGTTGCAATTTGGTATCGAAATCACGAAATGTTAAAGCTATTAGCATTTTCAATGCTAATCATTCAGAAAAAATATAAGCCATCAGTACGTTAAACAACTGATGGATAAGTTGGTTGCAACGGGTTCGCTTCTAAACAAGAAACGCGAAGTAAATCGCCCAGTTCGAAATGAAGCAGTTGAAGTGGCAGTTTTGGATCAGTTGCAGATGGACAATAATCAGACGATCAAAGCGGTGTCTCAAGTTTCTGGCGTATCCAGTTCAAGTGTTCATAGAATTTTGAAAAAATACAAGTTTTATCCATTTAAGATGATGCTAGTTCAAGAGCCATCTCCATTTTATTTTTCTCAAAAAATTCATATAGGTTCGGTATCTTTTTATCTGGTATTAACGTAGATACCCCATCAAGACATTGAAAATGGGAAGCAAGCAAAAGTTATAAAGTTTTTTAAGATGGCATTGAACATTGAGTGCTCGGAGAAGTCATCAAATTTATGTTTTTTTATAATATAAATTTGAAGACCCGGTATGTTGTTAATAATTTTTTGATAAGCTTGGACGTTCTTTCAAGAGTACATTGATATAGGGTTTGCCGGATAAGTTCACGATTGTAATAAATAAGGTGTATTCAAAACGGTGTGCCATAGAGCAATGAGTTGAAGAGAAATTAAAGCAACCAAATCTGGTGATCCATTTACTCATACATTCGCCATACATGTATGGCACACTTTTTTTAGCGTATCATATTCCTTATGAGAGACAGATCCAGCAAACCCTATATCAATGAACTCGTGAGAGAACGGAGAAATAAAAAATTTAAAATATACCGGGTGTTATTTTACTATACAGGGTGTCCAGTTAGTGTTCCCTCGGAAGATTGTACAAAAACGGCTAACTTTATAAAAAAACTTACTTAACAAAACTTTTAATATTTCATCTTTACTACAACGTAAAATTATTTAGAATTATACAAGGTGTCACAAAAACGAGTTACACAAGAAAGTATAATTTTTTTTAATGGAACACCCTGTATATTTTTTCATTTTTGGATTCTACAGAAAATTCTAAACACATTTCATGTAGGATGTCCTATACCTATCTTCAACTGTTTTTGAAATATTGACAGGTGAATATTGACATTTTTGCAACTTTGACACCCTGTAAAATCTAAGCGGTTTGAGATCAAGCAAAACGGTTTGCACATTCCTATCTTAACTTTTCATAAGCTATCGTTTGGTACTAATTTCAGAATTATCCAAAAATTTAAAATTTTCTGAAAATTTTGAAATTTTTTTATTCCTGTATAAATTTGAAATTAGTACCAAACGATAGCTTATGAAAAGTTAAGATAGGAATGTGCAAACCGTTTTGCTTGATCTCAAACCGCTTAGATTTTACAGGGTGTCAAAGTTGCAAAAATGTCAATATTCACCTGTCAATATTTCAAAAACAGTTGAAGATAGGTATAGAACATCCTACATGAAATGTGTTTAGAATTTTCTGTAGAATCCAAAAATGAAAAAATATACAGGGTGTTCCATTAAAAAAAATTATACTTTCTTGTGTAACTCGTTTTTGTGACACCTTGTATAATTCTAAATAATTTTACGTTGTAGTAAAGATGAAATATTAAAAGTTTTGTTAAGAAAGTCTTTTTATAAAGTTAGCCGTTTTTGTATAATCTTCCGAGGGAACACTAACTGGACACCCTGTATAATCATACCATGTGTTGTGATAAATAAACCGTCAGTTTAATTTCCGGATTTTTTTTCAGAGCACCATGTGCAAAGCTCAGTGTCATCATAAAAATTTTTAGTCACGTCTACAATTTTTGTATTTATCAATTTTCCTGAAATAAAAAATAAAATGGTATATTATCTTTAAACTTGTTTCATTTCTACAACGTAGTAACAATTCGTTTTCTTTTTACACACAAAAAAATATATGAAAAGTTTAGTTCTTCTATATTACATGTATTTTTGGTGTACATTTTAGCATCTATTAAATTTTTATAAAATGTTAAATATATCCAAAACTTCTGGGCTGAATTATAACTTTTTCGGAAACTGCAGAAACATACCTACTGGGTGTACCAAGTAAGAAATATCAAGTTCTTATTTGAATCTTAGATAGAGTAAAAAGCGAATTTTATACTGCCTCAAATCAAGCTGAAAAACAAAGGAAATTCTGAAACAAAAGAAAACAACATTCTGCATATTAATGTTTCCTTGTATACCTACTAGCAATTAATTGATCAGTAAACTCCACGGTAGTGAAAGAGTGGAAAGCCTAAAATTTTACTACACACCTACATCACAGCTTACCATTTTGTTATGGTAAGCTGTGCCTACATTACGTACTACCTTTTACTATTACTACCGTACTATTAATGTAGGTGTGTACTACGTACCATTACGTACACCTACATTACAGTATTTTATATTTTTAGGGTAGTATCTTATAAAGAAGTAGACAAATCTAATTTCTTCACCATGAGCCCGAAAGGTGTGCTGCAACAGATAGGATCTGACATAGTTTTTACTAATTTGGACAAGTGGGAGGAGGAATACAATATGTATTGTAGACTAATGGAGATCAAGACGTTTCATCATTTTCGGAAATGGAAAGGATTTTACGTTTGGAGAAAGAACATACTGTATGAAAAGTTCAAGACGGCACAAAACCGAGTGGGCAGTAATTTGTTGATGTTAAATCACATTTTGCGCGGGGCGCTTTTAGGCGTACAAGATATGTGCTACGCGATGGTAGATGATTCATTTGTAGACCTTGCCTGTGTCGAAAATCTGTGGCTATTTTACTTCATTGAAACACAGGTAAAGTAGTTGAGTGTTGCTAGAACTACTTACACAATGTTAGCGTAATAGTACCGGTTGATTTATTGAACCCTGAGATAATAGCAAACTGTTCAATAAAAAATAGATATATTATGTTCTTAGTTTTTGCAAGGAATTTATTATAATCTAATCATGAGGGAGAGACATATATCTTAAAATGTCAAGCTCTTAAATATATATTGAGTTTTTTTATAGTTAAAAACCATGTTACGCATTTTTTATTCTCTAGAATATCTTATTTTTCTTCGGTTTCTCTAAGGCAAGAAATGATACTACTCTAATGACGCTCTACTGATTTCCTATTTAGCATCATGCATCTTTGTTCTTTGCAAACAATCCAAAAATCTACTCGCTGAAAATTTCCCTTAACTTACAAGGTTCCAAGAATGGAACTTTAGACTTCAGCCTTATACGAGCGGAGCTCTCACATTCACCATAGAGTAACTAAATATATTCACTTATAATACGCGAACCTGAATACCCGGCATACCGAGCTTTCTGTCAATAAATTATAGATATTTCTTGAGATGGCAATGTCCTGTTATGAGTCCTGTCATACTCCTGAGCCGAAGTTTACCTATGCTCAGTATCTCTACAATTCTTTTCTTCTAAAGACCTTCGCAGGTCGATACGCGATACGCTATTGGACGATACGCCTTTGCCTAGGGGTGAGAAGGGCACCCTGATTTAGGAATAAACGTCACATGTCAGTTTCAAAGCTAGTGGTATATAGTCACGTATAATGCTAGCCCTGAAGATGATTTAGGGGATGATTTAAAATAAGAGCCAACCCCTCTATTCCCTCCTGCAACACCGCAGGAAAAGCAGAATCACCTCTTGGAGACTTAAATGGGCCATCTTATCCACGTCTTGCCCGCCACAGTCTTTGACCGATTTTTCTGTCGTCTCTAGCTATAGAGTACATCTCTCTAGTAGTCACAATCTGTTGATATACCCTTCCATCGTTTTCATCTATATTTATTGTGTATGTTTGATCAAGGAAAGTGTACATTTAAGACTAGCTCCAATGTATCCCTTATTGCTTTTATATATTCTCCACGTGTCTTAAGAGTGCCGAGCTTCATAGAAGGTTCCTTACGAGAGGATTTCCTGGAGTCTAACACACAACTTCCTCCATGAATCTCTCTTAGTTACCCAATTTTTTATTTATATTCAGTGAAGGAGGGTAACCCTATAAGTTTCCCACTCCCCTATATGCTTAAAATAATATGTTTAATAGTCGGCTTTAAATAATGTATTATAAATGAAATCTACTGTAGAATAGTCTTTTTGTTTAAAATATTTCTGTACCTCAGGACATTGTCGTGGCTCGGTGGTAGGAATATTACATGTTACATTGTTTCACTAATGTAACATCAAGGAAACATTAAATAAGAACTAAAGTGTGACATCTATGGATATGTTATATATCTGTTTAACTACCTCATACAAGAGTCTATCCTCTTTTTTCTTATTGTAACAGACCATCCAACTCATGTAGGTACCTTGCTTCTCATAAGAGGTACATCTTTTTTATTTTTACATTCAAATTTCTGATTTTGCTGTATAATAAATTTGAATGTAGGTATTTACTATATTTTTAAATATTTCTCTATTGAATTTTGTGGCAAATATCTATTTAAGTTGTATTATAAAGGCACTATGTCCTTATAAAAGAAAAAGCCACGTAGTATTTGCTGTTTTCATTTTATTCATTAAACCCCTTTAAATTTTCAGATGGAGAAACTGGAGTTCATAAAATACAAAATCACATCATTCCATGATATAACTAAAGAGATTGTTAGTACAGCTTGTCACGGTGCACTGTTGGCCAAAAACTTTGTGTTAGACGAACGAGAGGTATCTGACACCAAGGGTAAAACATAAACTTTAAATAGTTAAATGTCTCTTGAATAAAGTCTCCCTTTTCAGAAAAGAAAAGAAAACAGAAACCGTCTTACATTGAGCAGGCTAGTAAAAAGAAATTTTGCCAGCGGTTAGCTGGGTACGGTTTAAATTAAAAAAAGGTTGACAATCTTAATAATTAGTCTGTACCTTTGGTTTCAGCTTTATTATGTTAGTGGACTATTTGACAATAAATATGTTGCATCAGCTAATAAGAAATACGGTGAATGAGCTCAATGGGGTATTTAAGGAACATACCAGATATCTTCCAGAGGATTTGACTATTGATCAGGAAGAATTAAACAAACCTCGTCCAGAGGACGCGCCACAGGTAAGCAGTCAAATTTTGCAATTACATTAATGCATCTCATTTGTAGACTATATTAAAAATATAGTGTTAAATCATATAGGGTTTCCCATTTCATTTGACTAATGGCAATTAACATGGGCTATTACATTTCATTGAATTTTATATTCCTAGGGCATACTATGAGAAATATTGCTAACGGAATCGATTGTACTGACTGTCACACACTTCTTATTACCAAAATACGAAAGCGAAATGCTTTTTTAATTAAAATATCAATAAAAATTCGTTTTAAGTTAATAGGTGTAGTTTACATAACCATTTTAAGAGACATTATTAAACGTCATCCGGTGGACTAGTTGGTTGAGCGGCAGTGTTTCAAACTGAACCGCAAAATTTTGCAGGTTCGAATCCCGCCAGAGACAACTTTTTTTACTTTTTCATTAATTACAAATTATTAGTGTTTACTTATTCGAATAAATATGGTTCATTGTCAGTACGTAGTTATTATTTTTGAAAGTCACAATATTTGCTTATAAAAAAAAATAATAAAACATGTTTTAATTGGTTCGTTTCCTTTATCTTTAACTAAAGCTAATATATTATAAAATAAGTAATCAACAAGCAACATATTTTTTATTTATTACATGCACTGTGCTTTTACTAATAATAGTGTACTTATCTCTGCTAATAGTTACTACATATTATACCTCAATCTGGATATTGAGTTAAACAGTTACAGAGGAACTGTCGTGAATTAGTAATAGGTATTTTTTGAGGAGTTTTTTTAAAATATATTCTTATTTTAAAAAACTCATAATTTTAGAATTATAGTTTTTTATTTAAAAAAAACCTATTACTAATTCACGACAGTTCCTCTGTAATACTGTTTAACTCAATATCCAGATTGAGATATACTTAATATGTAGTAACTATTAGCAGAGATAAGTATGCTATTAGTAAAAGCACAGTGCATGTAATAAATAAAAAATATGTTGCTTGTGGATTACTTATTTTATAAGATAGTAGCTTTAGCTAAAGATAAAGGAAATGAACCAATTAAAACATGTTTTATTATATTTTTTTGATAAGCAAATATTGTGACTTTCAAAAATAATAACTACGTACTGACAATGAACCATATTTATTCGAATAAGTAAATAGTAATAATTTGTAATTAATGAAAAAGTAAAATAAAAAAAAGTTGTCTCTGGCGGGATTCGAACCTGCAAAATTTTGCGGTTCAGTTTGAAACACTGCCGCTCAACCAACTAGTCCACCGGATGACGTTTAATAATGTCTCTTAAAACAGTTATGTAAACTACACCTATTAACTTAAAACGAATTTTTATTGATATTTTAATTAAAAAAGCATTTCGCTTTCGTATTTTGGTAATCAGAAGTGTTTGACAGTCAGTACTATCGATTCCGTTAGCAATATTTCTCATAGTGTGCCCTAAGAATATAAAATTCAATGAAATGTAATAGCCCATGTTAATTGCCATTAGCCAAATGAAATGGGAAACCCGGTATAGGGACTGTTAACCATATTTTGACATGTTCATTATCTTCAAAGCTATTTAATCGAGATTTCGACATCTCGAATAAAACTTCAAATAACAAGCAACACGCAATAATTATAATGCAGTGCTCAACTCTAGGTACATACTAAAATGTTTTAGCTACCAATGTTTGTGATACATGTTGTGTTGGAACCTGAAGCACTAAAACTAGATCCTTCTTACGAAGTTACTTGCTACATGTGTAGGCACATGTTTAAATTGTGGGAAGACAACACCAAAGCAGTGAAGTCACTCGTGGCAGATTCAATATATGCCCCTTTTACCAAGTGAGTAATGAAGAGTTTATAATATATGTATGTGATTATTAAAAAAAAATTATGTGTACTTAGTCCCATAATTAATAAAAAAGTAGAAGATAGAATTTGTGGATGGGGACCTACTTTGGAATTTTACTTGGACCATGATGAAGACTTAACAAGAGAAAAGACTAAACTCATAGATTATTTGGAAGTTAATTACAAAACTGCCTCTGAATTCATACAACGATTCGAATACATAAGAACGTTCTATGCTGAAGACCTTCAAGTGGTCGAAGACCAGATTAAAAACGAAAGGGGTAATATTATAAGAAAATATGTTTTTGCGATTCTATTTTGTTCTTTTCCTAGATCTTGAAAAATTCAGAACCATGTGCAGCAGATACCATAAGGAAGTGGATGCGATACAGCAAATTGCAAACAGCCAATGTATGGGAATATTATACTTGCAACTGACCAGTCTCAAAGAAATTGCTTTACCAGAACCTAAACGGCTGTTGGCTATTCTGGAAGACGTCATACCATGGTAAGTCAAATAGGAAATTTTATCGCACGTTTAAAAAAATTACATACATATAAAATATAGACCTAAAGAAGGTAGTGCCTATTTATTGGGATGTCATGTACACAATGACAGCTCACATTGCGCCCCAACTTGTAGAATTATGTAATTTTTTTAATATATTAAATACACATATGTACAGGGTGATCCACTATATTTTGACCCTCCCTGTTAACTTTTTTGTTTACAGAATTATAAAGAAATGTGAGATATAAAACTTGCACGATTTTTTTTAAAGTTTTCGTAAATGATAGTAGTGTGTGTAATGATAGATGTGTAAACACAAATGAAGTTCAAATAAAATGGCCGCGGATGTTGACTTTGTCAATTTAAATGGAACACCCTGTATATTTTTGCATATTTGGATAGAACGTTGTCTCACGAACACAGTAATATATTGATGGGTATATCTTTAATAATAACGGAGATATGACTAAAAAAGTGCGCCATAAGAGGGATGTGTTGGAGAGAGACAGTGCCTAGCAACGAATCCATATTCTCTTTCTAGCACATTGCTCCTATGACACCTTTTTGGGTATATCTCCCTTATTATTAAAGATGGACCCAGTAATATCTATACATATAACTGCACTCGTGAGACAACGTTCCATCCAAATATGCGAAAAATATACAGGGTGTTCCATTTAAATTAACAAAATTAACATCCGCGGCCTTTTTGTTTGGACTTCATTTGTTTTTCTACTATCATTTTTGAAACCTACATAAAAAAAGAATCAAAAAATAAAAATCTTTTACTGTTACTTTTATGTTTCACATTTTTTTATAATTCTATAAATAAAAAAGTTAACAGGGGATTCAAATATAGTGAATCACCCTGTACAGAGGAAAAACATATAACTAAAACAATTTAAAATTACGTACATAAATAGCTGTAGTATCAATTATTATATCCAAAAATCCAAGATTTTTATCAGGATTCTGATTTTTTTGTATACCATGTGCGCTTATTAGCTCAAAGCAAAAACCAATCGAAATCGATGAACTCAGTAAAATATTGGAATTACGGTAATTTATGCAACTTAAACTAGAATTCGCCTCGTGCGGTCAATACCATTTACATATATGATTTTAAATAAGTCATATAAGTAAATTAGTATAGTCTACGAACGATTAATGCCTTATATTAAATCTGATGTTAAAAAATTGTAATTATTTCATTGACGAGACTATCTTTTTTAGGATTGGCAAAGAGAAAGTAGAAAAATTAGTTAGCGAAGTAGACGAAACGCAAACTTATTTACTACAAGACCCTATCCAGACTGTAGAGTATGTTAAATACTTGGAATACACAGAGCAGGCTACAGCCAAGGTGGATCAGATGGAAATAGAACTAGATTACTGTAAGGAGTTATACGATATTACAGAAGAGTTTAAAATCAGCGTAGCTTTAGATGAACTGCAAAACTATTTAAGTTTAAGTGTAACTTTAGGAAATTTACGAAATCTTGTGGATAAGAAGATCGAGGAGACTGAAAAGATTGTTAAACAATTTAATGGTCAAATGAATAAGGATATAAGCGCCCTGATTTCTGAGGTGGGCGTAATCAAAGATGAGTGTATGGTACGTGTTCTTCATTGATTTAAGTATGTGAGGTTCAAAACTCTGGAACGCCCCAAATAACTTTCAAAATATTGTTTTTTTGCAAAAATGCTCAGACACGTCAATTTTTGATTCTACTTTTCTGTATTTTTGCGGTATTGATTTATTTGTATAGTGACGTATCACTGAGGTGCAAAAAAATAATTTTTTTTAAATGGCAACCCCAATTTTTTATTCGGAATTCATGAAAAACACATTTTTTTACGTATCTTTGACTAAAACTTTACAGAAAAAAAACCTTTATAGGGTTACAGAAGAAATTTTTCGATATAAATGCAATTTACAGTTAAAAAACCTACAAATGTTCTCTAAATTTAAACCGAGTAGGTTCTGGAATTTATTGAAACCAAACAATATCATTGCTTCATCTAATGTCAAAATTTTAATTTGTTTAACACATAGCAAAATTTAAATCCTTAATTTTGGTATTTCATTGTTATTATTTTATTGTTTATCTCGTATTATTCATCTAATAATGTCTGTTTCGGAGAAAGAATTTTGAGATACTTATGATGGTTGGTTACGGGGATAGAAGGAGAACTGCAACAGAAGTGTGTGAGCTGTTTAATAATACTCATCAAGATCGACCACCAATTGTGCGTTCAACAGTGAGTAAAATTATTAGTAAATACAGAGAATATGGTCACGCTCGTGATTTACCAAGAACAGGTCGTACCAAGATTGGTGAAAATACTCAACTTGACGTTTTGTTATTAGTTCAAGAAAATCCCCATGTTTGTACCCGCCAAGTTGCCGCAACCATGGACATAAGTAAAAGTTCTGTTCGCAGGATTTTACTCCAACATAAATATCATCCGTACAAGGTAACACTGGTTCATGAGCTTTCAGAAGACGATTTTGATCGTAGAGTACAATTTTGTGAAATTATGCAGGAACGTTGCAATAACAATACCATCTCAGTAAAAAATATTATTTTTACTGATGAGGCCACTTTTTGTCTTAATGGGTCCGTCAACAGACAAAATTGCCGCTATTGGGCAACACAGAACCCACGGTGGATCCAGGAATCCCACACGGAATTCCCTAGAAAAGTTAATGTTTGGGGGAGAATAGTAAAAAACAGAATTTTGGGACCATACTTTTTTGATGGAAATTTAAATGTGGAAAGATATTTGGAATTCCTAAGAATGGAGTTATTCCCGACTTTAATTGGTTTATTTCCAAATGCGAATGATCCAAATTCAATTGATGACCAGATATGGTTTCAGCAAGATGGTGCTCCACCTCACTATGCTCTTCCTGTTCGTACTTACATAAATAATGTTTTTCCTAATAGGTGGATAGGTCGGCGTGGTGCAATAGAGTGGCCTGCTCGCTCCCCAGACCTGACCCCAATCGATTATTTTTTATGGGGCTACGTTAAAGGTCTAGTGTATGAGAGTAGGCCAGAAAATATTGATGAATTAAAAAACAGAATTCAGCAAGTAATAGAAGACATTCCGCCTGATTTTATCAATAATGTTCAAAATGAATTCATCTCTCGTTTAGTTCATTGTCAGGCAGTCAATGGACAACAATTTGAGCATTTGATTTAATTGTAATATTATTGTAAGTAACCTAATTTTTGATATTTTGTTTCAATAAATTGCATTGCATTTATATTGAAAAATTTCTTCTGTAACCCTATAGAGGTTTATTTTTCTGTAATACGAAAAAAAATGTGTTTTTCATGAATTCCGAATAAAAAATTGAGGTTGCCATTTAAAAAAAAATTTTTTTGCACCCCAGTGATACGTCACTGTACAAATAAATCAATACCTCAAAAATACAGAAAAGTAGAATCAAAAATTGACGTGTCTGAGCGTTTTTGCAAAAAAAACAATATTTTGAAAGTTATTTGGGGCGTTCCAGAGTTTTGAACCTCACTGTATATATAGTGTTAAGTGTTTCACTTAACTGCTCCCACTATTGTGATCTCGAAAACTGTACAAGATAATAATTCGGTCAAATCTTACAAAAGTTGCCCTGCATAATGACCATATTAGGCATGTTTTAAAAATTTACGACCGTCTAGATTTCGAAATATCAAACGGAAAATACCCGGTTTTCTTTTTTATTGTGTCTTCCTTTCTTTAAATGATCTGAAATTTGAGTGTCTTGCCTATGACCACGTTTCGGAACGGAGAGCGGCGTTAGAAATAAAATGCGTCCATCATTTGATTTCCAGGTCAACTTTGAGTCAACATTGTTCAACTAATAAGATTTGTAAACGTTTTTTAGCAACCTTGGCTATACGATATAGAGTCCAATATAGTTGAGGTAATGGAACTATTGACAGATTTGTATGACCGTTTAGCAGCCTGCCAACAGAGAGCTGCTGAATTCAAGAACTATCAAAAACAATTTAGAGTAAGTCCACGTACAGACACAACCAAAACAGGTTTTGTGTCAACAAATATTTTCCTTATGTTTTAGTTGGAAGTTACTCGCTTTGATATTCTGGATGAAGTAATGAGTGACGTAAAGCTCAGAATACTTTTGTGGGAGAGCGTTGACTCTTGGGCTAAAAGCGTTGATCAATGGTATCACAATGATTTCAGCACACTCAATGTTGAAGATATGAATTTGTTTACTGCAAAAAATATGAAAAATATAAATCAATTAGAAAAGGGATTACCTAGTAATTTAATTGTGCCAAAATTAAAGGACGAGGTTGAACTTATGAAAGATAAGGTAATTAAATCTAGTTATTGGTAATACACGGATATACACGTAATAAGGATTAAACAGTGAGTGAAGTTTCGCATAAATTCGGGATTTCGCAAAAATTTTCGTTGCGTTTTGGCCCTTGCTCTTTCTTTTTTTCTAGCTTTTTCTTTCTTATATTATCCTCTTTTTCCCTTTTTTCTATGTTGCTCATTATGAAACTCGAACCATTTTTTTGAAATAATTGCATATCGGCATCAGCAAACGGGAACGACGAGAATTTGTCTTTTTCGATTCTTCCGGTTTAGGCTGGTGTAAATATTTTTTCGAAGTGTCCTCAGATTTTTCATCATTTTGGTTTATTCCTATCAAAAGATTCGAAGTAACATGGATCCCCTTATCGTTATAGTTATCGTTATCGTTATTATTTTTTGAAATTTCAAGAAGTTCGTCAGTTTGAAGAATACTGACAAATATTCCAACGAATGAACATCCTAAAGCGCAGACGCAAAAAAATTGGAGGAAAATACGAATTTCACCAATCGTAAAGTAACCATAATATTTAAATAAAGTGCCTGTTCTGTTAATTTACTAGATACTGTTCATTCTTTGATCGTGTTACCTTATGTTAGTACTAAAACTAATTGAAACTGTATTTCAGATTCCAGTTATTACATACTTGAGAAATCCGTCCCTGAAACAGAGACACTGGGTGCAAGTGGAAAATGTTTTGAATTATAAATTTAAAGCCGATCAAGTTATAACTCTTGAGTTATTAGAAAATCTAAACGTTTTCAGTTATCCAAATGAACTTATGGAGATATCTGGCCAAGCTAGCAGTGAAGCTGGATTAGAAGCGCTCCTGAGAAAAGTAAATATTTTAAGTATTCTATTCTGATTCATCATGTATCTCTTTTTGTCGATATTTAGGTGGAGGAAGCTTGGAAATCTTTGGAGTTTACTGTTATATCTCACAAAGATACGAAAGACGTATATATTCTCGGTTCCATGGAAGATGTTCAAGCTGTGCTGGATGAAAGTAATATAAACATTAATACAATAGCTAGCTCTAGACATGTAGGGCCAATTAAACCAAGAGTAGATGAATGGATTAAAAACTTGGACTTATTCGCTAAGACCGTGGTATGTGTTTCTTTAATTAGGTACAATTCATATAATACATGGGATATTCGTTTATTAATTGCCCAATGATATTTCATTCGATCTAAGCAAAATAATTCATTTATATTGATTCATTGAAACATTTTAAAAAGTTTCAATGTAAATACTAAAAAATGTTTGTAAATAATACTAATGGAATAACGGCAGTGACAAAACAGCAAACCATAATCTTTAAAAACATACTGTACACGCCTCTAAATGACTTGATCTAACTGCTATAATTTCCAATCGATAACTAACGTCGTTTCGCATAAAGTAAAGGCTATGGTATTTATATTAGGAAATATAGAGCACCCTATTTAAAAAGATGTTGGCAATGTTATAGCTCCATCAAACATGGCTCGAAAAAATAGGAAGTATTGCAGAAATGTGGAAATTTCTATGTACTAATAGACCAGTTTCAAAATATGAATTTTATTCCTTCATTTTGGGAAACACTGTATACAGGATTATTCACGCAAAGCGGGTATTAGACGTTTTTAGGGTTCTGTTAACGATAAAAACCTGATTTTTTTATGGGGGAGGTTTTGGATTATTTCCGATTGAATGAAAATATTTTCAGGTTTGCATCACTTCAGGTTATACCGGAAGTAGACCACAACTTCGTTATTTCAAATGGAACACCCTGTATATTATTGCAATTTTGAACTCTACGTGATATTCTAAACACATTTCATGTAGGATGTCCTATACCTATCTTCAACTGTTTTTGAAATATTGACAGGTGAATAATTGACATTTTGCAACTTTGACACCCTGTAAAATCTAAACGGTTAGAGATCAAGCAAAACGGTTTGAAGATTCCTATCTTAACTTTTCAAAAGCTATCGTTTGATACTAATTTCAGATTTATCCAGAAATAAAAAATTTTCGATTAAATTTAATCTCTTGGTTAAATCTGAAATTAGTATCAAACGATAGCTTTTGACAAGTTAAGATAGGAATGTACAAACCGTTTTGCTTGATCTCTAACCGTTTAGATTTTACAGGGTGTCAAAGTTGTAAAATATCAATATTCATCTGTCAATATTTCAAAAACAGTTGAAGATAGGTATAGGACATCCTACATGAAATGTGTTTAGAATATCACGTAGAGTTCAAAATTGCAATAATATACAGGATGTTCCATTTGAAATAACGAAGTTGTGGTCCTGAAATATGCAAACCTGAAAATATTTTCATTGAATCGGAAATAATGGAAAACCTCCCCCATAAAAAAATCAGATTTTTATCGTTAACAGAACCCTAAAAACGTCTAAAACCCGCTTCGCGTGAATAACCCTATATATACAGGGTGGAAAAAATTTTAATGTGCAGCATTGGTATCTCGGAAACAGTAAAAGATACAACGTGGCTCAAATTAGGAAAAAGTTGCTCAATTTTATGCTGATTCAAAATATGTGAACAAGTTTAATATATTCCGGGCTGTTCGGGAGTTATGCCGGAAAAATCAAAATTTGCCAATTTCATTTAAGTCAAATAACTTCTCTTGAAATAAATGTAGACTTTTGAAATTTGCTACGTTTACATAGTTTGATGAGTGCTTTCGATTGCCATATTAAAACATGTTCTAGGCCTACTAGTTTTTCCGCAACAATATTCAACTTTTGAATTTCTTATGGGCGCCATATTGGATTTTTACTTCACTAAATACAGAAAGAAATTACAAGCACGGTGATATATCACACTTGATACTTTCTTCAATAAATATGGATAATACACGCGAATAACGATAAATATTATTTATTTACAAATAATAAACAATCATTCATTTATAATTAATTGTTACAAAGTGTGTTTTTAGCTTTTTAGAGGAACTAATTATTATAATAAGAAAAACAACTTATTTATACTGCTCGAATTGACTGCCGTTACTCTGGATACAAAGTTGAGTCCTTGAGACATGTCATCCACTGCACGTCTTACTGTTCCACCATCTATTGAATTTATGTATTCATTAATTCTTTCCAACATTTCATCCTCTGTCGATGGCATTAGATTATTGTAGATATAATTTTTAACAGCTCCCCAGAAATAATAATCTAAGGGGTTTAGACACGGTGATCGCGGTGGCCATAGAACCCATGGTCATGACCATTTGTACCCATCCACGAATTCGGAAAACGTTGATCTAGGTACTGGGTTACAATCCTAGTATTGTGTGAAGGGCATCCATTTTGTTGAAACAACTGCAAATTTTCTGACAGCCAATTCGATAGACAGTCTTAAAACAGCCAATTCGAACAGTATAAATAAGTTGTTTTTCTTATTATAATAATTAGTTCCTCTAAAAAGCTAAAAACACACTTTGTAACAATTAACTATAAATGAATGATTGTTTATTATTTATAAATAAATAATATTTATCGTTATTCGCGTGTATTATCCATATTTATTGAAGAAAGTATCAAGTATGATATATCACCGTGCTTGTAATTTCTTTCTGTATTTAGTGAAGTAAAAATCCAATATGGCGCCCATAAGAAATTCAAAAGTTGAATATTGTTGCGGAAAAACTAGTAGGCCTAGAACACGTTTTAGTATGGCAATCGAAAGCTCTCATCAAACTATGTAAACGTACCAAATTTCAAAAGTCTACATTTATTTCAAGAGAAGTTATTTGACTTAAAAGAAATTGGCAAAT
This sequence comes from Pogonocherus hispidulus, assembly GCA_963924545.1. Classification (NCBI taxonomy): domain Eukaryota; kingdom Metazoa; phylum Arthropoda; class Insecta; order Coleoptera; family Cerambycidae; genus Pogonocherus; species Pogonocherus hispidulus. The sequence goes on from OZ004692.1 coordinate 92,155,901, forward strand.
TTTGAATTTTCCGGCATAACTCCCGAACGGCCCGGAATATATTAAACTTGTTCACATATTTTGAATCAGCATAAAATTGAACAACTTTTTACTAATTTGAGCCACATTGTATCTTTTACCGTTTCCGAGATACCAATGCTGCACATTAAAATTTTTCCCACCCTGTATATAGTCGAACAAATGTATTCATGAACATTCACTTTATTTTAGGATGAATGGATGGCATGCCAGCAAAGTTGGATATATCTTGAGGTCATATTTTCGGCACCTGATATCCAGAGACAGTTGCCCAATGAGGCAAAACTGTTTATTGTTGTCGATAAATCTTGGAAAGAAATTATGAGGAGATCAGCGAAGGTAACTAAATTAGAGCTCTAATGTTTATATCACCGTCTTTACGAAAGTAAATCGGTATATTTGTAGTCCACGTAAAACTGATTCCTCCCTTTATTTGCTTAATTCTTAACATTTTTTTTTGTTTCAATAACTATATGTGATTTTTCCTATAAAGTTTAATTCCGATTTCAAAGTTTGAATTACTTAAAAATATACAGGACCTATGTACAAGGTGGCCCGTTTAATATGGGCCACCTTATCTCAGAAACTACAAGTCCCATGGAAAAAAAATTATATTATGAAATTGTTTTTTTCAGTCTTCAGTTGTCTTCAATTTTTTAATATTTTCAAATTTGTGACCAGTTTATATACAGGGCGATGAACTAAAGTTCCTTTTTTTTAAATAGCACACCCTATATATTATTACATTTTCAGAAAGCCCTTCTAAAGACTAGTTCAATGATATATGACATGATGGGTCTGACGCCCACCGTTTCGGAGTTATTGAGAATTATCTTCAGGAAATAGCCCATATTAAAATCGCGCTAGAAACGTTAATAATAAAGTTTTTGAGCATTAACTTGCGCCAAAAGATTTCTAATTTTATTGACTTTATTATTTAATTACTCAATATTCACTTTATAAAAAAAATGACCGTGTTGCCACATTTCGAAAACCATAAATTCTGACGATTTTTTCAAATGGAACACCCTGGATATTGTTACATTTCTAGAAAGCCCTTCTATCGACAAATTCACAGATATATGATATGATAGGTTTGTATCTCATCGTTTCTGAATGAGAATATCCTCAGAATATGGGATTTTAATATGGGCTACTTCCCGAAGATAATACTCAATAACTCCCAAACGGTGAGCCTCAGACCTATCGTATTATATATCATTGAACTTGTCTTTAGAAGGGCTTTCTGAAAATATAATAATATAGAGGGTGAGCTATTTAAAAAAAGTATTATCTTCGGGAAATAGCCAATATTAAAATCCCATATTCTGAGGATAATCATTCAGAAACGATGGGATACAAACCCATCATATCATATATCTCTGAATTTGTCGATAGAAGGGCTTTCTAGAAATGTAACAATATACAGGGTGTTCCATTTGAAAAAATCGTGAGAATTTATGGTTTTCGAAATGTGGCAACACGGTAAATTTTTTTTTATAAACTGAATATTGAGTAATTACATAATAAAGTCAATAAAATTAGAAATCTCTTGGCGCAAGTTAATACTCAAAAACTTAATTATTAACTTTTCTAGCACGATTTTAATATGGGCTATTTCCTGAAGATAATTCTCAATAACTCCGAAACGGTGGGCGTCAGACCCATCATGTCATATATCATTGAACTTGTCTTTAGAAGGGATTTCTGAAAATGTAATAATATATAGGGTGTGCTGTATATAAACTGGTTATAAATTTGAAAATATTAAAAAATTTAAGACACCTTTGAAAAAAACAATTTCACATAATTTTTTTTCCATGGTACTTGTAGTTTTTGAGATAAGGTATAGGCCCATATTAAACGGGCCACCTTGTACATTTTATCAGAAAAAAATGCTCATGAAATTATTTTGAATTTTGCTGTAAAGTTATTTGGAAGTTAAAGCTCTTTTATATTACAGATGCCACTAGCTATGGAAGCAGCTCTGTATCCAGGTCTCTTGGCCACGTTTCATCGAAATAATGATCTTTTAGAGCAAATCATGAAATGCTTAGAATCCTACTTAGAGACAAAACGTGTCGCCTTTCCCAGGTTTTACTTCTTGTCCAATGACGAACTGCTCGACATTCTGGCTCAGACCAGAAACCCCCACGCTGTGCAACCCCATCTTCGAAAGTGTTTCGATGCCATTGCTAAACTAGAATTTGGCATGAAACCCATCGAAGAAGTTGAAGGAGAAGGTGGCGACGCTAGTAAAGCATCCGACGGCTTTGTGCTCACTACGGACATAATGGCAATGATCAGTCCGGAAGGAGAAAGAGTGCCCCTCGGTAAAGGGTTAAAAGCTCGTGGTAACGTGGAGGACTGGTTGGGTAAAGTGGAAGAATCGATGTTTCTCTCTTTACGACGGCTGATGAAGACGTCCCTCAATCACTACATGGTCCACAAAAGGACTGAATGGGTCCTTTGCCACGCTAACCAGATTATTTTGACAGTCTCGCAAATTATGTGGGCGAAAGGAATTCACGAAATTTTAGATGGCGAGCCCATGCCTAAAGCTATGTCTCAGTATGAATTAAAATGCATACAGGTAAACAAACACCGAGTGCGTTACTAAAACATTGGTGGGTAATATGCGAAAAATTGGTTTTAGGATTTAAATGAATTAGCCGTGTTAATAAGAACTGACTTGTCATCGGTGACAAGGAAAATTTTAATTGCTTTAATAACAATTGATGTACACGCACGAGATACAATCCATAATATGGTTAAAAGCAAAGTTCACGATAGGTAAGAATACATTGAGATCAAATATAAAATCACATATTAGTCAGTAAGATACCTTAAAGTACAGTATATGTTAAGTGTACCGGTACCACTATTCAAGTCAATATTTTCTACTTTATCTACTACTTAATACGGAAGATCGCGAAATGTCCAAGATAAGGAGTATGTACAGGGTGATTCAGTAATTAGTATATTAATTTTAAGAGAGGATAGAGTTTAATATGAATTAGATTAGATTTATGTAGGAGTCGGCCCCCTGGCCTGGTCCACCGCGACCTAGAAGATCTATTGTGGCACTCCCAACCTATTTAGAGCACTCTGTCCAGCTTTGTCCTTTGCATTAGACTCCACAGCCTTGATAGAGGCTCTTCCATGTAGCTATTGGCTCTTGGTCTTCCTTCCCCAAGTATTTGAAATCTCAGTCTTGTCAGGCCCTCGCACTGGCACAGTACGTGTACTGAGGTTTCCTCTTCTTCTTGACAGAATCTGCAAGTTGCATCTTCTGACAGTCCCATAAGATTCATGTGCCTATTTAGCCTACAGTGTCCTGTTAGGAGACCTTAATATGAATACGCGATTTAAAAAAAATTAATACTATATAAAATGCATAATTATGTTGAACAAATATTGTGTATTCAGAAACCGTGTATTCAGACTGTCACTGACCGCTGACCGCCTCAATTCATACACAGCTGAGCGAACTCGGTAGGGCAACGTTACCAAATTTAGATATATTTTGTTGATGATAATGTTACTGTTAACTAACTAGAAGTGAGTTATGGTTGTAACTCATCACATTCTAAACTTTTAGTTAGCAAATAGCAACTTATCAGAAGGTGGATAAAGAGGCCTTACGATCCCCTTTTGTCAATATTTCTTTTACATCACTCAAATTGTATATTAATGTATTTGTATTGAAGAAAGTTCTATGCGAATATGTGAAAATATACAGGTTGATCCATTAAAAAATATGAAGTTAGATTTGTTAAAGCTTTAGAAGAAAATGTTCCATTGATTTTGCCTTGTAAGTTTCTGAAAGTGAACATTACTTTAATAACTCAGTGCAATTTTTCTTTGTCAGTTTATAACTCGGAAATATACATAACTAACATTTTATTTTATCTCAAAAAATTCAAAAACAGAACAAGGACGCGGAGTTAACCTGGAATTCCAACAAAAATACTCCATTCTTTATAGTTTTCTATCGATTTATTTATTAGTTTGCAACTAGTTAATATGGAAGTTTAATATCCATTACAGCAATAGCTTCGAATGGCTTAAAGTGCTACGATACTACTGGCAGGAGAGTATAGATGACTGTGAAGCTAGAATGTCCAGTGCATCGTATGTATATGGATATGAATATCTGGGGGCTTCGGGAGTGCTTGTGATAACTCCATTAACTGATCGATGTTACCTGTGTTTGATGGGAGCTCTACAGTTGGATTTAGGTATGAAAAATCCGCAAATATTTATTTTTTAGCTAAATTGTTTTCATCATAACCAATCTGTAACTATTACATTATTGTAAAACCTATATAGTTTTACAGTAAAAAAATTAATAAATTATTCATTTTTGAAACACCTTCATTTTACCATAATATTTATTATAAAATAACAAGTATTTAAATTTAGTTAAACAAGGGAAGATTCAAATTTCGAGACATATTTGGTTCAACTGAAATTTTAATACATTTTTTAATAAATAAATAAATTAGGTACTTTTACTACAATACTACAACAACCGACAATTTTTTTGGTAGGCATCTTAAGAAACAACTTGGTTTCAATGTAACTAACATCATACATCTTATTGTTTCCGAGATCCCCATTAGAAGAATAGAAACTGGAATCTCCTGTACAATAATAACTGTAACATGCCTTGTGTAAATTCGTAGGTGGTGCACCGGCAGGTCCGGCTGGTACCGGTAAAACGGAAACGACGAAAGATTTGGCAAAAGCGTTAGCTATTCAATGCGTCGTATTCAACTGCTCCGAAGGGCTTGACTACAAGATGATGGGCAGATTTTTCTCTGGTCTGGCACAGTCTGGCGCCTGGTGTTGTTTTGATGAATTTAATCGGATTGACATCGAGGTATTGTCCGTCATTGCACAACAGTTGATTACCATAAGGAATGCTAAAGCTGCCAAACTGAAAAGGTATTTTTACTGGAACCTATAAAAATATATGTGTATAATCAATTGCATTTACTATTTTCTAATTTTTAAATTCAATTATGTTTTTCAATATTTAACATACATATTCCCATGATTTTATTCTATGAGCCAAACTATGATATGTTACCTAGTAAATGTTAAAATGATTTTAGTTGTACTTTTCACTTCGCATGTTAAGATTCTACTTGAACACAAAATTGTACATATTTTTTTCAGATTTATGTTCGAAGGAAGAGAAATAAAACTAATTCAAAAATGTGCAGCATTCATCACCATGAATCCAGGTTATGCTGGGCGTACTGAATTACCAGATAATTTGAAGTCATTATTCAGACCTATATCTATGATGGTGCCAGATTATGGTAAATTTTTGTTTATTACACAAATTCATATTACTCTGGCTCCTATCTGTACGTTAAAGATACCTATGTTAAAATTGAACTTAGTTTTTATTAATAATTCGTACATCTTTTGTTTTCTTAAATTCATACATTTATTGTTTTATTTTGTTATAATTAATTATAGTTACGTTTTTATAAAATTGCGATTTGGTCGTATTCCTGTTTTTTTTTTTTGTTTTGTCTCAAACTTGCTACTTTGGCCAGCTTGATGTGAACTGAGGATTAAAGGGTAACTATTTATAATTCATATTATAAGACTTTGACTATAATAAATTTCCCACTGAACATTAAGCTCACGTAACATTATAAATTATTTTTTAAAAAACAATTTCTGTGTTACGAACATCAAGACTCTAGTAAATAGAGTCGTCCGGAGGTAAATATTCTGAATCTCAGAAATATGATAATAACAAAAATATCTATCCGTCAATCGAATGATTAACCTGACAGTCAGAGATTTATGTAGGAGGGGGTGGCATATTATATATTAAAGCGGATAAGCTTGAAATATCAGTTTATATATTTCAGAACATTTACCCAAAGTACATATTTATAATATTTTAGCTCTAATAGCAGAAGTGATACTGTACTCTGAAGGGTTCGAGTCATCTAAAGTACTATCTCAGAAGATGGTACAGATGTACAAGCTATGCAGCGAACAGCTTTCGCAACAAGACCATTACGACTTCGGGATGCGTGCCGTGAAAAGTGTTCTGGTAATGGCTGGATCTCTAAAGAGGGCTACTCCAGACCGTAACGAAGAAGTAGTCCTTATATGTGCTTTAAGAGATAGCAATCTACCTAAATTTTTGTCAGACGATGCCATTCTGTTTAAAGTAAGTTTTGGTATTAACTAAGATATTCACCACCAATTCCCATACAATAATGCAACCGTAGTTGAAAATTTTGTACAATATTTTTTAATATTCAATTTTGTCATGGAACCCTTTTGTTGAAATGGCCACCAGGAACGCCAGCAGTCATTATTGCGATATTACAGTTAATGAGAGTATGGGAGAATACTGAACGAGGAAACCTGGAAAACGAAAACATCATTAATTAGGAGCTAAGGGCTAAATAGTAACTATAATGCACAAGTTATGTTCAAACTAAAATTGACCTGCACCAACTACTCTTAATGTTTCTCTCTTTCTCTGTAACTCTTTTACCAAATTAAGTTCATCATAGTGGCTAAGTGCCCCTAAGCATAGTGGTTAAGTTCATCAAGATCTCTGATCGTATCATAATTCCTATATAGATTTTGTTAGGTATGTTTTTAACAATTTTTAACAATTATGTTAATGGTTTTAGGGAATTCTTGGAGATCTATTTCCTGGCGTTGAGTTGCCGGTTCCCGATTATGGGATTTTTCAACAAGCAATCCTCGACTGTATGATCGAAGCAGGTTTGCAAACTGAGGAGTGTATGATCCACAAAGTTATCCAACTATACGAGACAATGGTGGTCCGTTGGGGAGTGATGTTGGTGGGACCAACTGGAGGTGGCAAAACGGCCATTTTAAACGTATGTTTACGTATGATAAATTTTAGAGAACGTTTTTTTTCGTTTCCATAAAATAAGATGCTCTTTTACATACTCTATTAAAAGTTTCACGTTCATTTTACTCAATATTTGAAATAAGTGGGTACCTATTTACGTCGACATTTTCGACTCGAAAAATGACTGTCTACAATGTTCTCTACAGTATACAGTGCATGTAGTATGTTGCTTTACACGGTTTTCATAGCGCTTGAGGTTCTATTTTTTGTACTGGTTGGTATGTATAAAAAGACATAACCTACATATACTGATCTCCAACTAAAAATATGTTCAATTTGGAAACAAATACGCAAGATATTACTACATGATAGTTAAATAAAGATAAATAACTTAGGTAATACTGGAAAAATACTTCTAATTTGTTATTTAGTGGGGGAACGCACCACCCTCATAGCCAGTCTGTGGCCACACCTCTGACCTCTGCCACCCGTGTCACATCTCCCACCTCCTGGATCCTCAAATAAAAATATGTTCAACTTGGAGACAACGACGGGTAGATGGTAACTAAAGTGTGTATTAAACAAAGAAAAGTGAACGGTGCATAGGTGGGCCGAGCTATTAATGTCTAAGTTGGGAGATGTGACACGGGTGGCAGAGGTCAGAGGTGTGGTCACAGAGTGTCTGTGGGTGTGGCTCTCAGCTGCGTTCCCCCACTAAATCTTGTGTCTTTGTTTCCAAATTGAACATATTTTTATTTGGAGACCTGTATACAAGGTGCCCATTATCTATCTCCTTACATGGCTAAACTTTGTTGATAGTGGAGATAGAGAATTGTTTAAATTAGCAAAATTGGGCAGAATTACAAGAGGAATTCAGTGTCTCCTTCAGATTTAATTTTAATTTTCAACTTTCCGAGATATTTTTGAAAAAGTGATAATTGACAAGATTTTTAAACTCCAATATCTTAGTTTTCGAGATACAAATAATATAAAAATACTCTGTGATGGTGTTTTTACGTGGAATTCAGTGGTGATATTGAAAATTTCGCGGGCATCCTTGTTTTTGAGAAAAAAAAATAAAGTTATGTTTTTTTAAATGGCAACCATATCTATGGTATCAATAAAAAGCTTATTTTTTCTAATTTCAAAAATATAATATTTAATACCTATACCTTTCTCTTTTATTTGGTTTACTGTAATGAACAAATAATTTATTAACATAGTAAGCTTTGAAAAACAAACGTAGATCAGTAAACAACAATAAAATATAAATGTCAGATCACACAAAAGTCACATATACTAAACGTCAAAATTAAACGTTCATCTTAAAATAATTATTGTGAAATGTACGCAAACGAAGAAAAATACGATTTATTAAATATTATATTTTTGAAATTAGAAAAAAATAAGCTTTTTATTGATACCATAGCCAACTATGGTTGCCATTTAAAAAAACATAACTTTATTTTTTTACTGAAAAACTAAGATGCCCGTGAAATTTTCAATGTCATCGCTGAATTCCACGTAAAAAACACTATCACACAGTATTTTTATTTTATTTGTATCTTTTATAGTTTTCAAGATATTCGAGTTTGAAAATTTTGGCAATTTTCAGTTTTTTCAAAATACCTATATCGAAAAGTTGAAAATTAAAATTAAATTTGAAGGAGGCACTGAATTCCTCTTGTAATTCTTCCCAATTTTGCTAATTTAACCAAATTCTCTGTCTCCACTATTAACAAAGTTAGCCATGTAAGGAGATAGATAATGGGCACCCCGTATAGGTTGATAAGTTTTAGGAACATTTAACTTACCTACTTTAAGGGAAGGACTATTTTCAATCATAATTTTGATATTTAAAATATTAGAAAAAATTTCTCTTTAAAAAATTAAATGAAAAAGTTATTTTTTTAACAGACACTCAACAGAACGCTCACCAAGATGCACACTGACGGAATCGAGGGCCCATACTTCAGGCCCGTTCGGACATACGTTATGAATCCCAAGGCTGTTACCGCCGGTGAGCTGTATGGTGAAGTAAATCCGTTTACTCTGGAGTGGAGAGACGGGTTGATGGGAATTATGATGAGAACTGCGGTTACGGTAAATCCTTTTTGTTTTTAGAACTCCACATTAAAACTATTTGTTACCCTTAATAAATAAACGTAGAGCGTATCAAAATTTGTGAAAAATATTAGCTCCTTTTCCTTTATGCATATATATATCATCTAAACTCATAAGGAAGTACAAATAAATTTAATAAACTGGTTTAAAAGTTGGTTAATAAACTGGTTTAAATGTTATTTCATCTCTAATAAATTTATTATTATCAAAGAATGTACATTTGTAGTGGCCCACCGACGACCACCAGTGGATTATATGTGATGGTCCTGTAGATGCTGTATGGATAGAGAATCTAAACACTGTCTTGGATGACAACAAAATGTTATGCTTAGCCAACTCTGAAAGAATTAAATTAACACCCTGGGTTCATATGGTGTTTGAGGTGCAAGATCTTGCTCAAGCGTCACCTGCAACCGTTAGCAGGTATTTATCTAAGTATTTTATATAAAACAAGAGTATTTTACTAAAAATACAAACTACTACTTACAAATTAAGTATTTCATATATACAGTGTTTTCGAAAAGTAACGAATAAATTCATTATTTTAGAAATTGAGAAGTTTTCGAAAAAATCCCCTGACACGTCGATTTTGTTTTTAAAAAAGGCACTTTTTGTCATACGACCCATATTTGTGACGTCATCGTTGTTCGAGATGTGACGTCATCGACAATTTTTTTAAATAGCAACCCCCAATTTTGACCACGCCATTTGAAAGAGCGTATCATTCTACATACGCATCAGGAAAAATTATGGTGTTACATAACAAAAATTACAAGAAAATAATGTTTGAAGATCCTAAAATTTAATTTTCACAATACTGACAATGATAATGATTATGTAAAAAATCGACTAAATTAAATGTTCAAATTGTGCACCGTTGGCTGCCTGACAGTAGCCAAGACGATTAATAAATTGTTTTTGGACATTATCTATAACTTCAGGAGGTATACGATGTATCTAGTGACGAATTCTTGCCTTTAAATCTGCTAAATTAACCGGTCTAGTAACGTATACTTTGCTTTTTAAGTATTCCCACAAGAAATAATCTAGGGGTGTCAAATCAGGTGATCTGGCTGGCCACTCAATCGGCCCCCTTCTCCCTATCCAACGATTCGGGAACAGCTCATCTAAATAAACGCGGACAGGTGCTGCATAATGGGGAGGTGCACCATCTTGTTGAAAGAACATGTCATTTCTTGGATATCACGTCCCTCTATATCTGGATATAAAGTTATTAGTGCAGGAATGAGGTCGTCTCGAAGAAAATCCATATATCTTGCACCAGTTAGGTTGACGTCAAAGAAATAGGGACACAGAATTCTTCCGTCGACTATGCCGCACCACACATTTACTTTCTGGGGACTTTGAGTGTGATACTCCATCATCCATCAGGGATTCTCGGTAGCCCAACAACGGCAGTTTTGCCTATTGACATGGCCGTTCAAAACAAACGTAGCCTCGTCAGAAAAATTACGTTTTTTACGAAATTATTATCATTATTGCATAGCTCTTGCATTTGCTCGCAGAATTGATTTCGCCGATCAAAGTCGTCTTCAGATAGCTCATGAACAAGGCATACCTTATAAGGATGATACTTTGCTTTTTTCATAATTTTTGAACTGTGGACGCTGCCATATTGAAATAAGAAGCCAATTGGTTAAGTGTTGAGTGATGATTTTCTTGTATTGCCAACAAAACATTAAACTCATCATCTATTGATTTTGACCTAATCTATGATTTTGACGGTAGACCAGATTTAGGAAGATCACGAACATGTCCAAAGTTACGGTATTTAGACTCAATATTGCTTACCATGCTTTGGCTAATGGGATGTCGATCAGGATGAGTTTCATTGAACAATTCAACTACTTCTCTTTGGGTGCGCATCCTGTCTCCAAATCCGATCATGCAAAGAATTTCAATTTGTTCTCGTTCAGTTAATTTAACCATTTTTTTTTTTTTTATAAAATGACAAAGTTACTACTCAAGAAAAACTTCAAACGCAGTGCTTTTGCCAAACAAAAGATAAGAACTAAAGAAATAACTCAAAAAACAGAAAAAAACTATTTAATAAAGTACGATTTCAAGTTTTTATCTGATAGCAATAAAAGCCATTCTCGGTCGCTAAGGCTACTGTCAGGCAACCATGATTTTTCAGGATGCGTATGTAGAATGATACGCTCTTTCAAATGGCGTGGTCAAAATTGGGAGTTGATATTTAAAAAAATTGTCGACGACGTCATATTTCGAACAACGATGACGTCACAAATATGGGTCGTATGTCGAAAAGTGCCTTTTTTAAAAACAAAATCGACGTGTCAGGGGATTTTTTCGAAAACTTCTCAATTTCGAAAATAATGAATTTATTCGTTACTTTTCGAAAGTACTGTACTATAATCATTATATGCCCTTATTAGGTGTGGTATGGTGTATGTAGACTCTGAGGAACTGAAGTGGCTGCCTTTTGTAAAGTCCTGGATAGATGGAATTAACGAAAATCTCCTAAATCTGGAAATGAAAGATTTTATGCTTACCCTGTTTGAGTATGCCGTAGAAAATGGTTTTATTTTCTTAAAAAAGAATTGCCAATATTCTATCCATCAGGTGAAATAAATTTGATTTAATGAGAAACATGTAAATATTCTTATTATCTTATATCAAATGTTTTTAGGTTGAAGTAAGTAAAGCAAAGATGATATGTTCCTTGATAGAAAGTTTCTTGACAATGCCTGGAGCAATGGACAAAATCGGAGAAAAGAGTAAAGTTAGATGTTTCTTGTGCCAAACTTTCATACTCTCCTACGTTTGGGGAATTGGAGGAAACTTACATGATGAAAGCAGAGAAAAGTTTGAGATATATGTCAGAGATCAATTTGATGATTATCCAGATGCAAGGTAATTCAATTTTTCTATATTTTGTTTATTTGTATTTTAATTTTCAATATTAATTTGTCTTAATTATATCTGTATATTTTATTTTATTTATTTTTTATTTTAACTTACAATTTTTAATTACATTTTACTGTAGATTAGTAGCTGGTAGCGACCTGTGGTCAGTATATATGGATATCCAATGTAAAAGGTTAGAACCCTGGCAAAAAATTATACCACAATTCGCATATGATAAAGAACTTCCATTTTTCGAAATGTTAGTGCCCACAATAGATACTGTTCGTTTTGGATACATCATGGAAAGGCTGATCTACGTGAATCACCCTGTTATGATTACTGGAGATACAGGTAGGCATTTTGAAATATTTGATATTATCCGCGATTACTACCAAAATAATTTAATATATCCGTTTTTAGGTGTTGGTAAATCTGTTGTAGCAAAAGACGCCTTAAATAGACTCGCTAGTTCGGATAAATTTGTACCAGCAACTATGAACTTTTCAGCTCAAACTAGTAGTTTCAGAACTCAAGAAATAATTGAGCTAAAGTTGGATAAGAAAAAGAGAACGTTGCTAGGTGCTCCAATAGGGAAAAAAGTTATTATTTTCGTTGACGACGTCAATATGCCTAAACTCGAAACTTACGGGGCACAACCTCCTATCGAACTTTTAAGGTGTGTAAATAATAATGTATTCCAAGTATAAAAATAGCTATCAATCGGAAACATTTCTAAAGTATTAAGTATACGAGTACTACCAACAGTCTTGTCTCAGTATCGCCACCATTCCAAAATTGACACCGGACTACTGCTAACCCTAACCAACAATTATGTTTAATTAATAGATCAATAATTATTGGTCCCCAACTTTATGATTATAAAGGTGTTTCCACATTGTTTTGTAAATTCGTAGAGCAGAAAATACTTTCATACACCGAGAACAAAAAAAAATCAATGAAATACAGCATGCAAACGTACATTAAATCTCATAAATCTAGATGTATATTACGTAGAGGATTCCTAAAAAGTATCTATAAAAAATAACTGGTTTTTCCATTTTACTCTTTAGAATTATAACTAAGCCTACTTTTAAATATTTTCAGGCAATTATTGGACTTTGGCGGGCTGTACGACCGTGAGAAACTATTTTGGAAAGAAATACGGGACGTGGTACTATCCGTGGCTTGCGCTCCTCCAGGTGGTGGCAGGAATCCTCTTACCCCCAGATTTGTTCGTCACTTCGGGATGCTGCTTATCCCTCCTCCCAACGAGTTTTCCCTGAAAGCCATATTCAAAGTATGCATACTAATCAGTTCTATCTTTAACCAGATGAGATAATACATTAAGCCTTCCAATTCCTGTCAAAAATGGCAGCCATGGGCTTTTTACCCGTATATTTTGTTACATTTCTCTTTCTTTTTATTATGACAATCTAAAATCGACCATAAAATTCATTGCAACCAATATTTCTGAGTTTCAGCAAAAGATTGAACGTCCTTAATGTTATTTGAGGACAAAAGTAGTTTTAGAATTTATGAATATGAGGCACTCTTAATCAAAACCACAGAAATTTATTTAGTCTGATCCACGGAAGCCATTTTTTCTCATGTGTTCTGGAATTCCTAATTGTTATTTACAGGTACGCTGCACGGGTATCCGAAATTAGCGTCCTGAAATATAACCTATATAAAATAGCGCATACAATATAAAAAACAATAAAATAAAAAATAGGCATAAAGTTTCATTAACCATAGGTTGCAAAAGTTTCGTTACACTTATTACTTTCATAGAAAATATATTACTACATTTCCCGAGACATTTCCGAAATTGTATTTTTAAAATTAGCAAATTCGTTCCGATTTTTATTATTAGCAGTAACGGATTTCAAATTCCTACCGCAACGAGCAGCATAATAATTTAAAAAACTCTTCTCTTTATTATAAATTTATTTCCTGTTCTAAATAATAGGTATTATAAAGTTTTATTTAATTTTTATCGTAGAAAGTACAATTTTACGCCTCAACATATTTTTTCTATGGCAATCCAGCGTCTAGCTTAGCAGTGTGTACTAAGCACCCTGAACTTATTTTTTCCGGTAAAATGTGGTGCTTTAATTATAATATCAAGTAATAAATTTTAAGGTCTGAACTCAAATTTAGGGAACTTTGTTTAGTTCACAATATCAAGCGAGCTGCTCGACTACCATAGAATCACGTACTACCAAGATTTAGCAATTTTGTCTATTTATTTTTTCAACAAGATATCTATGAAGTTAATCATTAATCTCTGAGAGATATCTAAGTAGTGAGGAGAAGCCAATCGTCATTTTTTCTCTATTTCGTAACAAATTTGTTTGGTGACCCCAATATCAATAACATTATTCCAGATTTCTATAACAGACTTCTATAACAATTCTTGTATTTTAAAACAGCGTAAAATATTTTTTAGATTTATTACAAAGATTGAATATACTTCATTTATTCCATACTTTTCAATCGTAATCTATATCACTGAACAATCACATCTAATTTATTTAACCATCTCATCTGATCAAAAAGAAAGTGTTCATAAAATTAACATCACTTGTGTAAACCCTTGATTTTTACGTATATTTCAGGCTATTTTAAAAGGTTTCTTGTTCGACTTCTCCAACGATGTACGTGATTTAGGCGAATATATGGTAAATGCGGCTGTGGATATCTATCAGAGAATAGCTGAAGACTTGCTTCCAACCCCCGCGAAATCTCACTATGTATTTAATCTGAGAGATTTGTCAAAATGCGTGCAAGGCGTCACCCAGGCAGATTCGGGTACAATGCGAGAAGAAGCGTCTATGCTGAAACTATTTTACCACGAATGCTTGCGAGTGTTCCATGATCGCCTTATCAATGTGGAAGATAAGTCCTACTTTTACTTTTTAATGAAGGAGATATGCTCGCGCCATTTCGGTACTGGCGTCGTCACCTTGCCTGATGAACCAGTTATACGAAATCCTCCAATTTTATTATTCGGAGACTTTATGCAGTTCGGAGCGGAAAAGGAAAATCGGCTATATGAAGAGTTGAAAAATATAGACAAAGTCCGAAGTATCTTACAGGTAACTTATTATTTTTACATATGGTGAATTTATGCAGTTTTACCAGTGTATACAGGGTGTCTGTTTTTCGATTTCAATTATAAGGGTCTCCGTTACTATAAGGGATACGAGGTCGGTTAAATTACAGGCAAAGTTGCGCAATTTCATACTGATCAATTATTACGTAAAAGAAAAGTCTGACTTTTGTTTTAAATTCTTTTTTTTGTACATAACCAAAAGCACACCTCAAAAACATCCTCAATGACATTTCTTGAGACAAATGGAAACCAAATATATACATATAGCGAAAACCAAAATTTCCTGTGGTTTTTTGTTTTCTAGTTATGATTGGTTGATGAAAAAAAGTTGGATTTCTCAATTCTTCGACATATAAAATTCAATAAAAATAGTACAGGGTATTCGCGTATATTTTGCCCCTATCTACGCAGGGGTTATTAAGAAAGTTAGAAAAAAAATTTAAATGCAAAAGTTGTTTGGTTTTCCATGTATTATCTTTTAACTAGGTCGAAAAAAAATTGCATGTCGTAAACTTAGGAAAACCAATTGAACATAATATTTTTAAATGGGATACCCTGTATAATTTTACACGCTTAGGTAAACAATCTTTTCCTGATTTCAAAAATATATATTTTGATGACATTTGCACTGACAGTTTTCGAAATATTCGTCAGCGAGTACCATAAAAAAATACAAAAAATACAAAGAACTAAAAATATTTAACAGTAGAAACCAACAGTAATAAAAATATTTGATGATTTTCGATGTAACCTCCTTAGTTATTTAAACATTTTCCAATATTTTCATTTTTTAATACTTTTTTTATGATTTATTGTAAACATTAAATATTACATATTTCGAAAACAGTCAGTGCAAATGTCAACAAAATATATATTTTTGAGATCAGAGAAAAATTGTTTTCCCAAGCGTCTAAAATTATATAGGGTGTCCCATTTAAAAATATCATGTTCAATTGGTTTCCTCAAATTTACGACATGCAATTTTTTTTTCGACCTAGCCAAAAGATAATACGTGAAAAACCAAACAACTGTTGTATTTAAACTTTTTTTTTAACTTTCTTAATAACCCCTGTAGGTAGGGGTCAAAATATACGCGAATACTCTGTACATATACGTTCTTCAGACACTTTTTCCACCGTCCGGGTCCAGACCAAGCAGACAAATCAGAAACATTCATGTTTTGAGATAAAGCGGCGACAAATCCAATACATTTCTGCCTACAAATGAGACATTTTGTTTTGTTTCCAAATTCGGAGACTTTTTCAAGTCCCGCCTCGAGTCGGTAAAGATTAAAGGGTCTCTGTTTTGTCTGCATATTTTACGACAAGTTGTCGGCGTAGTGTGGATGGCGTACGACAAACGCAAAAAGCCACACGAATTATGCAGAAAAAATGTTAGGACAGAAAGTAGAATACGGAAAATACATAATGAGAGCATCCCGAGGAGTATCCCTTATTATCGGATTCCATTATAACTATCTCGTTAACTTTTGAAACGTAGTCTCATACAAAAACCTATGCGCTTAGGTACTTTTTTTTAACATTGGTTGCCGAGAAAAGGAAAATAAAGCTACTAGCTGCTAAAAGCAATAAGTTTTTATTTTCTTTTTGATGGAACAGCCACATGATTATAAAATTGCTCGGCAACAACCGAACTTTCTTGCACTATTGTCCTTCTGGTATGGACAGTTTGTCTCAACTTCGTGTTGTCTAATTTTTTGGCGCAGTTTTATAGTGTTTTTGTCTTAAAATCATGTTACACTTTTGTCTGCTTGGTCTGGACCCAGGGATTATATTTTGAATTATGAAGTAAATTTTTATAAACATTTTTTTAATTTTTAAAAGCTGCACAAAATTTTTGCATCAACAGTATATCACAATATATTTTATTTTAAAGACAACCAGCTCGGGTATCTGATATATGTCCGCTGAATGACTATATAAGATCACGTCAAACTATTTAGACAATTTCACTATTATTTAGAGGATAAAATAAAATTTTGATTATGAACCAAATGGACGTAGATCAAGTAATTGAGCGGTCCTGAAATAAATTAGAGAGGGTGAAGATTTTCAATTTCGCTCTGTAGAAGCCAAGAGAGATACGGATAATTTTGTTTGTGGCATCTTGTGGCAAGTAGTAAACTGTTAAAACAGTTTATCTTTAGTAATAAGCGAAACACTGTACAGAGTCTATATAGTGTTTCGCTTATTACTAGTGCAGACAATGAAAACTGGACAACTATATCCATCGTCTTCTTTGTTGTTTAACCTTTGTACAATTGCTTTTGTGTCCATTTGACTTTTTTCTAAACAATCTAACTGGAATAAAGTTAAACTGACTAACGACCACATGCGTATATTCTTTTAGGATTATCTGGACGACTTTAACCTTTTAACATCAAAGGAAATGAAACTGATTTTCTTTATGATGGCAATTGAACACTGCGTTCGCATAGCCAGGATCTTGAGATCTGAAAGAGGTAACGCCTTGCTAGTTGGAGTGGGCGGAATGGGAAAGCAAAGCTTAACCAAATTGGCTTCCCACCTTAATAGTTACAAGTAAATAACGTTCCATTTGTGGGGGCACAAATGTATAAAGTCATATATTTTAGATGTTTCCAAATAGAATTGACGAGAAACTATGACCACAATTCATTCTTTGAAGACCTGAGGAAAATGTACTTTAATGCTGGCGTGACAAATCAGGATAGCGTTTTTTTGTTTACCGATACTCAGATTGTGCAAGAAGAATTCCTAGAAGACATAAATAACATGTTAAATTCCGGAGAAGTACCCAATTTATTTGAAGCCGATGAATACGAAAAAGTTATTATTGGAGTGCGACCAGCAGCAAAAGAAATTGGCCTGGATGAAGGGAATCGTGATGGTATCTATAGCTTTTTTATCAGCAGAGTCAGAAGCAAACTACACTTGGTTATCTGCATGAGTCCTGTAGGAGACGCCTTTAGGTACGTTAAGGCGCACGGTGTTGTAATATAAAAAATAATAAATGCACAAGTTTCAATCTATAAAATGGATTTTAATTATGTTGAAATTTTGACAATAGAAAAAATTATACTAAAATATGTTTTCTAGAACTGCGCTTTATAAATTAAGTACAAAATGCATTAAATAAAAAACTCTTATAAAAATAAAAAAGGATATAAAAGAGCTTATTATAATGTTTCCCTCATTTATATTCGAATTAAATTAAAATTTTTGTAAATTGTACGGGGTGGTCCATTTTCGAGCCTCATCATTGCGATCTCGGAAACCGTAAGAGATACAGGGTCTCTTCAATAAATCTCAACAAATAATTTCTTAGCAGGCCCTGGATGTCTATTTGGAGTCAAAAGCGATTGTATGGTCGAGGGAAGCATTGTTCAAATCTCTTTAAAACAAAAAGTTTAGTCGGTTATTTTGAAGAATAAAGTTTTTATGGATTTATGTACTACTATTTACCTACTAGTATTTCTTCTACTTGCTAATCGATATAATGAAAATTTTAGGAGACGTTGCAGAATGTTCCCGTCATTAGTAAATTGCTGCACAATAGACTGGTTTGAGAAGTGGCCTCAAGATGCGTTGTTGTCTGTCGCTCAAAATAGTTTAAAGGGTATTGGAGGTGGTGCAGAAGTATCAGATAAGCTGGCTGTAGTGTGTGTTGCAATGCATGAGGTGATTGTTCTTAAAATGTCAAAAAATTATTTTTCCCGATAGGAAGTAGGTATTCTACCTTAGGCCTAGAACTACTAGTATTTACTATTCAATTCAATCGCCCGGATAATTGAAATGACCGAAATTACTTAGGCAACATAAAAGTATACTGTGTTTATAATGCTTATAGTTTTAAATGCGAATGATAGTTGATTATCGTCAAGAAAAAAATTGAATTATTTTACTGCTAGATGACCTGTTGAGATGCAGGAAAATAATGAAAATAATTGAGTTGCAAAAGTGTACATTTGGTTGGTGGAGGCTACACGTATTCGCTCCATAGATATAAATTTAGTATATTTTCATGTTGTTAAAAATTACTGACCACGGTAAATCTGTTTTTACATACGCTCCTAAAAGAAAATAATGAGTACCGTATACGCAGGAAAAAATGTACATATAGGTATGACACTATATCAGGATCTGAGGAAAATTACAATCTAATCCACTATTACATTTGACATGGGCAAATTGGCATTGATAATTTAACTGAATCTCGAAGGTTTCATAATGAGGAAATTAGCTTTGATTATCAATAATATATTTGGGAGCAGGTCATATTGTGAAGTACTGAACAAATTTGCAACAATATAGTCGCTAATGTATCAAGGCCGAGTTTTATTTAGGGAGATTATTTCTTGAACTATTGACAATTGGAAAAGCAAAAAAAAATCTCTATACTTTTAGATCATAACCAACAATCATTCTCGTTTAAAAAGCAATAGTGATAATTAATACCGTCATAAGTTACTCTAGTGGAATTTTCCCATTGATTGTATCTTATCAGAACATGTTATCTTAATTTTTACTTAATCTTGTCTTAATTTTATCTTAATTTTACCTTAATCTTAATATAATCTTATCTCAATCTCGGCTTAATCCTATCTTAATCTTATATTAATCTCATCTTAATCTTACCTCATCTGCTCTTAATGAATTTGTCTTGAAAATTGAGCTCGGAAAACTGCTATATTTCTAGTAATTTCCGAGATATCTGTGAATTTCATTTCGTCTCACTATCTACAGTGTGATCCTTGTAAAACTTACGCCCTCTTATTGTCTTAATTCTCAACATTTTTCTATTTTAAAAGCCATTACCCATTTAATACCCATTTGCACCGCCTCTGCTAACGAGTTTAACTGTATATTAATTTAAGTGATACATCAGACTGATTATATCCGTAGGACATAACGCCAAAGACTCACAGTACAATCTGACACTTAAATTAGGCTAAACTTAATGTAGGATGTGGTGCAAATATGCAAGTAGTAGTGTCACATTCATATCGTCAGATTAGTTAATCGAGGTTTAATCAGAACCAAAAGTACCGGCCCTTAATAATTTAAAAATTTATTGCGCATAATATGTGATTTTTCCTGTAAAATTTAATAATTTGTTTTAGTTACTTAAAAAATCAAAGGGGTGTACCAAAAACTAACCTTTTTTTAATCTAATATATTTTGTATATTGTTCAAAAAATTAAATTTTATATTTTTCTAAATAATGTGATACGATATATAGGTATGTTTTAACGATTTGCAAAATATATAGGGTGTTCCATTAAAAAAAGTTGGTTTTTGGAACACAATTTTGAAATTCGAATAAAATTTGTGAAAAACATAATGACACCATAAGGGGGGGAGTCAGTTTTACATTGTATGTGTACATACATAAATAAAGATGTGACTTGCTTTATATTACTTATTAAAACATGTATACAATTTTAGAGCGTGGAGGATATGACGCAAAGATTTTACAATGAAATGAGAAGACATTATTACACAACACCAAGCAGTTATTTAGAGCTAATAAAGTTGTACAAAGTTACGTTAGAGAAGAAAAAGGAGAAAACCATCAAAACTCGAGACAGAATAGCCAACGGCTTGAAGGTAAACTATATTGGATAAAATAAATTCTTAATAGGTACCTAGCTATGTCATCTGTGGTAATATTTATTTTATAATCTTACTTTAGAAGTACAGCTTCTAAAGAATATTTTAATGTATTTTGTAGATATAGATGAATTTATTAAATTGATTTCCTATAATCACAAATTTAAAGTCGACAATAATTTATTTGGTGATTGGGAATTAATAAACTTTCAAAAATTTCCAGATTACTGCATGATTAATAAAACTGTATAAATAAAAAATATGAGACAGCAAAAGTACAGTATTTTTTTTACAAATCTATGTAACCTTTAATTTTGATAATCTATGAGTGACATCTATTTAATACAAAATTATATCTAGAAATTGTATGAAACCAACGACGTAATTGATTCCATGAAAGAAACATTGATCGCATTAGAGCCAGAGTTGGCGAAGAAGTCTAAAGCTGTTGAAGAATTGATGGTACATCTAGCGAAGGAACAAAAACAAGCCGACAAAGTACGAGTTGTGGTAAAAGGCGACGAAGAGGTGGCAAAGGTAAAGCTTACATTCATTACAAATCAGGGGATGGCGTAAAATAATGTTTTACTGATTAGGTGAAAGCTGAAGATACCCAAGTTTTAGCTGATGACGCACAACGTGATTTGGACACCGCTTTACCAGCTCTGCAAGCAGCTACTAAGGCATTGGAAGCCCTTAATAAAAATGATATTAATGAATTGAAAGTCTTTCAAAAGCCTCCAAAACTTGTACAATTTGTTATGGAATCTATATGTTTACTACTAGGATCTAAGTAAATATTTTAAGTAATTTACAAAAAACAAAGAGATAATACTTGCTTGTATAGATTATTACCACGTGATATTTTTAAAGTAGACTTTCCATTCGAGTCAAATTGGGGTGGGGAAAGAGTTCTATAGAATAACAAAGAACTGGTGGTTTTATCATAAAATTTTGCTCAGATTCTGTCTATCTCTTGTATCAGGGTTGGCTGCCCAGTGGGTAACTCAAAAACACCCACTGGGTTTTTTTGGGTAAAACCCACCATAAAAAATACAGGGGGGTTTTTGTAAAATAAAGGTAGAACATTTTAGCTAAATAATAAGTAGGTATATTGATATTCTTAAACAACAAAAAATATATTATTCAATAATAAATATAACAAAAATCATTAATTCTATATTAGAATGTTTGAAAAAAAAAAAACAAATAAATCAGTACTTTGAATAACTAAAGTGGCAAAACAAAACAATTTCTAAAATAAATTATTATTTAATTAAAGACAATAATATGGCAAGGTATATTACCAATTACCATTCGTTTATTTCGTTTGGTTCTGCTCTGAAATATCTTTAAACTTTTACTAATTGAAGAGCTTTTTCAAACCCTAGACGGTTTCTTAGTTTGCTCCAAATTAATCCATAACTTGAGAAAGCTCTTTCAATCGAAGCAGAACTAGCTGGGCAAGACTGTAAATTATAACAAAATTGACAAACGTACGTCCTATTCTGTGGTCAACCTGATACTAATTTACTGTCTTGTTAGTTCTAGTTGTTGCAGACGGCACATGTCCACATGTCATGTAAACAAACACGTTGAGTTGAAACAGGAATGTGCTTCCAAAAATGCGAAAAAAACGTGACTAACTGACTATAAAAAAGTATAAACTATACCACTCGTTCAAAGTTAAGGCAAATACGTATTTAAAAAAACTGTTAACAGTTGAGATACCTTATTTTGTAATAAATATTCGATTAACTTAAAAAACCCCTATTATACCCAAAAAACCCATTTAAAAAACCCCAAAAAAACCCACTGGGTTGGGTTTTTTATATAAAACCCGGGTTTTTTCCAACCCTGTCTTGTATAGAATACCTCATAAATAATTGATTTGATGTGTGTATGTTCATATAGCAATAATATTGTCATCAAATTACCCCGAAGGAGTCTGAACATATTTCTCTGTAGAACAATATTATGAGATAGCTATTAGTCGAAGAAACAAGGTGAAAACTTCGTGACAATTTGATAATAATTTTTTAACAAGCACAATTAATGAAATACAAAATTTCGTAATTAGCCATCTGGTAGTTACACTTATAGTTATAATTCTGTTGTGGTATGTTGCGATTCTTCGAGCATTTAGGATTAAAAAAGGACCTCTTATATTTTTAATTTTCTTAAGTCGTTCTTCGGTTAGATGACTATGCGATTTTGTTTTTTAATTTTCTATTATCACAGGGTAATTATTCAACTGCACATTGAAGCTGATTATAAAAAACTGCAGTTTTGATGTTACCTGCCTTCCTGATCTCAATTTCACTCACGATATTTCCGTTATCAAGATTATTTTATTTATTAAACTATTTGTTCAGGATCGACTGGGCTGCTGCCAAAATTGTCCTTAGTGACGCCAATTTTTTGAAAAAACTCCAGGAATTTGATAAAGATCATATCAGCGAGCACGTATTGAAGAAACTAAAGACGTATATAGAACATCCCGACTTTACTCCTGAAAAAATTGCTAATGTTTCAAAAGCTTGCAAGAGTATGTGCATGTGGGTTAGGGCGATAGACATGTACGCCAAGGTATACAAGATTGTGGAGCCTAAAAGAAAAAGGTGAGTACTGAAAATCTTGAGTTTCTAAATTACTTTTATAAGAGATATATGCGCAAAATCAGTGTGTAAACTAAATTATTTGGAACAGAAAAATATAATATTAATCTCTTAAGATATTATCACATATTGGAAAAATCCGTTCCTTCACGCACATAGGGTTTTATGTGTCTATCTTTAAGGGCCGATTTTCAAACATGGTTCATCTTCTGAACTGAACTGAGTTCTCTGTCATGGAAACCATTGGTTCAATAATTGTTTCCTAGACATCAGAACTCAGTTCAGTTAATCTGAAGATGAACCATGTTTGTACAATGGGCCCTAATAGTAAGGGAGATAAAAGTGGTATCCATAAGAGCAATGTGCTAGAAAGATAATATCGATTGGTTGCTAGTCTACTGACGCTACAAAGCCTTTCTCCAACACATCGCTCTTATGGCACACTTTTTGGTCATATCTCCCTTACTATTAATGATACACATGTAAAATTCTATATGACTGTATTCGTGAAGGAACAGGTTTTTTAAATATGTAAAAATACAGGGTGTTTCATTTAAAAACAAAGTAGATATCTATATCTCTATAAGACGATGCTCTATTGTTTTTCTGATAAATCATCAATAGAATGTTGTAACTAGATAGATTACATTATCCATGTTGCACAACACTAAAGATTTATCTTTATCATAGAGAACTCCAGCGCTTTATATATTATACCGCTGTTAGAAATAACTATTGAGATTTATGTAATATTTTTTTATGAGTACGAACGATTCTGTAACCAAACAAGTAAAGTTCAAGAAAACCAAAAATATCAACAAATTTACTTAACTGTCTTATTGGATGACAGTTATTTTATCTGGTAAGTAAAAGACAGAAATATCTGCGATACACACATGCAATAAACACTACTTGTATAGAGTTGGTGTTTCAGTGTTTAGTGTCTCGATGGCTTAACCGAAAGGTCGTGGGTTCGAATCCCCATTTACTCGGTACTCTGATTTACTCTGCAAAATGATATTTTTAACACGTTTCACAGAATTTTCTGTTTGAAAATCCAAATAATTTACTTCATTATCAAATTTACTTACTTTTAGATTAGAATCCGCCGAAAAGGAACTTAACCAAGTGATGGGGCTTTTGCGGGAAAAGCAGAGACAACTGGCCGATGTAGAGGCTATGATCGCTTCACTGGAAGCCAAGTTCAACGAGGCAGTGGCAGAAAAAGAAGCACTTGTAAATAATATTGAACTCACTTCTAACCGACTTAACAGAGCGGGAAGACTGAATGTCGCCTTGGGAGACGAGCAGATTAGATGGGAAGAAAGTGTTAAAGTAAGCAGAAAATCAAATAATAAATAAATAATGGGACTGAAAATCAAATATAAATAATAAAACAATATTTTTATTGATCACTGGAAATTAATATTCTGTCGCTATAGATGATTTATTAATTATTGAAATTAATTGAGAATACTATGAATACACTCATCGTGGACATTGGAAACGACTCACCTAAAACTATAGTAATTTTTGTACGGTTATATTTTCTAAACGGTTTTATCAATTTGACCAGTTTTTTTTATTTCATTAAGCCAAACTTGGGCTGTAATGTAGGGTAGGTCACTTGTCATATAACACAGTTATAGAATAGGGAGTTTTTGAACCCCTTAAAATTTACGTTATCGTTATGGTTATGGTTATTCTGAGCATGCGCAGTGCCGAAAATGATACTTTTTTTGACACTGCGCATGCGCAGAATAACGATAACGATAACGACGTGCTAAAATTTAAGGGGTTCAAAAACTCTAATATGTACAGGATGATGTGTAGGAACGTGTTTTTTTACCAAAATATAAGCAAGTATCTAGGAAGCACGCAAAGTGGGGAAATAAATTTTTATTGTGTCAAAAGATAGTATTTGTGTTAAAAAAATGTTTTTTGAAAATCCTTTCTACTTGGTTTTTAAATTATAGCGGTTTTTGTAAACCATTGCATTTGTGACTGATCAGAGGTGCCGATTTTTTAAAATAAAATAAGTTGATTTTGAAATGAAAATCGATCCTGTCACTTGTCACCTAGCAATAATCTGATTATAATTAAAAAATCGTATATAAAATTTAAGTTCTTATTTATTAATAAAAATCAAAAAACATGAACTAGAAATGTTACAAAAAAAATAGGACTAATATTTGGTGGGGCCTCCACGAACTCTTATAATTTCATAACATCATTCTGACAGGTGACAGGATCGATTTTCATTTCAAAGCCAACTTGTTTTATTTTAAAAAATCGGCACCTGTGATCAGTCACAAATGAAATGGTTTACAAAAACCGCTATAATTTGGAAACCAATCTAGATAGAAAGGATTTTCAAAAAACATTTTTTTTAGCACAAATAAACCTATCTTTTGACACAATAAAAATTATTTCCCCACTTTGCGTGGATTCCAAAGATCTGCTTACATTTTGGTAAAAAAACACGTTCCTACACATCACCCTGTAGATATTCTTTAACCGTGTTATATGATAATTGACCTACCCTACATTACAGTCCAATAATGCCTTAATGAAATAAAAAATATTTGATCAAATTGATAAAAGCGTTTAGAAAATATAACCATACAAAAATGACTATAGTTATAGGTGAGTCGTTTCCAATTTCCACGAGTGTATTTACCCACTTATATTGACGAATATTAGATACAATGATGACTAGGTAGGTATATAATATTTTGACTATGGATATTTATGACTATATTATTATCTCTATCTTGACTTCTAGGCCTTTGCTATTGAACTAACAAATGTAATCGGAGACGTCCTGATGGCTTCGGCATGTGTTGCATATTTGGGAGCATTTACCAGCAGTTATCGCATAGAATTGTTAACTCTATGGGAAGAAAAATGTAATGAACTGGAAATTCCATCTTCTGAATCTTTTAGGTATGGTTTAATCATAAATACAACAGTCTTAGATAGCGAATAGAAAATAATTTTGGTTGACTTTAACGAAAATATATAAAATTTGTATTAGTTGATATCAGTGACTATAGAAAGAATAGCCACTGTTAATATGAAAGGTAAAATCGCTAATCGCAATATTATCTTATTAGCTTATTTACTTACATTGTTATGAAAGTGTCACCTACAGCTTATAGGCAAAAAAGGACAAAATTTACTTTTATGTCTTCGGGCAAAAAATAAATGAATAAGGAAATAGAATAATGATGAAATTAAAAATATACGTGTAGTACCGCACGAAATTGAAGAAATAGTGCGTGTAAATTTACCTACCTACCGCACGGTTATAAATAAATGATGTTTATTTTTACATCGACCAACACAACTCAACAGAAAATTAAATAATATATAATATTAAAGTAGAACTTATAGTTGTATGTACGACTTCCAAAATTTGTTTTTGCAAACATTTTTATTTGCATCGGCAACAAAACTTGTAGAAGGTACTGCAGTTTCAATATTTTTATTTCTATTTTATTCTTTGAGCTACTTCGCGACTTCATGATTGAGAGAATCGAACACGTAACTCCCAGAAACAGTGTTGGATTTCCATAAATTTCGAAAAATGTAAAAATATACAGTTTGTACCATTTAAAAAGACATAACTGTAAGTTATTATCTTGGTCTGGAAATGAGTTAAACTGTTTATAAAATTAATATGGTACATTCTTTAATGGGGTTGAAACCTTTGATATGAAGATATCGCTAACGTAGTTTTCCACATAACACCAAAACACTATACTGCACTCGACGCGCGTTTCACCAACCATATTGGCATCATCTGGAGATGATTAAACCTGATCATCTCCAGATGATGTCTCCAGTTCTCCAGATCTCCAGTTTTAATAATTTACAGATGATGTCAACTTGGTTGGCGAAACGCGCGTCGAGTGCAGAATAGTGTTTTGGTGTTATGTGGAAAGACTACGTCAGTGATATGGTACATTCTAGTGTTTTGTGTATATCTTAGCCGGTCCATTTAATATTGTTTTTGACCGTTTTATTTTGTCTTTAGTCTTATCACCGTGTTGGCTGATCCTTATGACATACGCGTGTGGAACTCTTGCGGATTGCCCAGAGATAGGGTGTCTACAGAAAATGCGATTCTAGTAACACAAGCCGGACGTTGGCCCTTGATGATTGATCCTCAGGAGCAAGCTAATAGGTGGATTCGCCAAATGGAAACATCGAAAAATCTTAAGATTGTCAAATTAACTGATTCCACATTCATAAGAGTATTAGAGATGGCTATTCGTATAGGAATGCCTGTTCTATTAGAAGAAGTTGGAGAAACTTTAGATCCTATGCTTGGTCCCATTTTGTTGAAGCAAACCTTCGTACAGGTAGGTACTTATAGCACTATATTCGTCTTTGTAACATTTATTATATGTATCTAGTATGTATAAATAAAGATATGTATTCCCTCAAATGATATTCCGGGTTCAAGCATAATATTTATGTAGATTTCATTGACATTCCATTTATCGTGCGATGCTAAATAAAATTTTATAACCAAGATGAGGGAGGGAAACTACTCACATCATTAAAGAATTAGTTACATTTTCGTTCTACTTAGGTAGGAAATAAATTAAATTAAAAGGCACATCATGAACTACTTCAGAATTACCAGTCATTCTGTAAAGACAAATAAAAAGTATTCAACTTTGTGTATATCAAAGTAAAATACTACTGGTATTGGAGCAATCCTGTAACAGAATTCCCTATCTTAAGTATTTCGAATAACTTATAATTTCTTACGGTCGGTTTCATAATCAAATTTAATGAAACTTTGGCTAAAGTTGTTTTTTAATACCTCGGATACAATTGTCGAACTAATACTATCCAAGGTGTTTAAAGGTAACTTTAGTTAAATGTCCTTTACCTTTTATTATGAAATCCGGAAAATATTAAAAGGGTAATTTGGTAGACTTATGCACGTAGCCAACAAGTCAATAAATTGTCATTGAATGAAATGTGGGACAGTTGTTAAGAAAATCCTTAACTTTTAGGGTGGAAGAGTTCTTATCAGATTAGGAGATTCCGATATAGAATACGATGATAATTTCCGTTTTTATATTACCACCAAGTTGTCGAATCCACATTACTTGCCGGAAATTTGTATTCAAGTTACAATAGTAAATTTTACTGTTACACCTTCTGGACTAGAGGATCAGTTATTGGCGTAAGTGATAGTGAAAAACTAAAAAATAAAGATATCGTAATACATATACATTTTTCACGAAAGTGATGTAGTGAGACTCGAACGACCAGATCTGGAAGAACAAAGAATCGACTTAATTGTCCGAATTAATAATGACAAAACTCAGCTTAAAGGAATAGAAGATAAAATTCTGAGACTACTTTATCAATCCGAAGGAAATATTTTAGATGACGAGGAATTAATAGAAACTTTAAACGAGAGTAAGGTAAGCAATATCAGGAGGACGATGCTTATACAGGGTGTAAATTTAGTGGAGAATTGTTCCATAACTCGGCAGGCACGAACCTTGGAGGAATTTTACGTGACACTATTATACTATACCATTTGGAGCTCCTTTTAAAAATATTTTTGATCCTACAGGGTGTTTCATGTTAAGGTGGCAGACCCAACTTATATTTTTTTAAATGGAACGATCTGTATATTTTTACATATTCAAAATCTACGCAAAATTCTTAACTCATAGATACCAATATGTATGTACTTTAATGCAGTCGTTTTTAAGATATTTAATATTTTGTAAAAAAAAATTAGAAGCAGACTTCAGTTTCAGGTGCAATTACGGTTAAGTTTTTTGGAATTTCAAAAAGATTTTTCGTGCACAAATAGTCAACATAACTGTGTATACTTCTATGATTAAAGCATTTGATTAAATTATACAGGGTGTTAATAAAATAGAAATGAATCTCGTAAACTTAGAACGAACGTAACTCGATTTTTTTAAATGGCACGACCCATATTTGATTCCATATCTGAAAAGCCATTAAAAAGACCTTTCTCTACATGTATCACAATGTGTGCTTAAACTTAACAGTTTTCGAATAATTTGATATTTTTATTATTTCACGTATTTAACAAGGTTTTATTCACTGATGAGGCTACGTTTCATAAAAATGGTTGTGTTAATAGGTACAATTTTCATTACTATGCCACGGAAAACCCTTACATTGTTTCAACCATCGATTACCAGCACAGATGGTCTTTAAATGTTTGGGGAGGAATTATTGGAACATACATAATTGGCCCACATTTTTTTAATGAAAACATGACTGGTGATATTTATTTACAATTTTTGCGAAACCAATTCCAGGAATATCTGACTGTAATACCCCTAGCACTAAGAAGGAATATGTGGTTCTAGCATGATGAGGCACCACCCCACTATAGTAGACAAGTGAGGGAAGTTTTAACCGTTGAATATCCAGACAAATGGATAGGAAGAGGTGGTCCTACAGTTTGGCTTGCCAGATGTCCGGATCTTACAAGGATGGATTTCTTCTTATGGGGTTACGTAAAAAATGAAGTCTACAAAATTCAACCTACAACGTAGGAGGACATGATGATGCGAATTCAAAATACTTTTCATACAGTAACTGAGGGAATGCTGCGAAATGTAGGCCGGAATTTTCATCGAAGGATCAATGCATGCCTCGAACAGAACGGAAGACATTTTGAAAATTTGCTTTAATTTAGTTTAAAAAGTAAATTTTTTCTAGACTATTTGTTAACATTCACTACTTATTATTTATTATTCTTTATATCCTGTTTTAAAAAATATTTCTTATAATAATCCAATAATTCACCCCAAAACATTTATTCATTGAATTTAAAACGTTAAATTCAATGCATTTATTAGACAATCTGTTGAAACAATGTAAGCGTATTCCGTAGCATATTAATGAAAATTGTGCCTATTACACAACCATTTTTATGAAATGTAGCCTCATCAGTGAATAAAACATTGTTGAAAAAATCTGGTTCTTCTTCGTCGAATTAAGTGCTCGCAGACAAAATCATATTCGATTATTGAAATCGTTTTCACTAAATTCTTGCAATAATTGGATATGGTTCCAGTGAGATTTTTGTTGCTTTAGAATTTTATTTACTGACGTATGACTATTTCGGAATTGTTTCTTAGTAACTTCATTTTTTTAAACTTATACCCACTTCTGGAGGAACAATAATTACGAAGTTAGTTGTACGGATTAACAAAATTACTAATTCATTGACACTTTGAATTGTCAAAATAATTGGTTGAAGCCAGCCTTCTTCGCAAATTAATTAGATTAGGAAAAGTTGTAATCGGCTCGAATAATAATTATCACGTGAAATAATAAAAATATCAAATTATTCGAAAACTGTTAAGTTTAAGCACACATTGTGATACATGCAGAGAAAGGTCTTTTTAATGGCTTTTCAGATATGGAATCAAATATGGGTCGTGCCATTTAAAAAAATCGAGTTACGTGTGTTCTAAGTTTACGAGATTCATTTCTATTTTATTAACACCCTGTATAATTTAATCAAATGCTTTAATCATAGAAGTATACACAGTTATGTTGACTATTTGTGCACGAAAAATCTTTTTGAAATTCCAAAAAACTTAACCGTAATTGCACCTGAAACTGAAGTTTGCTTCTGATTTTTTTTTTACAAAATATTAAATATCTTAAAAACGACTGCATTAAAGTACATACATATTGGTATCTATGAGTTAAGAATTTTGCGTAGATTTTGAATTTGTAAAAATATACAGGTCGTTCCATTTAAAAAAATATAAGTTGGGTCTGCCATTTTAACATGAAACACCCTGTAGGATCAAAAATATTTTTATTTCCAAATGGTATAGTATAATGGTGTCACGTAAAATTCCTCCAAGGTTCGTGCCTGCCGAGTTATGGAACAATTCTCCACTAAATTTACACCCTGTATATGCCTTAAAATAATTACACTTAATACTGTTATCTTTTTGTGTAGGAAACATCAGCTATAATAGAAGCTCGTTTAATAGAAACAGAAGCAACAGAGGAGAAAATATCAATAGCACGTGAAAAATATAGGTCTGTTGCTACAAGAGGATCGGTGTTATATTTTGTAGTGGCGCAATTGGCGGAAATAGATCCCATGTACCAGTATTCACTGAAGTATTTCAATCAGGTATGTAAATTTTCTCTCCAACCTCTTTTATAAATATTATTGACGTAATAAGAACTACCGGATGGAACAGGAACGTGGCTGTATCATTTGTATTTTGCAAGATATGCCTACTTGATTTGAGGTCTGCTTAGTAGACCAAAACATTCATTTAATTGGCAATTTATTAATTCTAGTTACGATTTTAATATAGGTACAATAATTGTTAATTATTCATTAACGATATTTTGCCAGACCAGATTTTGAGTTTCTGTTACCCATAAAACAGTATGGACTCTAGGGTCTAGCAATAAAATTACTTATTTTTAACAGTTACTTAATGCATTTAAAAACATCAGAACCAGCATTATGCATACCTAATGCATTTAAAAGCATCAAAAACCAGATTACTTACTGTACATCAGAATTTAGCCACCTAGAAAGAAACCAAACTTCGCGCCATGCTGATTTATAAGGCAAAAGAGATTTGCTTTATCTCTGATTTGAAAAAACGAATTTGAATAATCACCTATTAATATATTTTTTTTGATTTATGTATCTTTTTTTGTTGCAGATTTTCAACAATGTCATTGAAACTAGTGAGAAAAATCCACATCTACCCATCCGCCTAAACATTTTATACAATGAGATAACTCTTGCCGTCTACACGAATATATCACGCGGTCTATTTGAGAGACACAAGCTTGTCTTCAGTTTTATGCTCTGCGTTGCAATTTTTCAACAAAAAGGCGAAATCACTGTTGGACAGTGGAATTTTCTACTCAGAGGTCCAGTCGGTTCCAGCGCCGATCTTCCAAAAAAACCTGATTATCCCATGATTACTGACGCGATGTGGCAAGCAGCAAATTACTTGTCGACTGTCTATGAATCTTTTGATGGTTTACCAAACGATATAAAGAATATAATTCATATTAGCGTTGGTGATTTCAGCATTGTAAGTTTCTATATCAAAAAGTACCAATAATAACTACTGTGTTTGTCTTGAAGGGGGTTGGAACCTTTGGTGTAAAGATATCACTGACGAAGTTTTCCACATAACACACCGACAGTTTTAATCATCTCCGGATGATGCCATAGTTTTACACAGTAGTTTTTTGGGGCAAAATTTAAAAGTTTGTCTTGATAACGTATCAATCAATCTTATCAACGTAATCAATTAGAAATAAAAAATCTTGCATTAGAAATTCTTGTACTACGAATGATCAGATAGA
Organism: Pogonocherus hispidulus; assembly: GCA_963924545.1. Classification (NCBI taxonomy): domain Eukaryota; kingdom Metazoa; phylum Arthropoda; class Insecta; order Coleoptera; family Cerambycidae; genus Pogonocherus; species Pogonocherus hispidulus. Next base: position 92,188,532 of record OZ004692.1, read on the forward strand.
TTTTCCACTTTCGCCCCTCTTATAAAAGGTACTAAAAACTCGGGATTTACCGGATGGGAAGGATCAATCGGGGTAGGTACTCGTAAATAAATAAATAACTAAAATGCGCTTGGAAATATAGAGTGTATATAGAGTGCTTTCTATATACAGTGCGGTCGTAAATAGTCCCCCCCTAGCTAAGTTTCGAACCAGATAAGATAGAGACACCGGACTAAAACTGATTTAAATGGCATGAAGTATACTACTTCTTAGTTTAAAATTAAAACTGCAGTTTTCAAAGATGGCGCTAGTGGCGCCATCAACTTTAAAACTTTAAATAGCAAGGGTGGTCATGTGATACCTCATTTGAAAGGTTTTTTAATTCTCTATAAAACGGTGGCTTGATTTTTAAATTTCATTGACTAGTTCCGGAGTTATTAGCGTTTGAAAGTAATTCAATAAATATGGCGAATTATGATATAAAAATCTAGGAGCATTGCTATTCAAACAGGTGGATAGGAAGACGGGAAACTATCGAATCCACAGACCTTAATCCTCTGGATTTTTTTATGGGGATACTTGAAGTCGCAGGTTTACATTACCCAACCTGATTCACTAGAGGATTTGAGGAATAGAATTATACAGGTGTGTGCGGCCATTTCTCCAGAAACATTTGGGAATGTACGTAGGGAATTTGGGAATAGACTATTTTATTGCCAAGAAGTGCTGGGAGAACAATTTGAACATTTATTAACGTGATCAGAGTTATACCAATTTCTTTTTTCTTACTTTTATTTATTTATTTCCTTGTTTGATTATTTATTTTATTTTTTCACGTATTATTTGTGGTTGGCTTAGTAATAAAATATTTATCCATTTAAAAATCTTTACTAATGACATTCTTGTGCGAAAATTAAATGAAAATGAGATAAAATCATTTATTCGCCATATTTATCAAATAACTTTCAAACGCTAATAACTCTGGAAATAGTCAATGAAATTTAAAAATCAAGCCACCGTTTTATAGAGAATTAAAAAACCTTTCAAATGAGGTATCACATGACCACCCTTGCTATTTAAAGTTTTAAAGTTGATGGCGCCACTAGCGCCATCTTTGAAAACTGCAGTTTTAATTTTGAACTAAGAAGTAGTATACTGCATGCCATTTAATTCAGTTTTAGTCCGGTGTCTCTATCTTATCTGGTTCGAAACTTATCTAGGGGGGGACTATTTACGACCGCACTGTATTTCTTGAAACATCTAAAGGAGAACTGTGTTTTTTTCAAAACAATTATTTTCATGATGTTTCATAAAGAACCATCCGCTTCTAGTATCCACTTTAATTATTTTAATATAAATGATAGAGTTTTAAAGCTTTGTAAACTTAAGTTTACTAATTTGCTCTGCCTATCAAATGAAAATATACTCCTACTTCCCGTTGTACCGAAAGTTGACACATCTTTCTAAATTTAAATAAAACTACCTGTCTATTATTGATTGCATATTTGGGTAAAGGATTCTTTCACCGACACAGTGATATAGGATTGACGCATTTATTTCTAATGGTAAAGGAAATATAGCCAAAAGAATGTACCATAAGCGTAATGTGTGAAAGGGAACATTCGTTCATTACTACGTTACAAATGTTACGACCTGTTTTTTGATACAATTAAACTTTTTCAAATAAAAGTATAGTTCGCATATAGAAAATGATAGTAGCTAATTTATATATATTTTTTTATAGAATATTAATGTGGTTCCGTACTTAAGAGAAATAAGTCAGATAGCCTGGAACCAAATCCTAGACGATTTCGAAAAATTAATGTTAATAAAAACCTTACAAGAAGAAAAGCTGGTATTTGCAATAACAGAATTTGTGAAGATTAAACTTGGACAAGTGTTTATCGAAAGTCCTCAAGTGTCGTTAAATGTTTTGTAAGTAAACAAAATATTTCAATAATTAGATAAATTGAAAGTAAAATATTAAGGTAGGTATTTCCATTAGTAATTTCATTAGTTTCTTCCACACCACAGCAACTTCAAATAATCAAATAGATAGATGATAGATACAAAATCCACCATGCAGTTTTTCCAACCATTTCCGGAACCCCTATATTTCCGCTCCCTGTATATAAAATGCAGACGTAAATAAGCCCTTCTTTCCTCTAATTCTTAATTTTAACTGCCCAATATCCAATAAAATTAGTAAAAACCATTAAAAATTCGTAAAATTAAAAAATTAGAAGAGTTAAGTATAGGGACTATACTTAACTCTTATGGTATATTAGTACCATATGAGTATAATATGGTATATTAGTACCATTAATAAACAATACGTCCTGCATCTAATTGTTGCTATACTTGCAGTGTGTCCCATTTAAAATAATAATATAGAGGACATATAATAAAATATGTAGAGGACAGCCTGTATAATAAAAGTCAAATATGAGGAGTGCTACAGATAACAGAAACATTAGTGTAGCAGAAATAACAGTTCCACGTATCTTATGGAAAAAAATTATAGTTTATTAATAAAGTCGACATTGTTCTTCCCTAAAAAAAAAAAAAAATAGAAAATTGCGGTATTTTCAAAAAAAAACGTTGTAGTTATGTTACTTTCTGATGAATGGACAGTACAAATCAAAAATATTATTAAACACAGGGTGTCCCATTTGGAAGAAGGGAGCTGGTATGAGTATTCGGTACAACCGAAAGTGTGCCACATATTTTTATTGAATTTAAAATTTCCTAAAACTCCCCAGAAAGCGGAAAATTTATTTACGTTCACATTATATATACAAAATATACAGATATTCAATTTATAACAAGATTTTCTTAGTAAAATAAATTGTACATTACGTGTACCTAAATCTATCATTTGAAAGAGTCACACTGTCATTCTTTAACCAAAGTAAGCAGTGAATATTTTTGCAATTTTTTTAAAGATATCAAGACACTACAAATGCTGTACCTTTGGTGTTTGTCCTAAGTACTGGATCGGATCCATTTGGAGCTTTTCAACGATTTGCAGCCGATATGGGTTTCAGAGAAAAAGTGAGATCAATTTCTTTGGGCCAAGGGCAAGGTCCTGTTGCTGAGAAACTGATTCAGGATGCTTTGGAAACTGGAGACTGGGTCTTTTTGCAAGTAAATACTATAATTTACTTATAGCATAGTGGCCCATTTTAGCATACATAGTATATACCGATTTTTTCTACCAACTTTATTAGAAGTAAAGTAGAGTATTACTTATATAAAGTAATGAAAGTTTATTTTTATTAACATTTCCTCAAAATATTGCCAACATCTTTGATTTAATTCAGCTATTCTTCAAATAAGTGTATTGCTGTAAGGGCTAATATAATAACACTTGCTTCTGGCAAATACAGCAAGAATGTGTTTTTAGTTAACTAGAAGTCTAAGATATGAAAATCGTAAACGCTTTGATGAAATCACTTCATGATGATGAACATAATGAACAATAATTAAGGCATAATTAATCATTTAGTAGTGCTACAAATGCTACAAACTTGTAACATTTTTTAAACGAAATCGACACCGACCCCGAAAATCCAAAATTACTTTAAAATTGTTTACGTTATATAGTTTTAATTGCCCCACTATTTTTTATAAAGAATAGTGGGGCACTGTTTTGAAATATTGTTAGTATGAAAATACTGTACAGGGTGTCTCATCAGGAATTGCGTCGATCGATATCTGGGAAAGTACTAATCCGAAATACATGAAAATTTGGCAACATGATAAAATCTCTATGGCGAACGCAACCAAAATATGTAAAACTCTCCAGCACTTCTGGTTATAGCGGAAGTCGACATGAACTTAGTTATTTTAAATGGGACACCCTGTATATTATTCCATTTTTGGATTCTACGGAAAATTTTAGGGTCAATTTATGTGACATTTTCTATAGCTAGGAGTTACGCGTTTCAAGATATTAATATTTAAAGAAAAAATTAAAAAAAAAAATCATTTATTACTGCACCTAAAATAACCTGTTTTCTTACATCCTTATATACCCAATACATTTTTAGAACTGTCATTTGGCTACTTCTTGGATGTTGTCTATGGAAAGAATTGTATTGAAAATCGCCGAAGATAGTAATAAATTAAACAAAGAGTTTCGACTCTACATGAGTTCAATGCCATCAAAGGCTTTTCCTGTGTCAGTATTACAAAATTCTGTAAAAGTTACAAATGAGCCGCCAAAAGGTCTTCGAGCTAATATAAAAAGGGCCTTTGGAGAGATGCTTGAAGACGTTTTTGAAGACCATCGTAAGTAGAATTCTCAGATGTACTTATCTAGATAACTAGGTATGCGCAAAATTAGTTATAATTGCTTCAGGCATTAAAGAAGACTGTGGCACAGGAAGACCACTTCATTATTTTTTGATATTTTAAAAAGTTTCTCCAGATATTGTCTATTGCATTTTTCCCGAAATTTTCAGTTTTTCAATTTTAAGTGTATTTTGACTTATTTATACAGTGTAGATCGGAAACAAGGGCATTATGTTTTATGAAACATTTGGTACATTTTCATGTATTTCGAAAAATACCATAGGTTTATATACCCAAATTTCAGGTCCTAGATATTACAAAAAATAACCAAGTTTTTAACAATCATTGTACTAAAATACCTATACAATATTTAAGCAAAGATGTTTTAAAAATTAATTTTTTAACAGTGTTTTGAAAAGTTTTACATTTAATATTTTGAGTAAGAAAAAGTTCGATTGTTTCTAAGTAATGCGGGAAAAGTTTTCCCGCACGCAAAAAGTACATCCTAATCTTGAACTAACTACTTTCTTGATCATTTCTTATCACTATTATAAATATTAACTATAACTTTTTTACAATTGGTTATGAAAAGCCCTGGGCATGTATTTGATGGAGTAAAGGCCGAGTTTGTATTTATATTGATCTCTCTTTGACCTAATATTTTTGAGTCTACTTCAAGTTTTTGTTGAACGAAATCCTCTATATATCTTTCTGCCACGTTCGTTGCATTTCATTCACCATGCCTTTTAAGAGTGGTGATGTCTGCTCCTGCATCAGCCAGTATCGTAGTAGACGTTCTCTGAAAACAGTGGTCGATGTCTTGGACTTGCCCAGCAATCGGCAAGTCCAAAAATTTCCAAAAATTCTCAAATTTTTGGAAATTTGAGAATTGGATATAGAAATGACATTTGTCATTTCTATATCCTAGGAAGAATCTTGAATCCTCAATTGGTGATGGATGAAGAGAGAAATACTTTCGAAATATATGTATACTATACATACTATAATATGAAAGTTGGTATTTAAAGGAAAATTGTATAGGTACTATATAGTATATTACACTATAAGGGACAGAAATGCGTTATTTTGGCAGAGGTGCAATGCACCGAGGACAAAATAGCATTTCTCCCGAATGGTATATACTATTTTTTCCACGGTCTCATTAACTTAAAAACACATATTTTGTTATTATGAAGTAAGTAGCACCAGAATTATTGTATTCGGATTTGAGCATTTATTTAGTAATCGTTGAGTTATTGTCAAAAACTACAAAATAAACAAACAAAAAGAATTGTCAAATTAAGATGTTAGTTTGGTTTAGTTTACAGTTTGTTTAGTGCACAATGAATAATTGTGAGTCGGAAGAGATTGTGGAGGCTGCAAATATTGCAATAAGCAATTTGTTACCTACGAAGTCAAGATCTTTATACGATATAGCTTACAATCGGTTCAAAACGTGGTGCGCCGAGAAAAATATTCAAGTATACAGCGAGAATGTTTTGTTGGCATACTTCAGTGAAAATGCAAAGAATTACAAGTCTTCCACATTATGGGCGCAATATTCTATGGTTAAGTCATGCTTGATAATTTACGACAACATAGATATAAGCAAATTCCCCAAACTGATCGCATTTTTGAAAAGAACCGGTGACGGATATCAAGCGAAAAAATCGAAAATATTGACAAAGGGTGAAATCGACCGTTTTCTATCAACTGCAGATGACAAAGAATTCTTAATGATTAAGGTAAGATTACTTTTGTTGTTAGGTATTTCAATTATTTAGTATTTTGATTTTTTATAGGTTGTATTAATTCTGGGGATTGCCGGAGCTTGTCGAACTGATGAACTAGTCAATTTAACTGTAGATGATATTGAGGATGTAGGCTCATCCTTGATTGTAAAAATTCCAAACACTAAGACAAAGATTCCACGAACCTTTGTGGTTACCGATGTGGGAAATATGCTTGAATTGTATCGAAAATACCTGTCCCTTCGTTCTCCCCACGTCAAGCATAAGCGCCTTTTTTTGTACTACAAAGCAGGAAAATGTAGTTCGCAGCCAGTTGGCAAGAATACCATCGAAAAAATTCCTAGTGTAGTAGCTTCGTATTTAAAATTACCTGATGCTGCATGTTATACTGGTCACTGCTTACGAAGATCTTCAGCGACATTACTGGCAGATGCTGGTGTGGATATCACGACAATAAAGCGTCATGCTGGTTGGAAATCAACGACAGTCGCTGAGGGTTATGTCGAGAACTCCATTGAAAATAAGACCAAAATTGCTAATCACGTTTTAGTAGGTACCACCACTAGCGCAATCACAAAAACTTTAAATGTAAGCGAAAGTAATATTCCTTCTAATATTAATTTTGAAAATTGTACAAATGTTACATTTAATTTAAATGTCAATAAATAATTTCAATGTTACCTTTTTTTTTGCATGAAAAACGTTCTCCATAATGTAAACTCCCTTGGGAGCATTATACTCCCTTGGGAATAATCGACTACTTCTGTTTCAATTTTGATGTCATAGAAACTGATTTCTACTCCCGACCGTGGAAAAAAATATTCATATCCTAGATATTTATCTAGGACCTGAAATTATGAGGAAATATATAAGTAGGTCTATGGTATGTACCTTCCTAAATTGATACCCTTTTTCAAAAATACATTAAAATATAAGTTTTCCATAATCGATATAACGCACTTGTTTTCAATCTACCTTGTATAAAAATGTCAAAATACACTTTTCGTAGATAAAATGAAAATTTCGGGTACGATGTTGTCCATGTAAAATTGACCCCCCTTATTGCCTTAATTCTCAACATACTTTTTTGTTTTAAAAGATAGTTCAATATGATTTTTCCTGTAAAACTTAATTCCGATTTCAACATTTTAATTGGTTAAAAAATTTACTGGATGTCCCAAAAACAAACTATTAACTAAACACCTTACATATTTTGCAAAAGCTAACTCCTGTTTACTAGTGCTACGCCTTTTTTAGTGGCATTGAAAACAGTTAATAACTTAATATTAGTACAGAGTAGGAAATGTAGGCAAATGCTTTTACGTAAAAGTATGTATTTTTAGCATTGGGGCGAAAATGGAGATCGATGTTATTTGGTATTTGCATGTTCCATGCAGTTATACAGGAACGTAAAAAGTTTGGACCGCTTGGCTGGAACATTGTGTATGAATTCAATGATAGTGATCGTGATTTTGCTTTTAACACTTTGAAAATGTTCTGCGCTGAAGGGACTATACCGTGGGATGCTTTAGAATACCTTACAGGTAATTAATAATTATTTGTATAATGGTCGTTAAAAAATTAGACAAATCTAAAGTTTGCCGAGCAAATTATCTTATGTCCATTTCAATCACTCTCTCCAACATTTAGGTGAAATTACGTATGGTGGTAGAGTTACTGACTATTGGGATTTGCGATGTTTGAAGACTATATTAAAAATATTTTTTTCACCGGAAACACTGACATCCGGATATGTATACTCTAAATCTGGAACATATTTCTGTCCAAATTTTAGAAAATTACAAGAGTATCGCGATTTTATTGAAGGCTTACCAATCATCGAGGAACCAGAAATTTTTGGAATGCATGAAAATGCTAATATTGCATATCAAGTAAGAAGTTTATAATTACATTGGATATGCATACATTTACAAATGTTTTTCAATGCTTCGTTTCCTTTTCCCCACTATCAATATTTTTATAGATAAAAGAAACTCAGACTGTAATTAGAACAATAATGGAAAGTCAACCTCGAGCATCTGGAGGTGAGACCGGAAAATCCAGTGATGATATTGTATATGAATTGGCGGATATGGTAATCAGCACGATCATCAAAAAAATATATACTGATGATGCAAATATTAATCTATTTAAGGTAATTTTACATCATATGAGGGTAACTAATTTGTGAGAATAACCATCTTCCTCGAATTTGTTATTTTTAATATCATTAAAAAATGGCAAAAAGGAAAGTTACAGAAGTTTTTCATAAAACTTGTATAACTTTAGTTTTTAGTTCTTACGAACCCGTAGAAGGGCCATGTATGAAATTTTTTTTAAATTCACACTTTAAACTCTGAATTCAGACTTTAATCTCTGAATTCAGACTTTAATATCTGAATTCAGACTTTAATCTCTGAATTTAGACTTTAATCTTTGAATTCAGACTTTAAACTCTGAATTCGGACATTGAACTCTGAACTATCAGCTGTTATGCCTGAACCTACGACTGCAATTAGGTAACGGGATACTGTGCCTTAAGATAGTATCTACAAAATATGGGCGTATATAACGAGAAATTAATCCGTGAATAACTCTGTAATGAAGGCTCTGAATAAGTAACTCATGTCGTCTATGAGTGTAGAGCGGTAACTTAGTGGAAAAACCACCTTTTGGGAGAATTTGTTAACTTAACATTCAGTTAGGTAATTTAAATGATTTGTTATTTAAATGATAATTAATATACCGAATTTTGGCAAAATTATTCATTTGTTTTTCATGGCACTACTCTTATTATTAGTGGTATCATAAGTACCATTATTAGTGGTATCCCGTATATATGACCTGGAACGAATTTTAGGTATAGAATATTCTACATAAACTAAAATTTGAGTTTTGGTGATTTTTTCGATTTCGACTTTGATCTGAAAATTTGAAGACCCTGTATTATACTTTCAGGACATTAATGTAGTTGTTAATATTAAAGTCTGAATTCAGAGATTAAAGTCTGAATTCAGAGATTAAAGTCTGAATTCAGAGTTGAAAGTCTGAATTCAGAGTTTAAAGTCTGAATTCAGAGTTTAAAGTCCCAATTCAGAGATTAAACTCTGAATTCAGAGTTTAAAGTCAGAATTTTAAAGAAAATTCATACATGGCCCGTAAAATTCTACGGCTTCGTAAGTTCTTCCCTATAATAATATATACTGCACTTTTAGAAAGACGATAAAGGTCGACTTCCTTCTTTAACTACCGTAATAACTCAAGAGGTGGACAGATATAATATTCTCTTGAAGTTAATTCACAGTTCTATGGACAATTTGAAAAAGGCCATCAAAGGACTAGTGGTCATGTCTGAAGCTCTGGAAGATGTTTTTAAAGCTTTTATAAACAACCAGGTAATTATAAATGAAAATTTCACGTCAACATATGTTAACCAATAAAATGGGAGCATTAATGTTGCCTGACAATCTATGTATTTCTTCGGAATTTTTTTCCTGCTGGGGTACCCTGGAAAGTATTACAGTGGAAATGTTTTGACTTACCTAATAAAAAGTGACAGTGGGACTTTATGAAATGGTAATAATGACTTAATAAATAATAGTATGTTATATACCGCGGGACTGAAATAGTACCTAGTTTTAATTCCGAAGATAAAGTTTATAGCCCGACAGTAGGGAGGGCCATAACACAAGTATAAAGATATACAGTGCGAACATTTAGAATGGAAACCGTAAATGAATTGCGCCCTGTAGATTTTTCGCAAAAACGCTCGGACACGTCAATTCTTAAATTCAATTGCGCTTCTTTTGATACCATTGTTTTGCATATGACGTCATTAGGTAATCTCTGTGACGTCATCATGATATTTTTTCAAATGGGAATGTCCAATTCTTTCATTAAATTTAAATAGAGAAAATATTCCTGAAAATGGGAATATACGACACTATCGCCTTAAAGTGGATAGTTTTTGAGATAAAGGGCTTTGAAGTTTGAAAAAAGGAAAAGTAGGCTAGTCAAAAAAAACTGTTTATCACAACATAACTAACAAATGGATAATAAACGCAATGAAAACTAGTTAAATAAGGGGCTCGAACTGTAATCCTTGTGCTTCTTGACAATAGGCAAGCCTCTGTTGGAATTCTTGTAACACTTTACTGATTATGTGTGGCTGTATAGCTCTAATTTCATCTCGAATTTTTGTTTTTAATTCGTTAATATCCCGCGGTTTACTATTATACACTTTAGACTTAAGATAACCCCACAAAAAGAAATCAAGGGGTGTGAGGTCAGGGGACCGAGCTGGCCATCCAATAAAACCTCTTCTGCCTATCCAACGATTAGGAAATACTTCATTTAAGTAGTTACGAACATTTACGGCATAATGTGGAGGTGCCCCATCTTGTTGATACCATACAAAGTCATTGGGAATGTTCGGATCATTGTCATCTGGAAATAGTGCTGCTAACTCCGAAATAATTTGTTGTAACATTTCTAAATATTTGTCACTTGTTAAACTACCATCAATGAAAATAAGGCCAATAATATGGTTTTCTACATATGCCCTGCCCATACATTTATTTTCTGAGGGAACTGGGTGTGCGCTTCCATCATCCAGTGAGGATTATTAGGGGCCCAATAGCGACAGTTCTGTTTGTTAACATTGCCATTCAAACAAAATGTAGCTTCATCAGAAAAAACTATATTGCTAATGAAACGCGGATTTATGTTACAGAGGTTCATCATTTCTTCGCAAAATTCTATTCTGCGGTCAGGGTCATCATCATTTAATTCTTGCACTAGCTGAATCTTATAGGGATGCCATTTATTTTTTTTCATGTATTTTATGACAGAACTTTGGCTAATTTCATGATTGGATGCGATTTGTCGCGAAGTAACATGTGGATTTTCTTGAGCATCTAACAACATACCTAGTTGTACATCCTCTTGTAATGGATGGCCGACCTCTGATGCAATTCCGAACATGTCCCAACCGGATAAATTTACTTATAATCTTACTCACTGTAGATTTTCTAATGCGTGGTTCATTCGGATATCTATTACTGAAAATGTTGCATACTTCATTAATTGATCTTTTCATTTCGTCACATCCTCTCAAAATCAAGATCTCAATTCTTTGTTTTTCTGTTAAAGTTCGTACCATTTTTAATTATCACAAAAAAATATTAAAGAATAACCGACTGTGACAATTAGTTTTAAATAATTTGCGGAACTGTCACTATCAGGATCAAAAAATTGAAATTTTTTTTTGACTAGCCTAGTTTTTCTTTTTTCAAACTTCAAAGCCCTTTATCTCAAAAACTATCCACTTTAAGGCCATAGTGTCGTATATTGCCATTTTCAGGAATATTTTCTCTATTTAAATTTAATAACAGAACTGGACATTCCCATTTGAAAAAATATCATGATGACGTCACAGAGATTACTTAATATGGTCATATCCAAAACAATGGTATCAAAAGAAGCGCCATTGAATTTAAGAATGTCCGAGCGTTTTTGCGAAAACTCTACAGGGCGCATTTCATTTACAGTTTCAATTCTAAACGTTCGCACTGTATATCTTTATACTTGTGGCCATAATTTACCTATGGGATTAAAACTACTACCAAAGTAACCAAAGTCTACATTATGTAGACTTTGCTACTACTTCAGTCGCAAGTATTGCGTATTATTATGACCTATGATGTGATGATGTGACCTACGATTATGATGTATTTGTATTAATGACCTTCAGTTATTAATGCCTATATTACTCGTAAGTGTTTGTAATCATTTTATGCTTAATAAACTTATGGGAGCTTAGATACGTACAAATTAACCATTATCATAGCCAAATTACTACTTTTTTCAAAATATAAAATTATAAGGAATTAAGAATTAAGGAAGGAAGGAAGGAAGGAGAATTATAATGCGTCTTTTTCCCATTCATTAATTGGATTCCGTCTGTTAAATGGTGTATTACAAATCAGTGGCGTTACTAGAATTTTTGGGCCCTTGTGCAGAAATCTTCTCGAGCCCCCTCCCCTTTAATTAATTACGCAATCGACGCAACGCGAACTCGGGATTCGCCAACACCTGACCGAGTTGCAATTAATAGTTCTAGATAATAGAACTTTAGAACTAATAGCAATAGATCTTTATTTCGCACTCAGACTGTGCCCCTTAAGTTATTGGGCCTTTGTGCGTCGCACATTACTCCCCCAGCGTAGTTACACTACTGTTACAAATAAATAAATAAATAAATAAATAAATAAATAAATAAATAAATAAATAAATAAATAAATAAATAAATAAATATAAAACAAATGGGTATGTATTAGACACAAATATGGAAAACATAATTATGTGGATTTTCCCATATTGAAAAAAAAAAAAAATTAAATACCGACATTAGGTATAGGTACTTACCTACCGAATATTCTAAATAATTCTTACTATCTGAACTCTAGTAGTACTGTTAAATAACAATACTGAATAAACTAATTTTAGGTTCCCAAAATGTGGTCTGCGAAAGCCTATAATTCTCTGAAAAGTTTAGGCAGTTGGGTGCGTGATTTAACTATAAGATTGGATTTTATTTCTGTAAGTATTTTGATTAATTTAAAAATGGTTTTTAAGGAAATTATAATCTCTAGTCAAAGGGTTGAGGTATTTTATCAGAAAAGTATATTAAAATAACTTATTTTTCAATTTGATTTTAGTATCATTACACCCAATAAAGTAAATGTTGATCTGTTGCTATTTCAAATTTTATTTTAGATTTGGTTGAGATTTGGACATCCTACATCTTATTGGATATCTGGATTCTATTTTCCTCAAGGTTTTCTCACTGGAACCTTACAAACTCATGCGAGAAAATACAATCTACCAATAGATGAATTAAAATTTGATTTTAAAATTCAGAAGATAGTTATAGATCAAGAGGAAGTGAAGAGAATTCATGACGCAGAAGGAAAAGAAGTAAGTATAAAATAACAGTAGTTTGGGGGCAGAGGAAACTTTGTGTATAGGTACCTATCAAAGAGCGATGAGTGGTTGAATTATATGAGTGTTAACTTAAGGCCCATGCAAATCGTACCTGTGAAAATAGTAGGTACCTATTATAGGTACCATTAGGTACCACATGAATATACAGGGTGTCCACCTAGTGCGCGTAAGTCCAATATCTGGGTTAATAAAAGAGATAACTTAATTTTTTTTTCTACAGGGTTGTCTAATATCCCGAGCTGCACAAAATGAAAATATATTTACATATTCAGGGTGTTCAGTTTTTCCTGGACAGGTACCAACTTCGTTTTTCTAAATGGAAATATATATTTTTTATTGCTTTTTCGAACTAAACCCTTGATTTTAGTAGGACTTTCATCAGCCTTCCCTATACCTAACTTAAACTGTTTTTGAAATATTGACGGGTGAATATTGACATTTTTGCAACTTTGACACCCTGTAAAATCTAAACGGTTTGAGATCAAGCAAAACGGTTTGCACATTCCTATCTTAACTTTTCATAAGCTATCGTTTGGTACTAATTTCAAATTTATACAGGAATAAAAAATTTTCAAAATTTTCAGAAAATTTTAAATTTTTGGATAATTCTGAAATTAGTACCAAACGATAGCTTATGAAAAGTTAAGATAGGAATGTGCAAACCGTTTTGCTTGATCTCAAACCGTTTAGATTTTACAGGGTGTCAAAGTTGCAAAAATGTCAATATTCACCCGTCAATATTTCAAAAACAGTTTAAGTTAGGTATAGGGAAGGCTGATGAAAGTCCTACTAAAATCAAGGGTTTAGTTCGAAAAAGCAATAAAAAATATATATTTCCATTTAGAAAAACGAAGTTGGTACCTGTCCAGGAAAAACTGAACACCCTGAATATGTAAATATATTTTCATTTTGTGCAGCTCGGGATATTAGACAACCCTGTAGAAAAAAAAATTAAGTTATCTCTTTTATTAACCCAGATATTGGACTTACGCGCACTAGGTGGACACCCTGTATGTGTACCTAATGTTCATATTTCAAACTTAAATTAAGTTTGAAAGAAACATATATTTCTGACTTTGACATATCCAGATTGAAAGTGACATATACCAGGGTGGAAAGTGATTACTTACCACCCAGACAAATGTCACATTCAACCCAGGTAAATTTTGTTTATATTAAGCGTCACTTACATTTAAAAGATATGGTTGTAAATAAAATAGTATACAAATCTCGGTGAAAAGTTTCATCCTATTCTTTCGACAAGAATGAAACACTTTCCACCTCGGTCCTCGGTATGTAATAACTATTTTGCCTCTTTTGAACTTGTAGGTTTATGCCCATTTCCTGCTTGTTCAAAAAGTATATTATCTATAACTAGCCCATAACTATTTAAATATATCCTAAACATTTTAGGTTTTTGAAGTATATAAACCTTTAGAACGCCCACAAGATGGTCTAATTATTCACGGTCTATACATTGATGCAGGGAGATGGGACATGACATATATGAAATTAGTTGATGCCAAACCAGGTAAAATTGTTATAAAAACATTAATGTTTTCATGAAGAATACATTGTTTCCCTACATTATAATAAAAGGTGTTTTTTAAGGATGATAGAACTTTAAACTTAAAAAAAATATTAAAGAAAATATTTTGTGATTAAAAAAGTAATATTATTTAAAAAAACAATCTATTACATTAAACATTTAAAAATTATTTGCGGCATGTGGCCACCGCGGATGTCCGCAAGATAGCGTATTCTTTTGATCCAATTTTGGGCAACTTTTTCGAGCACTTCTGGTCGTAAATCGTGAATAACACGAACAATGTTGGCTTCCAAGGCTTCAATTATTGTTGCTGGTTTATCAGCATAAACTAATGACTTGACATACACCCACAGAAAATAATCTGCGGACGTCATATCACAGGACCTGGGTGGATAGTTAACAGGTCCATTTCTCGAAATTAATTTGTCATCAAACCTTGTTTGCAACCACACTTTCATGTACAGCGGTAATATTCCTTTCATTACGCACATTCGTTCGACGCATTGGTGTTTTCAAATCATGTAGAGTATGTGGTACGAAATCTATCCACAGTGCGACGAATAAATAGCTCAGATGGACAATCATGTTGGCCATAAAATTCACGAAGTCTTCTATTCGTTTGGCGAACCGACGAATGATTTTCAAAGTAAATTTGAGGAATTTGGTAGCGTTGTTCAAGAGTGAATCTATTCATGATGATTTGCCAAAGTATACTGAAAATAAATTTTATAAACAGATAGTGTCAGACTAACAGTTCAGTCTGATAGTTAGTTGTCATGTAAAGTTCTATCAAACCTAAAAAAACACCCTTTATGTACAAGCTTTACTTAGAAGTTCAGTGTAAGTAATCGATACTTGTTAAATAGTAGTAACATAATGTGGCCCAATATTTCTTAAATAAAATGTTTACTCAATTTTCGTTAGAAGGCACTGATACAAACTAATTATTAACTAATATTCTTTTTCTTTTCATATACATACACATTTTTCTTTTTTATATACAGAATTAGTTAATTTTTTAATTCCTGCCTAGTATTTTACTGGAGTAGGTATTAATTTTTTAACTATTCCATGATAAGACTACACAATACCAATATGAATATGGTCAAAACAAGAACAGCAATCAGTTATAAAGTTATTTACATGACGCTAAAGGGCCAAAAATATTTATTTCCTTGTATAAAGGATCCCTCAAACCAGAGCGGTACGGCGCACAGTGGGTTATAGTAGGAAAAAATGTACATTTTTCTTTTTTATTATATAAGCTAACTCTTTTTCTTTTTCTCTTCTTAGATAACTATTTTAATTAGTTTCAGCTCCTATGTCCGAATTTAATGCCAGATAACATAGAAATATATTTTTTAAATCAAATAATATCGAACTTAAAAAAAAATAATAGAAAATAGGAATAAATTCAACCTATCAGTTTTTGTTATAAGAAATAACTTGCTTGGTTCCAACTCTTTTACTAAACAAGGAGGGACCTTAATTCTTATAAACATTAGTTTCTTTGAATTTTATGTCACACTTTTAAACCTTAAATCGAGAAAGTAGGTATTAACATGAAATAATTTTTTGTAAGTTTTCATAAACTTTAAGTAATTTAACTACTAGCTACATGTACCTACATCTTCTTATAAATTTATTTTTTTAGTCTGTACTTTGGCCAAAGTAATAAAGCAAAAATCATCTGCGGATAAAACATAGTTGGCGGTGATCCTTTCGATGTGACTAAATAATTAATAAATAATGATTTAAACTTAATAAGACTAAAAATATTAATAATACGTTTAAAATATATTGCCATAAGACTCGTTGGTTGGTTGTCATTAGAGAATTCTTGGTTTTGTATGGCCTTCTATGTGAAAATATAGTTTAAATTTGTAATTTTCACGAAAAATCGGCGATTTGTCCCTAAATCGCTTATTTTTTGGAAGTGGTCAGTTGGAACTTTTATAATAATTATTCTCATATCTTATTTATAATTATAATTAATGCATTTTTTTGTCAGATAATATATTAGGTTTGTTCCTACACAACAATTTCTGATAGTTTGTAGCACTGGTTTAATGCGCAATGCGATTCATGCAGCAGTTGGAAACTAATTTGAATTATTCTTGTTGGAACACAATCTTTAGTTCACATAATATCCGGTAAAAGCGCTAGAAGCGTTGTTTTATTTTGTGGGTTTCGGTTTTCCACGAGTTAACCTTAAAAAATGCCAGGTAATAGATAATAAAAAGAAATAAGTTGGAACATTTACTCTAATGTTTTCTTTGGAATTCATGGATTTACAAGAATGTTTAATTCTCAGTTGTAACCCAACTGAAACTGTAAAACTTAACGATTTTTAAAGTGACTTATTATTACCGCCTAGTTTTCATTTCTAGCCATAGGCCCCCCTAGGTAAGACCCGTATCTACGCCCCTGTGCTAAAATTACTTATTACTTCTATTCCAATTATGAAACAAACAAAACTAAAATAATGAAGCATCTTTCAGATACTTATAGAATTTTTTTACATACTTTGGTCCCGCGTTGCAAAAACGGGACCAAAGTATGTGGCGGGATATCTGAGCGCCTACATGAAAGCGACGTCCCGCCCAGATATGCCGCCACATACTTTGGTCCCGCGTTGCAGTCGCTCCCGCCGTACCGCTCTGGTTTGGGGGAGTCTTTAAATCACCATTGTGGATATTTTATGACATGTATCACTTGGATTCTTGTTTTGAGTTCACCTACAGTTTGACATAAACCATATTTTACTGAATCTACCTTAACAGTGCATTGGTAGGGAGTTTGATGGATTTTAATAATTTTTACACTTGACAAAAAGTCAAATCTACTTCCTATATACATTATTGTAGATGTTATTTACTATTGACCCTTTCCTGCAGTAGTTATAAAGCAATAAAAAACATATTATTTCTAAAAATCATTTAAACATTTTAGGGGAAGTTAACCCTCCTCTGCCTGCCATTTGCTTAATACCAAAGTCTAAAATGCCAGAATATGACCCAAGATATGTTGCTCCTCTATATAAAACTTCAATACGAGCGGGTGTGCTGTCAACAACAGGCCACAGCACTAATTTTGTTCTACCTGTTTTATTACCGACTGATCAAACACAAAGCTACTGGATACTTAAAGGAACCGCTTTATTAACTCAAGTTACAGATTAATTGTTATTGTTATTATTGTAAATAGGACTTAAATTATTTCAATAAGTTGCTAGTTAATGTTCATTTTGTTCAGTTTTAATTATATATTTATCTTATTCAATCTCAATAGTTTTATTTTTAATAGGTATTTACTATTCAATCGGTTATTTATTCTACACTATTCTACAACATTTACATTTATATCATTTAATTTCAACTAAAATATATGATAAAGAATAACATAAATTAGTATCTTAAGACTTCACATACTATTTTTCAAATCTATTCGAACTCCCATAAAAATTATCAGTAGAATATTATTGTGTACCAGTATATTCAGATGACAGCTTCCATTGACACAAGAAGAATCTAAGCATGAAATAGAAGATAATTTTAATTTCAACAGATTTTTTTATCAGAAATTCTCTAAACCTGTAGGTACACCGATTACATAGGAATAGGTATGCAAAGAAGTTTAACTATCACAAAGGAAATTATGTCACTAAATTACATAAAATTACACTGGTTGAGATGTCTGAAAATATAATATTTAAAAAAATTGTCTTGGACGAAAATGAAAAGGCAATAGAAAATGTGTGTTCACTTAAAAATTAGATTATATTTACGTATTTAACCTCTTCATCGCTATATTTATTAACGGTGCCAATAAAATTGTATATTGTTGCCCTTTTTTTTTTGGATGTTATATATAGAAAAAATACTTCTTTCACTGCTATATTCGGATAATAATAAATTTAAAAAATAATATTTTCACGCGTCGTGTTTTTTTATAAACTAGAACGCTTCAACTATAGATAATCACAGAGCAAAAAGTTCGAACCTTGAGATAGCAAAATCAGTCCAGTCGAATTTAAAACTGAACTTTCTGTCCAGTCGAACACAAAAATAATCGACACTGGGAGCTTGCTAATCACCTGTAATCACCCGAACATGCGGAACTACGACAGTTCACATTTAGTGCGCACTAGGGCGGTTAGTCTAATTCGCTATAGATCTTCATTCATACTATGTATTGTGCATCAATGATACCAACTTATAAATAAAATCATAGTTTTTATGATTTTAATATTACAATATCTGCAAATTAAGAAAATCAATTACAATAAAAGGATTCCAGTAAGTAGAACATTTATGTTGGAAAAATAAGTGTGCAACATTTAACATTGTAGAGCATATATTTTCATTATACAGTTTATTAAAATATAACTATATATTAATTAAAAATGAAAGTCATCTTAAGAAGAAATTATTATTTTCTGAACATGTAGAATTTCTTCTGGTAAACTTGATCTGTAGAATTTCCGTGATTCTTCGGAGTAATTTGTATAATTATCCATAAAACTTATTGCAAGAACAACTTCTGGAAGAAATTCTGAATTTTTTCCACTAGAAAATATAGATAGTACCGTTATTATTCAATCTAATTCTAATGTCCATCCGATTTATTTATTTAAGATTATTTAAATAATTAAAGCCCAGTCTTTCAACCTCCCATTAAAATCCAAATAACTATTTGACAGATTAGACTGTGAATTCTGAAACGTATTATAATCTGACAAATAGTTATCTGGAACTTAATGGGAGGTGAAAAGACTGGGCCTAAATACAATAAGTTCAGGAAGTTTTATCTTCGGTCTTACCTATTTTGTTTAGTTAGTATCAGTATATAGTCAGAAATATATTGAATAAAATCTCTATTCAAATTCTTATGTAACTGCTTTAATATAGTATGTACACCCATCGAAAATGCAGTACCATCATATTGTTCCTGAATTCTCTTTTGCAGATTTGCTGTTAAAACAAATTGTATAGAAAACAGTATAAAAATTATAAACAAACCTTACCCGGGTTTTGAGGCAAAAAAATCTTTTGCAAATGTGCTATAACAAATATGAACAGAGTTACCGCATAATCAGAATTATTTCTTAAAGTGATATACACTTGATTATAAGGTTCACTCAACCCAACGTAATCAAAATATTTTGAAAGGGAAGACAAAAAAGTTTCGCTAGGGTTATACTTTTCGTTTTTTATATCCATTAATAAAGCTCTACAAAATTAGAATGTTAGTTATGTTGTCATTTTACCAAATTTCACTACTTACTTATTTAATGATCTTAAAGATGACTCCAAATTTGTTGCATTAAATCTAGCTGATTTATTTAAATGAAATGTAATCAAGTTTCTAATTAATTGTAATTGGCCAACTAATAACGCATTTTCTAAAAATTCTGACCAAATCTTTGTACTCCTGTTTATAAAGTTTTGGTATGTTTTATGAGGATTGTCTACTTCTTCTATATGTTTAAATTCATTTTGTATGGATAACATTACATTTGTCCAAGTATTTACCTTTATATTTTTATTTTCCAAATAACCTGCAATAAACCAATGCTGTAATACTTTAGGGCTGATACTTTCACTCGCAACAAGGGGTTAATCGCCTGTCAAATATAATAATCCATATTTAGATCGATCATTTTAGTCCTAAGTAAATGTATGAACTCATATTATAAACACTGGTAATTTTAACTCGCAATTAGTACGTTAACTAGGTGTGAAAGTACTGGCCCTAAGAATAAAAAGTAAAGTGTAATTTAAGAAAATATATTATTTACCTGATAATTTTTGTAAAGCTGTGATTATCATGAAAGAAAATAGTCTATCTAAACCCACAAGACCAGCTACTTCTATAGCTGAGGCTATAGAAGCTATTGTTTCTTTATTTAAAATTAATTTACGAGTTTTTATGTCATACCAACTGGAAGTTTGATCAAGATATACTGAATTTCTGCAATTAACATTTCAAAATTATTATCCAGCTATAACAAATGGAAAATATATTACCTAGGATCTGTTAATCTTATAACTTCTCTAGCCAGTCTTCCAATGAAATTTACACTATTGTCTGTTGGTGGATAGAGTGGTATAGGCACATATCTACTTTGAAAATCGCTTTGCCAGGCATATATTTTATTGCGAAAAAAACCATTACATTCCTGTTCTACATTGTAATTTATTATGCGTGTTACCTCTTCTTGCCATATTTTTAACCCATTTATATTGATATAATCCTATGAATTCAAAACTGGATTCAGTTTAATATAAATAGAAATATGTACAAGGAACTATTACTAACTTTTATTACCATAATATTAGGAGGTATCACAGTAACCAACAAGAATTTTAATTCGACAGTTTTCCATTCATAAAGTTTTTCTATTGTCTCTACGTTTTCTAAATATATTATGTAGATATCAAAAATCTCAGTATAATTAATAATAAAATAGTAACTGGTGAACTGTGTAATATACAAATATATAGGGTGCGTCAACGAAAAGTTTCATCCTTAATTATTGGTCAAGGTATTGGTTTCCATAGAAAATCCAGAGACAAGTCGATTTTTATTCGAAGGGGGATACAATATACAGGGTGTCCCAAAAAAGAGAGGTTTACCATAACTTATATTTTTCAAATGGCACACCCTGTGTATTTTTACAAAGTTGGATAGAACTTCCTCTCACAAATACATTGATATATGGAAGCGGAAGCGAGATTTTCTGATTCACTGCGTTTTTAAAGAAAATAACAAATCTGGTTCGTTTATTATCCGAATCGTTGTTATCAAGTAGTGATGTAATACCAAATTTTGTCTGGAAATCTGGAGTTTAATCGTAGATGTTCTACGTGTTCTGCATGTCTTATACTCTTCAGTTAACACTGGAACACATTTTATCATTTTGTACCCATTATGGTTATAGTGTATTTCAATGATGAAAAATCTTTAAAAGACCCACCTGGGATTTCTTAAGAATTTTTTATTGGTAAGTCAAAAGTTACAAGTAACTAGTGTAGGTCCACAACTGAATAAGTGGTTCGTATGCAATTAATTACCGTCAAGGGTAATACAATAAATTTTAGTGGAATAAATTTACGGACTCATTCGCCTGATTCACGTACAAGTTCAACCAAAAATATCTTTAACAGTATATTACTAAGTAAATGCAATTTTGTACTTAATTGTAACAGTTTTGTTTACAAACCTGAATATATTCAAAAGAACGTTTGTATCCATCCATTATATGTCCTAAAGATTTCAATTTCTGTTCTAAATCATCTGCCTTCGGTTTAGCAGTAAATATAAGTTCTGTATGTAATGCTTTTGATATATGCTGAACTAATTCATTACGAATACCATCCTCAAGCAGTTTTTTTGGATCTAAGCAAACCACTCCAACCAACGTATTTTTCATCATTCTCATGCCTTAAAAATATAAAAAGACTTGAACTATGACTGGATAGCGCACTGCATTTTTGTAAACTAACAAATTAAACATGTAGTGTGAATGAAAAATGTTTCAACGCAGCCGAGAATCGAACCAAGGACCTTCGGCTTTCCGGGCCAATGCTATTTCAACTGAGCTATCGCACTTCCACACTTCCATTCTACTATTCAGGATACCGTTCTTAACATAATTTAATACAAACAAATGTTTTTATTTTATATCTTTAAGTTAGAGCGGTCAGGGCCGCGCTAAGGGTAGCTGCCGCTGGGGTGCGGAACTTTTGCCGCCGCCCTAGCAGCATTCTAGGTTAATCACCAAATAATGGAGTGATAATTCGATAAAATAAATATGGAAATAGAAATAAACCTTAATAACAATAAAAATAAATGTATTTTTCGTCAACAATTAACAAAAAAACAAACAATATTTAGAATAACAGCAACAAATAACAAAAAAACAACAATATTAAAAAAACAAAAAAAAGCTACGAACAGGAACTTAAATAGTCTTTTTATTTAAATACTTGGTTCCTTAAGTCATTATTCAAAAAATAATTATTCTGACCTTCCTTCTTGCAAATTCCTCACCCAAATCAAACATATCTAGGTTTTTGATTTTTTTTTCACTCCGGCTACTCAGCTGAGTGACTCCCCGCCCTGGTCAGTCGCGCGCGGGCCGCCCTCTTTAATTGAGTAGGAAAAACGGCGTTTCGTTGATACTCGCGACAAATCTGATGACCGGCGACTAATAGACCGTGAAGAAAACCTTGGCTAAAACTTGGCTAAAACCGTAAATTATAACAAGTCAACTGAGATCTTAGAAAGTACTTATTTACTAAGGGTATCTGATCTAACTAATGGACAAAAATAAAATGTAAAAAAAGGGGAAGATATATCTTGACTGATGTCTGCTACTGACCAACGGTGTCTTTTGCCGCCCCCTGGAACGTGGCGCCCGGGTGCCACGCACCCCTTGCACCCCCCCGTTGGCGCGGCTCTGAGAGCGGTTGAATACAGTTATAGATTTGATATGGCTTTAAATAAAAAGCCAAAACAATATTTAATGTTAAAAATATCAACAATTAAAAAATTGCGGTTGAACACAGTTATAGATTTGATATGGCTTTAAATAAAAAGCCAAAACAATATTTAATGTTAAAAATATCAACAATTAAAAAATAACAATAGTTACGTTGTATCTGTTAGTTAAAAAACTACCTAGATGTAATACCTGCAATGGGTTAAATCAAGGGACTTAAGTTAGATCCTTCCTCTAAGAAAAAATCAATCAAAGTAGTTGTTTATAAAGTTTTTTAACACCAAGTATTATACCTATACATAAAGGTTTGCATGTGTATCCATACATAATGTTTATCCAGTATTTTAGTTATTTGGTAATACCATTCTGAAACAAATAAGAGAAAATTTTCAGAGGTCAACAATTGTTTACCTCGTTTCCTCGTTTCCTTAATAACTGCTTAAGTGGTCTCATCGTGTTTTCTCGTGGCGTAAAATCATAATCGGCTAAATCACGTCGCCTGCTTCTATTTCTAGTCTGTCGATTTGAGTCAATTTGGGTAGAGGGGTCTACAATTTATTTCGTGGTTGCCATGGAGATCCGTTAGCTGTCACCACCACATTGCGCAGGTAAGAACTACAAATATGTCATACTCGATATGTCAAAAGTGACAATGACACTGTTGACAGCAATTGTACTTTTTAGTTCCACTTCTTAATTAATTCTTGATTTGTGATACCGTTCTGAAACTTCTTATAGTTTCATTAATGCCAGATGCTCTAAATTGTGCTAAATGCGTTGATAGAAATAGTTTTTGAGAATTCACGCTAGCAGATGGCTTTGACAGCTTCATGGTTGTTACAAATCTCATTTCCAAACAAACAATTGGCTAACGTAAACTTGACCCAACATGTTGCCAATGCTTGTAACTGCAGAGAAGCAGTGAAGCAGCAATGGAACAGACTAGTACCTATAAGGACCAGGTGATGTGATCTAGCTGATTATGATAAAATTTACTATTATTTTCATAAAAACCAGATTGCATTGAAAACAAACAATTGACTAAATTATGCTTAAGTGCTGCCAATGTTGGTAATTATAGGAAAGTACTGAAACAGAGCAATGGAACAGACAAGAACTTTTGTGGATAGTGTGTCTAGCTGAAATTGGTTCAATAAAGACTTTTGATCAGGAAGATGACATGATAATCATTTTTCAAATGTTTCTAGTAATCCTGCGGGTGTTTTGTGTTTCTCAATATTAAATTAACAACATAAATTTTAATTAAATATACCTTGACTAAAGATAGAAATAGAATGTGTCAGTTCGGCGAATTCAAATCTCTCATTCAGTTGGGCATAATCCTTTAATTTATCTTTTTCTACTCTTGTAGGGAGTTCTTTGAGAACAGATGTTTGCATTTCTATAATTCTAGCCAATTTATTGAACATCATATTTGGAATAATTTGCAAAACCTTCCTAACATATATTTCCAATTCGCTGCTATAATACTGTGAAACTGATATTAAATCTTCGCTATGTGCCTGATTAATTCGTAACAGTGGTATTTCTAAAGCAGATGCCAATTTAAGAAACACTGCCCTTAGTTTTATAACCAATGTTGGTTCCCTTTTTATACCATACTGCATAATGTTTGTATAAGAATCTATTAATTCCCATGCATAGCTGATATCTCCAACAATTTGCAATGTAATTAAAATGTCTTCTTTTATATTCATATTTCTTATCATTTGGTCCAAATATTTTCTTGTCTCTGAAAGAAATTGCACTATTTGCATGTTGGAGTCAAGTTGATGAAACTGTTGAACCTCCTCTAAAGCTTGTATTAACTGAACAATTTTTCTAGATGAAGCGGTATCTCCCTGAAATAAAATTATTACGGTGTAACTTGTAACAGAAAGTTTGCTAAGTTTTGTGTATTTTCATATAACTGCAGGTTCGTCTTTAATAAAGGATAATTAATGTTGTTATAATTTAAGTGTGCCGAGCACTGAATTGAGGTCCATTTTTCTTGAAAATGGTGCATTTTATAAATATAAAACAGAAACTTTCTTGTTGTCAAAAGCTTGAGAATTTTCAATATGGCATCATTTTTATTTTACGTTGGTATTACATTTAGTTTTGAAAAAGAGACTGTGGCAATGAGGATTGCATGGACACTGGTTTTGTTGTTTTAAACTGAAATTATATGTGATGATACACACAAATAAAGTTTTATCAATAAATTTTTATATAAAGTAATTTGCATCATAAAATAATATAATAAATTTTATTAATAATTAATAATATTAATATATAATATAATATAATAAACATAATTTGCATCATAAAATGTAGTTGGGGAGTTCAGCTCATTCTTTAAAGAACACCTTGTATACAATTTGAATGAATTTATCATCCTGCATTAGAATGTTGACATAAGTTAGGCGGAATATCATGAAAATAGACAAATATTTTTACCTGCACTAAAGAATTTACTTGCTTGGAGATTTCCAAAAACCATAGGCGCAAATTTTCATTTTTTTTTATTCGTGTTAGAGGCTTTGTGCCACTGAATACCTCAGATAATTCTATTAAACTTTTATAACTTTCCATTTTCAATTCCTCCCACTGTTTTTCCTTTTCCGATAATAGCATTTTAAATATATCTTTCGTGATTAATTCCAACTGAGCTGTATTTAAAAGCAATGTAAATAATGCAACTGGTTCACATCTTGACTCGGTAAGTACCATTTCACGCAGTTGCTTTAATCGTTTGCTTTTCTCAGACTGGCCAGGTCTCAGAACAGTATGCAGCATTAACCAGCGTACTGTTACATTACATTCTCTTAAAGTATTCATAATGTTGTTTATATCTTTCAATAGAGTTTCGTTTGTTATATTTCCTTCTTTTAATAATAAGCTAGTTTCCTTTAATAGGGTGGATACACTTGTGCCATAACTATTGGCATATTGTTTAATATTATCAGTCTCAAGAGTATTGTTAAGAGCTAGTTTTGCAGCTTTAAATGATTCCCAAACCTCTGCTAAGTTTACAGTGTATCCCATATACAACGATATCACCCAATTGTCGAGGAAATACTTATCTACAATTTCTCTCATTATAGCAGCTTGAGAGTGTAATATATTTGCGGAGAAATAGAGGCAGACATACAACATTGAAGCCTGATTTGCTAATGCTGCACTTCTATGTCTTGGCAGAGGATATACTGATATTTGCCCATAAACATCATCTGATCTCAACCGACCAATGACATATTCTATATATGTTGAATTTATCGGAATTCTCCTAAAATATTATGAAAAAAATGAAATTTCTGTATTATCCAAAAGAAAACAAAATTTCACCTAATATGTTACTGGATATTTAAATCTTTATAAAAGAAATTAAATTAACTACCTATTCTTTTATAAATGCTTCAATTTTGGTTTCGTATAATAGTAATGCCTCAATATACAGTAGCTGTAAAGGGTCACAGAAAAATATATCGAGTTAGTTTAATACTAATATATCTAACACTATATTAGTATTAACGATAACAGAGATAGTAGTTATGAAAACTAAAACACAATTATTATAAATAAAAATAATGACCATTTCTAATAATAAACTGTAGTCATCTCTACCATGTTGATTCAAATTCACAAATATATAATTGCATTCACTACCCTAGGAAATATCAGTTCTACCACTAATTCTTTTAAAATTATTCATATCTCTTTTAATATTCAGATACGTTTAAGAAGAAAATATATAATAAACAAATTAAATGTTGTACTTACTTGAAGTACTCTTCTGGATAATTATTAGGTTTTTTTGCAGCATTATAACCAGTATCGCGAAGCAACTTACAAACTTCATCAATGTAACTTTGTGTATCCCGCCTTTGAGGTGTGTACCGGTAGTAGGAAACTAATATTCTTTCACGAATTATACCTTCAAAATATGTATCAACCATTAACAACATTAAACCATATAGATAAAGAGCTTCACACTAGGACATTAAAAAAAATATTAATTTATTATATCTTCTAATCATTGTTATACGAGACATACCAATAATTGTTTTCCTTCCATATCAATAAATATGTTTTCCAATGTTTGATGAATATAAATTCCTTCATTTAATTCTTCTAAAAAATGATTCAAATCTATTACATATGTATGTATACTTTCAAAAACTAAATAAAATCTTTTAATAATATCTATATGATTATCTTTAAACTCTTGATCTAAGTCACTTAGTACCTAAAAGGAACATTTTATTACAGCTTGTTTAATACTTATATTATTATACGGAGTGCCTTTTTTATTTTTATGTATAGAGTAACTTTACTAATATTGCAGATAGTGAATATAACTGTACGTGATGCATGTCGCTTACAGAATCTGAAGATCTCCCAAATTTTGAAATGTAAATATTTCCATTAATACGAAACATGAAGAAAGTAAAAACAGCTCTTGACACATATTTTTAAGTGGAATTTAGTGATGCTAAACAAAGTATAACTGTCCCCTAAAACACATACTAAAAATATTATTTAATGTCATAGTACACAACAATGTTAATTTAAAAGATTGTTTATCTGTAATATTAAGAAAGCTATTGGCACTCTCTATACAGGATATGTCAAGCTGAAAATCGCAATACCTGACAGTACCTAGGAGCTAAGCCTGAAAGACTTGATATACAAATTAATAGGCCCACCTCTAATAATTAGATATACCCAAAAGAGTGTATTATCAAAGGTTTTCTAACGTCTTCAGGCTAGCAACAAATTGCTAATCCCTTCTAACACAAAGTACATTCTTTTGGATATATATCTTTCTTATTATTAGTGATAACCAGATCAATGTGTAATATCATGTCAAAACTCCCCATCTAAAAATGAAATGATATACTCGTAGATGTTTCTTCCTAAGATAAACAAGTTCCAAAAGACTTGCTTAGCTCCTAGGAATCATGGTATTCACCTTGACACACCCTATATATTTCTTTGTATATTCACTTACTTCACTATTTTCAATTTTCTGATCTTGCACCTCTGCTATCTTAAAATAACTAAAATCCAGTATAATATCGCCATATTTCTGTGCATCTTGCTTAGTTTCTAGCCTATTAATTCAACATGAAAATTAGTAAGAAGTAGTATAGGAGCTTTTATTTGCATAAAGATGGTCTTATTGTCATTTTGAACAAGTTTGCTAATTTGATTAATTTTTAAATATGTCCCTATTGCTTTATCCACCACAAAATTTCTTGATTAAGGTTGGGTAAAAACAACAGATCTAGTAAGAGGATGGACAGAGCTTTACACGCAGAAACATGTTATCAACACAGAGGAAAGGACAAATAATATGTTAATAAACAACTAACATTTAACCGATTAATTATTTTACCTAATATTTATGCATTTTAATATGAGGCTAAATCATATAAATAATTCTGTAAATAATGTAAATAACCAAATTAGATATTTATATAATATTATTAATTTTAGATATTTTAAACATTTTTTAGTTAAAGAAGAAAGCAACTTTAGCTAAAATTGCTTTAAATTTGATTATGAAACTAGCCCTTACTATATTAAGTAAAAAATATGTAAATGATGAGTTTTAGGGTAGTACGAGCCCTAACAACTAAATGTTGGGATAACATAATATTTTGGAAATAATACAATGGCTTATCAAAACGACTGAATTATTTTGTTTATTGTTTTAAATACAAACATAACGATATATTCTAGACTATTTGAAAACATTTTCGTGCCATGGTAAAGGAATAGGCATTAATCATAGCGTACTTTGTCATTGGAAGGTCAAATTTGCTGACAACTAAATGTTGGGACAAACAAGAAGCAACTTTAATTTAATACGGGGTCACATCGCCCTTAGCTTCAACGACTGCTTGAACTCTTGCAGGCATTGTATTAACCAAGGACTGACACGTTTGAGGAGAAAAATTATCACAAATCTCTTGTAGTTTTGTCCGCAAATCAGAAATAGTGCGTTGAGGATGGTTTCTTAAATACTGCTTCATTTTATGCCACACAGTTTCTGTCACATATAGATCCGGAGTGCTGGCTGGATGAGATAAAACCTTTATATTATTATCACCAAACCATTTTTGGTAGATTTTGCCGAATGACATGATGCTCCATCTTGCTGGAAGATGAAATCCTCATTAGGAAACAATTTTGCGCGCTAGGTAAAAGTGAGGTCTGAAGTATCTCTTGTTATTTTTAAGCATTTACAGTACCATCTATAAATTTTAAAATGCATAAGCCCCTTGCCGACATGCAGCCCCAAACCATAATTCCCTTTGGAAACTTCACAACCCTTTTTAAGCAGTCTTTATGAAAAGCTTCTGCTTTATTACGTATTATCCGTTTAGGGTGATCTCCAACGCAAACATCAAGTTTCGCCTCATCACTAAATATTATTTTATTCCAGTCATTTTCTGTCCACAGAAGTTTAGATTTTGCCCAATTGTAACGGTTCTTATTTTGAATCTCTGTCAATAGCGGTTTTTCTTCGGCCTAAATACGAATTTGTATCAATTTTTTGCTAATGGATGAACCATACAAAACTGAACTTACCTTGTAAAATCCCAAACCGCATTTATGAATGTATTTTCAGCAACATTCTCTAGATATATTTAATCCACTTGCCCTGTTCCATTGAGCAGTTATGTCTCGAACGGTACTTCTTCTCGTTGATTTGCATAATTTAACTAAATTTCGTAAATCTCTTTGTGAAACAACTTTTGGTCTCCCCGAACTTTTACCTCGAACATCCACATTGGCAGACTCACCATATTTTTTCACTATATTAT
This sequence comes from Pogonocherus hispidulus, assembly GCA_963924545.1. Classification (NCBI taxonomy): domain Eukaryota; kingdom Metazoa; phylum Arthropoda; class Insecta; order Coleoptera; family Cerambycidae; genus Pogonocherus; species Pogonocherus hispidulus. The sequence goes on from OZ004692.1 coordinate 92,218,454, forward strand.
AGACTGTGGTCTTTAGAATAGGTAAATTACTAGAAATTTTACGCATTGTCTTGCCCGCACTGTATTGGTGAATGATAATTTCATGTAATTTCTGTTCGGTAGCTTTTCCACGACCCATTATTCCAACTTAAATTAACAAAATTTAAATATTTCAACAAATACTACAAATACTTATAACTATTTACGTCACTTATAACTAAACTGTCAATGAATAAATAAAACGTTTTTTTGATGTTTATATAGTGTTTTTTAAACATTTTAAATGCGAGATTTGTGCTTGTCCCAACATTTAGTTGTCAGCCAATTTGGTCTTCCAATGACTAAATACGCTTTGATTACTACCGATTGCTTCACCATGGCACGAAAATGTGTTCAAATAGTCTAGGATATATTGTTATGTTTGTATTTAAAAAAAAAACAAAATAATTCAGTAGTTTTGATGAGCCATTGTATTATATCCAAAATAATACCTTGTCCCAACATTTAGTTGTTAAGGGCTCGTATAGTAACCAACAAATCTTAACACTTATCTCTTGCTTAAGTTGCAAATACTCTGATGTGTATCCCAATATACAAAAGGCTGTTACTCTATGGGGATCTATATACAGGGCGGGTATTTGGGCGTTTGCGGGCTGGATCACCTATACCAGTAAAATTAGATATGGCGTGGATATTTTATAATTATTTTGGCACATACAAGGTGTTCAATATTAAAATGCCAAACCAAACATGTACTGTTTTAAATGGAATACCCTATATGCTTATGGATTTTTGAATTAAATGTGTTTTATGACAGCATGATAATATACAGGATGTTTATTTAAAATTTTAAAGTAAAATCACTAAGTATGTGCGAAATGTATTGCTTTGTATAGCAAATGTAATTTTTGTTCAAATCATTGTTTTCTTCATAAAAGACATATTCTCAATTCGACCTATGAGAAAATAGATATTCCTATCTCTTTTAAAGGGAGGGCAAACAATAATGCGAAGAAGGCACCTTTTTCATAGAAAACTTGTAATAAATGCCATATCAAAATTTTCATAAAAACATGCTTAATGCAAAAATATATATGGTGTTCCATTTAAAAAAAAGTATATGTTGGGTTTGGTATTTTAATATTAAACAGCTTGTATGTACCAAAATAATTTTAAAGTATGTACACCACTGACATCTAACTTCGTACCAAAAAGGTACATTATGCTAATTTTAATGGTCCACCCTGTATAGAAAATATATTTTCTGTCAGATTTTCTATATTATACATTATAATAAAAAAAAACAATCTTTTGAGAATAAATATACTATTTCAAAGAAAAATCTATAATCTCATAGACATAGAAATAACCTATTTATCTCATAGAATGAATTCATTAGTTTTATCACAAATCCCACAAGATTTTAGTGATATGAAGTGATATTTAATATATTGGCACCGGATTGGCAGGATCAGGTGCCAATCCGGTGATAGTAGTAAACCTACAAAGTGTTAATGTGAGACATTAACATTGTTCCGTCTTACAAAATAATATGTTGTCCCCTTTACCACACATGTCACTGACTTTCAGGCTAATCATTGTAATTAAAATGAGGGGAGAGATATTATTTTGTATGAATTTCTGCAAGGATTATATACTGAAAGTTACATAGAAAAATGTATCTTTTATTTAACTCCAACTGCCATGACTGTTTACTTTCATTATTTCACTTTTAGCAGGATTATTATATTGATTCGATGCCACTACCTAAAGTATACCTATATATTTTCAACCTGTGTATATTCAGTGTAACCTCCATAATCCGAACATAGTTTAATCCGGACATTGAATTTAAAAAGTCATAATCCGGACGCATCTTTTTAATCCGGACGCATACTCCAATTCGCAGGGTCTGATCGACGTTGCAGTCGATCGAATCGATGATACAAATTTGCAGACAGACGAGGATATTGTTGCAGAAACTACAAGGACAATAGAAGACAATGATTCTTCATCTAGCGACGATGATTGCGCATAAAGATTGCAAAGTTGTGCATGAAGAAACTATAATATCCTTTAATAACTGTATTCAATGGGCATCAGAAAATCACATCACAAATTGAAGAATATAGCAATAAAAAAAGAGGCAGAATAAAAAACAGAAAAATGTTGCGGGATTTTTTAAGGCACAACAAACTTAGACCTAAAATGTATCTTCTTAATTTATTGGGACCATATATTTATTTACGTATATAGGTAATAATATGTACATGTGTGTAATTTTTATTTAAATTCGGTAATCTGGACAAATCGCTAATCAGGACAACCCCCGTGCATTTAATTGTCCGGATTAGAGAGGTTATACTGTAATTAGATATGAAGTGGTATTACTAAGAGATTCCTTGGCTTATTGAAATGAAGATAAATAGGTACTTGCAATATTACTTCACAGGTTGTACTATTACATACAGTTCAGAATAAAATATTTTACATATATACCCATCACCGAGGATACTGAAAAAATTGTCAACCCTAAAAAAGCGTTAGGATTAACATTTTACCTATTTTACATTTAGCCTAAAAATTTCAGAAATATGCTGAGTATCCAATAAGCAAGACCACTAAACTTATTTAGTGATAAGGTCAATGAAATATACATTTTTTTCAAATTATATTATCCCAAAGTATTTTCCTTTCTTTGGCAGTTGGAGTTTCGTTTAAATTGAACATAATCAAGATACATACTTGTAAATCTTGGGAATATACTCTTTAAGCCTTAACAATTCAGCAACTATGGCATTTCCTCTCGAAACCAGTTGCAAAATAGTTTGTCCACAAATATTATTTTCTGCTAGAAAATCAGTCATGTTTATTATTTACATTTACAATTTACCACAGAACACAGAATACAGAATCAGAATAGATAATAGATCTAGACAAATATAAATATCTGTATGAACCACAAACCACAGAATACTATAGATCTATAAGCAACAAAAGGCATTAAAACGATTTGTGAGGATCTTCTAAAAATCCAAATAAACAACGAGTTAATGAAAAGTTTCATCATCAATTATCTATCAAAGGATTCGTTTCTATAAAAAATGTTCGGACAGGCAGATTTTTATGTGAAGGGGGACATATAATTTTATGTTATAGTCATTCATACGGCATACTCCAAAAAAGAACATTTAGTACAATTTATATTTTTTAAATGGGACACCCTGTATATTTTTACAGGTTTGGATAGCACATCCTCTCACGAATACATATAGATACAAAAGGCTTTCATAGATATAGCTCTAATACCTAGACTGAGGGAGTTATAAAAGAAGTGTTCGGCATATTTATTTACTCATATTGTGTTCAGTAAGCATAATAAGTTAGAAGAAGAATATCGATTCGTTGCTACATGGGCTACAAGTACTACAAAGTCTTTCTCCAACACATTTCTTTTATGGTAAATATTTCTGGTCATAAATCCCTTATTATTAGAGAGCTATATATCCATCAATATATTAATGAGAGGCCGCTCTATTCAAATCTATAAAAATGCACAGGTCTTTAAAAAATACATATAAGTTGTGGTAAAAACCTCTTCTTTTTAGGACACCCTGTATGAATGTCAATAATATGAACATGTGTACCCCTTCAAATACAAATCGTTCTGTCAGGATTTTTCAGGGAAATTAATCATTTGATTGTAGTATACGAACCGTGCATTTGAACGACAACCGAGGAATCGAGGATAAAGATAAAACTTTTCATTGATTCACCCTGTATAAATCCATATATATTAAAACGCGTCGATTCTGTCTCGCTCTAAATTCCGTCGTCGAATCGACAAAGTTTCAAAGCTATCTCCTCCGAGGGGCGATCTCGGAACGATCTCCGCGGACCACCGGAGTTCGCCCCCGGCCTTTCTCCAATGCGTAGGGGTATTTTCGTCCCGTTTCTTACGCGTTTACCCAATTTAAACGCCTTTTCAAGAAACCTCTGCAAAATTTTCGTCGATCGCCGTTCGACGAGAGAGATGCGGTTAGCACCGGCGTTTGTCCTAGCGCCTAATGGTCCCGTCACGCCCGCCGAAATACCGACTTTTCGCGGGACCCCCGAGAGTTTTCTCTAATTTTTACGGCTTCGAGAAGGGCTTCACGCGAAAGTTCAGTCCTTTCTCTAATCCTTTGAGACTTTTTTTTCGAAACCTTACGTCGACTCCTTTTACATCTATTTCGTCTTCGAAAATCTCGAGTCGCATCCGTCTCAACTTCTTTCTCATTTTATCCACGGATGTGAGATCGCACTAACGAGACAATCACCTCCCACGAAAACTGTCAAATTAATTAAACTTCAGATAGGTTATTTTCCTACGAGAAATATTGCTAGCGGAATCAATAGTACTGACTGCCAAACACTTATGATTACAAAATTCTGAAGCAAAATGCATTTCCAATTAGAAAATCGGTAAAAATTCTTTTTTCAGGTTGACACGTACAATTTACATACTTAAATGTCTCAAGCATTTGACAGCAGGCGTGATAGCGCAACGGGAAAGTGGTAGGGTTCAAAACTTCATAATGCTGATTTCGCGAGTTCGAGTCTCGCTGGAGGCAAACTTTTTTTTTACTTTTTAATTCCAATTATTTATTAGTATTAGTATTTAGATATTCTGTTTCATTATCCGTAGCTTTTATTCTTTCTGCACGTAAAGTTTGGAATTAATTCGTTCATTATAAGGCAGTCTGTTAAATTCATCATTTTAGCTTACAAAAGTATATATCTACAATATTTTTGGTCCCATTGATAAAATTGATAATAGTGTTTACTTAAAAATAAATTCTACTTTCAGTACTTAAAAAATTATGATGTTTTACCATCAAGAATAGAGTAGGTACTCTTACAATTCATCAAAAAATTACGATAATTTTGTATCATTCCAGATACAAAATTTTTTTAATATGTATTTTCTTAAAAATAATATTATTTTAGATGCATTTGTCAACCGAAGGGTGACCCCAGGCCGCAGGCCTGGACCCCCGGTAGGGCTAGAAATGGGAACGAAAATCGCGATAGCGATTTTCTCCCATTTCTAGTATTATTTTCTAAAGTTTGATAGTGAAATTGAAATTGCAATAAAAACGAAGAAGATGAAGAAGAATACTTATTTCTTCTTATATTGATATGACATGTATAATGTATGTATCATGATATACTAAGTCTATGGTCATGATAGAAATCACAGACTAGAAACGGACCTCCTTCCAATTCTTTGCTTATGTCATTTTTTTCATTTAAAATTAATGTCGCGGATCGCGGTCGTCGCAAGTCGCAAGCGAGAGCGGACAAAGAAGCACAATAAGCACAATAAGCACATGGTTATCTGCTACTGTGTTCCGTGATGATAAGGCTAAAGACGTAAGGGTAAGTTAAGTTGTATTTTACAAATTACTATAAAGGAATTATGTGATATCAAAATTCTTATATATGTGGATATATCACTGGACATATATTTCTTTAATTTTGCTGTGAAAATAATCATCACATTCATGCATGTGCTTTTAATTATTGTAGGTTAGTGTCGAATAATAACAAAGAACAATGAGGAAGGATCGATTTTCTTAATATCTCTTTTAATTAACAGTAACGATGAATAGCAAATTACCTCTGGTTATTATTTTGGGAGCTACAGGCTCTGGCAAAACAAAATTATCCCTTGAATTGGCTAAAAGATTCAGTGGAGAAATAATAGGTGCTGATTCAATTCAGGTATATAATAAAACTTTTATTATAATTCTAAATGCATGGTATTTATTATATATAATACTTAAAATTGTTTTTATTGTTTGTTGCAACATGTCTGATAAATATATCAAAGATAGGTTATCATCATCATGATCACCATGTGCATGCAAAAAGTGAATTCATGTTTTTTTTAAGATTGCTTTATTAGAATGTAAAGTGATCGCTATTAATTTACATTAATTAATTACAATACATTACAATAATGATATTTAACTTTTTTTTTCATAAAATTACCCACATGGTTATGTGTTAGTAACAATTTGGTACATACTTGGAACTATGTGTAACATGTTACAAGCATGTTTTGAATAACTATCAAACTTCTTTAGGTATTAAGCTAATGGATTAGTCTTATTATTAATTATTATTCTCAAATACTTTTTTTCATTCAAACCTTATTTTCAATCATAAAATTGCACTTACGACCCTAGGTACATAAATAACCACAACTACCCTTGATGTTTTGTGGTATTTCTTCTTGCGAAATAAAACTTTATTCTGTGACTATAAGTAATTTTTGGCGAGATACCGGGTTCAACCACTAGTTAAAGGCGGTTATTCCCGCCACTTTTATGAAATTTTTTTGAAGTACTCCATTTGCGAAAACGGAAACTTAACCGTGACGGTTTTGGGTTCTAGATTCTAACCTCGAATATTCGCTTGTATACAAAAATTTTTATTGTTTTGCGTCAAAAATATTTTATTTGTGTCGTCGGTACAGTATATGACAAAGAGCAGTTCTACAGCAGAACCATAGACAAGTAGTAGACAAAGCAGTCTACTTTTTCATACATAGTACATACCTACATGTTTTGATGTTATTTAATAGAAAATTCTACAAATGCTGCATTTAGTACCTACCTGCTCTCCATAATCCAGTCCCTGAATATTTTATTAAATATTGGAATTTCAGTAAAATTTTGATATTTATGTATACTTTCTATATGCATATTATGTTATGATTATGTACCGTTTATTGTCAACTACTGTCAATAGTGTCAATTGTCAGACGTCACCGTGATCGCCACTCCTCATAACCGATGTTGATAGCGGTTGAACCCAGTAACAAATTTTGTGACGTCACAACACCTTCCCCTCCGTTACCGCTTTTTGCAAAAATGTGCCGGTAACTGAACCGCTGTTACCACTTTGAACCCGGTATCTCGCCAAAAATTACTATATACTTTGCAACTGTTAGTCAAGAGGTCAGACTAGGTACATATATCTTATAGTTTTGTGAGTCTTGGATGAATGGTTCTGAATTGAATAAATTATTTGTGAAATGATTCAAAGGCAAGTTTAAAGGTATGACATTTTCCTAAAAAATGTTTATCTGCTGCACAATATTGTATTTTAATATTCTGCTGTTCTGTTCTCTGTTTTAAGTATTATCTTTCTGTATTTTAAATATAGCCAATAAACCAAGTGTTAAAATGCTAGAAGAGTTTGCCCTAAAAGTTACTCGTCCTATGTTCATCGTAGCAGAACGCCAAAAAATATTAAATTACTCTTACACATTACTCATCGTAACCTCAGCTACTTCATGGTCATTGCATATGTATAAAGATATCACCTATAATAATTAGCATTGGCAACTTTAAATACCAGCTGTGGTCATTTTAAAAATAATTGATGATAAAATAGTTCTGAAATTTTTTATTAAAATCTGAGATAAAATCACAGGTATATGATCACCTCATATGATTCGCACAATACTTTCAGAATCCCGTTCTAAAATTACAACATTTTTGTAGTTGTCCTTTTAATGTTTTGAACATATCACCAATTTAAATAAACAAAAATTGAGATTTTCGGGATATCAAGAAATATGAAATTTTATTATTCTGGAAATGTCCATCAAATTTATTTTTAAAATGTTGGCCGGTTATTTGTGTTTTTTTGTCATATGAAGCAAAGTGAGATTGGCTGGTCACTTTGCATTGGAATATTTTCTGAGTTGAAATTTTTTATTAAAATTTCAGATAAAATCGCAGGTATATGATCACCTGATATGATTCACTTTACACAATACTTTCCGAATCCTGTTCCAAAATTACAACATTTTTGTAGTTGTCCATTTAATGTATCGAACATATCACCAATTTAAATAAACAAAAATTGAGATTTTCGGGATATCAAGAAATGTGAAATTTTATTATTCTGGAAATGTCCATCAAATTTATTTTCAAAATGTTAGCCGGTGATTTGTGTTTTTTGTCATATGAAGCAAAGTGAGGTTGGCTGGTCATTTTGCACTGGAATATTTTCTGTGTATCAAGATGGTTCTTTTTAAAAGTTCTGCTTATCAATAATTTGTGTCACAGTATCACCAGTGACATAATTTTCAGTTTATTTATGAATATAAAGTATATAGGTTTATTTAAAAAAAAAAAGCATATTGGATAATTTTGTCCAACATTGGTATTTTTTATAAACCTGAGCAAACTTAAATAGTGACTAAAAAGTCAGGAAATTTTTTGACAAAATTTTGTATATTAGCATGGTATAACAGCATAGTGAATATTGTCTCAATCGAGATGCAATATAACTCAATAACCTCTTAATTATGGTATAAAAAGTCCAAATTTATGAAATATTTCTTACATTTATGTGTTTATGTATGAAATAATTTATCAGTGATGCATTTACCCGATCTGCTTGACCCTGTCGTGGATTATATAAAACTTGCATTCAACGGCTCTGGGGTGTAGAGGCTAGATTCTGTTTATATCTTTTTTTTATATAGGAATTAAACCAAAAAGTTAATTAAGAATAAAAATTAATTTTGATTCAACATAATTTACCATTACTTGATTTTCGTTTTAATACTTGCCTTGGATTAGATACTACTAGGATGTATTATATAGCTATTACTAATGTAATGTAAAGCTAATAATTAAAAAAATATTTTTACACTTTAACCTTTCAAAATAAATAAATAATAATCTTTAATCAATTCTTAGTCCAAAGAATCTTAATCCGAATTCCAAAATTGAAATTTTGGAAATTCGTTTTTATTTTACTTCAATTTTCTTTGAGTAGATATTGGAAAACTAAAAAGTAGTGATGTCACGGAGGTCCGGCAAACTTACTGACTCCGGTCACATTCGGCCTGTTGGCCGAAGGTACTGATTTCGGCCACGTAGGCCGGATGTGGTCGAAGGTGTTTGCACTGGATATTTTTTAAAATCCTGATAAATAAAATAAATGGAATCAAAAATACTTTATTAATTTTCATGTTTATCATCCTCCTAAGTAAGTCACAAAAATGAAAGGATCCTATTAAGGCTATTAATTTAATATTAAATTAATATATATAGCTAGGGTAGAATTTAACTATTAATATCTACTATTTATGTTTTATTAATTAATTATTAATACATATTAATTAATAGTTAAATTCTACCCTAGGCAAGTTATGATGTATGAATAATAGTTTTTCGGCATTTCTAGGAGTGAGCCTATTTCTTTTGTCTTCATATATGTTCCCTGCTTCAGAGAATGACCTTTCACTATAAACACTAGTTGCTGGTGCAGACATATATTTGATAACAAGTTTTGTCAATCCTGGGTATAAATTTTGATTCTCCCGCCAATATATTAGGGGATCAGATTGTCTTCCAGTTAATGGTAAAGTTAAATAGGTTTCAATTTGCTGTGAAACACTTACAGACTTCTTTGGCTGAACCGATTTTAATTGAGTAGATGCTGATGCTGACTGAACAATTTCTTTATAACAATCAAATATAGATTCCTTCTTACGACGTTTTGAAAGAGGCGAATTACTTGTCGCAGAGGTATTACTGCTACTGCTACTGCTAATAGCACTAATGTCGCTTACATTTCCATCGTTTGAAGAGTCGTCGTCGTCTTGCTGTTTTAATACTTTTAATCCTTCCAGTAATAAGGTACGTTTGACAGATTCTATAGTATTTTGATTAGAGAAAAAAGCAGTTTTATATCTTGGATCAAGTATTGTTGCTATGGAACAGTTACTGTTTTTTTCTAAATTAGAAAATCTTTTATGGATCTGTTCAGTCATGGTCTGTGACATTGTTCCCAGTCCAAAAGGGGTTACTCTGTTATCTCTGTTATCTTTTCTGTTATCTTTTCTTGTTCTTTTTTCTTCATAAAGACGTTCTAACATATAAAATGTTGAGTTCCACCGAGTCTGAACATCTTGAATTAATTTCTTATTGGGTAAATTCAGGTCATTTTGAATCTGTTTCAGTTTTTCACAAGCTGTCGGGGAATGATTGAAATGGGTAACAATTTTTCTTGCTATAGCTATGGCGTGAATTACTGCTCTTTGGGATTTTAATGATTCGGTTATTACTAATTGTAATGAATGAATAAAGCAACTTAAACTATCGATGCCTAATTCATTACACCCTTTAACCATATTCGCACCGCCATCTCTTATAAGAATATGTATCATGGACTTAGAAATATTCCAAGATTCCAACATGCTTTCAAGTTTTTCACAAATGTTAATACCAGTGTGGCTTTCGCGAAAATGTTCGCAATTTAAAACTGCATTATATCTCATCAATGTTTTTTGTTCCAACCAATGTCCAGTCATGCTTATGAAACTTTCGTTGTTTTCTTGACAAGTCCAAATATCAGATGTTAGTGACAAGTACGCGACCTCCTCTATCGAATGGTTAATTTTAGTTCTAAGCCGTGCATAAATATCTGGTATAATTTTAGTGGCAAAATAATTCCTAGTTGGCATTGAATATAATGGACATACATGTGACATCAGACGCCTAAATCCTTCATTTTGTACAATCGTGTATGGTTGGTTATCTAATCCAATCATTTCGCCTATTTTATAATGTATCTTCATTGCTTTTCTGTCATTAATATCCCACATTTTCCGTTTATCAACAAATTCTTGCACAGAAAGTTGCATGTTGTTGTTGCTATCGTTATCTTCCCTTTTCAAGGTCTTTTTCACGTTGCCCACGTTAGTCACAGTACCACTTTTTTTTTCTTGTTCAATTGACATAGCTGTATGCTCCGTACTATGCATAGATTTTAAATGTCCAAATAACGGAGTGGTCGACGCTTTCTTTCCTGTTCCTCCTCTTGATATGGGTTTATTACAAAGTTTGCACTGTGCTTTCGCCTTATCATTTTCACATACACTGAAATATTTCCAAATTTGGCTTCTTATTTGTTTCGACATTTTTCACAGCTGACACCACAAAACAGAAGGTAACAGTGAAGTTTACACCATAGATAAAGTTTGCACTCATAAAGTAATGGTTATTTTATGTTTACACTAAACAAAACCTGAATTTTCAGAAATGTATAAGGGCGGGAAATACAAAACTTAAAAACCACACCTCCGGCCGGAGGCAGTACCTCTGGCTCCGGCTGCGAGGCCGGAGTTACTGCCTCCGGCCTCCGGCCAAATCTCACCTCCGTGACATCACTACTAAAAAGTATTATTTTTTTTTCAATGTCTATTCAAATAAAGTTGGATAAAATAAAAACAATGAATATTTTGTATATACATAATATATAATATGTATTTAAGTATATAACAATGTATGTATATTTTTGAAAATTTGGGATATCTGGTTCTCGGGTATGTCCTCTCCAAATAAAATAATGGTGCCCGTGTTCACTTCCGGTTATACCGAAGTTGCCATCAACTTGCTTATTTTAAATGAAACACCCACTATATATATATATATATATATATATATATATATATATATATATATATATATATATATATATATATATATATATATATATTTTGCAATTTTGGATTCTACGTAAAATTTTAGGTGGACTTTCATCAAGTTTCTCTCTTCCTAAAATTAATCGTTTTTGAGATATTTAATTTTCTTCAAAAAAATCAAAAGAAAAGCAGTCACTAGCTTAAAACCATGTGTAGTTTACAGTAAGAAAAATAAAGCGACAATATTTATAGGAGGGATAGCTAGACCCCTAAGCTTCCCATCCATCGTTTCAAGGTGGCGTAATTGCATACAGGGTGGTGGAATTAATTGCGAGTTAAGTTAACTTCAAACCGCGACTTACGGTATAACCGGAAATGCTACGTGGGCGCCATTATTTTATTTGAGGAGGACATGCCCGAAAACCCAAATTTTCAAAATTCAGATCAAAGTAGTCTCTGAAATATTCTAATGGGTGGTCACTGTGAGACACCCTTATGTTGAGTTTAAGCATTTAGGTAAAACTAACTACCAGATCTGTGCCGATTCCTTAAATGTATATAAAATATATCTGGTACCAAAAAACATAACTTGATTACCTTGCATGACATATTTAAAGTTGTTTGATTACTAATTTAGATACATTTTGAAATTAGGCGTAATTAACTGTCAAGTGAAACGTTTTCTTCCATTTCTTTCAATTTTTAATGTTGAATACTGGTATATCTTTCTATGGCAACATCAACTTGGAGCCCAAATGTTATATTTGGTTATTTGTCAATGTTGTAAAAACTAGTCTTCCTGAAATCTCGTACATTAATTAAATTACAGCTGATATAATTTTGTATTAAAAATATTCATTTTATATGAGCATTATTTCACAAAGACATGAGAACAAACTGGCATGGTTATCTGATATAAAAGTTAATCAGTTGTCAAATGACTGGTAATTACACACATATTATATATAAACAAGGATATTATCCTTGTATTAATACTACCCAATTTCCCAGTTAGCTTATTGGCTTGTTCACCGATTAAAACTAATTGAAGAAACTACTCTCGTTGAATGCAGCCCTTATTTTAGAAATATACATTTTCTGCATTACTGATTACAATCAATTTTTTTGAAATTTCAATAATTAATCATAAGTAGCAAATTATAATAAATATGGGCAATAACTTTATATGCATATTAGATTAGTAAAGCTTATAAATTACATAACATCTCTATTTATTACCTTAGGTTTATAAAGCACTTGATATTATCAGTGCAAAAGCAACAAAGGCAGAACGATCTGTAGCACCTCATCATTTAATCGACATCTTAGAACCACACAGTATTTTTACTGTTGTTGAATATCGAAATAGAGCATTGGCTCTTATAAATAACATAATGGAAAAAAATAACTTGCCAATAGTGGTTGGAGGAACAAATTACTATATAGAATCAGTCTTGTGGAAAATTTTAGTTGAAAATGAACTTAAAGAGATTGAATCAGTTGGAGTATTACCAAATAATGAACATCAGTTGCCAAGTGAAGTATTACATAAAAAATTAAGTAATATCGATCCAGACATGGCTAGAAGGATACATCCTAATAATAAAAGGAAAATTTTGAGGTATAGTATTTTGTAAATATGTTATGTTTACTGCCAATGCAAAATAATTTTTTTATCTAATTGGTTAGCTTACCAATTGTTGGACTAGTTTTAATGTAATATTACACTGCTTGTGATAATGGTGATAGATCTAGTTACTTAACATCCACAATAATGTATAGCTCGGTTGCATACAAAGTTACAAGTACCTATAACAATATTTACAATTCATCGTAATTTCATTTGGAATTGCATCACCTGTAAAATAATAAAAATAGCATATTAAAAGTATTCAAAGAATCCAAGTGTAATATCAAGGCAAACTTTTAAAGTTTGTTGTAGTTTTAAATAACAAATTAACTAAACTTCCATAAGTGGTTTTTTGGCTTGATTCAAATTATGTAATATTACAAGTAATATTTAAAATTATGTTTATGAACATCAAGTAATACGGTCTGCGGTTAGTACTTTACTTGAATGGCTGACTATGTAGAGAAGACCCACGATGTCTGCTCCCATCTTCTAGTTGTCTGTATGTCGGTGAATTCACAGAAGCTATGCAAACTTAGGCAAACTTATTTGTAGTAAGACGTACTATCCCTTGGATGGGATGTAAAGCCGGAGATCTTTTGTCATAAAATGATAGGCGAGTAAAAGATGCCTAAATAAATAAGTCAAACATTTAAATAGCTTTCTTCTAAATCTTTCTAAGTTGATTCTCTTCTCTTTGTCAATAGACACGTCTGTTATTAGGAATTATAATTGTGGTCCAAGTGTAGTATAAAGGCAAACTTAGATTCTTTATTTTGAACACTTCCGGTTTTCCCATTTTATTATTTTACAGGTGGAATTGTGATTAACTGATTACAGTACTTTTAAAAGAAATTAAAATGATCTTATAGCTGCACTACAAATAAGTTATTATTATGATGTACAGAGTGCTCGTATTTCAAGCTTAAGCATGGAGAGCTTAAGCATGGGAATTTAGTGCACATTTATATTCTAAAACTAAATCGGAGATACCTCTATGGGGTTTTAAAGATTTTTGAAAAAAACTGAAATTTTGTATTGTCTTTTTTCTCAAATATTTCATTTATTATTGCAGCCATTGTTATAATTTTTAAACATCATTATAGCAACTTGCCTCATTGTTTTGTTGAATTTAAATTTTGAAGCTAAATTTATTTCTGTCTAAATTATCAATATAATATGTGGAAGTGGACTTCCGCTGAGGTGATTGTGGGCTATATTGTGAAATTATTGTAAATTCTGTTTGGTGGGCACACTACTTATGAAACTTAAATGACAATTGAAAGTTGACTGGTCTTATTTAGTTTACAGAAGGCATTGCTGTTATTGCAGATCCCTTGAAATCTTTTATCAGAAAGGACGGAAACACAGTGATATTTTGAATGATCAACATTCTGAAGTCGATGGATCTGGGTCAGATGGTGGTCTTCGTTTTTCTAACTCGTTAGTGTTGTGGTTGCAATGCGATCAGGTTCGTATTAGAATAATTGTTATACTAAATATTGTTCCACTTATATAATTAATACATTATGAAATATATACACAATAAGTTAATATTGGCCCCAGTATTATACAGAACTGGGGTATGAAACAAATTTTGGCTGGCTAGAATTCATTTTGTTTACATTTATTTTCATTCATTGGTTTTTAAAATCAGTAATATATCTTTTTCTCTTATAATTAATTTTAATTTAATCCGATTTCCTTTTCAAATCCTTTGTATCATACCTCAAAAGTCACAATTCTGGCTCACTAATAAAAAAACAAAAAATGAAGGTGAAAAATATTGCTTTATTATTCGCCCGTATTCAAAATTAACAGAATAACATTAATGCACTATTAAGAGAACTCCTTTTTATTGGATATTTTACCACAGTTCTGCTAATACAAATATTAAAAATTAGTTATTGAAAAATAAAGTTGTCACTGAAAGAAGCAGATAGATATTCTTAAATATAAAATACAATCACTTTTTGTAAATTTTATTATTATCAGCGACTTGTAGAATCTATAAGTCTCTGTTATTATTAAAACATTATTGCCATTATTAAAACACTGAAACTTGGAAATTGAAAATTATTTAAATAATTTCAAAAAACTTACTCCTGACAGCACAGGAGTTTCTTTTAGCACAGTTAATTTTTTTAGATATTTTAAACAATGTGGCAAAATACCCAATCAAATAGAGGGCAACTCCAAATATTCTATTTTTACAAGAAATCAGATATTGTTCTATATATTGGGTAAAATTGTCAAAATGGTAACTGGTAAGTTTCCGTTTACTTATGTATACTATGTATACTATATGATATCGTTACTTACTATTTTTAACCTAGAAAAAGTACTGAAATTTCTAACAGAATTAGCAGTTGTGAGCTAATTGTTGATATGCAAGATTTGTAAAAAGCAGCAGTCAATCTAATCTATGAGTTTTCCAGATATCTCAGTTAAGGCAACTAAAAGAGTTTGTGATTTATTGTTACATTGATAACATAAATAACCATCGTCAAACATAAGACAACGATAATGTACCCAACCTAAAACTTGATGTAAAATCTTTCAGCAACAGTAGCTTTGTCTAATTCTTCATCTTTACCAAACAATACGTACCTAGTCTCACATTCTGGTGAACTTAACTGCCACCTATTACTGTAGATGTATTAATTGTACGTGAGATGGCGGTTCAGACGAATCTCCTATTGCTCATCGTTTTCTGCCTCCTCTCCTTGTTCACAATTTGTATGACAGCGCTTAACTTCCAGAATCGGAGGTAGCCTAAATTATTTATGCTTAAAAAAATGCTCAGCGGCTAACAAACATTGTTTATTCAGTTGCTTACTCAGTAACTTGGCTGCTGTCCCCTACTAAACATATCTAATATTGATGTTTGTTCCTTTAACTGTGTTATAGAAATTCAAGTTTATTTACCACTAAACATTAAAACACTGTTACCTGTTTTTTTTAAATTAGCTTTCGCTGGAAAGCCATCTGATGTCACTAAAAAAAAACCAATTAATTGATGTTAATTTTTTTTAGAATGTTCTTGACATGAGGTTAAATGATCGTGTTGACAGCATGGTACAAGAAGGGCTGGTGCAGGAATTAACTACATTTCATGAACTTTTGAAGGGAATTAATCATAATAAGTAAGTATTGTATATAGTAGGTTTGTCTGTTCCAATCAATTTTAGATAGTTGTTCACGTTTGATTTGAAACTGCCAGGAACATTTACATAGTTAATTTTGCTGGTGTGTTTCCTGAAAGTATACTAATAACATAACAGACATTTTTGTACAATTTGTGCAGAGTAAAATCGTTAGCCAAATGAACCTAATATTAATATATCACTATCCCAGTTTAAATGAGAGATAACTTACAATTTGTTTAACAAGTATTTTCTTAGAATTGTTTTGAATTATGATTTAAAAATAATATGTAGTAAATCTGACAGTATGAATGTAAAAGTCGATAATTCTCTTTAGAATCCCTTAATTTGTCCTAAATCTGAGTTCAAAATAGAAACGAACTGCTTGTTTCTGTTATACAGTGTGTCCAAATAAAGATGGGATAGCATTGGGATCTTGGAAACGGTAAGAGCTAAACTCAGGAGGCTTTTCCTCATTAATTTTTAATGGTGGCAACAACAAGCTAAAACCGTAATTAAACTATTACTTGTGATACATCATTGAATTGAGAATAAAAAATTTATATTTAAAAATACAGGGCCGTATTTAAAAAAAGAAGTTGATGATGGTTTCTCGGAAACGAAATGTCTGACAAAAAATTGTAGAATGCCATCTTGTTAAGCTCAAAAAGTGACAATGGAAAAGTATGTTTTATATTTTGATAGCTGTTAAAATAACGCCAGAAATAAATAAAAACAAATAACGCAAAAAAAATGTTTTTCCAAATATTTCGAAATAAAAAAAAGATAACTTATTTTTGCAAAGTCCATGTAAAAGGTATTCAAACTGCTCAACTTTTTCATAATTTAACCAACTTTGTATCTCTTACCGTTTCCAAGATCCCAATGCTATCCCATCTTTATTTTGGACACACTGTATATTCAGAAATTTTTTAATTCATTTAAATATTACAACAAAATTTGAGTAAACTTTGGTCATGAATGACCTGACATGTGATTTTAGATTGAGAAACACATCATATTATATAAAAATCTGACAGTTTCACAAAGCTATATGCACATTTATAGCCAATTTGCAGTGTTTTATATCAAACTACAACTGATCAAGTTTGACCGTTCTACATCTAACTCATATTTGTCAATCCTACAAATGCTTTGTAGAATTCTAATATTTTTTATAGTTGATGGTTTGTGAATACTGTATCCAGATTGAGCAGTAATGATTCATATCTGTTTTTTTTTCCCGTTTGGATATACACTAGACCCAGCGTATCTTTATCCTTATATGATCAGTATATGACAATCAATAAAACACTTGAAATGATTATAATAATACAGGTTAATGTTAGAAAACACCAAATGATGAGATTATGTCTGCCTGTTGATATTCCTTAAGGGTACCATACCAAAATAAAGCCAAACGGTTTATTCTTCACGAAAAGTAATTTAAATAAGAAAAGGAAATTATTATATTAATAAACTTCACTGTCACTCTGCTAGTATGACTATGACTACAGCTATAAATCATTAGTGCTTATTTCATTGTAATAATTACTATCACTGGAATACTTTAGCCTAGAGTAATAATAACAAGTGGCTCGATCAAAACATCAGCTGTTGTGTCGACATTCCTCTCCTCTGTTCCTCGTTCTGTAGATGTATAATGCACTTACCCCATGCTTCTTTAGTAACAGGACTTTTAGTAATAACCTCTTGTAGTTTAGATTACATGACGCTTAATTACTTGTAGAGTAATTAAGCGTCACTTAATTTAAATGTGGTGTTATTGTGCTATCTCATTTTTTATTTGTGTCAAAACTAATTATAGGGTCGTAACACATTTGTCCAAGCACATTCTCTTCCCCCTTTATATTTTTGGGAAGCTGTCATTAAAAATTCAGGTTACGTGTCAATTTTTCACAGGATCAAAGTTCTCAATGAAATTTTAAATACGGCATGGAAGCTGGAAATGATCCAACATCTACTGAAATCAATTTTTTATTCTTAAATATTGCTTAGTCAAAAAATAAAAAAAATAATGGATGCTTGTGGACTTGAACTCATTTTTTATCTTCATCTTAAGATGAAAAATGGTGGCCTTACTTTTCTCAGTTAGTTAAATTTATAAGTTTAATGTCAATATTTTCGTAGCTATAAAAGGCAGGTATTTAATATACCTGCCAATAAAGGCAAGACTGAATATTTTTCTTTAAAAAATAGTTATAACTATCATCCTCAATACAAATCAATGCATAGAAATTTTACTAGGAGAAATAGTAAATCTTCCCACTTTGTATAATAAGCATCTTCACATTATAACTGAAACTATTTTTCAGACTGCCTGATTATACCAAGGGAATTTTCCAGTCTATCGGATTCAAGGAATTCCATTCCTATCTACTACTTAATGATGAAGAGAGAGTTAGCGATGAGGGTAAAAAGAAATTAGAAGAAGGAGTTAGTCAACTTAAAATAGCCACGAGGAGATATGCAAGAAAACAAAAAAGATGGATTGTTAATCGTTTCCTTGGAAGAATTGATCGGCAGGTAATTTTAAATGCCAGTTGGTTGTCATTGATGATTTAATTAGTGTATCTAGTTAGTAGTAATGTGTGTGCCTATAAACTAAATAAGATGGTATTGTCATGCAATTCTGAAATGTTATAGACTATGCATACTAGAAAATGATGCAAGATTTAACTATAGCTATTATAGTTTTTATTGTTTCTGTATTCGTTGGTTTCAGTAATGGAATAATATTAAATGTACTCCTCTATTTCTCTTTTTTGTGGTATCTAGAGTCAATAGTCAAATTTTAGGGAAGGGAAATTTTAAATTTTATATTGAAAAATTAGAAACATTTGGGAGGTTTCCGTAGTCTGTGATTTGGTATGTTTAAGTGTAACTACACCAGTCGGATAAAATAATAGGCAGTGACGTATTACCGCGTGACGTAATAAATTGTGGTGGGGACTGTAATTCCATAGGCGTACGCAAAAATCATTGGAAAGGTGCTAATAATGACGAATTTCCTCGCTTGTCAGATGAGATCGTTTAAGCGTTTCTAATCCACTACTCCCCGCGATCGCTTCCATAATAAAATCCTTTTCTTCGAATACTAAATAAACTAAGTAACACATCACCAAGTTCACCAATTAATATATGCAGTGCAGACACAAATTACAGCATTTCCCGCGTACTACGCTTATGTCAGGCTGCGATGAACTACTTGGATGTGTGTGAAATGCGCATGTCCGATCTTCTAGACACTCTTGACTTTTGTTGCAAAGGTTGCATATCTCGCTCTTCGTTTTTTAACTCGTTAAACAGAGACGGAGCTATATCCCACGTAAAGAATTGTGGTGGCATCGAATAGAGAAGCATGGAACCACCATGGAACAGACAATTTATAATTCTGTTCAATAGTAATGCGTAAGCGGCATCACTTTTCTATGTACAAACGTTTGTGCCGCTATGTATTAAGTATTTACACTTCGTCCCTATTCTGTATCGAATTAGATCATGAGTCACTGCCTATTATTTTAGCCGACTGGTATAGTATAGAGATTTCTCTGTTTAACTAGGGCAAAGTTACTAGAAACTAAAACTTTGCATTTACTCTATTATAAATAAGGAGTAAATGCCAGACAGAGAACTTCTCAGAAGGTGGTGATTTTAAGCTAGCGAGTTGTACAATTTAATTGAAATAAAATACTGGCATACTTTTTTTTGTTAAAAGAAATGTATAGTATTTTATACAGCGTATACATAAAGTATGGAATAAATTCTTTATTTCAGAATACCACCATATTTTAGATAATTCCTCGGGCAAGTCGATTTTTAATTTTAATTGCACATCTTTTTACCTTATGTTTTTAGCTTTAATGTTACCTGCTGTTTTTTTAAATGGAACACCCTGTAATGTTTTTCATTTTTGAATGCTCCGGAGAGCTGATTTCAGAAACCTAAACTACTTAGGGTCTCCAGAAATTCGGAGGTACAGACAGTTGAAAGTATAATTGATTGGAATTCGATTTCTTGTGATATTTTTGTAAGTAGGCTGGCACATAAAACAGTCGTGTTTAAAAAAATACCTCTCAATACCTGTCAACAGTTATCATTTCAGTGTTGACTTGCCGTTGGGTATTTGAATTTTTACTTACAAATTTGTGCTTTCTGCTTTATAACAATGCGTTTGTCGGTAGCAAGAATTCATTGATTGTTTGGGATATTGTCAGGCACAAGAAAGTTTTCAATTTGATTATGTGATTAATTAATTTTTATGTTGTTACTTCCTGTTAATTTACTGTTTTTTTATTATAAAATGTGATAAATCAAATTGTTTAACTTCAAAAAATAATACTTTCAATTGTCTGTAGCTCCGAACCTATGAACTCTAGGCTCTAAGTAATATAGGGTTCTGAATTCAGTTCTCCACAGAGAATTAAAAAATGAAACACATTACAGGATGTTCCATTTAAAAAAACAGTAGATGACGTCATAGCTGAAGCAACGATGGCATCACAGCTAAAGACATAAGGTAAAAAGATGCGCAATGGGGTCTTCAATCGAAATGAAAGTGGAAACCTGTATTTTTGTAAAATATATTTTTTTTATATTTATTAGGATAAAAATTATTAAGATTGAATCGGTAGAAAATTTTTAATTCAATTTTGAAATTTTATTCTATATTCGTGACGTCACTAAGCAAAAACTAGGGAATACGTATCTATAAAGAGGCCACACTGATAATATATGGCTAGTTTCAGTTTGTAACGACAACAAACGACAGTCGACATTTCGCTAATTGACATTTGAAATTTCCTGTTTGTGTTTGGCTTGACAACTTGACGTGTTGCATTGTTGTTTTCTTGTGAAGTAAACTTTTATTAAACATGGAGCAAGGTTTTGTAGAGACTAAGTCCGACAATTTACCGGTTATAGATCCTTTTATGTTAAAGATCCTATAGATCCTTTCAGAAATAAAAGGTCTGAAAAATGTAAGGTTAGTATTTAACTTAACAGTATTACCGCAAAGTGGATTAAATATATTCAAAAATTACCTTTACAAATTACGATGTTTTTCTATTACTAATAAATACACTTGTAATCAGTCACAGGCAGAGACAACAATTCACAGGTAAAAATATAAACTAAAAACAATGTCTCATGTTTACCATGATGTTTACCCTAACCAAACAATTCAAACATAAACAAAAGTAAAGTTGTCACGCAGTGACACAAACCACACAAATGAAAATATCCTAGAAATCACTAAAAAATGGCGCAAATTTTGAATTTTCGCTTAGTGACGTCACATAGATATCGCGCACAATAAAAAAATAATTTATGGACTTAAATGAACCCAATATTAAAATTCCAGAAATATGTATATCTTCTTTTTCCAACTACTTTTCATTGCAGATGTAAAAAAAAATTAGGAAAACACCCCATTAAAATTAAAAATCGACCTGTCCAAGGAATTTTCCAAAATACGTTCGTATTCTGAAATAATGAATTTATTCCATACTTTATGTACTCACTGTATATTAGATAAATCGCCTTTAAGTTTTAACATTAGACTTGTTTTCAGGTGCCTCCAGTGTATGGATTAGATACAACAGATTTATCTCAGTGGTGTGAAAATGTTTCAAGTGTTGCTGAAAAAATAGTGGAAAGTTATATATCTAAAACAAAGTGTAATTATAAACCACTGCCTATGGAATCTGTGAATTCTGTACCAAATAGTGAGGACTATACTTATACTTGTGAAATTTGTGATCGTGTATTTGTCGGAGACTATCAGTGGAAACTTCATATGAAATCCAACAAACATAGGAGAAAACTGGAGAGCAAAGATAAGAAACCGAGGAAAAGTTAAAATGTATGTATATTTAGTTTTCATGTAATCAAATTTTTTTTTTGTACCTAATGCATAAAATATATACTTATATTCTTCATAATGCAAGTTATTTTGTCTGTGTTTACACTTAATGAAAAAAATGGTTTCAAGTAAATACATAGTTCAATAGTTTTTTTTGTATACTAAATTCACTAGTTTCATAGAAACTAAATATTTTTGGAAAATTATTATGTAGGTGCCTGAAAATCTAATAATTGTTTTTTTTTTTAATAACTTTTATATGAATAACTAGAACTGAATTTCTTTGTAAAGTATTACCATATTTTCTTACAGCTATGCTGCTGCACTTGTTTAGTAACGAAATTACATTTTCAATCAGTAAATTAACAAATTAAATTAGGTATAACATATTTATGGTAGGGCAGGTGTTTAACAATGGGATATAAATATTTTCAAACAAAAGGGTAGAATGTAGGTACATCAGTTATAACAGGGCATAAAATAAATTGAAATTTCTTACATCAATCATTTCCTACATCTGATCCTTTATTAAAGGCTCCCCCAAACCAACGCGAATTATTCGCAACGGATTCGTGACGGAAAGTTCGCAGCGAAATTCGTGGCGGAATCCGCAGAGAACCCCACACCAAAGCGAATATAATCGCATCATATGCGTCATATTTTCAGTATCGAAAAGGTTCATTGCTATTGCTGAAAACGAAAAATAAATAATTTGTACTTGTACTTACATACTTACCTATCATACAAAAATATGTATACATCATCGGATGAAGAAGAAGCGTTAGTGTTGCTTGCATTGGAAGAAGACAATTTAAGGTAAAGTTATTATTATTCTTTAAAAATAAATGTGTTGATCATATTATGTTTCTAACCTTAAGAAGAAAAGAAAATGGGTTCACGATATTAATAAAAAAGACGACAATATAGGGAATTTCATACATTAATGCCGCAATTACGAAAAGACGAGAATCTATGTTATATTTTTGTTACTTCTTTCGAATATATTTGTAATCGTCATGAGAAAGGTAGTCTAATATAGGATACTTTCGCACTAATTCAATGATTTTTTCCATTTTATTAATTACTTTCTTAGTTAAGAGACTGCGAAACTACTACGGATCCGAGAAAAAATGCAGCCGATTGCGAACAAAAACTCCGTACGAAATAAACGCAGACAATTCGCAGTCTAAACGAAAAAAATCGTGTTGGTGTGAACGTACATATTTAACGCAATGGAAACAATATGATGCGAATCGCAAGTGGTGCGAACTTCCGCAGGTGCTGCGATTATCCGCGTTGGTTTGGGGAACCCTTAAAGCGGCAGTTTCACATGGCAGTTGACTGCTATCGCAGCGACTGTTAATTAAGCGTGTCTACACTGTCAGGTGTTTATTTATGTGAATCATACTACTTCGATCGCAGTTGAGTGTTATGGCAGTTACTGCGATAAGTAGAAATATTTCTACTTTTGCTATTGCAGTCCATTACTTTGAAGAAATAAAATGGCGAAATCTGTTTAACGGGTTGCGTTCTCGGATAACCAAATTTTTTATTTAATCGAGTTATATCGAAAAAATGAATGTTTATGGGACATAAAGTCACCACAGTACAAAAATCACATAAAAAGAGAGCTGCACTTGTAAATATTGCGGAAAAGATAGGTTTAAATGAAGACTTTGTCCAAAAAAAAAGATAGCTTCAATAAGAGCAACTTATTTACTTGAAACGCGTAAAATTTTGGAAATCCCATCAACAGCTAATAATTCAGTTATTAAATTATTTTCCATATCAAAACATGGTCTGTTCAATTAAGGCGTTTTCTCCCAGTACCTTTTCTTAGTACCTATATCTTCGTTTAGACATTAACTGTTTGTGTAATTATAACTTTTTTTTTCAATAACAATAAACAAGTTTTCACACCATTTACCACTATTTTTTATTCGGCGCCATGCAGTAAAACTATCGCAGTAGAAATATATCCCACGAAACAGTTCAGATGTTATAGCAGTCGACTGCTATGTGAAACTACCGCTTTTAGGTGCAATTTGGGTTGTTCCAATATTTATATTTTTTTTTGCGTCTAATATATTTAATTTCTTGGAGTTTGGAATAATGCTACAGTATCTATTGATGTAAATGTATAATTTGTATGAAATCAATGTATAATTTCAGTTATCGTTATATTTTTTTTTGTGATTAACTTACTATATTATTTTCTGTAAAACTATTATTTATTGCTATTTGTTTTATGGTTGCTTCTATCAATATTAAGATTTTTGTTTGATAAAGGTATAGAAAATTTATAAAGGTATGAAAGTTACAAAAAGCACGGAAATAACCAACAAGATTTATGCAACCATTGAATATAATATAAAAAAAAGGTTCACATATCTAACATACTTTGAGCCTTTGTCAGGAAAAATGTCATATTATTATTTAAAGACACTGACACAAAAACAAGCTTTTTTCCAACCATACGAATAAGACACTACGTATAACATTAAATTATTTTGTATAAAAAGAGGGTCTCCTCAGGACTGTTTGAGATCGCCATAGCAACTGTACAAAAAAGAGATTATTGTACAGTTTTGCAGTACCGAAAAGTAATTTGACATTGCATGACGCATAATATATTGAAGTTTAATTAAATAGAAAAATAGAAACAGATAGTGACTCCGATGAATCGGTAAGCTGGAGATGCTAATTAGAAGTGGTTGGAAAAAAAATATTATGTTAAACTGATACAAAATAGTTATTTGTTTAAATAGTACAAAAAATACACGTTTTCGGAACAAGGGAAAGGGTTGCCGGACGACGCGTAGCGGAGTCCGGCAATTTTACGATTCTCGAAAACGTATTTTTTGTACAAGTTTAACATAATATTTTTTTTCCAACCGCTTTTAATTAGCACCTCCAGTTTACCGATTCATCGGAATCACTATCTATTTCTATTTTTCTATTTAATTAAACTTCAATATATTATGTGACATGCAATGTCAATGTCAAATTACTTTTCAGTACTGCAAAACTGTATAATAATCTCTTTTTTGTACAGTTGCTATGGCAATCTCAAACAGTCCTGAAATGGCCCTCTTTTTATAGAAAATAATTTAATGTTATAGTGTCTTATTCGTATGGTTGGAAAAAAAATACGTTTTCGGGACTCGTAAAATTTCCTTGCCTTTCCCTCGTCCCGAAAACTTGTATTTTTTGTACTAGTTAAACAAATAACTATTATAAGCTTCCTTGTGAATGATGCAAATCAGCTGTAGACGAGGCTGTAGAGACAAACTCAAAGATTTTTTAGTTTCATTTACAGAAACATACACTTTTTTTTTTAATAAGAAAAACAACTCCAATTTTGCAAATCACTTTTTAGAAACAAATCATACATTTCCATCAATAGATAAATTTATACATTTGCGTTACTCCACAAAATACAAGTAATTAAATATTTAGAAGCAATAGAAATTTATAAACATTGAAAAACACAAGGTGTGCCCAACGTTGTAGAAAATTCAAATTTATTTCCTACCCTGTTATAATTAGACCTATTGCACCGGATTTCATGACTTAATAACAGTCTGAGAAATGAGAAAGAAATGGTGTCTCATTTTATATACTGTGTTGTTGATACTAGATAATAATACCACTAAAACTATTCAATCGCATAGTAATAAAAATATATGAGTACAATGTGTTCTAAATGGTGAGCCGTTTCTCCGTAAATATTCATTTGCAAACAGTAAACGATAGTAAATCAACGTGCAAACTGAAATTGTAAATATTTTCGCGGAATCAATTTCCAGGAGTATTCCAATGTAACTCCAGGAGTATCAACTAAATGGGTAATAGGTTTTATTCTGGCGATTACTTTACTTAATTAAATAAAGTTCCTCCATTACTCCCACCAACACATTACAAAATTTTATACCACTGACAGTGATTGGCTCATCTATAAAGAGCCAATACACTAGAGATAAGTCGTGAGTATTCGTTAGCAGTTGCGATTGTGAATGCAATTTTTCATTCACTGTGATTATAAACTGTGATCGCTAACTGCGAATCGAATGCCATTTCATTGCGATATGGTATATGTGCTGTCTCATATTGTTAGTGTATATTGCACTCCACAACGATAACGTTACCGTTACTAGCGTTAACTCTTAAAATATTGTATTTATTGTTATTGTTAATAATAATGGATATTAACGAATATTATAACTCACCAAGTAAAGTTATTTATTTTTAACAAAAATAATATTTATTTAAAAATGGATTGTCTTTAAAAATGTACGCCATGAATTATTGAATTATTTATTTAGATGTAATCGTTTGCTTTATTCTTCGTTCCTCTTTATATTTTCGATGGTTTTTTGTTCGCTGAGTTGAATGCGGATTTGCTAATCGCTATTCGCAGTTTATTTCATAATTGTTAGCAGATTGTGATTGCGAATTTTCATTCGCAGTGAATATTTCACAGTTCGCGATTTATTGCTGATCTGTACATACTGTACAGATACAATACACTGTATACTGGAAACAATAATTTTAGCTACTTGGTCCCTAAACACCATTTGATGTTTCTGGGAGGAAACATGCCTCAGTACAATAGATTTTTGTACAGACTGTCACGTTAGACTTGTTGCATGTCATTTTCATCCTATCATAGGATATTCAGGATATCCAGTTGATATAACTAACTATAGACCCATCACTTTATTGTGCAATTTTGCGAAGGTTTTTGAGATGTCCCTATACAGTCGAATTTATCCTCTTTTTAAAAATATTATATCGCCTATACAGCATGGTTTCATGGAAAAAAGATCAACCAACACAAATCTTGTTTGCATTAACCAGTTTATCCTCTAATGTCATTTATCATCACGGTTAGGTGGACGTATTGTATACCGATTTCTCGAAGGCCTTTGATAGGATTGATCATAACATACTTTTGCATAAACTTAAGAATTACGGATTTTGCGATAACTTACTAAAACTCTTTTGGTCTTATTTATCATGTCGTTTCCATTATGTCATATATAATGGATACAACTCTAGTCACTACCTTATTATTTATGGAGTACCCCAGGGCTCTAATTTGGGTCCTCTATTATTCTCTATTTTTATTAATGACATTACTACTCTTCTCAATTGCAATCAGTTAATCTATGCGGACAACTTAAAACTGTATTTTTCTATATCGAGTTTAGATGATTGTGCTTTTCTTCAAAATGATTTGAATACGGTTGCGCGATGGTGTGATCTAAATAACTTACATTTAAATATGTCGAAGTGTAAAGTCATTTCTTTTACACGTAAATTGAATCCTATACTTTTCAATTATGAAATTAACTCAGACTTCTTCATACATGCAAAGTCCATCAAGGATTTGGGTGTTTACTTTGACGATAAGTTAACATTTTCAGAGCACATACAACGTATAGTTTCTTCTTCTCTTAGGATGTTAGGTTTTGTGATAAGGCAAGGCCGTGATTTCCTCGGTAATGATGTACTGTTCAAGTTATTTTATGCATATGTCCGCTCCAAGTTAGAGTACTGTCCACTTGTTTGGAATCCTATGTATAATGTTCATGTAAATCTCATCGAGTCGGTTCAAAAAAGGTTTTTAAAATTCCTCGCGTTTCGTTCAAACAGAAGATATCCTGCAAGAGGCTGCGACTATAAACTTTTGTTAACTCGTTTTAATTTTGACTCACTACAATTCAGAAGATACTTCCACAGTCTGAAATTTTTACACGCACTCTTGCATAACCATATCGACTGTCCTGATATATTAAGCCAGTTGAATTTTCTAGCAGTTAGATCTGCCAGTCGTGCTCCACTAACATTTTATTGCTCTGCTGTTGACACTAATGTGGGATTAAAGTCTCCCATTAGTGTTATGATGACACGTAGCTATAATGGCATTTGTAACTCCTGTGATATCTTTAACTGTAATGTAAAAAGTATACATAATGTTTTTAAAAGCGTTAGGTAGTCAGTTTTAAATTTTGATAATTTAATTAAATTGATTTTGAGCACTTATTTTTTTTTTTTTGTTGTTTAAGTCATACTGTAGGTTTGCATACACATATTTCTGCGTATGTTATTGTTAGGTATTCCTCTAAGGCGGAACATATTTGGATTTATATTTTATACATTTTTTTCACTTTTGATCTTTTCATGTTTCTTTATATTATACTTTGTTCTGTAATTGGTGTTTACACTGTTGGACAAATAAAATTATTATCATTATTATTATTATATCTGGCAAATCATGACCCCGCCTAGCCATTATTTAGACTTAACACATAAACAAGAAAACAAAAAAATTGTAAATACACCAATCTCGTAGGTACCAAAGTGGAGACTGGAGACACACTAAACGCATAGCAATATGGTCAACTCTCCCCCGCCCCCATTTTCTCTTTTCAGAAACTAATATGTCACTGTTGCACGTCTGGAAATATTCTGGAGAATATAATATCATGCGTACTGCAAGTTCTAGTATCCATTTAATAGGGAATCCCCCGTTGGAACTGTAGAGATCCGGACAAAAAAAAACTTGAACTGACGTGGAGCTCGTTAAGAATATATATTTTTATTTGTTTACTTGTACGATGCATTATAATTTATTCATAAAAAGGACAGGCGGTGGGTATTGTGTGGTGTGAGCGATATTGTTTGTTTGATGATTGTCGATAGAGTAAATTCTAGGTGGTATAGAAATTATAGGTATACTGTATACTGAAATTAAAATTATATTTGATACTTGAATATATGTATAATATAGTAGATACACAAGAGCTATCTCTGGAATTGCGTCCTAGTCTTGTTGGTAAATGCCTGACCAAGTATAAATACCCCATAATTTAATTAGTTAATTTGCTGTGCTTAAAAAAAAATAAACTAACGAAACAAAATATGAGTTGACAAGAGACAAAATCGGACAAAAGCATATCCGGACGATCTAGTCATTTTAGTCAAAGGAAACTGTGAAGAGGAAATTTCCCTCGCCCTCCAAGAGGTACTAGATATAGTACTGAGTTGGTGTGAGAGGGAGCCGATGTGTGTAAACCCCCACAAAACGGTAATTGTACCATTTACCAAGAAAAGGAAACTGGACAATCTAAGACCTACCTCCTTACTTGGTGAAATAATTCCATTTGCGGAAGAAGCGAAGTATCTGGGTGTAGTACCGGATAAGTCGCTTAATTGGAACTCCCATCTGGAGAAAATGATCCACAAGGCATGACTGTTCTTATGGACATGTGGACGAATCTGTGGGAAATCTTGGGCCATTGGTTCCAAACAAATACATTGGCTGTATGTGACGGTCATACGACCTATGATAGCGTACGATTCCATAGTTTGGTGGTCCAAAGCACTACAACAAAGCAAACTTTCTGGTTTACAGAGACAAGTCTGCCTGGCCATCAATTAGCTCTACACCGTCAGCAGCTCTGGAAATATTACTGGACCTACTACCTCTTCACATACGTTTGGAGAGAGAGGCCAGATGAGCAACATACAGACTAAAACAGGCAGCTATTAACATGCCATAGTCTGACATTATGGAGCACAATAGGCTGCTGGATGACATGGAAAGTCACAGCATCCTGGAGGTGATTTCAGATGTCATGCTTGCAATGACCAACCATGAACTGCCCTTTAACATTCTCTTCTCAGCTGACCTATTGAGGGCAGATAGCTGTTGGTTTACAGATGGCTCCAAAACACCCATGGGTGTTGGAGCCGGAGTGTATAGTTGCAACCCAACGGTAAAAAATATCCTCATCCCTTGGTAGTTATGCAATTATATTTCAGGCAGAAATCTATGCCACCGAATTGTGTGTACAGAGGATGGAACAGATGCACTTACACGCAAGTCGATACAAATTTTCTCAGACAGCCAAGCAGCTCTTAGAGCTCTTGGTTCCTACCATTGTAACTCAAAAACGGCCAGCTGACGCTGACCGTTTTTGTGACCAGCAAACGGTGGAGCTGTTAGCAGGGGCTCGCTCATTTGAGCAAAAAAAATAGAGTAACTCTGGTCTGGGTCCCAGGCCATTCTGGCCATGAAGGGAATGAAGCAGCTGACTCTCTAGCCAGGGAGCGTGCTGCTTCTAAATTTGTCGGACCAGAACCGGTGCTGGGCATATCTTCGAGTACTGCCAAAGCAACTCTCTTGACCTGGGCTGAGAGGCAAATCCTCCAGTACTGGTAAGAACTACCAAGATTAGTTCATTCGAAGGCATTCATAATAAACCCTTCAAAAACAAGAACTAAAAAACTTTTAGAGTTAAGCAGGTTACACCTACAAACTTTAATTGGCCTATATACTTGTCACTGCCGTTTAAAATATCATCTGTACAAATTCGGCCTAGCAGAAGATGCTGAGTTCCGCTTTAGAAGATGATGAAACGGCAGAACACATTATCCACCTGCCCCGCTGGGGAAAGGATCAGGTACTCATTATTTGGCAAAGGACAACTTCTATCAGAGGATCTGAATAAGTTCTCTCCCAATAAGGTGATCAGCTTCATTAAGAGACTGGACCTGTTGGGTGAAATATAAGTAGGTGTGAGCTATAGACATATAATACTTATGTCTATGGTGTGAGCCACAATAGATCACATGGTCGTGGTGGAGGGTCTGGTTTTCGGCCCACTCACTTTTGAACCTAACGTAACCTAACCTCCAAGTAGCTTGCGATGAGGTTATATATAGGGTCAGTTTTCTGTTTCTTAAGAGTCCATTCACTAGTCCGAAATAAGCCCAAAATCGGCGTTCGTCTCGTGTCTAATTATAATAAAATATAAAAGATAGCGACTTTTAGTAAAAAGGATAGAAAGATAAGACTTTAATCTAAATTCATATAGTAGTAATTTTTTGTAATTCTTTTTATTTTTAAAATTCCAGGCAAACAATCTTGTACTAAAATAGCGTATTTTCAAAAATTATTGTCGCTAAAATACATGTATTCAACAAAAATTTGCTACTATAGGGATCTAGTTCATCTTTTGATCTTTCCGGTGATATATAATTTATAACATTAAAAAGAAATTTTGTTGCAATTATAAGACAAATCCGGTACCCTCGCAAGGAGGGCTAACTTTATTTCCATGTGCCTTTTTACTTCGGCTGTACGTGCACTTCCGAAATCTAAATAATTCGGTAGTGGGAATATGTAAGTCTTCACCCATCGGCTACCCAACCTCTCAACCCGACCCCGAATTCATGTCTGTTAAATCTACAGTGAATGGACCCTTAAATCATTTATACCACCATTATTCCACCCCAGGGTGGTGTATTAACGGCATTTCGCACAGCCACAGTTATTAAGGCACATTTTTCTGCCAGTCTTTTGGTTTGCCTTATCCGCTATACCTATTACACTTTCTAGAGCACTTAAGGTGGACCTTTCTTCATGTAAGCCATATTGTTCATGTGCCAAACCACCCATTCTTTCTGCCCAACATATTTCTATAAGAAATATGTTGTGCTCTTGTTGAGGCAGATGTATTAATTTCAATGCATAAGTCTGTGTACTATATTTTGTAGGTAACACATGGTAGAATATCTTCACACATCCAAGAGCTATTAGGCAGTTTGGATAAATTTATGATGGGGCATAATGATACCATTTTGTACATTTTCAAACTGACATAAATTCGTATTTCTACTACTTTTCATTATAGAACCGAGATTATATATTAATTAGCACGTGGCCGCGGTGATAGCTAGGTGCTGGGTGGTAGCTTGTGACTAACAGAATGGTATATGGGAATGGTTGTGTGTCAGCGTTCTTTTCATGTGTATCCTCCTTCTACACAAGCCTGAGGTTCCCGAAGGGAGGTTGTCCATTTCTGTAGTGGTGTGTTTTTTTGTTATTTGTGCATTTCTGATTGAAATTGAGTTTACATGTAGACAACATACCGTAGCGAAAACCCCATTTCAAAGTATTTATCCATTCATATATTTTTTTTATTTGCAAGTTTTATTAAATCAGAGTAGCTCAGCTACTAAATATATGATTCTATAGAATTTGGTGGTTGTTAATTTTCCACCAATATGTTTCCTCCAAAATAGAAAAAGAATTGGGTAATTTTCACAATAGTCATGATATTTTTGTAGTGGCGAGATACAGAGATGCATTACATCAACATCCATGGAGATGTTGATGTAATGCAACGCCAGTCGGGGCATATTGCCCCGTAGTAGTTGTTTTCGGCATCTCCTTCCAATAGTCATGATATATTAACCTCCATTTAAATTCTGCATTATATATTTAATATCACGTTCTTAAGTCATCAGTAACCTCCTTAAAAGTGAGTTAAACTGTGTGTATGTATCATGTATCGACATAAGCCAATAATTCTTATATCATACTGACTCATTCAAGTCAAATTATCTAGGATTAAAGAAAGTCTATGGCTTAACCAATAGATTCATAATTTTCTGATTTTTTTGTGAGTACAAAAACTCTGATTACGAAGAAGAATTCAGGTTTAAATTTATAGTATTAGTTTAAAAGTAATTATTTTTAATGGGTGTTTCTACTTAACGGCTAACGAACAATATTGTTAACATCTATAATAATTATGTGCCTTGTATTGCTCTGATACGATACGTTTGTGGTATTTGACAGATTTTGCAAAATTAGTGTTAATTTGTTTTTACTAGCGTTGAGCACAAGAAGTGATAATTTATGCACTGTTACTCAACCTAAGGCTAGTTTTCATTTAGGATACTGTGTCCCGCTCATGCTCCGTCCATGTTGTGTTGTGTCGAGAATAGCCAAAATGAATTTTTCCCTATAATTATTACATAGCAAACAGCAATATTTATTTTTAGTCAACCTGTCGTGCAAACTACTGTGCACTAAGTCTGTTGCCGATTGCTTGGGGAGGCGATTCGCGACATGGGACCTAGAAACAGTTGAACATAGCTGGCGCATGAAAGGACAAGTGAAAACCGCGGCTAGGCATCTGACAGAGATCAACTATCTCTGTATTTTAGAGATCAACCATCATCGTGTAGCCGAAGACATCCGAAAAAAAGTTTGAAATTTAAAGCCCTGAGTCCTTCTTCCGAAATTTGGATAACTTATTGGGAAATATCTTCTAAATTTAATAGGATCATATATTGCAATCTCTAAAAAATTGTGTGAAACTCTCCTTCCTCGTGTCTTGCTCTATCAAAGGGATGAACCCAGAATCTCTTCCTTCTCCTTTTCTTCTTTTGCTAATACTAGAGTAGGCATGGGTGGCACCGACTGTGTAAACACATCTGGAACATGATGCCTCATGTGAAAATGCACACAACATAATTGACAGGTACACAGTGAAAGCACGGTATACGCATGACGCATGACACTACAAAAATGAAAACCAGCGTTTAATGCTAGTAATCATGACATATTTGAATTACTGGAAATTCAAATTTATCTGTTTGATGTGACCAGTAAAATTTCAGTTCAATTTGAGCAGTAATTGACTGAATTAACGTATTTTATAGTATTGACCCGTCAGATGAACCACTCATCTCATCACCACTTTTTTGAGATGTCGGTTTTCTGTAAATTAAAAATTATTGTATGTCAAGGTTCTCAGCAATTTATCAATATCAAATTCCCTGACATTTCCAGGTTTTCCCTGACTTGTATTTACAAAATTTTTTGTCTAGTGGCATGAAAAGGGATTTTTCATTTATTAAAAATATTTTAGGAGAAACAATTTTAATAAAAATATTTAGTTCCCAATAAATACCAAGGAAACTCAAACAACTTCAAGTAAAACAGTTCTATTAAATTATTTTAAAATATCGGAACACCTTTGGGTAAAACAGTTTTATCTGTTATTAAAAAA
The DNA here is from genome assembly GCA_963924545.1 of Pogonocherus hispidulus. NCBI lineage: Eukaryota > Metazoa > Arthropoda > Insecta > Coleoptera > Cerambycidae > Pogonocherus > Pogonocherus hispidulus. The sequence goes on from OZ004692.1 coordinate 92,252,463, forward strand.
TATTTAAATTTCATTAAATAATATCTGGCTTTGAAGGCCAAACAAGCCACAGAAATATATATTACGATCACAATGGCGCGTCTAAATCTTAAAATACAGGGAGCGCCCAACAAATTTTTCCCTGATGACAAAAAAATCCCTGATTTTTTATAAATATCGACACATTCCCTGACATAGTATGAATTCCCTGACATTTTCAGGTTTTCACTGATGCTGAGAAAATTATGAAATCTAAAATATTTTTCAATTTTTAAATGATTTATAAAACAAAAAAAAGTAGGAAATACATGCTTCACCTTTTAAAGTTTAATTTTGATATTTTAGAAAAATGTGACTGGCGCCTGCTCATGATAGTTAAGTTCTTACTCAGGATTACTTAAGGGTTGACTCACAAATGTTGGTCTGTAATTTTAGCTGACAGACTATAAGAACACTAGCTAACAAATCTAAATAAAATCTAGATACCCTTGATCGTCTTATACATGCATATCCATAAAATATGATCAGTGCACTTTCTGACACTGTAATTTGAGAGAAACTAATTTATTATGACTTGATTATTCAGCGACTGGCAAATTTATTATTTTAAAAGTGCCTTTTTTTTTTTTAAACACTACATGTCCATTTTCTTTATATAAAATAATGTATCTGTGTAATACTTACTGGTCACTGTATATTTATGTTTATTAGATGCTATACATTCGTGTATGTGGTTTAGGCATAGATAAATGATTATTAACTCTATGGTTTAGGTCATTATTCGATCACTTTGTATGAGGTAATAGGAATTCATGGTTAAAAAATAAAATAACATTTAATCAAGCCAAAATTTATTTGTAAAACCTATAGGAAAAACCACTTGATTATGAGCCTAATAAGTTTACCATACAATCTTGTTAAAAAGTATGAAAATATGAAATAAGTACAAATACAAAATAACAAACGAAAAGAGTAAGTTCAAAAACTAGAAACTAATAGAATCAGATTAAATATATTTTCTAATCGGGGATGTTGCATTAATATAATTTGTTAAATTCCCATAGGGCTCCTTATAAATTTTAATCCAATATTTGCTTTTAAGCAGCATTACCAGTTCAGTAACACTACTGATGGTCGTTAAGCTTAGAGAATTGCCCTGTTATATATTTCCTATAACAAGAATTTCATAAATAAAATGTGATTACATAATTTTATAGTAAAAACTATTTCTATGTAGGTATTTGGTCAACAGCGAGGTTACATCACAGGTACGTTCAATCAGAGTTTCTCCCCTTTATTTTTGTACAATGTTCCAGTTAGAATATATAAATAAATAGTTCTCCTCATTTCTAATTTGTTACATTCTACAAAAATAGGGCAGTCATTTAGGCCTATTTAATCGGCAGTGTGCCGATTTTTTTTTTTTATATTTTTATGTTTTGCTATATTTTTTATTTATTTTTATTTTATCAAAAGTATAAAATACTGTCAAATATTGAACACAACAATTCTCTTTATCCCACGACTACATCAATATGATGTTTTGTGCAGAGGAAGACTGAAATATACACATTCATGCACAAATGTTTTAAAGATAATTAAACTACTATAACTAAGAAAACACATTAATCTCTATTTGGAGTCCCTCAAAATGATTTGAAAAGTTATATAGGATGTTTTATGCAAATATATGCAGAAATATTACAAAGAAAAATTGAGCCTAGACACTTTTCGCACATTTTTGACACTCCAAAAACTACCCAAACGTAAACAACTTCAACCACCGCAGGTCACCCATTTTTTGCATTTGATTCATGTAATTTAAACATCAAACTACACACTCTTTTACAAAAGTACCACACCCACATCAAAATGGCAACACAAAAATGAAAACTCGAGACATTGGCTATCATTGTAAAACATCTGTAACTTGATTTTTTGTTGCCGATATATTCAATATCTTGTTTTTCTTTATAAGGGTACATGTTCAGTTTTTAAAGTTCAGATTTTTTTGTTTTCGTTTTAGCAATAGATATGGACTCGGTAGGACTCAAATATTGCAATTATTTTGATTTGGTTAAAATCTTATCGTTGGAGATCTTACGATAATACCAGATATTACTCTCAGTTGGTGATAAACGAATGTAAAAAAAAATACTATTTCTCTAATAAATACAGTAATAATTTCTCTCTAGAGGTAATATAATTTATCTGTCTATATATAATCAGAAGCAAATTCGAGACTTTTGTTTAAAAAATATTTTCCACCTTTACTTACAGAAAGAAATAAAGTAGTAAATATAAAAATACTTTGGAATAAGGTATCTATCTAATCTGTAGACTTTTTCATGTCAATGCTGAAGATGCAAGTTGCCACCGATTTCGTTTCCTAACTTGTGATAACTTCACCCAATATAGTATATAAACTAGAAATGTTATTTACACATTTAACATGATTTACACATCGTTGAAACCATTAAAATTTAAAATAAACGAGCCAACTGGAATATTTATGTGGCATACTACAGAGACATCTCCAATGATTGTCAATCAATCCAATATTTCAGCCAATCAATATTTGATTATAGTGTAGAAACAAAAAACTATTCGCTACTTCGAAAAAATATCACCGTCAGGGTGACCTTGCCCAAAAAACATAATCCAGAGACGTAAACACAACAATTTAACAAAATGTAAATTTCTATACAATGAACACACCTAAGATTATATTAGTTTGTGTTTAACTCAACAATTATTTAAAAGTATCTAAGGGTAAAAAGCATTTAAAATATTTATACAGAAAAATACATGATATTATGCTACTTCTTTTTAAATTAGCTCTAAAATATTATATAATACACAATGTTCTCAAATTAAACATTTTTACTTTTATTTAACATAACCCTTGAACTGCCCCTATTTAAAACAAAACTGCAACTTCTATTCCTCAAAAATTAACTAAACATTAATATGAATGGATTAATGTGCAGGGTTACTAAAATTTAAACAAAACCTTTTTCTTAATTTTTTTATGACAAAATAAAAAATGTATAATTATTATTTTAAAAGTAGTATAGACATTTGTACAAAATAAAGGCGTCAGATATAACTCTGACAAAATTATAAAAATATGTTTTAATTTACAATTTCACACATTAAAAATGGTATGATGATATTAAAACTATAATGTACAGAAAATTACAAAAACAAATAATTAACAGTAGAACATACAAGAACATAACATTATTGCTTACATTTCAAATACTCGATTATGTTTTATTTTTTTACTAAATTTAAATGATCTAAAAATTCTTAAAACACAAAAACAAAATCGAATCAACAGAATAAGAACAAAAAGTAACTCTTACGCAGGTTATCACATTATTTTTATCACCAAATTATAATAAAACAATGAAAAGTATTTGACAGCATAAATTAAAAAAAAAATTCTTTAAAAACCTGATTAAAAACACAAAAATTAAGAATTATTCTACACCTAAAAACACATGAAATCACAGTTTATATTACTTTTATATACAAGAATTACCAATTAAAATCATTTTTTGCTTTAAAAATGTGTGGCATTTTACTAAACACTACAAGAATCCAATTACTAGCCGATCTAATGTAATTTATCTTGTGGCGGCTAAACTTCTTCTAAGCTGAGAGACTCGTCTCCTTAGCTGTTCCTGTTTCCGTTTTAGCTCATCCAGGTGATCATTATATTCAATGTTGACATTTCCAAGGTGGTAACAATATTTGGAAGCCTCTCTAAGAATAACAACCTTTGCAGCTTTTTCTTTTTTGCTTACCTCTGGTATAAGTAACCTCAGATCCTCAAAAGCATTACGCAAATCTATCCTCCTCTGCCGTTCCATGTTGTTGTGTAAACTGCGTTTCTCTGAAGGTTCAGCATCACTATCACTGCTGTTGCCCAAAGCTGTACGTTTTTTATATGGTGTTGTTCTGTATTGGCGAGTTTTCTTAACGCCTCGAGATTCTGGCAGTTTCCTCTTTAACTGAGCATTTTCTGTGTTAGTCTTTCGAACTGGTAAAATGGTTTTTATGCCGTTTATTCTGTTTTCACTTATTGCTGTGGCCATTCGTCTCTGAATCTGTTGACGGTCTTGTATACTTGGATTCGTAGGTAAAGAAGATATTCTGGTATTTATCATCGCCTTCTCGCCACTTACTGACACTACATCAATTTCTTCCTCTGCAAAGAAAAGGTCATTTAAGTATTATGTATTACACCACTTTTATTTCTGACATGTATGCTTTAAATATTCTACTTTCAATCATTTATGTCAACAATATTATTCGATTTCCCCAAATAAATCATGTATATTTTTAACATAATATAATAATATTGAGGGTGGTCTACAAATAAGTTATAGAACAAATGTTTAGGCAACAATATTATTCGATTTCCCCAAATAAATCATGTATATTTTTAACATAATATAATAATATTGAGGGTGGTCTACAAATAAGTTATAGAACAAATGTTTATTTTTTAAATAGAACACCCTGTATATTCTAATAACGACGATAAGGCAGCGGATTTAAGTGTGACATGGACCCCTAGATTTTTTTTTTTTAATTTCTTTTACCTTATCATGAACCACCTTGTGATGCGGTTCTTGGGCCCTCAAGGCCTCCTAGATAAATAAAATAAATTGTAGGGTTAGTAAAGGAACATGAAGTTTAGGCTAGGTAGGTATTTATGGGTTTACCAGCTAGCTGCTTTGAAGTGTTTTGAATGCTAAAATCGACGATTTTACGCCAACACGTATTTTTTAATATACTATATTCACTATATGCATTTTATATAACAAATTTCCACCTCACTTGAATAAAAATTGAGTTATTTTTTGACAAAAAGATAAAGCCTTTGCCTGTCAAAACGAGCTAGCAGTTAGCTCCTGTCTCGAGGATTAAATGTGTCTTATTTTTTATATTTTCTTTTTATAATGATGCCTATTAATACTCTTCAACCCTCAATGTTTTATTTTTTGTACTTTTTTTCAACAACATTATTGTATTTTGTCACTGTTGATCCGCCCTGTCTCACCTATTTTTTTTTTTTTTTTAAGGGAACAGTTACGAGTATGATTATTATCTAATGGTTAATGAACAGTTGCATATAACTGCCATTTAGTGTACATTGTATCTGTAATAGTAAGGCAGACTAACAGTCAAACTAGTTAGTTTTTCTAGTTCTGTTAAAACCGATGTTACAACGTTCCGCATAAAAGTTGAAATTATAATTCTATTACCTATAATCATGGAAAAACTGAAAAATAAATAGCTATCATACACCACAATCAAAAATCGTATTGTAGAATCAATTGTTTAGGTTTAGTCATCTCCTGTGACTCAGTAATTCATAAAATTGATGGGTAAAAATAAAATATAATAGATGGTCGCATATAATAACAAAAAGTTACTATTTTACGGAGTTGCTTTCTTAAACCAAATGCGTCAATGAAAAATTTATTTGCACGATACCGAGAATAAGTTTATCGACCGAAGTCGGCGAATACCTTGGTCATCTTTGAACTATTACTTTTTTACTTGTCATGTTAATAGAGAATAGCAATTCGGGGCCGGCTTCACGATCACATGATACGATATATAATTATTGAACTTAGAGCCGGTAACTGGGGACTTATCATACAAAAAATCCGTTACAGTTTGGAATGTGAAAGGCGAGTTGTTGGCGGTTCCAGTTCTCAAGCTACATTCCTGAATGTTGGACCGATTCAAAAAGTAATTACAGCTCAGCATATCGAAATAGCTTAATCAAATGAAAGATATTTCTGCAACTAGTTTTACTGCCACTTCTACAACCAGATGTGAGAGGGTGGGTAAATCAACCTGGACCGTATTTCTAGATATTGTGTACCTAAAATGCATTGTAACGCAGGTAACAAGACCAGATTTTCATTGCATCTGCCGATGAACTGCAGAGCTCAGTCACCTATTGTAGTAAAAATCACTTAAGCCCTTATCTTTCACAGAAATATTTACTTAAGGAATGAAATAGCAAACCGGGGGTATCCGCTTTTTATTTATGACTAGGTAGTTTTCACTTGCAGGTGGTGCTGGTAAAAGCTACATAATACTAATTCTAGGGTGGTAACTACATACCTGCTTTGGACAAAAAGAAATCTATCTATGTCTGAAGAATGAACCTTTCCTTTAAATTTGCAATTATGTCCGTTATAAAACGTATTGTTTGTAGATATTTCCGTTATTAACACCTTAGAAAGAATATTTCACAAAAACAATGTTCTTCCTAAATATGTATGCTTGCTAATTTCTAAACTTGTAGGGGTTCCGAATATAAAAAAAATCGATGGAAATCCGTTATACAAAATGTTTATTATAGGTAAGTAATTTGTTCTTGGGTGGCAAGGGACAACCTTTTTTCATACTTCCTAATATAAGTAAAAATGTGGAATTGCCTGCGAAACTAACTTTCGAGAAAGGTTCAAGAACTTTATAGCATCCAGTATCTGTTTTCAGAGAAATTTAAAATAAATGTTGGTGCAGTTCAAAGAAACAAATAGATAAGCAATTGAATAGAGCTTCCTTTTGTGCAGGCCAGAGCTTTACTCTAGCTTGTGCCCTGTTAACAATAGATTTCTAAGAAGGACAGCTTTCGGTCTTAGTCAGGTATAAAGTTAGTATAACACGTGTCTTCCCATAGTTATAGTTCCAACAAAAGTTTATGTAGACCGTTCGGATATGCTCCAAATTTTACATTATAACAATAGTTTCTTTTTCAAAATACCTAATAGAATTAATTGAAGATTTCAATGAATGTAGATCATGTTCTACAAATTTATTTTAAAGGTTATACATTTATAATCTAAAAATAGCACCAATTAATGGTAATAAAAATTAATATGAATAACGAAAATAAACATTCTAATTACAGAGCTGATGACGGTACACTTGAAGAATTAAAGTCGTACCTATTTCGGGCTGAAATTAGAACAGAACGGAAGAACTGTATGGAACAACCTGAAAACCTGCATAAAAATATGTCTGCAAGTTTTTCTCGTCTTGTTTGACCAACAGTTACATTTAGACTAACCTAAATATTTTATTCTAATTTTGGAAATAGGAAATGTTTTACACGAGTAGTCTTCTCTAATGGATAAGAACTCTTATCTTGTTAATATAGAAAAAGAACTTATGTAGGAATTTGGTGTAGATAAGATAAATGTTATCGTATAGCCCATATTTTGTAGTTTTAAAATAATTGTATAATACCCGTTACGATTTAACCACTTAATAGGGTAGATTTTATTTTGTCGAAAAATTGATATCAAATGACACTGAACTACAACAACCGGTTTTCTGCAGCAAGATGACGCATATACTGCAATAAATATTCCAGGGGTTTCCTCCGTATTGCAATATCAGTGTTTTGGATTTGCTTCCTATTTGCCGTTAAAATATATTTAGATGCGATGATATTACCGCAGGCTCTAGCGCTTACTTTCAATTTCCTTAATAAGTTTAACAGCCCTTTTTAAAAAATATTATGTTTCAGACTCAGATTGAAATAATTGATCTTCCCTCAAGTATTAATTATTACAAAATATGTTTTAAGGAATGAGGAGACGGGTTCAAAAATGTTTAGAAAAAGAAGGCAGACATTTTCAAAATTGGCTGGTTTCACAGATTTATTAGTTCATTTTACTGTAGCTTAATAGGAAACAAAAGAACAAGAGGTTTAGGAGTATGAAAGTGCAAAATGAAGTATCGTACTCTCCGCAAGAGTTGTGTTCCAGATCTAGGTATACTGAAACTGGATCGTTGTTCCCTTTTGGAGACCCAAGCAAAAATCCTTGTCCTATTTTAATTTGCCATTAAAACCTTCCTATTTGTATTTTATGAATATTTCGTGTATCTAAATCTAGAACATAGAACTCGCCTTTTTATTAAATTTCATTCCAACGTCCTCTGAGATAATTCGTATTTTGGATCTCTAAATAAAATCTCAGTGAATTAGGATGTTAGGATATACCTACTAATCGTATAATAAAAAAATAATTTCACGAATGTTAAATATGAATGAAAAATACCATGTTCTTCTTTTCTAGGCATTTAAAATGCCCCAAATCGACCTTGAATTCGTCGTGACGTACTGGGTCTCTTGACCCCAAAAATGTTCGGTCGACCCCCTCGTCGGCCGATCATAGTCTCGCGTCGTAGATATTTTCCCCTCGCGGGGTAGCAAGGGGTTGAACCCGTGGTGCCTTATTCGGCGTCGCGACGTTCACAGCATTTGGAAACCCGTCTCGTCTAGCCGAATCGCGCCATGCGTCGAGGTCATTTGCCGTTAAAATATATTTAGATGCGTATGATATTACCGCACGCTCTAGCGCTTACTTTCCATTTCCTTAATAAATGTTCCGAAAGGCATTGTTAATTGCTGGTCATTAGCCAATTATTTTATACGTCCATAAATCCGCAATTATCGTTAAGGTAAGTATTCCCGAAGGCGTTATTGAGGTGTCCAGCTTAGCCTTTTCCAATAAATTTATTTGAACCTCGGTTCTTTTCATGTATGTACCACGTGGTCGAAAGGAGTGGAATCGATTGGATAAAACTGAAACTACCTATAGAAAATTACGCCATTAGTACTTTAATTCGTCTTTTTTTTATTTATACTAGCTTTGTGGAACCTTTGCTTCAAATTTCGCTTGTCATGTGGATATTCCAAAACCCAACATCTAATTAATATCTTTCTATTTCGATATGGCGGCTGACATATCAAATCAGAAAATGTATTACTAAACAATTTTCAACAGGCAGAAAACACAGCAGGGTAAACCAATATTCTTAAGTAAAACATATACGTATAAATGGCGCCTTCTCTTATTCACGCTGAAAGCTTTTTGCTGATATGACTTACCATAGAGAATTTAGAAATACTACTACATATACCCGTTTTACTTTGAAGATAAATGGATATCGAAAAAATAATCATACTGCATATTAAACACATTAGGTTGTAAGACCGACTGTCATTTCCAGGACTGCATAATAATAAATCATATGGAAATGGAAGACAGAGTGCTTAGGGTTGGTGGTCGAACGAAGAAAAAAAAGAACGGTATATGTGGCGGTGCCATATGCAAGCGAGAAATAAGAGATTTTCCGATTACTCATGGTCGGGCGACGTAACAAACACATTAGTAAGATAACCTCTGCCTCAGACTTCCTTGGAACCAGACCAGCAGTATCAGTAGCGTCTTTAGTCTTTCCCTCAGCTTGAGTATCGGTTTAATTCGGAGAGACATTCGAAACACGTGTATATACTTATTCAAAGTAACCTTGACACATAAAAAGCGCGGGAGTTTATAAACATGGATTTGCGTAGGAGACAATAGTATATAATTATTGGAAGGAGATGCTGAAAACAACTACTCCACGGCCAATATGCCCCGACTGGCGTTGCATTACATCAACATCTCCACTGTATCTCGCCACTACAAACATTCACATATGCCCCTTAGGCAATCAATGTCGCCAGATCATTCATCGATTCCGATACCTATGGCAATCTGATGAGATCATAACAAGATCGAAACCGGTCATTGTCTGGTATTTGGTCTTGATGAAGGATGTGGCGACGTCCATGGAGATGTTGATGTAATGCAACGACAGTCGGGGCATATTGCCCGTGGAGTAGTTGTTTTCAGCATCTCCTTCCAATAATTAAATAGGATTGTCTTCCTCAAAGACAATAGAGGTCGCTGTAATGGCATCTGCTTTTCTGCAGATAGTTATCTGTCTGTCAATTAGACAATAATTGTCAGACAGGTAGTAGCAAAGACCCATAGAGGGCACTGCAGTGTATTTCACTGTATCTCGCCACTACAAACATTCAAATAGTATATAATGTAATATACCTATATATATATTTACGAATATAAAGAAAATTTCAAGCGTGGTACTTATTAATAATTGTAAACACAATTTTTTTTTCAATTTTTTCATATTTTGAAAAATAAACTAGATGTACGTATGTGAAGTCCGCGCTGTACTCAGCATAAAAATTATTGAGCTTAAATTTACTGTTTTGTGCATGTAATAATTTTAATACAACAAGAACTTAATTTTCTTGTTCAAACGGCTCTTATCCGTCTTCTAGGTAGCAGGAAACATTTTTCCAGAATGTTAGTAGTAGTGAAAAACACACCGTAGTGCCCTCTTTGGGTCTTTGCTACTATCTGTCTGACAATGATTGTCAATATCGAAATATATCAATATCTGCAATCACGTCGCAGCATCGTTCATCGAGTCCACTACCTATGGCACCCTGATGAGGGTAAAATAAGCGCGAAACCGGTCAGTGTCTGGTAGTTGGTCTCGATGAATGATGTGGCGACTCATATGGAGATGCCGATGTAATACAATGCCAGTCGGGGCACATTTCCCGTGGAATAGTTGTTTTCGGCATCTCCTTCAAATAGATTCTCCAGAAGTTACAATGTAAAAATAAATTTTATGAACTTCTTATTAATTTAATAACATAAACAGTCTTAAAACTGCTTGAATTGGTAATATTTTTCAATGTATTTAGATACATGATTGTATCTTATTCAATATATTAAAATTGTAGAAAATTATTGATATTTAAAATTGAAGATATGTAAAATAATCATTCAAAATCCTCTCTTCACTAATTAGGTGATTAGATAACCCACAAAAAAACATAATTTACATCTTAGCACCAGTTGACTAACTACATGATCAACTGGTACTAAAATTAATTGTAATATGTTCCGATTCTGTCAAATAAATTTATATGTAACCTTGACTCCTTGACATTACAAATTATTGTAACTATTGTCCGAAATCCGGTATTACAAGATTATAGAATCCCAGTGTGCATGAAGTTTTTAATATACCGTTAAATTTATACAATTAGGTATCATGGCACTCACCATTTCCGGAAATTAAATACAACAAAATAAAAAAACAAATAAGACAATAATTAATAGGAATATAAATTGCCAAGCCGCCTGAATCAGATTTTTAATATTTTTCATTAGATACCTAATGCAAGGTAGGATTTATAATAAAACTATAGTGACGTAATATTGGACATTAATGATTAATAAAATACCCATTTTTATACTTTTTTTTGATGTCGACTTCTGTTTTGCAGGCTACCCTCCCTTCAAACATTTGGAACTTAAGGACAAGTGAGAAGCTTTTTATGGAAAAATAAATAATACGTATACAGTATATAATTACAACGTTGTATCTAATTTCGTTTATTAACGCATTGTTTTCACTTATTATTCATAAGGTTCATAATTTTAACTTGAACTAATATCCTTGAAGATTAGTTAGTTTCCAAGTGCTAAATTACGTTTTTTCTGTCGGTTGTTCAACTCGTTAGTTACACGATGTTAAATAAATACATTAGTTGGCCAACTTTTGGACAAACCAATTTGGTATGACTCGTAAAAAGTAAAAGTGACGAAATATTTATCAATTAAAAACAATGGTGTTTGCTATAACTAGTGTTTTTGTATGTATTACATTAAATGGCTATAGAATTTAGAATTAAATGTCATCTAAAAAGGTTGCGTGTAATAATCATATGCCATTAATTAATATAAATATTTTACTTAGTTATAAGTTACGACTACTGTCAAAAATGATTTTCATTTAAATCTTACTTAGGAATTGAAAAACGATGTAATTAACAACTGTACATACTGACAGTACAGTAACCACAGTGCAACGAATATATTTAAAGACCACGAGTTGTATACAATAAGTAGGTATACATTTTTAACTGGATGCAGGTTACGATACAATGGCAATTGAGATTTAGTCATGTTATACAACTTGGTCACTCAGCAGTCGTGTACAGATTTAGATATGTCAAAATGTTAAGGTTTTCTTCACCAACTTAGTTTAATTTACTCTCAATGTCACAAATGATTAACATGTTTCCTTTAACTAATGATAAAATATAACCACTTTCTCACATTCTCACAAGAGGAAAGACAAATAAGATAACTACGAAAGCCAAACACTTATCATGTAGTGATAATAAAAAGTTGAAGAAAACAACAGGAAGTAGCAGATTCTAAAACATAATAAACAATTCCTGACATCTTTCTCTGTTACTACAACACTAATAAACTTACCACCACTCACTGGGCAGGGCAAAAGGTAAAGATAAATTATGTACCTATAAATTACCTACGTATATGACACAATGGGCTGACCTATTTTAAAATGAATATAAGTAAAGCAAGCAGGTGAGGAGTTATCCGAACAATCTGTCGGAACTATACATCCCTACTTCAACAACAATATTTACAACAATAACTATTCTCAAAACTGCAATAAGGGAACGCTGAAAATCCAATAGGCGTAAAAACTTCCCATGACTAGAGTTATCTATTTTTTCCCATCCAGTTTATGTCAACACATTTTAAAAGGTAAGTAAATGTTCAGGACCTAACGATTGTGTAAAATTTACGTAATATTATTTTATATTTGTTTATTGTAGTTCTTATTTTTATACTATAACCACAGGATACATTCTGCTGTGCTATGCTACGAGACTGCAGTAAGAAGTAGAAGTAGTATTTAAAAAATGAAAACAAAACTAAAAGAATTAGAAAAATTAAGGACTCGATAATGCGATTTGGCACACTCAACCGGTAGTGAAGCTTTTTTTGGTTTCTCAGTTCAACGAATTTAATAGGACGTGTATCTAGTCTGAGCTGACTTCTAAATTTGAAAGTAGTTGGTCGTTAATTGATTATGATAAATCGATGGTTTCTAATGGTATATGAACAAAAAATAAGTTGTACAGATTAGATACGACCGTATACAGCAGAATGCCTGTATGGAGACGGTTTTTAATGTATTGTATGTAATACTAATAATTCTTTACGTGGTGGGAAGCCCGAATTATGTAGATTTAAGTTTTATTAAAATTTAAAACGGAATTTGAGCAAATATATTTGCATTATATTTTCGGAGCCGATATTACATAGTATTACAATAGGGATCAAGTTATACACTAAAATTCAATTACATCAGTAAAATACAAACTTGTGGTTTTATATCTGTGAAACTCCTTGAGAGTATAAAGATTAATTTCTACAGTGAATGATATTATTATGGTATTGTGTAAAGGGCAACTTTTTTCCAATTGATTGCAATGTAAATATATTTTTTAAAGTATGAAACATTAAAATTTAATTCATTTTACTTAATACGAATACTTTTAATTAATTTAGAATCTTGTTCTAAGAAAGTTAAGGTTTTGCTAATTCAGAACACTAATTATAACTCCGCATGTGTAAGAAAAATTGATCAAGAAAACATTTTCCATCCCAAATAATTGCACACAAGTATCTACATTACACTACATAAGAATTGGTACGAACGAGTACCAGTTCTTGTGCAAGTGGATAATTGTATAACAGTAAAGAAACCACTAGCATTCCAGGCTCGAAATGCGGATCCGATGAGTTAAAGTTGGCCTTTCACTTGATGAAAGACTGTATTTTATTCCGTTTGCGACAGTGCCGGTTTTTTAAAAGATTTACCTTAGTAAAATTTGATCTACAAATATGATGAACAAATACAATCATCAGTTATTGTATTATTATTAACACTTTAATTTGGAAACAGTAATTTATTTAATTAAATTACAAATAATGTAACTGTAGAAGATAACTCCACGATAAGTTTTACTTGTCACAGTTTTCATTAGGCTACTTAAGCTTGTATTTATGTGGTATGCTTTATATATTTTTTTTCTTTCCTTGATAAGAGTCGATCCTTGCAATACTAAAAATAAATGGCATATCCTTATAAGTCATTTTATCATTTTATATTGTTAAGAATCAGAAGAATATATAAGTATAATACCTATAAGAACATTTAAATTGTATTGCACACACTTTAACTTTGCGCGTGATGTTGAATGTACGCTGGATACGTGGTAGTAAATAAAATGTAGAGAAGACTTTTTATAATAGTTAATGACTTTTGAAAAATATTTTTCTTGGCCCATAGCTGGTTTCCCTAAGTTTTGACCTCACGAGCCGCCAAAGGTTTACAACGGGACGGATCCTTCCGAAAATTACAGGTTACCCGCAGTTTCTCAAAAGACTGGCGAGACGTCGGGCATTCTCATTGCCCGACCAGCGAACAATACAATGCAATAACAAGCCAACCTCGACCCGTCTGCTGCATCTGCAGCTGCTATGCGGAATTCACCCGTTCTTCTCGTTCCATATCATTCGCCGCCGTCGTCTGCGACGTTGCGCGTTCACCGCCCGACGTGACCCAGACATACCATTTTTCTAAGACCAGTTGGCATAACATGTAATTGCTCATAATTTAATGCCATGCAGCTCTTTTTTTTATTCCATTCATTATGAACGTACATACCTCCGTGTTATCGTTTACAGCGCTAATTATCTGATTTAATACGCAGACTACAAATTTACATAACTATCCAACCTTTTTGTTTTGCTCCGCACATATGCACCAGACTTTAATCTCACAGTGATAAATTAAATATAAAATTTGAACTTGCTATTTTGCTAAAACATATTTAACTAAGTACTATATAAGTTTTTTTGATATCCTCTACACACACACGTACTAAACATATCCTCTTAGAAAGTTCTAGGGTAAAATATTTTTTTGAGAGAAATAACATACACAACATATACCTTGTATCACCATGTCACATGTAATCCTAACCTAAAAAAGAGGACTACAATAATAATTCATCAGTTATTTGAAGGAGATGCCGAAAATAACTACTTCGCGGGCAATATGCCCCCACCGGCATTGCATTACTTCGGCATCTCCATAGGAATCGCCACATCATTCATCGAAGCCAACTACTAGAAACTGACCGGTTTCGCGCTTATTATGCGCTCATCAGAGTGCCATAGGTAGTGGACTCGATGAATGATGTTGCGACGTGATTGCATAATGGGCATCGTGAATGTTGGTAGTGGTGAGAAACTAGTTTAAAAAAAAACACTACACTAGTGCAGTAGTTGTTTTCAGCATCTCCTTCAAATAAATAAGTAGGATTGTCTTCCTTAAAGACAATAAAGGTCACTGCCGTAATGGCACCTGCGGAAAAGCAGATCGTTATCTGTCTGCCAATTTGACAATAATTGTCAGACAGATAGTAGCAAAGACCCAAAGAGGGCACTACAAGGGGACTACTAACATTCACGATGCCCATTAGGCAATCACATCACATCATTCATCGAGTCCACTACCCAGAGCTGGGCAAATACTCTAAAAAAATATTTAAATATTAAATAATAAATACTTTAGAAATACTAAAAGTGTTTAAATATTAAATATTTTTAAAAAGGGAAATGTATTTAAATACTAAATACTGACATCGAGCAGTTCAATACGTCAGGTATTTAATGCTGTAAAAAATATTTAAATATTTTCTAAGTATTTAAATATTTAAAAAAGTATTTGAATACTTTCTAAGTATTTAAATATTTCCCAAATATTTAAATATAATCTAAATATTTTGGCAAAATGTCGATTGTAGCAGCATTACACAACACACACCTTTGCGCTAGCTCTGTAGGCAAGCAGGTCTTGACAAGTGAACTTGTGAATCTGCATCATTCATATATTCGGAAATATTTCTCCTATTAGAAATACTTTTCAAATCATTTAAATATTTCATTTATTTAAATAATCAAAAAGTATTTAAAAACTTAGAGTATTTAAATACTTTTAACGTCAGTTACTTAAATATTAAGTATAAATATTTCAAGCAAAGTATTTGTAAATATAAACACAAATACTTGTTCTATAAATATATTTAAATACTGAGGAGTATTTAAATACTTATAAGTATTTGTAAGTACAAATAGTGCCCAGCTCTGCCACTACCTATGGCACTCTGATGAGCGCATAATAGTTGGTAGGTGGTATCGATGAATGATGTGGCGACTCCTATGGAGATGCCAAAATAATTTATTTATTTATTTATTTATTGATCCAAGAGACCATAGCATGGCATAGGATAAGTCAAGAGACACAACATACAAAGTAAAATATACACAAACAAAGATACAGAAATCAAACAAAAAAAAAATACATAACAAATACAAACAAGTATAATAATGTTACAAATAAATATGTCTTCTAATTATTAAAGTATTCAGTTAAACTGTAAAAGCAGTGATGAAAGCAAATGCAAAGCCAGTCGGGGTACAGTGCCCGTGGAGTAGTTGTTTTCGGCATGTCCTTCAAATAAATAAGTAGGATTGTCTTCCGTAAGGACAATAGAGGTCACTGCTGTAATGGCACCTGCGAAAAAGCAGGTCCGTTATCTGTCTGTCAATTTGACAATAATTGTCAGACAGATAGTAGCAAAGACCCAAAGAGGGCACTACGGTGTGTTTCTCACTACTACTAATAATTCATCATCTTTACATAACGAGGTCGTGGGAAAATTTTACAAAATTTATATTCACGAAATTTGCGCAATAATGTTGGATTAGGGGATCAATGCCAATGCCCGACGCAAGGCAGTGATTTAATTATTTTATATCATCATTTTATTGCTAACATATTATTAGCATTTTTATTATAAAATGTGTAAAGTAAGCAATCATTCTCCAGCACAATAAATTAGTCGTAAAATATTTGCAAACATAAGTATTGAGTAAGTGACACAGTTCAATGCTCCTTGTCTAGAAACTATTTTTCCGCCCATAAATTGGCAGTGAAATTAAAAAGCTGTTAAAGATTCAAGGGCGATCAAGTTTACTACTTCCATAATAATTATTTTAGGCTGTCAAGTGTTTTAGATTAAGCATTGGTTAATTACGCAATTGTTATACTCGTCACAATAGCCCACGCCAATAATCAATTCATGATGGGCACTTATTGAACGTAAACTTTTTTAGACTAAGGTAACAAATTGTAAATAGAGTTATTGGCGTTATTGGAAATCCCTTTAATACTGTCGCGCAGTATTAACGACGACTTTATTTTATTTGAATACTGCTTGACCACCTGTTTACAAAATTGTAGTTAATGGAATGGACTAAACAGCGTGTATTGTTTTAACGTTACACTTTCCTTTTCTAACCTAAAATTTTTCCAGATTCAAGTGAATATTACAATTTAGAAAAGAGGAAAATAAGATTGTAATATTTGTGTTTAAGACTATTTATAATGATGTGTAAACTTTTTCTACTGACGCCTCAGCTTGAGTTTTTGGCATACCTACATTTGATTTTCATATTCATACCTATTGTATTATTGTTAATACTTTTGTGTAAGTATTTAAAATATCCTTGTCACTTTAAAAATTCATAAACAATATTCTAAATAACCGTTTTCACGATTGTTGACTGTTACGACCAAAAAATATATAGGTACCTAAGACTAAAACATCAAACGAAGGAGGTTTAACACCGTACCTTAAACCTGCCGAATAAGTCGGTGCATGTGACTTAAAAAGCTATAATAAACATTGCATTATAACAAGATGTTTTTTTTTATATATAGAAACGTATTAAAGATGCCCAAATACCCTTACGTTGTCCAGATTTGAATTATATTCGCACCATGTGAACCGACCTCCTTTTTGGATGACAACAGATAATTCCAAGTACCTATGTTCTAGTTGAAAAAAGTTACTCATAAAATGACTATAACAAAAAATGACTAGTTTTATAAATTTCCCATGCCCGACACCTTATCTAGAGACTATAGACTGATTCTAAACTCAAAAACCTATAGTCGCACGGCGTTCATTAAAACTTTATACTATCACGCCTAACACTCTGTAACATAGTTTCTGAGTTTTATTTTAAAAAGCTAAAATTAACTGCGTAGGTATCACTGTTTAAGTAAGTAGTATTAAGTTATTTAAGGGGAGGATCCATTTTCAAACAGAGATGATAAATTTAAAATTTAAACAACCAAGTGCGTTGGCCTCTAATCCATTTTTGTCGAAAGCAAAAAATAAAAGTTCATTTCATCTGAGCTGAGTTCACGTCATGTTCTAATCACCTGAAATTCCTGTCGATCGATAGGAATCGCACTAAAAAGTTGTTGGTCAGCTAATAGACTTCACATCACAAGTCGTCAAACAGTATAATAAAACGCTAGACTTAAAAAGCTTCAGGTGTAACTCGAAAATGGATTCTGGGTATCCGGAGACCGCCCACCCGTCTAGAAATTAAATCACTTTCCACGGGAGGCTCCCCACAGCCAATGCTATGAACCGATGACTCGTTCGGAATTAGTGGAAACGAAGTCTACGAAGTTCACCAACTTGTCGGTGACTATTCAAGCAGGACCGGATTATGTAACAGATAATTATATTATAAAAAGATAAAGTAACTACCAGGGGCATAACATCCAGTTCAAATTTTATTGATCAACTTGCCACATCGTCCAACTTTTGATTGTACATTGTGGATTACTGAACATAATGCGAGATAATTTATTGGAATATGGAATTCAAATACCTAAGTGTGTGGCGATTTTTACTACTCAATCAAAAAAGCCATGAAATTCAGTAGCAGAAACGCGACCAAGACTAGACAGGTCAAACCATGGTTCCTAGAGAACATTATTGATTTCTGTTTTGATTTTTCAATCATATAGGTGATTATCCCTGACCAGCGTATGTGGTATAGCCATAGCCACAGGCAGCCGCCAGTGAGCCAACAGTGGGTTTTAAACTATTACATCTAATTACTTGTAACTATGACTTAAATATTTTGTTAATGACCATGGTTCATTTCTTCCAATGTTCATGCCTTCCCATATTTTTTAGAGTTGGACCTGAAATTATTTTGCGCAAGACAAGTTACATGGTTAGGTATGTAATCCTACCCTGCCGCATAGAATACCGGCGACTGCTTCCCGCCATAGTCTGCCGTCTGCCTCCCATTCATGTATTCGTATTCTGGCAGTTTGTGTCCTAATCATTCGTGGAATGGAAGGGAGAGAAACCGGCATGCGCGACCTTCGTACAATCCAGGTCACTGGCCGGTTGGTCTCCGTCATAGCATAGGCTACTAAAATTTCGGCGACCAATAAAAAAAGTATGACCTTGTTTATATGAATTATTTTGGAGTTATTTATCTAGTCGGTTACCGGACGGTGAATTTTATTATCTCTACTCCAAGGACAAGGTCAATTTGTTATGCCCTCGCCACATATGCCAGTTAACAATGTTAAAAATTACTAATCTCTAGGTATTGTTCCGTGATATTATTTTTTTCAAGTCGTCTTCCGACTAAAATTGACTTTTCTACTGACTACTGAATCGTTACCTTTCAAAGCAGATGTAGGTACATACCTATCTCTTATTCCATATTTGAACATTTTCATTTCATTAATTAATAATCTTTTTGAGGAAATATAAGACTAATTTAGGTTCCAAACATTTATATAAATTCTCTTGATAAGCATTTCTCTTCAAGTAAAGTAAGTATATCGACTGCTATGCCTTTTTTAATTGCCCTCATGTTATTTGATTCTGGAGTTTATTCTACTCCCAGCAACAGACGTGGATAAGCGATGGTAAGTAGGTACCTGCCCCGGAAATACATAGCCAGAAGGCCTATCACGTTACCGACAGGTTGAAACATGTCTAACCGACGATGCCTGCTTTACGCTGTGCACCATCTATTTCCATTCATCTTAAGCCGGTTCCACATTAGAAAAAATTTACGTTGTGCGTCGAATATAGAATTCAGCACAAATATTTACGCCGCAAATGTAACATAAATATTCACGTAGTAGGTATACCGTGCGTCCCTAATCAACACGTGCGTACGTGTTTATTTATTTATTTACGAACGTTCACAATACTACCTCCGCATACATACCCAAAAAAATTACTATACTTTCTAGAATAAAGCACTTTCATCCAAAACTAAGAATATTACGTATATTCAATAATCTGCAACCATCATATTGATTTATATTTTTATAGAGATGTTTCATCCAATAGTGGATATAAATAAAAAAAACAATTACTGTATAGAAACAATACAACACATAATGACTAAAATTTTTGTGTGTGCTGTGGCCATTTAAGATTTTTTAATTCAGGCGACTGAGTCTTACAGGGTTGGTGACAAAACGTCAATAGCTATAAGTTACGTTATTCAGGATGTCGCTGAATACATAAAACGGTGAAAAGTGAACTCTAATCTGAATACTAGTCATTTTCCAGCATCAAAATTTCGAAACCGAAACTGTAAATCATGATTGATCATTGTGTTATACAGCCTTATTCAGAACTCATCTAAAAAACTTTGAGGATATGTATCCTTAAATTAGAAATCGATATCACCAAAAAAATTGTAATAAAAGTAATTAGGATTTCCCGTAAACAATGTTTAAAGTTATACCATTATAAAGGACTACGTAGCTGGGCAACTGTATTTCAACATTTGATATACCTACCACATTCTTATGAATGTGGTAAAAAAGGTAAACACGTTTTTTGTACCTCGAACGACGACCGAGCGAATAGAACTGGAGCGGGGATAATATCTGTATTGTCTATGAGTCGTCAGTTAGTGTGTCGCTCTCACGGGTGGTTTATTTATCTTAGGAGTGTTAAACTGTAAAATTTTAAAAATGGCTCATGTGTACAGTAATGCTGAGTTAATGGACATGATTCTTATTTATGGCGAAGTTGGACAACGACTTCCCAATCGACACACCGACACATCGACAGTTAGGTTTTGTGAGTGGTTGTTGCAGCAAAATGCTGAAAATCCCCAATTTACTTAATAATTTGCGTTTACAAGATCAGCAACCAGGAGGAACATTCGGTTTAGTGCGGCAAAATTGGATAAGGCGTGGCCAAAATTGTGTACAAGTCCAGGAATATTATTTCGAACAGCTTTTGTAACAAGGTATGTGCAACTTTTTTATAAATTTCATGTTTCTAATACCTAGTAATCAAGTAGCGCAATTCTAAAAATTAGTGTAACAAAATTTTATTAATTTTAAAGACACGTCACTTTGGTCAGATCTATCTATCTTTAAGTTTATTTTAAAGTAAAAACGCTGCAAATCTTTTTCGCGCCGGGCGCGCCGGTTTCTTTCGTGCTAGCTAGTTTGCATTGTCAGTCCCAAGGTCACTCCATTACAGTGGACCAGTATCCAGCGGCGTGCAATGAAAAATTTTTCAATAGTTTTCAGACCCCGCCAAAAAAATTTCTTTTTGCAGTACCACATTTCTACATGTATGTTGAACATCCCCAAATTTTATTTTGGATAGGTTCTGAATAACCCTGTATAAATGTAATTATATTATTTTGAATGAATAAAAGTACAAAAAAGTAGGTCTTGATATCAGAATATGAGAATTGTCACAAGTTGTCATTTCATGCAATTATCTATGATTTTATGATGACACTATCATCGATAAAAGAATTATTCAGTCTGTCAACAGTAATTGACAGTGTTGTTGCTATCGTTAA
This sequence comes from Pogonocherus hispidulus, assembly GCA_963924545.1. Lineage (NCBI taxonomy): Eukaryota > Metazoa > Arthropoda > Insecta > Coleoptera > Cerambycidae > Pogonocherus > Pogonocherus hispidulus. Next base: position 92,273,978 of record OZ004692.1, read on the forward strand.
TTGTTGATTTAATATTGTATTTTCTATAAAAAAAATTGATGTACCACTGCTACGTATTGTAAAAACTTACAATACCAATGTATAGCCTGTACAAAAATTCTAGTGCTTTTAGACATCATGTTCAAATTTCTAAAATTTTTAAAAATAATTAAGATAAAGCCAATGTAACTGCTAAAAAAATAGGTAATAGATTTGAGTGTGAAATTTGAAGCAAACATTTTTAAAAGCAATTATCCAAATCCAAATTTGACTCTACGCAATTAATTTACCTAGTCTTATTATTATTTTTTTTTCATATTCGGGGGTACCTGGAGATTACCGAATTTAATTGCCTTATAATATATTTACATATATCCTTACATATAACCTCAAACTGTCAGCTATAAAGTCAATAAGGGTTAAAGCGTTTAGTGACCAAGTTGTATAACTTGGTCGCTCAACGGCTATAGTGGTGTTGCTCGTTACGTAAATAGTATTACATTACCATAATCGTGACATAATTTTCTGCAAACTGAAATTAATTTTTGTTCTACCAATTACGACTTCGCGGGATTTTACGACCTTCAAGGTAAATCGAAGTTTCATAAACTGGTCTGCACGTGTATGCAGTTGTTTACCTTACCTGCATAATAGAATTTATAGACAAGATAAGCCAATGCAACTCTTTCACGTTAGCCTAATCTATGAATTTGTCCTTGTTGACTGTGAATGGAATAAACGCAAGGGTTTTTATATACCCGAAATGGGTTAGGTTTAGGTTCATACTGCATACACAAAAAATATTTTTGACCGACACAGAATAAAACTAAAAATCAAGTCATCAATGGTAAGTATTTTACTTGAACAAAAAATACTAATTTATTGGGTTTTTTTAACATTATCCAAAAAATTTAACATATAAAACAAATGTGGAAACTATACAGGGCGCCCTATTTCTTGACCCGTTGCATGGGTAACTTTTTTATTAGTAGAGATACAAAAACGCTTAAATGAGCAAATTAGTGCAGTTTCGTATTAGTAATTCTACGGTAAGACGAAAAATTATATACGGGGGAGGTTGAAAAGTTAGACAAAAAACGAAAAATCCAACTTTTCTATTATCCCTCGTAGCTCGTTCATTTGAAGAGTTAGAGCAAAATGCTTCACATGTTTTTTGCAGTATTTTTCATGTACAATGACATGCACTTGCTACTTTTTATATATCTCTTAAAATGGTTGAGAATAACAGTAAAATATATTTTTTTAAAATGTAATGGATAGGTGGCTGTGACATTAACCGAAAGTCCCCTTTTTTCTCTTTCAGATGATATAACATAGTCCATATTTTATCCTTACAAAAGTAATAATAATCGTTGTTTTTAAAGAAAGTTTATTGTCACATCAAGAATGCTATGGAAATTAAACAAAAAATAAGATTCCTGATATTTTTAAAAACGTCTAGTTGGCATTTAATTATTGACAGATCATAAGTGACATTTTTAGTTTTTGTTAAGTAGTTTATTGTTTATTATTAATACTGCATACAAAATAATAGTGTTGCAAATATGTACACCAACGAAGAGAAAAATGATATGCTATTTTGTTATTATAACCAAAATCGAGATGCACAAGCTGCAGCGAATCTTTATTTTGAAACTTACATGGAACGAAGACAACTCCATCATAGAATATTTAGACAGCTGGAATATAATATACGATTATACGGTTCTTTTTCAAAGCCTAAGGATGAAAGAAACTTCAATGAAGACACTGAAATAAATGTTTTGGCTTATGTAAATTTTAAACCTGATTCTTCAACTGCAGAAATTGCACATCACTGCAACACTTCCAAGGAAACTGTAAGAGCTATTTTAAAAGGTAACAATTTAAAGCCTTATCATTATTCCATATGCAATACTTTATATCCAGCTGATAATCAAAGAAGGATGACATTTTGTCGATGGTACATTTCAAAATGCGAAGAGGATCTAGACTTCTGGAAAAAGATTTTATTCAGCGATGAAAGTAGATTTACCAACAATGGTATTTTTAACCGCCATAATAACATAATGTGGTGCCGAGAAAATCCACATCTTGTTTCTGAAAGAAGAAATCAACGTCAATTTGGGATAAATGTGTGGTGTGGAATTTTTTGTGGCAAAATTATTGGCCCATATTTTTACGAAGATAATTTGAATGCGAATAATTACCTTCATTTTCTAAGGAATACTCTAACAGAGGAATATTTAAATGAATTACCACTTCATATTTTTAGAAATCTTAAATACTTCCAACACGATGGAGCACCTGCGCATAATTCCCGCGAGGTAAAACAATATTTACATGAACAGTTTGATAATGTTATAGGAAATAGAATGGATATCGACTGGCCAGCGCGAACACCTGATTTGACCCCCTTAGATTTCTTTCTTTGGGGGTTATTGAAAGATAAAGTTTATGTGACAGCTCCTCTAGATATAGAGGATCTAAAAGTCAGGATTCAAGATGCAATTAGAAGCATACATGGACATACAATAAATAATGTTTTAAGAAGTATCCAGAAACGTTGCTTACTATGTATCCAACAGGATGGTGGTCATTTCGAACATTTACTTCAATATAATTAATTAATTAATAATTTCTGTTCTCAAAACATTCTTTTGTTCCATAATCCATAGCATTCTTGATATGACAATAAACTTTCTTTAAAAACAACGATTATTATTACTTTTGTAAGGATAAAATATGGACTATGTTATATCATCTGAAAGAGAAAAAAAGGGGACTTTCGGTTAATGTCACAGCCACCTATCTATTACATTTAAAAAATATATATTTTACTGTGATTCTCAACCATTTTAAGAGATATATAAAAAGTAGCAAGTGCATGTCATTTTACATGAAAAATACTGCAAAAAACATGTGAAGCATTTTGCTCTAACTCTTCAAATGAACGAGCTACGAGGGATAATAGAAAAGTTGGATTTTTCGTTTTTTGTCAATAACTTTTCAACCTCCCCCGTATATAATTTTTCGCCTTACCGTAGAATTACTAATACGAAACTGCACTAATTTGCTCATTTAAGCGTTTTTGTATCTCTACTAATAAAAAAGTTACCCATGCAACGGGTCAAGAAATAGGGCGCCCTGTATAGGTTTGCAATAGGCACCTTGACAAATTTCGTCGCCGCCACTACGGCCGACTTTTTATGTGAGTAGTGACTCTTTTATTTCGAGGTCATTTCTTTGCCACCCTTAAATTGATTTTTATGTGAACAACCTTTTACTATGCACCAATTTGAGCACTAATAATGTAATAAAGACCTTGTAAGTTATTTTTTATGTATCCCTAAAATCTGAAGCTACAACAAACGTCTATCAACCGAAAAAATACAATAATAGGGCTCATTATTTATCTTCACTTCGTTTAAAAATTAATTTAAAGTCCCAATTAAAATTTAAATAATATGAATTTTAGTAGAGGATCTCAACCACGACTTATCAGACGGATTTTCAAATTGGGTAATTTACATTCAAAAGTTACGTAGAAGTTATTCTCGGTCGAATATATTAACAATTAAATATAAGGTCGTAGTCGTTACTATTCACCTGAAAGCTTGTATTTTATCTTTTAAACAAACAAGTGCAGCATTTGACAGGACAAAGATTTAAATCACCACCAATACAGGGTGTTGAAAAAAAGGATAAGGATGTATATATCTATACCCTTCGAAGTTTTGACAATTATTTTCACTATTAATGCTTTTCTAATACGGTATCCCTCAAAAAATATACGGAAAGTTATAAATTCTGGGTCGCCCATCTCTTGTTTTTGCTGTAATTTTTCGGCATATTTGGGAATTTTGGAGAAAACAGACTATTTTCCAACATAATGATTAGAAACTTGTCTTAATTTTAATACGATCCATTGATGAAAATAGGTTTTTAAGTCTGGAAAGTCATTAAAATATATTCTATTTCATAGTCTTCAAGACTTAAACAAAAACCTATTTTATTTCGTGAACTTTAACACTTTGATATCTCTGTAACGAAGCATTTCTGACCCTGTCCATAGATTGCCTTTTCAGTTTCAAAGGCTATATGCCTTTAAATATATCATTTTACTAATATTATTTAAATATTCGAACAGCTTTATCGACTATTATACCCCTGTGTTTTTATTTCTAACTGTTCAACGTATCATCTCAAGAACGTACTAGCACAATATCTTTATACTTGTGGTATTAGTATTCTCATTGAGCTGTTTCAAAATTTTCTGTTTTCTGATATGACTTTGACATTTTTATTTGTTTAATAAAATCTGGATCTGTGGAAAACTAAAATTTTTCTAAAGCATAAAAACCGAATATGGATGGGCCGCTGAATCTTAATATCCACTGTTAAAAAATAACCGATGATACGGTTCATTTGTTATGCACTGAAATTAGTGACATTAGGTTTTTAATTGTAATTCATAGAAATATACATAATCACGTGTGTGAAAAGATTCAACGGCTCAACTATACTTACCCTGAGATCCTATTTGGGAGATTTATTTATAAAATTATGCAAATTATAGGGGATATTTTTACGTGTCACGATACGATGCTGCATTTATAGAAGTTAATAAATAAGCAAAGCGGTTAATGATAATATATTTTTTAATGTTGGTGGTAATATAGATTTTAAAAAGAAAATTAAATAATTAAAAAATCTGCTCTTGTCTTGTTATTCCCACGAGATAATATAGTATGTAATCAGAGATAAAATATATTTTTAGTATAGTTACTATGCCGTGCCGTAAGTCGTACCAAATAGGAAACGGCTACTGTTGGGGATATTATCTAACTTGTTTAATTAAATTAAAAAAATATATCGGAAGCGAGTAACCGCGATAGAAAGTTAAACCTGTTAAGATATAATCTAATTAGAAATTCCCAGTCTACATTAGAATAATTCTGGGTGGTTGTTAGTAGAGTACTTCCGGTCAAAATGAAAACTAGGAGGAAGGTGCCTATCTGTCATGTCGTATTTAAAAACCCTGAGCCAGATAAGGATTTTCGTAAGAAGTATGACCCGTTACCGAAGATGACCTACATTTATGATAAAAATTGGTGATTTACGATGCTGTCGTAAAGCAGAGATAAAAGTTACATCCATAAGGTAATTATAAGATAAAAAAGACTTGAAAATCCTAAAATAACGCAGCGATTAGTGCCCTCTTAAGTACTATCTATCGTATAGTAACAGCAATCAATGAGCCTTGCTTGTTATCTTACTGTGTAACAATAATTACAGCTAACAATTCGGTTGTTAAAAATTTAATTTTGATACTATATTATTTGACCTATAAAGATAAACGAAACATATCTTTCACCGTAGGATATAAATTAATAACGGACGTAGTAAAACGACTTAAATAGAGATACTTAATTGAAGCATTGGCACTAACTGAAACAATAAAAGCCTTGGGAACTCCGCGTTTAAAAATTTTAAAGGTTAATCACGATTTATCAAAATTGTGTGTTACAGGATATACAAACATACGTATCACATATCACATCAAATATAAACAAATGTTCAATCTTCGAGTTAAGGCATGTTTCATATTTTTTTTCTATTATACTTTAGAAATCAATGTGGTAATGTTTGAATAATTTGTAGTATTTGAATAAATAAGTAAAAGATTTTCTATATAGTCCATCAATGTCAGTTAGTTAGCATCCGACAAATATTAAGTTAATATTAAAAAAAAATGTTGTTTTGTTATAAGAAAATCGGTAGGTATTCTCCAGCGACTAACTTTTGTAATAAAGGTATATTATTTCACATTTGGTCAATTTGTTCAGGTTAATTTTAAAAAAATACACGCCAGTGTGTTGTAAATGAGGGAACGTTCTCGATTGTGCTTGGAGAACATTCGCGAAGCTTCAAATGAATTTGCGCGCACTTTCCCGGCCGAGCATTTTGGAGCACATATTGAGAACTTTCCCTTGAATATGCTCGAAAATTCTCGGCAAAATGCTCAATATGTGCTCCAAAATACTCGGCCGGGAAGGTGCGCGCAAATTTATTTGAAACTTCGCGAATGTTCTCCAAGCACAATCCAGATACATTATTGAAATTGCCGCTAAGAGGTAAAAGTGGCAATATTGCGACTTGCGACCTATTTCCCGAGAATCCAGTAGCCGCCGGGCCGCCGCTGCACCATAAAATTTATCTCTTTCTGTCGTAATAATCTGAAATGTAGAGTAAACAAAGACGACAATTGCCGATATGTTACCGTGAAGGTACTTACTTTGACTCTACCGATTACAAACTTTTCCTCTTGTATCGAGCTTTATTTGTATTTACTCTTTTTTATAACCATTTAACATAAAATAGTTTTTTTTTAATAAAGGTAATAAATATTGAGAAAACTGGTAATCTTCTCGAGAACATTGAGAAGATTTAGAATATTCTTGAGATTATTGAGAAAAATCAGAATATTTTCGAGAATATTGAGAATAAAAGAGCAAAATGAGAAACATTGACAAAAACCGTTAAATAGCCTAATTCGGCTATGCTGATAATAAATTCTCGGGAATTTCTAGTTTATGCTCGTATTTTCTCGTTTATTCTGGTTTGTGCTCAATTTGCGTTCTCCAAAAATAAATGCTCGAGCATTTTCCATCACTACCCGGAGGGGCCAGTCCGAGTGCGAAATAAAGATGTTAACTATTGCAACTCGATCAGGTGTTGGCGAATCCCGAGTTTGCGTTGCGTCGATCGCGTAATTAATGAAGAGGGAGGGGGCCCGAGAATATGTCTGCAAAGGGCCCAAAAATTCTAGTTACGCCACTGCTACACGCCCCGATCTATTATCATATTATTATGTAACTTCAGTATTTAACAGACTCCAGCATTGCTGTTTACTCGGTCGTATTTCTGGAAAACGGATAATCAAAAGTTTTATAAACAAAGGTGTTCTACTACCGGCGCGTTTCATCATAGTTGGCGCCAACTGATTGGCAGCACTCTACATACTTTCAGATGCATGCTTACCTCCCGCTTTACTCAGAAATTTCGTGATACTTATCTTTTATCAAATTTTATATTCTCACATTTTATCTTACTTTTTATTATCTTCTAGATATTAAATAATTGCCGAATTCTTAGAAGTAAAACATAACTTTCTGTCCGACGTGTTTTACTCAATTTAGTAGTTATTTAATCGGGGAAATAATTCTCACGGTACGTAAGTTCTGCAAGTCACCGTCTAGGAAACCGATTTGGAATTCTAAAACACTATTAAGAAATGTATTGAAGAAAAACAGTTTTATAAATTGAATTGAATGTATAGGTACATCTGAATAAACGACACCCAATGATATTCAGATATTCTCCAAATGAATATATCTCAATGTATATCTGGCATGCATGATGTTCTATATATTGTGAGGATAAAACAGAAAATCACTACAGATTTTTTTCACTCAGTTTTCAAATAAAGCCCTACCTACTATATTGTGCTGTGCACTGTAATTAGAAAATCTAATCCAAGTTTTAATCATTTCCAGGATCTGTTTATGTATGATTCAAAATAGAAAACATTACTCCTGCCCACGTCTAATCGAAATTATTACAAAATCAGTAAATATAATTGAATTAGATAATTCCTCTTTATTTTTCACTGGCCTCGGTTGCAAAAATATTTGGCGTCGAAATTCACACTTCAGATAAAATAAGCACATTTTTCAAGGGGAATTATTTACTCCAATCAGTTCCTGAAAACATCAGATAGCGTGCACAATTGAGCAAATACCGATTTTAAACCATTTATTTACACAGGAAATTACGAAGTCAAATATTTTTATCAATGGCAATGCAGTCAGATCAAAACACACGTGCAGTTTTTAGATAGGTCCACTTTTAAAACAATATACCTATGCAGTGTCTTCGTTTACAGGAATTAATAATGCGACGCTAAAAAAGGTCCTATTTACATTTTCCAATGTCAGAATTTGTTTTCTTGTATCAATGGACTGACACGCGCCAAAATTTTTCATATTATTAATTAAAACATTTTGTTCCATAATTATTTATTTCGACCTTCGAACATCTATCTAAAACTGCGCCATTGAATTTTTATTATATTGTGAAATATTTTAGTGATAACAACGTGCAATATTTTACAAGCAACATAACATTTTTATGTAAGTTTCGTTATTATTTTGATACATTGTATCAATTTCTCGTGCGCATATTTGAAAAAAGTGCATGCATTGATGATAATTTTAAATATTTTTTCTCCGCGCTTTTACTTGTTTGGTTCATGAAAATGTAAATGTTTTATGTAAAAAATTACTAAGTGTACTTAAATAGATAATATCTATCTATAATAGTTTTACAGAGAGATTGTACCACACAATATGTTGCAACATTATTTACTATGCAGCAAACATATCGATTTGAAATTACGTCAGTGTGCACTATGGTGGAGGTGTAATACAACAACATCTATTAATAGATATAAATGACAAGAGGCATAAACGGCAACTCATTTAATAAAATGCTTCCAAGGGCCTTAGGCAAATAACATTTTTAACTTAAAAATATTTATTTCACAGTAATAAGAACTTTGGAGCAAATAGATGGAGGATGTCGTTCAACTAACTTTTCAATAATTGAAGGTTCAATTGTTTTCTATGTAACGAGATATCGCGTTATCCAAATATTTACAAACACGATGCAATTTTGGGGTTTAAAACAAGATACTAACCGTTGTAAACAATATAAAGGCATTGGAAGTCAGGGACCTAGATATATTACAAGCGTATATACTAAAAGCCTTAATATATATTACGTCTGTCCAATTACAGCTCGACTAGATGTAATCAAAAAGCGATTTTATGGCTAACCTAAATACATTCGAGTCATTACTCAATTATTATTAACCCACCACACCTAATTATGATTTTTATAGCTCGGAAATGCTCGCCAAAACAAACAAAATGAAACAGTGACAATGCACTAAATTACCGTTTTGTTTTGGCTAGCCAACGTCCTAGTAATTATCTCTGATAAGATTGGTATATTAATGCATTACATTGCAACTCGAGATTCAGATAAGATCTCAACTCAGCACCTTGCTTTAATCAAGAGGGTGTTTCTAAAATAAGTCATACAGGGTGTCTGTAGTTAATTTTTATAACTTGGTTATTAAAAATATTGGAAAAAATACACATTGTCCCGTATGATCAGATCCATATTCGATCGTTTTGGATCTAAACTGAATTTTAAAAAATTATCCCAAGTTGAAGGAATCTTCGGAAAGTACCTTTAGAAACTCTTACAGGGTTCGGAGTTTATAGGGCATCAAAAATTCCATGACTGTTCCAGATTTTCCATGACTTTTATGATTTTTTTCCAGGTTCTTTTATAAACATTATTTGCTTTATTAAGAACAATTTGTTTGGATAGGCAAACCATCAAAACAAATATCATGTGGTATATGAGAATAGTTACATTGATGAAAATATATTGTTACAAACGTTTTGTTCAAATATGGGCTTGGATGTAGAATTGTGCGAGATATCTCAGCACATTTACAAAAAGAGTAAGCAACATAACTAATGTGACATGTAACTTTTATTTAAAAAAAAACTATAACTTTTTGGTGTATTTGAATTCAAATAAGAGGCGCGAAAGCTAGGGGCAACAACTGCAAAAAAGGACATGTTTAAAATATCCTGAATTTCTAGGTAAAATCTATGCTTTCGTCGTACCTTACAATTTATATTTATATGGTAATCTGTGCATTGTGCAATTTTCAACCAGAGAAACATTTATAAATGTCAAGTCAAGCCAATTCACGGCTCACGGAAAACAATCACAGACATAGATTCATAATCATAATGCAATTTTTGGCAAATAACAATCATCATAACCCCCCCTTTCACCAATAGGATAAACAAAGATAAACCGTGCAATATGCAAGTAGTGATATAATTATATATACAAAAAGTATACATACCTATATGTATATCTATAAACAAATATAAAATTATACAGGGTATTATACATCATTGGTGGCCATAATGTATCTCCTTGCCTTAAAATGGGTACCTTTTTGATTTTTGGAGCTACTTTGAAGCGAACTTTGAACACTATATTTTTCACATTTCGTTTAAATGAGATATAATGTCATAGATAATAGATAAATTACCTACTTGCCTACTACCTACTACTTACCTCATTTCCAAAGCGTACTTGGTTATTTGTATTTTTATTCGAAAAATAATGAATTACAATTTCCATAAAAGCAAAGAGATAAATAATAACCTACTTATACATAAAATATCTAAATCTATTGATTTTCAGTTTGGCTCTTTTTTTTCAGAATATTTCAGGAACTTGAAGGTGTACTATTTGAGGAATCATGTACACATCTCTAAAATAAAAAAGTTCCCTATGTAAAGTAATAGGTTATGGCAGTCTTTGTCACCATCGTATACCTACACAACTAATCTAGTAACCACAAATAAAGCTATCTATCCTCAAACAGAAGTATATGCAGAGCGAGAAACAGTAATGTGCCTGACCAGTTTTTATAAAATTGGTAGAAATTCATTTTAATACCTAAAACCTGTCTTTTAACTCAGCGGAATTTTATATTTAAATGGTGATGTTTCAATCACCCAAGAGGCACCAGTGAATGAATGCATTACCCTGCCAGGTTTCTGTCCAATATACAACCAAATATAGAGTGATTGCGGGGAAAGTTAACATTAACAAAAAACCAAATATGTTATTAATGGAAAATTCTGTATATTTTAAAGATTTTGAGAATTCCTCTATACCTACTTATACAACACTGATATATAGGGTTTTATTCAGCTGGTCTATCTCTAAGTCAGGTAGTCATAAGAGTAATGTGTAAATAAATTAAAAATTTATACATTGGCCAGACTAAGTTAAATCTATTTTATACTATTTTGGAATCTCCTTATAATACTTTTATGGGTCAGCAAAACTGACCTATCTGAGAAAATTCGATGAAAATGCGCGGGAAAATTAAACTGGCGGATTATTAAATTAAATTCCTTGCTTTTGTATAACCCACATGTAAACACAAATATTAATTGTGGCTAGTTTTATATTCTGGCAGGCATGCCATCTTATCGTTACCATTATAATTATTATGGCAAAGTATCTAACCTATAGAATATTAGCCAAGGTATTTGGCCGCCGATAAAAGGAGGCGAAATAAATTAGGCATATAAAAACGAAGTTAATGCACTTTCATGGCCAGTGAGGGGAAGTGCAAGACATCTCGTATAATTTTCAAGGTTAAAATATTCGGCGAGTGTAATAAACCCGGTGAGTGCTCCTTGCCTTCTGTAATGTATTCAGAAGCACTTTTTCTAATTATTTTGGCAGCGTTCGCGCCTGATATATTGTATAATCTATTACGTAGGTATGGGCGACTCATAATCAGGATTACCAGGCTGTTGGCTGTTCTGTCGTATACTCTTTCAGTCAACAACGCCAAATGTGGACTTTGACAGCCGCTAGCTTGTAGTAATTATGTCAAATAGCAATTGCTACAGTGATTTAGAAAAATAAATATTTTTGTAAAAATTATATTGAACATCAAAGGTTTTGCAAGATCGCGTCGTTTTAATCATGCTAAATAAAACACTTTAATTTTCTTATATCATTCCATGTACCTGTCAAAAGTACTTATATGTCTACCTAGTTTTGGAAACAATTACTCTGATATAAGGCCGATTTACACGGGTATAGTTGCGGGTAGAGTAGAGTAGGAAGTAGAGTGCACTCTACTGTCCGCTGTACCGTTTCAGCTCTGGGACTGGTCACACAAAGATAGTACTGATGCTTATAGTGTGGTGTTTGTTGAAAAATGAATTCAAGAAGAAGAAAGTTGATTGAAAATTGTTTAGCTACAGTTGCAAATGCACTTGTAACAGAAGTCACTGAAGCTATCGATGAGGAAATAAACAAGCAAAGAAGTGAGTGTGTGAGAGAGTGGCTTAAAAGAAGGAATACTCGTATTCGCTATACATCTCTACAAGTTTAAAAGCTTCATCTTCGGTGAATTTCATTTTATTTAAATAAGACACAACGTGGCTTCAGCCTGAATGACAGCGTTCTCACTCTCCTACCTACTCTATTCTACTACAGAATAACAGCGCATTCCATGGGTAGAGCACAGAGGACACAGACCAGAGGCGAAGGCTAGTGATGTTTAATGGCTCATTTTCTGTACTAGTTACGTCTACACTAAGAGAAATAATTGCTTAATTCTAACAATACTACCTTACTATACTCTGAAAAAAGTTTTTAATGATTATATTTAAGGGTTATTGTAAATTAAGTATATCAATACAATAATTCACCTTATGTAATGTAACTAAGCTACATTACCAATATTTGTGTTTCCTTTAAGTCTGCTGTTTAGACTGTACTAATACATAAGTATATTAGTAGCAAATTATTGTAGTTGCAAGTGCAAAAAATTTGCAGTGCACACCAACAAAATTCAGAATAAGAATAAATGAATTAAATATTAAATTATTTAATATAGATGGACCTAAATAAATAGTCCATGTGCTTTATCATCGAGATGTACCTCTAAATTATTCTAATACAGGAAATAATCTTACGAAGCTTGGAGGTATCTTGGTCTACATGTAAAGTTTGCGCTGTGTTCAAATTTATGGCTTTTTTTGTTAGAACTTGCTGAAAAATATGGTGTATACTGGTGATTGTTATTAAAAATGCATCTGATTTTACAAAACCAGTGTAAAAAATATCAGTCGGAAATTACTAATTATTGTACTACTACTTCAGTTATTAATAAAAGCATAGGTACATTTATAAGCAAAATTTTGATAATTTTCCTAATTCTAATAATGATCTGCAACTTATTCGGGTTATTTTCTGGGAATAATAAAAAATACAAGATCACATATCTGTACCTCAGAGGTAAGTTGTATCAAGTCACTAAATTGTAATTGTTTAGGAGAGCGGAAAAACAATTGTAAATCTATTTTACCTCTGAACTGGTAAGTGACTTGATACAGATTCAAATTGGGTATTTCGGTTGTCTGAAAAGCTAGGCTTTTGAAATTATTTCCAGAGGTCAAGCATATTATTAGAAGGGATATAAAGCTAATAACTAATTTTCTGAAAAAAAGTGACTTAAAACAGTTTACCTCTGAGGTACAGATATGGATAATAATAAATCTTTTATTTGCAATAAATGACATGAAACATTTATTAAAAATACATAAAACAAAAAACTGAATGACATTAGTAAAATAAGTAATATAACATATCAGTCACAACCACAAGTATCATTAAACACTTCTTTCAGAGTATAGTAAGGTAGTATTGTTAGAATTAAGCAATTATTTCTCTTAGTGTAGATGTAACTGGTACAGAAAATGGGCCATTAAACATCAAAGACGCCGCCACTAGCCTTCGTCTCTGTTCTAGGTCCTCTGTGGTTTAGTTACATTACATAAGGTGAATTATTGTATTGATATACTTAATCTACAAAAGCCGTTAACGATAATCATTAAACACTTCTTTCAGAGTACCTATAGTAAGGTGGTATTGTTAGAATTAAGCAATTATTTCTCTCAGTGTAGACGTAACTGGTATCGAAAATGGGCCATTAAACATCAAAGACACCGCCGCAAGCTTTCGCCTCTGGTCTGTGTCCTCTGTGGGTAGAGTACGTAGGCAAGTGGATATTTTCACGGTGGTGGTGGTAGTAGAGTAGAGTTACTTTGCCACATGTCGCTAGTGACTACTCTACCAGCTACTTCACACTCTACTCGCTACTCTACTCTACTGAGCGTTTATACGGGTAGAGTTACTCTACTATACCTACTATCCTCATTACCCTACCCGTGTAAAGGGGCCTATAGAATTAGTCTTTTCTCAGTTTTCATCAGGAAATATGGTACGTGTCTGAAACTTTTCAGTTATGCTTATCAGGATTTATAAAAACGTCTCAACACCATGTTAGAAATTATCCTGTGATACAAAATGAGAAAAATAGTTAACAATTCTAATGGAAAATTTGAAAAATCTTGTTTCATTGAAACTTGACAAGCTTTTTACCGCTCGCCATGCATATTTCATATAATTTTTTTCTGTTCTATTCTAGATCATGCTATAGTTCCAACACTGAGTGTGGATCTCTAGTTTAAACAACCGTTAATGCACTGTTTATGACCAATAATTTCAGTTAAAACATGATTCACATCGCAAAGAGGCTAAACGATGTGAATCATTTTCATTAATCGCACTGTGTCCCTCCAAAGGCGCCTTAAAAGTTGTTTATTTGTACTTGGCTGATATCATTTATAACATAATCATTGAGCTTTATCTTTTTCATGTGAATGAAATATTTTAAATGTATTAGATATATAGTAAGTACAGTGAGTTATATGTTATATAACTGATTCGGCTTGAAATATATTGTATTAACAATACTTTTAAATATTCCTGGAATTGATTAGAACGAAATTTAAACTGAAATGAGAAATAAAAATAAGATTACACATTACACATGCAGTAATCTACATAGCTACCCACAGGATGAAAAATATTCCGTTTAAAAAATCTGCAAGCTATACAAATGCATAGTCAAAGAATGTTGGCAATATTAATATCTTCACATAAAAGTTCGTTGATTCTTGTTTAGTATTGATTAAGTAGTAATTAGCTAAAATAGCAATAGCATTTCACTAGACCTTTGCCCCGTGATTACTACAAAAAAGTTATTTTCGCTTACTAATAACAAAAAAGAGGTCAATCAAAACGCGTGCGAATGCCAAGTATGCCAAATTTCACCAAACAGCTGCCACGAGGAAGATCTTTTGAAAATAATTTCCTGTGATCGTAACCTTGACACAATGCCAGTTCAAAAATTTTAATACCGCATTATATACAGTCTAGGAACCTTGACAATATCTAAAAATATTATTTCTCGTTTATTAAAAAAGTAATAATAAATTGGTGAGTGAAATAAAGGAAAGATACTGCTTAAGCCAGGTTGCCAAAAACTTATTCTAGATATCTAATTTTACGACGTTCAAGTAATTGTAAGAATTTATAACATAGGTACTACAACCTCTAAGTCATGGTTTATTAATACTTCATTCCTGAAACTGAATAGTAACTATTATGTTTTCTTTTCCTTTTGAAGGCGCACACAAATGGTGTCTGAAAAAACAATACAGTCAGAACTTGGAATGTTTTCACGTACATGTACATGTATAACTACATGTACATGCTTTAAAAAACAGAATGTATTTAACACCTACATAATTAAAAAAACAAAGGCTATGGGTATTTCCAAAATCATATTAAAAAATGATCAAAAAGCAAACCCAAAAGACTCGATTAGAGCCGCACATGCATTTTTCTTATTCCGATGACATGAGTTCAAGGTGCGTGAACATACTGTATTTACGTACTTTCAGAATGTGCTTTAACTACAGACCATTCCCCATTTCTTTCAAAACCGGTTTATAATTTAAAATTCCAATTATCCTTCCAAAAATATAATAATAATTTATACCGGTTCCCTTTTTAAAATGTCATGTATCTTTGACTTTTGGACAACGTTGGTAACAGCACTTATAATCATATATTACTAGCACCAAAGATGCCACACATACAAAGTTCACTCACTGTCAACGTAAAAAATTACGAGTTTAGAAGAGACACTGGATATGTTTTTACGAACAAATCTAGATGAATCCTGTAGGTAAATCTTGCGGGACTTACAACATATTATTGCGTGGATTTAATTACTTAAAATTAATATTTTTTTAATCTATTAATGAGGAACTTTCCTATGAAAGAATTTAAAAAAAACTCAATTAATATTTGCTTAACAATATTGCACACTTTAAAAGCGAGAGAAAACGTAAAATTAATCAAATTTCTCTGAAAGATATATTAATGAAGTCTAATAAAGTAACCCAGAGCGATGTCGGATAATTAAATACTAGAAAAAAATTAATTTCTCTAGAGAACAATTTGCAAAAAGGAATTTTATTACGACATTAAAATAATGGCTTGCATCGATAAATTGGCAGTTTTGCAAGAGTCTTGTATATAGAGAGCTCCAGGCGACTAAATTCCTTAGATGACTGCTCAACATTTTCAAAAGAATTCCATTGCCAGTAATAATAGTATGTAGACTTTGTATAATAGTTACCAGAAACAAATAAGTGTATAAGCAAATATGATAAACGCGGGTAAATACATACTGGGGGACAAAAGACTATTCTAACTATTCTAAAAGCTTTAAGTATTCAAACATACTGTGAAAATAATTTTAACTTAAATTCAACATGTTTTCAAAAATAAAAGTAATAAGGATAAAGATGGTTTCCAACCACGATAGCTCACAGGTTTCCGTTATGTTTTTGTAATATAAACATGAAATTAGATTCAAACTAGGTACCTTGTTAAGTTATCTAGGTTAAAATAGATATTTAAGCTGCTTACACCCCTAAAAGTTGTATTTTGTCTTTGCTAATGGTAGACTGTCTGCATTGATAATTTTGTAAACACATGAATATATAGGAACTGAATTTCCTTAAACATACTAAAACTAAGTAACAGTTTATTACATTACATATGTAAACAATTACCTAACGGGTAAAAAAGAAAACTGAAATATACTTATATCCCTAGTTATTAGATTACAATGTTACCAAATTTCTTTTAAAAAGGCCTCTGCAACCGGCGGTCCATAGAACCTGTAAAAATTGTTTTCGCCTCAATAAGTGCATAATTTTTTATATTTTTTTCGTTTATCTGAAAATATAATTCTTTCTATGGCTCGGGTAAAAATCACTTTTTGTTGACCCTATTGCATATCTTCAACTTCGATCAGTCGAGTAATTTCGAAAATTTGTTAGACAGACAAATTTGACGTGTC
This sequence comes from Pogonocherus hispidulus, assembly GCA_963924545.1. NCBI lineage: Eukaryota > Metazoa > Arthropoda > Insecta > Coleoptera > Cerambycidae > Pogonocherus > Pogonocherus hispidulus. The sequence goes on from OZ004692.1 coordinate 92,290,932, forward strand.
AGACAAACCCACTGAAGTAATTATAGTATAAGTATTACCTCGATTGTCTAACCGGATAGAAAAGGATTTTCTAGGCAAAGGCAAGGAAAACGTATTTAGAATAGTACTTTGTACCTAGGCGGCGCGAAAGTGAACGTTTTCCTGGCTGACAGAAGAAATGGCCACTTCTGGAAGATCACAAAACTATTTTCCCGCCATGTTGCACCAATATTTTTATCCTACACAAGAAAAAAATCATAAATTCAAAACTTAATGGTTTTCCGGTCTCCCAGAAGTGACCAGGCTCGGTTTCGTCAGTCCTGAAAACATTCACTTTCCCGCCTAGGTACACAAAGTGCTATTTCACCTAGTGTAGGATAAAAAAGGAAGTTTTCCTTTGTCCTTCAACACGAAATTTATATTTTGTCCTTCAACATGAAATTTATATTATACCTAGGCTTTCGCTCTTGGTAGTTGAAACATTTTTTATAATAATAAGAGCAGTTTATGTGTAAGGGTTCGGCGAAAAAAAAATTTTCTTCAAATATATTATCTTGCACCGATTCTGATAACCGTATCAGTATCAATTTTGTTATCCCCATACACAGAGAGCGTTATGTTGTGTCGCCAGCATTTGTTAATATCCAGTGTCGGTATTTGCACAGTCGATAGAAAAAATCTTGGCATTTCCGCTTCACATTTGGAGGCTATAGCGTCTGGCCGTTCTCAGCGGAAACAACAGTGCCAAATTTCTACGAAGTGATATATTGATAATGCATAACATGAACGTGGCACACAGCAAGTTGAACTAAGCCAGAGGGGACAATAAATTATAAGTTTAAACTATTCCAAAAATTTGAATGGCCATTTATATATTCTTAGGAGGGTAGGTACATATTACCCTCAGTTAGGACCAACGCTAAAAAATAAAGTTTAAATTTTAGGTTGTGTATTTAGTACTTCACAATGTATCCGTGTTCAGAACGTTGGCAACAATTAGCACTTGGGAGTTATAAAGAAATACATAACACTAGATAATTATTTTCTCGCTCATAAATGGGACCCGAAATTAATTTAGAACTAAAAATTTCTTATAATACGTCTTGTGGGTACTCGTTTAAATGGTGACAAACATTGTCACTAACAGTGTTTAAGAGCAAGAAAAAAAATATCTAATTTCTTGCCTATAAATTATTTAAGTTTAGTAGTAAGTACTTATTGAGTAATGTCAATGTATTGGATAACTCTTATTAAAGTAAATTAGTTTCATCACCTCTTACAATGTTATGTAGGTACTTAATTTTACTCTCATATTTTTTTCTACCTAGTAGTAGTGGTGTATGGGGCGGCCAAGACCTCGCAAATAGGCCACAAGCGGGCCCTTTTTGCCTACCCCTGTCGTCCCCTACCTTCTTCTACCTAAATTCAAACTATTAAATGTTGGTGTCCCATCTTTATTTTTATAAGTGACTACCTATTCTTGTTTCAAAAAAAAAAACAACGAAGTATTCACAAAATTAGAAATGTCTCACATTTACATTTACATTTACATTATTTGAATGTTAATGGCTTCTGTGTACACACAAAAGCAAACGATATACATATTCATATTTAAAACAATGATTTGAAGATAAAGTATTTAAAAGAAACGAAAGTCTAGCCAAAAGAAAATAAAAAAAAAGTTATACTAGTTATACAGGTAGGTATCTATTTGAAATTTAAACAAAATTAGAAATTTCAAATTTTAAATAGGTACAGGGTGCTCGGGGGATGAATACGTATCGTGAAACACCCTATACGTATATACCTATCACTTCCCCAGAACTGGAAGTTATTTAGAAAAAACCAGTTATGTGTATTACTGTTATTATTATTATTATTATTATTATTAGCAAACATATTATAAACCCAGAAATTAAAGAAACTGAATTAATATCCTAACGTACATTCTCATATCGACGCGACGTGGCGTGGTGATGCAGTACTACATACATGTTAATCTTTCATAATCATTAATACTTGCTGCGACTACGGCGAGGCGGACGTAGTACGTTGCACTTAGTGCACTAGGACACCGAGTGCATTACAGTGCATGCGCGCGCATTTGGCGCGATGCATTCGATGCAACTTATTCTCAGTGGCGCCTATACCGACCATTCACACAAAATGTTGCTACGTCCAGTCTGGCTTCGTTTCCTGGAACGATGTATGCATTATATGAGTAATCTAAGCTGAATTCCCGCTAAAATATCCATTGGAATGTTGTTTGGCGAACACTTGAACGCAAATGGGGACGCAGAGTTATTTTCTTCAATTCGAAATGCATTCCGTTCGCTAATTGACTATGCATAAGTTTTCGGAAAAATATAAAAACAGGGAAAACCAGAACGGTGTCTATTAAGGCATGCGCGCATTGGCTTGACTGAGGATATACATAGAAATATTATGCTGCTCTCGCCACAAATATTTTTCTTGGTTCTCCTTTAATAGATAGATCAATGTATATCTCCTTAACACATAAAAAATTCTAATCGTGTTCTTGAAAATTTACAAAACGAAAATATAAAATACAATAACTATATATCTAACTATAATTAAAAAAATGCAATTCAAGGGGTGTACCAGACGTAAACACAAAAAAGATATATTTCCATAAAAACAATTGTGTTATTCCATCGATAGGTATCTATTCTATAATAGGCACAGTTAAATGATGTAATTCATTTAACTGTGTAATAGGCATGTATAAATGAAAATTATATTTCTGTAAATTAAAAAAATAAGATACTGATAGCTATGATTGTAGTATGGTATATTATCCCGTACGGCTCGTGATGAAATAAAGCAGGTGTTCTGCAAATGTTGGTTTTATCTATTTTTTTAAAAGTTAATTCGATTCTACGATCCGTTCGAGGTTCCGTTGTACCTATCAGATTCGTAATGTCCTCTCGACGCCAATTCAAAAGATCCGCAAAATTTTATGCAATTAAAGTTCTGGCAGATTTAGCCAGAAATTAAAAATTTTCGATTAAGTAAATTTAATCTCTTTTGTTAAATCTGAAATTAGTGTCAAACGATAGCTTATGAAAAGTCAAGACATTAATGTGTAAACCGTTTTGGTTGATCTCAAACCGTTTAGATTTTACAGGATGTCAAAGTTGCAAAATGTCAATATTCACCTATCAATATTTCAAAAACAGTTGAAGATAAGTATAGGGCATCCTACATGAACTGTGTTTAGAATTTCACGTAGAATTCAGAAATAAAATAATATATAGGTTGTTACATTTAAAATAAGCAAGGTGATGATGACTTCCGATATAACCGGAAGTGCGAGGAAGTTGACACTATTTTCATTGAATAGATCTTTTTGATAAACCCCTGTATACAAATTTTCAGCTTTCAATTCTGACTACTTTTTGAGATAATTCTAATGGGCCCGCCTCGTGACACCCTGTATAAAATATTTGAAGTGAGAATTATCGGGATCTCAAATTTTCCATAAAAGCTTGATTATACCACATTTATGGCATTTAATTGAAGTAGATCAGCGGGTCAAGGCCAAATTTTAAAAAGATTATCTAGATAAGATCAGAACTCATAAGTACAAATTTAGATACATTAAAATTGCCACCAATATCACTTACGATTTAAAGCTTAACAATAATCGATAAAATTCAGCTTAAAAACTGACTTACCGGAATCGGAAGGAGTGTCAATTCCAAGATTGGGCATGTGCATCGAGGCATTCTTGTCCTTGTGGTAGCTGTGATCGTTCTCAGCAGCATATTGGCATGTGCGGATATTGGGATTAACAGTTTCTCTTACTGCAGAACTGGAATCTGTAACTTCTACATCTAGGTCTTCATCGTCTTCAAAATACTCGCAACGATACTCGCAGAGGTCACTGTCTTCGTCCAGGTCGCATTCAGATATGGCCTGATTCAAAATCTGCAAAACTTGAGTAGGTTTGCCCTTGTTTTCCTCATCATCGGACATAGGTGGTGTCTGTGGCGTATGGACTGTGGACATCATGGGGTTAGTAGCCGCGGCCCTCACGGCCGGTTTCAAGAGGCTCTGCTGGCACGGCACTGATGGTTTGTTGTTTTCTCGTTTTATCACGGGAACAGGTGCCTTTGAGGAGCCAGGTGTGGAGCTATTAATGGCCCAATGCATAAGTACGCGTGGCTCATCTGTAGGGTGTTCTTTGCTGGCGCAATGGCCTGCCCACATACAGTCATGGTTGCGGATCTGACATTCGTCATAAGAAAATAGTGAGTACCCAGCGGTGTCTATTTCGTCGAGGAAGTCGTCCACTCCTGAAAGTTCTGGGAAATCGAGTTCGAATTTTTTCCATATATCGTCCGACACAACGGGTTCTGTGTTCGGACGCACCCAAATAAAGTCTACTACCGATGGTGGCGAAAACATGTCGCTGCTTAAATCGTTCATTAATTCGATGGTATCTATGAAATCCGTCGATCTGACGGGCATTTTACCAGAAATCCTTAAGTCTAGTCACTATCACTAATATCACAAATTGCCCTGGTTTCAAGTCTCCCGCTGTGGCGGCAGCTGCTGAAAAAGAAACGACCAACATTAAGAACTCTGACGGTGAGCAGCTGCTTCTTTCAATTATTGCCTATCTGGAAATCACGTATAAATACCCAAACCTTCATCTAAGCGCATTCGACATACGGGTACGAGTTGTATAATTTATTAGATACATCATTTAAAAACGACAGGCAGCACAAGAAGTCAGGGGTGTGTATACAAGTTATTCATTAAAATGTCATATTTTTCTATTACTCACTCTTTGAAAAGATATAAGTAGATATATTGCAATAGCAATATACAACTTTTTGCATTACAATTATACAGGGTGAGTTTTTAATGCGCATTTCCTCTATACAGGGAAGTTGTTTGAGTCTACTTTTGCATTTTGCAAAAATATTTCTAAGTATATAGTATAATGTTAAATGGAACACCTTAACTTAACTTAACTTAATAATAATAATAAATATGGAAAGACCATAAGATGTGATACCTTTTGCAGTTAAAATAAATTCGAGAATAATATACAAAGTTTCCATATGCTCTTTCCATATTATGTCAAAGAACAAATGAAGATCTCGTCTATGAAAAAAGTTATTAACGTTTTTACAAACCGTTGCATCTGTCAAAATTTTTATAAAACGTCAAATATTTTCAAAACCGCTGGGTTTGGGTATAGTATGTTACATGTTTTCGACATAAAATGTTGAGATCTTTTCAAAAATGAATGAATATATAGGGTGTTCCATTTAATATAAGAAAGTTAATTGCGTTACAGTATTAACTGAGCACCTGTATACTTGGCAATATTTTTGCAAAATGCAAAAAAAGGCGCAAACAAGTCCCCTGAAGGAATTATTCTCTATCTCTACGAAGAACGGAGTTATAGAAGAAATACCTACACACTAAAACCTCACCCTAACATAATACATAATCTTCGTTAGACAGTGCAAATATCAACTGATACTGTAAAGTCTTGCATGATAATTCTTAAATTTACAAAGTGACCAGTATAAGTAGTATAACCGGGCACCTGAAAAGAGCGGTGTCAGTGAACTTTAAAAACTCTCAAACTAGGTAATTAGAAAAATTAAAAAGTAAATATATTTATATATCCCCACGAGATGGTAAGTATCTATTTTAATTCGGCCAATAAATAAAATATGTAAATATTTCAGTATATGAACATACATTGGACATGCCTACATAAAAATTTACAAGCAGAGTTTAAATAAAAACATTACGCATTTGGAACAAAACTAGGGATTATTTATATCGAAAGTTTTTTTATGTATATTTTTATATATAGAGCACTGCATCTTCTAGTCACTAGTGTCTAGTGTCTATATATGTGTACCTATATAATTGAGATATATTTTTTACTTTTTAGATGGTTCATGAATGCACTTGAGTTACAAAATATCTTAGTAGGTAATCAGCGATAACTGCAACTGCTAAATCATTTGGAATGCGTGTAGGATACTTTCAATTAGTAAACAGTTATTAGGTAGACACCTAGTTCATATATTTCGTTCAATAACACTGGACGTAAATAATTATGTAAAAAAATATATTACGAACAATTTAATGTAAACGACCATAACCGTGGAGGAAATACTTATTGCGGTAAACTCAACCCTGTGAAGAAAATTTCCGCTAAAGCAGTCTGACCTCCCGGGTGTAGCAGAAAACCATTTTAAACTAATTAGCTCGAATTTTTCTATCCAGACTTATTAATATTATTCACGCTCGATGCTCGCATTAAAAAGGAAACAGACAGGTTTAGGCAGCAAGGTTAAAAAAGATTAAGATGGAAAGTTTAAAATGGGACGGTAAACAAGGCACTTGTTCTTACTAAGATGCCGACTTAAAAGCTTTCGTTTAATGAGAACTAATCGAATAGTTTTTAAATACCCACCCGAAAAGAGAAGTAAACAATGCTAATTAGAGCCATATCCGTTATCAATAAATTCATGTACAAGTATTTAGCATTGAATAGATATTCAGGTAAAAATAAAACATGGTATAGGTACCTGAAAAACTAATATTTTAGAAATATTATTTCTTAGGATTAAGTGAGTGCGAAGTTGATAAAGAAAAATTACTCTAGTTTTAGCGGGAAAATTAAGCAAAACTAGGGTTAGACCTATTAACCCAGAGTTCGGCCTATATAAGCAATTTAAAAACAAAGCTATCAAACTTGCATTTTAAAGTAGTTTAAAGTAAATTTAAAAATAATTTAGTTGGCATTTAATTCCTGTTTGCTGCAAAACTTTTCTTGAAATAGTAGGTAATGTATAAAATAACTAATGACATTGGTATTTATTTATTCATGGATTCCCAGTAGTATCCGTTTAAATAAATATTTATAATACCGAGTTAGGGACATACAATCTACCTAGAACAATATTTAGGTATTATTATATAATTATAGAATAATCTTCTATATACCCAGGAAGTACCTAAGTACTTACTTTGAATTATACTATTATAGATTCACGACTAGAAAATTCATTTATTTATTTCATTTAACTTAATTGCCTTTGGTTTCCAAAATTGTTACTATTAGAAACAATAAAAGTACACTAGGTACCTATTTAAATAGTAATGCTAACACCAAATGAATCACCATAGGTATCCAAATATGAATGCAGGATTGTGCAATATTGTAAGACTTTCGAGCTGTAGGTAGATAAATAACTAGGTAGGTATAATAAATACGTATATATTATATATTATAATTTGTTCAGAAAAAAAAAATCTATGAAGGTAGGTTTAAATTGTGTTAAATAGTATTCTGGTGCAGGTACAAATATACCTATTTTTATTTATATCTGCACACTCGATAATAATTGGTATTTTGTAGTAAATTATCAGACTGATTACTTTTATGTTATGTTATCTATGTATATTTAATGTTAGTATATAGTTCATATATTTCAAGAATTGTGCTAAATTCATTAAATGCATTCCTGCCAAGTGCAACAATATGTGTAATAATAGCCACGTAGCCGGCAATCTTATCCGGCAGCATGAGTTTCACGCCTCCAACATATGTGATTAAGTTTAGAAAGTAACCGGCGATTTTCCTATCACTTTAAAAGAAAAACTCATTATCTATTCATATTAAAAACTTACCTTAAAATGTATGAGGTATATCAATTATAAAGCACTTAATGTTAAGTAACAACTTTAAACTGAAAGTTTTTTTCTAACACACGGAGTACGCAGCACAAAAAGAATATCTGAAGATATAGAAACCACGTTTTTTACAAAACCACTCTCCTTAAATTTTACTATCAACTTTGTATACATGCTTAATATTATGAAGAGTTGTCAGTGACAGACGTCAACGTCTAAGAGCTCAAACGGCCCAGCAATAACTGAGAGAAGATGAAAAGCAAAAGCCTACCAAACTGGCTACGAATGCCGGCTCGATTGCCGGCGAGGCCGGTCTCTGGCCTGGCTTACGAAACACGCGGGGAGGGCGGGGCTGCCCCCCTTCTTCTATTTCGGCCAAATTATTGGAATTTTCTCCTCAATTAAGCTACTTAAAGCCTTTTTGTCTGAAAATTGGGTTCATATCTGATAATCTAAAACCGATTCTCTATATAATTTCTATCACCGAAACGTACTTTCATAAATATTCCTTAATTTGAACATGAACTTCTTTACGCGGCGTAGCATTCTAAATTGACAACCACATGGCGTCAGCGCGGTCGGTGTCTTGTAGCAGGCGCGGCAACTTTAAGGCGTAGAGTAGGGATGTACAAAATTTGGTGTACTTACTTATGATAGAAGATAAGTAGAAGATAGAATAATAATATAATATAAAAGTATTACTAATTACTAATATTACTAATAAAATTCAAATTGGAAATTCTGTTAGGCATTGAAATTATTCTTTGAAATATGTAGGTCTAGGGATTCGGTATAGGTAGGTAGAGGTACTTAGGTATCAAGGATTGTTAACTGTTTACAGGATTGCTCGATCGCTCAATTTTGTCATCCGCCTTTCTGACGTCATCGAAGATCTATGTAATCGAATTGTCGAAATATACCTATTTTGTGTTTGTTATATTTCACATTTGCAAAAGAATTTTCGTATTTGAATGATTATTAATATTATTATTTATTAAAGTTTGTAATAACAGTATAAATTGTACCTATTTCTACAAGTTCGAGATCTTTGGATCTTTGACGACGTCACAATTATGGATTACATTGTAGTATAGGGATCGAGCAATCCTGTAAACAGTTAACAATCCTTGCTTAGGTATACCTAAGTACTTAGGTACTGTTATATTATAGGTAGGTACCCAAGGATTTTTAACGTTAACAGTTAAAAATCCTTGATAAGTAGGTGCCAAATCTATCTAAAATACCTACATTTTCACACCGGTGTGAAATTAGCAGGCAAAATATAGCAGCCAATTCGACGGAAAAGCCCGAATGCGCATTGGCGTAGGTACGTTCATTAGAGAAATTATTCTGAAATGAAAAATATTCAGTAGGAGCAGCATAATATTTCATTTTTTATGCTCTTATCTAAGCCGATTTAAGATTAGGACAATCAAAGGGATGCAGCCAGCCCTATTAAAATCAAATTTTTTGACTTTCCTTTTAGAAGGAATAAAAGTGTCACTTTGAAAACCACAGGGAAATGTAAAGAATAGAATAAAGAATTAAATTGAAATATGAAAAGTATTATCGTTTTTATATATCGCATTTTAATAAAATTTTGTAACTCTAAACATACATGTACCTACTTACATGATTTTTCAAAAATTGCACACTGCTACCTATACGATTTTTGTATATATGAAAATCAGAAAAATATCAAATTATATATAATGATGTAGTGCATTTTCTTCAAGATACCTAAGTTTGGATAAATTTAACTTTTACACACAAAAACTTTTCCTAGTATAATTTATTTTTTAATTGCTGGCAAGGGAAGTCATGACACTCAACATTATATGGGAACAAGTGGCAAGGAAAATGTAGTTTTAGTTGTTCTCTTTCCATTTAAATAAATTAAGGAACAAATATAACCATTTTCCAATAAATATGTTTTTTCAAAATAAAGTATTTTTAAAACTTACCAAAATATTACCAAATCATCTCACCGATTGTATACAATGGATAACTACTAACTGAATGAACATTTACTATTAACTGCCTGTAGTCTGGATTAAATAAATAGGTAGTCATACCGACTAGAGCAGTAGGTACCTATCATTTATTGCCTTGGAGGTAGCCCGCCAATTTCCAAGTACCTATGCCTATTCTGGAAGGAAATGAAAGAAGTGGTTCAGTGGTAATTCATAAGGTTGATATTTTCATTCAACTAAAGAAATATATTACCTAATAAACTCAAAATTTAAATCAATTTGATTATGACATTCTGTACGGGTGGTTCAAATTGGTATGTTTTCGTGGGTTACCGTTACCGCGAATCTGTAGTAAATGCTGCAAATCTGATGTACGGGGTTTCAGCTCTTTTTTCGAAAAAATAACAATGGCGCAAACCGTATCACTCTATCTCTTACCGTTTTCGAACTGCATGGCGTAGGTATCGTAGCTACATGCGTTTTTTTCGTTTCCCTTTCAAGATATCTCAAAATGGTTTAAACATTTTTAAATATAGGTACAATCAATGGCATAAAAATAAGATTGATTTAATTTTTCGTTTTCTTATTGTTTTGACCACAAATTCAGTTTTTTTTTAATGGAAACTCTGTTAACACTGTATTTTATTTGTAAAATGTAAAGAGGACTGAAAATGCATTCCAAATATATAATATATAGTTTACCTATATATTATTTTTCGAACAATTTCTGGATAATATGATTGTGGGTTCTCTGGATATCTTAAAACCCAATAAGTTTGTGTAAAATGTTATTAATTATTATGTTAATTTTATTATATTAATTTTCATTTATTTTCATTTCTTAAATTAAAACATTTTATTAAATTGTATTTATCTTCATTTGAATAGCCAGCAATTTTTTTATTTGTATAAACTGACTTCTAACAATATAAAACGTGATTTTTTGTTCTCCCTGACTTGTAAGCCAGCCAACTACTAATATCCTATATAGCAACATTAAAAACTTTTCATCTTTTCCAGAAATTTTTCGTAAATAATATATAAACTAGGTATATATTGTATATTTGGAATGCATTTTCAGTCCTCTTCCCACTTTAGAAAACAGGGTATTCCATTTAAAAAACTCTTGGAACTTTAGATATATTGTGAGTAAAAAAAAGTAAATAATTAAAAGAATAATTGATGTCAAGAATAAATCAATATTTAAATTAAATATCTGTATTATTGCATTCAGAAAAGTATATTTGAATAAACTTGGTAATTTTAAGAATACAGATATACTTGATAATTTAGATTTTTTCCCTGTATATTAAATTATTATTATTATTATTATTATTATTATTATTATTATTATTATTATTATTATTATTATTACTATTATTATTATTATTTTAATACATCACACAAGGGCAAATATTAATTTTTGTAAAAAATACCTCGAAAACCGTTGAAGGTAGTACTGACGAAAGTTATTCAAAATTACATAGGGAATCATATTTTTAAAATAAGAAAGTTACTACTAGCCAGATACTAAAGGTACTAATTTCCAGAATATCCGGACGCTGCAGAATATACAGTATGTTCATTAAATCAATTTATAGCCACTTTGGCAGTATACAATATTTCAAATTTATATCCCGTTTGATTCTCAAGATACTTCGAATAGCACTGGCACCGTGGAACAACCTGTATCTGTTGTAGTAAAAAAATCAAAACATAGAACATCTAGGCATTAATCTCAACCCCTTTATTTGCTCTAATATTATGGTATGCAATGCACAAAAAGCTAGAATCCTAAAAATATACCAAAACTAATACTATACTAATACGTATAATAAGTATCGGCATATCAAAAATTATCTTGGTCAAGGGTGGTGGTGGAATGTAAAACGTGTGTCTTATTTTAAATTTTTGAATATGTTTTGTTGTGTCAGAATCTGTCAAGTCATTGTGCTGAAATAAAATAAGACACACTTTTTACATTCCAGAACCACCCTTGACCAAGATAATTTTTGATATCCCGGTATATTGAGCCAAGTTTCGGCTTTGGATACATTTGTTAGGTTTATGAACCCATATCTTTAGGTAACTGTTTGTTTCGGAGGGGGTAGGTAGGTAACGTTTATGAGGAAAAGGCCTCAAATTTGTTTATATTTCCAGAAATTTGGTTTCTATTTTACCTGAAGCGCCTTATTAGAAAGCCATTAAATATTTGTTCAAAATGGCAATAGGCACTTTCTGAGAAGTTCATTAGAGAAGGTACCTACACCTAAGTTGAAAGATATAAACAGACTAAAGATAAAGAATATGATGAAGCATCAAAAAGTACTTGTAAGTACTGGCAGTTTAGAAGTTTTAATTAGAATGTAGAAGTTTTCCTTAAAAATCACTAGAAGGTTTATAAAAATCACTAGAACATTATTCCCTGATCTACCAGGTCCGAAAGTACATGAATTCGGTTGCTTCCGTTATGAAAGGAACACATATGAGTAAGAACAGACAAAGATGTTTACATTTTACATTGTTTCACTTATGTAACATCAAGCAAACATGTCTGGATTAAGCTCGTAAAATAAGACCTAAAGCTAAAGACCGTTGAGTGACAAGTTTTATATCTTGGTCACTCAACGTAAAGATTAATATCGATACCTAAAGTGTAGTATCTATGGATATGTTATATGTAACTGCCTTACACAAGAGTTTATCCTCTTCTTCCTTATTATACCAGACCACCGAACTCATGTAGATGTACTACCGTGTATAAACATTATAAAAAGAAATGAACGTTTTAAAAATGCCACACTATCCTGAATTCAAAATTATCTTTATAGACATTAGCACTTGTATAGCATAGTAAAAACAGAAGTTCTCTTCTAATATTAAAGGTACATGTTTTAACCTTATTTAACTTTCTTGATATGTACCTAATGCTGTCTCATTTGTTGTATAAAAATGACCAAGACAAACTATTTTTAATATATATGCCCCCCTTTCCCCTTAACCCCACACTAATTGCATATAATTGATTTGGGTTTTAATCATATCCAGTATTTTCCTTCAAATTAATTTAAAAGCAATTTTAAATACCTAGACCTTCACTACTTGTAATGCTTCACAATAATAAGGCAACAAAAACTATATTTAAATAAAACATCAGTGGCGGCTCCTCCTTAAGGCCGCATGGCCGCGCGCCCCTCCTCCAAAAATACCAAAGAAATTCTTATTATTATCATTATTGTAAATTAAGTGCAAATGTTAAAACATGTATTGTGGTACAAAACTATTATTTAGGAAAGGCTCGAGCGCTTGAGCTATCATACTCATAATGCGACAGTCCACATTACTGGATCACCACTGCACAGTGAGCAAAGCATCACAGCTTCGTGGCCGCACTTTGAGTCGCGGCCCAGGTAACTATGGCAACCGACCCGATCTGCTTTTCGACTAGACTCGTTAGATACTTTCCGTATGCTTATATTATGCAGATTTGGCCGCAATTATTTCGCGGCTCTACTCCAACATTATTAAACATTATAACATATTTTTAACACATTACATATTTTTAACATTATTAAATTACTTATTCAATTTTTGTGAAAAGACAATTTTATATATTACTTAACATGAATACTGTTAGTAGAATAAATAGAGCTAATTTTGCAAATCTTCCACTGGAAAATAAAGTATAAATAAAAGAATTGGGCGTTGCCTGTCCAATAAATAATTTCGATGAAAAAGTTATGGAAAAATTTATTTCTATGAAAGACCGTAGAGCTGATTTCAATTTTAGAAAGTGAGTGCACCCGTGTATAAATAACTGTATGAAGTTTTGTTTACCTACATAATAATTTAATGTGTCGTTTGATAAATATAAATTGAATAACTAAAATACTTTTGAGTTTGTGATTGTGCCATATCGTTTTTAATTAACGGATATCTAAAAACTAAAAATAGTTATGTTTCTGCTTCCTGAATTCTCGTTTTAAGCTTTTTGAAGCTAACGTCGTATATGTAAATTTTTGATATCTAAATATTAATTACCTACTACCTACCTATTTAAATATTATTTTAAACAATTTTTGTCGAGATTTCCGTCAATCGTATTAAAAAGGAGGATATTTGTGTAACGAAAGTTATTTTTTCAAGCAAATATTTTTGCTCTGCGAATTTCTAATTTATAATTTTAAGGGGTTTGACCTTGAAATATGTAAAATTTTCGCCTGCGCCGCATTTTTTTATTTCTGCGCGCCCCCATATCCAAATGTCACCAACCGCCACTGTAAAACATAGAATATTACTATGATAGTAATATTCTACTACTACTACTGCTACTCCAGGTTTGATTGAAAATTATTTCAACGATCTGGGTTTTTACATATTTAGAAAAATATCTTCGGATATCTAGCATTTTGTCGAGAATACTCGTATATGGATAATGGGGTTGAAGTCCAGTAGTAATGTGTAATAATAAAGTAATAATTTTTATATAATCAGATATATCCTCGGACAATGATGATAGCATTCTCTCACGCATACATTGATATAGGCAGTAATAAGGAAAATAATGTGTTAAACAACGAAGACTTCCTAAATTAATAAGGATTCATTCATGGGCTATAAACATATACATGCTCTGCTAAATTTAATTTGCAGAAATAGACTAAGAAGTCTTTTATTGGTGATTCAAATTTCAAATTGCCGATGAGGACGCTGAAAATTGTAAACAAACATGAAGAAATATGAGTAAAAATTTTTGCATTTTATATTACATCATTTAGCAACTGGCATTCAACTGCAATAAATATAGTGACTTTATGTGCTAGTTAGGGTGAAATAAACAATAAACAGTGTTGTAAAAGTAGTCATATGTCCCATAAGTGCTTCTTTGCTATAATATGTTAAATGTGGAAACATTTGGTAGGTAGTCTTGTTTACTTGGACCAGTGACTATTCTTTCTATAGTCACTGCTTGGACTAAAATTAGTGCGTGATGAAAGTTGGAAAATGTATATGGTAATACCATAAATAATTGTTATTTTTACATTAAAATATATACTGTTTTTAAAAAATTAATAATAAGAAAGTTCCTATAGATAAACAGCAGAAAGTGATTATATTGTAAATGAACGTATTTCCTGTTATGAAATTGTTACATGCGTTTTAAGTCAAAATGAGTGAGGAACTGTTTCTTTTTATCATTATAGCAGCAACCAGTCTCCAAAAACTATCTTTTCTAACCGTTGAATGCACTATAAATTAATCTACACTCATGGACAAAATTATCGAATATTTTTAATTTTTGCACTTTTCCTTTTGTATTTAAATTTTAATGAAAGAGCAACATTAGACAAGAAAAACTGTTTTATTTTACACATTTTAAGTGAACGATACTAAGTTTTCATTGGCAGAAAGTCATAAAAAAATAACGAATACTAAATGCTATGAAATTTGGAAAATTATTTTAACCTTAAATACTACTGGAATAATCAAATCTTAAGTCTATTGGTCGAAATAAGAACATAGTTAATAACGAGTATTCCCACCTCGAGCTCTAATTACTGCTTGCATTCTTCTCAACATGCTACTAATTAGACTTTGAATATATTCTTGAGGAATTGCGTTCCATTCGTGAAGTGCTGCAAATCGAAGTTCTTCTCTAGTAGTTGGAACAGGATTTCTTTGTCGTATGCGGCGTTTTAGTTGATCCCACATGTGCTCAATGGGATTCAAGTCTGGGCTATACGGTGGCCAATCCAATCTTTGAATGTGGGCTGCATCAAGGTAATTAGTCACTGTGTGAGCAGCGTGTGGACGAGCGTTGTCGTGCATAAACACAAATCTGTCGTGTCCAATACGGTCTACATATGGCAAAACATGTTCTTGGAGGATATTTTCGATATACCAGTCATACGTCCAATGATTTCCACAAGTTCGGTACGTCCTTCCCAACTAATGCCTCCCCAAAGCATTATTCCACCACCTTCAAAACTAACAGTCTGTATGAGATTACAGTTCGAGTATCGTTCCCCAACTCTCCTATAGACATAATTTCGTCCATCTGGCTTCCATAGTTGAATTCTAGTCTCATCGGTGAATAGAATATTTTTCCAATTGTTGATATTTCACTGAGCATGCGTTCTGGCAAATTCTAATCGACGAGTTTTGTGATTTTGGAGAAGACGTGGAACTTTGGCAGGCCGTCTTGGCCTTAAACCTACTTATTTTAATCTACGTCTAACCGTTTTCGAGCTAACATTAACCTGTCTTACATTTAGCAACTCAATTTTTAAATGTGTGAATGTCAATGACCGATTTCGCCTAGAGTTTAATACCAAAAAATGGTCTTCAATTGCTGTCGTACATCTTTTGCGCCCTTGACCAGGTCTTCTTACTAAACTTCCATTGTCTTGATACCGTTTTATAATCTTAGACACTGTAGATTGTTCCCGTCTGACATGTTGTGCGATCTCTTTTTGTTTATACCCAGCATCATACAGAGTTACAATTCGTGACGCTTCAGCTTTATTACAGTGTCTAACTGGTGGCATGATATGTATTCTTAAGAAGAAACAAGAACTGAAAATCACTAGCACTTACTTACTTTCACTATAAATAATTTAATTCGCTATAACTTTTAAATTAATGAGGAATTTTTAAACTACAAAAAACGCGCGATAGACAATAATAGCCCTTGAAATGAATTAAACGCATTAAACGTCAAAATTTTAAAACAAATGAATATATTCACCTACTAGACAAATAACATCATCATATACATAACTTTACGGCGATAATTTAAAATTATGTTTGAGAGTAATGGTGATAAAAAAAATATTCGATAATTTTGTCCATGAGTGATTATTTAGGTACATTATAAAACATTAATTTTGTATAATTTTTTTATTGCAAAATTTTTATAAACATTTAATTTTCAGGAAATTAATCATTACTGAACTGCTGTTTTTAACATTATTAACGTATACATAATATGAACCCAAAATTTTCTCATCGCTTCCAAAAACTACTTTTGCAGATCTGCACCCATATATGACAGCTTGGCTGATTGTCTTTCCAAAACAGTAGTTTTAACTTTGGAAGGACCTAAACCGATGGGCCGGATAAACATATAATTAATAGCAACACTTTGACAGATATTGTAGATGTTAGCATTGAATACCAACGAAAAAATATGCAGTAAATAAGAGTATTTTTAGATCGTTAGTTGGGTAGCATCCATAGATTTACAATTAAGTCTATGGTAGCATCCCAAGGAAGGTACGGTGGAAATGATATAAATATAATTTGCACTATTTCGACCTTCTCATAAATATGCAAACTGTATTTGAGTATCTATATTCAAAATCAGTAATCTCTCTCAAAATCATTAGGAAACTGGTAAAATGAATACAGCATATTCAGCTGCGCTTCAGATGGCAACTGCCCCCTCTTACAATGATTTATGCACTACTGCACTGAGAAAAGGTTTTAATTGAGAGAAATAAAATTCTTAAGGGATTAAATGGTATCAAGAAAAATAAGTACTAGTCCCGACAATCTACTGCTGTATTTTGAAGTTTCATGGCTGGAGACGAAAAATGAGAATTAAGATGGATAAACATCTAAATTCTCATCATCATCTGGCAAATGAATTAGAACAAAATACGAACGTAGAATATGGAACTTCTGTCACAATCAGTGAAAATAGACCAACAGTTTGAAATAAAAGTTTTACAAAAAGGAAGAGAAATGTAACTGACAGGGAATTGTTAAATTTATAAAAAAAAATCAGCTGATTGAATCTCATTTAGTACAAACAAATAATACATAAAAAACTAAATCAGAGGATGGGCTATACTACTTCTTAATGATCCTTCATAAGCCTTTAAATAATCTACCGATTCACACTGACATATGTTTGTACGAATCAAAACAAAATACAGAATAATTACATTGAGATGGTGACAACAAACCAATGCAATCAAAAATGTTTAAATAACCAATTTGAACAAAATTCTGCTTTACAGAATAAGAGAACAGCCAGAATAATTACCAGGTTCCACCACCTGTACCATACACGTCGACTAGTACTAGTAATGATAATGATTTATATTGCAAACAGTAGTTGTAATTAATATAAAATAAGAATTACTATTTTTGTTCTTCCTTCTGCCAGAAGGTTATCTACGATAAAATTGGTTCAATAGCCTTGTTCGCGGAGCGATCTAGAACTATTGCAAGATCACTGAATATTCAATATCGTGGGTATACCTTGCACCATCACTGAAAATACATTGATACCTGAAATGGTCCAATAGCCAAAAGGATTAGAAATTATTCGGCACTGCTCTTATACATACCTATTGAAACACTAATTTTACACTGACAGATTTTTACAGAAACTTTCAAATAATTGCAATATTTGTTCTTCTATAACTTCCAAATTTTATCAAAATCATAGAAGTAAAAATATACCAACCTTAAAGTTACAGCAAGTTTTTCAGTGGGGGTGATGGCTTCCCGTAAATTTGTATTCTGTTTTGAATGCAACCCTCCACTTTCCTCAAAATATAACAAAAAGTATTTTTACTCATTCGAAAGTATCTGTAAAACCTTTCAGGATCATCTTGCAAACTTTTCTACAAGTTACCAAATTCTCCAAGTTATTTTCTTGATTTATTAATATTTGTGTGTCCAAAATCTTCTTTTCTTGCCAAAATGTAGTTTTATTAAACGATTTTCCATTAATAACAGTAATGGCAAAGTCTACATATATTATAATGTAGACTTTGGTAATCCTGTTCTGTTTGTAATGTGACTGTTCGCTGTCTTGGAAGAAAAACAACTCAGAAATCCGCTTTATAGGACGCCTATAATATGCACACAAATCTGTAGCTCAGTATCGCTAAGCTACGCTCGGACGGACTCGCTCGGTCCTGCTCTGCATGTCCACTTGGCCTTACAATCCTTGATAGTAAATATTCTAATGAAATTATTTTATTTATTCTACAACATATCATGACATTATTTAGGGCAAAATGCTAATCTCGTTCTGACCATGTATCATTCAAGGAAGCTGAAGCTGAAGTATACAGAGTTATATGGAAAACAGAATATTTATAAAGGGTGGTTTTTTAGGTTTGATAGAACTTTGCATGACAACTACTATCAGACTGAACTCCTAGCCTGACACTGTTTATAAAATTTATTTTCAGTACCTATACTTTGGCAAATCATCATGAATAGATTCACTCTTGAACAACGCTACCAAATTTTTCAAATTTACTTTGAAAATCATTCGTCGGTTTTGCCAAACGCATAGAAGATTTTTATGGCCCACATGATCGTTCATCTGAGCTATTTATTCGTCGTACTGTGGATAGATTTCGTACCACATACTCTCTACATGATTTGAAAACATCAATGCGTCGAAGGAATGTGCATAATGAAAAGAATATTACCGCTGTACGTGAAAGTGTGGTTGCAAACAAGGTTTGGTGACAAATTAATTTCGAAAAACGGATCTGTTAATTATCCACGCAGGTCCTGTGATATGACGCCCGCAGATTATTTTCTATGGGGGTATGTCAAGTCATTATGCTGATAAACTAGCCAAAATTGAAGCCTTAGAAGCCAACATTGTTCTTGTTATTCACGACATACGACCAGAAGTGCTCGAAAAGGCACCCAAAATTGGATCAAAAGAATACGCTATCTTGCGGACAGCCGCAGTGGCCACATGCCGCAAATAATTTAATTTTTTAATTTAAATGTTTAATGTAATAGATTGTTTTTTTAAATAATATTACTTTTTTAATCACAAAATATTTTCTTTAATATTTTTTTAAAGTTTAAAGTTCTATCATCCTTAAAAAAACACCTTATATAAGACTAATAATAATGTACTTAATTATTTAATGTATTATAAAGGAAATGAAATTACGATTAGGTAAACAAATAGTTACAGTTACTATGGAAAAATATAGGTTGGGTTTAAAGATATTAAACAAGATAAAAACCAGAATTTCTACAGAAATAAAAGTTACATAAATTACTATCTGTTCACCCAGTTTTAAAAGTTACATAAGAACCTTGGACTATTTAAATAGATAGATTATTTGTAAGGAGCTAGACGGAGATCACAGAATCCAAAACATCTTTAAATCTGTCGCAGACAATATTTCCTGCATGTCAGTAATCAATATATTAATTTAAAGTTCTACATCGTCAAATACCTAAATTATTTAAGGAATGTAGCACCTCATTTCAAAATTTGTTTTTAACGGAGTCTGAACAATAAAAATAAGAACCTCCTGTTAGTTTATATAATTTGATTGTAATTCTATTATTACAAAAAGTTAACCTCACGTAATGTGGCTTGCGTGGACTCTTTTATAGTTATTTTAATTATTTATATCGGATAACAAATAATGCGACTAGGTATGTAGAGAAACGATACTAATTAAGATTAGCATTTAATTAAATCCAAAGAAATGTAAACCCACTGGGACTGCGTATATTCACAAACCGTCAAATGAATATTCTTTTTTTGCACTATCTTCATGCCGAAAAACTTCTCCATGGTTGATATTTAATTTTTTCTGTGTTTTAAACGACTATTATCTTTTATATGATTTGTAGCTGTCGTTATTCTTACTTTAGTTAATAGCAGCTAATAGCTGATTCCCATATGAGAGCAACACTGCAAATGAGCGTAACAATGCCCTCATTTGGGAATACTTTATATGTCGCTGTACCGGCTAAGAGTTGGAAAATTAGGAAACAGTTTTAGAAAATCGCTGGCGGCGACGTTTACTAAACTTAAATAATAAAGAGCTCATTTATTTTCGTTGTGTATAAGGTCGTTAATGCGTTAATTACCTTTTCATGTTTCCACTCATGAATAATAATAATAATAATAATAATAATAATAATAATAATAATAATAATAGTAATAATAATAATAATAATAATAATAATAATAGTAATATCTCTACCCCTCATTCTAATCACAATGATTATCCATGAAAGTCTGGGACGTGTGTGGGAGAGGGGGTGGCATATTATTATTTCGCGGGTCGCATTTGCGCCTCAGGAACGACTTCCGTTGGTAGGCCCTAACCACCATTCAGTGCTGGAATGGGGGAAACCCGGAAAACCTCATTAACACCAAGTTGAGATTCTTCCCATCCTAGGCCATCGCCAGGATGGTTGCCAAGCCATCCCTTTGAATAAACCTTGATCTACGAGTAAACAATTTAATGAAAAATTGTTTGGTGGAATGGGAATTAGAACCCACGACCTCTGGGTTGAGCGATCGAGACGCTAAGCCCTGAGCCTCCGGCTCACCCTGTAAGGTAAGGTTTATATAAGGTAATAATATTAAACTATAAAATCAACGTACATTATCATCTTATTACTAATTAAGGGCCTTGTTCATTTAGAACTGTTCATGAAGAAGACTGTTGGCGGCAACAGTCTTCTTTAGCCTTAAAAGTTCCGAATGGTTACAAGGGACCAAAATATTATCTCTTAAGTTATTTATAATAGTAAAAACTTGAAAATGAAAGGGGGTTTTTACAGAAGCGCAGAGGAACCACGCGGAGAAAAATTAAATTCTCTAAAATTTCTGCATACTAACTAGAAATTTCTACCTACTTACTTACTAACTATAAATTTCTACATACTAAAAAGAAATTTGAACATAATAATTATAAAGAATCTAGATTGATTTTCTTTAAAATTAATGGCATATATTGAACTCATTTTTTTGAGTACTTTTTGGACGAAAAACTATTAAGAAAATCCAATTAATCCTTCTCCCGTTTCAACTATCCAAGCGTGGATCAAGGACATTTCTGAAATCAATATCATATTCAATATAAATTCAATGACAATAGGCATAGGTTATACACGGAGCTCTCGACATCGGTTGCTTGGATGGTATATAATTTCAACAACTTTATCAATCAGCATTTTCAGTATCTAAGGTATAGTAATAGTCACAAAACATGGTTGTTGTCAAATATTAAAGTAAACTGCCAGAGAAACTGTGACAAAATATAATAGTCATGAAACCCTCTTACAAAACTGAGTCAAATCCAAACCATTTTAAAGTTCATTTTTTTGTATGTCATCCAAGCAACGACATTGAATGCACCATGCAGATAAGAGGTGCTTAGGGGCCCGGGTTCTTAGGGGCCCATAAGGACCAGTCCAAGCTTATAAAAAGTAGTCCACTTTTTATATCTGCTTAGGGGCCCAAGATCCCTTGCACCGTCACTGCATCCTAGGTTATCCTAGGGTAGTCACCAATGTCCTTTGGAGATCCTAGGACTTCCTGATGATAATGTGTGTTACTTGGGCAGAAACAACATATTAGCCGACACATTACTACAGAAAAACAAAATACCTGCAATATACCCTGAATTTACCATGTTAAGTAGAAAAAGTGTACGTAATATGTGTATTTCTACTTAGTATGTAGAAATTTGTACTTAGTAAGTAGAAGTGTCTACTTAGTAAGTAGAATTTTCTACTTTGTATGTAGAAATTTCTACTTAATATAGAAATTTTTAGTTAGTAAGTAGAAATTTTAGAAAATTTATTTTTTTTCTGTGGCCCTTCTGCGCTTCCTCCGCTCCTTTATAACATTCTCTTAAATTCAAAAAGCATTTTCAAGGAAAAACCATTCTTTTACTATGTATATTTTAAAAGTAATCATAATTTTCCCTTGAATTTACAGACTTTTTTGGTTATTTAGTTGTGTTTGTAATTATTAATTCTCTTTAACTTCCTCCTGTCTTACCTACAACAGGTATATTTGTGTATTAAATTTATATAAAGACAATATAAGTTTGCACTAGTATTATAACATATAAAATAGCGGTGCACTTTGTGAAAAAAGGGAAGATTTTTTAATTATTGTTTTGTCACTTCGCACAGCTAGACAGCAAGGGCATAATGGTTTACAAAATTCTAGTTATTGCTTTATTATGTGCAATTGCCTTCATATTTATGCCTTTCTAAGAGTGAAGTCCATGTTAATAAACCCAAAAAGGCATGCGGGTCATAAATAGGAGGAAGAATATAGGTACCTGGATACAAGAGGTACATACAACAAAATAGGGTAGGCACAAAATATGCATTCATATTTTCTCACTTTATTGGCAGGATGTACTAGCCTTTATTTATTAGGAAGGCTGATTTATGACCAAGGTTTTAGATACTTGTAAAACGGTGATATACAGATTATATGTTGAGGGAATGATAAGGAACAGTTGATATCCTCAGATTTATATCAGAGTGAGAAATTTAAAATTTCCTCTATACTCCTCTCTCTTGAAAAAAAATTTAATATACAATAAGTTTTACTCCTCTGTTTCAAATTCCAGTAAACATTTATTGAACCGCATGATTTTGATGATTATTTTGGATAGGTTATCATCATTTCACGATCTATTTATGATTTGTTTTTTCGATGCTGTTTCTCGAGAAATGATATTAGGTATTTTCTATGGAATTGCTGGCAACGTAAATGTTATACACCCAACATATATTTAATTATAAAGTAAAAACACTCACGGTCTGGTTAAATCGGAAAAATTATTTAGTGACACTAAAATAGGCAGTCAACCTTCAATTTAATTCTCCTTCCTCAAACCTTTAGTTTATACTTCACGTAGAATCCAAAAATGCAATAATATATAGGGTGCCTCATTTAAAATAACGAAGTTAATGTCGACTTCCGGTCTAACCGGAAGTGGTAGAAACTGCAAAATATTTTCATCGAGTATGCATGTATGACAGGAAAAAAATCCAGGTCCGAACTTCATAAATTGTAAATTTTTTCTTTACCTCTAGAAAACATCACCCTGTATGTATTTTTTTAAAATTTCTGTACGATATTCGGAAAGAACACAAAAAAGTAATCTACGAGACCTGATTCTTTTTTTGTTACACTTTCGTGGTTATTTAAATACGCTGTTAAATGTACAAGAATACGGCTTCATCAATTAAATTAAGTAAAAGACATGATAAAATAGTTTTGCAATTAAAATTAGCGAAAGCTTGATTGAAGATAGAAGTTTCAAATTGAATGTAATACCCACACTGATTTAAAAGATCAATCTTATTAGGAAAATATGCCTGAATCTAAAAATTATAGCCGTTTAATTTTGTTATAACTGATCACAGAATAAAATATGATTTTTTATAACTAATCATAGTCGGCTCAGTCAAGAAGACAGATAATTGAGCAGTGAATTGTTTGACATAACAGTTGTATTGTTGTTATTGTATGTTCATTAACTTCAAATGAGGAATATGCTGACATGATATTCATCTATGGTTTTTGTAATGGAAATAGTAGGGCGGTACAAAAGGAATATCAGCGACATTTTCCTGATCGCCGGCACCCTAACTACAAAACTTTCGATAAAGTCTTCCAGTATTCAAGGCAACACGGAAGGTTTTCTGCTTCTAAAGTTGTCGAGCGTAATTTACATCAAGACATTCAAGAACAGAACAATATTTTAAATATTGTTCAATAAAATCCAAAAGATTAGCCCAAGGAGAATTAGTTCTGCCATTAATGTTCCTCATTGGAAGGTATATAGAACATTGAAAAGGGAACGGTATTATCCATATCACATTCAGCAAGTACACCGTCCTGAACCAGGCGACGGCATTCACCTTTTGACTTTTTCACGTTGGTTATCTAACCACCGCCCGGTCATTTAGATAACCTTATTTACTGATGAAGTGCAATTTACGAAAGATGGAGTAAATAACTCAAGAAACGACCACGAATGGGCACAACAAAACCCCTATGCGAAACGCCATTGTTATTCCCAGCACAGATTTTCTGTAAATGTTTGGGTCGTGCTTGTAAATGGACATTTAATCGGGTCACATTTTTTTGAAGACAGGTTAAATAATGGTAATGGTAAAGTTTACTTACATTTTCTTACAATCTTAAACAAATTTTCTTAAACAATCTTACCAAAACTGAAAATATCCATATTAGAGGCATGTTCTTTCAGCATGATGGAGCTCCACCATATTTTAGCAATCAGGTTAGAGAACACTTAAATTATGAATATCTAAACAGATGGATTTGTCATGGAGGTTCACAAGAATGGCCATCGATTACTTTTGATTACTTTTTATGGGGCCATACATTTTTTACTTTTTTTTGTTGTGTTTTGTTGTTTTCTTCCTTGTATTAAACAAGTGTAAAAAGTTGTTTTGTATTTTTGATCGAAAATCATAAATAACCCTGTATCTTCATAACGACTGGTCAATGAGCCATTCCTAAAGGCGGTTCAGGTTACCTTAGATGTCCTCTATCTCCCATTAAGCCATGTCCCGCTCGTGATGTAACTATTTTTATCATTTGTCTTTTACTTAATTTTAATTTAATTGTAGAAGCCGCATTCTTGTACATTTAACACCGTATTTAAATAACCACGAAAGTGTAACAAAAAAAAGAAATAGGTCTTTTAGATTACTTTTTTGTGTTCTTTGCGAATATCGTATAGAAATTTTAAAAAAATACTTACAGGGTGATGTTTTTTAGAGGTAAACAAAAAATTTACAATTTATGAAGTCCGGACATGGATTTTTTCCTGTCATATATGCACGAATGAAGTATGGCTAGTGCATTAACCCTACCAAATATGAATCCATTATTTCACTTCTTACCAAAGTTATGATAAAAAATAGTTTTGACCGAGAATCATAAATCACCCTGTATCTTAATAACGAATGGTCAATGACCCATTTCTAAAGGCGGTTCTGGTTACCCTAGATACCCTCTATCTCTCATTAAGCCTTGTCCGTCTCGAACTGCAACACCCTGTATAGGTTAAAAATGAATATACAGGATTACGATACATACAACAGTCAGTACTAATTCCAATTGTACGGAATATTAAAATATATGTTCTTAAATAAACTCTGGGAAGTGCGTTTCATCAAATTATTTATTATTTGTGCAGCAAAAAATTTTCAACCATTATATAGGTACCAAGTTCCTTCACTAACTGAAATTTTCATCTATCTTTTTATTTATTTATTTATTATTTATTTATTTATTTATTTATTTATGGTTACACTACCCAACAGGTTGAAACCCAATTACAGGGTAGGAGAGTACACATACATGAACATATATCAGAGTACAATAAAAAAAACAGTAAATAATACAATACAAACAAAAAAACAAAATTAAGTTAAGAAATGAGGACAAAATTTAAGATCAACTTCAAACTAATATACTACTTTAGTCACTTAATTAACTTGGATTTAATATCACTAATTTTACAATTAAATAAATCAACATCAAAAAATTTCTTTTTTGAGAGAAATATATCATATTTGGGATCAAATGTCCTTTGACGGTTTCAAATAGAAAGAATAAAAAAATGCAAAAATAAGTGACATAAAGGATACCTATTTAGGTACATTTTAGTATTAATTTGTATTAATTTTACTCAAGGAGATGCTTTTCTACGAGGACACTATCCTCATTCATTTCCTTTTTGAATGGACATCCTATCTAAAATTTCTTGACCAATTTAATATGTTTAACATGTTTAATATGTTTAATATGTATTCATTCGGTAAATTACAATGGAATTTTACAAGGTTAAATTTTTAGTTCCACCAATACCAACATGAATAAAGAATTATTTATATTACATAAATTTGGAATCCAACATGAAAATTAGATATAATTCTTATAAAGTAGGTATTTGAATGAAAGCGATAGTCGTATTAGGTACTAATTAATGTGATAGAATTATAGATATAATGTTTTCTATAACGCAGAACTAGATATAATAATATTAATTCAATAATTATCATAGTCTGTTATATAAATTAATAAAAAGTCTGACGAAATATTGAATAAATTTAAATAATATAATAATCAGTAATCAATGAGGTTCTGTGTTGTAATATTGTACTATATAGTCAAATAATAGCACTACAGACATTTACTATACAGGATCAAGAGCTTAATTTAGTATAAAGACAAATAGATTTTTTATTTGGAATGGTGATCCATTTATCTATTTATATTCTTTATATATTTATCTATCTCTAGGTAGATCAGAAAAAGTGGGTTATAAGATTAATAACATTATCGTCATTATCTACATTATACATATTGCGTAACGTCAATAAAATTAATAATTTTCTTAAATTAATTATTTAAACAATGTTTTTATTCCCTTTTGATTCCACCTCCACAACCACGTAAAAACAATACGAAGTTTTTAGTATTATTTTCTTTTAAGTGTATTTATGTAACCACCCAACAGCAACAAAAGTAATTATAGGGTGGAGAAATAGACTAGGTACATTACATTACACAAAAATATAAAACACTGTGAGTGAGATATTAAAGAGGGTTCCCCATATTAGACTACCTATTTTGATATTGAAATAAATTCTATATAAGATAAGCCAGTACGTTTTTCTTTATACCGTTATCTTCTATGGGCTTTGGGATTTTAATCAACATGTTATTAATCAAGTAGGCGCCTTTCGCAAAACTAGGATACAATTGTTTTCGTAAAACATCATTTTCCTAATAATTTAGTAAATTAGTAAATATGCTAGAGACGTTTTTTATTCCTGAATTAGAATGAAGGTGATTACTAAATAATGCGTTATTATTCCAGCAAGATGGAACAACACCACATACCACTAGAAACTCTTATGAGAGTTCTACGAGAAGTGTTTAATGGGCGACTCATTTCACGATTTGGGGATTTAAATTGGCCTGCGAGGTCCCCGGACTTAACTGCACCAGACTTTTTTCTGTGAGGCTATTTAAAGGCAAAGGTTTTTGCAACTCGTCCACAAAACATCCAAGAGCTCAAAGTTCGAATTGCTGAAGAAGTTGGCGAATAGATCAGGTTTTGCTTCATCGTGTCATGAATAATTTCTTGTCCAATCTTGAAAAGTGCATTGAAGGTGATGGCGGTCACTTAAAAGGCGTAATTTTTAAAAGTTAGGATAAGTCGTATGTTACAGTAAATCCCAAAGAGTAGGTTGTAATGAAGTGTAATAAAATGTTTGTTTTTTTAAGGATCAACAATTTTATTAAGCTATTAAAATGGGTAGTCTATTATGGGGAACCCGGTAGATATACATATCGACCCTCAAATAAAGTGTAGGTTGAAATGGTATAAAAAATACTTTCTACTCGCAAATGAATTTTTGATAACTGATAGTTGGCGTGAAAGTTGCTGTCGGCACATTTTTTCAAATATTATGCCTACGATTCCACATCTAGTATATGATAATACAGTTTGTTACTGAATAAAATCAGGGCAATCTATTTTATGATTTAAAAATGTTATAGACAGTTTTCTGTGCATCTGATACCATGTTTAACTGTTGAATCTGTGGTATTCCAACGAGTCTAATGGCACGGTAATAACCATCAATTTTCAAAAGCATCTCTTGACTGACTTCAAACCATGTGCCCCAAATTCGATGTTCTTTTGCACTTTTGCTAATACTGACTTAGGTATAGGTTTCAGTTTTCTTAGACGCTTCTAGAAGTGTACAGATCCTAATTTTCTACTTATCCTAAACCATAAATACAATAAAGAAATAGAATTTTAATATGTTTATACACCTGCTATTTTTTATACATACAAATCCTAATAACATGAAAATAAAACTTTTTTTAAAGCAGATATTTATTTTTAAATGTTCGAAAATTAATAAAAAAAGATACTAATTAACAAAAATATTATAATACATATAGAGGAGGATAAGACTTAATAAGTAACTTCTTAAGGGTCCATTCACTGTAGACTTGACAGACATGAATTCGGGGTCGGGTTGAGAGGTTGGGTAGCCGATGGGTGAAGACTTACATATTTCCACTACCGAATTATTTAGATTTCGGAGGTGCACGTAAAGCCGAAGTAAAAAGGCACATGGAAACAAAGTTAGCCCTCATTGCAAGGGTACCGGATTTGTCTGACAATTGTAACAAAATTTCTTTTTAATGTTATAAATTATATATCACCGGAAAGATCAAAAGATAAACTAGATCCCTATAGTAGCAAATTTTTGTTTAATACATGTATTTTAGAGAAAATAATTTTTGAAAATAAGCTATTTTAGTACAAGATTGTTTGCCTGGAATTTTAAAAATAAAAAGAATTACGAAAAATTACTACTATAGGGATTTAGATTGAAGTCTTATCTTTCAATACTTTTTTACTAAAAGTCGCTATTTTTTATAGTTTTTTTATAATTAGACACAAGACGAACGCCGATTTTGTGCTTATTTCGGACCAGTGAATGGACTCTTAATAAATAAAATTAATAAGTAGATTAGAACACTAAATTAGATATTTTGCGATATGAAATCTTTATACCTACATAATCAATCCATATTTCAATACACCCACACTTACACCGTTGCACCAACTTCTTTATTCCATCAGAAAATAATATTTTGGCTATGCTTTCAGTTAGGCATGCACTGCAGCTTTGACCTTGTCATAATTCAAGTCTGCAAATCTGCATTCTTTCAAAGTTTCTTTTAGAAGTCCAAACCCGGTAATCAGAGGTAATCCGTGCTGTACGGGAGATAATGTAAGATCTAGTATCTGTATCTGTATAGTGTTGAGAGTTACATGAGGGTGCTTATGTTATCATGAAGAATAAGCATACCTTTACATAAAATCACATTTTCAATGGAACAGTATTAGTTAATATTTCAACATTTTTCTGGTAATGCCCCGAAATTGATTCGTTCATAATATCATATTCCTTGAGAGAGTGTACAGAACCTCTTGAGCGGATGGAACTTTTTCTTTACTGGAAAAGATGTGTCACCATTCTCTTGCTGTCCGGTTCAAATGTAAAGCAAACTATACCTTGGTTATTTGAGATTTTATACTAACCTACAATCTTATATAGATCTTATAATAACCAATCTTAATATAAAATACCAGACTTGCCACCTGTTTCTTTCTTCAAGTTTAATTAAATTTGAATTTTAGATTTATACCCATTATCCTATACCCGCATTTTTCCTTTAGCTACGCTATACCAAAGAGGCGTTAAAACTTCGAAACATCAAAGTCTATAGGTATAGCTATGTTGCTATTGCCTAATGGGAATTATGACAATCTCAACAACTGCTTATTTGTAGATCATTGTTTAAAAACTAGGAATTATTTCACCAGTCTAAATTGTGTCATTTAAACTCTTATATAGCAAAACATGCTCTTAAGAGAAAAAAGTCTATCTCAATTAGCTCTAGAGAAAGCTGTCGTAGATTATTAAACATATCTCCTCGATTTCCTCATTTGTGGTTAAAGTTATAATTGCTGTCGTGAGCTTGAGGATCTTTGGTTTCCATAGTAGTACCACGTAAAAAATGTCAACATTAAATTTAATGTTGAAATTTTAAATTTCGAATATAATAGATGTCTTGCAAGCCATAAAAAAACTATCGTCATGCTACATCATTCAGTGGTAAGTTAATCCGAATATCCATTAATTAAGTTTAAAATGTATTTATTTATTACAACTACAGAATGAAAATAAAAACAATAAAAAACAGTAAAGAATAAAAAAAGAAAACTTTAAAAACTGACTATTTTTTATATATACAGGGTGTTCCACCTAAGAGGGTTTCTTCTGGAACTCTGTAACTGTAAAATTTATAAAAATTAAATAAAAGTTGTCTGGAATTATGTGGGTCGTGTAAAGAAAATATTTTTGGCTTCACAGAGTGTTCCATTTCCCGTAGGCGCTACATAACTTTTTTATTTTAAAGGAACACCTTTAAAATAAAGGATGGGGCTCCGAGGAAATGTGTTCAAAGCATCAAAATATACCATATTTCTTCATCGGTAGCGTTTTATTCAGTTTAGTTCTAAATCTATCTAGTCCCACATCTTTGCCTATACATATGCTTTGCACTGAAAATAAAATAATAGAAATTTCTAAATGTAGATGTCTGTAATCGAGTCGATGTGTTCTTCTAAGGGTAGCTTTTTTTAGTGGAATTCATCCATTCTTAATCACAGTTTATTTATATTTAATAAGAAAATATTAAACGTAAATATTCTAATAATAGTATATTATGTTACTAGGAGTAGAACGCGAACATTATTTGTTGAACCCAGAAGCTTATACAGCCGAGGCTGTGTAAACTGGGCGAAACACATACAGAGCTTTATACTCCCAGTGACACACTATTTTTTCTTCAAGTGTCACAATTAATGCTTGCATAAAAAGCAATCTGACGTGACATTTAATTTCAAACTGACAGTTCTAAGAATCATGACTACATGACTCTCTTTCTTTTAATCCTTTGTTATGGCTAGACTTTTATTTTTTTGTACTAGTAGAAAAATGAGAATATTTCTTTATTAGTAAAACAATAGGCCGTGTCTATAATACGTCCTGTATAAGTATGTATTATTATGCGCTTGAAGAAAAAACGTATTATATGATTTATAGTATACTGGTGAGAGCTACTACAGTAATGTCCTCTATTGATCTACGATATTATGTCTGTTCTGCAATATTGTCAATTAGCAGATAGCGATCTGGTTCGGAGATACTGTTAGGACAGTGTCACTTTCCTAATTTTCAGTGTAATTTCCTAGCTTACAAGCAATTGCAAACTTCTTAAGATCTACTAGGTATACTAGTTATAAAAAAAACATTCATATAGGTCAATCGTTACAAATTACTCGGCTTTTCCAATTTGTTCAGTATTACAAGAAGATTAGCAAAAATAATCATCGAACGTAAAAATAAGTAATTTATGTTGTGATAGACACTATGCTTATAGACACATTATATTTTTTAAAACTAAGAATAACGCTCAGAAATACTAAATTCAACTTTATGTTAATCTACCTACATACTTATTTCTTTAATACCTTAACATAATACGTTGTTAATGTCACGAGAACAATCTTTATTTGGTTTCGTATTCCGAATTAACTGTCGTCGTACCTACACACTTCCGCAAACACACATTGTGTTAAGTTGATTAGGAAATTCTAAAATATGAATCACTTAAATGTGGACCTATGACCTACTGCTCGCAGTACCTACCTAAGATCTTTTTATAATTAATTATAACGCGTGTGTCGACCGATCAACTTTCTCTAACGCAATGAAGTGTCAAATATTAATAACTGTTTCGTTTTTCTTACTACTTTAATACAAACTTGGGACACACGGTTGACAATAGCGTAATGGGAATGATTTCACATTTCAATTAATAAAGTTATTGTTACTATTACTGCGATTATTTATGGCATTATCCAGATATTATTCCTTTTATTGGATATTTTCTCACATTTCTGAAAATATTTAAGAAATAAGAAAGTAATATTTTAATATTTTCGTAACTTGTGGTAAAATACCCAAAATTAGGATGGATAATACAGAAGCTATTGAGTTTTATACTGGGGAATAACCACGCATGCACACAGGATTTTTATTTTGCAAAAAATAATTATTAGATTCATTTTTACTTGAATCCTATAGACTCCTGAAAGGCTACTTTCTGAGAAACTCACTTTTATTCAATTATCTTTTTAGTGACATATTGCATTTCCATAGTGCAGGATATATAAATAATAATCATGTCCAAGAATTTACTTAAAGCAGCTTCAAAAGGGACCATTTTACCTCTGTGCCAATATTTATAACAAGTTACCAGACAATATCAAGATTATCAACAATTTGAAAAAGTGCAAAAAGGACCGAAAAGCTTTATTCCTATACTGTAAAGTATTTTGTTTACACTTTATGGGAATTTTATGACACTTAAACTATATGTATAAATATTTTTTCTTTTTTTAACTTGCTTCTTATAATAATTATTGCATTCAGCTACATTGAATTAGATTTTAGTTACATGTGAAATTACTTTATGTCTAGTGATATTTAGGTTACATTTTTTTTTTTCTCTGATTATGTGTTTCCTATCCTGTAAAGGTTTTGTAAATTAAAAAAAAATCTATTCTTTCTACTCTATTGAATTTATAGTAAATATAGCTAGCAGATAACTAATTTTGCGCAACAAAGTACCAAACATGAAAATTATATGCATTGGATTGTTTAAGAAACGTATGGGTTATATTTTTGGAGATACCCTTTATTATAAGAATCTGTTTCTGTGTAAATCGAGTAAATGTAATAATTTATATCTAACCTCTTAAAAATATGTTTCTGGACTGTCTATAAGTACATGTTAATATTTTCTAAACAAATAGGTATGTCTGCACTACAGCCTGTGTAATATCATTTGGTTTCGGTCATACCTATGAAGGCCTATCGGATGAAAATAATAGTCATATTTTATATTTTTCATTTTTACCGGAATTAGGGAATAGCCATTGACTGTTGTAAATGGAACACACTGTATATTTTGCCATATTTGGAATAAACATGTTCTTCTCAATACAGTGATATAGAAGTTGATAGGTCCGATCTCTAATACTTTTAAATATACATATGTCCAAAAGTGTCCGCCATTAGAGCCAACCTGTTGGACAAAGGGGTGGTAGCCTCTGTAACGTAGCAACTATAACGAATCTTCTCTTTGCAACACATTCTACTTATTATACATACCTACATACTATTACTATTATTAGATAAAGACCCATCAAACCTTATAATAAATGTAGTACAACAAGAGGACAATTTATAAAAATATACAGGATGTTTTATTCAAAATAAGAAAGTTGTTGTCCAGAAATGCAAGTAATTGTTAATAAAACATATTATCATTGTACTAACAGGTCACTCTATAATTTTTTAATTTAAAATTGCGTCGATATAGAATTTTTGTTGGTTTACAATTATTATTGATATCATTAATTCTCTCTTTTAATTATTCCCTCCCAGTAGAAACTAATATTACCTACCTACTTAATAAAAACATTGAATACGTCATTATATTAAGTCATTATTACAAATTTAATAACAATAATAATTGCGGTGTGTGTGTGTGTGTGTGTGTGTGTGTGTATTAACTCAATTTGTACAGGGTGGGTTATTTTCTATAATATTAAAGGCGCCTTCACCATTAAAGGTTTAAAAGATATACCAGATCACTTTTTTAAATGTGGTCTCAATTTCAGTTCAAATATATTTTAGGGTTATTGAGTTGTAAAAGCCACAAAAATGATATTAAGAGTACTTTATTAAGAGATTTTAAATATTAAATACGCCCTTATTTCATTAAACCAGAACCCATCGATTTTCGTTATTTCATCGAAGGCCATATCGAATCTTTCATTTTAATTATTTAGACTTTATACTCTGAGTTTAGGCTAAACTTAATTTCTAAGGGTACTATAATATCAAAATTCAGAGATCATAGCTTGAAAAGAGACTCTGTATTCAGACTTTAAACTCCGAATTCCGACATTAAAATCTCAATTAAGGTTTTAAACTTAGTTTTTAATAGCGATATAATACGTATATTCAGAGATTATTGCTTCAATTCAGACTTTGACTCTGAATTCAGACTTTAAACTGTGAATTAAAGTTTTAAAAGCAGTTTCTAAGGGCACTACAATCTCTAAATTCAGAGATTCTAGCTTGAATTTAGACTTTAACTCTGAATTTAGTCTTTAAACTCTGAACTAAGGCTTTAAGTTCAATTTCCAAGGGTGTTAAGACTGCCATTCAATGTTTTTGTCTCAATAAACCAATCTTCAGTATTCTATTTCTACTGGATCGAATATTTGTTTCTAAATGGACTCATGAATTCGGACTTAGGTCTGG
The DNA here is from genome assembly GCA_963924545.1 of Pogonocherus hispidulus. NCBI lineage: Eukaryota > Metazoa > Arthropoda > Insecta > Coleoptera > Cerambycidae > Pogonocherus > Pogonocherus hispidulus. The sequence goes on from OZ004692.1 coordinate 92,325,380, forward strand.
TTGATGAATCCGTACGTGACAGTCTAAATATGAATTATATTTGACAGCAGATTAACACTTTAATCGGGAGTGAAAGTTCCGACATGGTTCCGACACTAAAATCTAAAATAATCTATTATTTGAACCTTCATAGAAAGAATACTGGAAAACAAGGATCTCATGAATGAAAAATATGGATCACTCTGTACGTATTTTGTATTATACCTACTTTAACCTTTAAATGCATTAATATGCAGCCAATAGATCATATTTGGGTCAGCGAGTTAAAATTTTTAATAGAGTTTAAAAAAGTAATGACACGTTCAATTAATTTCAGTCTCTATATGAATATTTCTTTAACCGACCTCAATAACGTAAAATCGAGTTTTTCTCATTAAGGAAATTTCTAAGAACGTACCGATTTTGATAAATGAGACTGTAATTTAACATTTATTAGGTATTTATTACTCTTACCTATATTTTCCAAAAAATCCTAAAAATTTATTTTAAATCTAGTTCAATCAATATTTTAATAAATCATTTTCATTTTTATAAAATTCTACATGGCATATATATTTTTTTGGGATTTAATCTTAAAACTCGAATATATAGTGGGTGTCTAAAAGTAAGTGTCCCATTCGATTATTTTAGAGACCACTTGAATTTAAATTTTGAAATTTGGTAGTCTAGGGTTTTTGGGTAAGCTCTCTTCAAATACAATAATGGCGTTCCTGTAGCTCTTCCGGTTATACCGGAACTTTACGTCAACGTTGTTATTTTAAAAGGAACACTCTGTATATTGTTGCATTTTTTGATTCTATATTTTAGGGTCACTTTCATCAAGATTCCCTATTCCTAAAGTTAACCGTTTTCAAGATATTTAATTTTATTAAAAAAAAAATTAATCAGTATCTAGTTTAAAACCCTGTGTTTTTTATATTAAGAAAGATAGAGCCGCAATATTCACAGGAAAGTGAGTTAAATTCATAAGCTTTCCATACCTTCACGATTGCTGAATTATATAAATGAAGCAGACAAATAAAAGTACAAAATTTATTAACATTAATAATATTTGATAATATACAACAATAATTTGCTTTAAATTAATAACAAAAATTATTTACAACCGTCTTTAAAAACGAAAGTACAATTTGAGAAGGAACTTTAACAGTAACACCAGAGAAACTACCTAAATTTTCTTTGCCATCGAGTAAATGTTCATTTTCCCTCACAATCAATTCAGTAAAATTGTCATCATTAATTCTTTCGACTCCTGCTATTAAACGAGATATTTTGTTCTTGGATGTTGTGTTGTCTTCTACATATCCTGATGCTACAGTATCACTCTTCCATTTTCCATGCCTTTTTAATGTTGTAATATCTACACCTGCATCTACGAGAAGAGTTGCTGATATACCACGCAGACAATGTCCTGTGTACATTTTAGCATCTGCGTAGCCGAGATATTTTGCAATCCCTGGACGGTATGCTACCGAAGGTATTTTTGACTACTGATTGCGCAGTACATCTACCATTCCGCTATGGCAGAAAAAACCGCCATTCTTTAATTTCTTTCTTTTGGTCGCAAAGATATATACTGTCGATAATTATATAAATATATTATACCAATGGAGATACTAGGATGATTATGCCCTTGTGCGATTTGCTTTCCTCGGGCCTAAATGGCCCTCGGAAGCAACTTATCGTCTGCGGGCATAGTCATCCCTGTATCTCCCTTGGTACATAAATAACTATAATTTCGACTCGTGAATTAAAACTTTTCACTCGCCGATAAAATATAATTTTAATGTCTAGTACTAGTATAATAAATAACTATTAGTTGTTTAATTGAGTTAATTATTTAATTCATTAAAAATTTGCATTTATTGCATATACACTTGTTTTCTGGGGCAAAATTAAAAAGCAGACCGTGATACTACACTTCTGATCTTTATTAGAATATCCCTGTTTTTCAGTTTTTTAATATTTTACAGATGCATTACTCTTAAAAGAATTTCTTGATGAATTTACTTTATTTTTGTAGATTTTCATTGATTGTCCTAATGTTGTAATTAGTGCATATTATTAGATGTTGCAAATTAAATTAATATATAAATAAATAAAATCCCAGCCTGAACTTGAGAAACAAGCATTGAAAGGTAAAAACGAGAATATTATTCGCGAGTAGGTATAGCTACGAAATGCTATAAAAATTGAACCCCTTTTATCTCATTAAGATGTCGGTATATTTTATAAATAAGCAGGGGTTCTTTTAATATTTGAAATTATGTATAAAATACAACAGGGTTATGTAAAAATATGTCCTGTACATTATTACAGATTTAGATAGAGATACAGATCTCCCGAATATATATTTGTTTGGTCTATATTATGTTGGGTCTAATGGTAGTTGTAGACAAGAAAGAATATAATAGCAATCAAAGTGGGAAATTGATTGGCTTTAAATTCTTTACTGATTTGTTGCTAAGGCCAGAAAGTCTTCGTATGATACAATGTATTTACTCTGTAACACCTTCTTCTGATCACATTTCTTACCTTTTTAGAAATAGAATCATCTATCCTATATTTATGAGACTAATAATAATAATAATGAAAGTGTTCCATTAAAAATACTGTTTTATCAAACGTCTATATTATAGTTCCTATTTAATTTAGAAACTACATGAAAAGTCACTCCAAGTTACGTTCAAGGGGTACAAGTTTTTTATTTCTACAAAGAGGTTAAAAGGTGTTCGATCATAGGAGAATTACTACCAGAACAATTTACAGTTTGCCAAATGTAGCACGTAACCGCCAGTATCCATTGACCATGGTCATGACCTGAGATGGTTTGCGGTCCAGCGGAATTATCGCTCTTTTTTACCCTTCCCATAGCTGTACGCCTGGACTACCTCGTAGAGGTGGACCCCATCCTTCACCAACCCGATCACAAAAGTGATAGGTGTGGGGGATTCGGAGTCTTCTCCTGTCCTGGGTCTACCCTGTAGGTTAGGAAGGAACTTTACTTTTTTTCTTCGCCTGTGTATCTAACCCACCTGGGGCAGTCTATCTCTCAAGCGAATCCGGTAAGTGCCGCTCCCAGCTAGGTGGTGGTTTGAGGTAGGTTAGAAGTAACTATGTGCTATGTGTCGGGATGCACCTCTAAAGGAGTCAACTGGCCCATTAGCTTTGTGAAAGGTAAGGGAAGGGTAATCCAAGTGATCCCGCGACTGCTGTTGGAGGTCACGCGTTCGAGGGGAGGTCTGGGGTCGTTTTTTTAGTCGATTCATAACCCTCTACGCTTGTTCCGCGTGGAATCTGAAACATAAGAAGATCTTACTCTCATCCTGGGTCCAGCAAATGGAGTCGTGGTCGTTTATGTACAGCGGCCGCGTCGGACTCGTATCCACGGCTTCCCGGAGCGGGTTGCTGTGCGTCTCGGCACGCGCGAAGGACTTGACTCTACGCCTCCTGATGACCTCTAGGACTGGGACGTGGTCGAGGTCCCGGTATATATCGGCTGTCCGCAGGTACCAGGGGGCACCTACCGCGGTCCTTAGAGCGATATTTTCGACGACCTGGATTTTCTTCATATAAGTCTTTACAGAAATCGCCCATGCTGCGGACGCATATGTCAACTAGGGTTGGATAACTAGCACGTACCCTCATGCGTTAAAATTTGAACATAAAATTAAGTCAAATGTGTCAACATTTACACGTTTTCAGTTTTCATTACAAATTATTAAATTTGTGTAATTTCGTTGTGACACAATGCATAGTCTAGTTTCATCAATAATAAACATTTACAGTAATTTTATTTGGAATTATGTCTATTATGAAGTGTTAATTGTGTTTTATGGTACAATTTTAAAAACTAAATGAAAGCAAGTAAAGGCACAAATTACTTTTTTCTTTCCTTATGATCGAAAACCTTTCAGTCTGTGTGTATACCGGCAACCTGTAAGCGTTAATGAAACAAAAAGTGTTTCATTGTCAACGACCTCAATCACCTTGTAATTTAAGTATGTTCTTACCAGCAACAATAAAAATATACGGATTTATCTGTTTCTGACTTTAAGTTCTAGGTAATAGCAATTATTCAGCTCAATCAATTTCTGGTCTTTCTTTATTTCGTTTCCAGTTTGAAACCGTTTCATCTGATAGCAGGAACAAAGTTATATCTATTTCTAGATACGGTACCGTTAGTCACCCGGCAACATTTGTTGTAAATTTGTAAGTTAAGCTAAGCATCAATTTACATCTTTCTAATTAATTGTACATCTAAGGCAAGTTAAAAATGCTCTTTGGAATCTAGTATCAGTTGTATTATAATAAGTATGAACTTTCAGGGAACTTTTCAAACGTAATACACTGGTGAGATTTTATAGTAAACACTTCTTTACCAATAAATATTAAAATAAAGATAAAGATTAAACATGTTTTACGTAAACATAAATGTTGATAAATTTGGTAACTTTGTATGCAACTGATAACTAAGTAGTTTTTAAAATTCTATATAAACTTGTAATAGATAGTCCCATAAGTAAAATGAATGGTGTAATAAATAAATTTATGGCATAAATACTTTTTGTGAAAGTGAAACATATTGAAAAAATAAAGGAAGATTAAAAAATACTTATACATTTTATTATATCTAAGTACCTAGGTACTGTTAAGTAATTAGATTCCTAGCCATGAGTTTTTTTATTTGTAAATAGTTATAGGTACCTATTAGTATAAAATTTGTAGAGAATGTTTCTTCACCTTCGAGTTCCTCTTCCTGCATCTGGTTCTCTTATAGCATAGACTAACTGTTTCTTCTATGCTTATATAGTATACCTAGTTTGCTGCTGGTTGGGTCTTCTTGTAGCACATTACTATATCTCTCATAATATTAGAAATAAAGTAACAAACACCCATCAGTGTACTCATGCGGAAAACGTTATATCCAAATACAAATTGCATTCTACTCTTAAGTCTATTAAGTCTTGAGGTGCGTGCACTACGGAGCTTGGATGATAGATCATAGACTGGATAATAGAGTAACTTTTACCAGCGCTGATAAAATGTACGATGTATTTCAATTGAGCCGTTCAGTACGGAGATGTGATACTAGCAGGGAATACATGATACACGAGTGGTTTATACTCGATTATATTTTGCGGAATAGTCAGTTCAATTCTTCTGCGAGCTGAAGTAGGAGTATGGATGCCGAAAAATTAATTAGAGAAGTGTTTATTAGAGAATCGTTATGGAATCAGGCCCACTCTACACAATAGATTTATTTTGGAGAAACAGTGGGAAGAAATAGGAAAAAATATGAATGCTACAAGTAAAAGTAATATTTTATTTTTAAATAAAATACCTACAATATATTATAATATTGTGAAAGAGATGTGTGTAGGTATCGAATAAAAACGAATTAATCCAATATTGAGTATATTAACGTAAAATACATTAGAGACTTTAGCAAAAGTAAAATACTTAGTATTAGGAAAACCGGGCGTTCACATCAACTAGTGGTTCCCGTTCATCGGATCTATGATGAGTTGCTATAGTACCTATTCATTTTAATTTATTTTTATCATGTTAACAATATTGTAAGCGATTTCTACAAACATAACTTTTAAATGTATCTAACAAATTTTGCTGTATCTACAAAAAACTGTACAAATTTAGCTGTATCTGAAATATGCGTAAAACCCCTGGGAATATTTTCGTAGTTGAGGATATAAATGGTGAAATTCTCCCAGTCGGTGCCTTTCCCTGTTTATAGGTGCACATGATCATGATAATTCCTTAATTTTTGTTTCCTGTTAGTGAAAAAATAATAATTCGTTGCTGACGAACAAAAGTAATCTTCATCGCAAGACATTTTGAAATGTACAGGGTATTCGCGTATATTTTGACCCCTACCTACAGGGGTTAGAAAGTTAGAAAGTTTAAATACAAAAGTTGTTTGGTTTTTCACGTATTATCTTTTGGCTAGGTCGAAAAAAAAATTGCATGTCGTAAATTTGAGGAAACCAATTGAACATAATATTTTTAAATGGGACACCCTATATAATTTTAGACGCATGGGAAAACAATTTTTCTCTGATCTCAAAAATATATATTTTGTTGACATTTGCACTGACAGTTTTCGAAATATTTAATATTTAATGTTTACAATAAATCATAAAAAAAATATTAAAAAATTAAAATATTGGAAAATGTTTAAATAACTAAGGAGGTTACATCGAAAATCGTTAAATATTTTTTATTACTGTTGGTTTCTACCATTAAATATTTTTAGTTCTTTGTATTTTTTTTATGGTACTCGCTGTCGAATATTTCGAAAATTGTCAGTGCAAATGTCAACAAAATATATATTTTTGAAATCAGGAAAAGAATATTTACCCAAGCGTGTAAAATTATACAGGGTGTCCCATTTAAAAATATTATGTTCAATTGGTTTTCCTAAGTTTATGACATGCAATTTTTTTTTCAACCTAGCTAAAAGATAATACATGAAAAACCAAACAACTTTTGTATCTAAATTTTTTTTCTAACTTTCTTAATAACCCCTGTAGGTAGGGGTTATTAAGTATACGCGAATACCCTGTACTAGCTGTTAAAAGCGCTTATGCACATCTCCGTTGTGAACGCCTATCAGCGCTTATATTTTTCACTATTATTCTATCATCATTCATCTATCATCTATGATCTATCATCCAAGCTCCGTACTGAACGTACCTTTAGTCTTATGTCGCAATGCGTTGCCTTCATTCTGAGGCCTAATAGGCCGAAACAGCTGTTCTGTTGTTTGGTATTAGGAGTGACACTTATATGATGACGGTACATATACACTTATGGTATAACTTCCAAAAAAACGGAAATATTTCAGATGAATAGAACTTTCTCGAAAATCCCCGTATCCAAATTTAAAAAATATATTCCAATGGGAAGTCCTTAAACTTTTAATGAACGGGTTATCTGAATCATACTGTGTAAGAAAACTAACAGCCACCTTAAAATTTTGGAGGTTATAGACGACTGGTTTCAATCATAGAAACTACATAGCTTACATAGAAAATTTAAAAAATTCTTTGACACCGAAGAAAATAAAAATTTAAGAATTTTTTACCTTCCTTGTCTATAAGGTGATAGATCTCTATCCCACGTCAAAGTGAGGTAGAGATAGATCATTTTTAGCCTTTTGAAATTGTCAAAATAAGCGTATTGTTTTACTAATAAAGAAATACACTTTTAATTTTGACGTTGAAGAAAAAATAGTATATGTCACCCGGAGTATAAAGCTCTTTATGTGTTTCCAAGGCGGTGTAAACTGGACGAAGGGGCTGGGTTGTGTAAGCTCCTGAGCTCAACAAATAATGATATGAATTGTTCATAAAAATATTCATGCATTTATATACAGTGTGCTAAAATAAAACTGGTCATATATGTTTCCTGTTCAAATTACTATGGGACAAAAAGTAACTTCGTTGCAATTAGAGAAAAAATAATATGTACTATTCGGATAAAAAGTGATGTTTTCGACTCGTACGTTTGTATTCGCTCGGCTACTCTGACGCTCCGTCTGGCAAACACAAACAACTGCTCGTCAGAAAAAATATCACTTTTTATCATAATAACACAATATACTATTTCTCCGATGGATTTAAAAGTGTTTTCTAGCCCATTCATTTTCATCTTAGCGATGAAAACGGTAACTTTAATGCCAGATGTAGAATCAAAACTAGCGCATCTTTTAAGACGGTTGGAGAAAAACAAACAATATTTAGTTTGTTCCAGATATCTAATAAACTGAAAGATTTCATCTTTTTACAGAGATTTATTTGTATCAAAGTGTGGACGTTCCTCTAATTTAAAGTTTTTCTCTGCTTACTATTTAAAACATTGCACTAAAGCCGGAATTAAAACTGCCACCCTATACAAATTTATTCAGAATGGCTGTTTTCGGAGTCAAGTTGCATATTTTATAATATATGGAATGTTTACTATCATCGAAATATGAGATTCGCGTGTCATTTCATTTTCACGTAAATGCATTGTATTTACAAAAATGTTTATTTTGCATTTTTTTATAATGTCTGCCTTACTAATGTTTAGGTTCACATTTCCTATTGAACTGATATACTTCTGACAATAAAATTAACGAAATATTAGACGGAATAATGTTAAATTTTCCAATGCTTCAGTTGTTCTGAATCCTGCGTATTATGTGGTCACATTATGCTCTCTAAAAGACATTATTTCTTGCATAATTTTTAAATTAATTAACGCATTTCGCGAAATGAATCAAAATGTCAATTTTTCATTTTATCAAAAGTGAACATTGTGACGAAAAAACCGTGGCTAAAATTTCACAGTAGCGGAGCAGAAATTATCTTAAAAATTCGAATTGTGAGCTACCTATCTAAGATCAAAGATAGTAGGTACCTCAGATCTTTTATGTCGATGATTTCCTAATTAACTAGAATCTATTTTTATATAGATATACCTGGCAAGCTCAATATATGAAGGTGGGAATAGGACATAAAATATATAATAGTCTGTATAAGCAGACATAGAACTAAATGTAAATAATAAAATGAAGCACAATTTCACAATTCTATATATTACTTGTAATATTACATAATTTGTGTGAAACTGAAACCCACAACCCACTGACAGAAATATTCTTAGAGCGGTCAGATCAACAAAGAGCAAGAAATCGAAAACGGTATAAGTAAATACATGAACTCACATTTAAACACTGGTTAATTTCAACCGGCGTCCAGATGTGAAAGTACGGCCCTTAATATGTCAAAAAATAGATACTTATAGCACAGAGGACACAGACCAGAGGCGAAGGCTAGTGATGTTTAATGGCTCATTTTCTGTACTAGTTACGTCTACACTAAGAGAAATAATTGCTTAATTCTAACAATACTACCTTACTATACTCTGAAAAAAGTGTTTAATGATTATATTTAAGGGCTATTGTAAATTAAGTATATCAATACAATAATTCACCTTATGTAATGTAACTAAGCTACATTACCAATATTTGTGTTTCCTTTAAGTCTGCTGTTTAGACTGTACTAATACATAAGTATATTAGTAGCAAATTATTGTAGTTGCAAGTGCAAAAAATTTGCAGTGCACACCAACAAAATTCAGAATAAGAATAAATGAATTAAATATTAAATTATTTAATATAGATGGACATAAATAAATAGTCCATGTGCTTTATCATCGAGATGTACCTCTAAATTATTCTAATACAGGAAATAATCTTACGAAGCTTGGAGGTATCTTGGTCTACATGTAAAGTTTGCGCTGTGTTCAAATTTATGGCTTTTTTTGTTAGAACTTGCTTAAAAATATGTTGTGTACTGGTGATTGTTATTAAAAATGCATCTGATTTTACAAAACCAGTGTAAAAAATATCAGTCGGAAAATAATAATTATTGTATTACTACTTCAGTTATTAATAAAAGCATAGGTACATTTATAAGCAAAATTTTGATAATTTTCCTAATTCTAATAATGATCTGCAACTTATTCGGGTTATTTTCTGGGAATAATAAAAAATACAAGATCACATATGGATAATAATAAATCTTTTATTTGCAATAAATGACATGAAACATTTATTAAAAATACATAAAACAAAAAACTGATTGACATTAGTAATATAAGTAATATAACATATCAGTCACAACCACAAGTATCATTAAACACTTCTTTCAGAGTATAGTAAGGTAGTATTGTTAGAATTAAGCAATTATTTCTCTTAGTGTAGATGTAACTGGTACAGAAAATGGGCCATTAAACATCAAAGACGCCGCCACTAGCCTTCGTCTCTGTTCTAGGTCCTCTGTGGTTTAGTTACATTACATAAGGTGAATTATTGTATTGATATACTTAATCTACAAAAGCCGTTAACGATAATCATTAAACACTTCTTTCAGAGTACCTATAGTAAGGTGGTATTGTTAGAATTAAGCAATTATTTCTCTCAGTGTAGACGTAACTGGTATCGAAAATGGGCCATTAAACATCAAAGACACCGCCGCAAGCTTTCGCCTCTGGTCTGTGTCCTCTGTGCTTATAGTACAGACAACGACAGAAATATCTATCTACCATTTCAGTACTGTACGAAAATCATCAATAATATTTAAGACAGGTTTTTACAACAGTAGTGAGAAAATGGTCGATATAGGCAGTTGTTGCTCCATACATTACTAAAATTTAAGGTACTGAGTAGGCATATCTGCGCAACTGGTTAATTGGAGCCTTGAACATTTCACTGTATAGTCCATGAATGAGAAATATTTATTTGTACATAATATCTGTGAACACTTGAAATTTTTAAAATATCTTAAACACTTTTTTAAATGACTGAAGATACGATCTGAAGGATTTATTTTGGAGGGAACTTAGATCCAAGTATCTTATATCTAAGATAATTTTATTGTCAAGGAATCCTTTGTCGAGTATATACTGTCATTTATATCTAAAAATATTCCATTGATTTTTATGTGGAATAATTTATAAAAAAATTATATGTGTATGACAGAGTATCGAAGGTCCCTAAAAATTAGAAGAAGAGAAGGGTTGGAATATTGACCTGCTAATATTGCAAATTTTTTGAAAAAAACACTGATTTTAATACCTACCACAGTATTTTTATAAAAACATAATTTATTTTCTGCTACGCTATGTATTCGAAAACATCTGACTAACCGAAGTAATCGATCTTTTCCCCTTAACACTAAAAAATACAAACCCATCTGTTCTAGGGTCACAGGTCACAGCACAGCCACAGATGCATGGGTTCACTGAAATATATCAAGTACAGGCCGGAGTAAAATTTTAAAATTGAACATGAATCACTATAACAACTAATTTGATAAAATATTGACGTTCAAATGATGTAAATATTAATTTAAGCTTTCCAATTTCATGTTTATGATACGGCTCTGCTTTTTTACAAACATATGCGTTAATAATGAATAAAATTACTATCAATAATTGTATATCATCCATAAACATTAGGACAATAGGCCAGAAGAAAAGGAAAAATGTACATGTAAGTAGGTATATTTAAAAAAATGAATTGACAATAATTAATTCAAAGAAATATGTAATCTAAAACCAGAAATTAATTTGTTCTACCCTTTATACGGGTTATTTATAGTGACATTATCCTTGATATTACCTATTACCAATTCATGCATACAAACGAAGTACCTATATATTTTTCATATGAGTAAAATACATTCCTCATAGCAGGGGCGGCTCGTGATAAAATAAATGAGTGTTCTGCAAATATTGATTTTACCTATTTTCTAAAAAGTTAATTCGATTCTAGGATCCGCTGTATCAGATTGGTAATGCCACAGTTAAATGAATTACATATCAGTTGCCGCACTGGCTGTCGGGCCTTTGACATTTCCATATCAAAAGCGTGCCGCGGCTACCTGCACTCGACGGTAAATCGGCGTCTTTACGAGGGGCTACCAAGCGTAGTTGAGTTTCGCCCGGCGAATATTAGTGTCCGAGGGGTTTCGTAAAAGTAATATATAAAGAGAGTTATTATATTACTAAAAAATATTTAATCTGTAGTTTTAGAAATTCACCCAAATAAGAACCTTGTTTAGGTCTAATAAAATTAACTTGTTTATATAATATAATAAAATAATAAATTTAATAGTGCCAGTTCCCAACAACGTTAATCTGGTTTACGTTTCTGTTATTTATTTTATATCGAAATTTTTTGTTTGTTTTAAGATGGAGCAGGAAATAAAACAAATTTTAAAAAACAATATTTATTGAAAAATGAAACATTTATATTTTTTATTACATAATGTTTACAAGTTTTTTAATATTGTTAAGATTGTTATTGTTTTGTGAGACTTTTATCTTTATCCTTATTTAATTTTCTCGTTTTAATGTCAATATTTATGAATTTTAAGGTATAATAAATACGAACTCGTGTGTATAAACTCAAAAAACTCAAAAAATACAGATTTCCACTTTCATTTCTATTGAAGGAAAATACCCCATTGAACTTTTTCCCAAGACACCGTGTATATTGCGCTCTCAACGACACAGGCAACGTAACCTGAGCCACTCGATACAGCCGGTGGCGGATTGCTAACTGCTACCAGTCCGCCCGGGTCGACGGGGCAAGGGGCATGATGTTTTGAACTATTAATCCACTAGGGCACCTGATATGTAATTCATTTAACTGTAGTAATGCCCTCTCCACGCCAATTCAAAAACTCCACAAAATTTTTGTGCAATTTCTAATCTTGGATGAAACAATATTTTTTATTACAATGTGATATTTTTGTAAATAATTTATTCAATAAGCAGAATCTAACGACTCTAAAATATTAGTAGTTCCTAATAAAGCCAATTCCATTGTGTTATGAAAATGGCTTTTAGAGTTCTCACGTTTTTTTATTTTTTCAATCGGGTGTACCTACTTACTATGTCACCTAGTCCGGCCATGCTTTATCGCCGCCAAAAAATACACAAGGAATGCTAAACAATGTATTTTTTGTATTAAACCCACAAATCCAATTTTTTCTTAAATAAATGTCTCGCTTCAATTGGCGTTTGTATATTTTTTCTGGACAAACACCTGCCGTTTCAATAATATTGCCCAGCAAATTTCTATCTTTATTTTTTATAAATTCAATTTTTTACTCGTAAGTGTATTTAAACAATGTTTTTATATAATTTCAGCTGCATTTCTGAAGGTCTGCTGCAGCACCTATGCACCAGCCGCCCCTGCCGCATAGCTAAAGAACGACCGGCATAAGAATGCGAATAAAAATGTGTTGAAGCACAAGCGACGTTGTCAAGTATCTCCCAAAATAAATGTCGTTATTATATACATACTAATTTATCACGTAATTGACGGTTAGAAGTAATTTTGAGGAAGCTAGATTTAAAATATTGTAATGGAAAATAAACAATTCCATTAACCTGCCTTTAGAAACCTTCTTTGATGAAATGATTGTTTATTGTTTTTTTTAAATAATAATAATACATATACAGGTCCCCAAATAAAAATATTTTCAATTTAGAAACAAAGACACAAGATACTGGTACATGAAAGTTAAATAAATATAAATAACTTAATACTAAAAAAATACTTATAATTCGTTATTTAGTGGTTGTACTCAGCTGAGAGCCGTGTAATGTCTCCCATCCTTAGATATTAAAGCCTCGGCCCACCCATGCACCGTTCTTTTTCTCTGTTTAATACATTCTTTACTTACTATCGGCCCGTCCTTGTCTCCAAATTGAATATATTTTTATTTGGGGATCTGTATAGATAAGACTAGGTGACAAAACATCTGTTTATTAATAAACGATATTTTTTCTTGTGTTTAACGACTTTTTATTGATTTGGCAACTCGACTCTAGCTTGAACTTGTGTCCATCAAGATTTTTCTTTCTCTCCTTTTCATCCTGTATCCTGTATAATCTTTGACTTATACTTTAATTGTTTTTATTAATTAGTAATGCCGATACAAAAAATCATACCCTGATTTAACGGCGAGGATTATCTTCAACGTTTTAACACTAAATTGGCCAGTTTGGTATGCATCAAAATATGTAGTTCTATATCCGGAATATAAATATAAATTCTGATTTGTCCCAAATCTTGAGATATGAGAAACCTGCTTTGCCAAATATCGATTACCTACATGTACCCTATCCTTTTGGCTGTAACTATCCAACCACAGTTTTTGTGACGCCGCATTCAATATTTGCTTAAGATAACACACTCTTAAATGAGATTAAAATTTACTAAGTATGTACTCAACATTAATACAGATAAGTGCAGGATAGAGACTTAAAAAAATATGGGTTATCTATATAATGCGCGTGTAATATCTTGAAGCCGGTCAAAAATTTACTAGAGACAGCATAATAATGTGTATAAATAATAATGCGGCGTTTGAGATAACCCCTATCGTACGTATCGTATATACTTACAGATAAAACAGGCCCTTTTTGTTTTTTGAAACATCAATATACAATACTATATATAGAACAATCGACAAAAAACATCAAAAGTAGTAGACCGTGTCCAAAAATTAGTTGCACCGCATCTTCTGTAGGGGGCCTGTCAGTCGCTTCCGTTCTAACTTCAATGATTGGCCAGAACAAGGAAACTGCTTTGGAGTTTTCAATTTATTCAAAATTAAAAGTTGTAAACGAGATCACCTAAGGTATAAAACTTAACTCTTACTTCTACAACAATTTTTCAAATTCATCTTTTTATATAGAGGGTGTGTCTATGGGGTATAGCCAACTGAAACTTTGAATTAAAGGTCCCAAAATAAAAGAAAAAAAAATATTTGAGGGAATATCCGGAAAATATTCCTCAAGGCGCTACAAGCCTCCTCAGATGACCTGTTCACTGTTCATTGCTTGGTAGGCTGATGACAAGTAAATTTTATTTGAATTTAGGTTATACGACAAAAAAAAAGTATATAAAATGTTCAAAATGAGCTGCTTCGGCTGTTAGAGGTTTTGGAAGCAGCGTACTAAGCGTTTACATTTTATGAAATAATTCAGATTCTGCAATAACTCTGTGGATCGTGGTAGGTGACAACACATTTTATCTTTTACCTGGACAACTGTTGGTTTTATCAAAATATAAAAATTTTCTTCATTTTGGCCATACCTCATAGATACACCCTATATATAACTATACCTATATATAATAGTATCAACCAAAAGTAGATATACTGAATATATTATTTGTATATATAATAGTATTTTTTTTATTAGAAAAAAGAGGGACATATTTTAATGTAATAGGTTCGGGAAATAAAAATAAAAAAACAGTTTAAATTATCGTACAATTCTCGAACAATTCTTTCACGTAACTCTTCCAGAAGTGTGGGTTTTATTACATATACCTTCGATTTCAAAATGTAATGTCCCCACATAAATAAATCCAAGCAAATCAGATGACCTGGCGGGCCACTCATGGGACCTCTTTTTCCAATCCATGCTTAGGAAACGGATTATCCAAAAGTTGAGGCACTGCTAGCAAAATGTAGAGTTGCCCCATCCTGCTGAAAGAATAGTTCACCCTCTAAAAGATTATCGTCTTCTTGGAAAATTTAGGTAATCATTGGGTGGATGTTATTTTCTCCATTTATCGAGGTAACTTTCACCACATAAATTGTCAGGAATTGTAAAACACGACCCGACAATGTGATCCCCTAAGATGCCAGTCCAAACATTTAATTTCTGTGGCCTTTGGCAATGAGTTTCCACGAAAAAATGTGGTACTACAATACCTACAGTTGTGCCTGTTTATCTCCCCATTTAAATTAAATCCCGATTCATCAGAAAAATACGTATTGTAAGGTAGATTGGCATTGCTGTTTAATTGTTCATTAAAAATCTCACATAACTGAAGCCGACGATGGGGATCATCCTCATTTATTTCGTGTACCAATTTAAATTTAAATTCGATGGACATTGCTTCATGGCACACCGGAAGACACAGCTACTTCCATTATCGATTGGGTTTTATTCATCTGCAAATAGCCCAGAACTACCACTTCGACTGCTTCATTCCTAATCGGTCTGAGGTTTATGCTTTTTGTTTCCCACAGAACTTGTTTCCATAAATTTGTTCATCAATTGCGTTGTAAAATGTACTGACAACCAACATTTCTATCTGGGTGATTGTTACTGAATATGCTTGCCGTAGCTCTAGCGCAATTATCATTTTTAAAATAAATGCTGATATAATTTCTAATCATGAAGGGTATAGGTACACCATTTTGAGTACTCACTCTGCTAAAATGTTTCTCGATTTAAAATTAGTTGTGAATAAATTAATTTTTAAGGGCTATCAAATACTATTAATGTTCTAGTATTCTAAAACCAAACGGACAAGAAAAGTGCTTTTTGTTGAAAAAATTCGTCTTTCAGTTTTTGTGTAACTAAATTGCAACATTAACTAAGTAATTTATGTTACTGGTTTATTTATATGAAGCGCTGAGTTTAAATTTACTAGACTTAAATTATAAATCGACTGACTGAATCGAGCCGGAAACACTTGCTTATATACTTTCCGCAAGATCTTCCAGAACATTTCAAATCTGTCGCGAAGGATCTACGCACCTTGACGTGTCTAGTGCGATCATATGGCGCGATAGAGAAGACGCAGCGTTGTCGGCTGGCGTTCGCAAGAATATTCTGCGCGGGCGACTTTATTTTTGTACAGGGTCAAAACCACACAAAAATCTAGATATTTTTAGCTTCTCACTTTGTTTTTTGTTTGGTTAGGCCAAATGTCCTTGTTAAATTAATAATGAATTCTAAATTATATTTCGCGGTGCCCCTGTGATGAGGTCGCAGCTCCTAGGCCCGCCATGGCGGATAGTTCGGGAATCACTAATTT
This sequence comes from Pogonocherus hispidulus, assembly GCA_963924545.1. Lineage (NCBI taxonomy): Eukaryota > Metazoa > Arthropoda > Insecta > Coleoptera > Cerambycidae > Pogonocherus > Pogonocherus hispidulus. The sequence continues at coordinate 92,341,800 of OZ004692.1, forward strand.
AATATATAGCTGAAATTTTTGGGGTAACGTTGTTTGCACGTATGACCCTCTTATTTTGCTTATAGTCACACTCTTGCTGCCCCGAATAAGTAGTTATGTGGGAACATTTAAAAATCGCCCGCTCTTCAGTGTGGCAGACCCCTTGGACAAGCATCGCTGCCACATGCGGGTATTGTTATAGGGGTTTTTAGAAAACTGTGATCCGATTAATCGGATCTATAGTATTACTAATCTAATCGTTTATAAACTGATCTGAAGTTGGTGGAATTCCTTCGAAGCTAATTCATTCGACTTGATATTTTCCATATACTCCGATATACATAATTAAATGAAGGGATTATATCATGTGATTTATATTTACCTATACTTCTGTTCAAAATTATATTTTATTTCAATTTTACTGTTATGTGTTTAATGATTATAATAATTACATCAATTATTATCAAACAGAGTACAGTTAGTAGAGCTCTGCAAGGCCTATAATAAATTTGATATACACTTGAGAGCTCGAAACACACACACACTGCACATATTTTTATTTTATAACTAGCTAGTTATCTACTTATTATATCAGCGCATGTCTGATACAGATACATAAGATAGGTAGAAAAACTTTATTAATCCCAGTTTTTGATTTTTGTTCTACCTCAAATAAAAACTACAAATCAGTGAGCATTTAATAATTTTAACCGTTAAAATGATGCAAGTGATAGTTCTTGGTTCTTGGTAAGCTGTGGATTTAAAATCTTCTGATATCAACCGACACTTCAGTCTTCCCCACTACGGCAACATTTGGTAATATGATATTGATAATGATAACCTAGCAATGCATGAAAAGCTATTGTGGTGAATCTAGTGCACCAAATGTTTCAACGTGGGGTGCCTAATTAATCTTGTTTACTGTCTCAACCCAAAATAACATAATAAAACAATAGCAACAAATATCATAATAGATAATTCAGTGATCATTGAAGGCTTATTTCCCGACGAGATAACCAAATTTCCCTAAATTAAATATAAATGACATTTATTGTAAACAATAACAGTATTTATCTATTTGTATCTATAAGATGAAAAGCGGAACAACCATTTTTGAGTAGGCAGTAATAGTAATTATTGTAAATAAAAAAATATCTTGTTTATTGATGGTAACTTTGATAGAACCCATAATTAGACAATTTATTAGTATTGTTCTCTCCAACTCCCGTAGTTTGGAACCTGTTGACCAAATAAAAAACAATAGTAATGTGCAAAATAATTCCTAGGATAATCCGCTAATGATGTTTCTTACTTAGATGTAGGTACTTGTCCTGGTTTGAGTATATTGCAAATATGCAAAAAAAAAATTTATTTTAAAGAGATTCCACACATACAATAATAATAGGTATAAATTACTTACTAAGAAAGAGAAAAATATAATATATATTTAGTTATGGCATAATGTACTAATAAATAGGGGTAAATCAACAAAAGAAAACCCACAGAGGTTACCCTGAACATGGATTTATTGATTTTTATCTACTAATTTTCTTTTTTTTTTGTACTTTTTTCTTTTTTTCCTCTTTTTTTTATCAGAACTGCATGTGTTATAAACTAATTTATATATACATATAATACATAGTAGAACAATAACAACATGGTAATAAAAATATGTAGACATACACCTATATTATAAAATAAATGTTAAATGACTGGCAGTAACAGTAACACATATTCAGCAAGTCGATCAGACACGTTGGAATTGGTTTGTTTTAATATTTTTTCCCTTTTCATTTTTCCTTTTTTTATTTTTATTATTTATTTTATTGTCGATGAGGTACGAACAACCTAATTTTGTCTGTAGATATATTCATATCAAAAAATACTATCAAGTATTTCATATTTATACATTTTGTTTTGCAGTAAATTTTTTTAGGTTTTCTGCAATCGTGCAATGGCTGCTATTTGTGGAACAGGATAATTTGTTAGTTTTTCTATCAATTAAAGTAAGTATGCGTTTTTTCTCTGGGCAGAGGACTCAGCCAACATGTCAACTTTTTTTTAATAATCCAAGCGAGTTAATGCTTCGCAGTTCATTAAAAAGTTCCGAGGCAATAATAGGGCAAAGGTAAATGTATCCTGTTTGATCTAATACATCCCTAAATCTGTAATAGGTGACTTGGATTTTACTTTTAGCATATAAGTACAAACATTATTTTTATACGTGGTCAGTAGGTCAGTCAAAAAGGATCACAATTTTAAGAACTACTACTGACACGGTACTTTATATTTTTGACCCTGAACTTAGTTGAAATTTATTTATGAGCAAATTTATCATGCTTTATCTGAGCATAAATTAATGAATTTTGGAAGAGTCACAGGAGTCACTGAGCTATTATCGCTTATGAAGGTATGGAAAACTAAACATACATATATATGATTTACACTCACATACAACACATTTTTAAAATCATGGAATTTTTTGAGCTTTTTTTACAAAGTTTGTAGGTCGACCGGAATCTATCACAAATCAGTTATTTAATTATTATTTTTCACAGAAACAAGATATCGTGACATTCATTTATTTATTATAAGTACATTTAGTACTAAAATAGATAATTCGTCTGCCAAAACATGTTTTCTAATTTTAGTGCATTATTTAGATACAATTGAAAATAATAAAAAATAAGATAATGCGATTATTTTACTCATTTTACGAAAAACAAGTATAAATAATAAGTTTTCTTACTTTTTTAGATAAACTTAAAACAAGGAAAATATCTTTTGTTCTAAATCTTGACATGTCTAATAACCTAAATCCTAAGTGACATAAGTCAAAAATGCCAGATAATAAAAAACAATTATTAAGTTAGATTAGGTTTTGTGGGATTTATAGGTCATAAATAATTTATTTTATTAACTTCTCATGTTTTGGCTATATTATGACATCTTCAGGGATACTGCAGATTAAAAACAAGTTAAGTTACGCTTACATTTAATTTACATTTTTATGTGTATTTATAAAAATATCAATTTTATTTAATTTACTAAAGGGAACTCACATGGGTACATATCTAAAGAGCTCAAGATTCGATAAAAGTAGTATCTATTGGTACATTTAATAACTTTGCATGTACATGTAGGTACACATGTAACATGTAAGTACACAAAAAATATAAAATAATGTGAAGTTAACCTATTTTTCATATGCAGAGGTTTTAAAGACGAACTATAATACACGTAGAGTATTATAGTTCGTCTTTAAAACGATAGACGAACGTTATAAACGTTATAAACTTATAGAGAGAACTCCTGAATAGTATCACAGCGCTTTTACTATTCATCGCATAAAATAATCTTTAAACCGTGTATAGAAATTGAATGTGCCGCTCACTATGCATTGTGAACTAGAACTATAGGTTCATAGACATGTTAGGCCGAAAACTAGACCATGGGCACTTACTTACCTTCCTTACCTTACCTTACCTTCTTCAAACAAATCATTCTCTGAATTGATATTTATACTCTTACTATTAGATATAGATCCATCTACCATTATATCTACGTTTTCGCAACAGAACCTGCTATTCAAATATTTATATATATAAATAAAGAAAATCATAACCCCATAGAATTTTTCATAATACTGCTATTTACACATGTATTTCTTTTGTTGAAAAACTTTTATGTGTATTTATTCAATACACATAAAACATTAAGCTTCTAATATATTCAATTTCGAATATATTTTCAGTATTTAAAGTACATCAGTAGTTTTGTTAGTTGGAACAGTGAACAGTCCTATAAGTAGGTAGCATGGTTTAAATGTCATACCATCGACAACCGTCAACCCAGTGGCAGCCCGTGACAATTTTTACTGGGTGTGCTGCACCATTATAGGTCTTAAGAATAGGCGAATATTTTTTACGTTTGTGGGTGAAGTAGAGATCATAAAAAAAGAATTAATCATTTTTCATTTAAAACCAAGCATTTCTTCAAAAACGCCACAAATCCAGTTGTTTCTTTAATATGTCTTTTAAATTGTCTTTTGTAAAGTTTTCCACGACTTTTCTCAGCACTTTAAATTATTCAATCAGGTAGGAGACGACCTTCTCTTTTAAAGATAATTAATTGTTCCTGCATGCTAGTTCTGTTTATTAAATTTATTTACACTTAATTTAAATTCCATTTTTTATTAGTTTTCAGTCGATTTCGATTTCACGTTACAGACGAAACACACAACAAATGCACAAAAATACGAATATACCCAAATGCAGCCCTTTTGCGTGTTTTCGGCGCTATAATCAATGACTGAAGGGACTAAACGATTAAATGATATAATGATTTTATTGATTTTGAATTCATTACAGGGAGTTTTGATAAAATTACATAGGTAATATACAGGGTTATTCAGAACTTATCCATAATAAAATTTGGGGATGTTCAACATAAATTTACAAATGTGGTAGTGCAAAAAAAAATTTTTTGGCGGGGTCTTAAAACTATTTAAAAAATTTTCATTGCACACCGCTGGATACTGGTCCACTGTAATGGAGTGACCTTGGGACTGACAATGCAAACTGGCTAGCACAAAAAAAACTTCGGAAGTTCTTTATTCGGTCGGTTTTAACCAGGCGTTCCAGACAAAAACGTGTTTACTTTTTTTATCACATTCTTAGGAATGTGGTAGAAAAGTATCAGATGTGTTGAAGTACAATTGCCCAGCTACGTAGTCCTTTATAATGGTATAACTTTAAACATTGTTTACGGGAAATCCTAAGCCTTTTATTATAAATTTCTTTGGTGATATCGATTTCTTATTTAAGGATGCACATATCCTCAAAGTTTTAGAGATAAGTTCTGAATAAGGCTGTATATTGAATTTAATTGTGCGTTGTTTCTGTAATAATTTAGTGGTTCTGCAACTCACCAGCACTTATACAGGAGCCCCACTGAGTCAACCCCTATATGATGAATTGCTATATTACATTTCAAAACTAGATCTAGCTGTACAGCTGTGAAACGTTTTCGACTCTTTGACACCATTAAAAATTAGACTTGAGCATTGGGTTATACATACTATTATCAGAAACTATTAGTGGTTAACTATAACCCTACAGCAACCCCTATTTCAAGCAGTAAAAATGCTGTGTCACTAAAGTATACGGAAAAAGAGGTAATGTCATAAACCATTGTTATCCAGTATTCAGTACCTTTGACGATGCTTCAGTGCCGACTTAAAAGTTCAAGTAATATAACTTTTGTGTTTTTTTCTGATTATAGTAGGTTCTGATTCCGATTATCTGGCCTATGGCCAACTAGGACCAAAGAACTATACAAAATAATACTAGGGATGTTCCTAAAAGATTCATATAATATTTAGAAACATTTTCCATAAAATTTCGAAAGAAGAAAGGCATATACCGTATTTTAATACATCCCTATTCTTGGTGCATGTAAATTAATGCTAGAGACTATGTCTTATACTTTTGTATTTTATTGACTTTTATACAGGAAAAAATCGAAAACATTTGAAAGGAACAAATTTTATCATCAATAGATTCCAAATAAAGCGCTTAATAGAGTAAATAGATATTTGTGAAATATTTGAGAGCACACATTTCGTACATAGGTTATATACAATATTTTTCTATAGCTGTTCTATTCAAATATAATTAGGCAGAAAATAATTATTATGCAGGGGAAAATAATTGAGTCAAGGAAAAGTTTCCTCCTCGATTATCTGTGAAAAAATTGCTTTCCATGCTTTCCATGGAAAATCCAGAGACAAGTCGATTTTTATTTAAAAGGGGGGAACATTTTTATAGTACCTACTGACGTTTATACAGGGTATAAATGCTTTTCCTAGGTACATGTTTAATAAATATCTATTTTCTACAACTGAATGCTTTTCATCAAATAATGTTCTTCGTATTACGTTACTTGGATATTAAATTTGTTTATATTCGTTTATAAACAAATGTTTTCAGCATCGTTTATGCGTCTAGTGTGTTTTCTGCAGAAAAATAACAAAAAGATACTGAAAATGTCTGATGATTCTGAATTTTCCAACATAGAAGAATCAGCGGCGTTGGTAATTATTCAACCATTATTACTACCTATGAAGCCGAAGGAGAATTATAAAAACAATTCCAAAAGTGGTGTAAGGAGGAGAAAAGAGTTAAAGTGATTAAACAAAATGTTTTACTGGTACATTAAACAGAAAGCCAGGGTCAAAAATCTCCACGTTATGGAGTCTTCACTCTATGCTAAGGACGACACTGTCTGTGAAGAAGCAAATCGACATTGTTTTTGATTTCGGCTCTTACCTCGATAAAATGTCTCACGCCTGATACGAAAAAAAACCACTTATTATATTTGTTTCACGAATAGCTATTCCCAAGTATGTACTAGAAAATGACTAGTTGTTTTGTATAATTACCACCCCATCAAGTAGCAATCATTACCACTTGAAGATGAAAGACCACCTTTACCAAAATACAGAACGATAAAATAAAAATTTGTGAAAATTAACAACATTAGTTAAGAACGGCAAATACTTCTGCCAGTAACAGGCGCCAAAATCTAAAATATATTGTTTAAATAAATTGTTTTCTTATTTTTTTACATAATAGTTTAAAAACATAATTTAACACTTCTCTTTTGTATAAAAATTATGACTTTGTAAAATCAAAATGATAATTTTATTACGAGTATGTTATTAATAAAGATAATAAGCTAAACTAAGCTAAACAAGCTAAACTACTAGCTTTGATTTTAATTATATTCTAGATTGTTTTCCTAATTTTAAAATATCTGCAACCTATAGTCAGTTTTGATCTTGCCATATCAATGCCAACAATTGGCGAAAATGGTATGACCACTGCAAAAGAGCCAGTATCTTCTATCTTCCTGTGAACATTTGGCTGTGTTTCTTCACCTTCTGAGAATTATCTGTTATTCTTATGTTTAAGCCGACCTCTTTATTTATTCTTCAAAGAGGGATAAGCTCGACAATCCAAGTAAAAACCTGTTAGGGCCTTCGTAATATTTTTGACGAAACTGTAGGTATTAAACTTATTCATTGATGCATTATTGATACTTATTTACAAAAAACAAGTCTCTGCTTAACGTTTAACTACCGGGTCTTAACATAACCTACCTAAGCAATTTTAAATTTATATTTTAGTTTTAATTATTAAGACTTAAATAAATCATATCAATACAATAGATAGGTGAAATGTAGGTATACCTGCCTGATAAAAGATCAGAATTGTCTTCCTTCATCACTAATATTTAGATTTTAAATATTCAAGAAAATAGGGCTAGAAATAAATACATAAATAAATAATTATCTGAGAAAGTGCTCAATGCGAACAGTTTTTACTTTTGATGTACATTTACAAATTTGGTTGGGACACTAAAAAGATCGTCCAATAAACCGTTCAGCTTTCAGTTGGGACACATATTATTTATGGCGCACGAGCGTGACTATACAATTTGTTGAGGTGTTGAAACAAACCCTATACACCTAGTGTATATCACATATATAATGTAAGTAGATATATTATATCTGAAAGTTTTATGGTATGGGCTTTCAAAATTACAAACATATATAGGTACCATCTGCTTTATTTTATATGAAGTCTTTTAACTTTATAAATTAAAATTGTATTTTTTATAATATTTATATAAATTTTAATAGCATTCATAGTGCTCAATTTATGTATAGATAGACGTAATACAGAATATAAGAATATAAGAAGAATGTCAACTAGGTGTTAATGTGAGAGATTAAAATCAGTTGATGTTTGACTTGTCCCCCTAACTAATGAGGTTTTGCAGTCCCTCATTGCAGCACTGAATGGTGGTTAGGTCCTACCAACGTAAGTCGTTCCTGAGGCGCAAATGCGGCCCGCGAAATAATAATATGCCGCCCCCACTCCCACACAAGTCTCAGACTTTCGGGCTAATCCTTGTGATTAGAATGAGGGATATTATTATTATTATTATTATTATTATTATTATTATTATTATTATTATTATTATTATTATTATTATTATTATTATTATTATTATTATTATTATTATTATTATTATTATTTAGAAATTATAAACATTATATGCAACGATTTTTGTGACGTATCCTTCCCGATTGCAGGTAGGAAGTGCCACTTTGACGCCCGAGTGTCGGTTTCTATCTTATTTTGCCTCGGGCGCCAGTTCCCGTTTATAGTACAGAAACACCACTACACAGGTAGCTTCAGTGAAGATACGGTACGCTAGGCGGTCGATATGGAAAATTAGACTTCTAAAAGTCGCACTTCCAAAACCGCATTCAAGTTTATCGTCTAAAATAGATAACAAATTATCTAGAATCTTACATACAAATAATATTTCTGTCATATTTGGATAATAAATATTGTCATATACCTAAAGCTAAAATTTGGGAACCGGAAACTAGAGTGTATTGAATTCGGTTCATATAAGAAACACAATGTTTTATTATCTCGAAAATTCATCAAAAAATTATAAAAAAGAAGGTTCGAAATTTAGAAAGATAACAGATATTTTTCAATTACAAATTTGAACCATATTTTCTGAGAAATGTACATAGTTTTTTTTTATTTAACCTTGTCACTTAGTTACTTACTATTTACGAAAACTAGCCCATGTATTTTTAAATCGTCTGAAAACAGTGACAATAATTTATGATATGAGCATAATCCATTCAAAAATAAATTTAAAAAAAAATGGAGGTTGGCCCTGGTTTTTAAATTTTATAATTTTATTCGACCTTGTGTTGACGATAATAAATATCAAAACTATAACGTGTGTGAAGTTGGCCACGAATTTCCAGCCACGAATTCTGACGTAGAGATGTTTTTATTCGAAATAGATTTAGGCCGCAGGTAGCCACTTCATTGCATCGAGTTACTTGTGGTCGGTCTGCTTACCGTGTTGCCACACCTATCTCTACAGGTGCTTTTCTACCAATATTAGTGTTAATGATTGGTTTAGCCTTTGAAATAATTTGTCATTGTGACGTATATATATATATATATATATATATATATATATATATATATATATATATATATATATATATATATATATGTATAAACATACATATATATAAACATACATACATGTATTCATGTGTACTGAATTACACGGGGAACACTTTTTCTTATTTATTATAACTGCTTTACAAATTTATATACAACTTGCTTTGGCATTGTGATAACGGCTTCAAAATTTATGGAACGTGTACAATAGTAGTACATATACAGCCATGGGTACAGAATTTCTCGGTCTGCCGTAGGAGCACATTTACTATTTTTTTTATTTATGGCAATACTTTTACAAAATTATATATAACTCGCTTTGGCATTGTGATCACGGCCTGAAAATTTATGGACAAGTGTACAATAGTAGTACATATACAGCCATGGGTACAGAATTTCTCGGTCTGCCGTAGGAGCACAGTTATTAATTTTTTTATTTATGGCAATACTTTTACAAAATTATATATAACTTGCTTTGGCATTGTGATCACGGCTTGAAAATTTATGGAAAAATGCACAATAGTAGGACATATACAGCCATGGGTACAGAATTTCTCGGTCTGCCGTAGGAGCACAGTTATTATTTTTTTATTTATGGCAATAGTTTTACAAAATTATATATAACTCGCTTTGGCATTGTGATCACGGCCTGAAAATTTATGAAGAAGTGTACAATAGTAGTACATATACAGCCATGGGTACAGAATTTCTCGGTCTGCCGTAGGAGCACAGTTATTAATTTTTTTATTTATGGCAATACTTTTACAAAATTATATATAACTCGCTTTGGCATTGTGATCACGGCCTGAAAATTTATGGAGAAGTGTACAATAGTAGTACATATACAGCCATGGGTACAGAATTTCTCGGTCTGCCGTAGGAGCACAGTTATTATTTTTTTTATTTATGACAATACTTTTACAAAATTGTATATAACTCGCTTTGGCATTGTGATCACGGCTTGAAAATTTATGGAGAAGTGTACAATAGTAGTACATATACAGCCATGGGTACAGAATTTCTCGGTCTGCCGTAGGAACACAGTTATTATTTTTTTTATTTATGGCAATACTTTTACAAAATTATATATAACTCGCTTTGGCATTGTGATCACGGCTTGAAAATTTATGGAGAAGTGTACAATAGTAGTACATATACAGCCATGGGTACAGAATTTCTCGGTCTGCCGTAGGAGCACAGTTACTATTTTTTTTATTTATGGCAATAGTTTTACAAAATTATATATAACTCGCTTTGGCATTGTGATCACGGCCTGAAAATTTATGGAGAAGTGTACAATAGTAGTACATATACAGCCATGGGTACAGAATTTCTCGGTCTGTCGTAGGAGCACAGTTATTAATTTTTTTATTTATGGCAATACTTTTACAAAATTATATATAACTCGCTTTGGCATTGTGATCACGGCTTGAAAATTTATGGAAAAGTGCACAATAGTAGGATTTATACAGCCATGGGTACAGAATTTCTCGGTCTGCCGTAGGAGCACAGTTATTATTTTTTTATTTATGGCAATAGTTTTACAAAATTATATATAACTCGCTTTGGCATTGTGATCACGGCTTGAAAATTTATGGAGAAGTGTACAATAGTAGTACATATACAGCCATGGGTACAGAATTTCTCGGTCTGCCGTAGGAGCACAGTTATTATTTTTTTTATTTATGGCAATACTTTTACAAAATTATATATAACTCGCTTTGACATTGTGATCACGGCTTGAAAATTTATGGAGAAGTGTACAATAGTAATAAATATACAGCCATGGGTACAGAATTTCTCGGTCTGCCGTAGTAGCACAATTATAATTTTTTTTATTTATGGCAATAGTTTTACAAAATTGTATATAACTCGCTTTGGCATTGTGATCACGGCTTGAAAATTTATGGAGAAGTGTACAATAGTAGTACATATACAGCCATGGGTACAGAATTTCTCGGTCTGCCGTAGGAGCACAGTTACTATTTTTTTTATTTATGGCAATACTTTTACAAAATTATATATAACTCGCTTTGGCATTGTGATCACGGCTTGAAAATTTATGGAAAAATGCACAATAGTAGGTGGGCACAATGTACCCATGGCTGTATATATCCTACTATTGTACACTTCTCCATAAATTTTCAAGCCGTGAGCACAATGCCAAAGCGAGTTATATATAATTTTGTAAAAGTAGAATAGAATAGAATAGAATAGAACTTTATTAGCTTCATAGCTATTATAACAGTACATAATTACAGTATCGATAGTAATACAAAATCGAAATACATCCTCCTAAAAATAAAATTTTCTTAACCTACTCCTAAATGTATTTATCCTTGTACAGGTTCTAATCGCCATTGGTTACTGATTATAAATACTCAAACCCTCAACAAAGGTGGTTTTTTGCATTGATGCTGTGTTGTATGGTTGTATATAAAAAGTTTCATTAAACCTCAAGTTATAATTTATCATATCACACCGTTTGATTAGAAAGTTCTGTAGGTATTGAGGTGCACATTTATTTACAATTTTGTGTATCAAGGTTAAATTCGATTCAATAATCAATTGATGCACATTTAAAAATTTTAGTGATGACAACATAAGATCTATAGAAGCATATTTGTTGCAACCAAGCAATGCACGCATTGCTTTGTTTTGAATCCTTTGTAGTTTTTCTACATTTTGTACAGAACAAGATATTAACAGTGACATGCAATAGTTAAAGTGTGGGTAAATAATAGTGTTATATACAACTCTCTTACACCATGGGGATAGCTTTTTTGCAATTCTAGTAAAATACCCTACCTTTTTACCCAGTTTTTTACATACATAGTCTACATGATTATTAAAGTTTAACTGAGAATCCAGCACAACACCCAGATATTTTATTTCATTATAAAAAGTTACTGCAACATTATCTAAAACAATAAGGTGATTCTCAGATTTAAATTTCAAACAGTTATTCTTAGTACCAATTATCATGCATTTAGTTTTGTCCATATTAAGTTTCAATTTATTAAATTTCAACCAGTCTGCAAGAACACATAACTCTCGGTTCATTATATCTGTTACATCATCAAAGTCAGTGCCAGCTATCGATAGTACAGTGTCATCTGCAAAAAGATTGACAAATGAATTGCGCAAATACAAATTAACGTCATTTATGTATAAAACAAATAATAAAGGTCCCAACACACTGCCTTGCGGCACCCATAAATTGCCATAAAAAAAAATAATAACTGTGCTCCTACGGCAGACCGAGAAATTCTGTACCCATGGCTGTATATGTACTACTATTGTACACTTCTCCATAAATTTTCAAGCCGTGATCACAATGCCAAAGCGAGTTATATAAAATTTTGTAAAACTATTGCCATAAATAAAAAAAATAATAACTGTGCTCCTCCGGCAGACCGAGAAATTCTGTACCTATGGCTGTATATGTACTACTATTGTACACTTCTCCATAAATTTTCAAGCCGTGATCACAATGCCAAAGCGAGTTATATATAATTTTGTTAAAGTATTGCCATAAATAAAAAAAAATAATAACTGTGCTCCTACGGCAGACCGAGAAATTCTGTACCCATGGCTGTATATGTACTACTATTGTACACTTCTCCATAAATTTTCAAGCCGTGATCACAATGCCAAAGCGAGTTATATATAATTTTGTAAAACTATTGCCATAAATAAAAAAATAATAACTGTGCTCCTACGGCAGACCGAGAAATTCTGTACCCATGGCTGTATATGTACTACTATTGTACACTTCTCCATAAATTTTCAAGCCGTGATCACAATGCCAAAGCGAGTTATATATAATTTTGTAAAACTATTGCCATAAATAAAAAAATAATAACTGTGCTCCTACGGCAGACCGAGAAATTCTGTACCCATGGCTGTATATGTACTACTATTGTACACTTCTCCATAAATTTTCAAGCCGTGATCACAATGCCAAAGCGAGTTATATACAATTTTGTAAAACTATTGCCATAAATAAAAAAAATAGTAACTGTGCTCCTACGGCAGACCGAGAAATTCTGTACCTATGGCTGTATATGTACTACTATTGTACACTTCTCCATAAATTTTCAAGCCGTGATCACAATGCCAAAGCGAGTTATATATAATTTTGTTAAAGTATTGCCATAAATAAAAAAAAATAATAACTGTGCTCCTACGGCAGACCGAGAAATTCTGTACCCATGGCTGTATATGTACTACTATTGTACACTTCTCCATAAATTTTCAAGCCGTGATCACAATGCCAAAGCGAGTTATATATAATTTTGTAAAACTATTGCCATAAATAAAAAAATAATAACTGTGCTCCTACGGCAGACCGAGAAATTCTGTACCCATGGCTGTATATGTACTACTATTGTACACTTCTCCATAAATTTTCAAGCCGTGATCACAATGCCAAAGCGAGTTATATATAATTTTGTAAAAGTATTGCCATAAATAAAAAAAATAGTAACTGTGCTCCTACGCCAGACCGAGAAATTCTGTACCCATGGCTGTATATGTACTACTATTGTACACTTTCCATAAATTTTGAAGCCGTTATCACAATGCCAAAGCAAGTTGTATATAATTTTGTAAAGCAGTTATAATAAATAAGAAAAAGTGTTCCCCGTGTAATTCAGTAAACATGAATACATGTATGTATGTTTATATATATGTATGTTTATATATAATACGTCACAATGACAAATTATTTCAAAGGCTAAACCAATCATTAACACTAATATTGGTAGAAAAGCACCTGTAGAGATAGGTGTGGCAACACGGTAAGTAGACCGACCACAAGTAACTCGATGCAATGAAGTGGCTACCAGCGGTCTAAATCTATTTCGAATAAAAACATCTCTACGTCAGAATTCGTGGCTGGAAATTCGTGGCCAACTTCACACACGTAAACTATATAATACGCGAACACGTGCTTGTCTGGCACACTAAACCTGAAATGTCCGGAAACCTTCATCTCTGATACCTAACGCATTATTTTATAATATTAGCCATGCCGTCACATATATTAACATTATGTAGATTTTGAAATTATGACATTTTGATAACGGATCAGATATATAAACATTCAGATATACGTAATATTTAAAAAATGCATAGCTCACCGTTCACCATTCCTTCACTATTTTATGAGACATATAAAAATTAATCTATTTGTAACATTTATCATGTCAAGCCATTAATCAAATCGGTATTAGATTTATTTAGTTATATTATAAGCCAATTTGAAACATTAAAACTAAAAGGCAATCAAGATGTGGTCTTCCGCGCCTAATAATTATTCCGTAATATTTGTGCAGAACATCTGCTTGAACCGGAAGTTACATGTTCTATTTGTCACATCCAAAAGCTATGCAATCATAAATATAACAACGTCCATATTTGGTTTTTAAAAATCATTTGATTCTGATTCTAAAAATACCTAATATCTTTCTTCGCTCTTAAATTTAAAGACGGCAATGTAAAATTGTTTAAACCTATGGCATTCAACACAATCTGTCATACTATGGAGCTGTCAAATAACATTTGATCTGCAAACTAAAACCAAACACATGTAATTACCTACATAATAATTAATAAATTTATTGTAATACGTACATTATATAATTTCATACAAACATACCTAACATGGACATAATAACAAACATCACAGAGCTTTGATACAAATGATAGCGGTGATAAATAAAATGACAGTTGTTTTTAATAACGTTTATAGAAAAAGGTGACTAAATATAAAATTTTCCAGAGGGAGACATTTATTATAAGAATCATGCAGAGATATATAAAATAAGGTTTTACTTACAACCATGATACAACTACACAGATATGCCAATGCGCATAGTGACGTCAGTTACGAGGAAAAACAATTGATAAGCACGAAAATAATTATATCACTGCCCTTAAGAATTTTCGCATCGCATCGCCATTTTTCCCTCACGAATGACGTCATGCGCAAACAAACGAAAGTTATGAGCATATCTGTGTAGTTGTATCATGCTTACAACTGTAAATGTTGAGTGACCAAGTCACTCAAAGGTCACTCAAAGTTGTAAACAAGTCGCAAATGTACGCTTGTTCCTGTATCTTCCAAAGCTTGATTATGAGTTATGACTATAGAGTAAATAACTTGTCTATGGTATGACTTTGTGTCAAAAGCCTTCGCCAGATCTAGGAAATGCAGATATACCGGGTGATAACGAAAGAGGTTACGACTGAAATTCTCCATTTATGTAGTCGCTTTGGTGCAACTTTATGTATTATAATTTATAATTTAATACAAAAAGTTGCACCAAAGTGACTACATAAATGGAGAATTTCAGTAGGAACCTCTAAAGAACTCATTCTTACTTTTTTTATTACTCGGTTCTCGTTACCTAATATTACACATTTTGTTGTCAAAATATCGTCAAAGTCAGGATATTGGAGATATAGATAGGTATAGAAAATATTTTTGATTTGCTCCATAGAATTAAGCTTTTCTTATGTTTGATTTTACTAGCGGTCTTTTGGATTTTACGATAAAGTCACATACGTTCACTAATTAAGAAAATGGTCGATTAACGTGTATCAATGTGAACTAATAATGAATTTTAATATAATTCGGCACGCTTTAACTCAAATAGTAAAAGCTGAACGTACGGCGCATGGTTTTTTTATTATTGTTTTATTGTTATTATTATTGATTTATTGTTAAACGAGGTCCCTGATGGGGTTATTGTTAACCTCGTCAAGAAAAATGAGGATCCTATTAAAAAATTTTCAAATCCTGTTCTTTCCTATACAGAACCTAACGTATATACGATTTGTACCAATACCTTTAAACAAGTTAACAAGTAGGTACAGTCTGATGAAACTGATAAAGGTAATTAAATATACGTACCAACATTGACGGGGATTCAGTGTGAACAACCTACGGTGCGCTAAAATAAACACAACCTACGGTGGGCTAAAATAAACACACAACGTACGTCCTACATTATTAGTTACTCCGATTTATAGGTAGGTATTGCTTTGCACGTAGAGTTGTGAATTTCTGCAAAAAGATCAGCGAATATCATTTTAAGTCACTACAGATCCAATATATCTCAATTATTGTTAAAAGAAATAACGGCTTTTCAATAGTTGGTTATATATGAAAGCAGATTAATCAATCAATCAAGTATTAGCGTTAGGAGAAATGTGAACATTTGTCTTATATATTTAGTTTATATATTCGAAAAAATGAAAATAAGATATAATTAATATATAATAACTATGAGTTTCTGCGCCGATTTATGGAAAATTTTATACCTTCACTACCTTCACGTTCACTTCAAACCACTGAAAATATAAAGCTTTAATAAAAATAAATTGAGAAATGTATTCACCCAAAATTCCAATTTTTTCGATAAATTCAACTTTCTTCGATTTTAACGAAAGTTGTAATTTTTGAATGATTGTCAACCAGTTTTTTTTAATTTTTCAATAAAATAACTAATATATTTTTCGTAATTCCGGGGTAGTTTATCGACCACAGGAGCCATGAAAACAAGTTCCAGATTCGATAAAAAATAACCAGTTAGGTGAATTGTTCACATAAACTGTTAGGTGAAATACCTTTGCATATATATTCATAGATATGTATATAAATATAAATTGTACGGGTTGTAGTGGTTTTTCATTTGTTCAACATTGTTACTGTTACTGATACCCCTTGTATAGGTTCAAGCGATATTTTTACTCTGTGACTGTACTGCACAAAATTTACTTGCAAAATATGAACATTCAAAAAAGAATTTTTAGCCCCTACTAAGGATTTTGGCATCAGGGTGCGGCGGCAGGTAGTTCTCGCAATTACCCAGGTAGAGAAAAAGTATCCAAATTGATACATTTTGGAGAGCGGTACCACAGAATAAAAGCGGTACCCAAACTACTTTTAGGACTCATTGTAAGTCTGTGTCCATATTAGCTACTACTACTACTCACTGCTTTTAAAAAGGTGATTCCATGACACGTGTTCAAATGTTTATGTAGTTGGTCAACTTTCATTTTAGAGATTAAAAAAGAAAACACTATTCTTGAATTAGCTGCTGCCTTAATTTAAAAAAGCGTGTATTATTCAGTCTATAATAGGAATTTCTTTTATTATGCCCAAAATAACTATGAAACTTTATTAGAGAACATCATATATCAAATTAAGATAGTAGACATAGTAAGCTGATTTTTTTACTTCTAATTTTAAAGTAAAGATAATATTAATTCCAGAATTACCGATCTTACGCAAATCAAACAAAAGAGAACCGATAAATATTTTTTATTTCGGTGCAAATCTGATTTAGAAAAGTTGTAAACTTTTATATCAAATAAATTACGCCTAAAATAAAGATAACATGTTACAGAAATCCTACATTTTCAAGATCAAAGATAAATATACTGGGTATATATTTATACATGTTATTATTACACCTACAGTTAATTTCCAGTTATACATAGTAAAAACGATTGTTTTAACTTAATACTGAATTCGAATAAATTTCATGTTTAATTGAATCGAGGAAATTCTAAATCCCGTTAACGATCCGTTTGTTAAAAAAAAATCAGGAACATTTACACCAAAAATACTTTTTTAAATACTACACCCTCTCTATTTTAATATTTTCTTTGTATAAAAAAATGTTCATTTCTAAGCAGACTTTCACTAATAGTTTCTTCGCCAAAATAAACCGAGAAATAAATTGACCTTGAATTGAAATATTGGCAAATTTAATAAATAATTTATATCGTTATACTATCTATTTTATACTTACTAATGTGAGTATAAAACTTACTCTGTGGTGTCCCTAACGGAGTCTCTCGAATACTGGGCAACCTTCCAGAGTATGCTTGCCTTGCCACAGTAATGCGGGGCTCTGTTGTGGTGGACTTGAATCCCTTGCTTCTGGTGGGACTTTTATGGAAAACCAACCAGTAAAAAAACCAACCTGAGGAGGGAGGTCAAACCCTCGTTCCCCAGGCAACTGGGGAATTCATGGAGATTGGGATCAATCTAAACCCTAATAAAAGCCCGATCCCATCGGATCAGGAGAGGAGGCTGCTAAAGACTCCGACACTTGAGACTAGAGGTGGAGGAGGCAATATTGGCCATATACTGGTCACTGCCGTTTAAAATATCATCTGTACAATTTCGGCCTAGCAGAAAATGCTGAGTGCCGCTTGTGCTTAGAAGATGATGGAATGGCAGAACACATATTATCCACCTGCCCCGCTGGGGAAAGGATCAGATACTCATTATTTGGCAAAGGA
Source organism: Pogonocherus hispidulus (assembly GCA_963924545.1). Lineage (NCBI taxonomy): Eukaryota > Metazoa > Arthropoda > Insecta > Coleoptera > Cerambycidae > Pogonocherus > Pogonocherus hispidulus. The sequence goes on from OZ004692.1 coordinate 92,360,168, forward strand.
CAACTTCTGCCAGAGGATCTGAATAAGTTCTCACCCAACAAAATGATCAGCTTCAATAAGAGGCTGGACCTGTTGGGTGAAATATAAGTAGGTGTGAGCCCCAATAGACCACATGGTCGCGGTAGGAGGTTCTGGTTTTCGGCCCACTCACTTTTGAACCTAACCTAACCTACTTACTAATATAAAATCTGAATAATCATATCAAAGATACTCAAATATTTCTGAATATTATTTGTCGAACCCTATATATTCATTTGTACTAGATTTGTTTATAATTACGTGTATTAGGTAAAGATAACGGTCAAAATAGACAAAACGCGGAAACTTGCAAATAACAACAACAAAAACAAAAACATATTTACTATTTCTAGAAAGATGAACTGATAAGACCACTAATATCTTATCCATAATTAATTACCGTCCTAGTTAAGGATAAATTTGGTGAAATAAATATAATTTAATCACTTGCCGACCTTACAATGTTACCTATCTATGTACCTACTTACTAGAAAAAAATTATAAAGAAAATAATAGAATTACGTTGCAGATAAACACGTTCTTGTAAATACCAAATATAGAGAGATAAATAAATAAGATAAAAAGAGGGACAAAAGAGGTGTAAACAATATTGGAAATATTTCACTCGTTTTGGATACCTTTTTATTTTATACCGAGTGTTAATTAAATGGTCTTCCAAAATTTAACAGTGTTCTATGTCCAAAAAAACATATACCTAAATATGAATTACTTGGTTTTTGAAATACAAACATTAGTGTTAAGACGTAGCCCACGTTAACTAGCGTTGGCTACGGTTAACATATTAGATACAAAGAAATGGTGTTAAGATTTTCCAAAATATATCAACAACTTCTTATATCTTCCAAAACAATGGCAATATTCAAAACTAATTTTATTAAACTTAAATTATTTATTTGATACCTTGAAAACCAAGCAAGACAAAGAATATGGATGGAGTACGGTTAAAATTTAATAGAGAATCTAAAAATATAACAATACACAGGGTGTTCCATAAGAAATTTACGATTTTCTGATTTTTAAAAATATAACGTATTGTTTGAGCCATCTCTCAAAAATGCCATGTATATCAATAAGGTAATATCGATACAGTGAAGTATTTTTTCAGTCTAATTTTCTGCAAAATAAACCCTGTTTATACTTTTTTACTTGTCTTATTGGTTTTGCCGAGATTTTTTCTTTAACTGCTAAAATGTTCTATTGGCGATTCAGATTACCGATGAGGGCGCTGCAAATTGTACAAACATGGAGGAAGACGAGTAAAAATTTTGCAGTTCATATCACATTATCTAGCAATTTAGCATTCAACTGCCATAAATATAGTGACTTCATGTGCTAGTTAGGGTGAAATAAAGGATAAAAAGAGTGATAAAAGAGTGTTTGCTTACATTTTGGGCTAAAATAAATGTGATAAACTGTATGGTGATACCATATTAGTGCTTGTTTCTTGTTAAATACTGTTTAAATTAAAATATATTCTGTTTTTATAAGACTTATAATAGAAAAGTATAGGCAAACTACAACAAAGTATGGTTATGTTGTGTAAATAAACGTATTCCCTGTTATTAAATTACATGCCTTTTGGAGACATGAGTGAGAAATAGTTTCTTATACTAGGGCCAAACTTCTACCTATCTTAAACACTTCTATTGACACATTTTGTGGATTGACACCCATAAACACGGCAGTTTGTGTTGTGCTGATTTATTTTGAAGGCCATTGTAAAATGTAAAAATAAAAATGTACAAATACTAACCACGTCGTTTTTAACTTTGTAATACCTAAAAATCACAAGCACCACTAAATTATTACGTTAAACAAACCCAAATACATGTTATTTATCATTATATCAGCAATAAGCCACCAAAAATTACCTTTTAAGTAGGTTCAAATGTTTTCATGCAGAGGGCGCATTCATTTTTGGAATCGATAATAATATAGGGTAACCTTAATAATGATAATGATAGATACCTACCTATAGGGTAACCTTAATAATGTCGACCTGGAATTTTAAAGGGAATTTAAAAACATAATTAGAGATAGGGTGTCCTATTTAAAATAAGAAAATTGATGCCTTTATCAGAAAACTGATACAACTTGTACACAACGCATGAAAGTAACAAAAATGAAAAATTTAAGTAAAAACAAAAACTTTTTAGTTATTTTTAAATCTACTTAATTTGTTTCTCTGCCTCTTATATTTTCTGAGATAATGGGATAGAGGATCTTATTTTGGAAACCTGTATATTGCTTAGCTAATTTTTCTATCGAGTCTTTAAATCACCTCATTCCCATAACCAGTGTTACAGGTCATTTATCTCCTGTAGGTCAAGCATTTAGTAACTAATTCGTCTTTCACGATTGGAAGTCATTTAGCTTGTTCAATTTGCATTACGATACTCACTTTAGAGTAGATAATTAATTAACTGAAATAATTTAACAGCAGTCAATCATCTCAGGTTATTTCCTTTTGCGAAGATCTCTAAAATCTCAAATAAAAAGGCAGATTACGCATACATCACTCATAAATAACTCCGTCAGTGGTAAATCAAGTACTTACCAAATGTTGAAAGTGGAATACTTTGTACATAATATAAATTTTCCAAAGAAAGCTGCCCCTCAAGAAATGAAAGATCTGCGACCAATTAGCATTTTAAGTGTATTGTCAAAAATACTTAAAAAAATTGTGGAAAGTCAACTGCGTTCTCATTTAGATAATTTTCAAATATTACCCCAAACTCAATCTGGGTTTCGAAAGAATTATAGTTGTACCACTGCTCTTTTGAAGGTACGCGATGATATAATGTCTGCCACAGATACGGGAAAAGCAACTGTGTTGATTTTGCTTGACTACACTAAAGCATTTGATACCATTAATTATGATCTCCTTTTAGGTATTTTACATTATGTGGGTGTAGGTCTCAATACTAACATATTCTTTTTAAATTATCTTAAAAATCGGCAACAGTTAGTTAAAATCGGTAATGTTGTATCCAACCCTTTACTTGTAAATTGTGGTGTTCCACAAGGTTCAGTCCTTGGTCCTCCCCTTTTTTCAATATATACGTCATTTTTGAAAAATAGTCTTAAGTTTTGTTCCTCACATTATTACGCCGATGACACGCAATTATATTTATCTTTTAAGTCTAATGAAATTAATCCTGCCGTTGAAAGTCTTAATGATGATATCACTAGTTTAGTAACTTTATCTCAAAAGCACTGTCTAAAAATTAACCCCACTAAGTCAGCTATTTTACTATTTGGCACCAAAAATAATAGAAGGCTAATTTCAGAAAATATTGACTTTTCTATACAGGGTACAACATTGGCCATAGTGAATTATGTAAAAAACCTTGGGTTATTCATTGACCAAAGTTTTCATTTTGGTCATCATGTTAATAATATAATAAAGAATTCATTTAGTAAATTAAAATTGTTATATGGTTGTAGGAAAATTCTAAATCAGAAAAGCAAAACCATATTGTCTGAGACGCGGGTCCACTCTCATATGAATTTTGGTGACGTAGTATATGGTCCTTGTATCACAGCGCGTGATGCTGCCCGACTACAAAAAATTCAGAACTCATGTGTAAGGCTGATTTATGGTCTACCACGGTTCTCGCACACCTCAGCTAAACTCAAAGACCTCGGTTGGCTGAACATGGCACAGCGGAGGTATTTACATAGTGCCTGTTTGTTTTTTAAAATTATTACTTCTCATTTTCCGTCATACTTATACCAAAAAATTAAATTTCGTCATAACATTCATTCTGTCGATACAAGATACAAACATAATATTGAAATTCCTAAACATAAGCTTTCACTATTCAAAAAATCATTCTCTTATCGCATTGCTAAAATTCTTAATTCTATTCCTCTAGATATCTACCATCAATCGTTCAAACAATTTAAAACAGATTTATTCAAGCTTTTAATCACTTGTCAACATCCTATATAATACAATTTGGTTTGTATGTGGAACTGTATAATATATAGCACTTTTGTTAATGTTGTGTGTGTATGATTGTGTGTGCGCGTGTTGTAGCTGTAGCTAAGGATGTATGTAAGATGTACAAGTAAATCCTTAACTGATCTATTTTTTGTTGTCTTGTAAGTCTGCATTGTATAATTTTTGTATAGTAATTTTAGGGTAAGTAAGGTTAAGTGGTAGAGCAGGACCTCTCTTGTACTTGTGTATAAGAGAGCAACTGAACTTCGCCTTTTGTACTCAACTTAGCTTCTATATTATAATTTCTATATTTGTCTTTCTATATTTGTCTTTGCTGGTTTCCTTAATAAAGTCATTATTATTATTATTATTATTATTATTATTATTATTAAACTATGTATCAAAAAATGTTATATAATTTGAAAACTTCCATATTCTAAAAATGTGAAAAAATAATTTATCGCATTGTATATTATATAACTCCGTGATAGGCATATCATGAGGTAACCTTAACCTCATGTTTTTTAACATTAACCTTAGTTAATGGACGTCTTCACTAACTTTCCTATGTCTCCTGTGGCTTGCTTCTTAAATATTGGTGTTCTTAAATTGTGGGTTCTTGGTGGATCAAAACCCATGATGTAAATAGCAAAATTAAAAAAACTGTTGCTTTCTCTAATGATGATGATGATGAGATATAAAAATTATGTGTATATTGCATGCCTATCGACAGATTGATATTCCAGCCTGGATCTAACAAACCTCCAGAATTTTTAAAACCTCTCATATTTCGACGAAACTCAGACTTTTATATGCACCCGCTAGTACAGTTAATAAGACTAGCGAAAGAGAGGTTACCTTAAAAGTAAAACCCAGATATTTTATAAATTCAGGTCTAGAAATAGAAAAAGTTACACAAAATGGAAATATGGAGTATTTCTGCGAGAATACGTCATCAAGTTGCTTTGGATACATATAAAAAGGAGTTATAAAAAGTTAAAGAAATGTTATACTTTTACCTCTGATATCTGATCTGACTATTGAGGTAGGTAAGTATTGTCATATGCAATTTTTGCGGCAAATAATTGCAAGGCTATTTGTCTCGGATGATTAACATCGGAAGCAACACTGTTCGTATGCCCTGTGGTTTTACGGGGTACAATAGAATAGAAACTGAAACCCCCTGTGTATGTATATTGGTAAGACTCGTGAAAGGGTTTTAAAATAAATGGATATAGCTCCTAAAGGGGGCTGTTACTAAAAGTAACATTTTACTAATATTTTGAATTTACCGTGGGACACTTTACACGGATAAAGGAAATTGTATCTACTGCACACGTGTTTCAGTATTAATATCAGAGACTTATATATCTACACGTCTCTGCTAATATGAATATAAACCAATGAAATAATATAAATGAGAAACACTTGACAGCCAAAAATCACATTTTCATAGTATTTTTTTTTATTATAATATGAAAATCTCTAAATTACCTAAAAATTACCTAGGCTTTCCATATAAAAATCCTTCTAATTCACCATAGATATCTACACTTATAGCTGACAACCAAAAAGGCCAGTCTTAAGTCATTATTGCATTGAGGCAAATAGTATTTGTGTAGGCAATTAATATTTACCTCGCTATTCAGAAATCAATTAAGGAATATCTTATAGTAAATATGTGTATTGTTTCCTTTAAGCAGGTTAATAACTATTTGAATATATTTAATTTAGTCGGGTCAGTGGCTCAGAGTTTAGTGTCTCGATCGCTTAACCCAAAGGTCCTGAATTCGAATCCCCATTCCGCCGGACAATTTTTAATTAAATTGTCTACTCGTATATTAAGGCTTGTTCGCAGGGATGGGTTGGAAGAAGGTCAACTGGGTGGTAATGAAGAGATAAGTTAATATTTGACTGCCCCCCCCCCTAACTAATAAGTTCTAGGTTTTCCTCATTCCACCACTGAATGCTGAATGTTGGTTAAGGCTTACTTACCCTCCTCCTCAGGAAAACTTAAGGTAAAAATCCGGTCTACTGAATGATGATATGATGTCCCTGTCCCACACAAGCCTCAGACTTCCAGGATAATCCTTGTGATTATAATGAGGAGTAGAGATATTATTAATTTTCTACGATCGTGTCAAAAGCTATCACTTTTGACATTATTCTTAATGTCAAAAGTCACTGTTTGTACCACTTTTAATTTTAATAATTATATTATTTATAAAAACGTAAAAAACACGTTTCTTGAAAATTTTTATATTAACATTTTATTACAACAAAATCAATTTACATTGTGAAAATATCATTAATTTTTTTCACGAAAATTTATATTAACTTGACAGTTTGTACACTTCTGAACATTTATTGTCATAGATGTATTCAATGTATTTTTTACTTATGGGTGTACTGGATGACGTCTCATCCAAACTGATGCACTGCGAATTATTTTTATTTCCTTTTTGTAAAACGGAGAACTCATTAATATTTTATTGTCCAAGAATTTGATTTGCAATATTAGTTTTATTTTGGATCCAATCTTCCACATAACCTTCCGCTACTATAGATGACCGCCAACCACCATGACGTTTTAAGCTTAAAATATCTGCACCAGTATCCGCAAGTAGTATTGCGGATGATCTTCTAAGGGATTTTTCAGAAAGTATTGACTCCTACAACCTGGTTTATACTACGTAAACACTAACTTTTTGCATTAGATAATAAATAGCTATTATTATTACGTTATATCTTGAAGAAGGTTAATCGCAAAAATTTGATAATAATCTCTAAGGATAAATACTGATATTAGATTGCAACTTATTATTTGTGCAGGTATTATGTTTTTAATGATAATGTTTTAGGTATTTAAAATTAAATTTTCTGTTTATTCAAATAAATAATAATGTACTTTAGATTAATTTGAGTCGATTTTCAGATTCGTAGAAGCCAAAGTGAGTATAGTCGTTGCCAATGGTTTCGTAGAAATTAATTGTCCTCTATTATCATCTATCCATTTTATTTGTCAAATAACTGTTAAATCTGTTACTTAAGTTTGCTGTTTTTAAAACTTCTAAGAATTTAAAATAAACCATAATCACCAATGACTTAATGTATGACTTAGTTCTAATAAATTGATTCTTTTGAATTGTTTTCGCCAGGTAAGTGATTCTTTTTATTTTATCTTGAAGTGTTATAATGGTCTACCGGTCGAAACTGATCCATTATGGGCTACCGTTTTATCAGTTTGTATGGTAAAGTGCCAGTATAATTTGTAATAATTTTCTTTTATTGTTGGTGGTGAATATTGGTAGTACGCTTGAGGCTCCGATTGCAGATTATATCGAACATTGCAGGTGTGTGATTATACAGGGTTCCCCATATTAAAGTATCCATTTTAGTATTGGAATAAAATATTTCTCTATAAACTATTATTTCTTTTTTTGAGAAATTATAGATTGCTATCCCTGATTTTTATCATGAAGATATTTAAAGAAAATAAATCACACAAGAGGTCTACCAATATGGAGAAGTTGAAAATCACAATTCATGATGAAATCACAGAAAATATGCTTGAAAAAGTAATGTAAAATTTTGAGCACAGGCTTGAATGAAACATCGATAGGTGATAGGTGGTGGTAATTTCGAGGACATCATGTATGTTGAATGAAATTTGTATTTTTTATAAACTCCAAAGTATTGTCTGGAATTTGGTATAATAGAAACTTTCCTTACCGAAACCGCCAACACTTTATTCCAATACTGAAATGGGTACTTCAAAATGGGTAACCCTGTATATAGGCGTCGTTTAATTATTGAATGATCTATTCTTTGATTTCTATGACTTCCATTTGTTCTAATTTTTCATCATTCAGTATTATCTGATAATTCTCTACTGCACTTTCCACGTACTGTATGTAATATTTTATATGTATCTACATATACCAAACTCCATATTTATATTTTTGGATACTAAGTATTTCAGTTATTTTAAAATAACTGAAATAGTATCCACTATCCAGGTAATCCAGGAATAGTAACAATATGTAATCGCTGCATTTGAGCCGATCTGCACGTATACATTCTCATATCGTCCATGTACAGGGTGCTTCTAGTCTCTAACTCCTTAATCTTTGATTTTAGTTTGTTAATTTGGATTTTCGGGTGTCTTTTGAAGATATAGATATGCTATCAGAAACACACTAGAGCATCTGAACCTTGATTTTTTTTAAATAAAACACACTGTATATTTTCATAAATCTGGAAATTTCATAAATCTTTTTCTTCTGTTTACAAAATTATATAATTTTAATAAATTATCTCTAAACGAGATATTTAATTTAAAAAAATATTCGTCTATTCTATATAATAGCAGGCCATGCAAAAAACAGTCTTATCTAATGATTTTTGTTTATTGCATAATGATTACGTAAAGAATAGATAGTCTAACAAACAAAAAAATAAACTTGAAAACAAAAAATTACAGAAATTGTTTCATTTAGATAGTTTGATGTGTGCAGTTTTGTGCCTTATTTTTACCATATCTGGAAATTCTCATCTTTTCCAATGGCTGACAATATTTCCACTCTAGCTACCGTCAAGAAGCTCTTATTATTAATATTAGTACCCTTGATTAAATCTATCTCGTCACCTTCTTGAACGTGTACACTTTTCATCAACACTTTCTCTCCGTTTAATCTAACTTTGCTCTCATAAAATGTGGATTCTACTTTATTTCTTCACAAACCCAGTCCTGCTTTTAATATTACGTCAAGTCGCATTGACGTTACATTGATCTTTAAGGTTTTTGTGTATTTATCCTTGACATCATCTAAAAAGTCTTTATCCAAATCTGAATCTTCGGTCTCATCCTCCAATTCCTGCTTCTTTGATAAGTTGTTGCCTTTGCTTTTGTATCTACAAGGTTGTAGCGTGGTTGTACAAGGTTGTATGGTGCGTGCTGTTCAAGTTGTTCGATAAAGAATTAAGACCAAAGGGTGTTGAGGGCGTCATCTCGGTATAATCATATGATTGCAGTAGTTTTCATCATTTCTCAAATTACTGTTTTCCACCACCACATACATTTGGAGATCTTACCAATCTTGTTTAAGTATGGAATTGAGCGTTTACATAATTTCTGATGTTCATCTTGGTTTCCATGTAAGTGAAAACTAACGCTGCTGAAAAATCAACTTCCGTCTCCAACTATATTAGACCTAATGAAAGTATTAGCGATGTAATTTTATCACCAGAGGTCCGCCTGTTCAACACTCAGCCGCCACTCTCCCGCATGTCATCACATTTAATCACTGTATGGAGGTTGGTGGACAACATTTTCACTTACTTCGTTGATACGGTAAGTTTTTAAATTAAATTGATTGATAATTTTTGGATTTTTCGTGAAATGTATTAATGAAACTGCAAGAATTCGCAACTTCTAAACGAATCTACCGATTTCAAAATCGGAGCGCCACTGTGTCTATAGAGAATTAAAAACTCTTTCCAATTTTCCAAAAATTTTGGGGATGACACTCCCGCATACAAGGGTGAAATTTGGACTATGACAATTTTGTGTCAAAAGTTGTCTCCCTCACGAATAAAATCGACGTGCTTCAGCATTTTTCCGACAAAATCTTTTCCTGGCAGTTATGCCCTACGGTATGTTCTCGATGGACTACACTGTATACGTGTTATAACAAACCAATTTATGTAATTCGTGTAACATATGCAATGAACGGAATCAACAATCTCTATGACGAAGTACAGTCGGGAGCAGCTTTGGCACACCCTCAGCTTGCAGTTTGCCCTTTATTAGAGTCACAGTGAGTTAAGTATCAGATTCCATGGCACGATTCTGATACATACGAGTTCAAAGAGGCTTCCACCCAGCTAACTGATCTAACCTACCCTGGTTTGATGTCTAGTTACTATGATTGCATGGGCTGGAGTTCATGGAAGACAGTGGCGGCTGGTGAAATTTGGGAATGGGGGGCACAGGGGAAGAAAGTGCGCCGCAGGCGAAAATTTTGCATTTTCAAGGTCAAACACCTTAAAATTAAAAATTAGAAATTCGTAGAGCAAAAATATTTGCTTGAAGAAATAGGTTTCGTTAGGCAAATATCCCCTTTTTTTATGCGATTGACAGAAATATGGAAAAATTATTTAAAATAATATTTAAATCGGTTCAAAAAAAGTATACATGTCAGAAAAATGGCAGGCGAAACTTCTGTTTTCTGCTAGACAAGAAAAAACACAGATAGATAAAAAAAATAAATAATAAAACCCATTTAAGTACTTAACCCAAACCCATAACAAATCGGTGTGCTTACCTTACAATCTGCAACCACCCGCTCGTCCATCGAAAACTAAACTTATAGTAACTTTTAAAATGAAACTCCATTCTTCTTGACTTATCATTTGCAAAATGTTCGATAACTTGTTCGTTAAAATCAGTCATAGTGTTTACTAAATTTTTCTCGATGGAAAGCATTGCTCATAACCTTTCTTGTGACATCTGTTTCTTAAAAATGTCTTTATTCGCTTAAGTGTTGAGAAGCAGCGTTCAGCAGCGTTCATAGTTAATAGTTCAACCGATTCCGAAAACGTCGTAAGCAAATTATTTTTATTTAACATTTGTAAATAAAGCAACCGCACCACTATGTTGTATGAAATCATCTCTAGAATACATTATAAAGAGCTCATTTTTTAATTTTGTAATGTTGATCTTTGGAAATAAGGCACACACTGTTTTAATATGTTCCAAAGGAAAAACTATTCTATAGTTGTTAAATTTCTCCTTTTCAAACAAATTGGCTATAGTTAAAAAATCAGTAAATTGAAATCTCTCACGTACGTTCATTAATATGATGGGGTATTCCCATCTCTAGTACTCTGTACCGTCTGGTCGACGGGGCAGCGCCCATTCAATGACGTAACAGAACGCATTAGAAAAGACGCGCTAGAAAAATAGAAGTTGTGTATCCTTTTCTTGCGCATGCAAATAGAAAAGAAAAAAAAACAGGCACACAGCGGCCGTGCCCAGCCCAGTGGACACACGGATTACTACACAGACGGTGAAGCGTGAAACGGTCTAGACTCTAGACGGATATGTAGGTATGCACCAAATGATTCAATATTCATGATGAAAAATTAATAAAAAAATCCACCAAATTATAATAATTATAAAAGTTTATAAAATATCATAACATTCACAAATCTTATGTGCTTACGTATAGGGCACGTGCTCTTGTGCCCATTATGACTAGCCGCCACTGATGGAAGATAACATCACTTTACGGAGAAGAATGGAGAAAACAGAAAAGATCTTCCTCCAAAGTTCATAACGTTGTTTAATTGTTTAATCTGTGTGGGCACACATTTTCCAGTTGGTTTTTGAGAATGATTGGGATCCTTTGGATGCACGAGTCTAGTCAATACTTGTTTAGTGATCAGCATTTTATCAAAGAGGCAAGAAGCGAATTCTGAAACAAAAAACACCATACATAACAGCATAGTGTTCTAACAATGATTTTTAATGGTGATTGATGATTAGAGTGACGATTGAAACAGTTCATTAGAAGTATTGGGAGTTCCATCCATAATTTTTTTCTTAAAATTTTGCAACAAACACAGTGGGCCATAAATCGTATCCCTGTACTTAAATTGAACTAATTTAGATAATAATTTTTTTTTGAAAATTTTTGAATCTACATTGTGAAAATTTTATTACGACTGGCCATTTTAACAATGGAAAAGATGATGTTGACATTATGAATACAGATCCTTTCAATATTGCTAATTTATGTGCAGGGTGTGAAAACTGTTACCGTCAAAACCCAATTTTTAAACCAAATCTCATAAATGGTTAAGATACCTACGTACAAAACCCATACACTATAAACATGTCATGTAAGCAGTTCCTCTGAATTCATTTATCGAAGGTAAACTTGTAAATAGACGTCAAAAAAATTGTGGAATTAAAGTAAACCTAAATAAAAATTTTAATGCAATTACTTGAAAATGTTGATCCAATTTATTTCTAAGTGATTTGTTTTCCACCAATAAAGTTCATTGGATTTGATAGTACTTCTCCTCTCATACTTCATTTTAATTAATAACAGCGTTGATTAATGATTTAATAAGATCCGGAACTGATGCTTTTCAGGTAATTAAATTTCTCCGATAATATCTTCTAAAATTCTCCGACTTTTTTATTCCAAAATATAGCCCTAGAAATTCAATTTATTTTTAATAACTTTTCAATAATAATAATAACAATGTGTAAACTTGTCTTTAACAAATTATCAACAGGCATATTTTACTTGCCAGTAAAAGGTATGTCCTTAACAACTATGTATCAACGGTACTTATGTATGTATCAACTGAAAAATACCTGAATAAAATTTTAAGTATATCACTTAATTTTAAAATACAGACGATAAGATACAAGGCCTTTATTTATGTATTTATTATTAAATAAATAAATAAATGAAAAAGTCAATAAATCATAAAAAAATTTATCAAATTGATGACATTTGCGATGAAATAAATATAAAAACGGATAGATAAAACTCAATGACTTGCTTCACGCATCTTATTTGTGTACTTATGTATATTCTTAATATACAAAGAATTTTTAACACTTAATAGGTACTGTTTCTGTTATAATTTTGACTTGATCAGTTTTTTTCTTATCCTGGAATTCTTTAGAAAAAAATGAAGACACTACACGTGAATTAAGTGGACACCCTGTACGTACATCGTACAACGGTTCCCGATGTGAAATGCATCTTCTACATTCTTTTGTTGAATCATAGACAAATAAAAAGTTATGGAAATCTTTTGATAGCAGCCACTGTGTACGTTTAGAATAAATAAACAGTTTCGTCGCCAATCGCCTCATTACGGAATTATTTGAACATGTTAATCATTATGTCTGGAATCACAAGCATGTAATAGAGGACTTGAAAATATTTCCGAGATGAGTCATGCTTACTACTTTCAATTGGCAAAACTCATTTCTATTGTGGTTTCATGAATGAATGAAAGAATTAAGCAACATACGACGGATAAATTTAATCACTAGTAGTTAACTGTAAGGTTCAGACAAAAACATACTTAGTAAGTAATGTAGTTTTTATATGCTCATTCCCATTACTTCATTCTATGCGTTAACAAAACAATGATATGAATGAAGAAAAATATATAGTGCAAGGTCGATTTCTGTTTAGTCGAGCCAGTAATTGTGGTATTTAGTAATTAATTACAGTGAAACTTTCGCCAGGGAGTGGTTATCCTTATGAAATACTTTCGGCTGGGAATATCTTGAGTATCTACCTACTTTTTTAAACCGTACCGTACCGCACTTTACAAAATTATTACAAGATAAAATATTTGAAAAAATGTGAATCGAATGTAAAAATTTGATTAAATGTTTAAATACCTTTTAATTTATGTACAGATAATTTTATTCTAAATTAGTTACTGTTGGCAAACACGATCTTCGAGGTAAACAATGATATAAAAACTTTACTAGATAGAAGATATGGAGCATTATTGACAGCTAGGTCAACTTTGGTTACCTTGGTGTTAAATGACTGTCAGTTTTCATATTATTATTTTTCCCGATTAAGAGCTTTCCAGCTCATCCTAGCTGAGGTTAATATTCGACGGAAACTAAAAGAACTTTAATTAACCAATTTCATTTATTATTTTCAGAACCAACTAAGTAATTTCATTCTAATTTTTTTTTCTTCAAAAAAAATTTGAATGAAATGTTGAAGCAAAAATTATTCTAATACTAATTCTACCCGTTTATATCTTTCTTTATATAGGAATTAAGCCAAAAAGTTAACTAAGGTTGGGTTAGGTTAGGTTCAAAAGTGAGTGGGCCGAAAACCAGACCCTCCACCGCGACCATGTGGTCTATTGTGGCTCACATCTACTTATATTTCACCCAACAGGTCCAGCTTCTTAATGTAGCTGATTACCTTATTGGGTGAGAATTTATTCAGATCCTCTGGCAGAAGTTGCCCTTTGCCAAATAATGAGTATCTGATCCTTTCCTCAGCGGGGCAGGTGCACAATATGTGTTCTGCCGTTTCATCATCTTCTAAGCACAGGCGGCACTCGGCATCTTCTGCTACGCCAAATTTGTACAGATGATATTTTAAACGGCAGTGACCGGTATATAGGCCTAAAGTTCGTAGGTGCAACCTGCTTAACTCTAAAAGTTTTTTAGTTCTTATTTTTTAAGGGTTTATTATAAATGCCTTCGAATGATCTAATCTTGGTAGCTTTTGCCATTACTGGAGGATTGCCCCTCAGCCCAGGCCAAGAAAGTTGCTTTGGCAGGATTCGAGGATTTGCCAAGCACCGGTTCTGGTTCGACAAATTCAGAAGCAGCACCCTCCCTGGCCAGAGAGTCGGCTGCTTCATTTCCTTTATGTTATCCCAGAAAGTTATCCCAGAAGACGTTGCCCTTATCAACAGATATTTTCTTCTATCCATCGTATGTTACGCGAAACATTATATTTTGCCATTGTGCTAGCAGTGGTTCAAAAATCAACTTCTAAGAGTGCCTTTGACACTTTTAGATGTTGACCTTTGAACCACTGCGATTGTTTTGTCAAGGGTTTCTTCAACAATGTAATATTTCCCCAATTATCCCCAATTTCAGTTAAAAGTGATTTTTATTGATAAATCATTATTTATAAAAAATACATTAATGAACTATGAATATTGAACTCTCACAACAATCATCGTTGGGCAGACGAAAACATACATGCACTTACGTTATTACAATGAAAGTTCACAATCGAGTTTTCAAAGTGTTACAATCACCCCAGAGATACTGGAATGAGTACGATGAATTATCCAACGATCTTGCGAAGTCTTTATCGCAGCTAAAGGAGGTTTTTGAACACTGAATTTTGTTTTCAACAATCGGATTTTGAACATTTTATATGATTTTTGGTTTTGTTTATGAGAAACTGCTTATGGACTAACATAGGGAATACGCGAGCGATGTAGTAGGTATTATATATGGCCTCAATTTGCATAGCTTCTGTAAATTCATCGACGTACAGGCCACTAGAAGAAAGGCAAGCACCGCCGGTCTTCCCTGCATGGTCGACCATCCAAGTACTAGATACTAACCGCGGCCGACCTTGCTTGGCACTCATATCGATAATATGAACGCTGAACGCCAAGTTGCTACCACAGCTTGCCATACCTGTGTTTTATCATTTTCATACCATGCCTTACCATTTCTGTGTGACAGTGTTGAACATTGTCTTAGAAATAGTTAAAGAATATTTATATTATATACATGCGCCAATTACGAGATGAAGTGATACTAGCCGATTGCAGCATATCTAGATCAAATCCGAGGGAGTGCTAAATCTGTAGGTTTTCAATAGGTACATTATATGTTTTATTAACTTTCTACTTGTCGTCCCGGATCTAGGCTTTAAAATTTACATAAACGATCCAGTACGTATAATTTTTTATATATAACCACATAAAACAGCTTTTGTCATTCAATTGATATCATACGATGCCGTTTCTGTTAATGATTGAGAAATACTATTGTACTATATGAAATAATTATTTAACAAGCGGTGGATTTGATTACTACCGCGACATATTGTCAAACAACAAACAAAATGTAGTACAAGGACGGTTACATATAAACAAATTTGGGTTGCCACTTATATATTTTTCCCACTAAGTATACTATTTGTATTTGTAAAAGAAACGGGAAAATTATAAAATAATAAGGGGTTTCATTTATAATAACATCGTTGTCCATAGCCGGCCTAAGAATTTCAATGGACTTTGGAGTACTCAGTGTCGGAGTTTCCGTTTCTAGGTCCCACCTTTATTAACTATGAAAAAAGTATTAGGTATTATTAATTTTTGAGTCAAGAAAATACTATCGTGTAGTACCTACCTAAAAATACCTACTAAAAAATTACCGACTTCCAATATTCTATGAAAAATTTAACAATCTATTTTTCTCTGCGTGTTGGTTCTTCAAAAGCAAATCCCAAAGCACTGCGGCCATAACTAGACCTATTGTGCATCCCACAGGTTTCCTATTCTGGAAGCATCTTTGTTCTATGTAGGTATAAAGTCTAAAGGTCTATTCGCTGAAATTTCCCTTATAACAATGTTCCAAAAACGGTTTATCTTTTGTCTGACCAGATCAGCCCGAAATATTTCGTCAATATAGCACGAAAATGTTCGTTAGCGTCTTCGGTGCAGTAAATGAAAGCGGTTTAATTTATTAACTAGAAATGGGAGAAAATCACCCTGAAAAAATCTGGGAGAAAATGGGAGAAAATCTAGATGCTTTTGTCACCCTTCGGGTGACAAAAGCATCTAGAATAATATTACTTTTAAGAAAACACATATTGAAGAAATTTTGTAGCTGGCATGATGATGTAATTATACTAAACGAAGGGTACTCTATTCTTGATGGTAAAACATCATAATTTTTTAAGTGCTGAAAGTAGAATTTAGTTTTCAGTAAACATTTTTATCAATTTTATCAATGGGACCAAAAATATATTCCTGTCATAACAGTTGCAGCAAATTAATATTGTAGATATTTAATTTTTGTAAGTGAAAATGATGGATTTTACAGACTGCCAAAATGAACGAATTCATTCCAAACTTTACCTGCAGAAAGAATAAAAACTACGGACAATGAAACAGAATAACTAAACACTAATACTAATAAATAATTGGAATTAACAAATAAAAAAAAAATTGCCACCAGCGTGACTACAACTCGCGAAATCAGCATTATCACGTTTTGAATCCTACGACTTTCCCATTGCGCTACCACGACTGTTGTCAAAAGTTTACCCTGACACGTTTAAGTATGTAAACTGTACGTGTCAACCTGAAAAAATAATTCTTACCTATTTTCTAATTGGAAAAGCATTTCGCTTCAGTATTTTGGTAATCAGAAGTGTTTGGCAGTCGGTACTATCGATTCCGTTAGCAATATTTCTCGTAGGGAAATAACCCAGATGAAGTTTAATTAATTTGACAGTTTTCGTGGGAGTTGCTTGTCTCGTTAGTGCAATCTCACATGAGCAGATAAAATGAGAAATAAGTTGAGACGGACGCGACTCGAGATTTTCGAAGCCAAAATAGACGTAGTAGGACTCGACGTCCGGTCTCGAAAAAAAAATCTCAAAGGATTAGAGAAAGGACGCAACTTTCGCGTGAAGTGGTTCTCGAAGCTGTAAAATTAGAAAAAGGGTCTAGGGAGTTCCGGAAAAAGTCGGAATTTCGCCAGGCGTGACGGGGCCATTAGGCGCGAGGACAAACGCCGGTGCTACGACGCGTTTTAATATATATATGGATTTACCTGATATTTCCTCATTTAAAAATCGTTATTTGTATACCAAGCCACTAAAGTTGAACTTTTTATCACGAATCTGGATTTTATTTGCAGAGTCCAGTAGAGCTAAGATAAATAAACCACATGAGGGATACAAAGAAACTTTAGTGTCTAGGTACACGTTATGTTTTTTTCGAAATCCAGAAAACTGCATTTACTTACGTTTTACTGATTATTTTTCGTTCTTTCGTCGAAATCAGCGATCGTTCTGATCGCCGATTTCGACGTTCTTTAGTACCAATTTCGAAAAATAGTATATTATGTTACTAGGCGTAGAAGACGACTAGTATTTGTTGAGCCCAGAAGCTTACACAGCCAAGGCTATGTAAACTGAGCGAAACACATAAAGAGTTTTATACTATTTTTTCTTCAAGCGTCAAAATTAAAACTGTATTTCTTCAAACATTGCTCGTATAAAAAACGAAACGATCTGACATGACGTTTAATGCCAAACTGAATAATACTTCTTTTATAATATAACTTGAAGAAAGAAGTAGTTTTTTTAATACCGTTTTTCTTAAAGCGAAAACTGTACTACTTACTTATTTTCCTGTCACCATCGTCTTAAATCTTCAGCAGCTTTTTCTTCTTGTTGGAATTTTTGGACATTTCTATTATCAGCCTACTGTAAATATCTTTTTTAATTCCAATCTTATTTTTTTAGGTTTTATGCATGTTTTATGGCAATATGTATGTCATTTTTTCGGCAACCATTAAATATGAAAATATAAGTGTTCAAATACTATTCGGAGTAAAAAATATAAATGATTTATTAACACTGTTATAAATTAGAAATGGCCCCAAGGGGTCTTTGAGTCGGGCTAATTCCGGTAATTAATAATAGACGGTAAAGAGGAAACAAGATACAAAGGAGGTCCAGTAAACAATGTGTCATTCAAAATAATCAAGAAATTATAGTCTGTAACGCGGTCCGTAACAAGATTTAAGAGGTGATTAAACCCAGGATAAACAGGTCTGGTCTTGCAGTGCCTTTTGTTGTCAAATTTTCTGTGACATTATTACTACACAGTTTTTGGCATATTGTAAAGTTTCCTTTCAAGAAATCAATTTTTTTTTTATTATTATAAATTCCACACCAGGTACCTACGGCATAAGTGTCATGAAAACCAAAATTATGTCATTAGATTCATAATGCAGCGTCCTTGTGGAGGTTTAGAGAACATGTTTATACGTTTTCTTGGAGATAGAACTTTTATTCACCTTTTATGTACAATAATACTACTGAATGCGGTATAATTTAGAACTGACTGTTGTTTGGAAATTACATCTATTTATATGAAGTATTATTTATTATTTTGATTTGTAGTAAGTTGTTATTCATAACATGTTTTGTTATGCCAATGACGAGTTAAGACTTGAAAAATAAGACCAGTGACTATAGAAAGAATAGTCACTGATAAGACTCAGTATGTGAAATGTGAATATAATATACAAATGATATAACTCTTCCCTCCTTAAAATAGAATTTGGGAATCAACTGGAATAATGGAAATAAATGTAGGTTGCTTCGGTTTTCTTCATAATCTTTACTTCATCAGATCTCTTGGTAAATTGTACTGTTAGATGGGTTCTGTAAAATTTCCTTTTAATCCACAATAATATCACAAGAAAAACTCCTATAATACAGGGATGAGGTCCTATAATACAGGGAAAATCCAGAGATAATAATAGTAAGGGTCTGAGTTCTCGGAAAGGTCTTTAATGTAGGTTTTAAATAATTTATTTGATTTTGAATTTTTTAGAGAGAAAAACTGGTATATGTTTCGGAATGGCGTATCATTTTGTCCATGGAAATATTAGGAAAGAGATATACTGTTGTTAAAAGAAAAGGTTTTTCGTAGAGAAGGGACAATAAATTCGCAATGTGGTGACAAGCATAACTTGTAGGTTAAAGAGGGGTTATGTGCTTGAATCTTCTGGGATGGCAGGTATATTCGATGGTAACTGATTCCTTCATAAGAATGATGTAGTCTGTAGATGATAGTTGCTCGACATGTGAATTTTTGTACGCGGGTGGAAATTCTACAATATGCTTCAATATTTCTTCATCATAGAAGTTCGATGAAAAATTCTTTGGCGTTTTGGAAGTTGTCTTTGATTAATAAAGTTTCTTTGATGTTCTTTGGCTGGGAATCCATTCACTGGTAGTTATCTTCTGAGTCAACGGCCAGGTAGGGTTTTTTAGGAATAATGCTAATATTGGCAATAGGGATAGGAATAACATGATATAGGGATATAGAGGCTTTATTTTTTAAAATTGGTATTCTAATAGATATACAGGGTTATTCAGAACTTATCTCTAAAACTTTGAGAATATGTGCATCCTTAAAAAATAAGAAATCGATATCACCAAAAAAATTTATAATTAAAGTGGACCAGTATCCAGCGGCGTGCAATTAAAATTTTTTAAATATTTTTCAGAACGCGCCAAAAAAATTTTTTTTGTACTACCACATTTGTACATGTATGTTGAACATCCCCAAATTTTATTATGGATAAGTTCTGAATAACCCTGTATAAAGTAAAGTACTGATAGTCAGCTTTAAATCATTGATAACAAGAATGAGCATATCTGAATTTTTTTGTACTACCACATTTGTACATGTATGTTGAACATCCCCAAATTTTATTATGGATAAGTTCTGAATAACCCTGTATAAAGTAAAGTAACCACTGATAATCAGCTTTAAATCATTGATAACAAGAATGAGCATATCTGAATTTTGCTAAATTTGATTGTTGAAGTGTTCAAACAAAACTAAACACTAAATTCAACAAAAATGTTCTTATATCTATTGATGTTAAGAGGAGAGAACTTAGTGTTATATATAGTGCTTTGTCTAAGAAGTATGATGGTTTATTTAAAGTAACAGAGAACAAGTTCAAGTTGATTGATGAGAATTTGTCTTTGTGTGTTGGTGGCATAATTAACTTTTAGAAATTGCAACGTATCAATTAATTTCTTATGTTTAAACATGTTCCATTAACAATTCCGGTGGTTTCATTGGCGAATGTTGAAAATAAGGAAGTTCTTAAATTTAATTCGGATGCTAAATTCTTTTTATTTGAATCAAGAGTTTGTAATTTTGATTCAACATTTTGTATGTGCTGTTCAGTTGCTAAGCCAAATATTTTTTTATTAATATGACTTGGGCGTGAGACCCTTGCGGGAAATGTTTGTTTTATGGGCTGAGGTTGTATTGAAATAGTTGGTTAGGCCATTTAAATTGTTGAAAATGTTTATTGAGGCGAGAAAGTTTGATTCGGTTTGTGAAGTATTTGTGTTGGTGTTGATGGTATTACAGATCTTTTATAAGTTTGTAATTGTTCTTCTTTTATTACAAAAGCTATAGCGTCCTCTAATTTAGTAATTTCTTTAGTTCGGACGATTTGTTGTAAGTTAAGAGGTAGATTCCGTACATAGATATCTAAACATAATTTTTGATAAACTGTGCTTAAGGATTTTTTAACATCATTTGATTCGGTCGATAATTTTAATTTGGCCATAAAGAGATATTGATATTCTAGAATTAGGTTACTGAATGTAGTTAAAGTATCTCTTTTTGAATCAATTATTAAATGAGTTAAATCCTGTTGTAATGTAGGAAGATCTCGTGGATCTCCAAAAGTATCTATTAATAAAGATTTGATACTGTTCCAATCATTTAATTCGTGGCGTGATGCAACATTAATTTGTGCTTGGGCTCTTAATTTGCTTTTAATAGCTCGTAATAAAAAACTTTTTTGAACTTCGTTATTCTCTGCATTATAAGTTGAGATTAGTTCATCGCATGCTGATATGAAATCATTTAATACTGACGGGGTTCCATCAAAATTTGGAATCACGTCAATGAACATTTTTAATAGCTGATAATTAACTGTATCTGTCGCCATTTTGGAGATTTCGTTAATTTCAGTTAAAGACTTTTAGAGTTATTCCCTTATTAATCTAAAATATAACTTCTGATAAACAGTCAAGACAAATAAGAGTGAGTTCTAAATACCAACTTCAAAAATAAAAAAGGGAAAAAGGAATAGAAAGGATGTCTGTTGACTTACAGTGAGTAATACTGTCAAACTGGATTCCTAGTTCTGTTCCCAATAAGTTGATAGTGCTCCAGTAGTTGAAACCGGTCTTCAAGAGTATTGCCGGTGTTAGTTCAATATTTTAATTCTTCAGGGATTGCTCTTCTTCTCTTCTTTCAGTACTATCCACCGGCTGCACCAGTTAAACGGAGGTTCTTGATTAAAACAAGTTCATACGTTTTCTTGGACATAGAACTTTCATTCACCTTTTCAGTACAATGATACTACTTGAAATACGGTATAGTTTAGAACTAACTGTTGTTTGAAAACTACATATATTTATATGAAGTCTTATCTTATTATTGCTGTGGTTTGTGGTAAGTTGTTATTCATAACATGTTTTGTTATTCCAGTGATAAGTAAAGACTAGGAAAATAATGTAGGTGCAGTATGTGAATATACAAAAGGTATAATTAGCGGTAACACGAAAACAAGAAAGGAACATGGCCACTGGTCCACATTACATTTACATGGATAAGGGCAAACAAGTTGAGTGATAACTGATATACGCCGACTTTTTTAAACAGTAGGTATCCTACAAAAATTAAAAACTTATGCTTTTAGGCTTATACTAGAAATGGGAGAAAATCGCTGTCGCGATTTTCGTTCCAATTTTTAGCCCTACCAGCCACAGATGACATCTATCATCATCATCATCATCAAGAAAATACATATTAAAGAAATTTTGTATCTGGAATGATGATGTAATTATACTAAACGATTTTTCTTAATATTTTGATGAATTGTAAGGGTACTCTATTCTTGATGGTAAAACATTTTCAGTAAATATTATTATCAATTTTATTAATTGGAATATATTATAGATATTTACTTTTGTAAGCTAAAATGATGAATTTAATAAACTGCCAAAATGAACGAATTAATTTCAAACTTTACGTGCAGAAAAAATAAAAGCTACGGATAATGAAACAAAATAACTAAAGACTAATACTAATAAATAATTGGAATTAAAAAGTAAGAAAACAATTTGCCTCCAGCGTGAATCGAACTTGCGAAATCAGCATTATGATGTTTTGAATACTACGACTTTCCCATTGCGCTGCCGCGCCTGTTGTCAAAAGTTTAGCCTGGGATGTTTAAGTACGTAAACTGTACTTGTCAACCTGAAAAAATAATTTTTACCGATTTTCTAATTGGAAAAGCATTTCGCTTAAGTATTTTGGTAATCAGAAGTGTTTGGCAGTCGGTACTATTGATTCCGTTAGCAATATTTCTCATAGGAACATAACCTATCTGAAGTTTAATTAATTTGACAGTTTTCGTGGAAGGTGCTTGACTCGTTAGTGCAATCTCACATCGGCATATAAAAAGAGAAATAAGTTGACACGGAGGCGACTCGATCGAAAAAAAAATCTCAGAGGATTAGAGAAAGGACGGAACTTTGGCGTGAAGCGGTTCTCGAAGCCGTAAAAATTAGAGAAAGGGCTAGGGGGTTCCGCGAAAAGTCGGGATTTCGGCAGGCGTGAAGGGACTATCAGGCGCGAGGACAAACGCCGGTGCTAGCCGGATCTCTCTCGCTGAACGGCGATCGACCAAAATTTTGCAGAGGTTGTTTGAAAAGGCGTTTAAATTGGGAAAACGCGTAGGAAACGGGGCGAAAATGCCCCTACGCATAGGAGAAAGGCTCGAGGCGACCTCCGGTCGCTCGCGGGGATCTGTATCTATATTTCCTTCTTATCTAACCCTTACTGTCTAACAGAAGGCAATATATCTGTAGAATACCATGATTTTAGGTTCGCATCAATTTCTTGTCACATTCGGTGTACACCATAAGTCGATATTGGGGCCATTATTATTTATTATGTTCATAAAATAACATAAGTACCTATATAAACGTTCACTGTTTTATGCCGATGACATGAAACGGCTTTGAGCCTTGATTATGACTATGATTGTGAGTTATATTTCTTTATATCCGATTGCAAAGTAAATGATTAAATAATTTCTTTAAATAGGGCAAAAATTTGGTTGAAAATTTAGGTTTTGTCATTAGAAGTTCTGTTGGTTTTGTAAAGTAAATCGAAGCTAGAATATAGCTGACTCATTGGGAATATGTTCTTGTTGGGGATATGGTGTATCTTCACCGACCAATATTATGAAGCTTTCACCCTTATATTTATTGTGCGAAATATACATGTCTGCGCCCAATCACTTATGGAAATAATTATACACAACTCCAATGTTCTCAATATTTTTTATAAATATCACAAGGTGCATTAAATTGTACCGTTCATCAACGTAGTAGGTATGTTATAAAAGGATACGATACATACGATGGTACGTTATGTCAACATCGTTACAAGTTTTTCTTGCTTGATAGCAAGAAACATGTGATATAAAAATGGAAAAGTGTTCGTTAGTTCGAAAGTTAATAAAACACAAGATCAAGGATCAACATTAATGAAGAAAGGTATATTCACGGTGAAGACTCATCCCCTTGAATCTACTATTGCCACACAAAGTAGTCGATATAAGCATACATATGCATATCCTTTAAATAATATTCATACTAAATAATTATCTGTAAATAAAATTCAATAAATATTAGGTATAATGATTGATGTAATATTTCATGAAATAGGTATTATAATTTACAGTTATCATATTATCGCAAGATATTAAACAATTCTGATAAATAGTATTATGCAATAGATAAAATTTATAAATCAATAATGAATACCTTTATCAAAATTAAATTCCTAGTTAAATTTTTACATATTAATTAAATTACCTAACTATTTTACTACAAAACTTTAGAGAGAAGATCTCAAAGACTACATGAATCCATAATAAGATTGTAAAATCTACGTGTGCGCTACATAAGCTGTTAAATTTCGTTGTAAATGCCGAAAACCTGAATTTGATACGACGGTCAGTTCGGATGTAATCGAGCCGTTCCTGGACTTTTGCCCAACCCTGTATAATATGTTAAACTAATTTGACCGTATTCTCTATTTTTTTCCACGAATAACCCACACATTGTTGCTACTTTTTTACAATATATCGATATCAACAATAACTCTCTTCCAGAATACCTCCAGCTTATTGTTTACCAACCACTACGTTGTAAATAGGGCCGCGATTCTGTAATGACGATACGACAGTGATACGATATCGAATCGTACAAATAGCGATTCTCTTTGGAAATCGACTCCTCGACTATCGAGTAATCTAACCTAAAAATGGTCGATAGCTTTGGAGGTGTCGTCCACCGTAAACGATAGCATCTTTGTCTAATACGGTGGTGGTTATTTTATACAAATAAATATAAGTTGTGATAGGTATATTATGTACATTGATATAAAAGAGAAAAGAGCATAAAATTCTTTTTATTTTATGGTGTGGAGCATAAGCATTTAGCAAAGACAATACCTTTAGTTACAATGTCCCTTAAAATGCAGGATATACATTGGGAAATTTTTATTAATTTCGTAGAAGAGTATAAAAGTTTAGCAGCAGGAAAATTTGTAAACTCAACTGCTAACTCTTCAACTAACTTTATTTAAACGAAACAATTCGATAAACCTTCGTTCAGGCAAATTAAATGGGTTGTTAGTTGTCAATTAGTCTCCTATTTTGCCTTCGTCTTTCATTGTGATCAACGTGCCATCGTGCTCGTTCATTAAATATAGGTAACATGATAAGAAGATTAATAAGTTCTATATAATTAAAGACGAATTTATTAGCACTTACACTTTTCATAAATAAAATATATTATCATAAACCAGTTTAGAGTTATCACTATTGTCGTTTTATATCTCCGATCAAATATGTATTTGGTCGGATTTTTGTTGGGATTTTTATATAATTATAAACTTTTTAAGTGAACAAAACAAAACAAAGTAAGGTTAATACAAGTCAAAAATCAATCCTAAACCGCAGTGTTGCCAACAGAATCTCAATTTTTTCGCGTTTAAATTGGGTATCGAAACGATAGTGAACCGGAATCATTTTAAACACAATCGTACTGACGATATCGAAAACTGGGGTCGTATCGTCATTGAAATCGTATCGTAGAATCAGAATCCGGGCCTATAGATTCGAAACAGCATAATATATGAAATATAAACCACATATTCAAAATATCTACGGAATTGTTTCTAAAATAAAAATCTTGAGATAAAACTGATAAAATAAGTATTTAGATAAATTGCCAGAGAAATCTAGTCATCTGGCGCCATCGAGCATAAAATATATTAATTAACAATTAAAGTTACCTAATTAGCATTAGCAGTGCAAAAAATAGTTTACAACCAGGATAAGCGCTTGCATATATGAATTATGATTAGTTACTTATTGTATTTATGTAGGTATTTTCTGTAGGGTATAGTTTGCCGAGTGACTCATCCAAACTATAAAAACGTTAGGGTTTTGCATCGTCTTGTTCTCTAAAATACAGATTGGGATAAAATGTTTATACAGTAAAGCAGACAACACTGACGTAGTTTTCCACATAACACCAAAACACTATACTGCACTTGACGGCCGTTTCCCTAACCAAGTTGGCATCATATGGAGATGATTAAAACTAAACCTAAGTCCTATTTATACCTAAACTGTTTCCGATGGATCAGTGAATCGCCGCGATGGATCAGTGAACTGTGATTTACTAAACAATAAAGAGGCCTATATGGAATTGGTCCTCTGTCACCATTCATACTATTTTTACATTTAGCAATTTCCAAACTCTCAAAAGCATCCAGCTGTCTGGAATTTACTGCGTTCCTAATCAGTCTCAAATTCCCACTATTTTATGGTTTTCTCGAACGCATTTGGGCTACACTAGACTTATCTGTTCTCCCATATTTGAGATGAGACATATGTTCCTTGAATCTAGTTTGAATTGACCTTCTAGTTTGCCCAACATACGTTTGATCGCAGTTTTTACAGCTAATTTCGTAAATCTCCGACTTTTTCTTAGTTTCTATTTTGTCTTTTGGATTGCCTAAAACTTGTTGTAGTTTATTTCCCGATGAATAAGCCATTGACATACCTATATCTTTAAAAAGCTTGCCAAAACCAGGGGTGAAACGAGGATCGTATGGAATAGATATGAATTTTGGATTTTCTCTTTCATTTTGAAAGCGGTCTCTTTAAATTTACGTTTCCTAATTATTTTATCAATTAAACTTATAGAATATCCATTACTCACCGCTATATCCATAATCATTGCCTTTCCTTTTTCAAACCTCTCCTTATTTAGAGAAAATCTTAATAGGCTCTGAATTAAAAAATTAAAACTCGCTATTTTGTATTGAACACAATGGTGAGAGTCCTTAGGGATATATCTTAAAATACTGGTATATTTTCTGTATATGTCAAATTCTAACTTATTTTCACTATTTCTAATTATTAAAATACATCTAAAAATAGTAGTTTTCCAGAGTTTTCAATTTCATATGTAAATTTAACTGACGCGAAACGAATATTCAATTTAGAAACAAAGTTGTCAATATCAGTTGCTTTTGTATCAAACACTGCAAAGATATCATCCACATATCTAAACCAAACCCTGGGGAAATACTTGAATTCTTCTTTTACTTCCGTTTCGAAGCTGTTCCTGAAGAGATTAGCAATGAATGGTGACAAAGAGTTACTCATTGCTGTACCCTCATGTTGTTCGAAGAAATTACCATTGAATCGAAAGTAATTTTGTTTCATGGAAAGTTTAGTATGTTGAAGATATTAATTTACTACATCTTGACTGAGATTGTTTGATTCGAGTAGATCCTTAAGATATTCCAAGGTCTGTATATAGGAACACTTGGAAACAATGAACAAACCTCCAAGGAGATCAAAACTTCACCTTCTTGCAACTGGATATTTTTCACCTTATTAATGAGATCAATGGAATTAATCACAGAAAAACTAGGTGGTGCAGTGGGTAAACCTTCGAACTTCTCTCTTAACTATTTTGATAAGTGGTAAGTCGATGATCCAATTGACGAAACAATAGGACGCACCGACTTTCCTGGTTTATGAATCTTAGGCAAGCAGTACAATCTAGGTACAGCTGGGTTAGATATATGTAACCTCCTATTTAAAGCCTGAATAATAAGGTTGTTTCAGAAAGCAGTATCGATAATGATAAGTAAATATACAAATAATCTAAATAATTCACTTAGTTAAACGACAGGACGAAGGTCTAATTAATTTTATATCTAGATCTCTGTTGCTAATATAAATAGAAGCATGCGTGTTAATTGTGGCAAAGCAAAACAAATACACAGGTACAGACATCAATTTTTCGGAAATTTAGCTCCACTTCAAAGTACTGTAACTAAAGGAAATAATCTAGGATGCATATTAATCTAAGGCTGCGTTAAGTGGACACACAGGTCCACCTGCCTAAGTCCTGCCTAGGTCTGCCTAATTAAAATAGTTCAGCGGCTGGTCCGACTGTACCACATGATCGATCAGCTGTTTGGGCAAATTGGTCAGGTTTTGAAACGCAACTTTGGTGGTCGAATTCGTTAAGTACACGGTCAAACAAAGGTATATAGAAATTGAAAATTTTAAAGAGTTCTCTGTTGACCTATAGATAAGGGATTAGCTATTTTAGGCTAGTTAGTTGTATCCGTTGACCGTTGATTGATAATCACGTGGATACGTGAACACGGACCAAATTTGAAATTAGCTATGCATGCACGGAACAATACGGCAAAAGGCAACTGTTGAACTTGTATTTAACTCTTGGTTAAGCGGTACGTTTACCCACTGTGGTCGGGTAGATTGTGGACTTAACGTAGGCTTAAACATAAACTAAAAGAAAATGCGTAGAGTATACTAGCTGTTACATATTTTATCTATTTATTACCCCAACTAATCCCATTCTTTTGTATCTATTGATCTTGCCATGTGGAGAAGAGCAGTGCACACAGCTTTGAGATGGTTACATATATTATGTGGCACAATCGGATCAATAAAAACAGAATGATATGATGCGATTGATTAGGGGCAATAAACAAACAGCTGCGTCGTGGTTTTCATTAGAAGACTGTGGCACTCATTTTTTATTTGTTGTCAATTAGATTTACTTTTATAATTGTAAATTCGTACAGTAGACGTGAACAATTTTATTCTTATTCATGAGAACTGTGACACTTTAGGTTTGTTCCAACATTCATCCAAATCGAATCGTTTCAATTGCTTTGTGACTGTTTGGTCAAAAGGCTACAAAACTGCTACGTCACATATGATATTGGCAAAGTTGTGCCAATAGATATTAGCAATAGATAGATAAGATATTAAATAGTATTAACTGCTACGTTACCTTGATCGAATATCACTTAGACACTATTAGAAATAGATCTTAACAATCCTACACATCAATGATTCGTTCTTAATGTACACATATTTCATTAAAAAATTGATGGTCAAGATATAAAAATCTCTGAGTTTTAAAAATATACAAAAAACGAATAAAAAGGACATCATATAGAGGGGTATAAATGTGAACATAATATATTAAATAACCCTCTACAGTGTGGTTCAAATTGGTGTATTGTCTTCTAGTTTGATGTTGACAAAATAATGTAACAGTACGGGCGAAAAATTATGATTTATGAAAATTAAGATATAGGTAGGTACAGTATTTTGGTAAATTAAAACTGAATCTTGTAAATTTTTGTCCCATTACGTGATCACGTAATATCAAATGTTATTCAAAAGTCTTGAGTAAGTGTGTAGGATATACAGACGACTTAAATCTCAATTTCAATCAGTTGCGCGTCTTATTAAATCATTGAAAGAACGGTAGAGATTGAGATAGGTAGGTACACCTTTGTGTGTTTATTCACTATAAATCATTTGAACCTGGCATGGTAAGTGCTGAAACTATAATAACAATAAGTTAAAACACAATTAAAGAGCGATAGAAAATCAAAGTAAAAAGTGTTTTAATATATATCATCATTTATTTATTTATTTATTCATTTTGTATCTACAGGAAATCCCAATTGATACAATCTATGCAAATACCTATAATAATTATTATTATAATATGAATTACTGAATCATAAAGGATAAAGCAGATTAGTTCATTTGGTTCATAAACTTAATAAATTGGTATCGAGAAGCCATGAAAATATCAAAATCCGGATGTACTGAATTGACTGTTTAATAATTTCAGTTGCAGAGGAGTAAATGAGTGTAACCCAATATTCATACGATATAATTCCGTAGATCTAGTTGTATAGTTTGGAATTCTTAAACTAAATAAAGAAAGTAATTCACTTCAACCTCAACCTATTTAATAAATATAAGTTTATACGCAAATTATATATAGACACATTTGCCTTTATGTACTAGAGGATCTTGTTAATTAGTTGGAATCTGTCACTACGCACATAATTGTTTTTGTCTACATCTATCATAAACAATATAAATAATTAAAAACATAATATTAGTTAATAAGATCACACAGCCTAAAACATTTGCACAATATATGTAGGTATAATACCTTAATAAGATGATCAAATTTCAATACCCAAATAATGTCTGTAACTTATTTCTGGTGCAGGTATCATTCTTTGCAGTTTATTTTGGGATTGCATCAAAATAAATAAATTATTATATTTGCACCAGTGTTTTTTGGGGCAAACTTTAGAAGTTTGCGTGAAAGTGATACTTCACTTTCAATCTTTATTTTGAATACTTCTGGTTTTCTGATTTTTATTATTTTACAGATGGTGTAATCCCAAGATAAACTGCAATAATTGCATGATCTTTGTTGCAAACCCCAAATCCCAGTGAAGTTTAAACATTATTGTTATTTATCGACAAAGCTTCAGTGAAGAGGAGTGAATTTAAAACCATCGCCGCACTTGTATACGCACGTAATAAAAATCCTCTCCAGAGCAGCAACCATAACCGTAAATAGAATCGTAGATTTGTAAACAAGAAAAGAATTCTAAGGTTTTAAATTTACCGACATATTTCAGAGATAATATATCAGAAGTTGACTTTCTAGAATCATTTACATGTTTGTTTCCACATCTACACATTAATTATTTAGATCTAGATGAACTTCTGATTCCATAAGGTGGCACTCCTTATCGATACCTGGTAAACGTAAGAAACATTGTTAAAAAGTACTTACCTAGTTTTACCTTCATACGGAAACACAGAATTTTACATACTTACATATTTTATTTGTAATTGGTGGTAGTGGAGGTTCATAGAGGTATCAAGTATTATATAATTTGAGAGCTGTAATAAATGTAGATTTATATATGTTATAATAGGTTTGTTCCTACACAGCAGTTTTTGATAGTTTGCAGCACTGGTTCAATGCGCAAGTGCGATTCATGCATCAGTTGGGAAACTATTTTGAATTACTGTTGTTAGAACACAATGTTTAGTTCACATAATATCCGGTATAAGGGCCAGCAACGTTGCTTTGTTTTGTTGATTTCGATTTTCGACTAGTTAACCTTAAAAAATGTCAGGTATCTATAATAAAAAGTAATAGGAATAGGTTGAAAATTTACTCTAAACGCGTGTTTTCTCAGTTCACATTCTATACTAGCAGTTTTGGAACTACAGCAAATGTAAGTCGGATAATCGCTGGTGACAAATGAGACACAGAGGACACATAATGTCACACTTTTATTGGCAGATTTATATAAGAAATCTCGGAATAAAGTTGGAACCCAGAAAATTCCAAATCTGAAAAAAAAGTGGCAATTAATTTCCGAAGATATTAATATACCTATTACTTTCGCTGCTTTCACTTAAAATAGGTATCACTCATAATGAAAATAAAATTATAACATCTCAAACAATATTTAAATAATCGATTTTCTCTAAAAAAATAGGTTAGATAAGTTAAGATATGCCAGTTTCATTTTGATTTCATATGATTTTATCCACTATTCACTGCGCATGCGTCTGACTAGTAGTTTCTAAATAATCTTCAGATCGATTTGACAGTCACCAAACCGTTTGAAACCTAGTCACTTTTTTGTTGGAACGGTAAAATATTACTACTAGTTTGAGAATGATTATGTTGGAACAGGTAAATATGGTTTGCGCAGACTCCTGGCAGTTTGCCGGTAATTTGGGGCTGAGTAGGAACAAACCTAATCTATTTATCTACAGACTGCAATTTGAAAAATAAGAGAAAAATAAAAGTTTTATTTTTCTTGAAATCGAAAATTGTAAACATTGTGTAGTCTTTACTCTCTTTTAGTTGCCTAAATGCACATTTTATTTCAAAACTAAAATTATGTATATTCCCACAAGACCTAATAAATTAACTTAAAAAAATATTTACGTTGCACGGTATGAAATAGCGGCGCCCTATAGAGATCTCACAATACACCAAATTTGTAAAGGATTGTATTGATTTTGTCGCTTGTCAATGCATACCTTAAAAGTTTTTGTTAAACTTAGATTGGTTTACAAATTTTAAAACAAATTTATAAATAAATTATTAAACATTTTCCATTAAATATCATTTGTTTTCTATTATCCTATATAAACCTTTAGAGAAAACGTCCGACAGTGCTTTTTGTCTAATAATTTAGAGTAAACCGTTATAATTAATTCCAGGAAACCGCATTGTATATCATCGGTTTCGATGTTCAATAATGGAGTGGGTATTGTCAGGGGCATTACAATTTGTATTAAAATTGGGTGATGATAGTAAAGCAATAAGGGGAGCAGCCGATACGTGATTAGAATTATAATAAAAACCACTATCGAGGGCAGTGCAATTTTGATGAGAAAAAAGGGACGAAGTAATAAAAGTTATCATGATAAAAGAAACTATAATGTAGATAGCAGACGCCAAGAAAGTCGCTGCATATGGATGAAATGAAAAAATATGAGGGTAATATGACACATTAACGACATCCAACTGCATGTAGTTCAAACTCAATAGTATCTATACAATATGGCAGTAGATTTTATTATAAAGAAATCAGAAAAACTCTCATATTAAGATACACAGAAGATTGTAAAAATAAAAACCCATTAAAGTGTTATTATACTTTTAGATGGTACGTAGTCATTTTGGGGTATTGGGTGCTATGAATAACAACCTGCTACTACTACAAGTATTAGTATATTCTACGTAGTATTTACTTTAAAACGAAGTAGATACTACATTTCGAAGTACTCCCTTGTATTTTTCCGGAAATGGTAAAAATAATAGTATTCTCTTAAACATTATAGTAGCATATACTACGACTTAAAGTATCTACTTTTTACCGGTAGATACTTAGATTTTAACAACTGAAGTATTTGCTCCATCATTAGCGAAGTTGATATCATAGCAGCTTCACCGTACATTCTACAAAGTGATTATTTTAAAAATGGCTCAAATACGTAGAAATAAAATTTATACTGCAAAAAGACACTACGACGATGATTTCCTATACTGTCAAATATTTAGGTCAATAATTAAGTACCATCAATTTAGAATGTTTTATGTTTATATTTTACATCTAGGATTAGTAGGGAAAACATTACTTTCCCGTTACTCGTTATCTTCTATCACACTTCCTTCATCCGAAGATATCTTAAAGGACTGTTGATGTCATAAATACATACAAAACTGAAACCGTTTCCCATAAACTTTTAAACGTGTCTTACCTCGTTAGCCAGCGCCCGGCGCGCGGAGTATGTATGATGGAAGTAGGACTACACATTTCAAATAATGTACTGCACTTGTTAAGTAGATACTTCATAATATGGAGTATATACTTTGTGATGAAGCATGTTCTATGTCAAGTAAAGTATATACTACCGGAAATTAGTAAATTCTTCGCCTTAAAGTAGATACTACATAGAATATACTAATACCAGAGAACATTGCACCAGTAGTGTTCTCTGCTAATACTTGTAGTAGTAGCAGGTACTACGTTTTTATTCATACCACAAATTGTATGGCATTCTAATTACAACAAATACTCGTAAAGTAGTGGATAAAAATTCGTTATTTTATAAGTACTCAAATTTTTTATAATCGCAGGGACTCGTGGCCTACGGCCTACTTTTTTAGGCATACCTTTCTTATTATTAGAGCCATAAAACTATATGACTATATTTGTAAAAAATAATTATTTCGAAATATGTAAAAAAAATTATTTCCAAAAATGTAAAAAATACAGGGTGTCCCATTTAAAATATCAAAGTTTATATCAACGTAGCTTCATTGAGTCACCCTATAAAAAGTTAAATATGTAAAATAAGGACAAAAATAAAAAAATCCGAGGGTTTGAACGATTTTTAAAAAACTGGGTATTTATAAAGTAACGAATTTATCCACTACTTTGCGACAGGACTGTATACATATAGAATAAAACGGTCCAATTGAAACATCAAATATTTAAATATTTAAGGAATACCGTCATAATTTGCATTTATATAAATTAAACACTCGTAAAACTAAAAAAAAAATAATTTTTATACAGGGTGAGTCAATTTATACTAGCAGGACTCTGGCATTTGATAGAGCACCTTATTTTAAGTGAAGTTTGTCATATAAACATATGTCGGGAATCGCTTCGTTTTTGAGATACAGGGTGTCAAAGTTTTAGGTTTTTTTTAGTGTTTTCCACACAGCTCCTAAAGTTTTTAAGATAATTTATTCAAATTTTTACGATAGATTACCTATGATAGTCCACAAATTTTGACATATGTAAACGATTTGAAAACTTACATGGTGATATTTTTTCGGGGGTCAGGCCCCCTTTTATTGTTCAGAACTTTTTTGCGGTGCACCACTGACTGCTGATTTGCCAAAATTTGGATTCCATGTTCAATTTAGAAACTTTTTCGTCTCTTGCATTTTTATCGTAGCTGTAACAGTTATCGAGTAATTTGAAAAAGTCTATGAAAGAATATTTTATTAAAAAAAAATATTTTCATCAAAACTTTCACTAAAAACTTATTGCCAAACGAAAGTTCATTAATCTAAATTGTCAAAGGTTACATACTTACAGTACAACTTTTGCCACTAATTATTATTATAAAAAGTCAACATATTTGGGTAGAGCAAAATCCATGTGCTATTAGGCCAAGAAAATTCCAAAATGAGTTTAGCTTTAACGTATGGGTAGGAATTTTTGAAAATCGTTTATTTGAACCATATTTTTTGCCAGAAAGGGCCAGTTCGCAAAACTTCTTACAGTTTCTTGAAACCGTGCATTCTAATATGTGGGAAGATGTCCCTCTAAATTTAAGACAGCAAGCTTGGTTCCTGTTGGATTGCTGCCCAGCTCATTTTGAAAAAAATGTAAGAGCTTGGTTAGACGACAATTATCCAGAGAGGTGGATTGGACGTGGAGGTCCAATCGCACGGCCCTCAGGTTCCCCAGATATAACACCAATGGATTTTTTTGTGTGGGGCTTTTTTAAAGAAAAAGTGTATGCCACTCCTGTTGAAGATATTGACGATCTTAGAGAGCGTATAAGGCATGCTTGCGAATACATAAGAGTTCATCACTTAGTTTCAGCAAGAAGGTCTATTGAAACGCGATGCCGATTATGTATCCAACAAAATGGATCACATTTTGAAAATTTTAATTTGAAAATAAAATGATTTCGGGTTATTTGTAAAGTTATTTGTATTTGCCTTGGTTTATTATTAGTTCTTAATTAAGTACTTAGTTTTTTACTAATTTGCTTTTTACTTTACTAATTAATTTTACTTAGTTATTAAGTCTCTGAAATGCTACAAAAAATGAATAATTAGTGGCAAAAGTTGTACTGTAAGTATGTAACCTTTAATAATTTAGATTAATGAACATTCATTTGACAATAATTATTGTTTTTAGTGAAAATTTTCAT
Organism: Pogonocherus hispidulus; assembly: GCA_963924545.1. Taxonomy (NCBI): domain Eukaryota; kingdom Metazoa; phylum Arthropoda; class Insecta; order Coleoptera; family Cerambycidae; genus Pogonocherus; species Pogonocherus hispidulus. The sequence goes on from OZ004692.1 coordinate 92,395,492, forward strand.
AAAAATATTTTTTTTAATAACATATTCTTTCAGAGATTTCTTCAAATTACTCGACAACTGTTACAGCTACGATAAAAATGCAAGAGACGAAAAAGTTTCTAAATTGAATATGGAATACAAATTTGGGCAAATCAGCAGTCAGTGGTACACCACAAAAAAGTTCTGGAAGATAAAAGGGGGCCTGACCCCCGAAAAAATATCACCCTGTACGTTTTCAAATCGTTTACATATGTCAAAATTTGTAGACCATCATAGGTAATCTACCGTAAAAATTTGAATGAATTATCATAAAAACTATAGGAGCTGTGTGGAAAACACTAAAAAAAAAAAAAAACTTTGACACCCTGTATCTCAAAAACGAAGCGATTCTCGACATATGTTTATATGACAAACTTAACTTAAAATCAGGTGTTCTATCGAATGCCAGAGTCCTGCTAGTATAAACTGACTCACCCTGTATAATGTAAGTAGGTATAGGTTAAGTTTAAAAAATGATTAAGTTTGTTTTTTATCAATACTTAAATAAGATGCTCGGACATATCAATTACTAATTTGAATTTAGAGTTTTTTTAGACGAATATTGAAAATGTACAGGGTGTTCCATTTTCATATATTGTTGTCAATATCAATTTTTTTCAATAGAACCCCCTATATGTTTTTATAACTTTTACTAGACCATTGAGAGACCATTTAAATAATATGATTTGTCACCTACTGCTTCCATGGGTATCAAGATATTAGCAGTTGAATTTAGTAAGTTAGAATTAAAATTACGATATCTGTAATTCTACAAAAAATCGTATGGCTGTCTTTTATATATATATTTTTTTATACCTATTATCCAATTTTTTAAATGTAGAATGTTAATAAAAAAATTGTCATTGCGGTGAAATAAATTTATTGAAATAACAGGAACAGCAGAAAAACCTTAATAAACAACATAAAAATAATCTACAATAAATGGTCGCTCAAAAAACTTCTTGAGCAGACAATCAAACGGAATTCAAGGTGTGTTCGAGTTTCATTTCAAACTCTCCTTTTTAAATTATCGATGTTATATAGTTGCCTGATGTATTGGATTTCTAAATAGTTTCACAAAAACTATCACAGAAGTGCCGGCTACTTCACAGGCCCTCTTCCTCCAATCCATTGACCTTGAAATGTTTGATTCAGGAAGTCGCGTTCATTTGGGTCTTGTTGGGGTACAGTAGATTCAACGCAGGAATTAATTTATCTCAAAAATCCAAGTACAGGGTCTCCACGTATATTTTAAATCAACTACTCGGGCTTTGATTTTACAAAAAGACTTTGTTAATACGGATTTTAAGGTATCTTTTAAAGATTCAGAATAACTTTCAGAATATGTTATCAGAAACACAATTGGGCATTTCAAATTGGCCTGCTATTGTGTTTATTATTTTGTAATGTAATGTGGGAGAATAGACAAATATTTTTTAATTTTAAATATGTGGAAAACCCTTAGAGATAATTTAATAAAATTACATATTTTTAAAAACAGAAGAAAATTTCTTTCCAGATTTGTGAAAATATATAGTATGTTCTATTTAAAAAAATCAAGTTTGTCATGTAATTTGGTCTCAAATGCTCAATTGTGGTTCTGAGAGCATATTCTGATTATTCAAAAGTTACCCTAAAATCCGCATTAATGAAGTTTTTTTATAAAATCAAAGATCAAGGAGTCAGAAGCTAGTTCAAAATATACGTGAAGACCAGTTCCTCAACCCTGTATTCCACCCTCAAAAAAATATGACCTAAAAACTTTTTCCTCAGCTATCCCTGCCCAATTATTGAGTTGGAGAATATTGGATCTCTGGATGATTTTCGCCCATCCCATTTTTGCCTGCTGACGTGTCCATTTAAAAAAAAGACCTCATCCAAAAACCATATTCTGCGGATATCAAAGCTGCTTAATTTTTTCATATTTTTCACAAAAGGTCATCTGGATCATTTTCACTTACTTCATAGATTAGATAAAGCAACTTAACTAAAAAAAAAACTGATCTTACTTACTATTTCATAATCCTCAACAAATTTGGACGATGTTTTATGTAGATTTTCTATTGGACTAAGTGTGACATCAAGCTTAATTTCTGGTGGCACTTGAGTGACTTCATCTTTTCTAATCGCTAAATAACCAACAAAATTTGGCACACTGTTCCTTATGTGATGTGTTTGTTGGGATATTTATAAATTAAAAGGATTACATACTTCTGCTTATGGTCGGCGATTATCATCTCCACCAAGCATAATCAAAATTTCTATTCTTTCCATTTCGGTTAAGCGTGTCATTTTAATTTCAAACTAAAATCATTCTTTCAACGCCTGACACTTACAGAATAATTATTTTGATTGATTATGTATAATACAAATTATGGCAAAGATACATAAAGTCTTGAAAGAAATTTCTAGGAAATTCAGGTAACAATTTTCATCTGTTTCAGCATATCATTCAAATTGATGAAAAATAATAACAAAACAGGTACTTAATAATATGGATCGGATAATATCATTAGAAATGGTAAGAAATGAATTATTTACCTAAACACATTTTATAGAATTACAGGTGTCAAATCTTGATAACCTTGAAAGTGATGTGTGCAAAATGTCATATTTCTTAAATTGTCTTTCAATGGCCTACTTGAAATAATGCACAATTTATAGGGTGTATCATTTATTTAAGAGAATTGGCGTTAACAACAGTACGTGAAATGGGACACCCTGTATATTTTTATGTACCTAAAAAACTCTAAATTAAAGATGAAAATTAACCTGTACAAGAGTCATATTGATATATCGATTAAACAAAGAATTATTGATTTTATTCAAAATTTTACCCTTTGATGTATAATATTTTATGTATAATATTTTATATAAAATTACTAATGATACTGTTTAACTCATTCTATCTAAATCATTTATCTTTTTTAAAAATGACATTCGCGAGAAAATATTGATTGAAGTAAAATATTCACTTATAATATCCCAAGTGCAAAATTATTGCCCGAAATTTTTTTCCAGGTGGAGAATATTTTGAAAATAATTATCCCGAGTCGAAGATGAGGGATAATTTTCTAAAAATATTCGCCACTATGAAACAATTTCTGGCAATTGATGTGTGCACTTGGGATATTCGGTAAAATAATTTCACACTGAGGAAAAATTTAAATGTTATTCTTTTTTGCCTTGAAAATATGAAACCAACACTACGAAGGAAGCATATCATAATTTATATATCGGATTTTGAGAGTTTGACACATACAGGTCTATCATTCAAAAAAACTTGTGGTGCTTTCACGTTTAAATAGTGATACTAATTTACATTGTTTCGTTACGGAGTAGAGAATCCTTCACAAATTCGAGATAAAATTCAACACATGATTCTGGTGGTAAGTTTCCATATTATAATGTCAATTTTAAACTCATCTCTTATAAACGTCAAAAAATATTCACTATGATTTTGCTTTTATGCTATATTTACTTTGGTGGAGGCGTGAAATTTTCAAACTTATTTATTTGAAGTCAGAATCCTTGCGACGTCATTTTCGGATAGGTAGGTAGCTTTCTCCTGTTCTAACTTTCTCAAACTGAGATATTGATATTATTATAATAATAAACGGGTGTTCTATCTTGGAAATAATCATACTATTATTAGTAAGCAACGTTGCCAGGTTAGATTATGTACGGCAAAGATTAAGTAAATATAGGTATCTACCTAATGTTTGCTGGCGGAAACATTTATTTTATTACAAACAAAATACTAAAGTGTTCATTTAAATATTTTGGTTTATTTTGGATTGTTGCGATAACTTGTGGAGAATAGTGGTTAAAGTAAGAATAACAACAGGGAAAATAATTAGAAAAATATCAAGATTATGTGGTAGTGACCATAGACATAAGAAGAGGGAGACAGAATTGTTTACATTTTATGTCGATCAGACATCGTTTTCAACAAAAATCAATGATGTAAAATCTATGCGGATTGCCCTAGATCTACCGCCGGTGTTTGAAAACGAAAAGTATATTAATTATATTTATCTGAATTTTTATGTGTAATTAAGAAAAAATAATATACTAAATATTTATCTATGTTTTTTAATGAAAATACATAATCTCTACTTTTAAAATTATTTATAATTTCCAAATAACATAAAATTATTATCGTGTTAGGGAAATACTATGGCAATGCTGTACGGCTTTTTTGCTATCAAATGAAGTTCTTATGCCAAAAGATGACGTGTTTATTTGCAGTGTTTTTTTGGCAGTAGAGGTATTTAGAGCCTTTTATAATCAATCTACAATAGTTCAACAGTGCGTGGTATGTAAAAAAATCGACTATTCTAACCCCGGACTGGTATTTCGGCGGTAAGTAAGGTTATGTTTTTTTAACGTAACCAGTGGTGTTGTTAACTAAATTTTAAGTAAATGATTGCAAAAAATATTTATCTGTTTTGTATCCAATTTTTGTAATTAAAGCATTTTAGACCGAAAAATGATGTAGTAGCGTTGTAATAAAATTATTGTCCAATTCCAGGCTGGATTTCCAGTAATTAAACAGTAAATAATTTTGTTGCAACTAAGTATTTGAAATGCAGAAAAATAAACCTATTAGATGTTTGTTATATTTTAATACAGAATATTATTGTTGTAGCTTTCCTGTTAATCCTGAGAGCTGACAAATGTGGATTTTTTAGTGGTTGGAAAAGCTTCCTGATGGAGTTTGGGGTATAAATAATACTGTCAATGTAAATGTTTAAACAAATCCAATAAGATAATACAGAAATTCAAGCTATGAGAGATAAAGTAAAGAGAAAACTTGATCATTGATGATATTGATAATGAATGATTTGCATTCATAAGCTTTTCAGTCGAGAAATGAAGAAAAGGTTTGATAAGAAAAAGAAGTGTTACTTACAAAAAGTGATCTTGTCTTTGGGCTAGTGCTGTTACAGACGGCAAAGAGGTAACTGGAAAATTAAAATATGGCGGGCTGTACAAGGTAACTACAGCTACTGGGAAATAATAGTTAGGAAATTATTCCGTAAAAAGGTATTAAAGGTTGCAAAAGGTGTATGGTTGTAAGTAGCAGCAGATAGTTTAAAAAAAATAGATAAATAATTTATACGTTAGTTCTGATAGTGACTTAAATAGCACAGATGAATTGATTGATTTGCTAGAGTGTTGAAACTATTATTTTATGTGAAAATTAACCCGTTTATTAATTAATTATTAAATTTTTCAGCTATTATTACAATTAATTGGACATGCCATAGAAAAACATTTTATCTAATTGTTTATTATAATAATTCAAAGCTGGATAATGCCGATGTGTTCCTTTAAATGCATAAGGATATGTATTAGGTAAAAGTTTATAAAAATAGATACGAGGGGGAATTCGTGAATAGCGCCCACAAAAATAAATATTTTTTTTATAGTTGTATAAACATCCAACTATATTTTTGTAGAACGACTGAGGCAATAGTGTATAAATATTAGTGTTTATAAGCTTGGAAATTTAAAGCTGTTGAATAATAATAATAAGGAAATTAAATAATAAATTATATTGATAATGAATGATTTGCATTCATAAGGTTTGCAGTCGAGAAATGTGTGAATAGCGCTTGACTGCCATACAATAAACAAAAGGAAAACCTGCATTAGAGAAATGCGTTTATAGCGCTCTACTATGCAGAATAGTTTCTCAAAAATCATTCATACCTATGAACCGGAAGGCCGAATATTAGGACCAGCTGTGTCAAGACCAAGGACAATGAATTAAACACCATTAAGTGTTTTGAATTGTTTATATAACATTCTGCTGAGATTTTAATAATGATTTTGTAGAGTTTTGAGAATATATAGGTCCAAGCAATAATATATGTCTTATTTGCTCCCACACAAATCTCAGTTCTAACATAAATAAACTTTTAAATTAAAACGTATTGTAATGATCCCTAAAAAAAACTGCACACCACTGGTAAAGATAACATCGGACGTGGACGCCTAGGATACAGTATTGCCATTTTATAAACCCATCTCCTTTCAACTTATGTACAAGTGTGAAAGTGTGTATGATTGTAAACAAATGGTGTTTTTCTAATGGAATGTTCTGTCTCCCCTAGTATTATATGTCTATGGTAGTGACAGTGTAGCAATGCTGCGCATGATAAATTGATCTGTCAAAGATAATTGGAAAATTTGAGACTTTTGACAGGTGCAGACAGATAAAACTAGGATGATGAAACATATACAGTAAACAAGAAGTTTTATTTACTATAATATACAATTTTATTATTTGGAGGAGATGCCGAAAACAACTACTCCACAGAAATGTGCCCCGACTAGCATTTCATTACTCCGGCATCTCCAAGGAAACGGCCACATCCTTCATCCAGATCAACTACTAGACACTGACCGGTTTCACGCTTATTATGAGCTCTTCAGAGTGGAATCGATGAATGATGTTGCGACATGATTGCCTAAGGGGTACCGTGAATTTGTCATTGCCATCTGTCTGTCAATTTGACAATAATTGTCAGACGGATAGTAGCAAAGACCCAAAGATGAGGACACTGTGATGTGTTTCTCACCACTATTAACATACAATTTTATTGTTAACCTTTTAACTTTTATAAGATTACGCTAATCAGCACTCAATATATGCATTGGTCATATAAAACTCATTGTTTTCGAAATAGTACGAAATATCTGCAGCTCAACTTAGGTCTAAGATCCCATTGAATTTGGTTTAGATTCTATTTTATTTGAAAAAAATGAAAATCGTCATTTTTGTAAATCAGGTGTCACCTTTTTTATTTATAGTCCTATCCAAAACACTTCTTTTTTTTTATTTATCTAATGTAATGATTATCATCACTCTGTTATTGGATTCCTTGTGATTTGTTGTATGACCCTCTATAAAAAAATCCTGTTTACTTGCAAAAAGTAAGTGTTTTTCGTTATTAAATTGTTTATGAAGTGTATAATTTGAATCGAATAAGAATATCTTGTCTTAATTTGTGGAAAAATGGATTAGGTATAATACAAAAATATATAAAATATATAAACAAAATTTAGTTCTAAAGCGACACAAATTTGTTCAACGCGTGTTTCTCTAACCAACTAGCATCATATTATTATACTGCTAAGATATTTTTAAGATACTGTTCATCATCATTAATGATTCATAGTTAAAGTTCCACACCTTCGTGCATCATCCTTCAGGAAGAATCACAAGGAGGGTAGGTAATGTTTGTTTTTCTTTACTCTCTCATTAAGTCATATATCACAAGTCTTTTTCAAAATAGACTTTGTGGGAATAATAAGTATCTTACAGTAAGGATTTTCGCACGTCCATAATAGGTACCCTGACTCCACAACACTAACTTTTTTCTCCATTAATAATATACATTTTCTATAAGAATATCGATTTCTCAAATCGATTTTCTATTCGAATCAGATTGTGACGTGGAAATAAAACAGTTAGTACAAAAAGAAAGAAAGTCGTAATATTGCTTGTAAAAGTAAACGACAGCAGTTGTAAGTTGCGAACAGGCAGCAGACAAGATTAAATTAGAAATGTTTCTAGTTTCCGAACTGCTATCAAGAAACATATACAGGGTGTCCACCTAGTGCGCGTAAGTCCAATATCTGGGTTAATAAAAGAGATAACTTAATTTTTTTTTCTACAGGGTTGTCTAATATCCCGAGCTGCACAAAATGAAAATATATTTACATATTCAGGGTGTTCAGTTTTTCCTGGACAGGTACCAACTTCGTTTTTCTAAATGGAAATATATATTTTTTATTGCTTTTTCGAACTAAACCCTTGATTTTAGTAGGACTTTCATCAGCCTTCCCTATACCTAACTTAAACTGTTTTTGAAATATTGACGGGTGAATATTGACATTTTTGCAACTTTGACACCCTGTAAAATCTAAACGGTTTGAGATCAAGCAAAACGGTTTGCACATTCCTATCTTAACTTTTCATAAGCTATCGTTTGGTACTAATTTCAGAATTATCCAAAAATTTAAAATTTTCTGAAAATTTTGAAAATTTTTAATTCCTGGATAAATTTGAAATTAGTACCAAACGATAGCTTATGAAAAGTTAAGATAGGAATGTGCAAACCGTTTTGCTTGATCTCAAACCGTTTAGATTTTACAGGGTGTCAAAGTTGCAAAAATGTCAATATTCACCCGTCAATATTTCAAAAACAGTTTAAGTTAGGTATAGGGAAGGCTGATGAAAGTCCTACTAAAATCAAGGGTTTAGTTCGAAAAAGCAATAAAAAATATATATTTCCATTTAGAAAAACGAAGTTGGTACCTGTCCAGGAAAAACTGAACACCCTGAATATGTAAATATATTTTCATTTTGTGCAGCTCGGGATATTAGACAACCCTGTAAAAAAAAAATTAAGTTATCTCTTTTATTAACCCAGATATTGGACTTACGCGCACTAGGTGGACACCCTGTATGTTCTATTATTGTTGTTTCTTTGATGAGTGTCGTCGCGTTCCCAATACGGAACAGACCGCATTTTGTGTGCCTTTACGCCTACTTTGTTATTAAGGAAGGTGCACTAATCTATTTAGACTGTAACCTGAAAACATAACATTATGTTAATGAGACTTATGGAATTTAATACTCCAATAACTGATACCACATGGCAAGAGGCCCTATGACTTGATCGACTTTTCAAAACCCTAGAGTATTAAGTTATTCCTTCTAAAACATTTCCGACTATGTTCATTTAAATGTTGTGTAATTCATGCATATAATATATAGGGTGGAAAAGAAATCTGGAATGTAAGTAGTTCATAACTGTATTATTTGATAATTTTAAGAAAATCGCCCGAGCACATCGATTATCTTTTTTCTTGCGGAATTTTTGACCTAATTCACATTTTAGTGGTCTATCTATAATAGAGTAAGCCCGGGCAAAAGTCCGCATGTAGTTTGTTAACGGCTATAAGTAGTATGAAAGTTTATATTTGGCTTTGACTATGTTGAAGAGAAATAGACTAAAGGTTCTTGTACAATATGCCTTGGCTAAAATATATTTTATCTCTAACTGTTTTGCTATACTTACAGAATTTCTGTTTGGTGCACTAACGGACTTTTGCCCAATGTCCGGGGTAAAAGTCCCTTAGGTACGGGGCAAAAATCCGATACCAGAGGTAAGAGTCCCATACATTTTTTTTTAGGATAAAGTGCATGTAGGAGCAAAATATAGTCCGATTCACAAATTTTCGATTTAAGTAGACACTGCCTGTGTATTAAAATAGCCATTAATGTAAACGTAACATCAATAGTAGATACCTATCTTAACAGGAGCATTTTTGAAAACAATTTGGTTTATTATGAAAACGTTTTATTAGAAATATCTATATAAGAAAAACTTAACCTAAATTCTTAAAAAAAAATACTGAAAGTACATTATACTGCAGGTATTTATGTTTTATACCGTAACTTCCCAACTAAAGTCAGTCAGTCTTCACAACAATTCTCGCATACAAATTCACCAGCCTCGTAGTTTGAACAATTTTCATGCCACCATCTTTGGCACCTATTTCATAAGCTCCAGTCTTCAAATGGAGGAGATGTATATTTTTCATTACATGCAGGGTAAAAAACTTCCGTTTCTTTGGACTTTTTAGGTGCTCTGTTTTCAGATAAAAATTGTGTAGCTGTTTTTCTTCTTTCTTTTTCCATCTTCTTTTGTCTTTCCATTTTAAGTTCTTCTTCATTTGGCGTAGAAGTCAGAATTGTAGACTTCTTTCCTTTTCGTTGTCTTGTCCGCTTTTCCACAATTTTAGGATAAGGCAAAATATACTGTGCGGAGATTTAACAGAAATATTATCTAGATTCCTTTCTTTCAAGGGAGCAGTTCTCGGGGTAGTTAATTTAATGCTCTCTTTACATAAAGATGATTCATCCACATGGAAATCTCTGGCTATGCTTCTTATGGAATCCCCTTGCCGCCTTCTATTCTGAGCCTCAGCTACCATGTTAGGTGTAATTGGTTTTCTTTGCGTTTTTCGTTTATAATCTCTGAAACAATTAATTTGCATTAGTGCAGGGGCAAAAGTCCGCATCTGGGGAAAAAATCCGCACATGCGGATTTTTGCCCCAGGGTGTCTGGTGATCAGTTTACAAATATAACCGCCATATTGATAATAATAAAAAACGTTTGAGTACGGTAGATGAAACTTATAACTATACCTTACAAAACGACTGAAAATTTTTTTTTATCATTTTTTTCCCCAAAGTTATGACTTACGAAACGTACAAAAAATAACATTAAAAATGAAATATTTCAACTTACCTCATTTTCTCGAGACGTGCACACTCGATGGTCAACTAACTCACACTAAATTTCATTCATCCAATGTACTTCGCGTTGGTAAATTTAATGTCAAGATCCAATTACACACGGCTGCGCAGTAAGCTATAGGACTTTTACCCTAGTGCGGACTTTTGCCCGGTCTTACTCTAATAAGGGAGTTATGAACAAAAGAGTGTGCCATACACTACGCTTGTGGACACTGTTGATCATAACTCCCTTATTATTATAGATAGACTCATTAAATGTGAATTAGGTAAAAAATTGCGCAAGTAAAAAATAAAATCGACGTGTCCGAGCGATATTCTTAAAAATATTAAAAAATACAGTTAGGTATATAAATTGTGTTCCAGACCTTTTTCCACTGTATATACAGGCTATTAAAAATTCCCTTCTCACCATTGGAATCTCGAAAAATGTAAGAGATACAAAGAAGCTTACAATAGGCTTATGAGGCAACATAATGCTTCAAACAAATCAAGGCTAACTGGATTTTGTTTTGAAATGTTTGTAAAAAACCGAAATTTTGGAAATTCGTTTTCATTTTTTGCAATCGTATTTAAGCACATATTGAAAAACTAAGGGCACTTCCTCAAAGCAATTTCCTTCATCTATTGGCCAGGATATTTAGATTTTCAATGTGATGTTTCATTTTTCCAGAACCATGATCAACTTAATTTATTTAAATACGGATCTGGAATTTTGAAACCATAATTTGCTAACCTCCTTTACCCCTAACAATATACTACCCCAGAATAAATTATTTTCGGACGTTTCGATAAAAAATACATTTTCAATGTTTCCGTTCCGAATTGTATATTTTTTTATCTAGGTATGTACCCACATTTTGATCATTTATCGTGCAGATAAATTGTTACTCGATGTTACCAAATCCTAGTAGGCCCTTAAATTTTTATGTGAAGCACTTTTTACCCCAACGCAATATCCTAAAAAAATGGTTATGAATAACACAATAGCATAGTAATAAATAAAGTCATTAAGAAATAAACACCAGATAATAATCTTAATAATCTACTGAGCAGATACAGTACGAATTTTTCACTTCATCTGGCAAAGAATTTAAAAGTCAAATAACGTCATTACACAAGGCCATTTGCGAGCTGGTGGTTGCAACCAAATTAATATGGTAGTCGGATTTATGGTTCACATTATAGAGATGGATCTTTGATCGTGTATATGTATAAATGATCTGATCTGAGACGAAAGATACAAGGTGGCACAATCGTGTAACAAAGTTCCACAACTATGCCATAGCAGACAAAAAAATATATATATATTAGGATCTTATAGAGCCTAAGAGGACGCACATTTTAAAAATATGTATAGACATATAGGGCGCTCTATAAACTTGTGCCACATCAAACTTGTTTGATGTTTGAACAGAATAGTATGACAGTTTACAAGCTTTCATACAATTCTGTACGTCAGTCAAACGTAAAGCTTTGATAACGAAAACAGAAAAGTTTTCGAAACGTACACGTTTTTGAGTGATGTGTTTAATGTTATATATTGTTAATCTGCTGAGATTTCTTTATTAGGCAAACATATTTTTTAAAAAACCAACCTTTGGCTGATCCGTCGGCGCAGAGGTTGATTATTAATTTTTTGTATTTTTCAGTGGTGGCATAATACCCAAATAAATAAGAGTAAATATGAGATATTTTCAAACTATTTACCGTAAGTAAATTCCAATAAATTTTGTAATATTTTATTATAGATTTTGACATTCTGCGATAAAGGAAAACCACTAAAATGTAAAATAAAATGATTAGACGTATAATAAAATGAGATATTGATCATGGACACTGGTACCATATAAAATTTTATTATATTTAATAGAAGATCTAAGCCATGTTATTGCGGTTAGCACTGGAAATAATCAGGCACAAGGTAGAGTTTACTGATACAGGGTGGGTATCCCATAAATATACACAAGCAAACTCCTTACATTGAAAGTAAACAATAGAAATGTCCCAATGCCAATGAATAAACACATGTAAGCATTTTTTACACAAAAAATCTAAATCATCCAATTTAAAAAACCGCAGAAGGAAAATAATTACCACCAAGAATTACCATCCACCTCATATATTTATCAAAAGTGTTAGAAAATTTAGCTAGGTTAGTGGTATATTAACCCGCCAGTAATACCCCATTGCTTTAAGTATAGTGTTTTAAACAAGAAAAAATAACGAATGTATAATCCAGAATAACTTTCCAAAAAGGCCTTTAGATAACTGTACTATTCTATACGTTTGGGCATTCATCCGTTTATGAAGATAAAAATAACGTCAATATTGTTATCTATAAGATACTAAATCTTATTTAGCCACGTTGTATGTATACATAGTAAATGGCATGTTGGTGATTTAACGACGTTTTTCGGTTTTAGTTTATCTTTCAGAGAAAACACTTCAAGACTTGCAAGTGGAAAGTGGACAAACTGTCTAATTCAAACCGGGGACAATACAGGGTTTGCAATGACTTACCCAGAAATATCTATCCGAGTCTTAGTCGGTCACTTTAGTAGTACTTTTATCGGTGACCCATTTGTAATACTCCATAGCAACATACCTAAGCAATAGAATGACGTCATAATAATCAGTCACATAATAATGTTTTTCTTCAAGTGTATAATAATATTTACATTATATTATGTAAGACGTATTATAGAAAAGACCTACAGCCTTATTAATAATAAAACTTAGAATGTTCTAAGACGTAACTAGAATGTAATTAGTGAAAACTGCATTAATAATGCCATTTAAATGCATGTTAACGCTAGAATGATGCTAAATCACTAGTTATCAGTTTGGGTATGTTTTACAATAAGTTAAAGTTAACCTAAAAGTTTGACAAAAATGTCAGCAGTTTTTCTTTTCCCTCCCAATTAACAGATCAAGAACGTTTTTTTGAAATATTAAATAATATAATGCGAAATTTTCGGTATTTATACGTCAGTAACCTCAATAATTATTATAAAATTTTATTATAGCATGGTTACTTATCGAATTCATTAGGGAGTTTTTGAACCCCTTAAATTTTAGCACGTCGTTATCGTTCTTCTGAGCATGTGCAGTTCCAAAAAGAGTATCATTTTTGGCACTGCGCGTGCTCAGTATAACGATTGCGATAACGATAAGGTAAAAATTTAAGGTGTTCTAAATCTCCCGTAACCCCCGAGTTAACGTGGGCTACGAATCTCCCTATTATAAAAGGCAAAGTTAATGCTTATCAAGGGCGGATTTACCATGAATTCAAATTTTACATTAGCAAAAAGCAAAAACGTAATTAGTTAAAAAATATATAAACGTACTTCACTTAAAGATATTTTATTAAACACTTCTATTTGCTATTTCATGTTTGTCCAAAGAAAAACGTACCTATCTAAATACACAGATAATTTCTAATTTCACAACATTTTTTAAAAATATGATTCTTTGAGATACTCCCCCAAGCTAAATCCGCCCTTGATTGCTTTTTAACACAAAACAGTCTTGACACAAGACACTTGTCAGTCTTGTCACTTTGCGTAAATGTTTGTAAATGCAGGCAGAATGCAGGTTAGATTTATTGCAGTGAAATTAGCTCTATGTATAGAATGAGATGTTGTCACATTAACTTCTTATTTAGCATGCTGTTAGTTATTTGTCTATAAATATTTAATTATTAATATGAACTACTTAGATTGATTTAAGAATACAGTTAATTGTCATTAGTTAACTTCATGTTATTGTGATTATTATTAATATGGGTGCTATTGTTTTACTAGTAAAGAAATATTCTCATTTTTTTACTAGTACAAAAAAGTAAGTGTCACCATAACAACGGATTAAAAGAGAGAGTCCTGATTTCTGAGAACTTGTCAGTAGGTTATTATAGCCGGAATTGAGACTCCCCCCACCCCTTTTGACCTTGAATGACCTTGAATGACCTTTGGATGACCTTGAAGTGACCTTTGGATGACCTTGAAGTGACCTTTGGATGACCTTTGAATGACCTTGACGTGACCTTTATATGACCTTAAAGTGACCTTTGGATGGCCTTTATGTGACCTTTGGATGACCTTGAAGTGACCTTTGAATGACCTTGAAGTGACCTTTGGATGACCTTTGAATGACCTTGAAGTGACCTTTACATGACCTTGAAGTGACCTTTGGATGACCTTTGTATAACCTTGAATTGACCTTTGGATGACCTTAGAGTGACGTCATTTAGTAAACAGACACGACTCCTCCCCCACTCCCCAATTCCATATTTAAAAGGAGGGAATGGGCAAGCTGAAATCATTTTGAAGTAAATTCTCGTGAGGAACGTGTAATACAACAAAAAAAAAAAATGCATTTGTGTAGTAATTGTGGTAAAACGTTTACGCGCAGTGACAATTTACGTCGTCATGAGATAATGTCTTGCAAATCGAAAATGACTAGTGATGATGGACCCAGTGCTAAACGTGCTAGAATGGATTCCTCAAGTACTCAAACCATTATTTGTTGTAACAAAAATATACCTGCTAATCAAATAAATTCGCATCGCAGAACCCTCGAGCATAGATCAATGTCTTGTACTCCTAAATGCGATGGCGTACAAATTATTAACAGTGCCTTCAAATGTAGAATTATTAGTTATCGAGTGCATAGTCAAAATCAGCATATAGATTACAATTTGTTTTTCGACGAAGTAAAGGAGAAGATATTGAAATTGTTGGAAGAAATTGTAAAAGTCCACAAATCTGCAAAAATGAATATGGAAACATTTGCTAAATACACATTACCGAAACAAGAAACAACGGATGTTAAGACTTTCAATAGTTCTAACAAGATTATAGACGAATCCAAAGATCTGAATAATATTTATCAAGAATTTGTCGATAAAATGATATCTCAAACATCTGAATTTGAAGAAAAAGATTCTGGTATGTAATTCATAAAATACAATTAATTAGTTTTATACATATATGTATTCAATGTTTCAGGTTGGGCTATCGTTGAAGTTTTATATGTGGAAGTAAATATAAATAAAAATAGTCCTCTGTGCGCATCGTCATACATGAAGTTACCAAAGTTTATCGAAAATAAGAAAGCTGTAGTGAACATAAGAAACGATGATCAGAACTGTTTTGCATGGGCCATTACTTCAGCACTATATCCACCTAGAGGACCAGTTCAGGAGGTCTCTTCGTATCCACATTATTCTACAGTTTTAAATGTGACGGGTATGGAATTTCCAATTAAATTAAAAGATATTACGAAATTTGAAGTGATGAATAATATATCAGTTAGCGTTTACGGTTTAGAAAAGGAATTTGTTGATAATAAAATGAAATACGAAATAGTAGGACCGCTGCGCTATGCATCAAAGAAATTACGTTATCATGTAAATTTGTTACTTATTACAGAGGACTGTGGAGAGAACCATCATTGTAGAAAGGAATGTATAAAAAGTCACTACTGCTGGATAAAAAATTTTTCAAAATTAGTTTCCAGTCAAGTTTCACTTCACGAACACAGAAAATATTTTTGTGACGGTTGTTTAATGTATTTCAGTAGTGAAAAAGCGTTATTACAACATCAAAGTAATGATTGCAATCATGTTTATACGACGACGCCTTCAAATAAACTTCGTATAGATAAGTTTGGAAATAGCGTTCCCGAAAACATATTAAAATTTGAAAATTTCGAAAAGCAATTGAAAGTACCTTTCGTAGTTTATGCCGATTTCGAATCAGTTCTAAAACCACACGACACTTGTGAACCCGATCCTACAAAATCTTTTAGTAACAAAACGTTCAGTCACGAACCGTTCTCATTTGCATACATAATAAAATGTTCATTTGACGATTCTTTATCTAAATTTGTATTATACAGAGGGGAAAATGCCGGTAAAGAATTTATAAAGCGCATCGAGGCGGATTTAACTGATATATATAATAAACATTTGAAAGAGTTCGTTCCAATGAATCCTTTATCTGCGGAGGAAGAACAGGACTTTTCGAATGCAACCGTTTGTGGTATATGTGAAAAACCGTTTCTTGAAGGGGAGGTAAAAGTCAGAGACCATTGTCATTTGACGGGCAAGAAAAGGTTCGGAGCTGCTCATTCTGTTTGTAATTTAAATTATAAATTACCTAATTTTGTCCCAATTATATTACACAGTATGAGTTCTTACGATTCCCACCTTTTTATTAAAGAGTTGTGTTCTAATAAAGATAGAATAGAAGTAATAGCTCAGAGCAAAGAAAAATACATATCTTTTACTAAAAACCTGTATTTGCATGATTATACGGACAAAGAGGGAAAAGTAAAGAAAAAATATTTGAAGATGAGATTTATCGATAGTTTTAAATTTTTATCCACTTCACTAGAAAATTTAGCGCAAAACTTGAGCGATAATCAATTTCAAGAAACGGTTAAACATTTTCCAGATTACGAACAATTTAATTTAATTAGGCAAAAGGGCGTTTTTCCTTATAGTTTCTTAACGACATTGGACAAACTAAACAATAAAAATTTACCCGCGAAAGAAGAATTTTATGACAATTTATCAGAAGAGCATATATCAGATGCCGATTATCGTAGGGCGCAAAAAACTTGGAATATATTTAAGTGTCAAAATTTGGGGGAGTATTCGGATACTTACTTAAAATCAGACGTACTTATATTATGCGACGTATTTGAAAACTTTCGAAACATTTCATTAGATAAATATCATTTGGATCCCGCACAATATTTTACTGCCCCGGGATTAGCTTGGGATGCTATGTTAAGACTCACGCAAGTAAAATTAGAATTACTGACAGATATTTCAATGATTCATTTTATTAAAAAAGGAATTCGTGGCGGTATTAGTCAGTGTTCGGAGCGAAAACACATCGCAAATAATATTTTTGTTCCAAATTATAACCCACAAGAACGTTCATCTTTTATAACATATTTGGATGCAACAAATCTATACGGCCATAGTATGTCACAGTATTTACCAACCGGCGGATTCGAATGGTTAAACGATCAAGAAATCGGTAATTTCAACGTCATGAATATTCCAGATGAGAATCGTTACGGGTATATGTTAGAAGTTGATATTGAATATCCGCTGGAATTGCACGACGCACATAGAGATTTACCATTTTTAGCCGAAAGTATGATTCCACCCGGTTCAAGATCAAAAATTCCTAAATTGATACCCAACTTGAATAATAAAAGTAAATACATAATACACTTTAGAAATTTAAAACAAGCCATAAGAAACGGTTTAAAATTGAAAAAAATACATCGCATAATAAAATTCGAGCAGAGTTGTTGGTTAAAAGTATACATAGATTTAAATACCGAAATGAGGAACAAGGCAACAAATAAATTCGAACGGGATTTATACAAATTAATGAATAACGCAGTGTACGGAAAAACAATGGAGAACGTGGATAATAGAAGAGATATTAAACTGATAACTCATTGGGAAAGGAGGGGGAAATCCTTAGGGGCAAACACATTAATCGCTCGTCCTAATTTTAAAACTTGTACAGCATTTTCAGAAGACTTCGTGGCTATACATATGGGGAGAACAAGAACTCATTATAATAAACCGCTCTATCTGGGGTTTTCAATTTTAGAGTTATCCAAGACAGTGTTGTACGACTTTTACTATGACACCATAAAGAGAAACTATAAAGATGAGGCCTCTTTGCTATATACGGATACCGATTCGTTAATTATAAAAGTGTATACAGATAATTTTTATGAATTTATCAAGTCAAATCCGAGCATATTCGATACGTCAAATTATAAAGAAGGTAATAAGTTCGGTATTCCCGTAACGGCATCCGTATTGGGAAATATGAAAGATGAATTCCCTTCGGATCCCATAATGGAATTTTATGGAACAGGTGCAAAAGCTTATTACGTAAAGTCGGTGAATACTGAAGTCAAAAAAGCTAAAGGCGTAAAGAAATCAGTAATAAAAAAGAATTTAACAGTCGAAGATTATAAGAAAATCGTAGAGCAAGGCGGTACCATATTCAGAAAAATGAGTTCGTTTCGGAGCGAATTACACAATATATACACAGAAATAAAAAATAAAGTGGCATTGTCTTACTTCGACGATAAAAGATTCATAATACCAAATACAACACGAAGCCTACCGTGGGGCCACAATGATATACAATATTATTTAACGGATGCGGAGAAAAATTTTGAATGGTTCGTAGCCGCTTTAAGTCAAACAGCTGGGTGCAATATCGATAATAGTCAAATTAGATTGAGATATTTGATAAACGCGCTAGAAGAATTAATATGATGATTGTACATAGAGACGAAACGAATATGTGTGTTTACTCGTACCATAAGTAATTAGAATAAAGTTAAATGTAAAAGTATGTATTATGACGTACAGTGAAGTAAGAAAAGATGTAATTATAATAAAAAAATATTATATAAAGTAACTGTAACATATCATAATATTCGAACGCATGTAATAGATGTATGTATAGATGTATATGTATGTAATCTCGCATGAGCTCGGTACAAAAAAAAGTATGATATTAGCATTAAAATAATTAGAAACGTAGTAAATGTTTAAGATTATAGAAAATAATTATATTATTAAGTACAATGTAATTATAGGCTATCGAAGAACAAATGTAATGATTATATGTAATGTAAGCAATGTCGTATTAACATGTGATTACTTGTACAATAATTAGAAATGTAACGAACGTTAAGGATTACAAAAAAAAATAATTATAATTATTAAGTACAGCGTGACTATAGGCAATTGAAGAATAAACTTGTAACATTGGTAATGTACACAATGTCTCATTAACGCGTAACTATATGTACAGAAAAATAATTATACTTATTACATACAATGTAATTTGTATTTGTACAGAGAGTAATTATAATTATTACATACAATATAATTACATGTAATTGAAGAACAAACTTAATAATTATATATAACGTAAGTAACATAGGTAATGTACATGTAATGTTTTATTAACGGGTAACTATTTGTACAGAAAATAATTATAATTATTACATACAGAGTAATTATAGGTAATTGAGAAACAAACATAATAATTATATGTAACGTAAGTAATATACATGCAATGTCTTATTAACATGTAACTATTTGTACAATAATAATTAGGAATGAGAATAAAATAATTATTAAACAAGTACTCTTTCATTCGTACAATGTCATTCACGCTACCTCATCCACACTGAGCATCAGAACGTACTTTAAGGTATATATGATCTCTTCGTGGTAGAGTGGGGATGGTGGGGAGAAAGTCATATCCTATAGAACGTTAAGAAGGATAGGAGGAGCTAATACTCGTTCACTGTAGTACAGTGGGAGGGTGGGCGGAGCGAGTCGGATCCTATAAAAGCTGAAGTCGAATCGGAGGAGTTTGTCACTCCTTCAGTCGTCGTCGAGTGTAACAGTGCTAGTAACAGTTTGTCAAAGTACTAAGTTTAATACAATGGGTAATTGTAGAAACGTTAATCAAAAAGTACATGGAAGTCGAAAGCATCAATCCAAGGATAATTCAACATCACGCAGAGCACCGCAGAAGAACATAGAAACACTTAAAGTATTATCCAATATAATAATACCAGGGGTTAATATGCAAGACAACCAGTTGCATTCATTATTTACAAACCCAGGTAATGGACAACAACAAAACGCAACATACCCCACGGCTTCGACATCACAGCATCCGGGCTACTTCACAGAACCATATCAAAATGTATGGCGGCAAGCAGAATCGTTGAACGGTCAGGAGACATCCCACGGCGAGGCCTCAATTCCAGTGGATATCGTACACCAAGCTCTGGCCGAAGTAATCAATGAAGAGGGTCATGAGAACGTAAGCAATGCAGTGATAGCGGATATGATCCATCAAATGTCACCATGGAGCGAGGACGACTTTATAAAATCAGAAAAATCGACAAGTGAAAAAATTAAAGATAAAGGACGATCCACAAAAAAGTCCCGTCGCACCACCGAGAAAGATGGATCATCCAAAAAACCAAAAGTGAAGGAAGAAGAAGGAGCAAGTACACTAAAACACTTGCTAGGTGAAGTCTCTGCTATACCGATAGGGAACAGAAGAGAGCAAGAACAATCGGCAGCAACAGAGAACCCTATCACCATACCCGACGACGAGGAGGAGAATCTCAACATGTTTTCTCAAGAAACAGACATGACAATAATTAGACAAGCGATAGCATTAAAAAATAAATTGCTAAAGGAAAAAATGGATGCGGATCGGGAGTTTACAAGTACCCAACAAGAAGCGAACGGGTTGGAGGAGGAAATCACTCGTTTAAACCATCTATTCACAGCCACGACTAGTCGACTGGAAGAGATAAGTAACCGTCGCGACAGACTCACACATAAAGTAAACTGGATAAGACAATCCTTAGGTTAACAATAGTATTAAATAAATGTATACATATAATTAATGTTAGAGCAGTAAGAATAGTGTAAGATAGAAAAATAAATAAAGGTTGAAAAAAATAAATTGAATCTTGAATGGAATGAAAGAACAGAATGTACAGAGACTGAAGTATGTAAAAGGGAGCAAGTAATAAAATTGAAAGTTGGTAACACTGGTAATAAAGAAAGATGGAATGAATAGAAAATGAGGTTGGTAACATTGGTGAGTTGGTAACACAGACAAACGGGGCGCATAATCAAAGGTGGAGGGAGTCCAAATCTAACCCAAGCTGCGTAGAATCACTGCGCAAGTTGAGAGGGGGAGTGGAAGCCATGAACCACGCTAGAGACGTTTGTGAAATTCTTTTCCTTCCAGCCTCCGCCGGGTACAGACGTGTGTCTTCGTGAAGAGTCTGAGTAATTGTTGTTAAATTAGCTTCACTCGTTTTTCGCGTTTTCGTGTTTGTGTTGTCATTTATTTTTAAATATCTGCGTTAACGATGGTCGGCTTAAAACGTCCGAGAAAGCGTACCACCGCAAGGGCTGAACATCAAGCCCAACCGCTGGTGACGCCGGCCCAGCGGATCTTGCATCGCCAGTGGTTGCAGCCGGCAATTCCGCAATTGCCACCGCAGGTTCAGCTTCCCCAGGGCACCGAAATCGCCCTGGTGCCGGTGGCCAAGCGGCCAAAGACTTCCACGAAAACCGGGACTCGGAGTGAGCAGGCGGTGGTAGTTGCGGGAAAAGGCAGCGAGGAAGAAAATACGGTGGTGCCGCCGCTATTGTCGCCGATGAGCAGCGTCACAGAAGACGAGATCGTGTGTGACGCCATTGTGGGGGGACCAAGCACCAAGATGGCGTCTCCCTCGTCGATTAAGGCGGCCGATAACAACGCGGCAACTACGTCATCGGCGAGGGAGACGCCATCTGACGGGGCAAACCAACATCAGGCCCCCATAAGGTTGGTTACCAGCGCCGATGTTCACGTGTCGGCCGAGCCAAGACGTGAACAACCGGGCGGTAATCAACCTCAGCCCATCGGAGATGATAGCGGAGACGACCTGCGGCAAGTCTTCTCGCAGGAGTCCCAAATCCAGATGCTTGATCTAGTCAAGCAATGGAAACGGGACAATAGCGAGGGGCTGATAGCAGCCAATCGCGAGGTCGATATGCACGCGCAAGTAGTGCAGAACATCCGCGATAGCTTGCGCGATGCGGAAGCGGCCTGGGAAGCTTCAAAGCGAAAGCGCGATCGACTGCTAGCGCAGCAGGAGCATATGAGGAGCATCGTTAACGAATAATGTTAAATTCGTGCGCGAAAACGGAGACACCGGAGGTTGTGACTATCGGAAATCCTCACCCCCTAACCCCACTCCACTCCCAATTTTCCCTCATCCTTCCCACATCTCAAAACCCATAAAAAAAACACATATAACCCCCCCCCCCAACCACCCCCCTTTGGGGGGTCCCCCCCCCCTCCCCCTCCCCCCCCCCCAAAAAAAAGATTGCTTGTGGAACTTACTGCGCAGGGATAACTAGAAAGGGAAAGGAGAGCGCACTGTTTTGGTCGATTTCAAGGAAGGGAAATAGCTAGAGCTGCGCGAAAAAATTTTTGGGGGGAGGGAAGGGAGGGGGGTTTGGATGGATGGCTCAGGGGGAGGAAGGGTGGTAAAAGACAAAACCAAAAATATTCTAAGTCGCTTAGCCTTTTTTTTAGCCTAAATTTTTAAAATTCATTTTCTCGTCTTCTAAGAATACGTAGTACCCCGTGTAACGTATCAAATTACTCGTCTTGACATTTCCTATCGATTGATACCGCTTTTATTAGCATCCGAGAAAATTTCAGAAAAACCGTATGTAAAATTTCTAAAAAAATTTTTCTAAGTTGATTTAAAAATGAGAAAAAAAATTTCTTTTTCAATTACGATATTACGGATACATGTATGACCTTTCCAATTACCCATCTTTACATTTTCTATCGATTGATACCAACATTCGTTCGCATCGGGAAAAAAATTCATAATTCGTGTCACCTTAAAAAAAATTAGAAGAAATTGTTAAAATATTATTTTATGCGATGGTGATTTCATAAATTACATTTGTATATATGACAATGTTACCCCCTCCACTCGATGATGTCACACACTATATTTAAACGGAGGAGGACCCTACCTTAACTCAGTTTCATTTGATCTGCGAATAGTAAAGTATTAAGTAATAGAAAATGGCTGTAGGGCAACCTCATATTGAATTCCTTACCTGGTTAGCTACCACGAATTTTCAAGAAAACAGCTATGAAGAGAGTGATGAGGTAAGTATTATAGTATGTAATTTTCCATTTTAATTGAAGGTAAATTATATATTTTTGTGTCATTTAGGCCGATCCCCTTAACGCTGCTAACGTTCCTCAAGCGAATTTGTCAATAAGACAATTGGTCGAGGCGGGATTGAATGTATTCCAAGAGAAAGATGATGAAGGTATGGAAGCTGATGCCGACCAATGGCTTGCTCGTGGGGTATATGTGGAAGCTATAGATATCTTTACAGGACAAAAACAGTATTGCAATACGGTGTCTTGCATCGTAGTGCCAGGTGATAGACTTTATTTCCTGTGTTATAGATGCTTTGAGTGGTTTACCGTTAACGTTACCCCCACCTCCAGATACCAATACATCGAATCACATAGGACAATCAGACTGGAGGATGCTGTATTACATACCTGCGACTCTTGTCAATTACCCCTTAATCAACTGAAACTAACAGACTGTTGTATACTTTGCAATAAATAGTGTTAAGTAGTTTTTGATAGATTAAACGATGCAATTTGTAAATAAACTGTATATGAAGAAACCTCATCATTGATTACGCGGTAATTGACATATAGAAAATACAAGCATAATGTTAATCATTACCCGTAATGTAACGTGTAACGTAAATGTTTAACGTGTAACTATTTGTACAGAAAAATAATTATAATTATTACATACAATGTAATTTGTATTTGTACAGAGAGTAATTATAATTATTACATACAATATAATTACATGTAATTGAAGAACAAACTTAATAATTATATATAACATAAGTAATACAGGTAATGTACATGTAATGTTTTATTAACGGCTAACTATTTGTACAGAAAATAATTATAGTTATTACATACAGAGTAATTATAGGTAATTGAGAAACAAACATAATAATTATATGTAACGTATGTAATATAGGTAATATACATGCAATGTCTTAATAACATGTAACTAGTTGTACAATAATAATTAGGAATGGGAATAAAAATAGTTATTAAACAAGTACTCTTTCATTCGTACAATGTCATTCACGCTACCTCATTCACACTGAGCATCAGAACGTACTTTATGGTATATGATGTCTTCGTGGTAGAGTGGGGATGTCTTATATTAAGTAGGAGGGGTTAGTGGCCAACTTTAAAACCTACCATTCAATAGTAAGTGGAAGGGAGGTTCAGATTATCTCTCTCATTCAAAATGCGAGAGGAGGGATGACTTTTGCCTATATATATCCGTAACTTGAATCTATTTGACAGTTAAGCTCAACAGTTCAGAGTTAAAGAAAATAAAATGAATATCT